>JAOEGL010000002.1:137344442-138610689 GCA_034509955.1 Urosaurus nigricauda
ACCCTTTCTTTAAACTTCTGATATTTCCTGACATTTCTGGCTGGCTGCTTTATATTTATACAGTAGCTAGGTATGGCAGCATAGCACACCTCTGAATTAAATGGAAGTGACTGATGCTCTTTCAGACAGGGATATAGTTTTCACTTTCCTATACAGTTTGGAGACCAGAAGCCTAATTCATTTCTCATATGTATATTTTAGGCCCTGTAAATCTCAGCAGCATTAGTTCCAACCAGGGGTGGACCTTTTTTTTTGTCTCCAGGGCCCCTTAGGGGTAAAAAAATTTCAAAAAATATTTTTGCCAAAACTTTTTTTTTTTTGCTCCAGAATGCTGAAAAATGATCTCTAGGGTGCATGCAGAGAATTTACACCATCCTTAGCCCCCTTTGGACCCACCACTATCAGGGGTAAAAATGAATTTGCATGATATCGTAGCACTTGTGTTCTTTTTCTAAGGGAGTGATCTTAAAAGTGTGTCTTTTGTTGCACTGGAAAAATCTGTTCAACAAAAGGTATGCTTTTACGACTGTCTTCCTGAGGAAGAGAATGGAAGTGCTACAATGGCATGCGGAGAGGCACGGGAAAGCTGCTATTCTTTTTCCTCTGTTTCGGCTTTCTTTTTTCATGTGAGAGGGCTCCAAGATAGTCTTCATAAAATATCTGAAGGGATTTCATGTAGAAGATGGAGCGAGCTTACTTCCTGCTGCTCCAGAGACTAGAATGTGAACAAATGGATTCAAATTACAAGAAAAGAGATTCCACCCAGACATCAAAAATGTCTTTTTGGCAGTAGAATAGGCTGCCCTTGAGATGGCAGACCCTCCTTTTGTGAAGGTCTTCAAAAAGAAGCCCTTGTGCTCCCTTCACACTATGATTATATTTTTTCATTTTTTTTCCAATTTAGAATATTTATACCTCAAAAGCTCTCAGAGTGGTTTACAAATTGTTAATTAGACAGTCCCATGCCCATAAGGCTTACAATCTAAAAAAAGACCTGACACAAAAGAAGGGAATGGAAGGGGATCAAGTCTATCAGATATTGCCAGTTCTTTTCTCTCTTGGAGGCCAAGGTGGTGGCATTTGGAATGGAGGGAGGGCCCTTCATCTGTCTCTGGCCTAGGCATGATTATATATGATTATCTATGACATTTCTAAAATAGTCTCAGACTATTTCCTGGCACCAGCTACAACATTTTATTCCCACCTGTGAGTGGGCTTCTTTTTAATTCTGAGACATATTAGAACACATAAGTATTTTTCATTTCTTGCTCTCGCTCTCTCTTTCTTAATAGTGCATCAGTGCAATGGCAGTTCTGCACTATAGCATTACAACTCTTAAAAAAGAAATTAAAAGAGTTAAAAATTTGTCCTTCAAACTATGTGATCAGATCAGCCACTTCCCAGTCATCCCCCACATTTGAAAAAAAAAAAAAATCTGGAAGAGCCCTCATGCAGATAAAAGAAATTGCTACAAACAACCCCACAAAAGAATGAGATGAGTGGACACAGAAGCAACCATAACTGGCAAAACTCAAGGAGCTATTATCATGATAAGACACGCTCTTTTCGACCAAAATGGAAGAGGCCTCAGAATTGCATCGCTTCCAAAATTAAATACTTTTCACTCCTTCCCCGACTTCTCTATTAATAAAGGGAGGATCTGAGGCAGCAACTTATTATTCAGAAAATTACTTGCTTTGTTCTAACAATACTTTAGAATATGAGCAAAATTCACAAGTTGACCTGGTCATTACCACATGGACAGAGAAAACTAAGGTCTCATTCACACGACATTTTGAACCATTTTGCAAACCGGTTTAAAACGCGGTTGTTCACACTTGCGCCAGTTTTTCCTGACCCGAATTTTGGGGGCCGGGGCAGTGCAGATTCCTCTTAACCCAATTCTTTGTAAACTGAGGCATTTTCCGCATCTTTTCAAAAGCACCAGTTTTTTTTAGGGATCTACCAATGGGAACGTGTTGCCTATCCCATTGGGGCACCCAGGAGGGAGGGGCGATGGGCAGAGGGGCAGAACTGTTGGGTAAAATGTCCCTATAAGAAATGGTAAAATAATTTATATGGCTGTAAATGTTGAGAAACACCAGGTGTCAATCTTAATGGTATCAACACTGTATATGAGGGCTCTGGAACCCAAGACAGGTGTGGGTTGACGAGAGGATTAGGTGTCAAGAGTTTGTAGAGTGTGTTTCTTGGAGAAGTAGATTGTAGCAGACAGTGTATGTTGACAGAAGTGGGAGCTTCTGTTGTAAATACTCTGTATATGTTTTGCAACAGGAAGATAAAAGCCTCCAAGGACTTTGGAAGAAGTTAATTGTGTCTGTGCCTTATTTCAGGTTGGTCAGTGCTTTATTGCCACATACTGCATACTGAATTGTGCTTCCGCACCCTGCTGTGAGCTACTGTTGAAGCTGAGCATCTCAGACAGTGCTGAAAGTTGGTACCTCTGTTTTGGCCTAATTTTTGTTTGTTTTGGCCGCTGCACGCCTGTAGGACATAGAGGAGCACCATCAGGAACCTACCCATCCCACAGGTCTTGGAAAGCCACCATTGTTTTTTCCCTCTCAGGCTTGCAGTTTCATGGGCGAATTTAAATCCTGTTAATTCAAATTTCCTGCGCTCTCAAGTGCTCCCTTTAAACCACTGTGCAGCTGTTTTCCTTTTCTGCCGGTGAATTGGTCCTCTTATCTGCATTGATGCTTGATGTCCAATGGTTGTTGGTCTGTGTGTCTGTGTGGCTTGCCTCTGTTTCTGACTCATGGCAACCCTACAGGCACCCTATAATGAGGGTTTCTTAGCATGAGGTTTATTCAGGGGAGTTTGCCATGGCCATCCTCTGAGGCTGAGATAACGTGACTCCCCCCAAGGGGGACATATAACACGGTTTTTGCAGACTTTCCTGTGAATGAAAAGCAGTGCTAAAATTACTCTTTATTCATGGGTTAATGACACGATTTTGGCGATGCTGCACGTCATTGTCTGATAATCATCAAGCAATTATGTGATAGTGACAAGGGCATCCTGCTATGCTCCTGTCACTTTTCGCCATGTGAAAGAGTCCCTAAATACACCTGAGATTGAGTTGCAGATCCTCCAGAAACAGAATTAAACAGAAACTGGGAATTTAAGATCTACTTCAGAGATATGGCCCTATGGTTGCAATACCTAGAACTTTTATCCCCTAAAGTATTCTTTGGATTCTCCAGTTCTTTCCACTAAAAGAAAATAGTTAAGATGATGCTGGCAAAAGGGTTTAGTACTGGACTTATTAAGAAGCTTAATTTGGGAATATATATATTTGTGTGTGTGTATAAAATCACTGAGCTTCCTTCTGTAAATATATTACTTTTACATACTGAAAAAATGACAACAACAAAAACAAAATCCAGGAACTAAATTTTTGGATTAAATTTCTAAAAGATGCAATACACAATTATCTTTGAGAACTGATTATTGGGGGAAGGGGGATGAGATGAGAAAGTATCTGCTTCCCCTCCTCCTTATCAGTATCCTTGGTAAGAGAGGACAAAACTGAAAGTGTGAAACACCATGCATGGCAATGCCATATACTGTTTTATTTCTGAATATGAATAATACACCAAAGATAAAATTTGTCCTGGACACAGAGTGCGCTTCTGTTTTGCCCAAAACGCCTGGCAACGGGTATGTCACCACGGGTGAGGTGGATGGATGGCTCTATTTGGGCCATGAGCCGTGCTCTGGAAGCATTTGCTCCGCCTTGCATCATCCCACAACTGTTTGGAATAGCAGCTGATGGGACTGTTTGATCCATTAATCTCCCCAAATGCTGGCTTTGAACTCTTCTAAAAATAGGACAGACCAAGGGGATGAAATGCTGCTCCTGATCCTGTCACATCCTTTATCTGTGTGTGAATCTTCGTATTGCACATAATGGCATGTATTATGAGGCAGTCTAGGATGCTTTAGGCAACTTTGGGAGGGCAGCATCAAGTCTTTCTTTCATCACACAATGCTGGTGGTTCAGCCGCACCTCACTTTTTCCTCTGATCTGAATTTCAGTTGTATATACTTAATAGCACAGAGATCAACTGAGGCAAGAGCACATGATCACAGTGGTGTGTTCGGTCATTACCTGTGCACATGTGTATGTCTGTTTTAGGCATTTCAATACTGCACATGACAACTTTCAGCCTCAAGGCCTGGTGAGTGGTTACCAGATAAATTGCCGCAGCCCATTCCTCTGAAGAATATAATGTGGTTGTATGGAGTTACTCTTGATGTGAAGCTTGTCTATTTACTGTAGATATTCAAGTATAAGCCTAGAAAGTTTAGTAAAAATATTGACCCCCAAAACCTGCATTGGCTTACCTACAGGTCACTGTAAATATTGTACTTTAACTCTTATCAGAACAGGGACTATCCTCTTCTCTGGGTAGAGTGGGTTAAAATCAGGCAAAGTTACCACTTTAAAGTTAAAAGTTATGATCACTGCTAAGGTAGGTAGTCACCATTTTCTTTGTTTTGACTTTTCATCCTTTTTGACACCTATACCTGGTTGCCTTCCACACACATCGCACAGCCACAACTTACCATAGTCCTGGGCCAGGAGAGGGATGATAGACTGCCCTTACTTACACTAACAGAATGCAGCCACTATATAGATGGCATGCTCAGCAATAACGTCATTTATTTTAAAAATGGAATAGGCTGAAGGTCTGATGTGATGTATCTTTCAAACTGGTATAAAACTGTGCCAATTCTTGCAATATAACACTATGGGTTTTGCAGGTTGTAACCTCTGCATCTAGTGTTTCTATTCTGTTTTATGGGCATTTTGTAATAATTTCTTGGACTTGTTCTAGGGCTCTTCTACATTTTTATTAAACCAGAGATGGTCTGCTGAGATGGTCTTATATTTGGAAGATAAATTTTTCACTTCTCTGAATTAAAGAAAAATCTAATAATAGTTACAGTGCAAAAATACTATTTCACTTACACAGTATAACATTGTAATTCTGAAAAAAATGGAGGAGAAAAGAAGGAACATATTATTCAGATGTCTTAGAATTAAAAAGAAACCAAGGCTAGGAATAAAATGCTGCAGCTGATGCTGGGATTTGTAACCAAATAGCCTGAGATGATAGAAATGTCATTTAGAGGTTTTCAGAAGAAGACATTTTTGCAACCGCTTGACACATTTATCCAATCTGGGGGAGTTGTGAAAAATTATAAGCTTTCCTTTTTTGGGGTTGTGTTCTTTCTGTATTTTTACAGCATTTTACTGTATTTTAATCTTTGCTTGTGAAAGGCAATGAATCAAGTAGAAATCCAGCCTGTCTTCATAAAGCAGCATGGCAAAAAGTAAGCTGGAAATGAAAGACTGGGTTAAGTGAGCAGTATTTCAAATTTGGTTTTTTACTCTTTTGGACTCCTGAGGATTTATATGTGATTTATAGAGAGCTATATGTGCTTAAATCAATAACAGGGGATGTGCAATTAAACAGGACTTTGTATTATGGAAGCAACTGGTAGGTTTTATTTGCCTTTGCATCAATTCCTTCACTGTGGATTGTTCATGGGCGGCTGTGGTCCTACAGATATTTTCAGACATCAGCTTCCATGATCTCTCACCATTGGTTATGACTCTTCTGGCAAGCCCTGATGGAAGGTGTACAAAGAAAAATCTGGAGGGGCACAGTTGTCCCTCTTCCCAGATTCTATTATAAAACTCTCTGTTTTATGATATATAGAAAGCAATTTGAAAACAGAATGCAGTTATAAAACCAAATGCTCCCCAAAAATAACACAGCATTTCTGAATATTTTAAAGATTCCATAGGAACAGTTTGGGTTCCCACAGAAGACCCTACATCAATTAAAGAGGGCAGTATTCTGCAAAAGCCAAAATGATGTTTACGTACCAACCAACCCGACCTTAGATTAAATTAGCATATCCTTCCTATTTGATTAGTAAATTCTTGTTATTAATTCTCTATGTAGAATGGAAAACAGCATTTTCAGTTTTTGAGGATTTTAACCTGGTAATATACTTTTCACTTAGGTTAGCAATCTGTGAGTTCTCCATTTTCTCTTGCTTCTTATTTCACAGGAAATCCAAAGTACTTTCCTCTGATTTTGTATTTCTTGTATGTATGCGCAGACCATGTTTAACGTAGAAACTTTTTAATTATATGGAATAAACTGAGAATTCACATATTATGCAATAGTTGACCCCACTTATGTCTCTCGTTGCTAGCTATTTCCCACTCATTCCTATGGCAGGGCTTCGACCTGTGTTTATATCACAAGCGTAGATCAAATGGGTACTTGGGACACAGGAGCAAAGTTTAGAAACTTGCGAGTTCTAAAGACAGATGGTGGTTTACTTATGTAGAAAGTAAATTTTCTTCCCTTTGGCCAGTTTTGCTTGCCTGTAAGAAAACAGTGATGAACAGGGTCATATAGCGGATTCACATAGCCAGTTACCACTGAATTCTGAATTCCTGCTCTCCAGACAGCTCAAAAGCATCCCCTAAACATCAGTATTAAACATGTAAAATGGGACCAGCCTGTGATGCATTCTCCTGTTTTGAAAGCAAGAAGCAAGAATATTTTAATACATAATCATGAGATGGCTGTTATATGGGGTGTTTGTTATATGGAGTGTGTATTGTGGTCTTTAACATATATAATTTTATTTGATTTTTAAAATTGCTTTAAATCTTTTATTGTAAAGTATTTAAAATGTTTTTGGGTCCTTTTCTGGGAGAAATGTGGCATAAAAATGAAAACTACATACATAAATAAATAAATCTTGATTCTCTGCTCTTAATGTTATCCTGCTAAGCATCAGAACTGTAAAGTATATTTTCTCTCCAATACAGTACAGTTCTCTCTCCAGAAAGTTCTTCCCCATGTTGATAGTCAGGAAGAAGGCACAGATATATGTACCTGGCCAGGGACAGTTATATTTTGCATTGTTTATTCCATTTTGTACAGCTTCGTGTCTCAGTTTGTTTTGATAGCTTGCATTTCTCATTTTGTTTTTAAGACCATTAAAACTTAAAAATCCAAAGAGTAAAAAAACAATTCTTTATGTGCACATTTTAAAGCAATATCGAGGGGAGCAATTGGGGGCACAGAAGAGACTGGGCCACACTTCAAGTTATAGAGCTTTTTTTTTGTATGCAGAAGGTCCCAAGACCAGTAGTGAGAGGAGTAAGCAAGACTGGAAGCCTTGGTAGATGGCTGATGGTCATAGAGATAGCAACACTGGGCTGGATAGATCTTCATATGTTAGGCAGCAAGCATCATTCACGAGTTCAGCCAGCTGTTTCGAAGAAAGATCTGTAGAGTAATTCTGAGTTCACAATAAACACCAAAGTACTGGAGAGTAGTCTGATTCAATTGTACAGGGAGCTCTTGGTATCCACTGGGGGTTGTTTCCAGGATCCCCATGGATATCAAAATCCATGCATGCTCAAGTCCCATTAAATACAGTGGCATAGTAAAATGGTATCCCTTATATAAAATGGTAAAATCAAGGTTTATTTTTTGGAATTAATATTTTTAAAGAATATTTTCAAACCATGGATGCTTGATCCCGTGGGTAAAAATATCAGTGGATATCTATGAGGGCTGGCTTTAATGATTCATGTGCTTTAAAGTAAAGATACAGATAAAAATCTGGAGTAAATGTAAAAATACCTGAGAATTATTTTCTGACCTGGTGGTCTTGCTTAGTGCCTCCTCTTTGCAAAGAAGTCTTTAAATGAAAAGACAGAGCTTTTGAGGCTTGTTCTTTACTCTCTTAGTGCTCTCCCAGATTGGTCCAAAGTAGCATGAGTTCTCAGTAAATTTTTGTTTTTTGCCATCCTTTGCTGGTTGTTGACATTTCATTCTTTTTTTATGGGGAGCTGTTTGTGGTGATTTCTTGGACCCGCATTAGAGCTCTTTCAAGGCATTGATTTAAAAATAGGGGCTGTGATTTGCTGAGGTGGTCCTATGTTTTGAAGAGTGAATATTCTCCTCTCAATTTTATTTATTTTTTCTTTGAATTATTAATGGGAAAGTGACTTTTCCCTGATGTACTATAATTCTAAGTTTTTTTAAAGAGAGAGAGAGAAAAAGAGAAAACGGTTCTTATTTTATTTCTTTTTTGTCCCACTATACCCTAGAATTAAAAAGAAGCCTACTTGAAAACAGGAGAAAAACATTGCAGCTGGTACCATGAATTGTCAGAAGAGAACAGAAACATTTTTGGGATATTAAAAAACAAAAAAACAGAGAATTACAGCAATAAATACTACAATCTCTTGATACATTTGCTCTTTCTGGAAGAGCCCTTAGCATTTTACAGATGAGAACAGGCTTGTTCTAATGTTGGAAACTGTGCATTGTTCAAGAGGCCAATGCCTTCATGACTCTGTGAATAGGCACCTTGCTCAAATGTTATTGCTTTGCTTTCTCAATGCCCTTTGGTGCACCATACAAAGGGAAGATTTCATCTAGATTTTGACAGGAAATATGTCTAATGGTATAGTAATTTAATGGGTAGAATGCTGCCTTTTGATTTCTTTGTATTAAAAACGTATAACACATTTCATGGGGTATTTGATTCTGGATGTAAAATGCAACCAGGTCACAATTGATTCTTCCCAATTCTATGCAATTGCTTTTTAATATACTGACTGGTTTCTGTCTGTCCATTGAATCTAGATCCTATCAATATCCTACACACACACAGACACACCACAGAGGGGAATGGATGTCTTCAACATCCCACATGAACTGTGGTCTTCGCTTTGAATCCTTTTGGTCCTGGCTTCCTTCTTCGTTTCTCCCACCAGTTTTAGCCTGTGGCCTTGGAAGTCCTCCATGACTGAGCCTCTCTCTTTCTCTCTCTCTCTCTCTGTCCTGCCTCTGAAGTGGCTGGATAATGACTACTTTGGGGGAAGCAAAAAACCAGAGTGGGATGTGAGTATTGTGATGGGAGGGGAATGGGAGACGGTGAAGCTAGGGAGGGATGCAGGTGGCATTGGAGCTGGCACGGTGGCAGCTAATCAGGTTTGCCAGCGCCATCTGTCAGAATGTGAGCATCTGGGATTCAAGGTGACCCTGTCACCCTTCGTTAGAATTACGAGTTTGGCATCTGTATTAAACCACAACCAGCCGCAGATGCGGTGAGGATGCCCGGCCAGGGACAAGCACCGCTTGCGAGCAGTATCTCAGCTGGGTGAGTTGATAAATGGAACTAATTTGATCTTAATAATTCACTGATTCACAACTGCCAAAGGTTTCTCTCTTACCTCTTTTCATACGTTCAGCTTGTCTCCCCCTCTTCCCGCGTGGCCAAATCACAGCTCCAGATTATTATTATTTTTTATTTTTTTTGAGGGAGCGCGGTGTGCTTTGCTCATCCCTCCCAGCACAGATGGTGCTTCTCTTGTGTTTTGTGAGAGTTTTGTTACTGCCACTCCCCCACCCCTCAAAACACAAACACACACCAATCCCCCCCCCCAACACGCCTGTGTGCCATGTGTGGAGAAGTGGGAGATGCAGCAGCAGGTGCGTAAGGATAGTGATTGCACCTGGGTAAGATTCTGGTAGAGAGAGCCGAGCTGCTTTGGCTTCAGCAAATTCCTCTCCCCAAGGGCTCCAAGGGGGATGTTTTAATGGCATGTTGGTCCATCCATCCGCTTAGTGTTTCTAACTGGGTCTATTGAGATGTATGTGGGAGGAGGTGGAGAGAGAACAGGAACATCTCTGGACTCATTCCATAGACCTTCTCCTCCTCCTCCTCCTCTTCTTCTTCTCCTCCTTCTCCTTCCATCCATTACATGCAGTCGAAAGAAAACGACAGATCCTATGAAACCAGGGTGACCAGAGTACTTCTTTTTCCAGGCCATATCCTCCATTTTAACCTTCTGTCCAGGAGAAATTCCAAAATGTCCTCCATAATGAGCATGACTAACAAGCATGAATTTCAATTTCCATGAATGTTTCGAGCTTTTGTTTGGCCATGTTTCTATTTTTCTTGAATGTCCTACATTTTGCGGTGCATTGTCCTCCTTTGTGGTTGGGACGTCTGGTCACCCCCATATGAAGTTTCTTCTTTCTTTTCTTTCTTTGACCTTTCTCCCCTTGCTGCCACTGTGTTTTGCTCATGACTGCATGCAACACTGGAGTTTATCATACAATGGAATTTGTGGGTATAATGCAGTGGCAATCTGAACGCAATCATGGGGCTTCATGTTATTGTGAATGAATGTATCTCACACAATTTTGGGCAATGGGAAGTCATTCCGAACGCAATCATGGGGTTTCACATAATTGCGTATTAGAGTATCTCAAACAATTTTGGGCAATGGGAAGTCATTCTGAATGCATTCCGAATGCAATCAGATTTCACGTAAATTCACTAAACTAGTGAATTCACGTAATTGAGAATTGGCTCCATTCGCAATTGAGAGAAATTCCTCCCATGTGATAAACTCCACTGTCGCTCAAGTGCTTCCCACAAGCATCTGATGAACCAGGATGGTGAGGCTTCAGATGGATTGCAAAGGCCTGTGCCATCTTTTATCCCTGGCTGAGGAACAGCCCTGATTCAAATCAGGTTCTTTCTTTCTTTATCTTTGCCCAAGCTTGAGGGTTGAGGCTTTCCAGGCACAAAATCTGGACAGTTTCACCTTCAAAGAACCAAGAGGCCTCTTTTGTGTCTCAGTAGGCTTGGCTCTTCAGTTTTGGAAGGAGCACAATGGAGCCAGCCTTTGGTGGATATTGTTCCAGCAATGACTTTCTTCTCCTCAGTACCAGTTAGGGATTGCCACTATTAAAATAAATAAGCCAAGGCCCATGAAGAATGGACTTGCTCATAGTGTTTCTCTTCCTCCTCGCAAGGAACAATTACTCCCATCATTTAGGCTTCTTATTTTCTGATTGCTTTCAGACATTTTACGGGGGGGCCAGTGACCCAGCATCTAGTATGGTTTCAAGGTGCATTTCATACGGCAGACATATAAAGAGCTGATTCTCCCACACCACTAGTTGTAAGTATCCCAGACTGTTTCCAGATCAATGTTGAATCTGGCTATCCTGTCTTGAGATTGACATTCAGCACTTGCTGCTGAACTTGTCCTGAGGTGGGGGGAAAAGGTACTGTCAAGAGCTCCTCAGTATTTAAGAGCCCTTTGTTTGTGTCTGATTAACCCTTTAAATGCACAAAGAAGGGATACAAAACTCAAGGGTTATTTCTGAAGAATTACTGGTAGTTCTTCTTCGTGGTCTCTGTGCCTCACACAATAGGGGTTTGCGCCTGCGCAGAAGCTCCATTCGGAATGCTGAAAAGCTGAGCA
Organism: Urosaurus nigricauda; assembly: GCA_034509955.1. Lineage (NCBI taxonomy): Eukaryota > Metazoa > Chordata > Lepidosauria > Squamata > Phrynosomatidae > Urosaurus > Urosaurus nigricauda. Next base: position 137,355,799 of record JAOEGL010000002.1, read on the forward strand.
GATTGGCGGGAGCCCCGCCCCTCCCATTTCCTGAGCATGCCCAATCCCGCCAATCTAGCTCCTCCTTCAGTTCTCTTTCGTCCGCCGCAAGAGTAACATCTCCTTCGGAGTGCTCTTCATCGCGACGAAAGCTGAGTAGCTAGACTCTGTCTATTTTCTTTTATTACTTTATTTTACTTTATTTTACTTTGTTTTTGTTCTTTTTTCGTTTCTCCCGTTTTTTCCTTGAGCTGCCCGCTTTTTTGTCGGAACTCGAGGGTTTTTGGCCTGGACGGGCCCCTCGCGATCGGACCGGCCTCTTATGGCCGCCCCGTTCAAGAAATGTTCCGACTGTGGCGGTAAAATCCCGGTTGTGGATGGACACTCGAAGTGCATTTTCTGCTTAGGCAGTTCCCACATCCCGGAGAAATGCAAGCATTGCAAGGCTTTTAATCCCGCCCCACTCCGCCAACGAGCAGACCGGCTCAAGGCCCACTTGTGGGAGAAGGCCCTCTCGGTCTCCCACTCTCAGATCCGTCCACGGACCCCTTAGGACGTCTTCCCATCTCTAAGTTCCCGAGGATTCCGAAAATCAAAAGACCGACCTTGACGGCGACCTCGACGTCGACGGAAACCTCCTCGGCGTCGGCCTCGGCCACGACTACTATGTCTCGCCCCGAAGGGCAACACATGGAGCACAAGAAGCGGCCTCCCCCCATCGAGCTGGAGAAGCCGAAAGCAAAAAAACATAAGCATAAGGAGGTCCTCACTTCGATTGCCTCGGCGGCTGCCCAGGCAGACCTGGCCATATCTTTCCTTAGACAGCCTTCGGCCATTGACCTCTCAGTCCCGGCCCCGGTCACTGTACTAGACTTGGCGCCGGAGACTCTGGAACCCGCATTTCAGCCTGCATCTACCCAGGTCCTCGCCCCTACGGGGACGGTCTCGACCTCGGTCTCTACTGTCTCGCCTATTTCGGCTCCGACCTCTGTCCCACCGAAGGAAATCCTAGCCTCTTCGGAGCGCATTTACAGGCTGCGGTTCCCATCTCCTCCACCCCGGAAGTCTCCGGAACCGTTTGAGGAGCACTACTTCGACTCGCCCCACTCGTCGGCCTCCTTTTTGGCGCGACATCCGGCTGAATCATATTGGAGAGAGCGCCATCCACCCTACCGCTCCTACTCTCCTTCGTACCGGGATCGGTACCATGTCCGTGACCTCCATGTCGGAGACTTCTCACGATCTCGATCTCGATCTCGCTCTCCCTCTCGGTCCCGGACCGAATACAGGGCCATATCACTTCCGCCGGCCTCGACAGCTACGGTGTCGAAACCTCCGGAATCGAGCGCCATTATGACCGTCTCGGCCTCAGCTACCGCTACTACTTCGACGTCGATAGTCTCTGCTCCAATCAGCTACGCGGACACCTCGACGTCGACCTTCCTTACGGCGCCAACACAGCCCTATGTGGATCCGCAATTGCCGGCCTCCCAGTCTACGGAGGAGTCTACGGGAGAGACGGACAACCGTCCCGACTCCCCACAGCCTGCCATTTCCTCTCCCAATGAGGAAGTTGAGGACCAGACACCGGGTTCATCTGTCGAAGACCTCCATCTCTTCACTGGAATTGTCGACAGGATGGCAAGGGCGGTAGGCCTCCATACGGCGCAGACGGCCCAGCCCCCCAGGGACCCCATCTATGGCCTCGTGGTACGTCCCCAGCAACCAGCGGTCATTCCATTCTTGCCTTCTTTCTCGGACATTATGGTGGCCTCTTGGACCAAGCCGGCCTCGACGCCACCCGCTTCTAAGAAGCTTGACTCCTTGTATTGGGTGCAGTCGGATACGGCGCCATTCCTGTTCACCCACCCAGCTCCTAACTCTCTGGTGGTGGAATCTACTTGTAAGTCCACAGGCAAGTCCCATTCTGCCCCCGTGGACAAAGATGGCAGAAGGATGGACATCTTTGGTCGACGTTTCTATTCGTCTGCAGTTTTGGCAGCAAAGGTCGCCAATATGCAAGGTTGCATGGCCGGCTATCAGAAGTTTCTGTGGGATCGTGTGGCTGCTTTCATTCCTTACCTGCCTCAGGCACAACAAGAGGGAGCTCAGGAATTCTACGCTGAAGCACTATCCCTCATTGCTCAGGAAGTGCACTCAGCTAGACATGTTGTGGACTGTTCTGCGAAAGTGATGGCCGGTGCAGTGGCACTCCGCCGTTTCGCCTGGTTGAGGTCTACTTCTCTGTCCGAGGAAGCTAAGTCCAAAATTGAAGATCTTCCTTTCGATGGTGAAGGTCTATTCGCCGCCAAGACCGACGAATCCCTGGACACCATGGCCAAGGCTCGTCTGAACGGGAAGAGACTTGGGCTGATACCTAACAAGCCCTCATCTAGTCGTGTCTGGCGCCAAAGGCCATACGACCCTGGTTTCACCCGCTCTCGTTCGGCCCCGTCCTCCACTTATAGGACCCAGCCTTACACTAGGAGGCCTTACAGACAGCCTCAGCAGCAGCAGCAACAGCAGCAACAGCAAAGGCAAGGCCAGCAACGTCAGCAACAACAGCCTTCTAGAAAGCCATCCTCCAAGTCGCACTTTTGACGGGCTCTTGGAGGCGACACCCAATTTTTGTTTGCCAGTCTCCCTTTCCTCAGTTCCCAGACTTCGCCATTTCTACGAGAACTGGTCCAAGATCACCACGGACTCCTGGGTGCTTACCATCATCCGCCTGGGCTACGCCATAGAGTTCTCAAGTATTCCACCAAATGGCGTTTTCTGTTCCACTTCCTCCTCTCCTCCTCTTCTGGAGGAGATTTCCTCCCTTCTCGACAAAGGAGCCATTCAACGTGTTCCACCGTGCTTCAGACACCAAGGCTTCTACTCCAGGTACTTCACAGTTCCGAAGAGAGGAGGAGGTCTCCGCCCCATCTTGGACCTGAGAGGCGTCAACTCATACATCACGATTCGCAAGTTCAAGATGGTGACTCTCCAATCCATCTTGCCGTTTTTGCACCAAGGGGACTGGTTTGCATCCATAGACCTAAAGGATGCTTACTTCCACATCAGCATCAGGCCTCAACATTGGAAGTATCTCCGTTTCGCCATAGATGGAGATCTCTATCAATATACCGTTCTTCCCTTCGGCCTCTCTACCGCTCCTCGAGTGTTCACAAAGTGCATGGCGGTGGTCATCTCTCACCTTCGTCTTCAAGGAATAAAGATTTTCCCTTACCTCGACGACTGGCTTCTGGTGTCGTCCTCCAAGACACAACTGTACAAAGACGTCCAGTATACTCTGGATCTGCTAGCAGACTTGAGACTCAAAGTCAATCTGCCAAAATCCATTCTCCACCCTGTGAGGGTGATAGACTATATAGGCACGTCCCTGGACTCTGTGATGGGTCGAGCCTACCTTCCCACCAGACGGGCGGAGGCCCTCTGGGAACAACTGCGGTCTGTCCTTCACTCTCACCGTCCGTCGGCAAAGGACATTCAGAGACTGCTAGGCCACCTGGCCTCAACTGCAGCGGTGACCTACCTGGCTCGTCTCAGGTTCAGGCCTCTCCAAGCTTGGTTCCTGGCTGCCTTTGATCACTTGAGGGACAATCCGTCCAAGAGATTCTTGTTGCCACCTCATGTCAGAGACTCTCTCAGGTGGTGGATGTCTCCCTCCAACATCCTCAAGGGGATGCCCTTCCAAACGCCAGAACCGTCCAGGATGGTCACTACAGACGCGTCCATGTCAGGATGGGGCGCACATCTCAACGGCTTGTGTGTGCAGGGACAGTGGTCTGCTCAGGAGGCAGAACTGCACATAAATGCCTTGGAACTGTTGGCAGTCATCAAAGCCTTCAGGGCATTCGAAAATCATCTCCTCCACAGAGTTGTGCAGGTAGTATCAGACAACACAACCACTGTCTGGTACATCAACAAGCAAGGAGGAACTCACTCTCCAGTCCTCTTGCGTCTCTCCCAGCAGCTGTGGATGTGGTGCCACCACCGTTCCATTCACCCAGTGGCCATTCACTTGGCAGGAAAGGACAATGTGCTGGCAGACTCCCTCAGCAGGGACAAGGTGCTGCAGCACGAATGGACTCTGTCGAGCCCAGCCTTCAATCTCCTGACGTCTCGTTGGGGAATTCCCTCAGTGGACCTGTTTGCCACTCCAGAGAACGCCCAATGCCAGACATTCTACACCAGAGCTGGCAAAGGACAAGGATCCATGGGGGATGCCTTCCTTTGCAGTTGGAGTTGAGATCTCCTGTATGCATTTCCCCCCTTTCCTCTGATCTCCAGGACGGTGGCCAAGATGGCCAGGGACCGGTCCAACGCCATACTGTTGACTCCGTTCTGGCCCAGACAACCCTGGTTCACTCCTCTTCTTCATTTGGCCAGGGGCCAATACTTCCACCTGCCGAAGTGGCCAGACCTGTTGTCCCACTCCAATGGAGCGGTCCTACATCCGGACTTGGTCAATCTACGGATGACGGCGTGGAGGATCCAGCCATAGAGTCTCCTGACTTGCTCAGGGTCCTGTCTGCCTCGAGAAAGGACTCCACCAAGAGATCCTATGCATATAAGTGAAAGCGTTTCTGTGCCTTCGCGGAGGCTAGGTCTGAACCTTCCTCACCTGTGAGCCTTAGTACTGTTTTGCATTTTCTGCTGCACCTCAGGGATCAAGGCCTGGCCTTCTCTTCCCTCAAGGTTTACTTGTCGGCTATTGTAGCCAGCCAGCCACCCGGCTCGCGATCAGCTCGCCTCTTCACGTCACCCACGTTAAAGAGGTTCTTCAAGGGACTACATCACCTCTATCCACCATTGCCACCCCTGGCTCCGGCCTGGTCTCTCTCTCTGGTGCTTACACAGCTTACGAGACCTCCATTTGAGCCCTTGGGCTCTGTTTCCTTGAGATTGCTGACACTCAAAGTGTCCTTTCTTGTGGCCATAACTTCAGCCAGACGTGCTTCTGAACTGACGGCCCTACGCTCAGATGAGCCTTACTTGACCTTTCATAGGGATAAGGTGGTCCTTAGACCGGACATTTCCTTCCTCCCTAAAGTGGTTTCTCAGTTTCACCTCTCCCAGGAGATTGTGCTTCCTAATTTTTATCCAGATCCTTCTTCGCCTCTGGAAAAGACTATGCACACCCTGGATGTTCGCCGTGCTTTGGCTTTTTATGTTCAGCGTTCTCAAGAGTTCAGATTATCCAATAAATTGTTTATTTGTTATGGTGGTGCCAGGAAAGGCAACCCAGTTTCATCACAACAGTTTGCAAAGTGGATTGCTCAAACCATTTCTTTGGCTTATGAACTGGCTAAGCGCCCTCTCCCGGTTGGTGTTCGTGCCCATTCCACCAGGGCTACGGCTTCATCTGCTGCCTTCCTCAGAGGTGTTCCACTGCCAGAGGTTTGCAAGGTGGCCACGTGGTCTCAACCATCCACGTTTGTGAAGCATTACCGGCTGGACTGCAGGTCCCGGAGAGATGCCAGTTTTGGTCGTGCTGTTCTTTCATCGATCTTGCAGTGACCTTCCCACCTCCATAGGTAAGCTTTTCCGTCACCCTATTGTGTGAGGCACAGAGACCACGAAGAAGAAGTACAGGTTGCTTACCTGTAACTGTGTTTCTTCGAGTGGTCATCTGTGCCCTCACACAAATCCCGCCCTACCTCCCCTCGGTCAGGTCCCTGCCTTTTTGCGGCGGACTTGAACTGAAGGAGGAGCTAGATTGGCGGGATTGGGCATGCTCAGGGAATGGGAGGGGCGGGGCTCCCGCCAATCTGCTCAGCTTTTCAGCATTCCGAATGGAGCTTCTGTGCAGGCGCAAACCCCTATTGTGTGAGGGCACAGATGACCACTCGAAGAAACACAGTTACAGGTAAGCAACCTGTACTTATCTACTCCAGAGAGTAGAGTAACATAAAGGGTGAAGAGGAGAGGGTTTTTATAAAAAGTTTTCTCATTAACAAGAATTTTTAATAACCCACAAAATAAGCACAAATATGTACATTGAATAGATGAAATTAATAACTATACCCTTGTGTTTATAGGCTTGAAGATGAAGACCAACCACATTACATCCCAGTCCATCCGTGTGCCACACATGGTCCAGCCAGGATGATATTCCAGGGCACAGTTTCAGAAAATACTCTTCCAAAAATAAGCATGCTGGACCGGTAGACCTCCAATCAAAGCATCTTTGTTCACAGAGTCAATAAACGGAAACCATATTTCAATGATGGGGTTGAGCGGAAAGACGGGGCATGGTTTTCTTTTCTTTTTTTTCTTTTTTTTTAGGGAGATATTCTATACAGTACTCACTTTAAGGCCTGTGGAGAGGGTGCAGATGAGGCTTTAAAGCACCCTGATAAGTGGTGGTGGTGAGCTGCCCAGATAATGGCTTGTCAAATAGTATAAGTGAGTTGATCCAACCCTAGTGAAATTAACACTTTCCTTATCATAGTTGATGTATGCACACCTAATCTTGTCCCAAACTACTACGATAAGATGAAAGATACACTTTTACTGCAGGTTGATGTGGAAATGAAGGCCTTTTGATTTCACTGTCATTGTCACACAAATGGATTAGAATCTCCCTCTGCATTGTGCTGTTTTTCTGGCTCTCCTACTGTTAAGTCTTAAAACATTTTTAAGTGGTCCTGACAATGTTGAGCTCTCTGCTATGTGTCTTTTGAGACTGAGAAGAGTTTACAGCGTCTCTCAACAACTATGGCTGCTGTTACACTGCAGAATTAATGCAGTTTGACACTGCTTTAACTGTTACGGCTCCATCCTATGGAATCCTGGGATTTATAGTCTGTTGTGGCAGCAGAGCTCTCTGACAGAGAAGGCAAAATATCTCACAGAACCACATATCCCTGAATTCCATAGTATTAAGGCATGGCAGTTAAAGCCATATCAAACTGCATTAATTCTGCAATGCAGATGGAGCCTATTTTTGGTTGCTCAACTGTGCTGTTTCTTGACATCTGGCCTAAATCCTTTGGGCTACAACAGATGGACTGAGTGAACCATTTGCCTTGGTCCAGGTGTCAGAGGGAGAGAAGAACTGCTGGACCTGACCTCCTTCTCCACCACCTTTTTCTTCTCCTTTTGTGTTGTGTCTTTACATTGTAAGCCTGAGGGCAGGGAACTGTCTAATTAAAAATAATAATAATTGTAAGCTGCTCTGAGAGCCTTTAGTGCTGAAGGGTGGGGTATAAATACCGTAAATAAATAAATAATAATCTTTCAGGCTAACTGGACATGAGACAGCTGTATAGAGGCAGCAGCATCACTAGGAAGTACAGGGGACGAAATCTGCACCAGGTGACATCTCAGAAGAGTGGTGACACCTGGTTGGGCCCTTCTCCCTCTGTGGGCTATGCTGCTGCTGCTGCACCTGCCTCCTCTTCTCCACTGCCCTGGCGCTCTCTGCTAGAAGGAAGCCAAGGCAGTGGAAGATTAGGAGGGGCAGCATGTGCCTCGTTCATCTCCTCCTGCTCTCTCACTTGCCTGGCAGCACCCCAGGCAACCCTGGGTGGGTGGCAGCCAGGCAAGCAAGTGAGGCAGTAGGAGAGGACGAAGGGAGGACAGGGTGGGCTGCCACCACTAGTCTGGTTGGGCAGTGGGTGGGGATGGTGGGCAGGGAAGAGAAGAAGTGGGAGGAAGAGGGGCAAGTGCACCCCTCCTGGCTTTGCTGACACTGGGCACCCTCCTGAGAATGGAGCCATGGTGGCAGCAAAGGAGAAGGGGCATGTGCACTACCCTGGCTTCATTGCTGCTGGGCTTGCATGTATGATAGCCTGAGTTTAATCATCTTGGCTACTGTTAGCCAATTCAAGTTTCCTAAGACTTCAGCCTTTGTTTAGGAAACAAAATATTTAACTATCAAAAATATCAAAGCTCAGCCTGGTAAAGTTCAGCTTTCATTTACAGAGTAAGAGAAAAGCATATCTGAGTCTCGCAGTGCTTCTCTAAGACCTGAAACTGACTCCAAAAACAAAAAAGACAGGTAGCTTGCAATTAATGAAAAGTTTACTTTGAATCTACACATGCATGGGAAGTCTACATCCTAACTAGCTAATGAATAGAGCAGGAAAAGAAAGGAATCTTTAGTTTCACCATCTTTCTGATATGAGAGAAAAAGATGGAGACCTGACAGGGAAGTTCTTTATGTGTAACTTTAAGGAAGTGACTTGAATTTGTTATGAAAGGTATTTATTGCCATGTAATTCAATGCTAGTAGAGAGCAAATGGAAGTTTTTAAATGAGGAGGATAGCAGAGTTTGACATGCAGGAAATACTATGCAACCTAAATCCCGCTTGCTCTAAATAGCAAAGAAGGAGGCAAGAGAGAGTGATGTAATTTTCCAACAGTTTCTAGGGAAAGTTCAAGCCTGATTTGCTCTTGAACTTTGGAGTTTATCATATGACAGGATTTTGGGGTATAATGCAATGGCAATCTGAATGCAATCATGGGGTTGCCCGTTATTGCTTATAAGTGTATCTCACACAATTTTGGGCAATGGGAAGTCATTCTGAACGCAATCATGGGGTTTCACGTAATTGCGTATTAAAGTATCTCGTGCAATTTTGGGCAGTGAGGGGGGGGTCATTTTCGGGAAATGGGAAGTCATTCTGAATGCATTCCGAACGCAATCATATTTCACATAAATTCGCTAAACTAGTGAATTTACGTGAATTCGAATTGGCTCCATTTGAAATTGGGAGAAATTCCTCCCATGTGATAAACTCTATACTTATTTGTCTTTTTAGCACTTTATGATATCCCATGGTATCCCTTGCCCCCATTTGGAGTAGAAATCTTGCATCTCAGGTCCAAGGAGATGTTTTCAGTGGAGACCAAACTACTAAAGTGTATGACTATACTGGAGGGGGGTGGGTGGGGATAACACCTCTGGGGAAATTCATGCATTTCTTTGAGGTATATTCAATGTTATCTTTGTTCCCTTCACTCCTTACAATTTTGGGAACTTTGTATAGCAGATCTGTCTGCCCCCCCTGTACAGAACACAAGCCTCAGGGGGCTAGTGGTGGGGTGTATGTGGCTTCCAAAATACTCCTCTATATCCTCCCATGTTCATTTTTCTTTTGCCGACTTACTGTGAGCTTTGCTCTTTTATACTACAGAGAGAATATAACAACTCTGATGATAATAAACCACACTAAAACAACTACTGCATACCAATAATTTCTTGCTAACAGCAGAGTTAAAACTTAGTAACAGAGCACTGGCTAGTAATAAAAGAGAGAGGGAAAGCTAAGTTTTATCCTTCTTTTATATGTCACTCCAGAATTCCTTTCGTTTCTGTTCCTTTTTCTTTCTTTTCTGTGATTTATTTTAGTACTCCCATTCTGTGATTTAGTGGTCTTTTCTCTTCTGCCTTGCCAAGGAAGTACAAATTAGGATAGAGTGAATGAGTGTGTGTGTGTCAGTCAGGAGAGGAGAAGGGAGGCAGGGTTGTCCTTTCTCAATTATAAAACTCTGTGGGTTGTGTGTGTGTGTGTGTTACCTACACTTTGTCTTCTCTTCCTAAACGTCTCCAGATATACACACCAGAGGGTGCCATTGCACAGGAGTTTGGGCTGCAGATGGCTAGGTCTAAAGCATCCTCTTAGCAGGAGAAAGAACACTAGCTGGGGTGCTAGTGAACGATTGTGTCATCCTCCTGTGGACAAATGCCATCACCCAGGTATTATGTTATAAATATAGCATACAACTGCAGTAAACAAAGTGCTCCATATTAGCACTGACCAGATGGCTCAAACATATAAGTCAAGTCATACGATACAGGGGAGTAACAACTATCTAAGTGACTTGGTGGCCATCTAGATCAGAGATGCTCAACCTTTGGTCCTCTATATAGTTTGGACATCAGTTGCCAAAACCTCCAGTAAAAGTGGCCAGCTCACAGGTACCTGAATTTCCAAGCAGCTGGAGGACCATAGGACTAGAGCAGTGGTTCCCAAACCTCCTTCCTCCAGATGTTGCAGACTTCATCTCACAGAATCCCTATCCAACTTGGACAACAGTTATGAATTCTGGGAGCTGAAGCCCAAAACTTTTGGAGGACCTACGTTTGGGTGCCAGTGATCTAGAGGGCCTTTCCAATCTCTAGTACGGTAGACTTGAATGTAGGCCTAGTATCAAGCACATAGTTTCCTCCAGAAGTTTTGGAGTCGAGTCAGAGGTCAATTCCAGTGCTTGTTCTCATGGACCCCAGAAAGGGGTGGAGGAGCTTGAAGTCCCCTCCCAGCTAGGCTGGAGGCCTGAGATCCCCTAACATGTTCAAGCATCAAGGAAAAGGACCACCAAGATTCCTGTCTAGTTGAGTCCCCACAGTTGTTGTCATAGTGTGTCTTCAAGTCCCTCCCCCCCCCCCCCCAATTTATGGCAATCATAAGGCAAATCTATCATGGGGTTTTCTTTGCAAGATTTGTTCAGAGGGGGTTACCATTGCCAGCCTCTGTGGATGACAGAGTTTCCATGGCCAAGCTGGGATTCGAACCTTGGTCGCTTCAAAACCACTACACCACACTGGCTCTCTTAGTGCTAATCCCTGCTGAGGAACTACCAAACAGAAGTGTCCAACTTGATATTTGTCTTTACATTCTTTACTGGGTGTCAGGTGTTTTCCCTTTTCTGCCAAAAAACCCACTTAACCTAGGATAATCAATATCGGATTTCCCCCCAGATTTTTCTAAAAGATTTGCATTCTTGGCTGTGTGAATAACCAATGCAAATAGACCTGAGGTTAAACTCTGTATGCCTTGAATATGTTTCAAATACATTTGCATCGTCGACTCCATCTTTATTTGAGTGCTGACATGTGTGAGCACCTGAACTTGTAGAGATGTGCATAGATGGAGTTCCATAATGTGAATAACAAATCCAGAATGCATGAGTGAGATTATTTGCATAGTTGTGCTAAAAAAACAACAACGTGTGAATGACCAGTGAGTTAAAGAACAAGATGGCATCTGCTCCCATTCCATGTATTAAAGCTGACTAGATAGGCAGTGAGGTACTGAGTGTGGCAGGTCACAGATACACAACTAAGGCTCTATCAACAGCGGTTCTATCATGCCAAGGTTTTATTGGAACGGGTGAAGTTGAAGGCAGATTTCAAATATGTTGTTTCTGGGTTTGTTCAGAACCTACTAATACTCTGTTTCTATGTTAGGTTTGTATGCAGAACTGAAGTGCACCATCATGGAAAAGCACTTCCCACTAGATACCCTCCAACTTTTCACAAGATAAAAGCCAGGACATGTGGTCAAGCATGTGGTGAAAGAGGAAGAACAGGTAAGCTAGGAGAGGCTGTGGCTACATCTGCACTGCAGAAGTGATCCAGGTTGATATCACTTTAACTGCTGTGGCTCAGTGTTATGGAATTCTGGGAATTGTAATTTGTTGGGGCACCAGAGCTCTCTGACAGAGAAGGCTAAATGTTTCACAAAACTACAGTTTCCAGGATCCCCTGGCACTGAGCCATGGCACCTAAAGTATTGTCAAACTAGATTATTTGTGCAGTGTGGATGCAGCTGGTGTCAGTTTGTTTTGCCTGGGAAGGGCATGAGTCTGCCCCTCCTCTTCTTTACCCCACATAGGAGTTTATCATACAGGAGGAATTTCTCTTTATTTCAAATGGAGCCAATTGGAGCCAATTTGAATTCACGTGAATTCGCTAGTTTAGCAAATTTACGTGAATTCCAATTGCATTCGGAATGCATTCAGAATGACTTCCCATTACCCGAAAATGACTCCCCGTTGCCCGAAATTGGGTAAGATGCTTTAATACAAAATAATGTAAAACCTATGATCGCATTCGGAATGACTTCCCTTCTGTCTGAAATTGTGTGAGATACACTCATACGCAATAACGTGAAAACCCATGATTGTGTTTGGATTGCCATTAGATTATACTTCCAATTTCCGTCGTCTGATAAACTCCTTAGTTAATTCAATACCAACTAGTTTTGCACTTTGAGTTCAGTTTGCAGCAACTGATGTTAGCCAGGAAAAAAGGGGGCAAGTGAGAGGAAGAGAGAAAAATTGGACATTTGTAAAGCATCTGAAAAAGTAGGAAGCAGAAGATTAATTTGGATTATTCCTGGCGGGTATGTAAAGGTTCATCCCGAGAGAGGGCAAGGAGTATACTGTATCATGGACATTCATTTCCTATGGTTTGCACTTTAATCTAGAGAGGTTCTCTTCCGGGGCCAGCTACCACTTGTGGTGGTGCACAATTATCCCTCTGTATAAAAGCTAGAGTGTAGGTGGGGTTGGGCTTAACTCTGTGTATGTGTTGGACTACAACTTCCATCAGACACAAACACACCCAGCAGCATAGACAATTATGGGAGTTGTAACCCAAAACATATACATGGCCAAATGTTCTCCACCCTTGTGGTATAGTGATTCAATTGCCAGGGCAGTTGACCTCTGTGGAAGGAAGGCAGAAAGGGGGGGAGGGTGCCATCTTATCCTTTGCCTCAGACACCAAATATGTCTTGAACCAGCCTTACTTTTTGGAGTTTATCATACGGCGGAATTTGGGGGATATAATCCAATGGCAAGCCGAATGCAATCATAGGGTTTCATGTTATTGTGTATGAGTGTATCTCACACAATTTTGGACAAAAGAGAAGTCATTCCAAACACAATTATAGGTTTTACGTTAATGCGTATAAGAGTATCTCAAGCAATTTTGGGCAATGGGGGGTCATATTTGGGAAATGGGAAGTCATTCTGAACGCATTCCGAACGCAATTAGATTTCATGCAAATTAGCTAAACTAGCGAATTTACGTGAATTCGAATTGGCTCAATTCGAAATTGGAAGAAATTCCTCCCGTGTGATAAACTCCTTTGTACCATCCACAATGCTGGCTTTAACAAATGTGAAACAATTGAAACATGGTGAAGTCTTCTGAGCCACACTAGTGCTATAATATTTACAGGTAGCACTTGAGTGCGGTTACTAGCTTGTTGAGAGTGAAATGTAACAACAGTACTGAAGCAAACAGCCGGTGGCCCACAGAAACATAAATTGACTAGGGGGCTTTCTAGATTGGCAGGAAAGTGTGATATGAAGTTGCCTTTTCCTTGATGCTTAGCAGCTGCACCGCAACCTTTAGATGGAGCTGCGCTGTTCCGCAGTTTTTAAAAAAGAAGCTGGGAAAACCAGCACCTTTTAAAAGGCTCTTCTTCTCCCCTAAAACGCAAAAAATGTGTTTTCATGGCACACTTTCCCTTTTTCTCATCTAAAGGCTAGAGTTTTATGCAGCCATGAACACACTTTTTTTTGCCAATCTAGATCAGGCCTAGATTCTTTCCTTAATGTTGTCTTCCCTTAGGGTTGTTGCATTTAAAAAGTCCAGTAATAAAACAAAACACACACATGAAAACAGGTGAGCTAAATTTGTACTGAGAGCCAGCATGGTATAATGGTTTGGGTGTTGGACTAGGACACTGGGAGACCAGGGTTTGATTCCCAGCTTGGCCATGGAGACTTACTGGGTGACCTTGGGCAAGTTATACTCTCTCCGCCTCAAAGGATGGCAGTAGCAAACCCTCTCTGAAGAAACTGACCATGGAAACTCTTTGATAGGTTTGCCTTAGGGTCGTCATAGTTGGAAATGACTTGAAGGCAGCAACAACAACAGCAACAACAAATTTGTATTGTTTTCCTTATACATCATAGGGAGTTCTGTGTAACTTGTACTTAATTTTCAAAGGAAATATGAATGCTGCAAACATCACTAATAAAGAGAATGTGTAGGCATGATATGTTTTACCTATGGGCCTTCAAGTCACCTATTGACGCCATGAACTTCACAGGATTTTCTTGACCTTATCTCACTAGCGAAATCCCGCTGAGAAACGGGAATTAAAGTAGATTTAAATTAGAAAAAAACCTGCACAATGTTCCTGCAAATGTGAAATAAGGTGAAAGTAAAACGAAGGCAAAAGGGACAAAACCAGTGGCTTTTTACTTTCGGAAGGAAACTGGGAACTGTAGTCCAAAAGTACCTTTTCAAGGCTCTCTTTGCATTGCAATAATTCACAAAGAAAGTAAATTTACAGGAGGAAGCTAGCCAAAATATTCCATTTTTGCTCAAACACTTCAAAGGCTGCCTTTCATTTTTAGTAGAGCAGCTAGAACCACTTCCTTGGGGTTCGTTCTCCAAGTGCTTGGTTTTCAAAAAAGCATGGTTAGTGGTTGCGGTTGTGTGCCTGGCAAACACTAGGCAAGGGCAAGGGCAGCTGGTTTAGTAATAATCTGGGTTACACTAGAGCCAGAGGGCCACAGCTCATTTGCATAGTTTAGTTGAGTGCAACTAACCATTGTGGCATGTTGTTTTCTGTGAATAAAAGCAGCCGCTGTGCCAAGCTGCAGTTCATGCCTTGACTTACTGAGTGTGCCAAATACTTGGCAGCCTAGTCAGGGCCACAACTCCACAGGAGTGTAGAGACTCCACACATTTGTGACTCTAGACTCAGAAATATTTTTTTTTCTGTGAGAATTTTAACTCATCCCATACCCCCCCCTTTTTTTTTTTGAAAAGCAAAATTCTTGTCCATAAGGAGACAAGGATCTGGTCAAATATCTTAGATTTCATAAGACAGAGTGGTGGCTGAACAAGATTTCTAGTGCAGTATGCATATCACTCCTTTGCAAAATTTCTGCAAAATTTAACAGCTGACTGGTTGTTAAGTAAATGGTTTTGAATGGCTGGGTATTGTGTTTTAATTTTTTTTTAAGTATAGCTACTGTGTTTTATCACTATTAAAATTTTAATTGTGATTTAGTCTTATAAATATTTCATACTTTTAAAATATGATAACTTATTGTACTTTTATTTGTGTCTCTTTTTAAATATCTTCTGAAGAAACTGGTTCCCAGTCATAGAATCATAGAAGAATCATAGAATTGAGTCTGTGAGAAAGGTGGGATAAAAATCAAGCATATAAAATCAAATTTAAAAACAGGCTATTCAGGCTATGAATATACTCATCATTTGGATTGTTGTTGTTGTTGTTGTTGGGCTGGGATTTCAACTCAGGCCTGTAGAGTCATAATCCAATGGTCAAACCACTACACCATGCTGGCTGACTCTTGCCATACTATTTAGTTAGTTAATTTATATCTCACTTTTCTCCCATATGGGACCCAAAGTAGCTCATACACTGTACATTAAAACAATACAGCTAAAAATGCTCTGCAATACAGCAATTAAAAAGTGTTAAGTATAATCCTCATAAATAAAACATTAACTTAAAAGCACATTAAAACCTACTGCTACTATGTGTTACGTTCCTGAAAGTCATTTACAACTTATACAGTGGTAGTGTCCTTAAGGCAAATCTATCACGGTGTTTTCCTGGCAAGATTTGGTTGGGGGGAGGAGTTGCCATTTCTTTTAAAGCTGAGATAGTGTGACTTGCCCAAGGTCACCCAGTGTCTTTCTATACCTCAGCAGGGATTCAAACCCTGTTTTCCAGAGTCTAGTCTAATGCTCAGACTGCCACACCAAGCTGGCTCTCACTATTACTATGGCTACTACTTCTTAACTTTATTTATGCCTCCCGAAAAATGGGATGAAAAGCAACTTGGCATATTAAAATGACTACAGTATCCTTAAAACCATACAAAAGCTCAACATAAAAATAGAATTAAACTTTTAACTAATCAATTTAAAATATACATGTAAAAAGGGTTTTATAAGGTTAAAAATAATACAATGATACCCACTTTAAAAAGCTCTTTCCTTAAAAACTTTCCATTCTAGAATCTGTTGGAATTTTTAAAAAAGTCTTTTTAAATAGAGAAGCAGCCAAGAGGGGACATTGGAGTTGATCAGATGACGGAAATTGGAAGTATAATCTAATGGCAATCCGAACGCAATCATGGGGTTTCACGTTATTGCGTATTAAAGTATCTCACGCAATTTCGGGCAAAAGGGAAGTCATTCCGAATGCAATCATGGGTTTTATGTTATTTCGTATTAAAGCATCTCACGCAATTTCAGGCAAAGGGCAGTCATTTTCGGGTAATGGGAAGTCATTCTGAACGCATTCCAAATGCAATTAGATTTCACGTAAATTCGCTAAACTAGCGAATTCACGTGAATTCAAATTGGCTCCAATTGGCTCCATTCAAAATAAAGAGAAATTCCTCCCGTCTGATAAACTCCATTCTTTCCTCAGGAGAGGAGTTTCAGAGCCTAAGGGCAGCCACCAAGATCCTCTTGAATCACCACCAGCTTTACTTGTGAAGATCATGGGACTGAAAGAAGGTTTTTTTTTTCCTTAGGATCTCAGGGCCTGTGGGGATAGTCTAAATCTATGCTGGATAGGGCTTTATAGGTCATCATAAGCAGCACTTTGAATTGTTGCCAGAAATAAACCCGCAGCCAGTAAAGCTGTTGCAAGTCGTGTGTTCCCTGAAGCCAAGGGTGTCACTAGGGGATGTGGGGTGTGTAGGGTGCCCCAGGTTTCACCCTAAGAAGGGGTGACAACACAGCACCCCAAAAACCTGCCTTTTGGCAGAAATGGGCTGTGGCATTCATCTGGGTCCCTGAAGAAATTGGGTGAAGGTGAGTGGGGGGAGGAAAGAGAAATCCCAGTGTTTTTTTTTTTGTTTTGTTTTTAAGAAATAAAATTTAAACTTTTTGAAAGTTTAAAGTAATTTTTTAATTTTTAAACTTTTCTTTTAAAACATCACATCTTACCAAATTTTCACTTTAACCACACGAAACAATGCACATGTCAAGACATTTAAGGCTGTGCATATGATATTGTAATTTAAAAATATAATTTTGATTTTGCTAGTTGTTTTAGGTCACAGGTATTGCAGTTACGTTCAGCGATATACAAGAATTATGATTTATCAGTAAATTAGTACAAAAACATGACTTGGGATTCTTTATGGTGTGGTATGTAAGGAGGTCAATGGGAGAAACCATGAGTTACTGTACCAGATAATACCAACCCTAGTGACTCCACTGCCCATAGCTAGACCTGGTTATCTGTTTGGCTGCTGCTCTTTGTTCCAACCTGTTTCCAAAGACTCATCGAAGGCAGCCCCACATAGGGTGCATTGCAGTCATTCAAATGGGTATGTTTGCCTGAGGACAGATCAGTTATCTTGAGAACCACCATGAGCCAACTGTGTTGTCAATGTGTTGGGCCTGTATAGTGGAGTCCTGGATTCAAATCCCTAATTTACCAGTAAGAAAAATCTGGGACTTTGGGCTAGTCATTCTCATTCTCAGCCTAACCTACTTTGCAAGGTTTTTGTGACAATAACAGGGAGGAGATCTTGAGGTGCCTTCTGGATACAACTGTAAACTAATAATAATAATAATATGAAACTTAAGCAAACTTTACAGCTATAGTGGGGGAGGACGCCTGGTAAATGACCATTGGACAGAGCCCTGGGGTTGTACTACTGAAACCTGTAATCTTAGCAACTAATATGCATCAATGGTAAAATTTTTGAACAGGGGCTTAAAGCAAGCACTCTTACCAGATTGATAGTAATGAGTCAACCTTTTAAATCAATGAGAAAATATCTAGAGAGTACAAAATAAAAGATGGGTAACAGTTTACTGGGCTTTGGAGGCACTTGGAAGGAGCAAGAATTCTACCTCCTTCACAACCCCTCCAATGTTGAGAATGACCAGGCTAATGGCCAAAGGCTCACTTAAAGCCTCAGGAAAAGAACTGCCCAGATTTCCTCCTAGCTCTAAACATCTCCTAAATCCATTGGCATTACTAGAGGATTGTCAGAGCTGATGGCAACCACTCATTTTTGTTAGTTACCAATACCAGCCAAAAATAGATGGAACCTAGTCTCAAGGCAAGAGATAAAAATGGACCATACTCTCAAGGCAAGATATATTTTCTGCTCATTGCAACTTCACTTGTCAAGACAAAGACATCACCTTCCTCTTTGTCTGAAAGAGTAGCTACTGATGTCAAAGCTGCCTCCTCTAATCCCCCACCACAGCTCTTCACACTAAGGAGTTTATCACATGGGAGGAATTTCTCTCAATTTCTAATGGAGCCAATTCGAATTCACGTAAATTCGCTTGTTTAGCAAATTTATGTGAAATCTAATTGTGTTCAGAATGCATTCAGAATGACTTCCCATTTCCCGAAAATGACCCCCCATTGCCCAAAATTGCGTGAGATACTCTAATACGCAATTACCTGAAACCCCATAATTGCGTTCGGATTGCCATTGGAGTATACTCCCAAATTCTGTCATATGATAAACTCCTAAGACAACTGCCAACAGCTCAAAAGCCTACAATCTATGGGCATGATTGTCCTAAAGCATGTCACTGCTTGGGGCAGAGACCAAGATGGTTGCTCCTCCCATTCCACATGCAGAAGCAATGGACTCCTTCAACGCAATCCTCCCTAGTGCAAATGAAGGGAGAAAACCAGGAGGTGAAGTGCTCTCTTTCTCCCAACATCATGCTACCATCTCCTAGGACCTGTGGCCTGAGGCATTTCCAACTTCAGCTCATGGCAACCCCATGAATGAGATGTCTCCAAGACCCCCTGTCCTCAACATCTCTGCTCAGAGGCTGTACATTCAGGCCCTTGATATCCCTGATAGAATCCATCCATCTGGCATGCGTTCTTCCTGTCTTTCTAATGCCCTCCACCTCTCCAAGCATTATTGTCTTCCTAATGAGTCATAGCTTCTCATGATGTGGCCAGAGTAAGACAACCTTGATTTACTCATCTTGGCTTCCAGGGAGAGCTCAGATTTGATTTGTTGAAGTACCCATTTGTTTGTCTCTTTGGCTGTCCATGGAATGCTCATCTCTAGCACCACATCTTAAATGAGTTGATTTTGTTTCTGTCTGCTTTTTACACTGTCCAGCTCTCACATATGTACATGGTGATGGAGAATACTATGGCCTGAGCAATCCTGATTTTAGGGTTCAGTTTCATGTCCTTGCACTTAAGGATCCTGTCTTGTTCTTTCATAACTGCCCTCTCCAATCCCAGTCTTCTAATTTCTTGACTGCATTCTCTACTCTGATCAATTATTGATCCAAAGTATAGGAAATCTTTAACTATTTCAATTTCCTCCTCATCTAGGTTGAATTTTTGTAAATCCTCCATAGTGATTATTTTTGTTTTTTTAATGTTCAACACTAAACCTGACTTAGCACTTCCTTCTATGATATTCTCCAGAAGTCGTTCCAAATCTGGTAATATTGTTTTCTGGTAGTATTATGGTGTCATCTACATATCTTCAATAGTTGATATTCTTTCCTCCAGTCTTCACTCCTCCTTCGTCTGGGTCTAAACCTGCTCTGTGAATAGTGGTTTCTGCATACAAATTGAACAACTAGGGTGACAGAATGAAGCCTTGCCCAACCCCCTTTCAGATTGGGAACCATTCTGTTTCTCTGTATTCTAACTGTAGCTTCCTGTCCTGAGTACGAGTTATGCATCAGGATGATCAAATGTAGTGGTATTCCCATTTCTTTAAGAGAAGGCCATAGCTTTTCATGATCTATGCAGTCAAAAGCTTTGCTGTAGTCTATAAAGCACATGTTGATTTTCTTCTGGATCATTTCACAGATGACAGAACATATGTGGCCAAGCAACATCCAAGTGTGATCAAGATGCCAAAAGTTACTAATGAGGAAAAAAGACACAAGCTAGAAGAGGCTGTGGCAATTTGCTTTTGCCTGGGCCAGCAGGGAAGCAACTAACTACAATATGATATTGTAATTTAAAGGTATAATTTTAATTTTGCTAGTTATTTTAGCAAGGCTAACAGGTTTTGAGCCCACCTCTAATCCCCCTGCTTAGTTGATTGAGTGTGTTTTTTTGCACTTTGAATTCAGTTGAAGCATTTAAAGGAAGCTAGGGAGAAAAGGGGGAAGGAGAAGGTGGCGGCAGAGAAAATGGGACATATTAAAAGCAGCTGAAAAGGTGGGAGCACAGAAGACTAACCAGCACTCTCCCCACCAAATAGGGACAGTTGGAGGGTATGCCACTGCCTCCCTTTGTCTGATAGCAGGGATGGCCCTGTCTGCTGGAGCAATTTAACCCCTATCTGCTCCCCATTGCTAGGATCTCAGCTGCTCACACGTATATCAAATGCCCCATGTGCTGGCAATGGTCAGAAGAGGGCAAGTAAGGATTCCTTTTGTAAGAAGCCACGTCACAAAGACTGGGCTCCTTTAAAGCTCTTTCCTTTTTGGAGGACTGGCTTCCTTGGGTCCCTCCACCACGCCTGCCCTGGCTGGCATTGACTACCACCTGACATGGCAACCATGCCACGACTCTGAAAGGACTGCTGCTTACCCCCAGAATGGCTGGGAAGACAAGGCTGTTTCGTCCCTAGGTCTGCATAGTGCGGCTGAATATGAGATTATTCCTCCTAATAACCTGCAGTTTGGGAAAGCTCTGAAACAATAATAAGTCAGCGTAATGGTTTCCATGCCTCATTCCTGGGCAGGCCAGGAGCAAAATCCGGTTTTAATTAAAGAAAGGGAGAGGAGAAAAAGAAAGTCAGGGAAGCAGAGGGAGAGAGAAAATAGGAGGGAAAGGGCGAGCGGCTGTTAGCAGACATGGTTAGTAGAAAGGAAGATATTAGAAGAACAGTCCTTACCCTTCTCCCCTCCTCCCCATCTGACATGTGGTTTGGTTGAAAAGTTAACTATAACAGAAACGGTCCAGTAGGAATCTCGGTACAAGCACAGCTGAAACAAACAGGACACATATAAATATGCTGCTCAGGCGCAACCCAATTTCCCTAGTTAACAGGATTTGGGATGGGGGGGGGGGCAAATGTAGCATGGCTGTGTCTATTTATTCCTAAAACCAATGGTGTAATGAAGCCAGGGTTCATAGGGTGGAAGCACTGTGACATTTTGATTGACAGGAATAAAGATATCATCCATCACCTGCCAGCTCACATGAGCTTTCCTTGTTTAGCTGCAGTCCTCACATCTGGAGCAGGAGAATGAGTTTTTCCTATATGCAATTGTATGTTATCCATATTGTCATAAAGTATGCAAAGGGATCTTGCAGCAGCTTTGAGATTAAGCAAACGGTAGATGTTGGTAGCACGAGCTTTTGTAGACTTGAGCCTACTTCCTCAGATGCACAGGAAATAGGTTCAAGTCTATGAAAGCTCCTGCTGCCAAGTTCTATCTTCCAGTTAGTCTCAAACAAGTTTATCACACGGGAGGAATTTCTCCCAATTTTGAATGGAGCCAATTCGAATTCACGTGAATTCGCTAGTTTAGGGAATTTACGTGAAATCTAATTGCGTTCGGAATGCATTCAGAATGACTTCCCATTCCCCAAAAATGACCCCCCCCATTGCCCAAAATTGCGTGAGATACTCTAATACGCAATAACGTGAAATCCCATGATTGCGTTCGGATTGCAACTGCATTATACCCCCAAATTCCATTGTATGATAAACTCCTAAGTTGCTGTCATGTATAATCTTTTGTGATTTCTTGGTCTTGTACAGGTCAAAATACATTTTTTGATACATGCCATTCTGAGGAGCATTTCCAGTTTAAAAAGTACCACTACATTCCTGCTTTAAATCAGTTTGTTGAGGAGTCTGATTTCGATTCCTTCTTAGCCATTTCACTCTGTGACACCATTGTGATCTGGTCAGTTTGTTCATTCTTAATGACAATATTTCAAAATTACTTTTCAATCTCTCCCCCCCTGCAAAAATAACCATTGGTCATATACAAGATGAACTTTTCAGACTAGCTAAATGCTTTTTTTTAAAAAAAAAAAACCCCTGCCATTTAAAACTTAATAAAACAACCATTAAAACCACCTGCTTTATCACACTAGGTAGCAAATAGATTTAAATGAGAGTTAAACAAGAGTTAAACAGGAAATGCCCTAAGTTTATCACAGAACATTTCCTGTTTAACTCTTACTTAACTCTTGTTTAAATCCTGTTTGCCTCCTAGTGTGATAAAGTAGCATGTCACAGTCAGAATCTTTACTCCCAAATCCGGAGCAATTTTTTTCCCATTCACTTCTTTTTTAAAAAAAAGCTCCACATAAATGACAAGTAGGCTACTTTGGCTGCCTCCGCACTGCAGAAATAATCCAGTTTGACACCACTTTAACTGCTGTGGCTCAGTGCTACGGAATTCTGCGCATTGTAGATTGTACGACAAACTACAGTGCCCAGAATTCCATAGCATTAAGCCATGGCAGATGAAGTGGTGCCAAACTGGATTATTTCTGCAGTATGGAAACAGCCTAAAAGCCATCTCCTCCGTACTGCAATTGTCAAGTGAATCTAGTCCCAGACAAGGGATGCCACAATCTCAAGAAGGATGTAATTTTTGTCAAGGGCTTATTGCAGACATGTGTACACTCAAGAATATAAGGCTGCACCACACATTTCGGTCTCCTCTGGAGCTATAGGGGACCCTCATACCTATTCCCCATTTTAGGGGGTTGGACAGAATGCCATGGCACTTCTGGTTCCTTTTGGAAGGGGTATTTTTTTTTTAGGGATCGTGGTGGAGGAGTTGCCTTTATTTTGGTGGGAAGGATTTCTGTTTTAGAGTAGACCCTTCAAAACTACATTACAATTATATCTCACTCAATGAATAGGATGTGTTCCTTGGCATTACTTCTTTAAAAGAAAATTTGGTATCAGAGGTAGAATAACATGAAAAGAATAGGGATAGGTCTTATACTACAAAAGAAGGAAGAGCAGCTCAACCTATTCCAACAAACTTTTCATTCAAAACTAATAATATATGAAATGAAATCACCAGGTCAGGTCAGCATTGCCTAAATAAACAAAGAGACTCTGAACCTTCTAGAGGACATTTGAAGTCTTTCCCCAAAATGCATCCAGGGAAGACTTTTTCTTTCACAAGCTTCCATTTTTCTTATGCTTTGGATTTTGGAGGCCAAACTTAAAGCTGTGTGTGTGTTTTAGTGCTGGGAGTAGCTGGTGAAGCAGACTTATGCTTATTTGCCCTCATCCATTCTCTCTGCTTAATCACACTAGAGGGCAAAAAGGATTTCAACAAGAGTTAAATGAAAGTTAAACAGGAAATGTCTTGTGATAAACAGGAGAGTTTATCATACGACAGAATTTGGGGGTATAATGCAATGGCAATCCAAACGCAATCATGGGGTTTCACGTAATTGCGTATTAGAGTATCTCACGCAATTTCGGGCAATGGGAAGTCATTCCTAATGCAATCATGGGGTTTCACGTTATTGCGAATGAGTATATCTCACGCAATGTCTGGCAATGGGAAGTCATTCCGAATGCAATTGTAGGCTTTCACGTAATTGCGTATTAGAGTTTCTTCTTCGTGGTCTGTGCCTCACACAATAGGGTTTGCGCCTGCGCAGATACTCCATCCGGAATGCTGAAGACCCGCCCCTCCCATTCCCTGAGCATGCCCAATCCCGCCCTTCAGTTCTCTTTCGTCCACCGCAAGAGAAACATCTCCTTTGGAGTGTTCTTCGCTCGACGAAAGGCTGAGTAGATTCCATTCTGTTTTCTTTCCTAAAATCCCTTTTTCTTATTTTTACCCTCCCTTGTTGTTGTTCTTCCTGAGCTGCCCTTGGACTTGTTTGGATTTTTCTGGACTCTCAAGGTTTCTGGCCCGGACGGGCCCCCTTGCAGCTGTCGGCCTCTTATGGCTGCCCCCTTCAAAAAATGCTCCGAATGTGGCAATAAGATCCCTGTAGTGGACGGACACTCTAAGTGCATCCTCTGCCTTGGAAGCACCCACATTCCGGAGAAATGCGACATTGTAAGTCTTTCAATCCTGCCACCCTTCCTCAAAGGGCAGATAGACTTAAGGCTCACCTTTGGGATAAGGCCCTATCGGTCTCCAAGGCCTCAGAGTCGCAGACGGACCCCTTGGGACGACTTGCCCTCTCCAAGTTCCTGAGAATTCCAAAGCTTTCTCAAAAGCTTCCCTTGACGTTGACCGCTTCGACCTCGACACTCATGGCCTTGGCCTCGATGACTTCTACCTTGGCGTTGACGGCTTCTTTGGCCCCGACTCACTCTGTGGAGGAGTCTGTGTCTCGCCCGGAACGGCCTATTCGGGAGCACAGGAAGCGCTCCTCATCCCAGGAAAGGGACAGGCTGAAGAAGAAGAAACACAAGACCAAGGAGGTCCCGGCCTCAGTTGCTTTGGCTGCGATTCAGGCAGACCTGGTCATGTTGTTTCTCAAGATGGGGACGACACCGATAGCGGAACTCCCGGTCCCGGTCACTGTACTCGACTCGGCGCCAGAGACCTTGGAACCTCTGATGCAGCCTGTTTTGGCCTTGACCTCAGCCCCTCGACCTCGACGGTGTCACCCATTCCAGCCCCTGCTGTTGTCCCTCCTAAGGACATCATGGCCTCTTTGAAGCGGGTTTACAAGCTGAGGTTCCCTTTCCCTCCATCTTGAAGGTCTCCCGAGCCGTTTGAGGAACACTACTTCGACTCGCTTCACTTGTCGGCCTCGTTTTTGGCTCGACATCGAGCGGAGTCCTACTGGAGAGAGCGACACGCTTCGTACCGGTCCTACTCTCCATCTTATAGGGATCAGTATCATGTGAGGGATCCCTACTTTGACCCCCTCTCACACCGGAGGTCTCGACACCGCTCTCCATCCCGTGACTGGGTTGAATACAGAGCCATCTTGCCCACACCGATGACCACTGCTACGGTGTCGAGGCCCCCTGAAGCCGAACTGGCTACTGTCACTGCACCGATGTCAAGAATGGGTCGACGTCGACGTAACTTACTCCTGTGAGCTATGTGGACGCTTCGACCTTGACTTTCATGTCGGCTCTGACCCAGCTCTATGACTATCAGCACTTGGCAGCATCACAGTCCACTGAGGATTCAACGGGAGAGTTGGAGGCCCGCCCTGAATAACCTGTACAGACTATGTCCTCCCCTAACGAGGAGGTCGAAGACTGGTCACCTGGGTCACCCGTGAAGGATCTCCATCTTTTTTCGGGGGTTGTGGACAGGATGGCTAAGGCTGTCGGGGTCCAGAGGGCTCAGGCATCCAAACCCCCTAGAGATCCTATTGACGGTCTTGTTGTACGGTCAACTCAACTGGCTGTCATTCCTTTTCTGCTGTCATTCTCTGACATCATGGTTGCCTCATGGAACAAAACCAGCGTCCACCACACTGGCATCTAAGAAGCTGGACTCCCTCTACAGGGTGCAATCTGACACAGCGCCCTTCCTCTTCACACACCCGGATCCTAATTCTTTGGTGGTGGAGTCCACTTGCAAGTCATCAGGCAAGATCCACTCTGCCCCAGTTCATAAGGATGGCAGCAGAATGGACATCTTCGGCCGAAGATTCTATTCCTCCGCGGCTCTTGCAGCTAAGGTGGCCAACATGCAGGGGTGCATGGCAGAATACCAGAGGTTCCTATGGGATTTGTTGGCAGCCTTCATCCCTTCTCTTCCTCTGCAACAACAGGAGGCGGCACAGGAATTCTATGCAGAGGCTCTCTCTCTGATTGCCCAGAGGTCCACTCTGCTAGACATGTGGTTGACTGGCCAAGGTCATGGCAGGAGCCGTAGCTCTTCGTCAGTTCGCGTGGCTCAGGTCAACTACGCTTTCAGAGGAAGCCAAGGCCAAGATTGAGGACCTACCCTTCGATGGCAAGGGACTCTTCATGGCCAAAATGGACGACTCTCTGGACACGATGGCCAAGGCCCGCCTCAACGGCCAGAGGCTCGGGCTGACTTCAACTAGGCCACCGGCCGGCCAATCCTGGCGTCAGAGGCCTCACACCTCCGGCTTCACCCGATCTCGTTCGGCGCCATCCTCCATGTATAGGGCCCAGCCCTACACCAGGAGACCCTACAGGCAGCCTCAGCAGCAGCAGCAACAGCAGCAACAGAGGTAAGGACAGCAGCACCAGCAGCACCAGTCCTCTAGGAAGCCACCCTCCAAGCCTCACTTTTGATGGGACCTTGGAGGCGACACCCACTTTTCTTTCGCCAGTCATTTCTTCTCATGTCCCCAGACTATGCCGCTTCTACGAGAACTGGCGCAGGATCACCTCAGACTCCTGGGTGCTTACCATCATCCGCCTGGGTTATGCCATAGAGTTCTCAAGTATTCCACCAAGTGGCGTTTTTTGTTCTACTCCCTCCTCTCCTCCTCTTCTGGAGATCTCCTCCCTTCTCGACAAAGGAGCCATTCAAAGAGTTCCACCAAGCTGCAGGCGTCAAGGCTTCTACTCCAGGTACTTCACCGTCCCAAAGAGAGGAGGCGGTCTCCGCCCTATCCTGGACCTGAGAGGTGTCAACTCCTACATCTCACCTCGCAAATTCAAAATGGTGACCCTGCAGTCCATTCTTCCATTCCTACATCTAGGGGACTGGTTCACGTCCATCGATTTGAAGGATGCTTATTTTCACATCAGTATCAGGCCCCAGCATTGGAAATTTCTTCGCTTCGCTGTCGACGGAGATCTCTTTCAGTATACCGTCCTTCCCTTTGGCCTCTCCACTGCTCCTCGTGTGTTCACAAAATGTATGGCAGTGGTCATCTCTCATCTTCGGCTACAAGGCATAAAAATCTTCCCTTACCTCGACGACTGGCTTCTGGTGTCATCCTCCAAAGCACAGCTCTACCAGGATATCCTGTGCACTCTGGATCTCCTCAACGACCTGGGACTTACTATCAACTTACCCAAATCTATCCTTCACCCAGTGACTGTGATAGACTACATAGGGACGTCTCTGGACTCTGTTATGGGCCGTGCCTACCTACCAACCAGACGGGCGGCAAGCCTCTGGGATCAGCTTCGCTATGTTCTCCGCAATCACCGACCAACGGCGAAGGACATCCAGAGACTGTTGGGCTACCTAGCCTCAACCACAGCAGTGACCTACCTGCACACCTCAGATTCAGGCCCCTCCAAGCTTGGTTCCTGGCCTCTTTCGATCACCTGAGGGACAATCCATCCAAGAGACTCTTGATTCCTCCACATGTTCGGGAATCCCTCAAGTGGTGGATGTCTCCCTCCAACATCCTCAAGGGGATGACCTTCCAGACGCCGGAGCCATCCAGGATGGTCACCACAGACGCATCCATGTCTGGATGGGGCGCGCATCTCAATGACTCGTGTGTTCAAGGACAGTGGGTCTGCAGAAGAAGCAGAGCTGCACATAAATGCTCTGGAACTGCTGGCAGTCATCAAAGCTTTCAGGGCGTTCTAGAATCGTCTCCTCCACAAAGTTGTGCAGGTGGTGTCAGACAATACAACCACAGTCTGCTACATCAACAAGCAGGGAGGAACTCACTCTCCAGTCTTCCTACGCCTGTCTCAGAAATTGTGGGCGTGGTGCCACTGCCGCTCCATTCACCCAGTAGCGGTTCACCTTGCAGGCAAGGACAATGTGCTAGCAGACTCTCTCAGCAAGGACAAAGTCCTGCAACACAAATGAGCTCTGTCAGCCCCAGCCTTCCGTCTTCTGACATCCAGATGGGGAACTCCCTCAGTGGACCTGTTTGCCACTCTGGAGAACACTCAGTGCCAGATGTTCTATACCAGGGCAGGGAGAGGACCACGATCCCTGGGAGATGCCTTCCTCTGCAATTGGAACCAGGATTTCCTGTACGTCTTTCCGCCCTTTCCATTGATTTCCAGGACAGTGGCCAAGATGGCCAGGAATGGATCCAATGCCATACTGTTGACTCCCTTCTGGCCAAGACAACCCTGGTTCACTCCGTTGCTCCATCTGGCCAGAAGCCAGTACTTCCACTTACCGAGGTGGCCGGACCTTCTGTCCCACTCCAACGGGGCAGTCCTGCATCCGGACCTTCTCAATCTACGAATGACGGCATGGAGGATCGAGCCATGATGTTTCCAGAACTTCTTAGGGCCTTGGCAGCCTCCAGGAAGGACTCCACCAAGCAGTCATATGCATATAAGTAGAAGCGCTTCTGTGCCTTTGCAGAGACCAGATCAGAGCTTTCTTCACCTGTGAATCTTCATACAGCACTTCACTTCTTGCTGCATCTGAGGGATCAAGGTCTAGCCTTTTCATCTCTTAAAGTCTACTTAACAGCCATCGTTTCTAATCAGCCACCTGGCTTGCCATCGGCTCGACTCTTTACGTCGCCAACGCTCAAGAGATTCTTTGAAGGACTTCACCATCTCTACCCACCACTGCCTCCACTGGCACCGGCTTGGTCCCTCTCTTTGGTGCTCACACAACTCACGAGGCCTACCTTTGAGCCCTTGGGCTCAGCTTCTCTGAGATTGCTGACACTCAAAGTGTTGTTTCTTGTGGCCATCACCTCAGCCAGACGTGCTTCAGAGCAGATGGCCCTGCGCTCAAATGAGCCTTACCTCATTTTCCACAGGGATAAGGTGGTCCTCAGACCGGACATTTCCTTCCTCCCTAAAGTGGTTTCACCCTTCCACCTTTCTCAGGAGATTGTGCTACCGAACTTCTATCCAGACCCTTCTTCACCTCTGGAAAAGACTATGCACACTCTTGATGTTCGCCGTGCCTTCGCGTTTTATGTACAACGTTCTTCTGAGTTCAGGTTGTCCACCAGGTTACTTGTTATGGTGGTGCCAGGAAGGGCAACCCAGTTTCTTCACAAAGATTTTCGAAGTGGATTGCCCAAACCATTGCTTTGGCCTATGAACTGGCTAAGCGCCCTCTACCGGTTGGTGTCCGTGCTCACTCAACCAGGGCTACTGCTTCATCTGCTGCCTTCCTCAGAGGTGTTCCCGTGCCAGAGGTTTGCAAGGTGGCTATGTGGTCACAGCCATCCACGTTTGTTCGGCATTACCGTCTGGATTCCAGGTTCCAAAGTGATGCCAGTTTTGGTCGTGCTGTTTTGTCTTCTATTCTTCAGTGACCTTCCCACCTCCACAGGTAAGCTTTTTAGTTTTTAGTGTATGAGGCACAGAGATCACGAAGAAGTAGTACAGGTTGCTTACCTGTAACTGTGTTTCTTCGAGTGGTCATCTGTGCCCGCCCTACCTCCCCTCGGTCAGGTCCCAGCTCTTTGCTGCGGACTTGAACTGAAGGAGGAGCTACATTGGCGGGATTGGGCATGCTCAGGGAATGGGAGGGGCAGGGCTTCCGCCAATCTGCTCAGCTTTTCAGCATTCTGGATGGAGTACAGTGGTCCCCCGGGTTACGAAAGTAATCCATTCCGGGATTACTTTCGTAACCCGGAAGTGTTCGTAACCCGGGGGACTGCTTTTTTTTTTAAAGGGCCCGGGTTGCTTTTTTCTTTCGCAACCCGGGCATTTTTTCGTAGCCCTGGGGATTTCGTTCCCTGGGGGCTTCGTATCTCGGGGGACCACTGTATCTGCGCAGGCACAAGCCCTATTGTGTGAGGGCACAGATGACCACTCGAAGAAACACAGTTACAGGTAAGCAACCTATACATCTCAGGCAATTTCAGGCAATGGGGGGGGTCGTTTTTGGGAAATGGGAAGTCATTCTGAACGCTTTCCGAACGCAATCAGATTTCACGTAAATTCACTAAACTAGCAAATTCACGTAATTGCGAATTGGCTCCATTTGCAATTGAGAGAAATTCCTCCCATGTGATAAACTCCATAGGACATTTCCTGTTTAACTTTTGTTTAAATCCTGTTTCCCCCCTAGTGTGATTTGGTGTCCAACCATAGAGATCTATGTTTTCTCTATGTCCTTTCTGTTTGCTGTTTATGCATGCTCAGCAAGGGACTCTGGAGGCAGCTGCTCTTTACTTTGCCAGTTGTAAGCAGTCACACACAGCTATAGAAGGATCAGCTAGAGCACCATCCCATACTTTCACTGTATGCTTTCACTGCATTGTTTACTGCAGATGTGCTGCTGATACACTGAAAGTCCAGCCCTCCTTTACAATCTTCTCAATGCTAATCCAGCTGGTATGAGGACAAAAAAGGGGCACTGGCTAGGTTTTTGTAAAAAGGAGCTTCTTTGTCAGAGGCTTTACTAACTGATGTATGCCTGTCGGGTCCCTATAGTTGGACACGACTTGACAACCTTGTCAAAGGGGAATACTTTTCCTTTTTTTGGGGGGGAGGCACTAATGTTTTTTTTTCCAGCCCAAAGTCACTTTGGCAGCTGCTGGAGCTCTTTGTGGGTGTCAGTGTTGTGTGCGTGTGGGTGGGTGGGGGGGACACAATTTCTAGGCCAGTTTACTGGCTCAAGAGTACTATATGAGTGAAAGACACTCCCTGAAGTAGTTGGACCAAGCCATTTAGGGCTTTCATTATCAAAGCCAATGCCTTGAATTGGGCTTAGAAACAAATTCATGACCAACAGAAGACATTTCAAATGTGGTGCAGTGGTCTGAGCATTGGCACCTATTGGCTAGTGCCTGTGTGTCACTAGCACCTTTATGTGTAAGAATAAAAGGCAAGATCAGAGACAACTCAAGACAGTCTGCTGCCTAAGACCAAACAGCTGATCACCCCATGCTCGCCCAGGTCAAGGTGCATGCAACCCAAAGCCAGACTGAGGCAGAATGCTCCCCAAGCACCTCTACCCCTCCCTGGGAGAGGAAAATATACATCAATGGAAAAAATAAATGTCAGTATATATACATATTACCTTCTCCTGACACCCCAAATATGCTTCTAGAAGTAACCACTTCACCCTGACTAATGATAGGGTCGGCTATGTTCGACAGCTTGAACCTCCGAGGCTACTATTAAATGTAGTCTGTCATTCAGGGCTTGAAGGTTTTCCTTTTGTTTTGGACAGTGATCTCACACACACCCTGAGTCCCAGACAGTGGGAATGGGTTTGAGGTGGCAGGGGGATTTTGGGACTTGCAGTCCAAATAAGTAACTGTCCAAAGCTTTGTCACTACCAATGCTTCTTCTTTTTCTTCTTCCTTATTCCATCACTCTTCTTCTGTTCCAGTCTGCAAGTGGAGTTCACTCACATGCTGGATAAGGTCATCAGAGTGAAAAGCAGAGAGGGCTCCTCTACCTTTAGTGGATGTATTCAATGATATAGTTGTGTTAGAATCAGTATGTACAGAGATCTTGTAGTCATAATTGGGTAACCCTATCACAGGGTTTTATTGGCAAGATTTCTTCAGGGGAGGTTTGCCATTGTCTTCTCCTGAGGCTGAGTGTGCGACTTGCTCCAGGTCACCCAGTTGTTTCATACACAAGTGGGAAATTGAACCCTGGTTTCTAGAGTCATAGTCCAAACCACTGTGCCACACTGGTTCATGAATGATTTGTTGCTGTTTATTGCCCGTTTGTTCCTGGGATAATGGCAATTTACTTGCAATGCATGTGAAAATGTTGATCGTGATTGTGCGATTTTCACAGGATAATTGATGTTTATTTTCCCCATGTGATAAAGTGCCAAGTGTAGAAGAGCACATTTCAGCAGGTGTTGCTCACCACTGAACCAGGTAACAACACCTGCTGAAATGCCCTCTTCCACAGAATTGCTAAAGCAAGAGGAGCCCTCTCCAGTTTTCACTCTTGACAACTCTATCAACCATTTATACCATCAGGTATAAATTCAGGCTTGAGTCTTTTCCCATGACAGGCTAGTTTTCAACATGCAAGGAAATCTTTAATATTATTTTTAAAAATTCATGATAGATCATTCCATCATATTAGCTTCTTCCACCTCCAAGATGAAGTGGTGCAGGCCACAGGTTTGCAAAAACCAGTTTCAGGTGTGTGGTTTCAGGTTTGTGGTTTAGGGTAGAAGGAAAAGGGCAAATGAAGGAGCAAATGGAAGAAGCAGTGATGGAGACTTTTTCTTCATCTGTAGCAGCCAATTTAAAGGTAAAGAAGAAATATCTGGTAAATATCTGGT
This sequence comes from Urosaurus nigricauda, assembly GCA_034509955.1. Classification (NCBI taxonomy): domain Eukaryota; kingdom Metazoa; phylum Chordata; class Lepidosauria; order Squamata; family Phrynosomatidae; genus Urosaurus; species Urosaurus nigricauda. The sequence continues at coordinate 137,387,661 of JAOEGL010000002.1, forward strand.
AAAACCACTTTTGAGTGTTCCTTGGCTAAGAAAACCCCAGGAAATTCATGGGGTCACCAAAACATTGACAGAATTCAAAGACATAGCCATGTTAGACTGGACAATCAGTATGCAAAGATATCCTGCAACAACTTTGAGACTACAGTAGGCCATTGGTATCCTCTGGGGTATGTTTTCAAAACCCCCTATGGATATCAAAATCCATGGGTGCTTAAGTACCATTAAATACAATGACACAGCAAAATGGTGTACCTTATATAAAATGACAAAATCAAAGTTTGCTTTTTGGAATGTGTGTGTGTGTTTTCTGTGCCTTCAGGTCACTTCTGACTTATGGTGACACTAAGATGACCCAATCATGGTTTTGTTTTTTGTTTTTTTGCAAGATTTGTTCAGAGGAGGTTTGCCATTTCCTTCTCCTGAGGCTGAGAGTGTGTGACTTGCCCAAGGTCACCCAACCATAAGTGGGTTTACATGGCCAAATTCGGAATCGAACCCTGGTCTCCAGAGTCAGTCAATACTCAAACCACTATGCCATGCTGGCTGTCTTACACACACACACACAAATAAATATTTTCAATCCATGGATGGTTGAATCCATGGATACACAGGATTGACTGTAACTGAAAAGCAGATATTGGTAGCATGAGCGAGCCTGTATAGCAGTGTGTGAGAAAGTCCACAGGAATACAAAAACTGTGTGGAGGTTTGATGTAGAGATGAGGTCTGGTGCGGAGATGAAGTGACAAGTTCAGTTTTAAGGATGGTCCTTGAGGGACAAGGTTTGGTGTGGAGAAGAGGAAGCAAGTTTAGATTCAAGGATGATCCTTGGGAGACGAGGTTTGATAAGGTGGCAACTTAAATTTTAAGGATGGTTGTTGGAGGGGACAAGGTTTGGTGTGGCGATGAGCTGACAAGTTCAGTTTTAAGGATGATCAAGGGGGCATAAGGTTTGGTATAATAATAATAATAATAATAATAATAATAATGTTTATTTATAACCCATAGAGGTGAGGTGACAAGTTCACTCTTAAGGATGATCATTGGTGAGAAGGTTTGTGTTGGGATTCGGGGAGAAGAACGACGCCGAGAGACAGGAATGGGGGTGCAAAATCTCCTTGTTCTTTATTGCATGCTTGCTAGCTTGCTTGCTTCCTTGCTTGAGCTTTCGCTTGCTTGAGGAACCACTGCCAGTTCCCCAGCCTTTATTAGTCCTTCTGGTTAGCCAATAGTTAGAGAAGATCAGCAAGTATTGTTTGTACATAGCTCAAGGGTCAGGTGTGGATGCAGGATCAGGATGTGGACTTTTGGGGGTCGGGATGCGGTCATAGGAAGTGTAAACCATTCAGTTAATTATGAACTTCATAGATCCGGATATGGACGGACCCTGGGCCTCATTATCTGGAAGCACAGGAAGGCAGGCAGATACAGTGGCGTTCCAACAGATCCCCCACATTCCTGAGCCCCCAGGAGGAAGGTGTGTGCAGGGGGAATTGCCGATGTATCAGCGAATTCCCGACATCTCCCTCTTTTTTGTTTTCTATGCTCACTTCATGAGCTGGTAAACATATTCCGCAAACCTTTTCCTTTCCCTGGGAGTCCACCTTCTCTGAAACAGCAGACCACATAAACTAGGAACACATTGAATAAAGCAACACAGAGAAATAGACAAAAGGAGGATCAAAATGCAATATTGTACAAGTGTACGGATCCATCCGTAGGTAGCCAATCCCATAATCCTTCCCACCAATTGGACAGGTTGGATTCTCTTATGCTCTGGGCGAGCCTCCTTAAGGTCTGTAGCTGTTTGTCAACCCTCCGTTCATTGTCAGTAATGTTAAAGCAACACATACCCTCTAAACCATCAGCTTCATCGCATCCCTTATGGTGAAGCAACAAGAGGTAATCTATGGCAGCCCTGTTCTGCAGTAGGCCATGTCTTAGTTCGGCTTGTTCATGGTTCAATAGACTTAGGGCAGTTGAGGTGGCATTTAGACCTTTAACTGCCCAAAAAGCCAGCTTGCTAATGTTTCTTGCGTTGTCTACAGCTAAACCAGGGACACCGATAAGAGAGACTCCCAGAGCAATATATTCGCTGGAGGACATTATTTTTACATCAGAATCACAGGAGGCATCCAGTGTGTGGAGGCCAGCCGCGCGCTTGTCCCTGCAGCTTTGGTCCATGACTTCTTTTGGTGGCAACAAAAGGGTGAGCCTGCTCAGGCAGCAAAGAGTGCCATCAGTTAAATTTGCTGGGATGTAATTGAAGGTGTATCCTGAGCAGGTCCAGAACCACCCCCTGTGGAGTTCAACATTTTTATGAACATAAGAAACATTCACCTGTGTTGAGCAGTTTAGCTCACGGGCAGAGTTTAGGCGGACACAATTTTTTGCTGTACAATTTGTCATTCGAGCACAGGTTGTATTATAGGTTGCAAAATGGGGGGTCTGTAAATGTAAAGCTAAAGGAGGTAGTCGTTTATACTGTTTTCCCCAATTGTGATAGTCATATACCCGACTCCAGTAGGAGCTATTGGAGGGAAGGTCAGTATAAAACCAAGAGTTTTGGATGTCCCTAGAAGAATGACAGACTGGAATCAAGCAAGTACATAACACTTCTCCAGCTGAACGCTGTAGGGACAGGCAAAAGGATGTCTGATTGATGGACAGTGCAAAGGCTTCCCAAATATTCTGTTCAGTTACAAAATGCCCTGGAATTCCCACCCCTGCACTAGCTCCCAAAATCATAGTAAAAATCAACATTATATACATAACAGAATTAGCATGCAAGCTTGCAATCAAAGCTAAGGTGAAGTTCTCTGGAGTTTTTTCCAGTCCTTGTTTTTCCATGACATCAGAGGCTTGTTGGCTTAAGTTCTTTATCATTCACTGCAGTCTCTGGCAGGTTGGGATTGAATTGAGGAACTGGATTCTTCAACCCTTCGCGCCACGACATGAGGTTTGATGTACTTCAGTTGTCTGCACAGCAGCGTAGCCTCTGCCCCAGGTAATCAGCAGCAGTGGTTACCCCAGGTAGGATCCGATAGCGCACCAACGATCTTGGGGAGGGATCTGCAGAAGAAAGTGCCTCTCAACTCAAGAGAGATACTGGTTAGTTGCTGTGTTGAGAGACAAATTTAAATGGTTAATTGTGAACAGGGCGGCAGCCAAGCATTGTTCTACTTCGGGCAAATGGGGAATATTCCCTCTTTTTTGTTTTGTTTGGCGAGATGGGCTTTGAGGCCTGTCCTGTTGAGTTACATGGGATTCCGAACGTATGTCGGATGGAATGGTGATTTAGAAATTCTGCAAATGCAGTTGAGCAAAAGGCAGGACCATTGTCAGTTTTTAAAGCACTGGGCATGCCCATCACTGCCATGCAGCGAACCATGTGATTTATGGCCTTAGTAGCTGATTCAGAGGCTTGGGGGGTTGCCGAAATAAACCCAGAATATGTATCAACTGTGACATGGATCTTTGACCATTTGCCAAAAGGTGGGAAATGTGTGACATCTAATTGCCTCGGGGATTAACCCCTACAGCAAAAGTGGGTCATCCATTGGGAAGAACATGAATGAATGGCAACAGCAGATTTTACTAAAAAAAAATGTAGTACACCAATTTTTCGGAAAGATTTAGTAAACTCTCCTTTGCATGCAGGGCTATGCAGTACTCAAAAACAAAATTCAAAGCAGAGGAGAAGGAGGGATTTTCCCCCTTCAGTTGTCTCTCTGTATCTCACCCTGATGAAGAGTGAGGCAGATAAACTGTGCTTGTGAGAGAAACTCTCTCTCTAAGAAGCAATGCATGAAGGAAGGATGCAGGAAAACAACATAAATGTAGAAAGAGTACAAGAAATTCAGACTTATGTATTGCAAAGGTATAACATAAGCCCAAACACACTGACAGACAGACAAGTGAACAGCTTCTACGTGCAAAAGGAATAGAACCTGTTTCTAAATATGTACCACTTCAGGTTGATGTGATATGTAGTTCTTTAGCCACGAGGGCATAAAGCAAGATTCCCTTTTTTGCTTTAGCCAAGGCAATTTTTACAGATAGACTGTGCCTATCAAGATGAAGCTTAACAGAAAGGAAAAGACACTAGAGAACAGGAATTAATTCCTATCAAGAGTCAATACAGCAAAGACTTTTAGAGCAAGAGAAGTGAGTTGCCTTCAGATTCGCAAATTACAGACAGCCAAGCAAATAAGCAAATAGACCAATGCGAACAACAATTAACACCTATTTTGACCATTCTGGCCTCTAGCTTTTGAGATTCTCCTGCCAAGCCTATCCAACAAGGAACACAGGCAGGCTGAGCTGACCTGTGGAAGAATGAGATGTAGAATGTGGAAAGCCTAGTTTTCCCAAGTACCACGCTAAGTACTGATTTTATTCCACAAAATGTGATGTTCTCTTTGTCTGCAAGACTTGTGTATCCAGAAGGGATTTTAATTATGCTTTATCACAACCAAAATAGCAGCAATAGCACACATGTGAGTCAAAGGAAAAAAACTGGAAACTCTTGTCCCTTTACAATTCCCACAATTATAAGACTCTAGCAGATTTTCCTTTTACACAGGTCTCCCAACAGCCATGTGCAGGCTATATAGGAGATGTATAGTTTAAATAAGAGAGAACAAACTAAAGGCATACAGAATCAGCTGAAAACAGAATGGAGGAAGAGACCAAAGAGCTGAAACAGTGTCACTCTTGGGTCATACACTCTCAAGAAAGGAGAATGAAGGACAAGACTCATGAAGAGAGCAAGCTCCGATTTAAAGGAGCAAAAGAAAAAAAAACTCTTTCTAAGCAAGAATATAGATCAGGTGATCAACAACAAATACCTCACACACAATACAATTTTAGGTCACAAATTCATGAGGACAAGACAAAGGACTAGATTTTCTAAATGTCCTACTTGAACAGGGCAAAAAACCCACAAAAACCCAAAACACAAAAACCGGTTCCAAAATCTAAGTGGAGAACTGTAGAGCCAGCAAGGTATAAGACCTCTGAACATGTAAAGGACAGCAAAAGTGAAAACAGGAAATCCCATATAGCATGAGAGTAAGTGTCAATGGAAACATGGAGAAAGGAAAATTGATGGACTCGAGGATACTAAGCAACATGCATCTGCCACGGCTGTGTTCGAATCACAGTCATGTGCTCTCCTGTGGCTAAAGGTCCTCTAAAATTTGAATCTTCAATCACAACTGTACAGCTAGGGCACTGATTAGTGATTTTCTGTTGTACATTGACACCACCAGGTTCTATATCTGCTGGGTTTGGGGCTGCAGGTGGTAACAAAACTAAATGTGCCACTGACATTTCTAAGGACAAAATTTGTGGCAGACTAACCCAAACCTGTGTTTGAATTTTTCCTGCATAATCATTACCTATGGCACTGTGCATAACAAGAATTCCTCTTGTTGAAGCAGATGATCTGGGTAACACCAGTCCTATTGACCCAGAATTAAAGTTTTTCACTTCCTTATCCAATTTTATGACATCTGCCAGGAGATTCGTGATATCTGATTGAGTGCCTATGTCTTGGCAAACTCTAAGCATATCTGCCAATGTGAAATTTCTAGATGCCATCAATGGTTCTAAAGCTTGCTGACAATCTTTGTTATCTCTTGCTAGCTTGATGAGCAATTCTTTGGCCGCTTCAGGAATATCATCCTGCTGTGCTAAGGCTGCTTGCAGCCGATTAACAAAGTCACAGTAGGATTCAACAGGCCCTTGTTGGATGGTAGTAAAACCTTTCTCAGGCTGGCCAGAGGAAGGCATCTTCTGAAAAGCCAAAAATGCACAATCAGAAGATATTGCTAGGACCTCTGGATGTAGCACTGTCTGTGTAACTGGAAAAGCCTGGAAACCCTCTGCAAGTCCTATCCCAGTGAGGATTCCTTTCTGCTGCTCAGCCTGAAACGCTGCTTTGACTGCAATAACTGACTCCTGTGAAGGAGCAATGGGTGAGGGAGCGTTTGTAGAGTTAGGCTCTGCTAGCTCTGCTTCCAGTGCCCCCAACTTCCTCTGTTGTTGAATTGGGGGTAGTGGCAGAGCCACCAGTGGCATGGTGTAACTCAGTGGGTCTCCTGGGGGGTCTACTAATGATGCCGGTGGGGCCATTGGTTTACTTAAGTGTCCCACAGCTGTGTTAACTGCCCTCCAGGCTATCAAATGAGGTGCTGCAGCACGAGGTCCCCTTTTTAAGTGGCGACCTATCTTCTCCCATTCCTCCGCTGAGAGTTTCCCCCTCTCAGGGTACCAAGGGCATTGGTATGAAATCTCCGACAACAAGTTGTCGATGTCTCTCTTAGTCACTACTCTTTCCCCAACTAGCTGCGTAACTAATTGATAAAGTTCCTCGCTGTGCATCCTCTGTTCCGATGATAGATTTCCGCCCATACTCACGGGATCCTAATGGATGTGCGCGCAGACTGTTCCAGTCGAGTGAGTAGGTTCGCTGATCTTCGGATTCAGGATCACGTCGGGGTCACCAGCTGTTGGGATTCGGGGAGAAGAACGACGCCGAGAGACAGGAATGGGGGTGCAAAATCTCCTTGTTCTTTATTGCATGCTTGCTAGCTTGCTTGCTTCCTTGCTTGAGCTTTCGCTTGCTTGAGGAACCACTGCCAGTTCCCCAGCCTTTATTAGTCCTTCTGGTTAGCCAATAGTTAGAGAAGATCAGCAAGTATTGTTTGTACATAGCTCAAGGGTCAGGTGTGGATGCAGGATCAGGATGTGGACTTTTGTGGGTCGGGATGCGGTCATAGGAAGTGTAAACCATTCAGTTAATTATGAACTTCATAGATCCGGATATGGACGGACCCTGGGCCTCATTATCTGGAAGCACAGGAAGGCAGGCAGATACAGTGGCGTTCCAACAGATCCCCCACATTCCTGAGCCCCCAGGAGGAAGGTGTGTGCAGGGGGAATTGCCGATGTATCAGCGAATTCCCGACAGGTTTGATGTGGAGATAAGGAGACACCTTCAGTTTTAAGGATGGACTTTGGGGGACACGGTTTGGCATGGAGATGAGGTGACAAGTTCATTTTTAAGGAAGATCATTTCCTTAGGGACAAGGTGTAACTGAGGGCTTTCACTGCTGGCATCCATAGTTTTTTGTGGGGCTTTTGGGCTATGTGGTCTTGTTCTGGAAGAAATTGTTCCTGACATTTCACCTGCATCTGTGGCTGGCATCTTCATTTTTGAAGATGCCAGCCACAGATGCAGGCGAAATGTCAGGAATAAATTCTTCCAGAACAAGGCCCTATAGCCTGAAAAACCCATAAAAAACTATTAGGAACAAGGTTTGGTGTGGAGATGAGGTGATGAGTTATGTTTTAAGGATAGGTTTTTATTTTGCAGGGTGGTGGTGGTGGTGGTTTGGTGTGGAGATGAGGTGAGAAGTTCAGTTTTAAGGATGGTCCCTGTGAGACAAGTTTTGGTGTGGAGTAGAGACGACAAGTTTAGTTTTAGGGATGACTGGTCCTTGGATGACAAGGATGAAAGCAACGATGTTGACTTCAAGTCGAGAGGAGACTTGAAGACTCCCACCCCACTGCCATCCTCTGGAAGGGAAGGCTTTTCTTAGGTGCCACATGGCTGGGTGCCTTTCCCTCCCTTGGTCCCCTGAACTCTTGTTCTATTAAGTAAGAGCAATGCCACATGGATGCACGTACGCACGCGCAAGTGTGTACACACACACACACACTTCCAAAGTGGAAACACACGTTCCCTTCCAGCAGGCCCCATCCTTTCCTGCCCCCCCCCCCACCCCCGCACTGGGACCTGGGCCAAAAACACCTTCCAGCCTCCCTTGCCTTCCCTCTTTCCCTCATTCTGCTGTTTTGGCAGCACCCGTACTGAGGAGCCTCCTTCAATTTGGGGCCTGCCAAGAAGGCCTTGGCTCAGCCCGGCTTCTTTCCAACAAGGGGGGCTCTGGGAGGCCCAAAGGACCCCAAGGGGCCAGGCAGAGGCTCCAGGGGTCCCAGTCATCCCACTCCCACCCCAATCCATCTGGGCTTTCTAGCAGCCAGGGCCCCTTTTGAGCAAAAGGCCTTTTTCCATCCCCTCCTTTCTCCCCTCACAGTCTATAAATCCATTTGGCTTGGGCAATTCCCCTCCCTGCTTTATGGGCCAATTGCTCTTCTTTCTTCATCTCCCCTCTTTCCCCCTCCTTCCCTATTTTGTTTCAGGCTTTCTTCTCCTTTTTCTTTGTTCTTAACTTTTGCCAATATTTTTTAACAGCACATTTCTGCAAATTGCTTCCAAAAGTCTGCCGTGGTAGAAAAAAAAATCTATCACGGGGCTTGGGGTTTGATGCAAAAGTTCAACATGGTTTTTATATCCTCCCTAGAAAGATCTATTTGAACACGTCCATTGGCCAAAAAGAGAAAGTTGGTTTTGGCTGGGTTTGCAGGCGGAGGTTTTCATAGGTTTTAGGATCTATTTGCATTTTGCTTTACCCAAATGTCAGGAGCGCTTTAACCCTTCACTTTGGAGAGGGGCTGGTTCAACTTCTGGCTGGTGGGGCTGGAAGAGGGGTCAGATCAGATGATGTGCCTTGATATCTCCCCTCCACCTCACCCCTATGCTCCCCCTGACTTTGAACTGGGACCCCATGGTTGCAATTCACAACTGAATCACAATTTGACTATTTCCATCTTTTGCTTCCAATTCAAAGTTATTCTGGCTTCGACCCAAAGTTCACGGTTGGCAGAGAACACTCCTCGGTATTTACAGCTCTGGTTCTCATCCACACAGTTTTATTCGTAGCCTACTCGGCTTCAGTGCTCACTTTTTTGTTTTTTATCCACCTATTCCCTGCACTTCTTTCCCATAATCTCAGCTTTCCCTCCTTCTTTGTTTCAATCATGCTTCCTTTGTTCCACCCATTTCAGGCCACTCTTGACTTCTGCAGTGTGTGATTGCTGGATCGGTAGACAGGAATCCTTGCAAGGGGTCTTTTCAAAAAGGTTTTTTGTGGCCTTCCTTGTTGTTATTTGAACTCAGGGCAGCTTCAGCTTATGGGGAAGGTATAAAAGAGAGACCTCCAGGTCCCCTGTCCCACTTCAATCCATAGGGAGAGGTGAATAAGAAATTAATAACAATGATAAGAACCATTACCAGCTTTGCCCAGGTCTTACAAAATCATGGTCTTGGCCTCCTTGTTTTCTGTGGTCTTTAGACAGATCCATTTGGGGAAATATGTGCATGTGTGTGTGCATGTGCACATATGTGTATGCATGTGTGTATTACCTGCCTTCAAGTTACCTGTCAACATATGGTGACCCCATGAATTTCAGAGGGCTTTCTTAGGCAATGAACACTCAGAGGTGGCTCTGCCAGTTTCTTCATCTGAAATGGAGCCTACAGCACCTGGTATTCATTGATGGGGTCCCATCCAAATACTAGCTAGTCTGACCCTGCTCAGGTTCTAAGATCTGACAGGAATCTCCTATCTTCAGGGTATTTAGGCCGATTGGGGAAACATGGGTTAGCATTATTTTGGTAATTATGACATTGCAGACTTTTGTTGTCCCCCCTGGAGAAATTAAGCATTTCCTGTCTCTTTTTCCCAAATCATGCTACAGATGAGATATACCTTTCTTCCCATTGTGGCGATGTATTTTTCTTGTTTGTTTTTACTGTTCATCTTTGTATTGCAATTGGAACTTGTTGTGTGACTTCAAGTCATTTCCAACTTATGGCGACTCCTAAGGCAAACCTATCGTGGGGCTTTCTTGGCAAGATTTGTTCACAGGAGGTTTGTTATTGCTTTCTTCTGAGGCTGAGAGTATTTACCTTGCCCAAGGTCACCCAGTGAGTTTTATGGCTGAGCTGGGAATCCAAGCCTGGTATCCAGAGTCACAGTTCAACACTCAACACTGTGCCATGCTGGCTCTCTACTAACCTTAAGTTTTTAAATTAGTTTTTTTTAAAAAGGAGACCAGGCTAAGAATTCAGATGGTAACATGCCTGCCCCCAGCTAGTTGAGCAATGCAAGGGAACTAGCACATAATCCAAGGCTGTGGCTGTGCAAAGCAAGAATCCTCCAGCTTTTGCTGGACTTCAAATTTAATCAGCCCTATCTGCCATAATCAATGATGAAGTATGATAGAACAACAGCTGGAGGCAGACTATTCTTTGCATCAACTAAAAAAAAAGAAGGAAAATATAGTTGGCTCTTCAGATCCATGGGCTTCAGATCTGTGAATTTGATCATTCACGGATTGCCAAGCTGCATATTATTAAATGGCAACGATGTAAATGTGGACATGCTGAAGTGGGTGTGTTCACATCAGTGCAGTTTGATAATATGGGGTGCGATTATTTGTTTTTCCTCATCCATGGGAAGTCCCACAACCAAACCCTTGTGGATCTGAAGGCCAACTGTAGCTTTGAAACCACTTCTTTCCAGGATCTAGTAGTGAATGGGCCAAATGGGAACCTTACATTCACCAGGAAGTGGAGGACACACACTGAATAAAGTAAATAGGCAGACTTTTAGGGCAGAAAAGACCAACACTAAATTATGTTTTACTACGAGGATTGGTTTTTACCCGTAATTTGTTTTAATTTATGTTGGGAGACACCTTATGTGCTCTGTTGGGAGAAAGGAGGGATATAAATTAAAAAATAATGCAGAATGGAGAGTGGGAAACAATAGCTACAGGAACTCATGAATCATCTGCACAGGGCTAGTGTTCATTATGTTTTAGAGATGACTTCAAGGTAGAAACTGCCCCCCCCCCCCATCCATAACCCCCTTGTGGGTCAGAATGCAATACAGAATGCAAAGAGCATCTTTAGATGGGTCACTATCTAAAGTAGAAAATAGCTCTGAGATGGTCAACTGTTTGTTCAGTATTTTTTTTAAATGCCCAATGCATTTCAGCTTCAATGAGAAAAAGTCTTTTTTTTTTTTTTTTGTCCTGTGTTTTGGGGAGTGTTAACAAGTTCAGTGATTTCTTTTGAAAGCCCCTGAAAAAGGCCTTTTCGCACTGAGGCCGAAATGCATTGGGCTTTTTAAAGATACCGAATAAACAATTGACCATCTGAGAAGCACGTGGAGCTTGTTTCCTCACTTTTCTGCTTTTCAATTTGCTTTTCAGTACTCTCTTCATCCCTAAGATAGCCATTGCTACATTTTCCTGCTTTTTCTTTCTGAATAGCAAAAAACCTTTTTTTTCATGCAATGTTTTTTCTTTTCATAGAACGCTAGTGAGTTGAAATGATCTGGTTAGTTCTGAGGAGATCTGGCATTCCCAGGGCCAGCCCAAGACTTTTGGCTACCAGAGTCAAAGGGCTACTAGTGGCACTCCTGTCCCCACTTCTTGTACAGAAGCCAACTGGACTAGCAGCTAATAAAAGAGTGTCCTCTGCAGCAACCAAATCAGTAGGAAGTTCTAGGAGCCCAGGATGGGTGCTGCGACATTTCTAACTCTGTACATCACCATACAGTGCTTTTAAACCATCGTTACACCAGTAAAGAAGCAGGTTTGGAGATACTTATTGCAAGATGACCCCTCTGACCCATATCTGTTCTATGCCTGACTTGTCCCTTTTCATTGATGGGGAAAAACTGTCAATGTCCTTGTGAGAGAGTTTGTTGTTGCCTTTCTCTAAGGCTCAGAGACAGTGTGACTTAGCCAAGGTCACCAAGTGGTTTCCATGACTGAGTAGGTATGTAAACCCTGCTCTCCTGGAGTCATATTTCAACTCTCAAATCATTACACTATGCTGGCTCACACAGGATCCTAAAGATATAATGATCTGTGGTATCTACAACATAGAATGGAGAAATTTAATTTTTAACTACAACTTCTAGTCCTGCTCCCACTCCTGGCTATACTGAGTATATTGCTTTAAGGGCTTAAGGGCTGTGAAAGTTGTAGCCCAAAAAAGTAACTTTCCCAAGCTCAAGTCCAACCTCCATTTTTTTCATCTTTGTGTTGTTTCAGATTGTGTTGCATCATCCCCAGAACTTGCTATCTATAGATGGCTGAGTTGTGGGCAAAAATATGCAGTCAGTTATGCCTCTGACAGGCCTCTTTCAGTATTTGGGAGGAATCACTTTTGGTTAAATGCAGTGTTTGGGAAAGTTATTGTTTGGACTACAATTCCCAGAATCCACCAGGAAGCTGGAGAGGGGATTTGAGAGTTACAACCCAAAAAGGAAATCCCCTCCCTAAGCTCTGCCTCATTGCATCAGTTTCTAGATGCCACTTGTCTTCACCTGGAATGACATAGTGCATGATGAAAAAATCAACACATTGATGGGCATAATGCTGCACTACATATCTTTGGTGACTTGCCTTTGAAAACATTTCGGGCCATTCTGCAGAGAGGGAAAGTGTGTTCTCCCAAATCACAGCCTCCCCATATGTTATGTATTCTTGCTGGCAAGGCTGTGGCATGCAGAGGCTTGGGCTGTGGCACATACTTTTGGCCACTGGTGCACACACAATGGTTTTTGTTTTCTGTAACGTAAATGGAACAAAAGACCACAGTGAAACCTCAAAACACAAATCACCAGCCCTTCAGCTGCAAGGCCAGCGCATGAATGTTTGCAGCCCTTCGGATCCTGTTCTGTTGATGTTAAAGAAAGAGTATGGAACTGATTAAAGTTTAATTTGGAACTTAAGGCAGCTGCTTTCACCTGAGCAATGAACTCTGTGATGGTGGTTTGAAACTCAGACCTGATACAGATGAGCAAAAAGCACCATCCTGGGGCCGAAATTAGGACTGGGGAGCGCGGAGCTTCTGCATGCTCCACGCTCTCCTGATGCCATTTTGGGACGCGTGTCCAAATGGCATGTGTGCCAATGACATTTCTTGTGGACTGTGTCCAAACTGCGTGGCGTACAAGACATGTCACCACGCTGCTACAGGGCACTAATGGTACTTATGGAGCACATCATTGCCAGCTCCTTGCGGCAATTTTGTTGGGCAGAAAGGGGTGGCATCTCGCCACCCTGCCCGTCTGTACAGGGCCTCAATCTGTGTAGCAGCTGCTCTTTTTAAGGGGAAGAGGACTGCCATCTGGATTAGTTGCTGCTGTCCTGTGGTTTACTCCATGTTGCCCCAGATACTGTTGCCTGCAGTAAGGGGTAGTGTCCAGAAAACCATGTTGTGGCAGGAGCCCTAGTGGCACAGTGGTTAAATGCTGGTACTGCAGCCAGAGTGTTGCACGCTCAGTCCTAGATGAGGGCTCCAAGGTCCACTCAGCCTTCCATCCTTTTGTAGGTTGGTAAAATAAATACACAGCTTGTTAGCAGGAATTGGCTTACACATTGTAAACTGCTTAGGGAGCGTTAGTTCACTGATAAGTGGTATAGAAATGCACTTGCTAATTAGCTTCGCAAGACAGGTTGCACATTGGTTAGTGCACTGAGTTAACATTGCAAAGGCATTGCTTGGCCATGATATTCATTAGGTGGCCTTGGATTGGTCATTCTCTCTCAGCCTTACCTTCTTCACAGGGTTGTTAGTAGGATAGAACAGGTGGGAGAAAGTAATAATGTTATTTGGCCATTGTGATCTGTCACTTAATTACATGCCATGCTATAGTTTGGAAGCTACAGTTAGGGCAAAATGCAGCACACAGAATGATGTCTGGTACAGTGGTATCACTAGGGGGGCAGTACAGACCGCACCAGGTGACACCCTAAGCGGGGGGGGGGGGGGGGGGTGACACCACTGCTCCTCAAACACCTGTATTTTGGCAGAAACATTGTGGCGTTTGCCTCTCTCTCTTTTAAAATGATTTAAGAGATGGTGAGAGTAAGGTGAAGCTCCATGGGAGAAGAAAAGAGGACCCCCCCCCCCAGGATTTTTTTAAAATTCAAAATTCAAATTTCAATTTTTTAAAAAGAAATTTTTTTTAAAGTTTGCTTTTTTTGAAAAAAAATAATTCTTTTTAAATTTTCTTTAAAAATGTCACATTTTAACCAAATCTTCACTTTGTAAATGTAACAGCATTTAGGTTAGGCATATGCTATTGTAATTTAAAGGTGTAATTTTAATTTTGCTAGTTGTTTATGTCACATCTCTTAATGTTACATTTAGTGGTATATGGGAATTCTGATTTGCAAGCGACATGAGTGCAAAAAAGCATTGCTAAGGATTCTGTAGTGTGGGAAATAGGAGGAGGAGGTCAATTGGGGGTGGGTGGGTGGTGACACCTTGAGTTCCCGCACTGGGTGACACCAACCCTAGGGATGCTACTAGTCTGGTAGAAGAATATATCACCTCTCTTGATGCAGCTTCATTCCAGTTTGCTTCTGTGTTTAGTTTAAGGTATTGTTTTGTTCTTTACTGATAGAGCACTAAGTGGCATGGGGCCAAGACATCTGAAGGACGACTGTCCTCCCATTTGCATCTGCTCTGAAATCAACATCTTCATTGGAGGCCATGTAGTATTTTAAGTTCACAAGACGGGACTTTTTCTCTTATTAACAGCTACAATGGAGTTTATCACATGGGAGGAGTTTCTCCCAATTTTGAATTGAGCCAATTCGAATTCACGTAAATGCGTTCAGAATGCGTTCAGAATGACTTCCCATTTCCCGAAAATGACCCCCCATTGCCCAAAATTGTGTGAGATACTCTTATACGCATTAATGTAAAACCCATGATTGCGTTCGGAATGACTTCTCTTTTGCCCGAAATTGCGTGAGATACACTCATACACAATTATGTGAAACTCCACGATTGCGTTCAGATTAGCATTTTTACTTTCTCCCTACAGTAGCTGGCTATTTGTCTGAATTCTTCTTTGATGATTTCCTCCTTTTTCCATATCTTGTACATGTCCCTATAGTGTCTTAGCTCATTTTAAAGTTCTTTAGTCATGCATCCCGATTTCTTTAGACACCTTTCATTTTTCCTTCTCATTAGAACTATTTGAAATTGTGCCTTCAATTTCAATTTCACTTTTAAGAAACTCCCAACCCTCATCAACTCCATCTCTACCGGTATTAGCATTCCTCATCATGACATCACCACCAGTATTTCCCTATACAGCACGCCTGTGTTATACGTATACACTAGAAGCTGCACCGGAAAAAACACTCTTGCGCCCTGAAAGAAACAATGGGGCACGTAAGAGAAAGGTGTGCAGTATTAGGAGGGTTGAAATTCCTATTACTACTGCATTTCTCCTTTCTGAATGTGTGGTCATTTGTTCCATCATCCAAGTTAGGCTTGGCTTGGTAGTCTGTAGTAGACCCCACTACCACCACATTTCCGTTGTTTCTCTCCTTAATTTTTACCACATACTCTCAACTTGGCTTTCAGGACTGAAGTCATGGATTTGTTCAAAGGTGTACACATCCTTAATGTATAATGCTACTCCACCTCCTTTCCTATTTGGTTTATTTTTCTGAAATAGGTTATACCCCTCTAGTACTACATTCCATTCATGAGACTCATCCCAACATATTTCAGTGAGGCCTATTATATCATATTTGCTTTGCTGTGCTAAGAGTTCAAGTTCATCCTGTGTTTTTTTTTAAACGATGATCTGTGCATTAGTATAGAGACATCTAAGTTCATGGGCAATTTCCCCTCTTTGGCTTTTATAGGTGTTTCACCTCTCACTGTTGGGTTCTTACGCGATTTGCTTTGTTCTCTGTATAAGATTCACTCATGATGAACACCTGTCCTCAAAAATAAGGTATTCTTCCCCCAGATAACTCAGTTTAAAGCGCTCCTGATCAGATCTTTCAGACTCTTAGCAAAAAATGTTACTGACAAGGCTGTGAGATGTAACCCATCCCTCTATGACTCTGCACACTATGGTCTAGAAAGCCAAATAAGCCCCCCCCAAGGGACTTATTGGGTTAATTTATAAAGGAAGAGTCATATGGTAATGGGTTAGCAGTTGAATGGAACTGGGAATTAGAACTTAACATCTGAATACCAGATTCTTCAAGCAAACACATCTGGAATCACCCCCCCCTCCCATTTAGTTCTAGATTGTCTCTCATTCAAGAATGTTCCTTGAAACTGATCCATCATGACCCCTGTTCGCTTGACGTATATTAGTAAAAACTCCTCTCCTTTTTGTCGGAGACGTTGTTCAGATAAAGGAACATACCTCCATATGTGGTTTTATTATACTCAGAATTTTAACTTTAGGGAACATGATCTATAATCTCTCAGATTACTAATCAAAAGATTTATTTGTGCCCTGATTTAATACTTTTGACCATTTTATCGATCATAACAAAAATCTTAAATATAAACATTTAATATGATTTTTTAATTGCTGTTACAAGACTAAAGATTGCTCAGAAGGGGAAATCCAGCCAGTTGAACCTGGAGGCTTGGTGGTGAAAAATATGGGACTCCCTTTTAATGGAAAAAACTTAATCTGGCAGAATGGAATCTCCCAATGCATGTGGTATATCATTTAAAGGAGGAAAAATGGTCTCCCTTTCTGAATTTTGTGAACTCCACTTCATATTTAAATCAATTACCAGGAAACCATGTATACCTCTGGGGGGATGCGTTAGAGGAAAAATAAATTTGTTTGAATTTTGTAATCTGTTTACAGACTGTTCTTGGGTTGATCTTGTTATTTGGTTTTAATCTTAA
Source organism: Urosaurus nigricauda (assembly GCA_034509955.1). Lineage (NCBI taxonomy): Eukaryota > Metazoa > Chordata > Lepidosauria > Squamata > Phrynosomatidae > Urosaurus > Urosaurus nigricauda. The sequence continues at coordinate 137,404,279 of JAOEGL010000002.1, forward strand.
TCCTTTTATGTATATTTTTAAAATAAAAGATAGAGGCAAAAAAGGAAACCAAATCACTGTCACTGGTACCATTTGCAGAGCCAGTTGTTCATCCCCACTATTTTTCTCTCCATTCCTGGGCTGTGTCTTCTGCCATCACTCTTCCAGTTTGGTGGAGGCATTCTCCTTAAAATTTCTCCAGATAACGTCTATCCCATTTCTAAGAGTATTCTAGTCAAACAGCTGAAGTCTGTAGGAGTATATATGCTTCAGTGATTCCCAAACTTTGGTGCTTCAGGTGTTTTGGATTTTAGCTCCAAATTTGCCATTGCCTTCCTCTGAGGCTGAGAGCATGTGACTTGGCCAAGGTCACCCAGTGAGTTTCATGGCTGAGTGGGGAATTAAACCCTGGTCATACAGTTGTGCTCCAACATTCAAACCACTATCTCCTATAGGTACTGTATATGAAAAATTCCTTCTCCCACTGCCTGTTATGAAATTTTTAAGAACTCAAAAACAACCGACATTGTTGCTTGTGAGGCAATTCAACTAATGTCTAGTTTAGTCCCAATGTTTTAGTCTTTCCTTGTAAGTTTGCTTGAGTTTGATTGCCCCTTCTTGTATCTTTCCCACGTTTGGTACAATATTTCATTGGTCATGCTATAGGACATGATCTGCTAAACATGTGCTGGGACTCTTGGCGTTGTTGTTGTGTGCTTTCAGTGTGGTTATGTTTATCTTAAAATGAACCTTATCACTTTATCTTGGCAATATTTGTTCAGAGGAGGCTTGCCACTGCCTTCCCCTGAGGCTAAGAGAGTGTGACTTGCCCAAGGTGACCAAGTGGTTTTCATGGCTGAGCGGGGAATTGAACCCTGGTCTCCAGAGTCATAGTACAGTTCTCAAACCACTACATCACATTGAGATAGTAGGATTGCTGAAGAGGAAAGCAAATACGCTTTGATTCCTTTGTGAAAAAGTGTAATAATAATAATAAATAATAAATAATAATAATAATAATAATAATAATAATAATGGCACAGCCAGGTCATCAAGTGACTTGGAAAGGACTACCAGATGCAAGGGAGGGCAGAAGCCCTTTGTATAGATGTGGGTTTCAGCACAAGCAGTTTTTCTGTCCCTGCATGAGGAACAACAGTTGCCAACATTTCCTCTTGTGTACAAATATGAAAGTTATAGGAGCCCTACTGGGCCTTCCTTTGCATCTGGTCGCCATAGCCCAGGAGCATGTCTGCTTATCATAACCATAAATGCCTTTAATAGCCGGCTTTAGTTGATATGCATGTTTTAATTTCATTTAATTTTTAAAAATATTCTGTAACCGAAGACTCCCTGGGGTTTGAGGATAAGAGCCAAGAAGAACTGTTCTGTTTCTTAAATATCATTCACATACATTGACATTTGCATGAAAGTGCTATAAATAATAATACTTCCTAACCATTGTTTAGAATGTAATTTCAGAGTTTCATAATAACCAGCAACTCTTTTGGAGTTGTGTTGTATTTAGCATAAGTTGCCCCATTCTTTAATACAGTTACCAAAAAAACAGTGTTTAAAACATTTGCCCATTATTGTTGGACTATACTTGGGCAAAGCTGCACATCACGTTATACATACCATTAGCACGTGCATGACTTGTTTTTAAAAACCTAATCAATTTACCCCATCTGTCCCACTTTTAGAATTGTGGTGGGGGAAAGAGGAGCTTTAACCCTTTGTTCCTTCTATGATCCAGATTGGGCAGGGTGCCTTGTATAGTGGGCCCCTGGTATCCTCTGTGGTTTGGTTCCAACCCCCCCCCCCCCCGTAGATACCAAAATCATAGATGTTCAGTCCCATTAAATATAATGGTTAGTAAAATGGTGATCCTTATATAAAATGGCAAAATTGTGGTTTGCGTTTTGGAAATAATATTTTTTTGAATATTTTGAAGCCATGGCCATTGACCATTCAACTGCCCCAAATCTGGACTTTTGATTTCCATTGTGTGATGAGAGTTTGAATCCCTTCACATCACATCAGAGCCCTCAATGGGCACAAATATTAAACTTTGCCTCTTTTTCATTCGATGTCACCCACTGATTTGCCAGGCCACACCATTCGGCTCCCCAACCCACTCCTTACACCCAGGATTCTGAAACTCAGAAGACCAGGCAATCCTACAAAAGAAGTAAGTGGGGAAAGAAGACAAAGGGGTTAGGCTGATGCCATAGGACCTATTCTTTCTTCTTTTGCTTTCCAAAAGTAAATTCATCCCTGGGACAAGCAAATATTGCTTGCATCTTGGGTTTGCATAATACAAGTTAGTTAGCTAGTTAAATCACCTAAAGGCTTACTTACATGTGGGAGACAAAATGTAGCACATGATATTGTTATGTGGCTTCAAATTGCTTCTGAATTATGATGGCTCTTTCATTGGATTTTCCTGGCAAGATTTGTTCAGAGCGGGTTTGCCATTGACTTCCTCAAAGGCTCTGAGAAAGTGTGAGTGGCCCAAAGTTATCCAGGGGTCTTCCACGTCTGAAATTAAACCTTGGTCTCCTGGAGTCCTAGTGCAACACTCAAACCACTATACAAGTCTGTTCATAGCACATTACAGGAGGCAAATATCTCTCAATACCAGTCCCAACTGAGGAAGCATGGACTAGGGCAGCAATTTCCAAACCTGGGTCTTTAAAAGTTGTTGGAAAATTCTCAGAAACTGCAGTCAGCATGACCAGTGGTCAAAGATGCTGACAGTTGTCATCTAACAACACCTGGGAATCCAATTTGGGGAATCTCTAACTGAGACTATCAGCTTTATAAGAGAAAACAAAATAATTAGAAAGGGAACTGGCAGTACAGAGAGCCTGTATATCTGATGGCAAGTTGCCACCGGTATCTCCATCAGGAGTTTGGAAGGAGGGGATTATACATTTATTGAATTTGCAGATGTTGTTGAATCAAGAAATACTGCTAGAGGTAGAAGATGAATATTCAAGATAATCTCCATAAACTGGAGTTGGGCAGGCTGGCCCCAATGATGACATTTAACAAGTCAAAATGTTTCAAATGGGAAGGAACCACCACCAGCACAAGTGACAAAAGTAATGTCCAGCTTGTTAACAGTTTGTACCTTTGTTGTTTCTCAGTGTCTTTTCATATCTGGATAAAAGTGACTCATCATCCCTTGTTATTAAATTGTAGTATGAAAAAAGGCCTATAAATTGCAATGGAAGGATGACCTTATTATTATTTTTTAATCTTTCCACCCTCTGAGCTCGGTTGGACTTGGTTGGGATGTTAGCCATTGTGATTTCATGACCCAGTTCACACGCATAATTGCCCTGGGCATGGATTTGATAGTAGGTCATCCTACCTCTGCCCAAAGAATGGTTGATAAAGGATCTCATCTGTGCTCCAGGGATGTATTCATATCGCACAATCTGCTGCCACTGGGGGAGATGTTGAGCTGTTTTCTAGCCAAAATGGTTTGGGGGGGGGGGGGAACACCACAGTGTCCTGCCGAGGGCTACACTGGAAGCCCATGGCAGACACAGAAACTGTGCCAGATCTTCTGATTCTCCCACTCCAGCATTACAGTCGACCCAGGCTGCTCAGACAGGGCAAATCAAATGCTTCCATGATCTGCAATGTTTAAGTAAGAGAAAGGTACACACACATACACACAAAATATATAAGAGGAGGGGAGAGAGAAAGGCTATATATATATATATATGAGAGAGAGAGATACACACTCTCACACACTATATCTATAGTGTGTATGTGTCTTTCTTTTAAACAATGCAGATCATGGAAGCATTTGATCAGACCTTTACATCTCTCTCAATACCCCCCATCCCTCTATGTATCCATCTATCCTCTCTCTCTCTCTCTCTCCATATATATATATATATATATATATATATATAAATCCCCTTTCTCTCACTATCTATCTATTCTCCCCCCCATACATATACACACACCCTTTCTCTCACTGAAACAATGGAGATTATGGAAGCATTTGATCAGACCTTTACATCTCTCTCTATAAAATCCCCTTTACACACACACACACACACTCTCTCTAATCCCTCTGTCTGTCTGTCTATCCATCCATCCTCTCTCTCTTTGAATATGTATATCCCCTTTCTTTCACTTTCTGTCTACCTACCTACCTACCTGCCCCTCCCTTCCTCTGTTTCTACCCTTTCTCTCACTTAAACAATGAAGATCATGGATGCATTTGATTGGCCATCTCTGAGCAGTCTGGGTTGAGCCCAAATGCCTGGATCTGTCCCATCCTAGTGCTTATCCTTCATTAGCTGGTTTTTTTTTTAATGTAGAAGAGTGAGGAGGAAGGGAAGAAGGAAGAGTGCTTGCATACTGCTGAAAACTCTCTTAAGGCTTTTAATTGCCTCCCCAAATCCTGAGCGGATGGCATCCAAAATGCCCTGAAATGCTTTCTATCATGGGGGTGGGATGGAGGGAGGGGAGTGGTACTCAGGGAGGAATCAAAGGGAACTTATTTAACTCCCCAACCAGTGCAGAGACTGCAGATTTCTTGCCTCAGAGCCCAGCACAGTTGGACTGATATTTTCGCTCACAACAAGTAGATATGTGTGTATGTGTGTGTTTTAATTCATTTCCCAAAGAAGATGTAATGTCTTCACAGAGCACTTGACTCCTACATCTGTGTCTGCAATATGGCATCCTGGCACATCTGTTGGAGTTGAGGCTTGTACTACAAATGCAGCCGGCTCTAGCCATCTGGAGTGCAGTTTCTCCCCCTACACACACAGACACACACACACATGCATACGCTTGCCTCCTCTTCTTTCCCGATGGGTCTCAGGGAGAAGAGGCAGATCTGTCCCTGGGATAACTGGAGGCATATGGATGTTACTTAAGAGGAGCTCCTGACGCCAGCAGCCATGGGCCGCTGCGAGAAGCATTCAGCAGGTTGGTTTGCACGCCTTGTGCCTCCACAGCAAGCACACATGGGCCTGTGCATGAAAACACATGGACTCAGATGGCATGCTTATGGTCATCTGTGTGTACATAACCCCACAAATGGTCTGTGCACCTGTGCTGAAATGAGAAAAAAGTGTTGTGTCTCTCTTTCTCTGTGTCTGTCTGTCTGTCTATGTACACACATTATGAAGTTATGGATTACACATGGTAAAAAGAAGAAGCATACATAATTCTAAAGCGATTAACCTCTTTGTTACCTGATTCTAGAAAACTATAAGTCAAACATGTGCTCTGCACACTAGTGGACTTTCCCTCCTCCTGCGAGTTAATTTTAGGTGGGAAATAATATGCAGAATAATATCCATTTTTTCTACAAAGCACAATAATATAGAGCCATTTTCATGCATTTGTAGATATGAAAAATGTCACTTTCCCTTCTCCTTTATTTGCATCTCTTCCATCCCAGAATCATAGAACCATAGAGTTGGAAAGGGCCTCAAAAAGCCATCAAGTTTAACTCCATGATCAATGGAGGAACTCCACCCAGAGCATCTCCAGCAGGTAGCTGTCTGAAGACATCAAAGGAAAGAGACCCCACTATCCTTCTAGATACTGCTAAACTGTTCTTACTGTACCTTATCAGATGGGAGGAATTTCTCTTTATTGCAAATGGAGCCAATTGGAGCCAATCCGAATTCACGTAAATTCGATAGTTTAGCTAATTTATGTGAATTTCAATTGCGTTCGGAATGCTTTCAGAATGACTTCCCATTACCCGAAAATGACCCCCCATTTCCCAAAATTGTGTGAGATACTTTAATTTGCAATAATGTAAAACCCATGATTGCATTCAGAATGACTTCCCTTTTGCCCGAAATTTCGTGAGATATTTTAATTTGCAATAACGTGAAACCCCATGATTGCGTTCGGATTGCCATTAGATTATACTTCCAATTTCCAACATCTGATAAGATCCACTGTCAAGATGTTCATTCTATTGTTCAATCAAACTATCCTCCTGAAACTTAAACCTCCTCTGGGGCAGCAGAAAACAGTCCTGTCCCTCCTCTGTGTAAAAACCTTGAGGTGTTTAGGGAGGGCAATCATGTCAATCCTTCATGACCTCTGGGGGTGGGACTTCCCTGGAGACAACTGAAGGCCAAATGGGGAATTGAACGCTGGTCTCCAGAGTCACAGTCCAACAATCAAACCACTATGCCCATGGTGGCAAACCTTTGGCATGTGTGCCCTGTCTGGCACACGAAGCCATTTCTGTGGGCATGTAGAGAGATGGATGTGTGGAGGAAGAGTAGGAACAGATGTGCCTGTTCCTCCTCTTCCCCCTGCCCTCCCATGCCTTTAGCTGTCTCCAGAGATAGAACAGAAGGCCCAAGAGGGCAGGGGGAAGAGGAGAAACAGGCACACTTGTTCCTTCTCTTCCCCTGCACTCCCATCTCCGCGTGCTCTCAGAAGTGAATTCGCATGCCAGAGAGAGCACATGTGCCATAGGTTTGCCACCATGGGCATAGTGGTTTGATTGTTGGACTGTGACTCTGGAGACCAAGGTTCAGTTCCCCATTTGGCCATGAAACCCACTGGGTGACTTTGGGCAAGTCATAACCTCTCATCCTCAGGGGAAGGCAATGGCAAACCTCCTTTGAACAAATTCTTGCCAAGCGAACCCCATGATAGGTTAGCTTTAGGGTTGCCATACGTTAAAACGATGTGAAGGCACACAACAATAATGCCAGGTATCCCCCATCCTGCATCTGTGAATTTGGTTTGTATAGACTAAATGTAGTCTATACAAAAAATGTCTTTTTTGAATTCCACTGTACTAATTTCAGACCAATTTTCTAGTTGGATAAGGTCCTTCGAATTTTGTTCCTGTCTTGTAATGTCATCCTTTATCACTTTCAAAAGTGTAATGTTTTCCACAGGCATTGTTGTTACTTGCCATCATGTCAACTTCAACCCATGGCAGTCCTATGAGTGAGAGACCTCCAAATCACTCTACCATCAACAGCCCTGCTCAGGCTTTCCAGACTTAGGACGTAGCTTTCTTGTCTGAGTCTCTCCATCCAGAATGTTATCTTCCTGCATGGCAGGAGGTTGGACTGGATGGTCCCTGTGGTCTCTTCCAACTCTACAGTTCTGTGATTCCTCTTTATCTACTGCATAAAAGTAGGAAAACCAGACCAAGCATTATTGTGAGCCATGTCTTTTCATGATATGGTCAAAGTACAACAGTGTCATCATCTACTATAAAGTTATGTAAATCATCTGTAGTAGATAAGTGTACATATTTTCATAAATTTCAAAGATAAGAGGTCTTTCCCACCTGTCCACAGATTCTACTGAGACAAAGCAATCCAGCATCTTCCTCTTTGGAACAGGGAAAATCTGGTATCATCAGATTATTTTGCAGATTTTACTGGCATTCCCACTCACCATAGTACGTCCGGCCTTCTTTGTGCCCCAAATTCACATTGCTACTCATGTGGACCCTCATCTAATTATATATCGTTGTAAGAGGTCTTTCTCACCTGTCCACAGATTCTACTAAGACAAAGCAATCCAACATATTTAAGAACAAGAGCATACAACATGATACAGTTTTGCACATGATATGGGACTGCAGACTCATATAAAAAAAGAGTACACTTAGGCAAACATACTTCATATATATGTACAATATGTATATGTTTAGATTTGCATGGTTCTGTTTACTGCAGTTCCAAGTCAATGGAAATTCCTCTCACATTTATGCTGAAAGGAGTGGCTCTTGGACTGGGGCTTTGGGCAAAATCATGGGGCCCAAATGCACACCTCACTCCTTACAATGATATGATGACCAAAGTAAGGAGCTTTCCTGTTCTGTACCTTCAAATTGTTTCTGACTTAAGGCAACTTTAAGGTAAACCTATCATAGGGCTTTCCTGGAAAAAAGTGTTCAGAAGGGGTTTGCCACTGTCTTCCTCTGAGGCTGAAAGAGTGTGACTTGCCTAAGGTCACCCAGTGGTTTCTATCCGCGTGGGGATTCGAACCCTGGTCTCCAGAGTGGCAGTCCAACACTCAAACCACTATGTCACACTGGCTCTCATACCTGTATAGTCAGAGTCCTAGTCCAACACTCAGATTCCCACACCATGCTGGCTATTCTTTATAAAGCTTCTGAGTCTGGCTTAGCTCTTCAGTCTGAGCAATGTTGTGCTCCCAGGCTTGCCATACATTTGATTTAGGATCAGTGTGAATTTACATTTACAAATTTGCATTTCCCCACAATGCTCAGGTGTAAAATTGGTCTGAGGGACTATAGGAAATATCAAACGGCAGCCAGCATCTGGGATCCAGGTAGGTGGGGTCAGCATCTACACAGGTGAGCTCTCCCAGGGCATTTGAGCCCTGGCAGCTGCTTGGGAGTAGCAGGTAGCAGGTACTGCCCTCATGCCTGACCCAATGGCTTACTTCCAGACCCTAAGCCTCGACACTTAACTGGGTTTTGCAGGGTGGCAAGTTGGGCCCAGTGTCTTTGACATCAGGGGACCAGAGCGTTTCCTCCTGGTTTTAGGAATTTAAAGGCACTGTCCAAGGTGCTGTACCAACATAGATTTGGGGGTTAACTTTTAAAGTTCATACTAGAACCCAGAGTGGATTCTCCACAGAGAGAGAGAGAGAGCCACCAGACCCCACTACCTAGACATCCCTACCAGAATGCAATTCTTTATAAAAAAGCATCCTTTGGTTCTCTTGCGGCTTATATTTCGTGAACGCCATGTCCTTTTGAGTGCTGTTTTAACAGCCCAGTGCTCTGGCATGTGCCAATGGGGTAGAGAGCATCTCTTAGACGGTGGTGTACAGTCTGTAAATGAAACTGTTTCGTGGATGTTCTTTGTCTCACGGTCTTGCAAATTGCTGCGCAGCCAAAGCTATGACATGAGTTCTACTGTGACAGCAGCTCCACTGTAGTGACGGATTAGGAGTGGCGGCTGTCACCATCCAGGAATGCCTAATAAGAGCACTTTTTTTACTTGGAGTCAGGGAGAGGATGGGGCGGCTTGCCAACCACGCAATGTGGCATCACAAAAGGAAAGGTAGTGCCCTTTCTTCAGGGCTCAATGCAGGGGATTTCATTGGATGTGGAGATCCCAGCATGCCCACTTTCTCCATGTATGGCAGAGTCTGAAGCAGCCTTGGCTGGCTGTGTGCTTTGTGCTGGGAGTAGAGACGTGTGCAACAATACTTGCACAAGTGATGATGGATTCTTCCAGATTGGTTTAAAGAAGGGGGGGCTATGACTCCTTAGGGGGCAACAGAAGTAGATGTAGTGCTGTTGCTCCTTGTATTACATGTATGCAAAGGGTTCTTGTAACACCATTGAGACTAACTGAAAGAAAAAAGTTGGTACCATGAGTTTTCTATTAAGAACATGCATCTGAGGAAGTAGGATTAAGTCTATGAAAGGTCATGCTACCAACTTTTTTCTTTTAGTCAGTCTCAAAGAGACTTTGCATACTGATTTTCCAGACTAACATGGCTATACTTTGAATTACAGCCCTGGTGGCGCAGTGGTTAAATGCCTGTACTGCAGCCACTCACTCAAAACCAGAAGGTGGCGAGTTCAAGACCAGCAAAGGGCTGAAGCTTGACTCAGGCTTGCATCCTTCCGAGGTCGCTAAAATGAGTACCCAGATTGTTGGGGGTAAATAGCTTACAATTGTAAATGAAGCTGTTTGTTTAACAAATTGTAAGCCGCTCTGATAGTCTTGGCTGAAGAGCGGGGTATAAATAAAAACATTATTATTATTATTATTATTATTATTATTAATTGTAGTACATGCTTTCTTCCTTCCTTGCCCAGAGACTCAACTGCTCTAGTTTGACTTCTCATCTTCCCGTACACCTCCTCTCTCTTTATTTATCGTGTAGCTGTAGCTAGCAGACCTCCATCTTCCCTCAGTCACAAAGATCTGGAAAACTTCCATATAGGGCAAGGGTGGGGAGCTTCTTTCAGCTCAAGTGGGGGATGAATTCAGTTCCAGAAAAGTGTTTTTGGGACGGAGTCAAGAGATGGTTAGGGTCAATGACAAAAGGATGGGGTTGACAATGACAAAAGGATGCACCAGCATGTTTTAAGTTGAAAGCCCTTACTGCCCATGCCCAGCCCTTAGGAAAGGCATTTCAGACTTCCTAATGGAGAAAAACAAAACACTTATACAAAATAATTAATGGAGAAATGGGGTTTTTCATGTGCACAATCCCACGGGGCCACATCAAAACTGCAAGAAGGGCAGATTTTAGCCTTGTTAACATTTGCAGTGGTTCAAGCATTGGATTATAACTCTGGAAAATAATGTTTGAATCCCTGCTTGGTCATGAAAATACACTGAGTGACCTCTCTCAGTCCCACTCAAAGGCCCCATTCCCACTACATAGTAAACTGGTTTGCAAGCGGATCTGAACCAGTTTAAATGGCCGTTGTTCACACGTGCTGATTCCCTGACACAGTTTGTGAAGGGCCCCCAGTGCTAAACCCATTTAAAGCACTGCTCCCAGATCCGCTGAATTACCCATGTCTTTTGCAATGAATTGATTCAGCACAAGTTTGAATGAGCTGCAGATCTAAATCAGTTCCCTGTGGCACAGTCAGTCCTGTGATGTGACTCCATGTTGAATCGATTCATTGATGAATGAAGTTTATCATACAATGGAAGTTGGGGGTATAATGCAATGGCAATCCGAACGCAATCATGGGGTTTCACATTATTGCGCATGAGTGTATCTCACACAATTTCGGGCAAAGGGAAGTCATTCTGAACGCAATCATAGGGTTTCATGTTATTGCGTATTAGAGTATCTCACGCAATTTTGAGCAATGGGGGTCATTTTCGGGAAAGAGGAAGTCATTATGAACACATTCCGAATGCAATCAGATTTCATGTAAATTCGCTGAACTAGCGAATTCATGTAATTGCGAATTGGCTCCATCTGCAATTGAGAGCAATTCCTCCCATGTGATAAACTCCAATGTGAACATGAAGTGGAATAAATTGAAATGGGTAAGATTCAGTCGCTGCTTGAATAGTGTGAATGTCTATTTGGCATTAATTGCTTCATCGATTTGACTTAAAACTAGTTTAATCTGTAGTGGGAATGAGGCCTCAGTCTCAAACTCTCTCAGCCTCAGAGGCAAAAGGCAAAAGGCAAACCACCTCTGAACAAATCTTGCCAAGAAAACCCCATGATCCAATATGACAAAACTGGAGGGCTCCACCACGCAAGGGAGCAGGACCCCAAAATAATGATAACAGCAACATTATGAGACAAACTGTAGAGTATGGTCAATCTCAACCAAAGTCTGGAAAAATACATCTTTTAAAACAATAGATGGTTGGTAGAGCCAGTATGGCACAGTGGTTTGAGCATTGGAATATGACTCTGGAGACCAGGGTTCACTTCCAAGCTCAGCCATGAAATTGACTGGGTGACCTTAGGCAAGTCACATGCTCTCAACCTCAGACGAAGGCAATGGCAAACCTCCTCTGAACAAATTGTGCCAAGAAAGCCCCATAATGGGTTCTCTTTTGGTTCACCATGAGTCAGAAATGACTTGAAGGCAGACGGCAGCAGAAGCAACAACAAAATCTGTTCATCTTAGGTTAAGGTTTAGAACTTCTTGGCCCCTGATAATTCCAGCAAGGGTACCCCCCCCCCCTTTCTACCTTTCCTCTCAGCTGACTACCGGTAGTTATATCCCCATCCCAATCCCTGGCACAGCAAGCTTTAATTTGCCGTTTGTGTTCTGTGGTCAAAATAAGTGACTGATGTGTGTTCCCTGTCACTCCTCTGTGAACACTTTTTTGAATACAATGTAGTATTTTATATTTTACAATGTAATATAGGAAGAACATGGAAAGATTATTACTTCAACTGGAAAACAGCACCTAAAAATTAACAAATTAGGCCAGTCTTGGAAAAAGTAATAAATAGTGTATGCAAAGGGCTGCCTTTCATCCAGAACAGCTATATGTCTTAAGTTAAAGCCATCTAACTGGAAGTAGTCAATGCCAAAATGACCAGTGTCAGTCTTGTTAGTGCCAGGCAAAGGTTAGACAATTAAAATTGAAACAGAATTCATTGGCACAATAAAACCTATTGTCCAGGGTGTTTATATTTGTTTCTACTGATCTCATTATCGTCCCTGGACAAACATACAGTTGGCCCTCCATATCCACAGATTCTTCATCCATGGTGTCAAGCATCCACAGCTTGAAAATATTCAAAAAATATCCAGTATTCTCTCTCTCTCTCTCTCTCTCTCTCTCTATATATATATATATATATATTCCAAAAGACAAACCTTGATTTTCCCATTTTATATTAGAGAAACCAGTTTATTATGTCATTGTATTTAACGGACGTTAAGCAACTATGAATTTTGGTATCCATGGTGGGTCCTTGAAACCAAACCCTAATAAATACCAAGGGCCCACTGTATTTTGAATGGTTTTCAAAGCATACCAAAAACCTATTAATATATTGATGCTTTAATTTTCTTTTTTAAAAACCTAGTAAGGGAAATAAAAGGTGGTGGTGGCTTTATAAGAGAAGGGAAAGGTAATTTATTCTATATGGTGCTGTTCCAGGAAGCTGATTAATTCAGTTCCATCACATTTGTTTCTTTCATGTATGACAAACCAAAAACCAACCGGTGTGTATATGTGTGCACATGTATGTGTGTGCATGTGTGTTAGGAGGATGATATGTAGTTTGGTTAGGTTACACTAGCAGTTGGACCTGAAAGAAAATGTTGCAGTTTGGAGTGCTTTCTGTTTGCTACCCCTGTCAATCAGCCATGCCTTCCTCCACAATATTCCGCTTCATTTCTCTGCACCTAGGGCCCTTCTGCTTTACAGAATTAAAGAGCTATGATTCCCCTTAACTGCCATAGCTGCATTTCTGTGGAATCATGGGACTGGCACGTTTGGTGAGTCTCTATGCCTTTGTGACTGATTTGAAATTCCCCTCCCCAAACTGCAAATCCTAGGATTTCATACGGTGGAACCATGGCACTAAAGTGGAATCATAGCAATATAATTTTGTAATGTGAAAGGGCTTCTGCTCCCCCCCCCCCCCCCAGTAGTCAGTATTCTCTTCCCACTCATCATTATTTGTCTTCATTGGACAGTTTTGGGTTTCCACTTGACAAGATTTTTCCCCACCTCAATATTTTTGTAGTTATATAATAAACTTCAGGAATCCTCCAAGTCTGTTGCCTCTTGTGTGTGGATGGTACTATTTTGGCTGGTAGTTATGCAGAAGCAGGAATGATAACCAGGGCTCAGGAAGAAATGGTGGTTGGACAGAGGATTTTGGTTCAGGGTTACAGTGATTCCAGGCTCCCCACCTCTCCATTCTGGCTTGTTCCCCTACCTCCAATTGGAAATTTTTGTGGGATGTGGGGTGAACTGTGAAATCTTTACTTTCTCCTTTTATCAGCAGCTCTTATTTCTGTCCCAGGGACATTGTAAAATAGCTTCACTCTATGAACCAGGAAATAGCTTATCCAGACAATGAAGCAGTTGTGCTTACTTTTTAAACCTCTTGGTGTTTCTTTTTCCCTGCTCCTTGTATTCTGCTTTATCGACTCTCAGTCCACTCCATTCCATTCCGGCACCCATCCACTTGGCAGTTGCTTTTTAGCCTCTCAATCTGTCAAGATTTCAGGCCACTGAATATCATAGAGCTGTTTGGATCGCCTGCTTAGGTTTCTTTTTTCCCCCTTCTTCTTTCTACCTTTGAAAACTTTGAGGTTACCTTCAATTTGCTGGTACTTCCGCACATGCATGAATAGAATGATTTTGGCTACATTCACAGGAAAAGCACAGGGAAAAATTTCATCAGTATTAGAAAGAAACGAGGCTTCATTCACACTGCAGAAATAATCCGGTTTGACACCCCTTTAACTGCCATGGCTCAATGCTATTGAATTCTGAGATGGAGGAAAGTTATTTCACAGAGGAACACATAGCAAGAACAAAACAAAATCCAAGCCAGGCAACAAAGACAAACCTTGGGAATCTCTTGATAATTTTTCTGCCAGTGGGACCTGTGATGATGTTGGCTGGGGGATCTTGGGAGTTGTTGTTCAAAAAGGAAACATTTCCAAGCTCTGAAGAAAATAATCTCTATCCTATGTAGCTTAATATCTAAACTTGAACAGTACAGGACACAATAGTATGCAGAGGAGGGAGAAGGAATGAGAGAGGTACGAGTTGTTGTTGTTGTTGTTGGGTGTCTTCAAAGTGTTTCCAACTTATGGTAACCCTATCATGGGATTTTCTTGGCAAGTTTTTTCAGAGAAGGTTTGCCATTGCCATCGTTTGAGGCTGAGAGTATGTGGGTTGCCCAAGGTCACCCAGTAGGTTTTTATGTTTGATCAGGGAATAAAACTGTGATCTCCAGAGTCATAGTCCAGTGCGAAAACCACTACACCACACTGGCTCTCAAGGTCCAAATAGGAGCAAACGGTGCTTTCAGGAATGTAGGCTTTGTTTCCACTGCTGGTGAGGAGGACTGAGGCTAGAATTAGACAGTATAGCACATGAAGCTGCCACCAAGAGCAACAGTCTTGCTTCTCCTCCACTTTCTCTCATAAGGTCTAATAATAAAAAACATGTGACATGATGTCACTGTGTTGCAAGTGTCTCTTCACCCTGACAGTTCATGGGCTGCCACTTATAGAGGCAGTGATGCTGGTGTGTGTGTGTGTGTGTGTGTGTAGGGTTGGAAGCAGCAGAACAACTTGCAACAGGACAAAATGAGATCACGTCACATCTTTTGTTGTGGTGACTACTGGGGGAGAAGGAGAGGCAAGAGCAAGCCAGAATGATGTAGCTATTAATGTGTTGGACAATGACTATGGGAGACCACGGTTTGGATCCCAGCTCAGCCATGAAACCCATTGGGCGACCTTGAGCAAGGCACATGCTTCCAGGTTTAGGATGAAGGCCATGGCAAACCCCCTCTGAACAAATCTTGCCAAGAAAACCCCACAATAGTGTTGCCTTAGAGTCACCATAAGTCAGAAACAACTTGAAGGCACACCACAATAACAACATAGGAGAGGCAAGGCTGAGATTTTTTTTGTGGCCATAAAGAAGAATCCAGACACATTCCGATATGCGTAACTGCAACTCCCCAAAGAGGTAGGGTCTTCCTGAGGCAGTTGTGGTCTAGGATTGTACAACAGCTCAATTTGTCCCTTCTAGAAGAAAGTAGGAACTCTTCAATGACACATGTATCACTTTAGGAGTGAAAATTAACTATTTAAGAGAGAGAGAGAGAGGAAACAGAAAAGGATGTCAATAACAAAGGGAGTAAGACAACAGAGTTCTAGCTGGGTCAGTTCTACGAAGACTCGTACCTCTTTGTAAGACAAGCTTTTTAACATAAATACAGAATAGTGGAGTGCAACAATGGCTCATGTGAATTACTCTAATATAGTGATGGCAAACCTTTCAGAGGCTCAGCTCAATGGTGTTCCTGCACCGGGTGTCACCCGGTGCCAGAGGTTAGGACTTTCAGGGCAGGGTGGGACTTCCAGGGCGGGACTTCCTCAGAGACAGAGACTTCCAAGAGCAGGACTTCCCTGGAGACAAAGACACACACCTATTCCTCCCCCGCCCTCCCGTGCCTTTAACTGTCTCTGTGTGCCCTCAGAGACGGCTTCACATGCCAGAAAGGGCATGTGCACCATAGATTCACCACCACAGCTCTAATAGATCGATACTCTAATAGACTGCATATTTAAAATAGCATTGGCCTTATGTGCAACAGGATTCTGGTGTTAGCTCGTGTTAATTTTTCTTGTCCTCCACAATTCTTGTATCCCACAGTGTTCCCGATACTCTCAGTGTGTTTGGTTCTTCCTCCCTACACATACTCTTTGCTTTCATCCTCCTCAGCTTCTTTCTGCTACTGCCTGCCCAGTTTAAGACCATTTTGAATGCTTAAGGTTTGTATCCTTCTCAGTTTTGAATTCTCTTCAGATCTGAGAGGTGTAAATTTTCATCCAAATCCATTACAAAGATATTAAATTACAATTGCAACATAAATCCAAATGGTACTGGGTGGCTGTTTCAGTGGTGTATGAGTGGAGTAAGTAATAATAATAATAATAATAATAATAATAAAATTTATTTTTATACCGCCCTTCCAGAGATCAGGGCGGTGTACAAGATTAAAACAACAAGTTACAACCAGGTAAAATAAAACAAATTACAATAACACAATAAAACATTAAAACATTAAAAGATTATCCCTTATATCAAGGGCGGCGACAATGGGGAAGCGGGTGATTGGCAGGCACTTTACATAAAACAAACCGATCAGGGATATGCCAGCCTGAATAAATAGGTCTTCATATCTTTCTTGAATTGGCTGAGGGTGGGGGACAAGCGGAGCTCGGAAGGTAATGAGTTCCAGAGGCGAGGGGCAGAGATAGAGAACGCCCTCCTTGTTGTGTTCACTAATCTTGCCTCTGGGACTCTCAATAAACATTGTCCGGTTGATCTAAGTGTGCGGGGCGGATTATATGGGGAGAGACGGTCCTTAAGGTACTCTGGGCCCAGGCCATATAGGGCTTTATAGGTGATAACCAGCACTTTGTTCTGAGCCCGGAAGCGGATCGGCAGCCAATGAAGGTCTTTCAGAATAGGTGTTATATGGGCGGTCCTGGGAGCACCAGTGACCACCCGGGCTACCATGTTTTGTATTAATTGCAGCTTCCGAGTGTGATACAAAGGCTGCCCCATGTAGAGCGCGTTACAGAAATCCAACCGAGAGGTTACCAGAGCGTGTACTACGGTTTCAAGATCCCCCTGGCCCAGGTAGGGGTGCAGCTGGCGTATCAGCCGAAGCTGATAGCAGGTGCTCCTGACTGTCGCATCCACCTGAGAGGTTAGATGGAGCGACGAGTCAAGGAGCACCCCCAGACTGCGTACTGTGTCCTTAACGGGGAGCGTGACCCCATCCAGGACAGGTGGAACCACCTCCATACCCGGACCCGGGGAACCTATCACGAGTACTTCCGTTTTCTCTGGATTCAGGCTGAGTCTATTTTCCCTCATCCAGTCCATTACCGACTCCAGACAGGCCACGAGAGGAGCGACGCCATCCCTGGTCACTGCATCAGTCGGAGACATAGAGAAGACTATTTGGGTGTCATCAGCGTACTGATAACACCGCGCCCCATGCCTCCGGATGATCTCTCCCAGCGGTTTCATGTAAATGTTGAAGAGCATGGGGGACAGAATAGCTCCTTGAGGGACCCCAGATTTAAGGGCCCTCTTATCGGAGCAGACGTCCCCCAGCTGCACCATCTGGAACCTCCCAGAGAGGTAGGACCGGAATCACTGGAGCGCAGTGCCCCCGATTCCCACCTCTGCCAGGCGTTCCAGAAGGATACCATGGTCGATGGTATCGAAAGCCGCTGAGATGTCCAAGAGCACCAACAGGGACACGCTACCCCTGTCGATGCCCAGACGGAGATCATCGACCAGGGCGACCATGGCAGTCTCAACCCCATAGCCAGCCCGGAAACCGGTTTGAAATGGATCTAGAAAATCCATTCATAAAAAAGTAGTATAATGTGGTCATATGCAATGTCTTGGAGATTTGTGAAAATAGAAACATCATGATGGAAAGAAATGGGTAGTGATGAGGAAAAGTTAGAAGGAACTGGTGTCATTTTACATTCGATCCATCAGTTGGAGATGAACATCAATGCATGTTTTGCTCTGCTGGTCTATTGGAGAAAGAAGATAACCTCTACCTGAGACCTAGGAGAGTTATTTGCTGTCAGAGCAGTGCTGTACTTCATCAAAGCTCTGTTTTGCATGAGATACAACTACTTTATATAACAACTGTAACTTAATAAGTGATAAGTTCATTTCTTTTGCTGTGTAAATACTGGAGTGTGGCATCACTAAATGATGAAGATCACACAGTTCACATGCTAGCTTGTGTTCTGTTAAGAAAACAAAGTGGATGGGAAGAGAGCATGCTTTGTCCCACAGGCCACTGATTTGTACCATTCACATTTTTAAAAACTAAGGTTATCTAAGATAAGATAGTGAAAAATAGTCTGAGTGTATATATAAATTAACAGATCTGTGTAACAGGAGAATACTTAAAACCAGGGAGCAGATTAAAGAACTAACGTCAAGAGTTACTCTCAGTTGGTTTCAATTATAGAAATTCAGTTCTTTAAAATATTAAAACAAAGACCTGTAACCAGATTCTTGGAAATCATATTTTGAAAGGTTAAATATATGGGCATGGATATGAAAATCCAACATCACAAAAGTGAAGGGCTCACCATAAAAGGGAGGAGGACCAAAAACTAATGACAATATCAACATTTTGGGACAATCTGTGGAGTATGGCTCCATTATGGTCAACCTCAGCCAAAGTCTGGGAGAATACATGTTTTAAAACAACAGATCATTGGAAGAGCCAGTGTGGCACAGTGCTTTGAGCACTGGATTATGATTCTGCAGATGAAGGTTCAATTCCCAACTCAGCCATGAAACCCTACTGGTTGACTTTACGCAAGTCACATGCTCTCAGCCTCAGCAGAATGCAATGGCAAACATCCTCTGAACAAATTGTGCCAATCAAACCCCATGATAGGATCACCTTAGGATTGTCATAAATCAAAAATGACTTGAAGGCACACAACAACAACAACAACAACAACAACACAACAACCTAACACCACTAAAGACAAGCTAAATCTCTGCACAGATACGTGTTGGTGAGGGAATGATTTACACACATGGTGGTTGTTATGTCCACACACATGAGAATTTTGGTCAGATGTCTTCCAGGTGGCAAGTAAAATTACAAAGCAACTAAAGCTGCCATGATTGGTCTTATGATCTCTATACATGGTGGGGAAGCATAACAGGAGAAGGAATTTTGTTTGTGTGTGTCTGTGCTTTCACATTGCCTTCAATTTATAGCGACCTCATTAATCTCATAGGGCTTTCTTAGGCAAGGAATCCTTTGTTGGTGGTCTCTCATCCAAGTTCTGACCAAGGCTGACCCTGCTTAGTTTTCAAGATCAGACAGGATGTGGTGTCTTGGGGTATTTAGGCACATAGAAGGAGGTTTACGCCATCAAAATTTATTCACTTTTTGCTGGATAATAGTCCAACGTGAAGTAGTCACAGCCTGGAAATCAACTAAAACACTTTTAGTCAACAAATGGTGGAACACACTATAGTCACTAGAACCCATGGCTCTGTTCATGAGGCAAATAAGAGCCAATAAACTAGGTTAACAGACTGGTCATTTTTATGACTGATGGCACACATTTATTAATTATGAGTTGCAAAGTAAATGGCACATATCCTCTGGATACACATGATATCTTGCTGGTGGTATTTGCCAGGATAACTGGCAAAATGAAGACTATATGGAGAATGCTGATTCTTTTAGGTCCTATATCAGTCCACAAACACCGTGTCGAAATTTATAGTTTGTTCTTCTGGGTCAGCTGTTGGTTGCTGATTTTTATTTGATATTTCAGTCTTTAAAAATTTAAAAAGTAATGAAGAGTGACCAATGTAGTTAACTCTCACAACCCAAACAACAACAACAACAACAAATGATTACTTCTATAATTTTTCATTATAAAAGCAAATGGGGGGGAGGGGCTTAAGAACTCTATGATATGAACTTCCCAGGTCTTGCCGGCTTTCCATCTTTCTATCTGAAGTCAGAGAGTGTTTACATATAGCAGTGATCCCCAAACTTTTTCTTATTACTGTTCCCTTTCGTCTTGGTCAGTGACCCTAGTGCCACCACCCCCATGCATATTTCTTGATATTAGGTCTACTGTTCACTGCAAATTCAAAACAACCCATCTCGGTCAGTGCTCCTTTTGCACTTGGTCACCCTGGGAGCAGCAACCAAGCAAGCTGGCTGAACAGCAACTGAGAAGCCTCCCGCTTGTGCCACCCCTCCAGCAAAGGCCAGTGTGAACAAGAAGCCTCTTGGGGGCCATTCGGATGCCGTTTTCTTAACAGAATGATGCTAATAACCTCACTCATGCATCCCAGATTTGTTATTCACACTATGGATCTGCATCTCTCTGTAAACTGCATCTCTGCAAGTTCAGTTACTCACATGTGCAGGCCCTTGCCCTGCACTCAGTGGCATTCCTCAGCAGGGCAGAGGGGTGGTCAGCATCCCTTTCTCTCTTCCTCCTTTTCCTCTATCTTTCCTGTTTTGTCCCCAGCAATGGCTGTTCCACTGGGGAAGAGGGCAGCCCTTTCTCAACCACAGGGCTGTCAATGATGTGAATGTATTCAAAACATGTTCAAGGCATGCAGAATTTTATCCTGAGTCTATTCACATTGGTTATTCACATTGCCTATGATGCAAATATCTTTTTGAAACTTGGAGAATACCCCAAAATCAATCGATTTTGGATAAGCCCTCGCCCCCAAATTTAATTGGGTGCATTCAAGATGCATGTGAACAATGGAGATTCAACCCAGATTCATCCTGGATTTATTTTCACCTTCTGGATAACCCCTAGGTCGCTACTCAGCCAGCTATGTGGTTGCTGCTCCCAAGGCAACCAAATGGAAAGGGAGAAACTTCTTCCTGGTGAGGGTGGACTCTCAATCTTTCTTCACTGGGGTGAAGAGTGGCACAGTTGATGTCTTAGGGGTTTACAGGGTGCACGTGCCCTGGACTGGAGACCTTACTGTTCCCCTAGATCTTTCCACCACCTCCTGGGAGGAGGGTGTGTCACCCACTTTGGAATCACTGATATATAGCATCACAACAATCAGTTTGTACATTTCTACCAGGGCAGGATATCTCCCAAGAAGCACATTTACTGGTAAGGTTTTTTCAAAGAAGGATGGGTTACACACTTAAAATACTGCTGATCTGGCTCACCTCTGCTGCTCCCCAGCATCAGAAAGAAATTCCTACTTGTAGCCTCCCAGGTGTCAGCTGTGGAAGCCCAATCTACAACAAGCTCTTCTCAAGCTGCTTCTACCAGCTCTGCCTGTAGTTCCTGGGGGTCTCCCCATCCTCTCCCAGCTTTTCTTGAGCCCAGAGGCCTCTAAAAGGGGTATAAAAGATTAGAAAATTGACTCACTACACTTTAGATGTTGACCAGATCCCCTCACTATTCAACTTGGTTCTCTCATAACACTTCCAAGAAGGAATTCATGAAAGGCATGTAGGGACAAATGGAAGAAGTGGGTTTGCAAAATACAAGGGGTGGAAAAGAAAGGTTCCAAGCTATCCTTGATTGCTTGTGAAACACTGTCGTGGATGCCTGAGAGTCAGCTCTTCCTTACCTGCTTATATGGTACACCTTGGTAGACTGGCTTCATCCAGTTGCTAATGAGAGAAGCAAAATTATTTTCCAAATTAGGTTTAGAGGAGCCCAAGATATACATATCTATAGTTGGGGATCCAAGGTGAAGAAAAAAGCATCACTAGGAGTAATTCTTAAATATCTAGGAAATATTCTGAGAGGCCACAGTGTATGCTCTGTGGTCCTGACACAAGTAAAAGACATTTGCTATTTATATAGCCTTGGTATTAACAGAATCTGGATTTACTGGAGTCCTCCCTTCTCTCTCTCTCTCTCTCTCTCTCTCACATACATACATACATACATACACACACACACACACAGATAGCATAACCCAAATGGGATGCCAATTTCCCAAGAGGCCATCACAACCTGTTTACTCTGGAGGCCCAACCACAAAAAGCAAGCATTCAGATATACAAATATTCCTGTGTGTGTATCTGTGTATCTTCTGAACCAGTGGATGGATCAGTTCCTGGAAACTTTGGAGAATGTGCTGGTGATGTAGACCTTGGAAAGAATCATGGATCTGCATCTGGATTTATAAATTCACACAGAAAAAATTAATAACGTTGTACTGGAGCCATTAACTTGGTGGAGTTTAATAGCGCTGCCAGTGGTCTCTCATTTCATAGAAGAGTCATTTCTAACACTTGTATTCACTGAGATGTTTGTTGTTCACTGCAAACCACAACTGAATCCTTCACTTTTTATAGGTGACGCCGCAATAGTTCCCAAGAGATGCAGAACAGACACCAATTAGGTCCACTAAGCCACCCAGAACTGGCACCTCACATGCTGATGGAATACAGAACAGCTTTCTGTGAAGTCATGGTCTGGACAGCAGGTAGGTGTTGAAAAAGTCAGGTTAGGTCTGGTTTTACTAGATGTCTTATCTGGGGATCTAGGCTGATTGTGCCGGCTTATGTGACCTGTTATATGTTCCATTGTCAACCCATAAATGTTATGGTAGCCACATCCCCCTGCCTCCCCCCCCTCCCCCCCGGTTCTCTCGCTCTGTCAAGTGAAGCTGATCTTCCAAAGGCTTCACTGCTACAGAGCTAGGCAATACATTTGGCACTCTGTATGTACGGATTCTTTATCCATGGATTCAGTCATCCACGGCTTGAAAATATTTTAATAATATATAAATTCCAAAAAGCAAACTTTGATTTTGCTGTTTTATAGAGGGGCACCATTTTACTATGCCATTGTATTTAATGGGACTTGAGTATCCACAGATTTTGGTATCCACTTGTGGTCCTCGAACCAAACTTGAGTAGATACTAAGGGCTCACTGTACTGGAGGCACCGGTGAAGGTATTCACATATATTGCCTGAGGAAACAACAGAGCATTGGAGAACAGGCAGAGATGGGATGGGGTGGTGAAGGCAGAGAGGAAATCTTACTTTTCTGCTTTGACTAAGTGTCATTCTCTGAATGGCAATAGTAATTTAAGACATGATTTCACTGATCATTTTATGACTTAATGAGATGAAGATGAAGTTTGTCTTAAGAAGTGGACATCCTATTATATCCATCTTTGCCTTCGCCAACCTCATCTTGGATGTATAACTACTTTGCCCCCAAGGCAAAGGCTTTTAGAACTAAGGTGACATTTTGTGAGGATTTCTGAAATTAAACTCAAGAATGTTGTTAGGCACTCAAAAGTTACATAGCATCTGCCTGGGGAAGCAGGAGTGGCTCTGGGCCAGAGCTTGGAAAACACAGCTTTTTCAGACTCCAACTCTTGAGAATGCCCAGGCAAACTTGCTGGGGAAATGCTGAAATCTTTAGCCTGGCTATAGTTCCTAGCTATGGTTTAGGTTTTAGGAGAAGTATCAACAAGTGGGTATATACCGTTGGCTCATTTTAGCCACAGATTCAAACATCCATGGCTTGAATTTTTTTTTTAAAATAACATCTATGACTTGAATATTTAAAAAAAAATTCCCAAAAGCAACCTTGATATTGCCATTTTATATAAGGGTCACTATTTTATTATGCTTTTGTATTTAATGAGATTTGAGCACATATGGATTTAGGTATCCATGGGGGATCCTCAAACCAAATCCCAGCCAATATCAAGATGTTCTAGTAAAAATGAAAACATTAGGGATATGTTTTTAAAAAGCCATCCAATATCCAACCAAAGGTCTATTTGGCCTGCATGCTTTTCCCACTAAAGCCAAGTGAATGTTTGTGGGAAGCCGACAGGCCAGGCCTGAGTACTGTATCATCCCTCTCATGCTCCCCAGCACTGATATTGTCAGGCACCCTACTGCCTCCAATAGGGGAAATAATACATAGCTATCCAAGCCAGTAGCCAGTCACTGATCGCTGTATTGTTCGTAATTCATTGAGCCTTCACTTTAAGTCATCCCAGCTGGTGCTCAGCACTACATCTTGCAGCAGATTTTATCATTTAACCATGCCCTGTCCCAGGGCTGGGCAAAGTACAGTCCACAGGCTGCATACTGCCCCTTTGGCTGTTTTTACCAGGAGTAAAAAAAATAGTATTTTTGTTGTTGTTATAAATGGTTTTGTTCCACAAAAAATGTTTTAGCATTTCTATTTTTTTGTTTTTATTTTTAATTTCACCTGCACATTTCCCAATTTGCAGCCAAACACTTTCTTGAAACATCCTGGGTTTCCTTCCCTTGTGTTCTTCCCCCTGCCCCTCCCACTGATCAAGCCTCACAACTCGACTCATACAACATTTCGGAAATTTATTTTCAGCAATTTCCACGGAGGCTTCTGTATTATTATTCTGTAGTTATAGTCAAAACACTAAAGTTGTTTAGCAATATGGTATTACATTGGTTAAGCATTGGAGTCATTTTTAGTGCTGGCATTTTTCTTTTCTTCACTTGGGGCATGACTACACATGTCCCGTTCTCACTGTAATCATGTCCGTTAATAAAAATGGAAGTTTACAGGTTTCAAAGCAGCGACTATTGCATGTCAATCACATGACTGGGGCTGCTTCTGCCATTGCACTGTCTTCCAACCTTCCCCTTAGCCCTATCTCCCTGCCGTATGCCCTACCTAGCATGCCTATTGGGTTTTATTTTATTTTATTTTTCACTTTTTCATGCAGTACTGGAGTTCTCCTAATGTGGTTTAAGGTGTTTTTTTTTAAGGAAATAGAAAATAAATAAAAATCAACCTGGGGGTGGCAGCGAGGAAGAGACACTGATAGCATACGACTGCCAATCTTGTAACTGCTACAGCCAGCACATTTCACACCTGAGCTCATTGACAGGTTTCCCCCATCAATAAAAGGGGATGCCATAACAATGCTTCAGGGACACAGGAGCTATGGGTTGGAGGTGTTGCTGTGTGATAAATATCACCAAAGCCACTTTTTTTCCAGGTCTTATAGTGGTGTAGAAACCATGTGTGGTAATCTCCTTGATCACTGTTTAATCTGCATCCTGGTAATAATAGCCATGTTTTACTGGTGGTGGCCATTTTAACTAGTTCTAGAATAATACAAGCAGACTGCCTAGAATAGATAAATTACATTTTACGGGGGAAAACTGAGTTAATTTAAACTGACTAAGGAAATAAAAAGGAAAACTCGTTGAGAATGCCAGGAGTCCCTGGGAAATAGTCTGAAGAGATGACAAAAATGCCATGTGACTCTCCAAAACAAAATTGGCTCATATAGGAACAAAACCTGGGATTCTCAGCATTATAACATTGTGATTCCACTCTAAGTGACACGACTGTATCCTACAGAATCCTGGGATTTGTATTTTGGTAAGGTACTAGAAGAGCTTTCTGACTGAGAATGGCAATTTCTCACAAAACTACAAATCCCAGGATGGAGAGATGACAGCAAAAAGTGGAAGAAATGCTATAACTGTGTAGTGTGAAAGAGTCCCACTGGAAAAAGTGCAGAAAAAGGGGTCTACATGGACCTGAACTGTATGTAATATTCCAAGTAACTTTGCATCATAGATTGTATAAAGGGGTTATGACATCACAAGTGTTGTTTTAATTCCTTTTCTAACAATCTCCTATATAGATCTTCGGCTTTTTCACACAAGCTGGTAAATTGTGATTACTGAAGCATAATAGCATCCTTGGTTGGTCTCTCCTGTTGCTGCTTTGCATTTCAGCACCTTTTCATTGATGGGAAAAACTCATCAATGGCTCCCAGTATCACTGCTTTTGTACTAGTGCCTCTGGTGTGATAGTTGCCTTCTGCTGCAGTTCCACTATTCCGCCAATAACATGGTATGAGCAGGTATGATTCTCTTCTTCTTCCCCTTGCTATTCCCAAGCAGGCTAAGGTTGCTTTTACTTCGTTTTTCCTTTCCTTTTCCATTTCTTTTAGTTCAGTTTCTTCTGTTGTTTTGCCATAGTTTTGCAATCACAGCAAAAATAAATAATAAAAATAAATAATGAAGAATGAAGAAATGAAATTTTAAAAAGGGAAAGACACAGGTAGGGCATACACGGGGAGGAAGGAATGGTTAGCAAGGCAGTGAGGAATAGCAATCACAGGACCATGCTTGCCAAAGTAGCATAATACAGTTGGCTCTCCATATCCATGGATTCTTTATCCATGGATGCAAGCATCCATAGCTTGAAATAATCTTTTTAAAGTACAGTGGGGTCTCATCATCTTCAGGCTTGCCATCCGTTGATCTGAGTATCTGTAGATGGCAAGCCCCGTTGTTCTCAAATGAGGTGTGCATGCAGACATGCTTATAGCCACAAGCACATTGGGTTGCCATTGGGAACAATGAGCCTTGAGGTCCCACATTTTTTCTTATCTGTGGAAGGGTCTGGAATGGATTCCCTGTGAAAACAGAGGGCCGAGTTTATATAATTTTCAAAAAACAAGTCTTGATTTTGCCATTTTATATAAGAGACATTACTGTATTATACTGTACCATTGTTTTTATTGGGATATCAGCATCCACAGATTTCGGCCTTGGAGCCAAACCTCAGCAGATATCAAGGGCCCACTGTAGTGCAATTGCCGAGAAGTGTGATAGTGATTGTTTTCAAACTGATTTGTTCCAGTTTGCTTCAACAAAATGATTGCTGTGAGACAACAGACTGGTGTGATATAGTCCTTTGCCTAAATCAAAAGATTAGTTTCCAATGCTAATTGCACAACCCTACCAACATCACTTTATTCTCACCATAAAGTCTGAAGAGGGACTGGAGATACTTCAGTCCCTATGGACTTTATCACATGGGGAAATTGGCGGGGAAATCGGGGGTTTAAACAGTGATTTTCCCATGAAAATCATGAGATTGCAATTAAGATTTTTACACACATTGCAATTAAAGAGACATTATCCTGGGAATAACCAGGCAATAAACAGCAACAAATGATTAACGGGATGTCCCCGTGAATGATTTGTTACTCTTTATTGCCTGGTTATTCCTGGAGTATGGCTCTTTAATCGCAACATCGCGTTTGAAAATCTTAATCGTGATCACACAATTTTCATGGGATAATCACTTTTTAAATCTCAAATTTCCCCCATGTGATAAAATCCTATGATGCCTTCAATTTGGACTCCTCTCTCCTTGCACATGTTCCCCTTTAGATGTCCCAGTAAAAATGATATACATTAGGGTTATGAATATCTGCTTGCTGGACTTTCTCATAATGTCTGAAACTTTTGGTAATAACTGGAGAAAGGCAGTAGTGTGATGGTACATTTTGAGATGCCAGAGCTGTTGTGAGACTCTCCTACAGCCACACCCTCAATGAGAATCCAAAAAAGGCAGGCAGCTAGAAGATATACAGAAAAATTCCACTTTGGATCTCCCTGGAAGAAGCCTTCACGGGACAATGGAAGGATAAAAAGGATAATTGTATTAGATACAAAGATATAGTGAAAATAAACTGATTTCAGCATAGAATTAAGATGAAGAGATGAAATGGAAAAAAAACCCCGATTTAATTGTCACTGGTTTACTTATCAACAACTTCAAGAAAAAATTGCGATGAATAAAAAATGGGAAGATTTCGATCTGGAAGATGACAAATTAGGAGACACTTTAATTAAGGAAAAGGGGGAAATGATATCCAAAATTTATGACATACTATTAAGATCACAATTAGAAAAAGAACAAGTAACTAGAAATAATAATAATAATAATAATAATAATAATAATAATTAACTAACAACATGGTTAAATGGGCTCAAAATATTCGAAATACAATAACATTAGAACAATGGGAAGATTCTTGGAGAAAGACACAAAGATTTACTAAATCTCAGGACGTTAAAGAAAATTATTTCAAGATATTCCACAGATGGTATTTTATCCCAGATAAATTAAATAAAATGTATAAAGAAGTTGACCCCATATATTGGAAGTGAAAAGTAACACAAGGATCTTTTTTTAACTTGTGGTGGAGTTGTCCATTATTAAAAAATACTGGATATCAATACATGCTAAAATGTCACAAATTATAGGAAAATGTGTCCCTATGAGACCTGAATTATTTTTGTTTAACATGACATCAGTACTAATGCTGATTAGACAAAGCAACTCAAAAAGAACATTAGAAATTAATTCTATATATGGTGGCATCTGCACGCATTCTCTTGGCTAAATATTGGAAAGGGATAACATTATCATCAATTGTAGAGGGGCTAATAAAACTACTGGATATGATTGAACTAAATGAACCTACATGCAGACTAAATAATAAGTCATTAAAAGAACTACATAAAATTTTGATACCAGTGATAAAATACTGGATAAAAGATTGGTATGGTTTGTTTATATAGTGTCTTGCAATGAATGGGGAATGAACATTTATAAGAAGACTGTAAACTTGATATAAGCGTATGGTTTGGTTGGTTTTTTTTTTTTAAATAACCTTATCTTTGATTGTTATACTTTTATTTTGAAATTTTAGTAACTTGGTAAGAGTAACTTTGAATGACTTTATAGTAACTTTGTAAGATGCAGATCCATAAAAAAAATCTTGAAAAAGTAAAGATTACTGTTGATAGTGTGATCTAATTACTACGTAAGGTAAAAAGAAAATTTAAAAAGTTAAGAATTAAAAGGAAAAAATTGGTTCTCAACCATTATGAATGTAGAAAGTTTTTATTCTCACAAACATAACTAATAACTACAAATGACTAGTATGTAAATAATACCATTAGCTAGATTTTATTTGTATGTTATAAATGTTATAAATAAAATATCAAAAAAGGCAGGCAGCTGTGTCAAGTCTTACCTATAGCCCAGTTCTACCAGTGTTCATCTCCACAAAGAAACAGGTCTTTTGTAAAGCTAATGTTTCTCAATTACCCATTCAAAGACCAATCCACCTCTGGGTTCCAACAATGATAGTAAAGCATCATAATGCTTTGCTGCTGGGAAAATCCACCCACCCCACAAGGGCTAAGCTAGGTGAAGGTAGAGAAGCTTGAAGGTGGTAGTGATGGCAGATGATGCCACTCTGCTTACTGATCCCTGGTTCCTCTATGCCATTGGGAAGAGCTGGTAAGCTGGCAGATTGTAGGCAGGGCCTGTACCCTCCTGGTTCCTGTTCATCACAGTGCTGCCATTCACATATGAACAAGCACAAGAGTGGACTCCATAGTTAACTATTTACACCACTGGCTTACGCTGTTCTGCAGTCAGAATCTGTCCCTGTTGGAAGCTCTTAATAATAAATCTCACGCCAAACATATGGCCCATCACGATTGTTGAGTCATTAACTGCCCTCGTAGCCGGACATAGTTTCTCTAATGAATCGCTAATAAATGAGTGTGCTGATTGTTTTACCTGTTATTGCCACTATTATGAAAATGAAAAGGCCCCTGTGACTTTGAGGGTGAATTTATACATCTGGTAAGAATTGTTGCAATAGGAAGAGCTCACGCTTGGGCCAAATCAGAGGGTGTTTTTGCACCGCTTAGCCAAGGCATGGGGCAGCTTTTCTATACCATGGGTGAGTGGATTGGGGGGGGGGGGAATAGCATCCAGGCCAGAGAAAACTCTCTGTTTCAGAAAGCTTCATTGACCCACAAAGTAAAGGCACGTATCATTCTATTTTCCTTTTTGCTATGTGCCCAGTTTACTTTGCAGATGTGGAAACAAAGCAAAATGGTCTGGTTCAGGTGTTTCAATGATGGAGGGAGAGATGTTTCTTTCCCCACTGATGAGAATTAAAAGGGGGCAGCAGCTCAGATCTCCCCCCAGCCCCATTAAGCCCTGTGCACCAGGAAACCTAAGAGACACATTGTGGCGCATGAGGCAGAAAACCCAATTTCCTCCCTTACCAATAATAAACATTGGAATATAATCTGTGGGAGATTTATGGCATGCAGACTGCAATGAAATGAACAGGAACAAGCCAAGAATGTGCTCCAGTTCATTTCAATGGGGCTCACTTAGGATTCCTTGGGAGAAACCATGCATTCCCTGGGTCAGGCCAATTCGGTTTGCCTCCCACACTGCAGCCTGTAATGGTGCCCCAAATCCAGCTGCTGTGGTCTTACCCTCCTTCATCTCAGGGCTGCACAATTTGGTCCACAACCTGGTGGCGGTAAAGTTGCCTGGGGTACTGGTTCCAGAAGCCTCTGAGTGTCCTGTCCCCTTCTGTAAGAGAGAGGAGAAGATCCATGAAGAAAGGAGGCGGCCATTTGAAGACACAGCAGCTCATGGGGCAATGGCAGTGGGGGTCCAGTGTTGGGAAAGCCAAGATTCTTGGGTTTGGATAGCCAGCTCTGGGAAAAAACTCGATGCAGCCTTCTCTGTTTACAGATGTTTGTGAGCCTCAGCTGGAAACAACGCAATGGTTGATTCCAAATCAGCACAGATGTTTTCAAGGAGAGAAAGGGACAGATTCTTATCGTGGGTCCATTTTGGATCAACGCAGGTCAGGCATCCCCTTGACATCCTGCCTCATTCCTAGCTTTGGTGAATAACCTGGGGCTGGGTGCAGGAATGAAGTAGGCCTTAAGCATGTGTATGTACACACACACACAGACACACACAGTTCAGTGAACAGCCACAGATTTTTTTGGAGGGGGGGAAGAAGCAAGGGGGGTTAGAACTGGAAGCAGATGGTCACTTTGGCAGGACGCCGAAAAAAAGAATCTGTTCCATACATCGCACACAGCAGTCTCGGCAGAGGCCTTTGCCAGGAAAAACAGAATTACCTCTCTGATTACAGCAAGCGGGCGCAAGCGCTCTTCCTGTAACATTGGGCTTTGTGAGCCAGCCAGGCCAAATATGGGCTGCTGGGTTTTTTAAAAGTACAAAATAAAGCAATACCGTCACACGGCTCGAGCATGGCCTGTAGAAGGAAGACTACTTTTTTCTTTTTCTTTTTCTTGCCCTTCTTTTCAAAGCAGACCCCCTTTTTTTAATTTGAAAAAGCATGGAGGAAAAGAAAAAGGGGCCAGAGAGAGTGAAGGACTCAGGAAACTTTCAGCAGAAAAGATTCAGCCGGAGCCAGCTGTAGCCCCTCCTTACCTCCGCTTCAATACTACCATGCAGTTTAACTTCTTGAGCAAAAAGTTCATTAATTTTTTTTAAAAAAATCTCTCTGCTAAAGTATCCTTCGGCCTTCTCAACCTTTTGCCCTCTAGATGCCTTAGACCAGTGCTACTCTAAGCATTGGTCCATGGCACCCCATCCATGAGCCATCAGCAGCCAATCCACGTTTCCAAGAAAAAAAGAAACAGTTGTAGGTAAACAGATATAAATAGGATACCATTTCGTGACACATTAAAAAAATTGCCAGTCCTCCCCGTAATATAACCTAACAAGCACTGTGTTAGACTATCCCCATCTTCAGCATACCCTGGTTGTAGATTGGGATTTGTGATTCCACACATTTGGAGACTGCTGGCAGTTGAGGAAGGTTTGTTTTCTAACTTGCTGTTCTAGTTGTCCCTCCATATCCATGGATTTTGCATTCAACGATTCAATCGTGCATGGCTTAAAAGTAATTAAAACAACAACAACAAAACAACAACCCAAAAATCAAACCTTGATTTTGGCCATTTTATATAAAGGACACCATTCTGCTATGCCATTGCATATAATGGGATGTAAGCATACACGGATTTTGGTATCCATGGGGGATCCTGGAACCAAAATGCGGCAGATACGGAGGGCCCACTGTTCAAAAGTGTAGTAAAGAGATCATTTGTTATTTAATCCCACACTAGCAACTCAACAGCCCACCCCTACATACTTTCATTGGATGTAAACTCTGCTTTGTTCAGCAAGGGAAAACTGCTATGTAGGCTCACTTTTTCCTGGACTTGGTATTACCAATAGGTAGCAGGATTTAGCTAGTTTTGCCAAGTTTTCAAAATAGCAATGAGAGACTATCGAAATTCATGATATGCAGGGCTGAGAATCCAGAAGCAGTTATTAACAAGTTTGTATTCTGCCTAAATACCAAATGAAAGTATTGATTTCATTTCACAGTTTCTCTGTAAAATTAACATATTGTTCATATTCAAAAAATTAGATGATGCACACATTTCTGTCTTTATGAAGGGCCCACAGCCAAAACTATAGATTTTGGGGGGCATAATTATTAGTCTATGTAAAAGGAAAACGTTTCCAATCCTCAAATAGAGGACACCCCTTTCAAATAGAGGACATCCCTTCCCACCTTTCAAATAAGGGTAATTTCTTAGAATAAGGGACACATGGCAGCCCTAAATAAAGCTAAAAGTTTGTTGATGATGTTAAGGGTGGCTAGAATTGTTGGTAGCAGCTACAGAGAAACAATCAAAAGTACACTTTCCACCATAATTCTGATTTCTGTAAACTTATTAGATTTTTTTCCAAACTGTTTTGGCTACCCCTTAAGTAAATTTTACAGAATATGCAAGCTTTTAGTTTGCAAAAATAATTGTACTATCCAGTTGGTTTTACTGTGCTATATTGGTTTTACTGGTTTGGAAGCTTCAGAGTAGGAAGTATGTGTGCCACTTGTGTAAGAAGTAGTTGATAATTTTTTCAAATTCATAACTGATGGAAATCATTATTATTATTATTATTATTATTATTAACCTTTATTTATATAGCACTGTAAATTTACACAGTGCTGTACATAATCTTATAATTAGACGGTTAGGAGTGCATAACTTTCCAAAATTACAGCTGTATTTTTAGTGGTCCAAATTAAGTATTTTCTATACTGTAAAAACCCATACATGCACAGTGGAATTTCCTGTGCCATTTCTTTACTGGGTACTATTTGAATTTCCCCTTCCATACAGGAATCTAGCACAACTAACAACCTTCATTAAAAATACTTAAAATTACACCTCTAAAATGACAAATCACGAATAATTTAACAAAACCAACATTACAAACATGCTGCAGCACAAAACACCTATATTGATACTCAAATGGCAAAAGCATTCCCAGTCTTATTGAGAAAGTGTTACATAGCTGAGGTGTCAGCATAAATTTACAACTTAATCTTTGGACACCCACAATTTCTCTTTCTCATTCAGTCTAGTTTTCTTCCTCTGCAGGCTGGGGAGCACTGAACATGGCTAAGACTGTATATTAGTGATGGCCAGCTTTCGAGCTTAACAGCTTCTCCTCTTATTTTTATTATACTGTTCAGATTCCAACTGGAGTTTGATGCAAAAAGCTGTACATTAAAGATATGTGCAATTACAGAACACTGCATGCAGGAATTTCGTCGAGCAGAGTATCAAAACTCAAAAGGGAGTTCACAGTCCATCCTTCCACACAAAAATCTACTAGTTACTCCAAGCTTTTAACAAATTATCCCATATGAATGCAAGGAAAGGAGCATTTTGTTCCTCTCAACTGTTAAATAATTGGGAATCAGACATCCTTGGTGATCTTCTAAAAATCACCAAGAGATGAACCTGTAAATCTCTCTTTTACCCAATTTATTTTTTTTTTAAATCTAAACTCTTAATTCCAATATCTTTCATAGGTTATCTTAAACTCTTCTATAAACGTTTACAAAAGTATGGTTTAACAACAATGTGGTTAAAAAAAAATTCTGACAACCAATCTATTATTTAAAACAAAGCCTTATATTAAGCTGCAAAGTACAGTTTTGTGCATATTTAACCAGGAGGAAAAAACTCAGCTACGTAAAGTAACTATTGAGGCGTATCAGACCAGATGACTTGCAGACTTGCTCTGTTCCTTGTCAAATCTGAAAGTTTAATTAATTTGTTTTAAATAGAACCAACATGTTGCAAATGCCCATCTTTTATTTATTTATTGGTCTATTTATATATTAAAATATTTCTATCCTGCCCTGTATAAAAAGATCTAAGAGCAGCTACAAGTGAAATCAATTGAATCAAGTTAAAAAAGAGTAAAACAATAAAAATAATTTGAATGGACTAAAACATATTTAACATGATTAACAGGTTTAAAAGGTTAAAACAGTCTTAAAAGCATGTGCATTAGCATTTTGAGATAAATCAGCATGGCCCAAAGGCTTTAAAAACCAGCTAAATGAAACCAGTGTTGCATCAGTGGGGTGTACAATGTATTCCACAATTGCGGTGCCACAGCTAAGAAGGCTTCCTCCCATATCTTCACGCAATACCTCACTGGTTATGGGACACAAAGGAAGATCCCATCCAATAGAGCCACTTTGACCAATCTTGCACAAGCCCTAAATGAGGGAATTACTTTATCTTTTCTATTGCTTAAATTCTATCTCATATTGGTATTTATAATATATATTTAAAAAAAATCTATTATGCTCTATATCAGAACATAGGAGGGCATGATGATATTGATGTAAATTGATGGTGGTGGTGACAGTATTTGTATCTTGCCTTTTTTGCAAGACTCGGGGCAGTTTCCCAAACATAGAACAGATAAAGCTTTTAAAAATCCATTGTACACAAGTTAACAATATAATTAAATAGTCAACAAAATAAAAGCAGTTCAAAACAAACCATTAAAGCATCTGTTAGCATTGTTCCTTGCTGTATGCAGTATGCCACCACCACCACTAATGCACAGCATTCTTTCTAGCCCAAAGAAAATGCGAAGAGAAAGCAAGAGAACACGCATAGGCCTCAGCAAGAGTTTGTTATCAGCATTAAGAAACATTTTAATTTTTGGACCACAGTTCCCAGAATAGCCAAGCCAGCATAACCCGTGGAGTTTTATCCCTGCAAAAGTAACATTTGCAAGCTCTGTGAAAGTATATTTCTTATCCTGATTTGTTCAGCCCCAGCGCCAGGAAACACGTGTGCTTTTCTTCATCCACAAACATTTCCATTACAGAGACTTTCCAGTCAGTCTCTTTTCAACCCTGAGAAGATCGTGAAGATTCTTGTAAACTTAGTGCCACATCTCAGCCGACAAGAAGTGTCAGAAGTTCTCTCAACCAAATAATGTTAAGATGGTTTAAAATCTATTGTAACAATATATATATATATATATATATATATATATAAATTGAAAGGCTGGGTATGAATCTGTTAAACAAAACAAAATAAAATAAAGCTACTCTCATTAGCTGTTATGCAGGATCATGGTAAAAGAGATGTTTGCTTTCTCCACAACTTAACTGCCAGCCTCGCTGAGTTCCCTTCCACTCACATCTAGATGCAAGAGACTGGCAACATGATTAAATAATTACACCTACATTGTCCATCACAATGACCAAGATCAGCTTACTGATTAAAAATGTTCTTTGGGTACAACTGAATCTTATATTGCTAAA
Organism: Urosaurus nigricauda; assembly: GCA_034509955.1. Taxonomy (NCBI): domain Eukaryota; kingdom Metazoa; phylum Chordata; class Lepidosauria; order Squamata; family Phrynosomatidae; genus Urosaurus; species Urosaurus nigricauda. The sequence continues at coordinate 137,439,352 of JAOEGL010000002.1, forward strand.
TCAACTGCTAAGCATGTTCCCCAGGGTCAAACTACTCAATACGGTTATCCCTCTGTATCCATGGACTTTTTAATCCATGGATTCAAGCATCCACAGCTTGAAAAGAGTCAGAAAATATATGAATTCCAAAAAACACACCTTGATTTTGCAATATTATATATACAGGACACCATTTTACTATGCCATTTTACTAAATAAGAATTGAGCATCCACGGATTTTGATATCCACGGGGGTTTCTGGAACCAAACCACAGAGGATACCAATGGCCCACTGTATTTCTTTTTTTTAAAGGAAGTGCTCCCTCAACAGTCAAATATACTTATTTGCGATAGCATGTGGTTTAGTTGATCTATTTATTTATTAATCAGTGGAAGGTCAACTTTTAACTAATTTGGGAGTCAATCAATCAATTACTCACTTTATTTGCACTCCACTTTTCACCCAAGACTAGATTCTAAGGCTGCTTGCAGATTTTAAAAAAATACAAACACAACCAGTCAGTCTCTAGTAGCTGAGAACATACCAAAAATAAAAAAAGATTAAAATAGTATTAAGCTGTTTGTAAAATTGAAACCATTTTAAAAGATTACAATCATAGAATAAAAGCAGTACAGCACACTAAAAGAGAAACCATGTAAAACAACCATTTCCCAAAGAATGGCTAGAATAGAAAGGTCTTCTTCACCTGTCCACGAAAGGACAACAAGGAGGAAGCCAGGAAAGCCTCCCAGGGTCGGGAGCAACCACAGAGAAGTACCTCTCCCACATTCCCCCTAGACATGCCTCTGAAGGCAGTAGGATCTAGACAAGTGTCTCTCTGAAGATCTCAGTGCTTGGGCAAGCTCATACGGGAAAATATGGTCCTTCAGATAACCTGGCTCTTTATCTCATAACTAGCTCTTTGGATTGTGCTGAGAAACAGACTGGCAGCCAGTGGAGCTATTGTAACAAATACATCACATGCTCCCTGTAACCAATCCCTGTTAATCTGTCTGCAGCTCTTTGGACCAGATGGATGTTCTTCAAAGGTATTCCCAAACAAAGCACATCCCAGTAATCCAAAGGGATTACTTAGGCATGTATCTCTGAGAAAATTCCATTGTGAGGGGAGAAATACATTAATTTTGGGGGAACAATCAAGTGTAGTTTGGCAGCCAAAACATTGTGAGTTCGATCCCCGCAGGGCTCCAGGTTGATTCAGCCTTCCATCTTTTCATAGGTCGGTAAAATGAGTACCCAGTTTTTGGGAGCAATTGATTTATAGATTGTAAACTGCTTAGAGAGTGCTTAGCACTATCAAGTGGTATTGAAATGTAAGTGCTATTGCTATTGCTGTTTTAAATTGTCAATTATATTAATATGTTTTAGATTGCAAATTGTTTAACTCTATTTTAATGGGGGAAAGATTGGGGGGGGGGGATATGATATGTATACTTTTAAATGTTATAAATTGCACCAGTTGCCTGAGTGCAGAGAGGCAGGATATAAATACATTATTATTATCATTATTATTATTATTTCTGTGGACTGGCTCAGCAGGCAGGTTAAGTGGCCGGAAGCTGTTCATTTCAGTAGCATGAACTGGTAATAAGAGAAATAAATAATCATAATAAACGTTTGCAAATTCTCTTCATGAATCCTGAAAACAGGTTTAGTCTGCTTTGGTGTCAGGGCCTTTGAAGTCAATGCATTGCCTTCTATATACAGGGTAACCAGATGTCTTAACTGCAAAGGAAGACAAGGCACAGCAGAATGCAGGCTACTCAAGAAAAATGGAGGGCTTGGCCAAAGAAAAGCTAAAAACACTCATATAAATACAAATTCGTGTTTCCAAGCCATTCTCAAAATGGAGGACATTTTGGAATTCCAAAATTCCAGGATATGTCCTGAAAAAGGAGGATGTCTGGTCACCCTGTCTATCTGCCGCTAACCAAACTAACTCAGAACCATTAAGCTACTGTTTTTGCCCACAGATTTTTTTGCCTGCCAAATTCACTGCAAACAACATGTCTCCCATATTGTTGTCTTCTGTCCTCTGCTACTGCAGAAATAGAACCCGTATTCTAAATATCAAATTAATCATTAACATTCATTTGAATACACAGCCATTGTTTATATCAATTACAGCAAGATGAACCATGTAAAGTTACAGAGCTTGGAAAGATTATTAAAAATAATAATTGGTTGCCATTATAGTATCATCCCGCAGCCTAGAGTGAGATCATTACTGTTATAGTTACTTTAAAGTATATATATGTATATATATATTGCTTTTTTTAACCTTTATTTCTCAAAAGTAACTAACGTACATGCTTCTAAGCTACTTTGAAAAGCATATTTTAATATATTTGTGATACAATATACCCTTCTCTCCACCTTGAAGTCACTTCATCACCCACAAGAGAGGACATTACTACATGAACCAAGGCAACACACAGCAAATTTAAAACAATACATTTTAACAACAACAACAACAACAACAACATTTATTCATAACACCCTTTCTACCAAAGGGCAGTACATCAGCACATAATCAAAAATGAATGCTAAAACATCACAGTATAAAATGCGAAAATACTAAAATAATGCACTAATATGCTAAAAACAGAAACAATCAAAATCCTCATCGATCGCTACCCATCTCAGCCACCTTAAGCACACTCAGCAACTTAATCCAGTGAGTCAAAAAGGAAGGCCTTCAACCCTTTACAAAAGTAGATCAGATCCTTCTCCTGCCGAGGGTGCAAATAGGTACAAAAGAAAAGCATTAAAAATGTATATATATAACATTTTAAAAACAATTAAACAATTTTTTAAAGTTAAAATAATGATGCATTAAAATTTGAAATGTATTAAAAACTCTAAACAAAATAATTCTGTGTTAAAATTTGAATTGCACAGCATTTGAAGCCCAACTCTTTGCCAGTTTGAAAAAGCCTGATGACACAAGACTATTTTTATCTGCTGCTGAAAGAAAGGAGAGCAGGAATGGGGCCATCCTGATCTCTCTGCAAGGGAGGTCCAGAGCTTGGAGCAGCCACCAAGAAGTCCCTCTCTTTTGTTCCCACCAAACAAGCCTGAGAGGGTGGTGTGACAGAGAAAAGTGCCTCTCTGGGTGATCTCAACACCTTAGTGGGCTCATAAAGAGAAAAGTTGGAGTCCTTCAAATAGCCTGGACCCAAGTGGTATAGGACTTTATATCACATACCTACACTCGTTTCTGAGCAGCCAATAAACATACTGGTTTCAGAGCAGTCAGTATTGCACATTAGTGCAATAATCGGACTGGGGTTAGTGCACCCATCACGCTCTCTTCCTGCCTCCACTTTAACCCTACCTCCCTGCCCTAGGCCTTATCTAGCATGCCTTTCAGTGTCTATTTTATTTTGTTTTCATATTTTTTTTATTTTATTTTAACTTTTCCATGCAGTTCTGGAGCTCTGCTACTGCAACTGAAATTTAAAAATAAAAAATAAATTTAAAAAATAGGGAAAAAAAATTAAAGCTGCTTAGGAATAGTGAGGCGTGGAGGGGACGGGGGAGAGGAAAAGACACTGACACCATGAGACTGCCAATATTGCAACTGCCCCAACAGTGATGTTTTTCACATTGGGACTTGCACGATTTCAAGCTCATTGATGGGTTTTCCCCTTCAATGAAAAGGGACACCATAATCATGCTTTGGGTTGCAGCAATATGGGTTAGAGGCATCGTTGTGTGATAGGTATTACCAAATTTGTATTTTTTCCAGTCGTAATTGTGGTTTTAATCTCCACAGTGTAAATCAGCAGCATGGGGCACAGAAGAAGTAAGCAAGTAGTATCCCTCCACTAGCATTTACTGAGACCATACCCCAGTTGAAGTAAGTTACAATAGAGTTGCGCTGCAAAAGGAAATGAAGTTTATCCCCTGCTGTGTTAGAAATGGAATGGAATACAATTATTCCTTTGTTACTAGAAAAGGGAATTAATTACAAATAACTATTTTTGTAACTGGTTACATCCAAGCTCAGAATTTCACAAACCTGCAATATATGAATGTGGACTTGCTTTTGTTGTGTCTGTGAAGAGCACATTAGAATAACGCAAACAAAATGTTTTGTACTTGTCTTTGTTCTTCTAGAGCGCTGCACGTTCTAATTTGTGACTTTGCCATTTTAACTTGTTACTCTAAATTGATAGGCCGTGGGCCATTGCAGACAATGCAACTCTGCGGAAGTCTCAAAACAACAAATTGCAAAGTCTCACAATATAAACAGTGGAGTAATGAATAATGAATTGAGAAAACTTGAATAATCAACCCAAAGAACGTCTCAAACTGTCAGAGGAAGTACAAAGCAGTTTTCTGAAAAGGTAACGCTGTTAAGATTTATAAAACAGAAAATGGTGTCAGGAGAGAGAATAGATAGGAAAATTCCCTTCCTCTCTCTCAATGCTAGAACTCAAGGGTCACCCGGTTAAGTTAATTAGCAGCGGGTGGAGAAGGACAGACAAAAGAAAGTACTTCTTTACACAACACATAATTAACATATGGAGCTCACTACCGCAAGATGTAGTGATCGCCAATAGCTTAAGGCCAAAGTAGACGTTCCTGATTCTAGACTGGTGGTTGAGACTGGAGCAGTTGTAGGATAAGAAATGGGGGGGGGGGGGGCAGAGGAAGTACTTAACTCTTTCCCCACCTGCTGTTTCCTTCCACTAAATCACCGTCTTCAAGCACTTCTCCCTTATACCACCTATGGGCGTTGAAATAAATGCTACACCTTGAAATTGCTTGGTGCATTCAAACCTCTGTGGGAAAGAATGCCTTCAGGAATTGGCCTGGAGTGAGGAAATTGGTGGGTGGAAAAAAGGAGCGAGTGCTCCTTCTCACTACAGGTCCCCCCTGCTGCTGAAATAGGTTTTCAGGCAATCGTTTTTGGGGGCCAGCATTAAAATAATATTTGCTTATACAGTTGGCCCTCCTTAACCACAGATTCTTTATTTTATTTATTTATTAGAGTATTTATTCCCCGCCCTTCAGCCTTAAAGGCTATCAGAGCGGCTTACAATTATTATTTTAATTAGACTTTACCCGTGGAGTCAAGCATCCACGGCTTGGAATATATATATATATATATATATATCCTAAACAATAAAGCTTGATTTTGCCATTTTATATAAGGGACACAATTTTTTTTAATGGGACCCAAGCATCCATGGGGGATCCTGGAATCAAATCCCATTGGATACCAAGGGCCCGCTGCATTTCAAAGACATAGCCATGTTAGTCTTAGATCAGTTTGCAAAGGGGTATTGTAGCACCTTTGAGACTAATGGAGTTTATCACATGGGAGGAATTTCTCTCAATTTTGAATGAAGCCAATTTGAATTCTCGTAAATTCACTAGTTTAGCAAATTTACGTGAAATCTAATTGCGTTCGGAATGCATTCAGAATGACTTCCCATTTCCTGAAAATGACCCCCCCCCCCATTGCCCAAAATTGCATGAGATACTCTAATACGCAATTACATGAAACCCCATGATTGCGTTCGGATTGCCATTGCATTATACCCCCAAATTCCGTCATATTGAAAAGAAAGAAAGAAGTGAGTCACTTAAGTGTTTGTAGACTTCAGTCTATGTCCTCAAATGCATCTGAGGAAGTAGATTGAAGTCTATGCAGCACTACATAGACATGCAGCACTACACAGACATTTTGGTGGAATTCAGTAGACTTTTTAATAACAGTAGGTGTAGAAGTAACACAGAATATAGGAGAAATTAGTAAGGGATAAATTTTTATATGAATGTAACAGATTCAGATCTGTTATACCTATAAGCCAGGCATAAGCAACTTCAGCCCCCTGGCCCATATTTATGGGTCAAAAGATAGATTTTTTTTTCTTTACTGGCAGGTATATTTTATTTTACTGCTGAAAGTTCACAAAGCAGTAGCTTAAAATCAGCACTTTGGCTCTTAAAAAACCTTTCCCCTTTTAAACAGGTTCCATCTTGCCTTGCATGGATCTATTTGTAATCAAGAAATGAGGTGAACATTTAAAGCTTATTTTAAAAGCAAAGGGCATTTTAAACACGGCAGTGATATATTCTTCCAACTCACTGTGAAATTTTAGGAGCAAAATCACCAGTGCTATGGAGCATCCCACAACTGGGTTCTGAGCTGCAGAAACAGCTTCAAGACTTTGCTGAATTTTCCAACCTTGCTAGAAGTATGCCAGAATGTGCTCATGCATCTAAAACTACACTTTTCACACAGTTTCCATCTGATTTGTATTTTTAAAAAAGCATACAAGACTTCTCATAGTGAGGAAAGGTGCTCAGCAAAATGTATACATAAGGGGAAATTATACTCTAATATGTATACTCTAAAAGGGAACTCACATACAAAACTTCATTAAAAAGGTTGATGGAAATTTGTCAGAGAAATTTGTAAACTGATGCAAATGCAAGTTGAAACAAGTGTGCAGAAATTCAGCAAAACTAAATTTTGCCGATTTTGGATATAAATCTTCCCAAAGATGTCTTGCACATGGTAAAATAAACCTGGACTCACACTAGTGCTTTTGATTACAAACAGGTCCCGATGCCTCCACCACTCCCTTTGTTAAGTTTTTAAATACATGTCCAAGTGTGGCAACATTTGGGCATGACTGGGAACAGTCCAGGGTTATAACAGCCATTCCAGTTACAATTCCTCATAATTTGAGCTCTAGCTGTCTCCCAAATAAAACAAAGCTCTTGAAAGAGGGAAGCTACTGGTGCTCAGCCTCTGAGAAAAAAATAAACATAATTAAAATTAATATTCACCCTTGTTTTGTCTACATCCTTCAGGGGTCTGTCATTTGAGATATGGCATTCAAATTAATAACATTCTTTGTGGCTTCCTATGGGATGTAACTCGACCGCAATGTTCATTGAATAAAAGGCAGCTTACCAAAGATGGAAGTTTAGACTTTCTTTGCTTTTGTTCTTATGTTACAGAGATTTCCTAAGGTGCTACCAGGTCAATTCTTTTTTATTGTGCAATCTTCCTACCTCAAAACTAAATTTATTGAGAGAGGGCACTGGGCAAAAACAACATATTTGATTTGTCATCCTCCAGGTTCCCCCCCCCCCCACTGTTTCCACCACTATCGTTTTCTTTCCATGAAGCTGCCATCAATGAAGGAAAAACGGAGTGAAATAATTTCTTCTGATTGGTTACACAAGGGCCTATTCATCTGGAAGCAACTCTAGTATCCCATGACCTAGAAGAGCATCTCCCTCATTCATAACAAGTGAGCTGTTGTTTTTTGTGGGTTTTTCGGGCTATGTGGCCATGCTCTAGAAGAGTTTATTCCTGATGTTTTGCCAGCATCTGTGGCTGGCATCTTCAGAGAGCTGGGCTTTGTTGTTGTTGTTGTTGTTGTTGTTATATGCTGTCAAATTACTTCAACTTATAGTGACTCTATGAATTAGAGACCTCCAAGAGTCCTGGTCATCAGCAGCTCTGTTCAAGCCATGAAGGTTATAGCCATTTCTTGGTTGAATCAACCCACCTGTAGTTGGTCTTCTTCTTTTCCCAGTCCCATTGCCTTCTACTTTTCTCAGGATTATCACTTTTTCCAATGAGCCATGCCATGATATGACCAAGGGAAGAGAGCCTCAGTTGAGTCATTTTGGCTTCTAGGAATGTTCAGGCTTGGTTTGCTCCAGGACTCATTGACCTGATCTAGATGGGCATTAAGAGGCGCCATCGCGGCGCCATTAGGGTTCGGGAGTGCGCATCGTTTACATGCTCCCAAACCCTAGTACGTAATGGTGCCGGCGTCATTACGTACACTGTTTAGACGGCGTATGTAATGGTGCCACCGCAACTGTGCAGCTTCCACATGGAGCTGCGCAGTTGCAGTAGTGCAAAGGTGCCAAATGGCGCCTTTTTTTGAAATCGCGCTGCAACTGCGCACCTAAAAAGGAGTGTGGTTTCCCCGCTTCTTTTTAGGTGTGCAACTGCTCTACAGCATCTAGCTGCTGCGGAGCAGTTACAACTTTAAATGAGGTGGCGCCAGACCGCCCTTTTTGGGCGATCTGTACCACCCCATTGTCTTTTGTCCTTCATGCAGTCCATCAGAACTTCAGAACTTTCCTCCAGCAACACATTTAGCTTCCTTTCAGCTTTCATCAATGTTCAGCTTTATAATATACCAAAGTGAGCCATACTTGAGACCTAGTAGCTATATCTCCACTTGCTTTTTGTACAAGTTGATTCTAGTGCTTTTCCAAGGCTACCAGAAGAATTTACTGGTAGTTTATCCTCTAGTAATTCACCATTTAAAAACAGTTGGGGGGGGGGGACATTTTACAGGTGTAGTCCTCCCACCCTTCTCTTTTTTATACCACATTCTTGCTCTTACTTTTTGGAGATGTTTCCCCTGACATCATTATAGATTTTAGCTTGTTTATTAATTACCTTGCTTTGATGGAAGGGGGGAACCTAACCAAGAAAGAATTAAAAAGTTCTTAGCCCAAATATTTCCACTTGATCAGCTTTTAATGCAATAAAGTGCCATATTGTTCAGTTTGATGATGTTTAATTCCAGTAGTCTTTCTCCAAGAAGGATGTGCTTTCTTTGTGGAGATTTGTCACATTTTCTCTGCCTGCTTCTAGGGAAGGGGAATGCTCACCCAAACCACTGCTGTTGGCATTGCTATGCATGCTGTACATGACATGATCCATGGCATACTTTCCCTTTTCCATGACTGGATCTTGTTCTCTAATTGTTAAATGATATTCCTCTGGCACAAGAAACAATCTGCTTCCTTGCTGCACGACCCCATTGTGAAATAACTGTTGTTAAAATTTTCCAAAGGTGTAACTGCATTAGTTTAGTGCAGCTAAAACAACAGGGTTCTGTGGCACTTTAAAGGCTAACACATTTTAAACACTTTTTATTAATCTTAAAAATGACACAGGACTTGCTGTTGTTACGTTTGCTGAACAAAAAGTAACTTAAATATTCTCTTCCTCTAATTCACCTCTTTTGGAAATGTTTATGTTTATGTGTTTCTTTTCAAATTTCCATACTACCTGCTTGCTTCCCATTTTTAAAAAATTATAATTGGCATTTACTGGAGATTTTGTTACACAAGAAGATGAAAATGCAAACTGGACAGAGGAAGGAGAAAACTGGGGAGTTAAAGGGCATAAAAAAGTGAACAGACAAACTGGATATGATCACTGAGCTTTCCATTTCTTTAAGAAAAGCTATGAATAGGAGCGGGATTCAAAGGCAGATGGAAGGAAGCATCTTTCTCTCAATCACACAGAAACGCTCTCAAATCCCTTCTTCCGAGACAGAATCATGACCTCACCTCTCATCGGCACATTCAGATTACGCACCCATATATGAAACATCTTTTATGATTAATACAGGGCTTCAGAAGAGCTCTTAAAGATCATTACGGGTCTTTAGAAGAGCTCTTAAGATGCACTTGTTTTCTTTGGCCCTTCATTTTTTATGGGCTATTGCATTGAGATCGCTTTAGATGCTGTGGTTAAATATTTATTAGAATTTTGCATTTTATGATATAATATGCTTTAGGATTTTGCTTGTTTCATTCATAGTTAATTTTGCGTGTACGCTTATTGTTTCATTCTTGTGTTTAGATGAAGTTTTGTTTTACAAGTAGACTGAGGAGACTTTTCCCTCCTTCCATCATACAAATCTCTCTTTCTCTCCCTCTCCATCTAGCTAGTTAGCTAGCTAGCCACACACACACAAACACACACACACACACACTTAAGGGGATCTCACAGCTTTTCATGGTTTTCAGAAAGGAATCTTTCCTTTCTACAGAAAGACTCCTTATTCCCATGCCCCTGTTCAGCCATTCTTCTAATGGGTTCATGGAAGCAAAATGGTGAATATCAGATTGTGTATGTGAAACCTAGGCAAATGCACCTTGGATTTGTGTAGCCTCTGTGTAGAAACAGATGATGACAAAGTGGAGGGCATGTCACAATGGGTAAGAGCAGGGCCATTGGGTACAACCAATTCTCCCTCCATCTAAGTACTGCAACAATTTTATTTATATCTGAATGTGGATTACAGGGTTTAGGCAAGATTAGTATCCCAACCTTGTTCTGCTGCACCTCAGATTTAGTAGACTGCTTGGTTAATGTATCACTATCAATTAACTTAGTGATTTGGAGTGTATAATAAAAACAAACCCTGCTCATCTCTCTGTGGCTAATGGGCACTCAAACCCTGGTCATCAGAGTCAAAATCCAGTACTGAAACCCCTGCACCACACTGACTCAGTGGAATTTTAGAAAAATCTAATTTTTCAACTGGGAAGATCAGAAAAGAAAGGAGGAGGAGGAACATGAAAAAGATCTGGGAACATTTTGTTTCTCTTACGGATTCCATTAAGGTTTCTAGTCATCCTCCTGGGGGCTAATTAAAAATTAAACATAAGGTCATGTAAATAAGGTGGGGTAGTGGTTCAACTGTTGGACTAAGTAGTTTATCATACGATGGAATTTGGGGGTATAATGCAATGGCAATCCGAATGCAATCATGGGGTTTCACGTTATTGCGAATGAGTGTATCTCATGCAATTTCGGGCAATGGGAAGTCATTCCGAACGCAATCATGGTGTTTCATGTAATTGCACACAATTATCTCACACAATTTCGGGCAAGGGGGGTCATTTTGGGAAATGGGAAGTCATTCTGAACGCATTCCGAACAAAATCACATTTCATGTAAATTTGCTAAACTAGCAAATTTGTGTGAATTTGAATTGGCTCCATTCGCAATTGAGAGAAAATCCTCCCATGTGATAAAACCCTATGACTCTAGAAACCAAGGTTCAATTCCCAGCTTGGCCACAAAATCCAGGGTTTATCACATGTGGGGAAAATTGGGGGTTTAAACAGTCATTTTCCTGGGAATATCGTGTGACATCATGATTAGAGAGGACTCATCCTGGGAATAACCAGGGAATAACCAGCAACAAATCATTCATGAGATTTCCCTATGAATGATTTGTTGCTGGTTATTCCCTGCTTATTCCCGGGATAAGTCCTCTTTAATTGCAACATCATGTGAAATTTCCCCCCCCCCCCAATCACATGACTCTCCTGGGAAAATGACTGTTTAAACCCTGGTTTTCTCTGTGTGATAAAGTGCCCACTGGGTGATCTCACCCTCAGGGGAAGGCAATGGCAAACCTCTGCTGAACAAATCTTGCCAAGAAAACCCCAGGATAGGGTTGCCTTAGGGTCACCATAAATCAGAAACAACTGGAAGGCACATAACACACACATGTAAATAGAATTCAAAGATATAGCCATGTTAGCCTGTAGAATCAGTACGTAAAGAGATCTTGTAGCACCTTTGAGACTGACTGAAAGAAAGAAATTGGCAGCATAAGCTTTCATAGACTTCCCCAGATGCATTTGGTGGAGTGGAATAAATAAACCTTTCCTTTTCTATATGCTTGCAACAGTATGGGAAATTTGGAACAGAGAAATAGCAGGTGGGTAAAAGATGAAGCACCCCCTTCCTAGTGAAGCTTTTCCTGAAAAAAACGGGAGAAAGAGAAGGTCTCCAAGGTTCTGCTTTCAGGTGTTTGACTGGATCATTCATCCGGCTCCCGAAGGTTCAAAAAGATGTGACCTAGTAACAGGGAGTCCATTCTTTTTTCCCCAATAACGGCATCAGTAAGCGCTTTCCAGTCGGCCTCCCAGTCTTCCTTTTTCTTGCTGAAAACCAATTTTATTCTCAAATTATTTGCTTGTGAAACTGCGCAGTGAAGTGTGGGAAAGTGGAGAATTCATGGAAGAAATCTCAGGGAAGAAGAGACTTGCAGACAATACTTTGAAAACTGAAAAATGTCCCAAATATTACAAAAGGCCTGTTCCAAACCTCTTTCACCCACTGAGCCAACATTAAAAATGCTCAGACAATGCTAAAACTAGAACTGGCAGAATATTTGCAAAAGAACGCATTTTTCCCCCTAACAAGTTGAGTTGTATTTCAATTCAAACATTATTTTCAAAATTAATTTCCAGAGTAATTCTAATATTTTATGCTTCTAATTTAACTTTTTAACATGTTTGTTTTAATGATCTCATTTATTTCTAATTTGTTTTAATGCCCATAATTTTCCATTTCTCATTCATTTCTGTTCAATATTGGTATGTTGTTAATTTAGTACTGTGATACTTTAAATTCACCAACTGTGTAGCTTTTCCAGGGATAATTTTCCCCTCTATAGTCTACAAAGTATAATATTTGATTGGATGGACAACTTTTGAAGGTCACAATTCTTTCTTTCAGAAAAAAAAAATCAAATGACAAAAATTAAACACCTTTTAGACATATTTAACGTAGCCTCATCCTCAATTATCAAGAAATAACATACAGTAGAATGTACATAAAAGAAGCTTTTTCTCTCCCTTTTTTAGTTGCTCGGAACGATAATACCAATATCAATAAATGTCGTAAATTGAAGAAGAGAAGAAATCAAATTAGGCTACTAAAAGAGGAAAAGACTTATGTAATTTCCCATCAGGACACTTTATATAAAAATAGCAGATGAAAATAATTTAAACATATTTAAAAATTGGGAGGGTTTTCCCTAGTTTGCGGGTAGGTTTTTAAAAGTGTAGCTGCTACAGTGAATCAACAACTGCTTTTATATGCCCATTTTGTCTATTATCTATTATGATTATTGTTAGCTGTCAGGGAACATGTTTTCAGTAAAATTACTCTTTTTGTGTCTCTGGACTCTAACAAGGTCAAACTATTTTCTATATAGAAAATCTTCACAGAATTAGAATTTACAGAAGTAGAAACATGAAATGCAAACTTAAAAAGGTGAGATTAGAGCTTCCATTATGTGGAAATAGATATGTCATTTAGATATGTTTAGATATTTAGATGTTTAGATGAAGTTTTGTTTTACAAGTAGACCATAGGATTGTTGTGTAAAGCTGCAGCCATATTCACATTTCCCCAATAATAAATCTCGCTGAACTTCAGTGTTACTTACTTCTGAGTAGACATGCTGTGTGAATTAAAGCATCCATCATCAAATTAGACAGATCTAAAGCACCTATCGCCTCTTACATAATCCTTTCAAAATGATTATAAATAGAGATTATAAATATAATGCAAACAAGCTGGATTTTACTACTCTTGTACTTTACATATTCTTGACATTTTTAGCAATTTAAGTTACTGCTCCAGATATATAAAGGCAAAATTTAATCTTGCAGATTTTGTTACTCATAAGTGCAGCTGAGAGTAAAAGTACTTAGCATGTATAACTTTCTCATGTTCAAAGCATGCCCCGTGCATTATTGTAATAATTCTTTCAGTGGCTCCCTTCATCTTGGTGACTGCCGACTACTCTTATTGACTATCTAGGGGATTCTGGGAGTTCTAGTCCAACACATCTGAATCAAACTAGATTAGGGAAGGCTGCCTTGCAGCAACCTTGCCAGGTCAGGCAGAACAATTCCTGTTTTAATGATGGATAGATTCAGATTATATGATGATGATTTGTTTAAGCCTTCTGGAGAGTTTGTTCAAAGGATGACATTTTAAATTGGGGTCCTCCTCAATCTTGAACATCACAGATCCACATTTGTGTTTGGTGGACTATTCAAGGACTGATGACTAAACAATTTTTTTCCTAGTAGATTTTAAAATGTCAAGCTATATAAATCATTAGTTAATTTCCTATCCGGGAAGCAGGAAAGACAGTTACAAGAGGGATTTCATTTCATAAAGCATAATTTCTGTATAAAGGAAATGCACATGATAGTTTCCTACATAGTCACAAAACTCAGTGCCAGGAAACACCAGGGATGGGGTGGAAGCATGCCTTGCTGTTTGCCATCATGTGTGAAGATCCCATGACTGTCTCTTTTGTTACGGTTGCAAAGAGTTTCAAAGCTGAGAAAGTGGTTTCTCTTGGACAACCATGACTGAAGTGACACTTGCATGTTGCATGCATGAAGGTGAACATGAGTGTACACTAACACACTCATTTTCTAATCTTATATTTATAAAGATAATAATAATAGTTGAGAAGCAGTCCTTAAAATCGCTCAAGGGGTAGCATAAGACATTTTGCTGCCTCAGCGGTTATTCAGATGGTGAAAACAATCCTCCTGGTAAAATATGGGTTGAATCTTTGTTTGATTGCATCTGATTAAGTTTGGGGCATATGTGTGCCAAAAAAAACCAACACTTAACCCAGGATAATCGACTTTGGGTCCCCCCCCCACCAAGTTTTCCTAAAAGATTTGCATTGTCGGTTGTGTGAATAACCAATAAGACAAAAGTTTGCATGCCTTGAATGTATTTCTGATACATCTGCATCATTGGATCTATATTTATTTGCAGTGTTGAAACATTGAGCAACAGAACTTGCAGAGATGCAGAAAGATTTGGTTTCGATTTATAAAAAAAATAGTGTGAACAACAAAACCAGAATGCATGAGTGAGATTATTTGCATAGTTATGCTAAAAACAACATCTTGAATAACTCCTGATGCAGAGTACCACTCTCTGCACCTATAGTAAACCCACCTATTTTGCCACAGGAGGCAAATAGTCCCTGTTCTTTCCTCTCCCCATTCCTAGCCGTAGAAAAACAACATCAATGTATTAACTATCTACGGTAGCAATACACCACCCTTTCACAACATCCAAAATCTGCTGCCTCACTTCACCTAAGGACAGCATTGACCCTGTCAAATATGCAGGCAAACGGATTAGAGACGGCCCCAGAAAGATAGTACTGAGCTGCTGTTTTAGTATAAACGTGGTGCGCGTTGTTAGCGGATGGTTAGTCTTTTGGCCTACAGTGAAACCACATCATTAGTCCTGTAGAATTTATCAAAATGTAGGTAACCCTCTCCTGCAAATGCTCTTGATGACATGGCCTCAATTCAGGAGGGAGATGTAACCTCTTTCAGGAGACCTTTCCCCCCATGTCAAGCAGTCGTTTTTTTCTTCAGCATGGTTAGGCCTTCCTTTCCTCCGTTGCTATTACTCCCTAAGTACAGTAATGGGAGATGGGAAACAGGAATCCTCAGCAAAGAGCCAAATGGCTTTTTGTGAGACTAGGGAGGGACATGGTAAGCCTTGAGTGGACCTTTGAATGGAGTAGATTTGAGTGGACCTTTCAAGGAGAGACGTAATGGACTCTTTATTCCATTGCTGGGACAAGGGGTGTGAAGGTTTTTAAACAGAGGCTGGATGGCCATCTGTCAGGAGTGCTTGGATTGTGTCTTCCTGCAGGGCAGAACAGGGTTGGATTGGATGGCCCTTGAGGTCTCTTCCAACTCTAGGAGTCTCGGGGTGCCTCAGTATGTCACTCCCCCCCCCCCGTCTTAGGTAGGCACCCGAATGTCTTGGTCCATCTCTGTGCCAAGGGGTATCTAATGTGACCGAGGCCTATTTTTTTACAGACAGGAAATATCTGGGGAGAGGGGTGTCTGGAGTTCTGGCTGATGGAGAGGGGGGCCTATTTTGGGCTGAGGGTAGGATCTCCCCTCAGCCGCCTCTCATGTCCTGAAATTCCAGTTTCAAGGGGTAGAACTTTGAACAAAGCCTCGATTGACGAGGTGCCCACTGGTGCCATGGCAACGCCGACTCTGTCTTGCATGGGCAGAGTGTGCCAAGAAGGTGCCATGGTGACGCTGGAAAGGCGCGCGGAAACCTGTGAAATCCCTGCAGCCGAGGAGGAGGGCAATTGTCTGCCCTGGGCACTCTCCTTAAGGAAGCCACATCCCCATCCCCACCCCATGCCCCTGGGTAGGGATGGCTTGGCAGAGGTTTCCTCTCCTAAGCCGTCTCTGTGCAGCTGTTATTTGGGGAGAGGCAAGCTCAATAGGGTGCCCCCCTCAGTTGGCACAGGCTGTGTGCTGGGCCATTGTTGTGCTGTATACCAGCCTGCTGAATAGGAGGTGGCATCTGCTTTCTTCCAGCGATGGGAACTTCATCTCCAAAGCCCTGGCATCAGATTAGGGGGTGACTGGGTTGTGGGGGGGAGAGCACTTTATTGTCCGAAGGGGGCATTGCGTTTCTATCACTAATGCAGCTCACACAGAGAAGGCAGAGACTTGATGCCAACAGCCATGACCCAGTCTGCCCCTGGCTGGCAGCTTTGCCAGTCTCCCTGTGCCACCCCCTTCCCTTCTACCCATGCCAACATACCCACCCCACCCCCCTCTTGGATAGGCTTTCCATGGAGAGTGACTGCTAGCAGGCAGCAGAGCAGACCAAACAAGAAAAGCAGATCTTCAGATTTGAAAGTGGTGAAAGAAAAAGGGCACGTGAAGGAGGAGGAGGGGTGTGTGTCTTGAAAAAGGAACAGACACCAGCATTCCTGGGTTCCTTTTTGCCTCCTTTTATTCAGGAAAAGCACTGGAGTCTTAAGGGGTTTAATAGGCACAGAGTTGGGACGCCTGACCCATTTCTAGAGAAGCAACAGCCCTTCTGCATTCTGTGCTTTGCTTTCTCTGAGCATTAATATGTATATATGTGTGTGTTTGAGGCCTGTTTGATTTTTCATATTGTATTATATTTCACTCTGGGAGCACAGGTGACCAGGAAAGACCAGGAATTGTGAGGTTTCGAAAACACCCGCAAACATACATTTTATAGTCAGCTGCAGAGTGCAACGTTCACCTAAGGATTATTCCAAAATAATGTTATTTTATTTATTAAAAGTATGTATAAATCAATTTTTCCTGCAGCCTCAAGGTGAAAAATAACAAAATATTAAAACAAAACAGGCTTCAAACACACACACACACACACACACACACATTATTGTCAGCTGCAGAATACAACATTTGCCTAACGATTATTAAAAATATAATTTTCTATTAATGAAAAGTATGTATAAATCATTTTCTTGGTCTCCTGCACGCCCAAACTGAAATATAATAAAATATAAAAACAAAACAGGTCTCAAACACACACATACATACACACACACCACAACTTGTTGTTGTTGCTGCTGCTGTACGCCTTCAAGTTGTATCTGACTTAACGGTGATCCTAAAGCGAACCTATCATGGCAGAGTGTTGTAGGATTATTACAGAATAATACAGAGCCAGCATGGTGTAATGTTTTGAGTGTTGGACTGCAACTCTGGACACTGAAGTTTGAATCTCTACTCAACCATGGAAACCCACTCGATAACCTTGTACGAGTCACACTTTCTCAGCCTTAGAGAAAGTCAAAGAAAAACCCCTCTGAATAAATCTTGTCAATAAAACCCTGCCATAGGTTCACCTTAGGGTTGCCATAACTCAGAAATGACTTGAAGGGCAAGAACAACAAACAGCAACATAAAATAGAGTTATTTTACTTATTCAAAATATGTATAAATCATTTTCCTCAAAGTAAAATACAATAAATACCCTCAAAGTAAATACAAAGTAAAACATAATAAACACCCTCAACGTAAAATGCAATAAAATGCAAAAGCAAAACAGTATGTGAACAAAGCCAAAGCTGCAACAGAGTAATACACTTTTCACTGTGACTAATGTATCAAATTGTGCCATAGTTACATTACATTATAGATCAAAATAATATATTCTGAACAGAGATCTGCCTTAGTGTTCAGCGTGACAGTGATGATCAAGAAAATATTATGTTCCAAAAAACAGAAGAGGCAGTTCCCCCTTCTCCAAATTTGGGAAGTTGTTTTAAATTGATGGGGGGGGGGGTGATGGAAAGGCACGGAATATGAATCTACACAAAGATATTTTATTTTCCCAAGTTGGTAGAATAATATCTTCTGAGACAGGAATTGAGGGATAGAATGCAAACGGATAGAAACATTATGCACAAAGGAAACAGGATCACAAGAATTCTATGGCCATCTCCACATAGGAGAAGATGCACATGGATTCTAATTTAGACAGTTTAGGTAGAAGACACAACTTTCCACCATTATTTAACATCTGCAAGTAGAACTGATGAAAGACCCCTAGGACTCCCCAAATTCTGCTTGCTGACTTACCAGGTACAATCTCACAACTTAGTTTATCTACACTGGGACTCTTAAAAAGTATTAAGGGCACTACGTCAGCCTTGGTGCCCCCATCTTATGGACAATTGATCTTGTGTGTTGTCCCTTTCCCCCCAGAAATTTCTGCGATAACAAACACACAAAGCCAATCCTGGAGTGAATCTTTAGCAATTTAATTATTACTTAGAGGTTTTTGTGAAAGGCTCTCCAGTGTTGCCATGAGTCGAGGCAAAGTGTGATTAAGTCCTAACTGAGAGAGAGAGAAGCTGGTAGCATAAGTAGATTTAAGTTCAGTAGATTTAAGTCTATGAAATCTACAAATCTTCAAGCTACAAACATAACATTTTTATTTAAAGACAGGCCTTGGTATTCAACTGCATTTTAGCAACTGACTAGATGTAGATGAAAGTTTTTAAGGGATGGGTGCTGACTTTCTTTATTGCTGTGCTTTATATTGCATTTAATCAAATTCTGTTTTAATATTGGAATTTAAGCACAAAACCTCTCCACTGTTGCCTCTTTAGGGGTGGCTGATTTATAAACCTGCACTTACAACTGTTCCTTTAACTCCGTCTTTCATAGGGTCAAGTCTATGAAAGTTCATGCTACCATCTTCTTTCATACAGAAATCTTCATACAGAAATCGCTGCTGAATCATCGCCCAGGTCTGTTCCAGATGCAGCCCAGGTCCTGTAAGCCACTTCAGCGGCCCTCTTTTGAAAACGGAAACGTCTAAAAATGGCCACTGAAGCAGCTTACAGGACTTACAGGGCTGCATACAGGATGGACCAGGGTGGTGATTTGGCCCCTATTTCTGTGTGATAGGACCTGGCTGCCTCCTGAATTAGCACTGAATTTGGGAAAGGTAAGCCAGGGTTTTAACCTCATGCGATAGGGTCCTTAGATGAGATACAGCAGCCATGTTTGTTCATATTGCTGCCTACAGCTATGTTTATAAGTGGTAGTTGCTGACTTAATATACAAATAATTCAGGGCCTGGGGAGCATCTATGTTAACCATCAACCATGGGTTACAAGTGAGATACAGATTTACTTGGGGCATCTCACTTCCAGCAGTGCCGGTCGGAGGGACTGAAATGCCTTAAGCGAAAAAACAGGATGCGGTACACTGTGTGATGGCAGGCCGGTTTCAGCTCCTCTCCCTATAGTGGGTAAACTCAGTCTTCAGCCATCTTTTTAGCCACATCTGCACCGCAGGAATAATCTGGTTTGACCCCACTTTAACTGCCGTGGAGCAATGCTATGGAATTCTGGGAACGGTAGTTTATTGTGGCACCAAAGCTTGATTTATTAATAGTGAAGAGAAATGAACAACCAAAGAAACTGCCTTTAAGGGTTCCAAGATGTGGGCCTCCCTATTTCTTACATCTCCTTGACATACTTGTTCTCATCTACTCTGTTCAGAGGAGTGAAAATGTTGCCTGCTTGCCAACACTCACTCCTATATAGTTAAGTCATAAGGTCTCTCTTCCTCCTGGCAACACAATTTATTATGTCAAAAACATAACTACTACCTCTGAACATCTGTAAAGCCTGACAGCCCTTTCAGACAGCTGCTTACTCCAATAATGTTTACAAGTGACAGGTTGCTGAATTAACATACCTGATACACACGATGAAGCCACACATGGGTAATGTCATGCTTCATGCCTATTGTTGATGGTGCTTCAAAGAAACTGGCAAAAAGACCACAGTAGGTAGCATCAAACCTTTCCAATATTGCCTTTTTAGAGGATGGCTGCCTTGTAAATGCCTGCCTGTAGCTGTTCTTTTAACTTCATCTTGGTTCCTTTCCCACTACCCAATTATAACGTTATGACTCCAATGTAATTGTCATACTTCTGTCCTCTGGAATCCTGGGATTTGCAGTTTAGGGAAGGGCATTTAGATCTCTGAGAGCCAGCATGGTGTAATGGCTTGAGTTTTGGATTATGGCTCTGGAGACTAGCGTTTGATTCCCAGCTCAGCCAAAACCACAGGGTGACCTTGGGCAAGTCATATGCTCTCAGCAATGGCAAACCTCCTCTGGCCAAATCTTGCCAAGAAAACCCCATGATAGGGTCACCATAAGTTGCAAATAACTTGAAGACAGTACACTCACAGTACATGCTTAGTAGCACACTCTACACAGCATTACCAAAGAACATTGTAATGACTGAGAAAGATACAAGAAGGAGCAACCAAAGTCAATCAGAACTCTCCTACAAGGAAAGTCTTGGGGTCACCATAAATTGGAAATTACTTGAAAGGCACGCACACAACAACAAGAACAACAACAAGAACAACAACAATTTAGCTTTGTTAGCCAGAGAGGTCTAGTGCTCCACCAAACTACAGATCTCAGCATTCCACAGGATGGCACCATGGTAGCTAAAGGGGAAGCATAGAACTATAACTGGGTAGTGTGAAAAGGCCTTTGATCTGTCTTTGTACTTAGCAGGTGATAATGCACTTTTGATTCATTTCCAGAGAAGGCCCACTTGCTGATGGTAAAGGTGGAAGAGCAAAACAAAACAAAACAGATTCATTTATATACCGCTTCATACCGCCTAAGGAGTGTCTAAGCGGTTTACAACTGTAAGCTACTTGCCCCATACAATCTGGGTACTCATTTTAGCGACCTCGGAAGGATGCAAGCCTGAGTTGAGCTTGAGCCCTTTTGCTGGTCTTGCTCGCAACCTTATGCTTTTGAGTGAGTGGCTGCAGTACAGGCATTTAACTACTGCGTCACCAGGGCACACCACCTCTTTCCTACCTAGTTGGCATACTTATCCTTCTTGGAAATGAAGTGGCATGGAAGTGGGCACCCTTCTCTCCATCATTTGGGGGTGAGGGATGTCCTTTCCTGCTCAGTCCACAATCCGCCTCTGCTTAGAATTCGAGTGATGATGGTTTAATCTATTGGCTAAGGGAACCTTTGTTCTCTGGAAGTTCACTTAAAAGAGAGTACAGTACAAATACATATGTTCAAAGTGTCTCTGTGATATTCTAGAATAGCATTTTATGAACAGCATAATCTGAAATGGGAGGAAAGCTAAGGAAAATTCAGTAGTAAACAACATTATACAGATTACAAGCGAATCAAGTGGATCAAGGATTTAAAAGAGCTGTGAAATCAAAGGATTACATGTTTTAATGCATTATTTGAAAATAGTGTAAAATGTTATAGTTTAAAAGTGTTGCATTTATAGATGTTTCCCCTGTTGTGCATCTCAGTAGTCAAAATGAAAGATTTATGTTTACTTCGCAGAAGAAGTGGAAGACAAATACAACACTTTTATTCAATCACAGGCCTTTGTAGTCAATTGCATTTTAACAATTGACTGGTTGCGGAAGACATTTTTTTATGGGTGGGTGCTGACTTTCTCTACTGCTGTGCTTTTCATTTAATTAAATTGTGTTTTAATATTATAATTTGTTTAACAGGATTTAAATTTTTTTCAGTGTCTTTATATGTACCTTTTAAACAATCTTGTTGTCGAGCTGCTTTGTGTTCCAGTTTGGGAAAGAAAGTAAGATATCAATCAATCAATCAATCTATCAATCAATCAAATAAATTGAAAAATGCAGCAATTAATATCTACTTATTTTTGCACTAAATCGTGGTCACATCCTGCTCTGAATCTCTAATCCACACTGCATACTATTTCAGTGCTCTGGGCATGTTTACCCTACAGGTGGCCTCTTCATTGTGGTGCAGCTGGCTCCAATTGCTTATAATTAACTTATCTATATTTTGTCTGCTCCTAAATAGGGCCCATGTGAGTTTATAGCCACAGTGTTACATATTTTAAGAGTTAGGTTGAAGTAAACTGTGCTACCCTGCGCATGGACAGGCAGGTTTTGCACGCCAGCCACGCTATGTTATTCTTTATGAGAAAAATAAAATTAGGGGAAATTTGCAATTGTGCAAGCCCACTTTATTTGCACTGAAATTATGCAGAGAATTTGCACGAAGAGGACTGTCAAGGAAACAAAAACCCTGCAGGATAAAGCCAGCCATTATCTAAGTACAGTGAGTCTTTGGTATCCGCTGGGGTTTGGTTCCAGGACACCCCCGTGGATACCAAAGTCCATGCATGTGCAAGTCCCATGATATACAATGGTGTAGCAAAATGGTGTCCTTTATATAAAATGGCAAAATCAAGGTTTGTTTTTGGGAATAAAAAAAATCAAGCCTCGGAGTGTAGTGGAGTCGCCTTCCTTGGAGGTCTTTAAGCAGAGGCTGGATGGCCATCTGTCGGGGGGTGCTTTGATTGGGAGTTCCTGCATGGCAGGGGGTTGGACTGGATGGCCCTGGAGGTCTCTTCCAACTCTATGATTCTATGATTCTATGATTGTATGATTGTGAATTCATTGATGCAGGATCCATGGATGCAGAGGCCTCACTGTACTCATTAACAGAACTTGGAAAAGTTACCTTTAGAGCTGCAATGTGCAGAATCCTCTACCAGCATGGCCAATGGTTAAGATGGTTGGTGGATTATGGAAATATTTCCAATTTTTTGCTCTGGAGTATAAGCACATCTGCTAAAGAAAGGGAAATGGGGTGCAAGACATCAAGTCTAGAAATTTTAGTAAAAAGATTGACCCAAAATCCTGAGTTGACTTATCCATGGGTCCTGTACTTTAACTCTTATTCTGAAAAGGAACCATCTCCTGGTGAAAGGCAAGAGTGTAGTCTGTCCTGGAAGCACTGACCTTCTATTCTCTATTCTCTCATTTGTCCAGCCTTTGAGCACAAACATGCCTGCTGGAATTTTTGAAGGTTTTTTTTTTTTTTTGTATTCTTTTCTTTTCCTTTTTCATCCATTAGATCCTAGATTCATGTCCCTAAATTTTACCGTCGATTTATCCACAGGTCATGTCAAAATCCGTAATTTTGGCCCTAAAACCTGCTCTCCACTTATACATGAAGTTGACATATAGTTGAGTATATACAGTAACTGTTTTTGGCTTTCATTGTGGATACTATTGCTTCAGATTAGCTGTCCCTTAAGACTGTATCTGATATTAAATGTGGTTTAATGGTAAATGTATCAATTTTTCACTAGGAATATTTTTCATGGGGAAGAGGATCAGGACTGTAATGCAGTGCAAATGGAGTTGACATATATAGTTTGGGGTTATCAAATTGCCTCATTCCATCCTCAGAGGCTATTTGGTACATCAACTGCAGCTCAAATTCAGCTCAGCATTGATCCCAATGGAAGGCCTAGTCATTCCCACTACTGTACAGCAACAAGCTTAAGATTTAAAATGAATTTTGGGGTGCAGACAATTCTCACAGATATAGCCAAGCTAAGATAGTTTGCTGCATGACTGAGACACCCTTTTGCACAAGCCAAAAGGCTTGATCCCTGCCCCCAGTTCTGGCATTGTACTGTCCAGACAATGCATGTCCCAAACCCTAATTTTGGTGCAAGCAGTCAGGACGATGTCCTACATATTCTACACTACAACTGGGCTATACTCCATTTAACATTTATTTTTAAATTTTACCTGTCACTCTGTTTTTACCTGAATCTTCTGTGAAGATCTGGAGCCCTCCAATCCCATGCCATGGTGGTTGTTTGCAAGAGTGTCCTGTTGAGGCACCCAGTGCGTCCACTGTGGGTTATTTGCTCTATGGCCAGAATGAGGTGTCCAGAAATGTCACCATCATTGGGCCCATTGTTTTGACCTCAAAAGCAAATGGACTGCTGTGGCAGTGGACACGCTAGGAGTCTCAGTGAAACACTTCAGCAGACAGCCTCAGGAATACGGGAATGGAAAGCCAGGTAATAGGGGCAGGTCAGGGCAGCTGTAGGGCCAGTGTACTCCAGGCTGCCCGCAGAGTAGTCTGGCTCATGCAGACAGGCCTGAAACAATACTTCCAAATTATCTCTTATTAATTGTCATGCAAAACCTAGAGGACACTCCATCCAGGAAGCTCAACAAAAACTTTATTGCCTTTCCAACAAGAACAAAGGAACAGTAGTGGGAATGATTAGATATAGATGTTGTAGTGTATGTATTGTAATGCATTGAATTAGTCTAAGTGTAAAGTAGTAGTATTGAGCGTTTGTTTATGGTTGTATTTTATGAAAGAGGAAAACTGTTTTTAAACAAATAATTAAAAAATAGAGGAGTAACAAGAAACTGTCCCTAAATAGCTAAATCCATTGCCATCTAGTACCTAATGATATACACTGACACTGTGCTGCATGCTGTGCACCTTCAGGTCATTTTCAACTTATGGCAACCCTAAAGATGATGCTATCGTGGGGTTTTCTTGGCAAGATTTGTTTGGAGGAGGTTTGCCACGGCCTTCCCCTGAGGCTGAGAGCATGTGACTTGCCCAAGGTCACCCACTGCTTTTCATGGCCAAGCAGCAATTGAACTCTTGGTTCCAGAGTCATAGTCCAACACTCAAACTACTACACCACGCTCCTTCTCATGCAATGACACTATTCATACATGTGCATACACATAGTATGATTACTGGTGGTAGGCTGTTGCAGAAGCACTACAGTCTTCAGCTGGGAGATTTAAGGTATTTCATAACCTGAAAACCTAAGCCAGAGAGAAAGAAAGTGCTAGTTGCTGTGCCTGACCTGGTGCAAGCTTAACTGTGAGCCTTCTGCTGCTGGGCTTGTACAGAAGTATGGTGAATTGTGCTGTGTGGGTTAGATCTGCCCATCTGCCATCTGCTGTCATTAATAGTGGACTATATCCAAAGTGGAAAAATCACTGGCCATGTTGGTTGAGGAGCAGGGGTTCAGAGAGTTGCTGTCAAAAGAGCAACTTCTTGAATCTGCCCAAAACCAACGCCTAAAATGGCTGCATTGCCATACTAGCATCTCTCTTATGTCTGAATCTTAGCACACATATGGCTGTGATCAATCCATTTTTAAAGTATTCTGGAATGGTCCTCAGTAAGTCCGAGAGACCCAGGGCTACTTCCTATGTGACCATTTTCTTCAAAGATCCAGTTTTGCTGAAATGACATCCTAGTGCCTGTGAAGCTGAGGCATTCTGCTGCCTGTGAACAGAAATCAAAGAGCTCTTTAGTCATTTGTTTTGCCTGTCCGCAGCTCTTGTTTAGAGAACTTGCACTGGTGCCAGGGCCCACCAAAGCCAAGACTGTCTCTGGCAAGGTATAAGGTGGGTTGCCATTGCCATATGGCATTGTGGGGGGAAAGTATGGCAGCACAGCACTTGTGTGCCTTTTGCAACGTTTCCCCTAGATCAAGAGAGAAGTCAGTGTCTCTCAAAAATGGGGGAGGGAGGAGGAATAACCTACCCCACAAGGGGACTAACAGAATGAAGACAGAATAGGAAGCATTTTACCCGAGGAAAACTAGCAATTACCCTAAACTCTTTTCTTGGCTTGAAAATAATCTTGTAGACTAACCAGAGGCGAAACAATTGTTAAATTACTGATCAACTCTCTTGCTCTCTCTCTTTTGTACATAACTCGCATACACTTCATTAGCTCTATTATAGTTAGGGCTGAAGAAAAGTACAGGTTGAGCAGAGTCTCCCTTATCCAGAATCCGAAATATTTGAAAATCCAAATCTTTTTTCATGGGTGGCTGAAATAGTGGCAGCTTTGGTTTCCGATGGTTCAGTGTATACAAACTTTGTTTCATGCACAAATTTATTTAAAATATTACATATAGAATTACTTTCAGGCCATGTGTATAAGGTGCATGCAAATCCATAAAGAAATGTCATGTTTAGACTTGGGTATCATCTCCAAGATATCTCATTATGTATATGCAAATATTCCAAAATTGGGAGGGGGGATCCAAAATCCCAAGCACTTCTGCTCCCAAGCATTTCGAGTAAGGGAGACAGTATTATGTCCATATTAATTGGCACCTGATTAGGAGCACTGGAGTCCATAAAAGCTGGTGCTAGAAATGCCTTCCTAGTTAATCTCATAAATCCTTTATGTTATAATATTAAAACAGACTAACACGATTGTCTCTTTGAATAGTGTTAATGGTGAGATTGATGCTAATGTAGATTATTATGCTAGACACATCCAATTTTAAGTGCCACCATAAATTTCTTTCCTCAAGGCAGGGAAAACTGACTATTCAAGGTACAAACAGAGGTAGGTGGGGTAATCCCTATTAGACCCTTTACCTCTGGGACTGCTCTCGAACACCTGTAATGATTTGTGAGAAGTAAATGGATTCTTGTACAAATAACCCGGTGTCTGTCTCCACTCCCAGGATTTTTAACACTAATGCTAACACCTTAAAACATTACAAAATGTAGAGCAATCAGTTTCCACCATACCATCCTGAATGACCATTTGGATGCATGTTGCTTTAGAGGCCCTTGATTATAACCACCTTAATACCCTCTCCTCAGATCATATCATTTGACCTGAACCCTATCACTTCCAGAGCCATTGTAGATAAGACAGTTTATCACATGGGAGGAATTTCTCTCAATTTCGAATGGAGCCAATTCGAATTCACATAAATTCGCTCATTTAACGAATTTACGTGAATTCTAATTGTGTTCGGAATGCGTTCAGAATGACTTCTCATTTCCCAAAAATGACCCCCCCATTGCCTAAAATTGCGTGGGATATTCTAATATGCAATTACGTGAAACCCCATGATTGCGTTCGGAATGACATCCCTTTTGCCCGAAATTGCGTGAGATACACTCATACGCAATAACGTGAAACCCCACGATTGCGTTCGGATTGCCATTGCATTATACCCCCAAATTCCATTGTATGATAAACTCCAGTGTTGTTGTTACTGTTGTCATTATATTTATGCCCTGCCCTTCTCCCAAGGTGGGACCTGAGGTGGCATTAAAGCAGAACACAGCTACAATCAACTAACAGATATCTATCTTTTTTACAAAATTAGTGAACAATCATATTAAAAACACCCAAAAACCCAGCAAATGAGGAGGGAAAAGTAGTACCCACATTAAAATCTGTTTCTGCAGAAACTAGGGCCAAAAGCCTGCCTGGACAAGGAGTGCTTTGCCTGCTGGCAGAAAGAAAACAGAGGGCCAATCTAGCCCCCTTAGAAAGGTTGTCTCCCATGCTCCCAAGTATTTCTTCACCAAATTTACCTGTGAAAGTGGTAGGAGTGAGAGAGAACCTTCCTCCAGTCTCAGAAACTGAACAGGCTGTAAAGGAAGAGACAATCTTTCAGATAGTCTGGGCCTAAGCCATACCACAGAGTGGTAATAGCTCAGAGGTTCTTGGTTTATTTTTGGAAACAACCCCAAAGTGAGGTTTTAGGTAAGCCACTGTCATTCAGCCTCAGCCTTGGTCTCACCTCTGCAAAACATGATATTGATAGTGATACTAATCCTCTTTAGGTGGCTGTTGTAATGGCTGCAAAGATGCTGTATGTAAAGCACTTTGGACACCTGGAATGACCCTGGAGGAGTCTACTTGTTTGTTATCAGCAATAGTATTATTAGCTTGTGCCCCTGCTGGATGACAGGGCCTTTTCAGGTAGTGGCACCCGTCTAATTGAGTGTATCTGATAAGGAAGCTTGGTACATTTCACTATTTCCCCACACTGCTGGAATGGACTTCTTTTGCCCTCTTTACTGCTGGTAATTCTGTTCTGTTGCTATTTATCTGTGGGCTTATTGGCCTGTAGCTTCCTCTTTCTTTTTTGAATTCTTTGTTGTAGGATACTTTTAAGTTTATGAAATTGAAGCAGGTTTTTTTTTGGGGGGGGGGGATGTTGGTGGATTGGTGGGTAAATCCTCTTGCCCGCTTTTGCATCTTATTCTGTACACTTTCCTGTGCATTTGTGATGGCACATTCTGGGAACTCTTCACTTGGGTGGTTAGCGAGGCAAAAGTGAGGGAAGGGCTGAGGGTTAGTTCACACCTAGTCACCATAATAAAACAATAACAACAACTGGGGTGGTGGTGATGGAGGTGGTAGTGAACAGAGCCACCCCTATTATTAAGTAGAGTGAGGTAGAATCATAGAATCATAGAATCATAGAATCATAGAGTTGGAAGAGACCACAAGGGCCATCCAGTCCAACCCCCCTGCCATGCAGGAACTCCCAGTCAAAGCATCCCCGACAGATGGCTATCCAGCCTCTGCTTAAAGACCTCCAAGGATGGAGATTCTAGGTAGTAGTGCTTCAGACTGAGACATAACGAAAAGGTGGGGAAATATTAGTCATTAATCTATTATTATTTATCTTTTTCCCTGGAGAGGTGGAAAAGTGTTTGTACAATTATCTGCCGCTGTTACCAAAATAATTTGGTTGGCCATGAGTACCAAGTACCATGACTTTGGGCGAAGGAGCACTGCTTGCAGTTCTTCCTCAAGCAGCAAAATGTCTTAGGCCAACCCAGGGGACATACCATTAGTGGACGTACCAAAAATCAGGATGGATTTAGGAGTACTATGAAAAGGGCAACGATTTTGCTGATCATTACACGTTTACCACTGGAGGGCTGGCTAGGGGTGGGAGTGGGGGGTTAGAGCTGATTTTCAGCCTCCAACACAGATTTCTTTTAGATTGTTTCCGTTCTTTCACTGCAAGGTAGGAAACTGCATGCTTGCCATGAATGCCTGCATCTTTTTTCACCTTGTTTACAAAATTGTGCAGTATGTGAGAAACATGCAGTTTTCCCTACTTTTCTGTTCTGTGTGTCAGGCAGCTTGGGAATCACCTGCAGAAATGTGTTGGCAAACATAAAGGGCAGCATTCATAGCTCCAGATATGTGTAGGGGAAAATGAGAGAGAGAGAGAGGGGGGGGGGTGTGCAGGACAACTTTCCTAATCTAAGCCAATGCAACTTTTTTGTGAAAGGCATGGTGACTTGCACTCTCTTTCTGTGTGCTGTGGAGGTTCCACATTCAAAACATTAGCAGTTTCTGATCCTCTCTCTCTCTCTCCCTCCCTCTCCCTCTCAGATATATGTCACTGGGGTGAAAAAGAGATTGTGTTGTCGTCTCCCAGCACAGCCCAGTTGCTCCCTGTCACCCCAGTCCCACTCCCATCCTGACACAACAACAGAGTTCACCTGCTCTCTGTCCTAACATGTGTTTTCATACTGATACCAACCAACTTTCCTGATACTGTATCATCACTTTAACATTATGTGTGTGTGTGTGTGTGTGCTGTTAGCCACCTTGGCCCTCTCATCAAATAAAAGGTAAGGCAGGATCTAAATATTTTGTTTCGTATGTCAACAAATAAATACCCAGCCAGCCATCCCTCCCTTCCCCTGACACTGGCCCCTGTACCTACCTATCTACTGCCTGGGCCTCATGGTCCCTTCCTGCCCTTGCAAACGTCTGCAGCAGTCAGAAGCCAGACAAATCTGACTTACAGAAGGGCTGCCAAGCCAGCATCAGTTCCAACAGCCCTCCCCTTGTCCCACCCTGCTGCCGCCAATGCCAGCCCCTCTCCACTCTTGGCAGGGCATCACACTACTGAAACTCTTCTTCTTCTTTGCTGGACGGGTAGAAAATGAACTTTCAGGGGCTCTGTAATCCTTCTACCCCACCCGCTACTCCTTCTTCAACTCTGTTCCTGAAGCTGCTGTCTTTCTCAAAGGCTGCCAGCCAGGGACCACAGCTGCCCCTACCCAGTTGCCAATCTCTTCTCTTATTGCCTCCTAAGGATCTGTTTGTCCTGAAGCCATCCCATCTGCAGGCCCAGAAAGACAGCTCACCAGTTGCCAGTTGCTACTCTCCTGCTATTCTCCAGGCTCTCTTCTTTAGGCCAAGCAGCAGCAAGTACACAGCATTGCCTTCCATCTCCAATAACCAGAACCTGGGATCCTGCTTGGGCGTTTTCACCTTTGCTTCATACTCTTAGGACTTTACACTGGATGAATCCTGGGCAAAAACTAGATTTAAAAGTAAAAAAAACTCCGCAAATGCGGGATATTTTTCAGACAATGTTTGCTCAAAAGAGAAATAACATGAAAATACCTGGAACAGAAAGTCGACAAAAACAATTTGTTTTTTACTTTCGGGGAAATTCCGAAAGTAAAAAGAAGTCATTTTTGTTGACTTTCTGTTCAGGTTATTTTTATGTTATTTCTCTTTCAAGCAAACACATCTGAAAACATCCTGCATTTGAGGTTTTTTTCCGAATTTTAAAATCCTGTATGGGAGTTAATCAATTTGCCTCCATATGTTAAAGTTCTTAGCCAGGACTGTTTGCTGGGTGGCTTATGCTTTGGGCTCACTGGAAGGGGGAAAGTTTTGAATGGCATGCCAAGGTGGGCCTCTGGTGTAAAAGGGTGTTTACAACTTCAGAAAGGTCTATGATTAGAACAGAGCTTGGGAATGTTAATTTGGGGGACTACAACTTCCAGAATCCCCCAGTTTAGTGCTTCATGCTGGGACATAATTAAAGCTTGTTTGCTGCTGCTCCAGAGAATAGGATCCAGAGGAATATATTCAAACTACAGGAAAAGAGAATCCACCTCAACATTAGGAAGAACGTCTTGACATTCAGAGCTATTTGACAGTGCAACACATTCACTCGGAGTATGGTAGAGTCTCCTTCTTTGGAGGTCTTTAAACAGAGACTTTGATTGTGAGGATGCTTTGATTGTGTCTTCCCGCATGGCAGAATGGATTTGGATTTGATGGCCCTTGGGGTTTCTTCCAACTCTATGATTCTATGATTCCATGAAAAGGTGGAAAAGTCTTAGTTATTAATCTGTTTTTCCCTATCAAGAAGTGTTTGTGGGTTTATCTGCCTCAATTGCCAAAATAACTTGGTTGCCCATGAGTATCAAATTCCATGACTTTGGGTGAAGAAGCAATGTTTGCAATTCTTCCCCAGGCAGCAAAATGTCTTGGGTCAGCCCATGAACATACCATTAGTCAGCTGGCCTCAAGGTGGATTTAGGAGTACCCTGAAAAGGGACCAGTTTTGTGATGATTTAGCCAATCATTACATATTTACCAGTGGAGGATTGGATAGGGGTGGCAGGTTAGATCTCATTTTCTGCCTCCGGCACAAAGATATCTGTTAGATTGTTTCTGCACTTTTCTCTGCAAAGTAGGAAATTGCATGCTCACTATTAACCCATGCATCTAGTAGCTAGGAGATTCTGAACGTTGTAGTCTCCCAAATGAACTTCCCCCAACATTTGTATGCAAAGGGATTTTGTAGCATCTTGGAGACCAACTGTGTGGAAGAAGTTGTAGCATAAGCTTTCGTAGACTTGGGTCCAAAACACACTGCAGAAATAATCCAGTTTGAGCCTGGCTCAATGCTAGGAAATCCTGGGAATTGTGGTTTTGTGAGACATAATTAGCCTTCTCTGTCAGAGAGCTCTGGTGCCTATGTCAGAGAGCTGTGGTGTTACAATAAACTACAACTCCTAGGATTCCCTAGCGGTGCCAAACTTGATTATTTCTGCAGTGTGTTTTGTCTACTAACATTGGTTCAGAGTGGGCTAGATTCAGCTAGGCACAGCTTCCTACATGCATCCATTCTGTCATTTGGAAAGGTAAACTGCACCCCAAAATGGCACATATTCAGAGGTGACTCATTTCTTTTTCAGTAGTGTTGCTCTTCCCTATTTAAATAACCTCGCAGGCTTTTGGGTCTTGCCATACACTGGGTGCAGCAGAGTCAAGGGTGCTACTACACTCTCCCACAGCTGATGGTTCCATGAGGCTGGGTTGAGGCTCCCTGCCTCAAGCAATAGAAGAAATTTGGGATCCTATTAAAGGCAGAGCTTGGGGAGGTTTCAGTTTTGGGCCACACTTCTCAGAATCCTTACAGCTAGTGTGGGATTTCTGGGAGCCACGTTTCATTTCTGACGTATGGCGACCTTAAGGCGATCCTGTCATGGGGTTTTCTTGGCAAGATTTGTTGAAAGTTTATCTTTCCCCATCTGAGGCTGAGAGTGTGTGACTTGCCCAAGTTCACCCAGTGGGTTTACATGGCTGGGCCAGGATTTGAACCCTGGTCTCCAGCGTCATAGTACAATGCTGAAACCATTTCTCTGAAGATGCCAGCCACAGATGCTGGCAAAACATCAGAAAGGAACTCTTCTAGAACATGGCCACATAGCCCGAAAGCTCCACAAAAACATTACACCATGCTGGCTCTGAGCTGTGCCCATGCAAAAGCCTTCTCCTCCAGCACTAAAAGCCAAGCCAAGAGTGCCAGTGGGAAAGAGCTGTCCTTCCTCCTGCCCTCTCTTTGCCCCATACCTAGAGGCGGATGCTTTCTGAAAGAGGGTGGTGAAGTCATTTCCCCTTCTTAACCTCACTGAACAAAAGGTTCTTGAGAAAAGGAAGCTATTTTGGTCTCCCCGAGGTTTATTTATAGGGCCTTTCAGTGCCTGAAAGGGAAAGTGATTCATCTCCCCCCCCCCCCCAACACACATACACACACTTTTGCATATTTGTTGAGCTTTCCTCCTCCCTCCCTCTTGGCCCTCCTTCCACATCACCCCTGCTCTGGCCTTTACGCTTGGTCGATAATAACACAGTTTCTAACCTCAGCACTGTGTGATCATCCCAGCACCTTTTTGCCTCATAATCAGGGAGTGGGGTCCCATTTGAGATTTAGTCCCTGCCGGCTGCCAGCTTGTTAATAAATTACTAGATCCAGCTCCCCAACAACATCCATTGAGGGAGATGTGGGAGATGGAGAGAGTTTCTCTCTCTCTCTCATATACACACAGTGTTGGATGGTCTGGTACTCTGGAAAAAAATACACATCCTTTAAGAGGGCAAAGAGAGCCCTACCACAAAGCAGGATGAAGCATAAACAGTACTGTATATACTCATGTAGAAGTCTAGAAATTTTAGACAAAAAAGTGACCCCAAAAACCTAGGTCAACTTATCCACAGATCAATGTACTATACTTTAACTGTTATTAAAAAGGGAACCGTGCAATCTGTTTTGAAAGCATTGACCTCCCTCTACCATCCAGCCTTTCGTGTGAGCCAAAACGGTTATGCCTGCCATAATATAGTAGGTTCTTTGGCATTGTTTTCCTTGGCTTCATCATTTAGTTCCTTTGTTACATCTCCCTAAGTTTTACCCTCGACTTATCCAAGAATCATATCAATATACATAATTTTGCCCCCAAAACCTGCCCTCAGCTTATACATGAGGTTGACCTATAGTCGAGTATGAACAGTATATTCACATATTTAGAGTCCATATAGGTACTCCCTGCCCCAGACAGTTTACAGTCTAAAATCCAGCATGGGAGTAAGAGGATGCAATGAGAAGGAAGGAAATTTGGGCCACAGTTAATCCAGACG
Organism: Urosaurus nigricauda; assembly: GCA_034509955.1. Taxonomy (NCBI): domain Eukaryota; kingdom Metazoa; phylum Chordata; class Lepidosauria; order Squamata; family Phrynosomatidae; genus Urosaurus; species Urosaurus nigricauda. Next base: position 137,472,686 of record JAOEGL010000002.1, read on the forward strand.
TTCTTGTGTGCAATTAAATGAGCAGCTGCCATGACAATTGGCTTTAGGCATGGGAGTGCCACCACATCTGATAGCCCTGATGAGAAATCTGTACTTAGAACAAGAGGCTACTATTAGAACAGAGTATGGAGGAACTGAATGGTTGCCAATTGGCAAAGGGGGCAGGCAAGGCTGCATCCTTTCACCCTATCTGTTCCACTTGTATGCAGGAAAAAAAAACAAAGAGCAGGCTTGGACACAGAAGAAGGAGGAGTGAAAATAGGAGGATGGAATATCGGTAATCTCATCTATGCAGAGGACACCATTCTACTAGCAGAAAATATTGCAGACGGGAAACAACTACTAAGAAAGATCAAAGAAGTAATTGCAAAGGCAGGCTTACTGCTCAACATAAAGAAAACAAAAATAATGACCACAGAAGATCTACTCAGATTCAACTTAGACAATTAGGAAATTGAAATAGTAAAAGAGCTCCCATAACTTGGGTCAAACATTGGAGTTTATCACACGGAGGGAATTGGAAGTATAATCCAATGGCAATCTGAATGCAATCATGGGGTTTTGCGTGATTGCGTGAAAGCTGATCACACACATTTTCGGGCAAAGGGAAGTCATTCCAAATGCAATCATGGGGTTTTGTGTGAGAAATTATCATACGCAACTTCGGGCACTGGGAGGCAATTTCGGGCAGTTCTGAATGCAATGCAGTGCCACTACGCAATCACGTAAATTCGCTGAACTAGCGATTCTGAACTGGCCTCACTTCCATTTCTTTCGAAATTGAGGAAAATTCTTCCCATGTGATAAACTCCATTGATCAGAATGGTGTACTTCAGTCAAGAAATAAGACTAGGAATGGGGAGGGCAGCTATGACAGAATTAGAAAAGATCCTAAAATGTAAAGATATCCAACTGAGCACAAAAGGTAGAATCATACAAGCCATTGTTTCCCCTATTACCATGTACAGTCATGAGAGTAGGACAATGGGGAAAGTGGATAGGAGGAAAATTAATTTGTTTGAGATATGGTACTGGAGAAGAGTGCTGAGGATACCCATGGATTGTCCAAAAGACAAACAAATGGGTCCTAGAACAGATCAAGCCTGAAATCTCCCTGGAAGCTAAGATTATTAAATTGTGGTCATGTTATAAGAAGGAATGACTCACTGGAAAGGACCATAATGCTAGGAAAGGTGGAGGGATGTAGAAGAAGATTGCATGCTAGATGAATTTACTGTATTGAAGATGTCATTGGTATAAATTTGCAAGACATAAGCAGAGCAGTGGAAAATAGGGATTCTTGGAGATGTCTCATTTTCAGGGTCACCATGAGATGGAATCAACTCAAGGACAGTTGACAACAAGAAGAACAATTTTCTGACTCAAGAACCATGTCTTTGCAGAGCTAGGAAATGTTACTTCCAGAATCCTACAGCCAGAACGTGGGGAGCTGTAGTCCAAAAGTAACATTTCCATGCTTTGGTCTTAAGCCAGCAATCGTTTTGCATTGTGTTTGTTTATTTTGTCCATTTAATTAATTTATATCTAACTTTTCACTTAGGTGGCTTTGAACATAGACTAAAACAAAATACAATTAAAAACCCATACCCTCCAACATGTCACAGATGAAAATCAGGCCATTTGTGGCCAGGCAACATTAGAGCGTGGTCAGAAGAACAGATAAACTAAGAAAGGTTGAAGCATTTTGCTTTTGTCTGAGCCTAATGGGAAGGACAAGACTCTTCTCCTCTGCCTCCAGCTAAGTTAACTAAGGGGTTCAACAGACCATGCCCAAAGGGCGGCTGACAGCTGCCCCTTTTAAGTGCCTTATTGGGGCCGCAGCAACTACATGCCACAGCCCTGATCTTGCCTTTCCACAGTGCAAAAAAGAGCCGTAAGACATGGTTACTTTTTGCTCCCCGGAAAGGGTGCCATATCTGCTGGAATGAGGCTTTCCTGTGCTCCTTTGGTGCTGTGCCATACAGATGCAGCACCAGAGGAGCTCTGTGATGTTGCGTGCCATGTGGTGTGGTGCACAGTGTTATGCTGGCCTGGGCACAGAGTCGGGCATGTGTCATATGGATGCTACACACCAACTCCACCCCCAGGTGGGTCTTAATGGCTGGTCTGTACAGCCCCTAAATGCAAACTACTATTGCATTTTTAACTCAGTTTGCACCCATTAAAGGAAGCTGAAGGCAAAGGAGGGGAGAAAAACTTGGGACATTTTAAAAGAAGCTGAAAAAGTGGGATGCCAGAGGACTGTTCAGGATTGTCCCTGCCAAATCAGGACAGTTAGGGCATTATTGAAAACAATAATGACAACAACAATAACAACAACATAAATAATCCCATTAAAACTCTAATTTAAACAATTTAAAACAAATCCAAAGTATATTAAGAAATTAAAAATACACCCCCCACCCCCAAAGAGCCTTCTGCCAATATCAGTCGAAAGCCAAGGGCCTGTCTAAATGAAAAAAGATTTCATTTCATTTGCTCTGCTGACAAAAAGTGAGCAAAGCAGAGAGTCAATTCAACCTCCTGTGTGAGAGAGTCCTTCTCATTCCTATATCGCCATTAAATGGGTTTGTGAGATAAGATACAATTTTATGATTGGGAGTGCTTTGATTGTGTCTTCCTTCACAGCAAGGGGTTGGACTGGATGGCCCCTGTCTCTTCTAATGCCATGATTCTGTGATCTTAAAACTCTTGCAGGTTCCCGTAAGGAGACTGGTTTTTCATATAGTCTAGACCCAAGCTATACAGAGCTTTATAGGGCATAACTAGCACTTTCAATTCAGACCAGAAACAGAGTGATAGCAAGAAGCTGCTGCAACAAGGGAGCTGTAAATGCCCTGTAACCAGATCTGGTCAGCAGTCTGGCTGCAGCATTTTGAGCCCATTGAAGTTTTGAGAAGCAGCCCTGCATAGAGAATTTTAACAGCCAAATGGGATGTGGTCAAAACATGTGCCACTGGAGCTGGATCTGACTTCTCCAGGAATGGGTGCATCTGATGCACTAGCTTTCACTGTTCCAGTGCACTCTTGGTCACCATCAAATCCTAGTCCTCTAGACTCATGGATGAATCCAGGAGGACATCAAGAAAGGGTTATCACTATGTTGGTGATATCTGGTGTCTGTATGTGGGCAAGCTGCCTTGCCCGCCCACCCTCCCACCTGCCCACCCAGATCGTTGCTAAGAGGGGTGTGCTCCTGCCTTTGGAATGCCCATTCAGGGTCCCCCAACCAGAAATGCCTTTAGGGTCACAGCCACTGCTACTGAGAGGGGTCAGTGCTCTGGCCTCTGGAGGGCCCATTTAAGGTCCGGTGTGGTTGCTGGGTGAGTGGGGAAGCACCCTTTCTTGCTTGCCCAGTAGCTGTGCCAGTCCCTCCAGGTGTACCACCCCTCTGGGTCCACACACCTCACACCCCCTAATAAAGCCACTGGTCCAAGCTATGAAATTGTTTTCCAGGGAAGTGTAACTCCAGCCAGCAGAGACTGAATCCCTTTCACATGATCTGTTCTTCTACTGACCAAGACTGCCTCTGCCTTGTCTGGATTTAAGCTTCAGTTTGTCCACCTTCGATGTCCATTACTGAAAGCAGGAACTGCTTTTGCACTCAAAATTTCCTGCGACTTAGAAAGGAGAAAGAATTAACAGTTGCAGTTTGATTCTATTCCAATGGTCACAGTTTCTGTTTTCTCTTCATCTCAGTGTTTCTCCCCAACTGCTCCCTATCTTTCTCTTCACATTGAGAACTGTCCTTTGAAAACTACAGCACACATAGAGAGAGCTAAACTACGAGTGACGGCCTGTCATAAATTGTTCACAATTGCAACTTCTTTTTGTTGTTCTAGAAAGCACAGCTATGGAGGCTGCAAACCAAAGTAGAAGTCTATCATACAAAATGTGTGTGTGTGTGTGTGTCCTGCTAAAAATCCTCAATCTCAAGCCACTTGTGTGTGTGTGCATATAAAGTAAAAAAACATCTGGGAACATTTTAAGAAAAACAATGGCTGGTGTTCTGCTTTACTCAGGCTGTCATGTATAGTTTGGCTCTGAGCGAAGTTTCTTCTTCTACCACACCAAGACACTTCCAAGGACACTGGAATATTATAGTGGTCAGATGGTGAGATATTGCATAGCAGGCATGTGCTGTCATTGTGGCGTTTTTTCTCTCTGTTATGACAGGGATAGGATGTATGTGAACTTCCAGGTACCATAATTCCCATCAGTCCTGGCCAACATAGCCCAGTCAGCATTATCAGGAATGATGAGAGCTGCAGTCCAAAAAACCCTAGAGTGCCACATGTACATGCCCCATGCATCAGAAGTATAGTGTCTAAATCAAGGGAAGTAATAGTGCCACTCTATTGTACTTTGGTCAGGCCTCACCTGGAATACTGTGTCCAGTTGTGAGCACCATAGTTCAAAAAGGATGTGGACAAGCTGGAGTGTGTCCAGAGGAGGGTGACCAAAATGGTGAAAGGTCTGGAAACCATGCCTTATGAGGAGAGACTTAGGGAGCTGGGTATGTTTAGTTGGAGAAGAGACGGTTAAGAGGTAATAGCCCTGTATAAGTAATTGAAGGGGTATTGTATTGAGAAGGGAGCAAGCTTGTGTTCTGCTGATCCAAAGAATAGGACACAGAACAATGGTAGCAAGCTACAGGAAAAGAGATTCCACCTCAACATTAGGAAGAACTTAATAAGAGGTGTTCAACAGTGGAACAGAGTCCCTCAGAGAATGATGGAGTCTCCTTATTTGGAGGTCTTTGAACAGAAGCTGGATGGTCATCTACTGGGGCTATTTTGAATATGTATTCCTGAATGGCAGAGGGTTGGACTGGTTGGCCCTTGAGGTCTCTTCCAACTATGATTCTATGATCATATCTGCTAGTGTTGCTGAACATGATTTTGATCCCAGCTTGTGTCATGCCACAAACAAGGATTTTGTTTTTGTTTTTGTTTTAAATACCAAACTCTCTAGTGGCACAGGTAAACCAAGGGACACATTCACCCAGTGGTATCTCTGGGGTTGGTATCCCCTTGTTGCAGTAACTCATGGTGTCACCCCTCATTGACTTCCTCCCATACCACCGAATACAGAATCCTTAATCATGCTTTTTGTACCAGATTTATGAGTGTTAGAAATCATGATTCCTGTATGCCACTAAATGTATTGGTAATCGCTATGACATAAAGAACTAGCAAAATTAAAAGTATACAATATTTAAATTATAATATCATACACACAGCTGAAGTGTAATTTACATGTACATATTTTCATGTGGTTAAAGTTAGAATTGGATGAGATGTGATTTTTTAAAGAAAAATTTAAAATAATTTTAAAATTAATCATGGAACTCCTCCTTTCTCCTCCCACTGAGCCTTGCCCAACTCATACCATCTCTTCAGTGTTTTAGAGGGACGCAGGTGAATGGCACAGCCTGTATCTGCCAAAAGGCAATTGTTTAGGGAGCAGTAGGGCATCACCTGGTGTGGTCTGTACCCCCCACACCCCTAGTGATCACTCTGCAGTCACTCTATGGTTTAAATTTAGTGGATTCATTTGGAGATTCAACTGGATTCCACTGTAAGATGGCTATTTAGATCATCTCAAACGCAATTTTCTTCACTGATGCTGAACCTCCCTTGCTATGCACAGCTCCTGGCCTTTTACAGCACATGTTCTCATTGTATGCATAGTAATGGTGGGGTCCAGCACAAGCTATCATAAGAACGTAAGAAGAACTCTGTTGTATCAGACCCAAGGCCCATCTAGTCCAGCATTCTGTTCAGACAGCATAGTCAACCAGTTGCATCTGAAACATCCACAAGCCAGGCATGAGAGCTTGTGTTTCCCAGCAACTAACACTGTGAGGAATACTGCTTTGGTATTGACCATCATGCATAACCATCATGACTTAGGGGTTTATCACACTGGGGCTAAATTTGGCATTAAAAAGAGATTAAAGCTTATTTAAAGCAGCCCACAAATAAAGTGAAAATGGTGAGTAATTGCACGAATGGTTATCACACCCAGTTGAACAAATAAAGTGACATCAGAAGTGTATTGTCTCTGAAATCCCAAAATTAAAAAAAAGCACATTAATACTTCTTTGTGACCACTTTAATAATGGGTTTTGTGCAACAACGTATGGAATCATTACACATAATTATTAAATTTTTCTAGTATATTCACAGGATAAATCCCCAATCTCCTTCATGTGACAAATTCCTTATAGCCATTGATTGCCTTAGCAGCCATATTTCTTTTTTTTATCCCTTTCAAAGGTACACCTCATTGCACCTTACAGTAGAAAATGTCACTAACTATTTGCCTTCTTCCTTTTATTTGCCCCCTATCTCCCACTACCAGCTTCAGTGGATGATCTTGAATTCTAATATAACAGGGGAGGGAGAAAAACGTAGTGGTCTGAGACACTGTCTGGTGTGAACAGCCCATGCCTTGCAATGTTCTCCAGATGTATTGTTGGCCCTCTATAGCCACAGATTCTTTTTCCATGGTTTAATCATTGACAGCTTTAAAATATTCCAAAAATATATAAATTGCAAAAGAACAAACCTTGGTTTTGTCATTTTATATAAGGGGCCCCATTTGACTGTGCCACTGTATTTAATGGGACTTGAGCAACCATGGATTTTGGTATCCACGGGTGGTGGTGGTGGTGGTGGTCCTGGTCCTGGTGTATAAATGTTCCTCAAGGGTAGAAGCTCAGAAGGCAAAGGGAGTATTAGCAGATCACAGATCCTTTCAGAGTGACTGGGGAAGGTGGAGGGAGGTAGAAAGAGAGGAAGACCACATACCAGATGGTTGGACTCAATCAAGGAGACCATGGGCCTGAGCCTACAGGGTCTGAGGAGGGAAGTACAGGATGGGGGTTCATGTTGGAGACATCTCATTCACAGGGTCGGCATGAGTCTAGACTGATTCGAAAGCAGCTAAGAACAAGAGCCAAACAATCTCATGCTTTTGAAGAGGGTGCTTCGTTTGCTGTGATGAGCAAGACTTGGAACTGGCCACTTGGTGCTTTTGTGGAAGAATCAGTAGAGGGCAGCACAGGTACATCAGTGGTGCTGGCTCGGTGCCTGCCTTGGGATACACTAAAGCACTATTGCTGGGAGCTTTCTTGGCCCTCCAGCAGGGACAGAGCATCATCGGGAAGGCTACTGACCATCCAACCTACTGTGGCTCCAGGTGGGACATGGGCCAATAGCTTGCAACCCCAGTCCAGTTCTGGTGATCCTGGTGGTTTGTGGATGGCCATTCCAAGAAGTGCAGAAAGGCTTTTGCTTTGCCTTCAGCCCTCCTGAGTGATATCACTCGGGGGACAAGAAAGAGTCTTGACCACTCAACTTCAAATCTCTTCATTCATTTTGGGCCTTCTCTCCATCATCAGAACTAAAAGATGGAGAATCCAAGCACTCCTGCCAACTCTAACCCACATTTATTCCAGATTTTTAAAAAGGAAGGGAGCACCCAGTGTGACCCAGTTCTTATCCTCCAACTCTCCCACAGCACTTGCCTCCTCAGGCATTAGATGGTGTGTGTGTAAAATCTTACCTTGTCAATATTACCAGGTGTTTTATAACCACAGGGAGAATCTTTGTGTATCATTAGGGTGCAAAGTACTCAAAACGTCCCATGCCCACAGGAGTGTTTGTGTCTGTCGATTCAAATATATTCCATTCAAACACCTGGGGCCAGAAAATACACCATGGAAGTGAAACTGATATACTGTACATGCCTAACTACAATATGTCTTCCATTCTTCCAATCCAAACCCTCCCAACCCACCTTTTATCTGCTGCAGCTCTCCTTCTCATTCAGCCATTATTTCTTGATAGTGGAGAGTATGATGAAAGTGGCATAGAAGCATCCAGCTATTTTCCTGTAGATGGATGCTCAACAAAGGCATCATCCTTTGGGACCTACAGAAAATGCTCAGGGGGTCCTAGCAGGTGCTTGCTCCTATAAAGAACATAGCTAGGTGCTTTTTTGGTACTCCCCTCAGCTCTCCACCATCCAGGAAAGCAAGAAAAACAGGGGCTTGGGGAGGATTTTGTCACTGTGTGGTGAGTACAGAATTCTGACCTTTCCAACAACCAAAAAATTGAGTTAGGATGGTATATGTTGGACTTACACCATTGTAACTCACTAACATGATGCCAGTTTAACATCTCTCAATGTGTGGCTTATTTTCTTATCCCACTGCATTCCCAAGGAGGAGAAAAATGTTTCTCCGAATTCTCCAACCCATTTATAATAAAGCATGCCACGTTGGCATGGCTCCATCGCAGTTTGCCTTGGAAAAATAGGTCATTTGTTTTTGTCTTCACACATTAAATTTGTCTGAACAAAAAACTATCCACTGAAAGAAATTAATAAATTCATTTTGATGCCTAGTTCTTTTTGGTTATGGTAAAATTTAAATTTAATTAAAGAAAACTTCCACAAAAACTGTATATGGTTGGCCCATTGTTTACAACCACTCAGGCAACAATGCCACAAAGTGCCTTCACTGCAGGTTTAGTAGATTCTGCAGCCTATGTGGTTTTGAAGCCTTGTCTTGACTTAATGCTTTTAAAATAATTTTAAAAACATATTCTGATATCATTTTTGTCATTGTAAGTACAGTTCATCCTGTGTCCCTGTGGTTAAATAACACAAACATCTCAAGAGAGGAATAGGATTATCATTTCCCCAAAGAACCACATTTTTCTATTTTTCCCTGTCACCATCCTAAGGTGAAAAGTTGAAAGGGTCCTGCTGAATTTGTCTGTGGTAAGGATGTGGGCAATCCTTGGATTTGAGTGTGAATGCATCCAGGAGTCATAATAGCCAAACAGTCTGAGGTTCACTTATCTTGTTCTTTCATGTTGAGAATAAGATCAATTATAGGCCATATCCAGTTTGAATAATACCATCACAGGGATCTAATGGAACACACTCCCTCGGAGTGTGGTGAAGTCTCCTTCCTTAGAGGTCTTTAAGCAGAGGCTGGATGGCCATCTGTCAGGGATGCTTTGATGTGGAGTTCCTGCATGGCAGAATGGGGTTGGACTGGATGGCCCTTGGGGTCTCTTCCAACTCTATGATTCTATGATTCGAATTCTAATGTTAGGGGAGGAACACGAGAGCATGTTGATTTATGAGAGTTGAGGCATTATTGGAAACTATCAAAGGCAATAAAAGTAAGAATTCTAGATGCAATCTGTGCTTTTAATTCTTAGCTCTCCTGGGCATATCCAAGTTCCAGTCCCTTCCATTCTCAGCCAAATCCAATTTTATATTTAGTGTTATGATATTTCTAACCAGGCCCAGCCTGATTGCAAAAAGGAAGCAAAATGGATGTTTCAGTTAAAGAACACCTACAAAACCAATGTGGCATAGTGGTTTGAGTGCTCAACTTTGGAGACCAGGGTTTGATTCCCAGCTCAGCAATTAAACCCACTGGGTGACCTTGGGCAAGTCACATGCTCTTAGCTTCAGGGAAAGGCAATGGCAAAACTTTTATTGATAAATCTTGCCAAACCCATGATGGGGTTTCCATATGGTCACCATGAGTTGTGTGAAGGCACACAACAGCAACAACAAACAAAATAGAGCTGGGCTAGCTCTACTGTTAGACATGGTGAGGCAACTGCCTCAGGCAGCAGATGTAAGGTGTCATGAAAAGGCAAAGAGTAATTCATTAATTAATTTATTATAGATGTATTTTCACTACTAGGAAGGAGATGGATAATTTTTGTGGTTTTCTGCCTTGGTTACTATTTGCCTTGAGCCTGGAAGGGGTGGATGCCATTTGCTGTTCTTCCTCAGGAAGCAACATTATTTGGTCCAGCTCTATGCCAACAGAGGACTAAATCCAATTATTTGTCCTATAGAATCAATGGGGACTTGGTAACTGAATGAAAATTCAGTTGAATTTAGTGGCTAAACCATTGGATTTGGGCTGATGAGTAACCTGAGAGGTGTATTCTAGGATCTCGTTCACATTTAATAGTATGCTGTTGGGCTGTGAACAGTTCACCGAGTTCAAAGCAGACAGCAAAGTGGTATCTTTGAATTCTTTGTGACATAGGAAGGGAGCTTAGGACTGCCTGCTTGAAAGTGTTGCTAGTAACTCATTTCTAAGGAATTTCAGATCATATTACAACATCTCCCAGAATCCCCCTATGCTAACTGGAAGATTCTGGTGCAAAACATCAGCTTTATAGAACTGTGGAAACTGAAGGATGGAGTATAAATAAATAAATACCCATGTCTGAATATTACAGGAATGGATGATTCAACCTCTAAATTATTTGTAATTATTTGAAATATTATTTCTACAAATATTTCACAACATGGTGCATGAGTTGGCACAATGGCATCCCTTGCTCAACGTTGCTGAGGTTACTGGCATTATCCCACAGGAGCACCATGAGCAAGGTGTACTCACAGTAGCAATTATGTGATCCGGGGATAGACTCATTTGCCCAGAATCTCTATAAAAGTCATTAATTTAATTCCACTTCCCCCCACGCTGCCCCTCAGTTTTGACCTCAAGCAAATGCATAACAAATTGGGCTTTTATGGCAGTATAAATGGATGGTGGTGAACCAGAATGGTGTAGCGGTTTAAGTATTGAACTATCACTTTGGAGGTCAGGGTTTGATTCCCAACTTAGCCATGAAACCCTCTGGGTGACCTTGGGCATGTTACAGTCTTTCATCCTCAGAGGCAAACCTCCTCTGAACAAATCTTGCCAAGAAAACCCCAGGATAAGTTTTAGGGTCGGCATAAGTCAGAAACCACTTGAAGGCACACAGCAACGACAACAAATGGATGCTCTGACCAGACTCTTCATGAAGAGGGAGTGTTGGACGTGGACGGAATACCATGCAGGACACTGCCTGTCAATAGTGAGAGTTGTTGGAATGGGCAAGGATTCATTCCAAGGACATATACACACACATACATCCATATACATATATACACACATATTAGTGTACAGCTAATAAGGGTAGTAAAAATTATATATTTGACCACTAAATTTGCCTATGCCTGGATCAGAAAAAACAGCCCCAGTTCCAAATCTTGGGCTAACGAAGCTCTCTAGCAAAGCTAGTAATTATGAACTAATGATGAGTCCCTTCAAATGAGTGGATGTCCTGCCAAGTGAAAAGCAATGTTCACAGCAGAAGACCTTATGTGATTAGTCTTGGTCAGAGTTGGCTCCAAGATATTTTGGTTCTTCAACAGACTACTGTCTTCAAGAGTCTCTTCAGCATCCCTTCCAGTTCTAGCCTGCATCCTCCCAGCATCCTTCCTCTGGGAGTTGTAGTTCAGCCTGTCTCTGGATCTATAGCATTGTCATCTCTGACCATACGCATCTCTCAAACAATCGTTCGGACTGCTTGTGTAAGTAGACCAGGTGGAACTGTGACCCATCCAAAGTGGATGACATATCTTTGTGTTAACTGGACTGCATGGACTAGCAGAGGAAACCCTCTAGGAAGATATTTGGATTTCAAAGGCTTTTCATACTTGCTAAATCTGGAAAGCAAGGAGAAGGTGTTTTTCTTGTTCATGCTCACTCCTACTCATCACAGGTTGCTGTTGCTGCTGTTCAAGTAATTTCCCACTTATGGCGACCCGAAGGCGACCCTATCATGGGATTTTCTTGGTAGGTTTCTTCAGAAGGGGTTAACCATTCTCATCCTCTGAGGCTGAGAGAGTGTAACTTGCCTAAGTCACCCAGTGAGTTTAAATGGCCAAGCTGGGATTTGACCCTTGGTCTCCAGTCATAAAGCAAGCACTCAAAGCACTACACCATGCTGGTTTCAGCTCTCCAAATCCTCCAGTCAGCATGATCAGTTTGATGTAAATTCTGGATTTGTAGCCAAAGAAATAAGTATTTCTGAGCTCTGGGTCTTGTGCAGCTTTTCTGTCTTCTTTCTCTCCTTAATAGTTTTTTCTGCAGTAAAAAAGAAGTGGGGGAAAAACTGTCGGGAAGAGGAGAGGGTCACAAATGAAAGACGATAATGAACACACCTCTTAATCCATACTCTCCAACTGAACTGATTTGGCAAGGGCAATCCTGATTAATCTTCTTGCACCTCACTTTTTCAACCGCTTTTAAAATATCCCAGTTTCTCTCTCCTCCTCCCACTTTCTCCCGTTGTCCTCGCCTTTCTTCAGTTGTTGCAAAAATAGTCACACTCCATTAAGTCAGCAGGGAGTGGAGAAGAGGAGGGGACAGGATTTTGGTCATCCCAGGAGGCTCATGCAAAAGCAAACTACTGCATCTTCTCCTGGCTTGTGTGATATTCCTCATTAATAATATTTGCCATCTTGACCAAACACTGATGACACTTGGCCACATGTGTTCCTGTTTTCACCTATGCATCAAAGGCAGTGGCATCACTAGGGAGTGCAAGGGGCGTGGACCACACCAGGTGACACCCTAAGGAGGGGGTGACACCACTGCTCCTCCAACACCTACCTTTTGGCAGAAACAGGCTCTGGCATTAATCTGTTTCCCTTTAAAATGCTTTAAGAGATGGTTGGAGTGGGATGAGGTTCAGTGAGAGGAGAAAGGAGATGCCCTAGAATTTTAAAATTTAAAATTTCAACATTTTAAAATTTAAATTTTATTATTTTTTTCAAAAATAAAATTTTTATTCTTATATTTAAAAAAAAACATCTTATTTTAACCAAATCTTCACTATGTATATGTACATGCATTTAGGTTGTGGGTATGATGTAATCTGAATGTATAATTTTAATTTTGCTATTCCATTCAGTGGTACAGTCGCCCCTCCATTTTCACAGACTTGGAATCAGTGTTCCTCATAAATATGCAAGGCGCAAACAGAGGGCTACACAATGGGGTGCACACCTGAGGCATGTACACAGTGGCACATGCAGGAACGCACCACCATTGGAGTCAATAGGGACTCCAGTATCAGTGATTTTCCATTTTCACAGGGTGTCTGGAACAGATCCCCTGCGATAACAGAGGGGTGACTGTATATGGGAATTACAATTAATGAGTAGCATTAGTATAAAAAAGCATTACTAAAGATTCTGTATGGTGTGAAATGGAAGGAGGAGGTCAATGGGGGGGGGGGTGTGACACCATGAATGACCGCACTTGGTGACACTAACCCTAGGGATGCCACTGATCAAAATATTTTAGTTCTTTTTCCCAGCCTCCACCATCTTTACGAGGAAAATTCTCTGTGAGATTTTTTGTGAGCATAAAATGAAAAGGAGTAGGATTAAGCCATCTTGGATTCCTTGAAGATAAAAAGGAGGAAATAAATCTTAACAACAGCAGCAGAAAAATCCCTCAGTATGGTTTGGGCTGGGTTGGTGCTATTAGCATTTGCATGGCTGACAGCTCACTTGGTGTAGTGGTTTGAGTTTTGGACTCTGGAGACCAGAGAAACCCCCCTCTGAAGAAACTTGCCAAGAAAGCCTCCGTGATTCCTTAGGGTCACCATAAGTTGGAAGTGACTTGAAGGCACACATACACAACAACAAACTGTCTTACTCCTAAGCCCCATTCACACTACAAAAATAATCTGGGATGAATATGGGTAAAATCCTTGTTGTCCACACATGTCCCGAATGCACTCGATGCACTTGGGGCATGGGGGGGGCACCCCCCATAACCCAGGATATTTGATTTCCTGAGTTTTCCTGAAAGATCCGCTTCGATCTTTAGCAGCGTGAATAAGCTTCCAGATTGATTCAGATCGCTCTATATTGTTCAAGGGAATGGAGGTGGCTCCATTTTATCCTGAAATGATAGCATGTGTGAATAACCAAGGATTACAGTGGCTCGAAGAGATTTGTGAACCCCATACAAAATGGGAGCAACAAACCTGATATGCATCAGCGGGAGATCTGCATCTCCTTCAGAAAAAAAAAAATAAGTATGAATGCCCCCATACTGTTATGAATTTATTTGGTGGTTTCCTTTTCCAGTGCCAAGTGGTCTATGGAGCTCAACTTACTGCAATTCTGAAAGAAATGATTTGACAACATTGCAGCAATGCCAGTGTTGCTGTGGCCCCCTTCATGTGTGAGACCCAGGATAATTTTCTCTCGTACCTTTTCTTAGAAAAGTCCTACTTGGATTTTAACATGATGAAGTGACCCATGCCTTCCTGTTCACATCATGTTCTTTGACCTTTCTCTTTGGATTGCCCACAGACCTCTACATCTGTTAATCACCATTATCCTAACTCCAGTGTGGAGCCACATGACTCCTTCTTGACCCATACCTGTAAGCATCCTGCCCAACTAGAATCTTAACACCACTTTCACCCTCCCCTTCTTTCCTTTGCCACACAATCACAACCAATCTGAGTTGGTGTCACACACTAGAAACCACTGGCTGACCACGAGGATCTTGTTTCTTCTAAGCTTTATTACTGGGGGGTGACGAAGAAATGCAGGGCTGATGTATGCATTCTTTTAGCATGGATCAGGGCCTTCCCTTCAGGGGCAGAGGAGCAGAACGCCCACTTGTTCTCTCACAGGTGGAAGTTGAGGATTGCCGCTTCCCGCAGGGTGTGAGGCTTGTGGTAACACATTGGTTGCCACAGCAGAGTAACATGGAAGCCCTGGAAACCAGCCCAGGACTCTTTCCTCAAGAGCTTATCTGATGCCAAGGAGGCAGAGGAGAGCCATTAACAGTACATGGCTGCTCTTGATGAAAGCAGGGCCCCTGCACAGTGTGTTCTTTCTTGGCCTCTGGGCCTCTTCCCCCACAGTCCTGCGTAATGCTCAAAACAGGGGATTTGGCAACAAGACGCCTTTCAAAGGTAACTGGATTTCCTGGGTCATGCTGAGAGTGAGATCCACCCACCAGAAAGCCTCGCTGTAGAAACTGCCATTCTGGAGATTCAGTTCTGTGTCCACCTCTGGAAGCAAGTTGGCATCCCCTCCATACCAGTAAATGCACTTACAACATACAGTGGCGTCCTTGGGCTTGGTGTCACCCCGTGCAGAGGAGCTACTGGGGGAGCAGCCTCCCCAACTCACTTGCTTGGCTACCCACCCACCCACCCAGGGCTGTAGGTAGGGGACGGCCAGGAAAATGAGGAAGGAGAGGGAAAAGAGGCTTGCCCCTCCTTTGCCTCCATATGGTTTACTTGTGAGGAGGGAGCTGGGCAGAGGCAAAGCCAGGAGGGTCAGCCTTGTCTTTCCTACACCTCCATGTTACTTCCTTGTGAAAAGAGAGCCAAGTGGAGGTGAAACCAGGAGGGGTGAGTTCATCCCTCTTCCTCTTCCTCTGCCTTGGCTACCTCCTCAGGAAGAGAGCCATGGCAGTCAAGAAGAAGCGCCAGGTGCCAGCAGCACACATACACACCCACAGTGGGAGGAAGGCCTGATGTCACCCCTCTTCTGACGTGTCACTCAGTGTGCTTTGCACCCCCTGCACTACCCTGGTGACACCACCGACAACACAAAACTACAGTGTCTAAAGACAACTTTGGTTTTCTGGGCCAACCATATCATCAGGCAAAGTGGAGCTGCTGCCTTAGCTAGGGAGGGTACAACAAAGTGTCGGAGGAAAGACCTGTGCGCCATGTGGCTTTTGCTGCCCTCCTCTGTCCCACCTCGCTTGCTTCCTTCATGTGAAGCAGAGAACGCTTTCCCATCACCAGTGTTGAACAAAGAGTCAACCGCTAATCCAGTTCACTTCTTTCTACATGGAACTGAGTGGGAGGGAATCTCATTTTTTGCCCCAAGCAACAAAACATCTTGAGCAAAGCCTGATGCTATGAAATGATGTAAAAATATTAAGATTTTTTTTTTAAAATGCCACATGCATGCTCATGTTTATTCGCAGGTACATCACAGTTAAAGAAATAGATGTAGCGTAATCTTCGATGTTACCTCTTTAACAGAAAATGTGGTGCCAGAGGCAGAATGAATGGGGATAAGTCCTACACCACAAAAAAGAAGTTCAACATGTTTTAGCAAACTTTTTTATCCAAAATTAACAACATACGCATATGAAATGAAACAAGCAGGTTTACCTTAAGGAAATAAAACAAAAACATTTTGAATCTTCTGGAGACCACCTGAATGCTTCTTCCATAATGCATCCGAGGATTTTTATTTATTTTTTCCTTTTACCAGCCTCCACTGTTCTCATGATTTCCATTTTGGTGGCCAAATGTACATAACTATGCTTCTTTAACATAGGAATTTAGCACACAAGGGAAAATTGGTACTTTAAATGGTGATTAACCTGTCAAAATCATGCAATCACAATTACAATTAAACACAATTAACATTTTCACACAAGAGCTATTATCCTGGCAATAAACAGCAACAAATAATTCACAAGAAAATCCCATGAATGATTTGTTGCTGTTTATTGCCTGGTTTTTCTTGGGATAATGGCACTTTAATTGTTTTTAATCTTGACGTTGCGTGAAAACCATTAGCCAATTGCACGATTATCACAGGATATTCCCAGGTGTGATTTTGAGTGTGATATTGTGTGAAAACTAAACTTGTGTAAAATTAATCATGAATGTACAATTTTACAGGTTAATCACTGCTTATACTTCCAATTGTCCCCATGTGATAAACTCCATAGTGGGGGGCAGTTGGTGAGGCAGGTTTATCTATTTTCTCCTTTTCCCTCTATTTTGTGGTTCATGCATGCCCGGAAAGGGATTCTGGAGGCAGCTGCTATTTACTTTGCCAGTTGTAGTTAATTACACATAGCTACAGTAAGATTGGCTAGGAGAATTCCATTTTTTCCAGAAGAGAGAGGGTATAAAAAGACTATAGATAGGAGCTTTGCTGTTGGAGGCTTTGTTAAAGGAGGCATGTGTACAGCCTTAAAAAAGACACCGAGCACAAAGGGTGGCATTATGCGAACCCTGGTGTCTTTTAATTATTTTGAATTGTATGGTTGTGTCAATTGAAAAGTACATGATTAATGCCTAATGAAATCTCAACTGCCAGGGTGGGGCAGCCTAAACATGATCCAAAATGTGACCTAACACAACCCTTTGCCCCTCCCTTCTGCAAAGACAAATAAATAAGCAAACATGCACACATAATAGAGATTAATTTTTTTAACAGATAATTTTTAACACAGAATTCTACTTTTTCTGGTGGAAAAAATTGGGTTTTGTTGTCCTGGAGATCTCATAGTATGACACAAAGTAGCTTAAGTTCTTCATTACAGCAGTTAGTTAAGGTTGCCATTTTCCACGTAGGGTCACTAAAAGTGGAGTCCTTTCCCTGCCCATTCAGAGGTCCCACTGAGTTCACTGGGGCTTACTCCCAGCAGGAAGAACCCCAGTAATTTTCATAAGTGAATAAATGATTGCAAGAGCAGAGGTGTGGGAGTGTGGGTGGGAGCGAGGGTGAAAGAGATGCTGCTGACTTGTGCAAACTGGTCCAGTAGAGCTGCAGACGTTAGATGCCACATTTACACTGAGACGCTGGGGCTGAACGAAATTCCCTCTGGTGTGGTTGTAATGGAGTTATTTTATTTCATTTTGCTTGCCATATTGATTTTAGATTATGGGAGATGCAAAATAACTGCAGGGAATGACTGAAACTTATGACCCCCCAACAAAAGCCAAAGCCATGACTGGAATAAAGATCTCAGCATCTTCCTCTTGGCCCAGAGAAACAATTTCAAGGAACTCTTTGATGTGTTAGCATTTTTTGTGATTCATATTTCATCATTTTAGGAGTTCCTCTGAGCTGTAAATCATGAGATTCTTCATACAATCATAAAGTTAACTTTCAAAATATTTAATAACTTTTAGCCATTGTGGTTGTTGAGTAATAGGCCTCCTCCACTATGCTAAAAGAGACAAAAAGAGTAGAAGGGAGAGACTCAGTTTTTTAAAAAATAAAATTTTATATCACTGGTTTAGGGATGGAAATGGTATTATTAATGCATTAAAATATGATCTTAAGATTTTTTGATCTAGCAAATAAGCATTTAGAAGCACTATGTCACTTAGGATTGCAGGAAGATGTTTAAAAATAAATGAGAGATACATTCCTGTTCCACACTGCATACATACTCTTTCACAGAAGTGTTTAATATGTTTAAAAGATGTCTTTCTCTTATTTTTCCTGTTTTAGACCGGGGTCACATTTGAGTCAGAAGTCAAACAGAAGTGGTGGCACTGTGGGATCACTAAGGGGACCCAAACCAGTATTTGAACCTGGCCCAGCAGAGGCAGTCCACAAGGTAAGGATC
This sequence comes from Urosaurus nigricauda, assembly GCA_034509955.1. Taxonomy (NCBI): domain Eukaryota; kingdom Metazoa; phylum Chordata; class Lepidosauria; order Squamata; family Phrynosomatidae; genus Urosaurus; species Urosaurus nigricauda. The sequence goes on from JAOEGL010000002.1 coordinate 137,490,963, forward strand.
ACAAGCAGCAGTATATTGATAAAATCCTTAAGGCACTCATCTCAAAGCCTCCACAGGTGTGCCTTTAACAAGAGTTTCAAAATACAGACCATTGTGTTGATCCATACCAATAAAACAGTTCTAAGAGTTTTCATCTCCACAAGAAGCCAGACTTGTGTAAACCAATTGGATCTTAATTGCTTTGCTAAACTGTTACTTTACAAGTTTATTGCTCTCTGCTCAGAACCAGTAATGTAGCTAAACAAGGATTCACAGGGCTGAATTGACAGATCCATCTGAATACCAGGAAGAATGGCATCATCTGGTGCCCCAGTTGTAGGCAAAAAGTAGGATATCATAGAATCATAGAATCATAAAGTTGGAAGAGACCACAAGGGCCATCCAGTCCAACCCCCTGCCATGCAGGAACTCTCTCCATCAAAACAGATGGTCATCCAGCCTCTGCTTAAAGACCTCCAAGGAAGGAGACTCCACCACTCCAAGGGAGTGTGTTCCACTGTCAAACAGCCCTTACTGTCAGGAAGTTCCTCCTAATGTTGAGGTGGAATCTCTTTTCCTGAAGCTTGCATCCATTATTCCCGGTCCTGTTCTCTGGAGCAGCAGAAAACAAGCTTGCTCCCTCCTCAATGTGACATCCCTTCAAGTATTTAAACAATATATACGTGTACAGAAACAAGCGAAAAACCCTCTCAGTTTTCCACCTGCTCACTCTACAAACCATTATGACTAGAATGTCTCCCACATCTTGTTGCTGGGGAAAATCTCTCTAACTCCAGCCATCCCACAAGATTTTAGTTAAGCTTAAGAGAGCCCTGAAAATTTTAAGAAAGGTGGTTGTTATTTATGTATTTATGTCCCACCTTCCCCCCAGATCTAGAGCAGTGGCATCATGTGGCAGGTGAGAGGGGTGTGGAAAGTTTGATAGCACCCAGGAAAATTAAAGAAGGGTGGTTGGCATTTATTTATTTATACCCCACCTTCTCCCCAGAACTAGAGCAGTGGCATTACTAGGGGGTTGCGAGGAGTGCGGCCCATACCAGATGACACCTCAGAAGAGGGGTGACACTTGGCTTGGCTTCCTCCCATTATGGAGTGCGCTACTGCTTTACCTACCCTTCCCATCTCCCTTCTGGGAGAGGATAGAGGCATGGCAAGGTAGGCCGCCGCCACCGCCGTCACCCAGCAGCCCTTTCTGGGTCTGGCCAGGTGGGGCAGTAGGAGAGAAAAGAAGCAGGAACAGGGGTGAGTGCAACGCTCCTGGCATTCCTGTCACTAAGTTCCCCCTTCAAGAGGAAGCTGCAGTGGCAGTGAAAGAGAAGGGATGTTCCCTGCCACTGACTCACTTGTCCAGCAGTCTTTGGCAAGTGGGCAGTGGACAGAATGAGTGGGAAAGGCAGGGGAGGCTGCCACCATTCCTGCTCCACTGTCAGCCCCCTTTGCACTGATAATACCAAGCCTGGGGACACCACTGATCTAGAGCAACAGGTAATGTCATTCCCCCTACTATGCAAAAAGGCTTCCACCTTCAGTCCTGAGAACCCAGCAGCCCTTTCACATTTCTTAAATACTGTATTACACTATGGGGTTTATTGCATAGAGGCAGAAACTAGATTTAAAGTGAAAACAACCCACTTTTGCGGGTTGTTCTTCACATGACGTTTGGGTTGAACTTGAAAAGAAAGTACAGTCGGCCCTCCTTATCCGTAGATTTCTTTATCATTGATTCAAGTGCTCACGGCTTGAAAATATTTTTAAAAAGTATACATTCAAAATAGGAAACCTTGATTTTCCATTTTATATGAGGGACACTATTTTGCTGTACCATTATATTTAATGGAACTTGAGCATCCACGGATTTTGTTATCCACAGGGCGGTCATGGAACCAAACCCAGCGGATTAAAAAGGACCCACTGTTGAAAAAAACCTGCAAATGCAGGTTGTTTTTCAGATGTTTGGGTGAAAGAGAAATAACGTGAAAATAACCTGAAAGGAAAGTCGCCAACACCTGCTCTCAGGTACAAAGTAGTGGGTTTTGGTGACTTTCCATTTGGGTTAATGTCGCGTTATTTCTCCTTTACAGAAACATGTCTGAAAAACAACCCGCTTTTGCAGGGTTTTTTCAGACTTTTAAATCCCATTTCTGCATGGGATTTAAGTAATTTGCCTCTGTGTGATAATGATTCCGCTTTGATTGCCATGGCTCCATCCTAAGGAATGCTGGGATTTGTAGTCTAGTGGGAAACTAGAAGAGCTCTCTCTGAATGCCCCATCCTAAACTGCCAATCCCAGGATTCCATAGGACAGAACCATGGCTGTAAAAGTGGAATCATAGTGCTATAATTTCATGGTGCATAAGGACCCCTGGCTCAGTTATTCCAGAGCTTTTGATTTGTGTCACCTCTTGGATGTCAACTAAACCACATACATTATTACAAGAGTGGGAGAGGAAACTTGGGGCCATGAACTGACATGACTTGTAAGGAAATCCTTTCCCAATCTCAGATATGATATTCAGTTGGGACGTGGCTGTGAAGGAATGCCATGAGCTGAGTCATTTGACTGAGTCCCACCCTATGCCTGTGTCATTTCTTGAGACTCCTCCTGCCACAAAAGGAAGCGGGATAAGATTCACAAGACTAATAACTCCCCATTTCCATTTACAAATAAATTAGTGTGTGATCTGAATCAATGGATCCATTTGACACTGGAGTGTGGTTCCCACTACATTTGCCCCAATCATGTTTTTTCTCGCTAAAATAGTCCACTTGTGGTTCCCATTCATGAATTAATTGATTCAAAATGATTTGATTCCAGCCAGATGAAGATGAAATTTAAACCAATTCTGATCCGTATGTGGTTCCGACTTGCGCAGATCTGATTTATCAGAAAAGAAGCGGAAAAGATCAGCGTCAAAAAGCTGCAGATTAAATGGGTCTAGCGCGGAATCACTTCAGCGATTCGGATTAAGTCGGAACCAGGGTTGTTTAAACTGGTTCAAACCAATTCACAATCCAGTTTAAAAGGTAGTGGGAATGAGGCCTAAGAGGAGAGGGTAGTGGAAGTTGACTTTTGAAGAACAACTCCCAGAAACTCACAGTGGCCCTGCTAGCTGGAAGAGTCTGGGAGCCACAGTCCACAAGGTTATGTCTCCACACTCTATAAATCAATAGGTATGGGTGAGAAATAGTGATAGCCAGACTTATGAATAAAGAAGACTTATTGGCTTATTGGATGCATCAATTCCTAACCTCATGATCCACAGCTCCCCCAACAGCAGAACTAAAGCAATTTGACACCACTTAAACTGTTGTGGCTCCATCCTGTGGAATCCTGGGTTTTGTAGTTTGGTGACATATTCAGCCTGGTTTGGTAGAGAGATCTGGTATCTCACCAAACGACAAATCCCAGGATTCTGTAGGATAGATTCATGACAATTAAGGTGGTGTCAAACTGCTTTATTTCTGTAGGATGAGAGTCATGACAGTTAAAAGTGCAAAAAGTCAAGTTGCAAAAGATAATTAGGATAGATATTGTTGGGGAAGGGTCCCCACTACAGGAGCAGAATACATACAGGTAGTTCCGCCCAATATCTTGTCACTGCCTGGTATCTTTTGCTTAACTGCCTGATCATGGCTTCCCAAAGCCTTGTCAGTTTCTCCTGCGACTCTATGACAGAGAGAACTGAAGAACCAGGGACTTCATTCTTGCCTTACCTGCTACACTACCAAACCCCTGGCTCACATTCAGCTGCCCTGGAAATTGTGTTTCTCTTGTGATGCTAGTGAAGCAAGTATAAGGCTAGTGTGGCTTCTGAAGAGCCTTCATGGGCAGACATGTTAGGCATGTTACAGGAGCTCAGTCTTTCATTTAAGTAGCCAAAGGCGGCTGACAAAGATGTATTTTCGGACACACTTTGGAGATGATCACACAGGGAAAAAAAGACATCCTTGTCCTGTCTTTTCCTGGTCCTTATGTGATCATGAAAAGATTTTCAGACGACATCGCACTTATCCGGTCATTGTCCTGTCATTGAACCACAACTGACCATGATCGCACAAAAGACTTTCACATGACATTGTGCTTATCCTGTCATTGTCCCATCACTGAAGTGGAATTGTCTTGTCATTTTGTATTAATGGGAGTTTGCATTAGTACAATTCCACTTAAATGACAGGATAAAACTTCTCTAAAATGCTTTTGTGCAATCGTGATAAGGACAGGAGACGAATTTGCTTTGCTTCCAACCCTGTCCCATCCCTGTGTGATAATCTCATTTGTATCCCACACTCTTAGAATCATAGAGCTGGAAGAGACCACAAGAGCCATCCAGTTCAACACTGTGCCATGCAAGAAGACACAATCAAAGCACTCCCAACAGATGGCCATCCAGCCTTTGTCTAAAAATCTCCAAAGAAGGAGACTCCGCCAAACTCTGAAGCAGTGTATTACACTGTCGAATAGCTCTCACTGTCTGGAAGTTCGTTCTAATGTTTAGGTGCAATTTCTTTTCCTGTAGCGATCCATTCCTTCTGGTCACAATCAATTTCCATGTCCCTTAACCTTGTTTTCTCCAGGCTAAACATACCCAGCTCCCTAAGCTACTACTCATAGGGCATGGTTTCCAGACCCTTCACTATTTTGGTTGCCTTCCTCTGGACATGCTCCAGCTTATTAATGTACTTTTTGAATTGTGATGCCCAAAAGTGGATGCAGTATTCCAGGTGAGGCCTGAACAAAGGTGAATAGAGTGGTAGTATTATTTCTCTTGATCTAGACACTATGCTGCTACTGATGCAGTCTAGAATTGCATTGGTTTTTTTAGCTGTGACATCACATTGCTGACTCGCATTCAGCCTGTGATCCACTAAGACTCCAAGATCCTTTTTGCATGTACTGCCATCAAGTCAGGTGTCACCCATCCTATATCTGTGTATTTCATTTTTACTCCCCAAGTGGAATTTTCTACATTTCTCCTTGTTGAAATTCATTTTTGTTAGTTTTGGCTCATCTTGTAATCTGTTTAATCATTTTGAACTCTGATTCTGTCCTCTGTGGTGTTAGTAATCCCTCCTAATTTATTGTCATCTGCAATTTTGGTAAGCATGTCTTCTATTCCATCATCCAGGTCACTGATAAAGATATTGACTAGCACTGGGCCTAGGACAAAACACCGTGGCACCTCACTGGTCACTTGTCTCCAGGATGAAGAGGGGCCATTGGTGAGTACTGTTTGGGTTTGGTCAGTCAATCAATTACAAATCTACCTAACAGTTGCATTCTCTGGACCACATTTTAAATGCTTTTTTGCAAAGATATCATGGGGAGCTTGTCAACGGCCTTACTGAAATCAAGATATGCTACATTCACAGCATTCCCTTCATCTACCAAGCTTGTGACTGTGTTAAAAAAGAGAGAGAGAGATAACATTAGTCTGGCATACTGACTTTTAGTAATCTTGCTCACTGATAAATCTTGCTCAGAGGACAATGTCCATCAAAATTTATCCCGAGTGTTTCTCCAGTTCCTTTGACATTGGTTTCCAATTCAAAATCTTTCCCAAAATCAGGAAATTATGATGTGGCCGGATTTTTCTGTCCATTCAAGGAAGTGAGTGGGAGGAAAAAGGAAGAAGCAGAACACAGAGTTAAACTTATTACACATGAAGAATTTATCACACATTTGGAATCTGTTGTGCATCACTTCAGATCAGTAGCATAAAAATAGACGTCTGCTTGCAAAATTATGTACAAACCCACACATTTTCTTTCCAAGGAAACAAACGATATTTGTGAAATTCTATTTGGCCAAACGCCTGGTTACCTGACTGCAATTTTTAATTATGAAATTTATATAGAAGACATCCCGGTTCAGAAATGCCAACATGAAATTAAAAATGAACTAAGGGATGCACACGAACACAGCCTACACAGGCAGCTCCAGCAAATTCCAGGAATTGCAACACCGTTTTGAATTTCTCAATAGCGTGCCTGGTCCGTGTGTTATTAAACACTTTCCCCCCTGCTCTATCTGGTAGGTCTATCGTCCAATTTAATTATAGTAATGCTAGTGTGAGACTGGGATACTTGGGCTTGTACATAGTGTCAGATGTCATAGAGAGTCCTGAGTGAAAATTTAATGCAATATAATATCCACAAAACACTTCAGGAGGTGGATTTAAAATGGCATAACTGAGGAAGCTCAGTAAGTAGCTGTAAATGAACTCAAATTAACCTCAAATTACCATGTGCTGGAAAAGATAATTGGAATGAACAAGGGGCTGGATTATCTCTTATATATGGAAAGTATCTGGGTTTTTTAAAGTTTAGAACAGGGATAGCCTTCCAGCTGCTGCAGGACTGTAACTCTCATCATCCATAGCCAATATTGTTGATGGTGGGGGATGATGGAAATTATAATCCAATAACACCTGGAGGACCACACGTTGCCCACTCTTGGTTTCGATAATGTAGTACAATGCAGGGGGAGAAAACAGATATTCCAGAGTTTATGCTATTGTGAATGAAGTGGAAGTAGGGGAGTATCTGTAAAAGTCTTCATCTGTATTGTAGAAATAATCCTGTTTAACACCACATTAACTGTCATGGCCCCAATGCTGTAGAATTCTGGGGACCGTAGTTTTGTGAGATATTTAGCCTTCTCTGTCGGACAGCTCTGGTGCCACAAGAAAGTGCAGGTCCCAGAATTGCACATTGAGCCATGGCAATTAAAGTGGTGTCAAACTGGATTGTTTCTGCAGTGTGGATGCAACTTCAGCTATGGGGTTTGTACTGTTCATTGACAGGGTGAGTGGACAGGCTAGGGTAGTACTCCACAGCATCTTGTGGTTAGGGTAGTAACATCACAGCATCACAGCATCTTGATTTGCAGAGATTAAAAAGCAAAGCTTTTAACATCATGCAGAAAATGATTAACCTTCTCCCCAGAGGACAGAGGGTTGCCAACACCTATAAAGTTTGTGCCAGCAGTGTATTGCCGGGTGGGTTGCAATGGAGCTGGGAAATCCAACTCCTGGCTCCAAGTAGGCACCATTGCAAGTGGAAAGGAACAGGATGCACCTTGTGGCTTTGCTTGCAGCTGTGCTCATGAGGGAAAGGGCCTTCCTTGAAAATTGAAAATCTGTGAATTAATATTGTAGCACATCACATCTAACTTTAAGACAGATTCACAGTTCTGTGTCCCCGGCCTGGGAATTGCTACCAGTGTATCAGATATATTTGCTTTTAGATACAAGGATTTAATTGTTGAACTTGTCATTTTTAAAGTTCTTTTCAATCCAGTAGAGTATTCCGGTACGAAATGCTTCTATAGCACACACACACACAGACAGTATCCTGTTAACAGATTTTGTCTGGTGTCACATGTCCCTTCTTGGTTTTAGGCCCATCAAAAGTACTCAGCCACTGAGTGTGCTGTACTGACTGCTGAAAATTTAGGATCGTAGAATCACAACCAAACAAAATGAATTGGACAAAATACTAGAAGACAGTGGAGAATTTTTTCCTCCTAAACTTTATAAGCTATTAAAAGAAAGAAAATTAGAAGAAAATGCCACAAAACATTTTATGATCCTGTGGGACCCAGATATAAGAGAACTTTTGGAATTACAAAGCTGGCATTTAGCAAGATTAATAATAATAATAATAATAATAATAATAATAAATACGTTTTATTTCTAGCCCGCCCCTCTGAACGAGCAATTGGGGAGGGGTACAAAAGAGAATAACAATTAACAAAGCAAAAATACAAAGCAGTTATAGCAACAACAAAAATACATAGTAATTATAACAAAAAATAAAATTAACAAAGCAAAATACATAACAATTAACATATCAAAACAAGTAAAAAGAACTGTTCAATTCACAAAATCTCAAAATATCCATGAAAACTACTTAAAAATGGCATCTCACTGGCACCTAACACCAGAAGAAATAGCAAAAAATATGTAAAAACAATCACAACTGCTGGGAATGTGAAACCACAAAAAGAACATGGATCCACATATGGTGGCATTGTAAAAAAACGAGGGAATTTTGGAAAAACATTTGTAAGATCCCAAAAGTAAACTTTCAATTAACTCCAGAAGTGTATCTGTTAAATATGACAGACAAAATATCGGACCATCAAGCAAGCGAGAAATGGAAACAAATTTTATAGTCATGATTTCAACAGCAAGGATTAGCTTTGCAAAAAAGTGGAAACAAAAAGAGACACCAAACATTGAAGAGTGGATAATACTTCCGGTGGTTATGGCGGCGTGATAGTCACACTTCTAGGATCGTTCCGGGAGGTGACTACTAGTTGCGGAGACGGGATCGACTGGGATCAGTCCAGACGATCGGAGATATCCCCCCAGAGCAGGGGGAAGCAGAGGGGCCCGACGAAGACATCCCTGACCCTTGATAAGTGGCGAGGAGAAAAAGCGAATCGAAGGCAAGAGAAGAGGGAGAAAGGAGTTGGGGGAAGTCCGGGCAGCCACGTCCGCAACAAGTAGCCTCAAGCCGCGGCTTGTTGGCAGAGGCTCCGCCACCACTTTTAAACTTTTAAATCTTGGATGCATCATCTACAGATGCATCCTCTAAATCGGATGGAGGATTGAGCCCTACCAATCTAAATACTTTCTTCAAAAAAGAGGATCCGTCTAGAGAACTCTGATCAAAGGGAAAAAAAAAAAAAGAGCAGCTGAAAGGAGTCGGTGGTTGTCGGCGGTGGATAGAGAAAGGCATAGAACAAGCGGCGAGAAAGTAAGCTAATGGTTAAAAGGTTTGATTAGAATATAAACGTAATAAAACAAAATAAAACATAAATGAAATAAGACATTAATAATCAAAGAGAAGTTGCGAACTGAGATAAAAAGCCCCGGTGAGTGGTGAGGAACTATGGGAAGTATGGAATCTCGTATGTAAAAAAGAAAGCGAATTGGAGAATCGAGAGGATATTTGTCTCGGGGAATAAAATCGCTTTGGAAGGTGATCACCAGCTGAAAGGAATAAAATTGAGGATTGATTAATTGGATTAGAGCGACTGAATTGGACTTGTTATAGAGTTACCAAGAGTATACAACAATTTAACAATTTATCTTACTTATGGGATATGAAGGTTAGCTGACTGTTTTAATACTTAATACTTAAACTGCTACAAAGTTACAAAGTTCAACGGAGAGTGGGGGCTGAAGAGAGGCGGGAGACGTTATTCACACTCTGAGAAGGAGAAGTTTGGAGGACACAAAACCTACGATTGGAGGACTACAACCTATTAAAAAATAACTGTGAAAACCTAAAACCAGAATTTTTATTTTTATTTTTACTTTTTATTTTTTTTCCCTTTTTATTTTTTTTCCCCTTTTTATTTTTCCCTTTTCTTTTCTCTTTTTGAACTCCAAGATTGGAAGTTTAATGGACTAAAGCTAATGGACTAAAGTTAGGAAATAGTAATCCTTTTTTTTTTCTTTTTTCTTTTTTCTTTTTTCCTCTTCTTTTTTTGGCAATTAAACTGTGAGGATCAAAAGAACTGTTAAATCCCAAGGACACCCAGGTGTTTTGACTTAGTGGAACGCAGGGGGATCAGATTAACTGCCTGGGTTGATATAAGGAAGCGGGAGGGGAAAGGGAAACGCTATTTTTTTTTTGTTTTGTTTAAAGGACTGTTTAAGAATACTACAACTATAAGTAAGTGAGTATTAATTATATAGAATTGTAGTGGGTATTTAATATTTCATCTTGTTATTTTTGGTTATTATTTTCTTTTTTGTATACATTAGTGTTTATTGCTCATTTATATAATAACACAAATTTTGGATTTAAATTGAGAATATATAGAATTCATTATCTAATTACACGTTTACTATATGTTAAGCTAGACATCAGATTGGTTGTTTAACACAATTAAGAATTATTGTGAATAGAAAATAACAATTTATATATCTCCTTTTATATAGGCAATTGTGGATCCCGACTTTCTCCTTTTATATCATTTACAAATATCTATTGAGTAAGTGTGCTAATCTTTATACTCAGAAGTAGAACCGTGTACTTATAATTAATTGATTTGGCTAATTTAATTACCTGATTGAGAAGATTTACTTGGACCGAAACTGATTGTTTTTTCTCTCTTTTTTTTCTCTCCTTTTCTTTTTTCAAGCCCATTAGAAGGGTTCTCCCCTCCTTTCCTTTCCACATTCCAGGCTCTCTATTTTTTGTTAAGGTAATTTGTGGGTAAGCAGGTAATCAAGGGGAAAATTTGATTAGTACAATAATAGTAGATTAGTCTATTAGGGAATTGTAAAGGGTTTGTCTTAGAGCTAAAATTTAGATTAAAGAGCTCAAACTTCCAAATTTGATAAATAAATTTAATTAAATAGTAAGTGAAATTTGAAGAATTAGGCGAGCCCCAATAAACAAATAACCCATAAAAAAAGTTAAAAATAAAACAAAATAAAATATTAGAAATAAATAAAACCTAATAATTAAATAACTAAAATAAAATAAATGAGAAATTGATATAACTAAATTTGAAGAAATTTTAAGTTAGTAAATTTAAGTAATTCATTAAATTTATTAAATTTAATTCAATTCAAACCTTGGTTTATAAAGTGGGTCACTGAATTTACAATTAGGGAAAGAGAAAAGTAATTGCGTGTTGTGCACTAAAGGAAAGATCAGGTGAATACGTATCTTACTATTTGTGTCTGTTTCCCTATCTACCATCAAGATGGCAGCAGGAACAAGGAAAGCTACATCCCAATTGACAACAGCTGTAACTAGAAGACCTTCAACTGATACCCCAACGAAAACTAATGAACTAAACGAAACTATGATGGAAGAGATTAGAAGAATGCATTTGGAAACAAACTTAGAGATACAAAAATCTAAGGAAGAATTGAAATTAGAACTAAAGACCGAAACAAGCGAAATAACGTCCAGATTAGATAAAATTGACGAAGATTTGAAATCAATTAGAGATAAAGTTAAAAAACTGGAAGTTGAAACGAAGAAGACTGAAATGAAGGTAGAAACCATAGGCAATGAACAACAAGAGATCCAGGAAGCAATCCTGAGACTGCAACTAAAACAGAGAGAAAATTGTATAAAGCTACGTGGCCTCCCAGAGAAACCGAATGAAAACTTGTACACCTACCTAGTACCAATCTTGGCCAAATTTATTAACGAATCAGAGACCCTCTTCCCATGGGAAGTAGACCGTATTTATAGAATTAATTCACGTATAGCGAAAATGAGACAACTTCCAAGAGACATTGTGATTTATTTTGTCCGGAAACAAACAAAAGAGATGATCATACAAGAAAGCTTTAAAACAAAACTAAAAATAGAAGACAAAGAGATCACGATCATGAGAGACATACCTGGGAAAATTTTGAAAAAGAGGAAGGAGTACAATTTTCTGCTTGAACGTCTAAAATCTTGTGGAATTCCTTATAAGTGGGAAGAGATAGAAGGAGTGGTAGTCACGTGGAAACAAAGGAAAGTGAGATTAAATTCAGTTGAAAAAGCGAAACTCTTCTTGAACGGACTTGAAAAGGAGTTAGAAAAAAGAAGCAAAGAAGACAAAGAAGGTGAAGAAGGAGGAGAAGTCAACGAAGAAATTGAAGTAGTGGAGTAAGAAAGTTGAGAGAGATAAAGGAAGGGAGAGAAGAGATTTGGACAAATTTTCTAATATCCTTTCTTTCTTTTTTTAATTTGACTTAAATATACAGTCCATAGTTTGATAATCTTAATCTTATTCTACTATACTGCTACAACATAGCTGTAAACAATATCTTTTAATAAAGAGTTAATTGTGTAAATTATTGGAAATTGTGTTAAATAAAGAATAATAATTTGATAAGGACGACTTTACTTGTACAATATCGTAAAGAATATAGTATTTATTGATAATGAAGATCTTGTCTTGGAATGTTAGAGGCCTTAACTCCCCCCAAAAGAGGAAAAGAGTTTTTATATACTTGGAAAAAAATAACGCGGATGTCATATGCCTACAAGAATCACATATTAAAACCAAAGACGCAAGACTAATTAAAAATAATAAGATAGGTAAAGAATATTTTAATTCGATTGACAAAAGTAAAAGAGGAGTGATTATTTACGTAAAGCAACACTTAGAGTCAAGAGAGATATTTAGGGACAAAAATGGTTACTTTCTTGGTGTAGAAATATGTTGGAGTGGCACAAAAATCCTTGTAGTCTGTTCCTATAGTCCTCAAGATAATAAAAAGGTTTTTTTTAGCAAACTTCAAGAAGAGGTTAACAAACTTGACTATGAAAATATAATTATAACAGGTGATTTTAATGGTGTTATCGATCCTAAGTTAGATAGAAAATCAGGTAAAACAATTAAGGAAGGGCAAGGTAAGCTTCCTAAAAGCTTCTTTCAAATGTTAGAGAAATTTTCATTAAATGACATTTGGAGACATTTATATAATGATGAAAGAAGCTATACCTTCTTCTCGGAAAGACACGAGTCACTTTCAAGGATTGACCTTTGTTTGGTATCTAGTTCATTGATTAAATTGACTAGAGAGATGAAAGTACAGAATAGAGAAATTTCAGATCACAATCCGATAGTATTAAATTTGAGAGAACCATATAAAAAATTCAATTGGAAACTAAATGAAGATCTACTTAAGAATGAAGAGGTAATTAATAAAGGGAGAGACGCGATCAAATGGTTTTTTAAAGAGAATATGATAACAAATAATGAAATACCACTAGCAACAATTTGGGATGCAGGAAAGGCAGTCATAAGGGGATTCTTTACCCAACAGAATATAGTTTTTCAAAAATGCAAAAAGCAGAAAGTACAATTGATAAATGAAGCTTTGAAAGAAAAAGAAAATGATTTAAAAAGAGACCCAAAGAGTAAAAAAATACAAAAGGAAATAAAAATCTTACAAAAACAGCTAGAATTAGAGGCGGTAGCTGAAATAGAAAAGAAATTAAAATCAGTAAGACAAAGAAATTTTGAACAGGCAAATAAAACAGGAAAATGGCTGGCCTACAAGCTAAGGAAAGAGAAAGAAAATAAGTTAATCAATAAAATTAAAAAAGATGATACAATATTGACACAACAAAAAGATATAGAGGAGGTGTTTGTAGACTTTTATACAAACTTATATACAAGCCAAGAAACAGGAAAAAGTGAAATTGTAGAATACCTAGCAGGAAGTAAGATTCAAGTGTTATCCGAAGATCAACAGAAAGATCTGAACCAATTGATAACTAAAGAAGAAGTCCAGGAAGCAATAAATCAATGTAAAGTAGGGAAAGCCCCTGGGAACGACGGACTAACTGCCAAATTCTACAAAATATTTGCAGAGGAATTAAGTGAACCATTACAGAAAGTAATGAATGAGGCACTGAGAGGGAAACTACCAGATACATGGAAAGAGGCAGAAATTACATTGATTAAAAAAGAAGGGAAAGATGTACTTGATCCATCTAATTACAGACCGATCTCTCTCCTTAATACGGATTATAAAATATTTGCATCAATACTAGCTAAAAGACTAAAGAAATGTTTACAGGATGTGATCGATGTCGATCAAAGAGGTTTTTTACCAAAACGTCATATGAGAGAAAATGTGAGAATAGCAATAAATATATTGGAATACTACCAAAGACATAACGACAAAAAATTAGGCCTTTTTTTTTTAGATTTTGAAAAAGCTTTTGACTCAGTAAATTGGGTTACATTATTTGAACTTTTGAAGAAAATTGGGGCTGGAGAAAATTTCATAAATTGGATAGAAAAAATATATAATAATCAAAAAGCACAGATTAGAATTAATGGAGAGAGAACAAAATACATAAAAATACAAAGAGGGACACGACAAGGTTGCCCATTATCTCCGCTATTATTCTTGTTGATTATGGAGCTTTTTATAAAGGAAATAAAGTTGAACCCTAGTATTAAAGGAACAAAGATTAAAAGACATGATTATAAGATAAGAGCATTCGCGGACGATGTACTGATTATAATAGAAGACCCAATGGAAAACCTGGGTAAGGTTATAAATCTATTAGAAAAATTTGGTTCTACAACTGGTTGCAAAATTAATAAAGAAAAATCTGTAATTATAACAAAAAATATGAAAATAGAGGAGGAGAAAGAATTAGAAGAAATGTATAAAATAAAGGTTGTTAAAAAGACCAAATATTTGGGAATTCAGATTACAAAAAAACCTACTGAGTTATTTGAAAACAATTACAAACCTTTATGGGCTAAAATAAGAAAAGATTTATTAAATTGGAATAGGCTAAAATTATCACTATTGGGAAGGGTGTCAGTAATTAAGATGAATATTCTACCAAGAATTTTATTTCTCTTCCAAATGATCCCGATTGTAATCTACGACAAAGTATTTAAAGAATGGCATCGAGACATTGCGCAATTTATTTGGAGAGGAAGGAAGCCAAGAGTAAAACTAAATCTTTTACAAGATGATAGAGATAGAGGTGGCCTCAATCTCCCCAATTTGAAATTATATTTCGAGTCATGCACATTGCTATGGTTAAAAGAATGGTTAACCCTGAGTGACGAAAAGTTGCTAGACTTAGAAGGGGAGGGGATTAATTATGGTTGGCACGCTTACTTGGCATACGAGAAAGACAAAAAGAATAAAATCTTTCATAATCATATTGTCAGGAAATCTCTAATTAGAATCTGGAATAGATATAAAAGAAGAATAATCCCAAAATTAGGAGTATGGCTCTCTCCTCACGAGGCTATGCATAGAAAAGAGATGACCAAAGATCTCAAATGGTATACATATAAGGATCTATTAGAAAAGAAGGAGAACAATTGGTCCCTAAAATCAAAAGAATGTTTAATGAAGGAAGGTTGGAATATTACCTGGTTTGCACACAGGCAATTGTTTGAAAGATTTAGAAAAGATGTCAAGGAGTATGGATTTGTGGAGAAGGGAGATGAAACAGAATTGGAGAAGGTATTAATAAATGAAGACAACAACTTAATTAGGAAAATTTATCATATATTGTTGAAATATGAAATGGAAGATGAAATTGTTAAGGTCCATATGATTAAATGGGCCAAGAATATTGGTCACCCGATTCAAATGTCCCAATGGGAAGAAGTCTGGAAAAATGGATATAAGTACACGGCTTCTCAAGATCTGAGAGAGAACTTTTATAAGATGTTTTATCAATGGTACCTATCTCCAGAAAAAATAGCAAAGATATATAAGACTAAAAATAATGTTTGTTGGAAATGTAAGAAGGAGATAGGTACCTTTTATCATAGCTGGTGGACATGTAAACGAGCAAAGGGGTATTGGTCAATGATAAGAGACCTTATGAGTGAAATGTTGAACATCAAACTATTCCTAAAACCAGAATTTTTCCTATTGGGTATGTTTGGGGATGATATAAAAGGAGATCAAAGGAAGATAGTATTTTACATGGTTTCTCTTGCTCGCGTGTGCTATGCTCAAAAATGGAAGAACAAAAATGTTCCATCGAAAGAAGATTGGTTGTGGAAACTTTACGATGGGATGGTAATGGACAAATTAACTCAAGCAATACGGGACGAAACAGAAGATAAATTTAATAACGAATGGAGTAAAGTAATTGAATTTTTAGAGAATAAGCTAGACATCAGGGAGGGGGAAAAAAAAAGAATTCTCTAATTAAGAAAACAAACTCTTAAACGTAAGTAGAAGTAGAAGTAGAAGTAAAGGGATATTTAAGATCCATGTAAATCCCATTAAGAGACGAGACCTACAGATTCATTTATATAAAGAAAGTCGCCCATCCACCTTTTAGACTGTATTGGTAGGAAGGAAGTCAACTGGTATGTGAGTGAAGAAACGATTGGGTGAGTTAAGGAAGGATGAAGAAAGATATAATTAGTCGAAGGGTTTAGAAAGGGTAGCCAAGAAGGTAGAAAAGATAGATAAGACAAGAATGAGGTAACATAAAAGAAAGGGAAGAGACCACTTGGCTAAGGTAAGAAGAATGTAAGAAGAAGAAGATGTAACTTGAAGACTATAGAAGGTTAAATGTTGTAGTTTGTATGGTTTGTAAGATTGGATGTTTTATTTGTTTGATGTAGTATGTTTTTAATAATCAATAAAGTTTATAAAATTTTTTTTTTTAAAAAAAAAAGAAGAGTGGATAATAGATTTATTAAATATTATTGAGCTAGATAAATTAACACAAATATTAAGTGGAAAATCTACAGATAAAACTGAGACTGATTGGGAAGAACTAATGAAATTCTGTAGAAATAAATAGAAATAGGAATAGACTAATGGTCAAACACCCAAAGAGGTAACACAAAATACAAGCTCTCAACTGATTCTGTGCTGCATTTCCTATATTGCATCTTCTACTCTATTTTCCTCAGGATGAGCACCCTTTTCCTTTTGTGAGGAGTAGTTCTGCCTTTTCTCTGTCCCCTGTTAGCATTTTGCCATCTTCTGCACACAGAGGCCCTACCATTGCCTCCTCCTCCTCCTTCTTCAATGCCTTGGGTCCATTGAGAAGTTGGAGCAGCCCTCCTTTACTTGGCCTTAACTCAAATGCCTCAGCCTCAAAGGAAGGCAAAGGAGTTTATCACATGGGAGGAATTTCTCTCAATTGCGAATGGAGCCAATTCACAATTACGTGAATTCTCTAGTTTAGCGAATTTATGTGAAATCTGATTGCTTCTGGAATGCGTTCAGAATGACTTCCCATTTCCCGAAAATGACCCCCCATTGCCCAAAATTGCGTGAGATACACTCATTCGCAATAACGTGAAACCCCATGATTGCGTTCGGATTGCCATTGCATTATACCCCCAAATTCCGTCGTATGATAAACTCCAAAGATAAACCTCCTCTGGACAAACCTTTCCAAGAAAACCTTGAGATAGGGTCACCCTGGGCCAGAAACAATTTGAATACCACACAACAAAAACAACAGTGCTGCTTTCAGGCTTTTAATTTATAGTACTGAAAATATGCTTGGTGATTAACAAGAAATTGTCTGTAGCCTAAAAATACATTGAAAAGAACACAATGCGTACTTTGTTGTTATTATTTTAATAGCTGTCTCTCTATATTGTAGGAGGATATTTAGATGGCTGCATGGCATGGATCACTAAGTTGTGCCCAGGGCAGGTACTCAATTGCACCCCATGGGAAGTTTCCTGCCATATCCAGATTTTTTTTTTCTAGCCCATCCACCACCACCTCTTGATGTGTCTTTAAAAACCTTTGATGGGCAGCAATTCAATTGGTGAGGTTTCTCTCCAAACATATAGCTTTTATAACTGCATTCTGGCCTGAAAGACCTGACCTTTTAGGCCAGAGGTTGGTGGTGGCCCTTGTCTTATCTGTTTTATAATTTCTCACTTGGAGGTTTGTACTGCAATCCTGTACAGTAGTTACTTAACTGGAAATAAAGCTTTGGGCTTTTAATATATACTTGTGTCAAGGAGGTTTTTATATGGGTGGGTGGGGTGGGGGTGTTAGTTATATTTTAAGCCGTTGTATGTTTTGTAATTTTGTACTGTCTTTGTTGTTGTTGTTGTTAGCTGTCAATTCTGTCAAGTCAATTCTGGTTCCTGGCAACCCTGAGACATCTCCAAGTTTCCCTATCTTCCACTACTCTGCTCAGGCCCTACAAGCCCATGCCCATAACTCTCCTGACTTGAGTCCATCTATCTGGCCTTCTTCTCCTTCTTCTACCCTCTTCCTTTCCTAGTATTATTGTCCCCCCCCCCCCCCCAGTGATCCATGCCTTCTCATGATGTAACTTCAACTTGATCATCTTGGCTTCCAAGGAAAGTTATGCCTTGATTTATTTGAGGACCCACTCGTTTGTCTTTTTGGTTATCCACAGCATCCTAAGTACTCTTCTCCAGCACCATATCTCAAATGAATTGATTTTTTCCCCCTGTCTGCTGTCTTCACTGTCCAGCTCTCACATCTGTACACGTTAATTGGAAATACAGTGGCCAGAACAATTCTGACTTTAGTGGTCAGTTGTCTTTACTTTTCAGGATCTTTTCTAGTTCTTTCATAGCTGCCCCTCCCATGTTTGATCCTAGGTATGGCAATTCTTTAACTGTTTCAATTTCCTTACTGTCCAGGTTGCATTTATTTATTTTTTCCTGTGGTCATTATTTTTTGTTTTCTTTATGTCAAGCGATAAACCCACCTTTGTGCGTTCATCTTTAACATTCTGTATTAAGTGTTCCAAGTCTGTAATGTCTTCTGCAAATATTATGGTGTCATCTGCGTATCTTAGATTGTTGATGTTTCTTCCTCCTTCTCATTCTAACTCTGCTTTTCTTATGATGTTTTCAGCATATAAATTGAACAAATAGGGTGATAGGATGCAGCTTTCCTTTGGCTTATTAGGAACACTCCATTTGTCTGGATTCTGTTCTGACTGTTCTTGTCCTTGGTACCTATTTCTTGTCAGGACTATCAAATATAGTGGCAGTCTCATGTCTTTGAGTGTTTTTCATAGGTTTTCATGATCTATACAGTCAAATGCTTTGCTATAGTCTATGAAGCACATACTGATTTTCCCCTGGAATTCTTTGGTACGCTCCATTCGCCATCGGATGTTTGCTAGTTGATTTTAAATTGTATTTTAAATTTTTTATTGTAAAGTTGTATAGCGAATGGTTTTATTTGTGAGCTGTCCTAGCTTGCTTTCTGGGAGAGAGACAGCATAGAAATGAAATGAAATTAATAAATAAATCCCAGGAAACTCATTTTATATCAAGTCACTGCTAGCGATCCACCAAGGTGTTGATCAGGGACGTAGACATTTCCCCAGCATTTTGAACTGCAACATGAAGCCATAGGAGTTTATCATACGATTGAATTTGGGGTTACAATACAATGGCAATCTGAATGCAATCATGGGGTTTCATATTATTGTGAATGAGTGTATCTCATGCAATTTTGGGCAATGGGAAGTCATTCCGAACGCAATCATGGGGTTTCACGTAATTGCGTATTAGAGTATCTCACGCAATTTCCGGCAATGGGGGGGGGTCATTTTCAGGAAATGGGAAGTCATTCTGAATGCATTCCAAATGCAATCAGATTTCACGTAAATTTGCTAAACTAGCGAATTCACGTAATTGCGAATTGGTTCCATTCGCAATTGAGAGAAATTCCTCCCATGTGATAAACTCCATAGGCAGCATAGCCAATCATAAGGGTTTATGGAAGCAGTAGCCCAAAATTTCTGAAGGGCCTAAAGTCCCCACTTCTGGTGCAGGTGGGGAATAAAACCCAAACATTTATAGCCTGCAACCCATTTCCAACCACTTGCCTGCTGTTCCAATCCCGTTTCTTTCATTCTTCCTGAATTGCCAGTGCGAAGAGGGCATTCTAAATAAATGCGAATCAGTGGGCACAGAGGCTTTCGCCAATGAAACATAGTGCTCTTGCACAGCTCCTATTAATGTCAAGGGGACTGTGCAGGAAAAAAAATCCAAGTGGAATTGAACATATGGAGATTATATACTAAGTAATAATAGGAAGCTTTCTCCACCGTTGGACTTCCAACCAAAAACCCAGCACCCTTTTCTTCCTGCAAACTGGGCCAATGTAATGTTGGACCAATGAACACCTCCTTGCTGCTGTCCATTAGTTCTGATCAAGAAGCAGAGCTTGGGGAAATTATTCTTTTGGATGGTGGCTCCTAGAATTCCCCAACCAGCATGGCCACTGGTGTCTTAAAAACAAAGTACAGAGTCGTTTAAAAAGGAATAAATAAAAACAGTACATAATGTAAAGTGATACTTCTCCAAGATTGCAAAAGAAATTATCTGGATAAACTAGAATAGAATAAATACTTGTTGCAAGCATAGGCTAGCCAAACTAGCTTTAGGTTGCTGCTGGTGGTTATTATCATCATTATTATTATTATTATTATTAGCAGTAGTAGTGTTTTATTTATGTCCCGCCTTTCTCCCAATATAGGGACTCAAGGCAGCAAACAGAAATATTTAAAACAAGACAACTTTAAAAACAGTACAAAAACATGAAATTGTGTAAATGAATTAAAATGTAACTTGTTAAAAATACAAACCTTAAATACAGTGGGGCCTGGGGTTTACCACAATCGATGGATGCAGAAATCCCATTAAATACAGCGGCACAATAAAATGGTGCCCCTTATATAAAATGGCAAAATCAAGGTTTGATATTTGGAAATTACTTTTTTTAAAACAAAAATTGCAAGCCGTGGATGGTTGAATCTGTGGGTAAAGAATTTGTCAATACAGAGAGCTGACTGCATTTTAAAATCACATCAGACACCTGCGAAGGGAGAAATGTCTCGACCTTTTGTAGAAAGACGGTCATATTGGGACCCTGTCTCACACGGCATACCTCACAGGGTTGTTGTGAAGAGAAAACGGATGTGGCTCTGGGCACAGTGGAAGAAGAACACGACAGACAGATTAATGGATGTTTCCACAGGAGGGCTTCAGCCAGGCACCTGTGTTTGTGTGAACGTGCGTGAAAAAATAGTTTTATTTTATTCCTGCAAAACCCAAATGACCCATGCTCTCTAGTCTAGGCACTTCTCCAATTCCTTCTTCCCCTCGTCCTGGTGTCAGAAGTGATCTGTAGTTTGGCTCGCAGTTCTCAGTGAGGTTTATCACAAGATGAGGACTTTCTCTTGCCAAATTGAATTCCTACCCCAATGAAATACTCCTTCGGGCCCCACAGTCCTGGCTTTGCAAGGAGCGAAAGACTGACTGCCATTCTCACCTTGAACTCTTACATTTGCTGTGCTGGCATTCACACAGGAGTTTATCACATGGGAGGAATTTCTCTCAATTTCGAAAGAAATGGAAGTGAGGCTAGTTCGGAATTGAGTAAATTTGCTAGTTCAGCGAATTTACGTGATTTCGTATTGACACTGCATTGTGTTCAGAACTGTCCAAAATTGCCTCCCAGTGCCTGAAATTGCATTTCTCACACAATCACACGAAACCCCACCATTGCGTTCGGACGGACTTCCCGAAAATGTGTGTGATCAGCTTTCACGCAACCACGCGAAACCCCATGATTGCATTCAGATTGCCATTGGATTATACTTCCAATTCCTTTCGTGTGATAAACTCCTTGGTTCCCCCTTTCTTTGCATGTCCTCAACTGTGTTTCCAAATGCTCAACTGAATTGTTAAGGTCCTGTAATACTGGAAATTTAGGGACGGGGGAGGGGGATTTCATTAGTACACTCCTCCCTCCATATTTGCGGCTTTGATATTTGCGGGTTTGATTATTCACGGGTTTGATTGATATGTTCTCTCTAGGAATATCTAGGTCCTCCAGCGCAACTCTATGGTCAACTTTAACTAAAAGTCGCACCGAAAGACCTAGAGATTTCTAGAGAGAATACTCCAGTAGGCCTTTGTAGCTCCTCCAGTGCAGTTCTATGGTCGGTGTCTGTTGGACGTTGACTACAGAGTTGCACTGGAAGACCTAGAGATTCCTAGAGAGAGGTCATCTCAGGTAAAAACATGGTGCTTTTGTTATTTGTGGGTTTTTCCATATTCACGGGGGTCTTGTGCCCCTAACCCAAAATATCACCTCTCTAGGAATCTCTCAGATCTCCAGGGCAATTCTAGGGATCAGCATCTGCCAAATGTTAACCATAGAAATGGTCCTGAAAGACCTATAAATGCCTGGAGAAGTGGAATCTCTAGGTACTCCGGCATCGCTTTTGCTGGAAGTGGATCACAGAGTCGCACTGGAGGACCCAGATATTCCTAGAGAGAACATATTAATCAAAACCACGAATGATCGAATCTGCCAAAGTCCAAACCACAAAGGCGGTGGGCTGACCATATGCCCTTTTTACATTGATGGGTACTCTATATACTCATGTCTAAGTCGAGAAATGTTAGTCACAAAAATGGACCTGCGTCGACATATCTGTGGGTCAATATAAGCGCTATACTTTCATACCCTTTTTTAAAAAGGAAAGACCATAAATCTACCCGGGAAGCTCTGACTTCCCTCTGTTATGGCATCTATACAGCCTTTAGCATGAGCACCAACAGTGAATGTCTGCCGGAATTTTGTAGGTTCTTTGACACTGGACCTTATCAGACGGGAGGAATTTCTCTTTATTGCGAATAGAGCCAATTCGAATTCATGTGAATTCCTATTGCATTTGGAATGTGTTCAGAATGACTCCCCATTACCCCAAAATGACCGCCCATTGCCCGAAATTGCGTGAGATGCTTTAATTCGCAATAACGTAAAACCGCATGATTGCATTTGGAATGACTCCCCTTTTGTCTGAAATTGCGTGAGATACTTTAATTCGCAATAATGTAAAACCCCAGGATTGCGTTCGGATTGCCATTGCATTATACTTCCAATTTCCGACGTCTGATAAAACTCCCTTGTTTTCCTTTGCTTTATCCTTTCAACCCTTTATAACACATCCTTGAATTTGACCCTCGACTTTGGCAGACTCTTTTTTTCTTTTTTCCTTGCTTTCTTTCTTTTTCTTTTTCCTTCCTTCCTTCCTTTCTTCTTTCCTTCCTATCTCTTTTTCCTTCCTTCCTTCCTTCCTTCCTTCATTTCTTTTTTCCTTCCTTCCTATCTTTTTCCTTCCTTTCCTTCCTTCCTCTTTTTTCTTCTTTCCTTCTTGTCTCTTTTTTCCTTCATTCCTTCCTTCCGGTCTCTTTTTTTTACTTCCTTCCTTTACTTCCTTTACTTTATCCTTTCAACCCTTTATAACACATCCCTAAATTTGACCCTCGACTTATCCATGGGGTTGTCTTATAGTCGAGAATATGTGCTATTTGAAGTGATGCGTTTTAGATAATGTAGTGTGTCTGTTAGTGGCTGTTGCTCCCTACCTTGGTCCATGGGGAGAAGTAATAGGTAAGAAATGATGATGATGATGATGATGTAGTAGTAGTAGTAGCAGTATTAGCAGTAGTAGTAGTAGTAACTCTTATTTGAGCTGACATTGCATGGTTGGACTACCAACTCTGGGGACCAGGGTTCAATTTCCACCTCCTCCTCCCTGGAGACCCACTGGGTGGCCTTGGGCCAGTCACACTCTCTCAGCCTCAGGGCTGGAAGGCCATGGCGAACCTTTTCCGTGGGAAACTCCAGGAGGAGGCTGCCCACAGGTCAGAAAGGACCTGAAGGCCACCCAGACCGCAACAGACCCCTGTCTTCTCTCAGACCTACATTTCCCAGGATTCCATAGCACTGGAGGAGGGCGGGAGCCTCCAAGCAAGCCCCAAGACTAGAGAAGCCACGACGCAGGGGCCAGGGGTCCGAGCTTCCCCCCTTCAGGCGATGCTCCATCGGGAGAGGGGGGTTTTTTTATAAGGGAGGGAGGGAGATCGGTGGGTTTCCAAGGTTTCCTCTGCCGCCCTTCGCCGCCCTTCCTTTGCCCCTTCTTCTTCTTCTTCTTCTTCTTCTTCTTCCTTCCCCCTTTTCCTTTCCTCCTTCGTTTTCCCCCTCCCTTCTTCTTCTTCTCCTCTACAAAATCCTGCCTGCCTGCCTGCCTCTTTTTTTCTTTTTTCCTTCCTTCCTTCCTTCTGGTCTCTTTTTTCATTTTTCCTTCCTTCCTTCCTATCTCTTTTTTTTACTTCCTTCCTGTCTCTTTTTTTCTTTTTTCCTTGCTTCCTTTCTTTTTCTTTTTCCTTCCTTCCTTCCTTCCTTCCTTCTTTCCTTCCTATCTCTTTTTCCTGCCTCCCTCCCTGTCTCTTTTTCCTTCCTTCCTTCCTTCGTTTCTTTTTTCCTTCCTTCCTATCTTTTTCCTTCCTTCCCTTCCTTCCTATCTCTTTTTTCTTCTTTCCTTCCTGTCTCTTTTTTCCTTTTTCCTTGTTCTTTTTCCTTCCTTCCTTCCTTCCTTCCTGTCACTTTTCTCCTTCCTTCCTTTGTTTCTTTTCCCTTCCTTCCATCCATCCCTCTTTTCTTCCTTCCTTCCTGTCTCTTTTCCCTTCCTTCTTTCTTTTCTTCCTTCCGACCCTGTCTCTTCTCTCCTTCCTTCTTTTGTTTCTTTTTCCTTCCTTCCTTCCTTCCTTCCTTCCTTCCATCTCTCTTTTCTTCCTTCCTTCCTGTCTCTTTTCTTTTCCTTTTTTCTCTCCTTCCTTCCTTCCTGTCTCTTTTTTCCTTCCTTCCTTCCTGTTTCTTTTCTTTTCCTTCCTTCCTTCCTTCCTTGCATCTCTCTTTTCTTCCTTCCTTCCTGTCTCTTTTCTCTTCCTTCTTTCTCTCCTTCCTTCCTCTCTCTCTCTCTCTTCCTTTGTCGCATTCCCCAGAGTCGGCCTTTTCTATTCGGATTCCTTTAAGGGCTCTTCCTTTGAAAGACCTGTTTTTGGTGGTGTTTTCTTAAAAGATCGTATTAATATCAATAATAATAATAATAATAATAATAAATAATGATGATGATTAGAGGGGCTGGGGAAGGGGTGTGTGCAGAGAGGGCAGAGAGAAACACTAAAATAAAAACCCCATTCAGCCTTGTGCGGCCGGGTTTGGTTTTGCGGTGTTTTGCTCTCCGGATTTTGAACGTTTTGCTGGAAGAAGAGGAGGAGGAGGAGGAGGAAGGCCCAGAAAAGGACCACCTTCTTCATCCCATAAAAACTGGGATTTTTAAAAACCCTTTCCAATCCAAAAGCTCCTGTTGCCAACTTCTTCTTTTCTGTTAGTGCTCCGAGATCTCTCTAAAAAGAAAAGGCCCCCGATGATAGATAGGAAAAGCGATCAGAGCAAACACTGCCATTCGCTTTTTTAGCCCAGGCGGCTCACAATGTTTTTTTAAAAAATATTCTTCGATTTCTTTAGATTTCATTTTTTTAAAAAAATCAATTTAGTTGCCACCTCCCCGTTTTCTGCCCTGAAGGGAAGGTAAAAATAAATCCTCTCTTTGCCTGTTTACTCAGAAGTTACTCCCACTTTTTAAACTTCTTGTTCTTGGCGTTGCTGCTGTCGTTAGGATTGCAGCCCTTTCGAGGCAAACCTTCCTGGGTTTCATTAGGATTAAATCCTCATGAATGAATCCGAGCAAGAAGAAAGGATTTTTTATTATTATTATTATTATTATTATTATTATTATTGATCTGCAACGATTGGCAAAGGAGGAGTTTGATTGGAAATGGGATTTGCGAAAGGATCTGCCGAAGACTTTGATGAGAGTCGGGTTCCTTGTTGCGTTTATTTCCGTCGGAGATTTATATCTATATATAATATATAGATATATATATATTCCAGGACCTATTATTATTATTATTATTATTATTATGGAAATTCCTTTTGGACAAGAAGGTGGGAAAATGGAGGACAGGTCCTGGAATAATATATATAATTAATTTACCATTATACCAGCCTTTTTTTAGGCATAGTTCACATATCAAAAAACAATATCACAATACACAGGATAAAAAGTCGACAAGTCGGCAAGATCAGGCTTCAAATTAATTAAAATTGAATTTAAAATGCATTCAGATATATAATATATAATATATAATATTTATATATTTATATTTCTATATTTTTAATTTATATTTATATATAAATGTAAATACGGGAATAAACGCAATTAAGGACCAGACTCCTGCTCATGCAAAACACACACACATACACAAATATAGTGTGTGTATATACACACATGTGTGTGTGTGTATCATATATGTGTGTGTATATATACACACATTATATATATATATATATATATATAGACACATATATTCATACACACATATGCTATATTAAAATATGTAATATGTAAATAGCATAATATGTAATGTGTGACTAGTGTAATATGTGATATATATATATATATATATAATTTTTATTATCTGTGATATATTAAAAATTAAAAAGCCTTCAGGAACACTAATAATAAATTGATATCATCTATTTATCTATCTATCTATCTGTTTTAAGGTTGGCAATGGTCAAGATCGGGGCTTAAATGCTCTTTTTCCAAGCCCCGCCGTTGGCCGCAAAGAGGAAAAAACGCAAGAAAAGCCCCAGAATTTCTATGATCTTTCCCTTTTATTGTTGCTGGTGTTTCGGATCAGAGGACAAGGAGGTGGGAATGGAGGACAGGCCCTGGAAAAGGAGGACCGTCCAAGGTAGGGCTTCGAGGGGGAAAAAAACAAAAAAAACCCTCTTATTTGATTCCCAAATAAAAAAGCGCCAAATGTCAACCCCATGCTTGCGTTCACACTGGAGAAATAAACCGGTTTCAGTGCCATGGGTCAATGCTGTGAAATTCTGGGAATTGTAGTTTGTTGTGGGGTCCAGAGCGGAGCTCCGCTCCGCTCTGGGCCCCACAACAAACTACAATTCCCAGAATTTCACAGCATTGAGCCATGGCACTTAAACCGGTTTATTTCTCCAGTGTGAACGCAGCCAAGGGATGCTCCAAAAAGGGAAGAAGAGCCTTTTGGAATCCCTCCCGGACAGGAAGGCTAAAGTGGAGGACAGGTCCTGGGGAAAAACAACACACACACACACACACACTGCAGAAATAATCCAGTTTCAATCCTGGGAACTGGAGTTTATTAGGGCCCCTCGGTGCCTCACAAACACAACAGTTCCCAGAATTCCCTAGCACTGAGCCAGGGCAGTTGAAGCGGTCTCGATCTGGGTTATTTCTGCAGTGTGTCTTGTGATCCGGGGAAGAGACTTTTGGGTGTGAGTTTTTCTAGTGCCATCATCCACACGCTACTACTTCACGCAGACACACATATTACGCTATCTCACGTATTACACTACTACGTTTTACATACACTAGTCACATATTACACTGGTACATAGTACACTATTCACACATTACATATTATGCTATTCACATATTACACTTTTACGTACAGTATTACATATTACAAACACTAGTCACATATTACAATAGTCACACATGACACTATTGCATATTACACATTCCATACACCAGTCACACATTACACTATTCACACATTACATATTACGCTATTCACATATTACACTTTCACATGTTACATATTACACCCACTAGTCACCTATTACAATAGTCACACATGACACTATTACACTATTACATACACTATTGGATATTCCATATTCCATACACCAGTCACATATTACACTGTTTCATATTACACTCTTCACATATTATATACACTATTTCATATTACACTAGTCACATATTATATACACTAGTCACATATTATACTAGTCACATATTACACTATTACATATTACATGCACTAATCACATGTTACACTATTCACACATTACATATTACGCTATTCACATATTACACTTTCACATATTACATATTACACCCACTAGTCACCTATTACAATAGTCACACATGACACTATTACCGATTACATACACTATTGCATATTACATATTCCATACACCAGTCACATATTACACTATTTCATATTACACTATTCACATATTACACTATTCCATATTCCATACACCAGTCACATATTATACTAGTCACATATTACACTATTCACATATTACACTATTACATATTACACTATTACATATTACATATTACATACACTAGTCACATACTAGTCACATATTACACTATTAGATATTATGTACACTAGTCACATATTACACTATTAGATATTATGTACACTAGTCACATATTACACTAGTCACATGTTTCATATTACACTATTTCATATTACACTATTTCATATTTCACTATTACATATTACACACACTAGTCACACATTACATATTATGCTATTTACATCTCACACTATTCACACATCACATATTACATACACTAGTCACATATTACACTCTTTCACCCATTCCATTATTCCCATATTACACTATTGCACACACACACACACACTTCATATACAGACATATTAAGAGTCTCCTTGGCCAATACTGGATTATTTAAACTTTTTTTGATTTTTTAAAAAAATCTTGTCATGTTTCTCTCTTTTTCAAGGTGTGTTTTTTTAAAAAAGAAAAAATCTCGTGATCCGCCTCGGGCCCCTTTCTGGGAGAAAGGCGGCATAAGCAATGAAAAGAAAATCATGTCAAATTTTAATGTCGTTTTCTTCTGCAAAGGGACAGCGGCCGAAGAAGTGTGTCGGGTCTCCACAGGGAAGCCTTCGTTAGTATTGATTATTAAGTATCGATTAGTATTTGTTGATAATATCTATGAGTCTTTCTCTCCTCGGGTCACGATAGGACTAAAAGGGAGGACCTTGGAGGAAAAATGGAGGACATGCGCAATGTCCAAATGTGAAACACTTCGCGATGCTCCAAAGGGAGGACCTTTGGGGGATTCCTCCTGGGCCAGGAGGCTGAAATGGAGGACGGGTCCGGGAAAAGGAGGACGGGTCCGGGCAGGGGCGAATCACCCACGTTTTGCTCGGGGGAACGAGGTCCGCTCCGTCGTTACAGCCCTCGGAGTAATTAACGGGATTATTAGGCCGCTGTTGTTAGCGCGACTTGCCATTGGCAGCCTCTGAGGCTGAGAGAGTGTGACTCGCCCGAGCTGAGACCTGAACCCTGGTCTCCGGAGTCGTTGGTGCCATGCCCTTTCCCTCTTGCCTTCCCTCCCTCCCTCCATTTCATTCCTTCCTTTCTTCCATCCTTCCCTTCCCTCCTTCCTTCCTTCCTTTCCCTCTTGATTCATATTTCCCTTTCCCTTCCTCCCTCCATTTCCCTCTTTCCTTCCCTTCCTTCCACTTCTCTCTCTTCCTCTCTCTCTCCATCCTTCCTTCCTCCCTTCATTTCATTCCCTTCCTCTGCCCTTTCCTCCTTCCTCCCTTCCTTCTTTCGTCCCTCCCTCCCTCCATTTCATTCCTTCCTTCCTTCCCTCCTTCCTTCCCTCCTTCCCTTCCCAGCTTCATATTTTCCTTTCCCTCTCTCCTTCATTCTGTCCAATGCTTCAGAGACGGATGTCGTCATCATCATCATCATCATCATCATCATCTTACTATTATTATTATTATTATTATTGGGATTATTATTATTGTCATTATTTCCTTCATTCAGCCCAGTGCTTTACATACTGATGTCATCATCATCATCATCATCATCTTATTATTATTATTGGGATTATTATTGTTGTCATTATTTCCTTCATTCAGCCCAGTGCTTTACATACTGATGTCATCATCATCATCATCATCTTATTATTATTACTGGGATTATTATTAATTGTTTCATTCTACCAATCATCATAATCTATTACTATTAGTAGTAGTAGTAGTAGTAGTATTTAGGTTACCATTATCTGTTTCATCCAACCCAGCACTTTACAGCTTGATGTAATCATCATCATCATAGTCATCATCATTACTTTTATTAGTATTGCCATCATCTGTCATATTACCCCATACTGACTAATGGTATTGTTGTTGTGGTTGAGGTTGTTACCATTATTTCTTTCATTCTACCCAGCACTTTACACACTGGTGTAATCGACGTCATCATAATCGGTGTCGTTGTTGTTATAGGTTGGTCACCCAGAAGTCAGAAATGACTTAAAAGTACACAACCAACAAATGGCTCCACACCAGTTTATTTCCATAGTGTGAACCCCTTTGGGAAGTGGTGGATCCCCTCCTTCCCTCTTTCTTTCCCTCTCTCAGGCCCTCCTTCCCACCCCACTCCCTCTTCTCTCTCTCTCTGGCCAGCCTTTTGCAATACCACACACATATCAGATACACACACACACACATCCAAGTTGCTGCAACAGCCCAAGAAGCTGCTTAAAGTGTTGGGAGATAATATCCAGAGCCCTCTCTTGGGGGGGACCCAAGATTTGCCTTTCCAACTCTTTTTGCGCATGTCTTTTTGAACCGAGCGAAAATTCAGGACCTTTTTTAAAATGGGGGAGAGGGAAGTATATATGTGTGTGTGTATGGGGGGTAGTATTTCACCATGCGGTGCGAGCTGGATCGGTTGTTCTTGGTCTAATCCACCCTCCACTCAATCTCAGTTTATGGCCAACCTTGTGGATGAGACATGTCTTCCGCTGCTCTGCTGAGTTCCTACAAACTGATTCCCGTGACCCCCCTAAAAGGGCCCATCCATCTAGCATGAGGCCTTCCTCTCTCTCTATTTCCCTCCATATTTCCTAGGACCTTATCAGACGGGAGGAATTTCTCTTTATTGCGAATGGAGCCAGTTGGAGCCAATTCGAATTCACATAAATTCGCTAGTTTAGAGAATTTACGTGAATTCCCATTGCATTCAGAATGCATTCAGAAATGACTTCCCATTACCCGAAAATGACCCCCCATTGCCCGAAATTGCGTGAGATGCTTTAATTTGCAATAAAGTAAAACCTATGATTACGTTTGGAAGGACTTCCCTTTTGCACAAAATTGTGTGAGAAGCTTTAATTTGCAATCACGTGAAACCCCATGAGTGCGTTCGGATTGCCATTGGATTATACTTCCAATTTCCAGCGTCTGATAAGGTTCCTATTGTTTTCTCCAATGAGTCACGATGTGTCCAAAGTACAACAGTCTCAGTTTAGTCATCTTGGCTTACATGGTAATAAGCAATACAATGGCTTGCATGATTCTAAGTTTTGTGCTCAGTTGTATATCTTTGCATTTTAGGATCTTTTCTAGTTCTTTCATAGCCACCCTCCCCGTTCTTAATCTTCTTCTGAATTCCTGGCGGCAGCCCCCATTCCTATCAATGTTTGATGCCAGGTATGAGAACTCTTACCATTTCTGTTGCTTTGTTGTCTAGGTTGAATTTGTGTAAGTTATCCATGGCCATTTTCTTTGTTTTCTTTATGTTCAACAATAAGCCTGCCTTTGCACTTTCTTCCTTAATCTTCCTTACTAGAGTTATTATTATTAATAATAATAATACATTTTTTATTTATATTTCCCGCCTCTCCCTGCGGATGTGTTCCAGGCCAGGGAGGTTTTCTGCTAGTATTATGGTGTCGACTGTGTATCTTAGATTGTTGATATTCCTTCCTTATATTTTCACTCCTCCTTCTTCTGTGTCCAGGCCTGTTTTCTTACAAAATGTTCTGCATATAAGTTGAACAGGTAGGGTGGTAAGATGCAGCCTTGTCTGACCGCATTGCCCATTGGGAACCATTCTGTTCCTCTGTGTTCTGTTCTGACAGTAGCCTCTTGTCCTGAGTACAGATTCCTCTTCGGGACTGTCAGATGTGGTGGCACTCCCATGTCTTTAAGGGCATTCCGTAGACTTTCACGATCAATATCGTCAAAGGCTTTGCTATATAGAGAGAACTGTGGCCTCTCTAAAGTCCTTCCTGTCTCCTGTGGATCAGCTGAACAGAATCTTCTGTTCCTCCTGTTTGGAAGTGCAAACTTCCTCCCAGCCTTAATGGAAGATCAGGGAAGGAAGACAGTAGAGTTTATCATACGACGGGATTTGGGGGTTTAATGCAGTGGCAATCCGAATGCAATCGTGGGGTTTCACATTATTGCGAATGAGTGTATCTCACGCAATTTCGGGCAATGGGAAGACATTCCAAACGCAATCATGGAGTTTCACGTAATTGCGTATTAGAGTAACTCACGCAATTTCGGGCAATGGGGGGGGGTCATTTTTGGAAAATGGGAAGTCATTCTGAACGCATTCTGAACGCAATCAGATTTCACATAAATTCGCTAAACTAGCGAATTCACATAATAATAATAATAATAATAATAATAATAATAATGTTTTATTTATAGCCCGCTCCTCTGTATCCAATCGGAGCGGGTTACATCAATTAAAAAATGCAAGATAAAATATACATGACCCATACCCAACCACCCACCCCTTAAAATTAAATTAAACTAACATCAATTAAAATGACATAATAAAAATTTCAATTTAAAACGGCAACCCATTGCATAGACATAATTGCGAATTGGCTCCATTTGCAATTGAGAGAAATTCCTTCCATGTGATAAACTCCAGTGAAAGAAACCTCAGGCAATTGAGTCCTTGAGCTTTCACAGCATGCTTTATAATATCAAAAAGACGACAGAAGGGGTGAAATGTTATTAACTCACAATGGCGCAAATGGTTTTCACACACAAAGTGCTGTTATCCCATGCAGAATCTGAGATCAATCTGCGCTTGTGCCCAAAGGAGTGAGTGGTTTTCACATGACGAGACCAAATGTGTCTCTATCCCGATAATGATAAAAATGTGTGCATCCCGAAAAAGCGATCAAATACGCAAATGATTTTGACATGTAGACTGCAACAAACCTCTATGTGTGTGTGTGTGTGTGTGTCCCTGCCTTCCCTCAGCAGCTATTTCTTTAAAAGCCCTGGCTATGGGGGGAAGGCTGAAGTGATCCCTAAACTGTCCCCTTTAAGAGATTTTCGATTTCAGCTCCCAGATGCCTCAGCCATGTTGGCCAATAGCTTGGGATTCTGGGAGGTGAAGTCCAAAATCCCTTGAAAGGGACAGTTCGGGGATCACTGCGGTTGAAGCAAGACACACACACACACAGAGGAGAAAGCTGGAACTCACCCAAGCATAATTTTACTTATTCCACAGCACTGGAAGTAAATTTGCCTCAAAGAACCATGGGCAATCTGGCAACAAACAAAAAACTGGGAGAATCCCATGAGTAAACTACAAGTAGCTTTCACACTACAAAAAAGGGAATTCGTGAATGAAATAGAAATGAATTTCCAATATTTTCCTGAAAATGCTTATTTCCTGGTTCATGTCACTTTCTTCTCGGATTCTAAGCAGTTTGTGCACAACATCATGCGAAAACCATTTGCGCAATTGTGCCTAATACACTGGATGTGATAAACTCCTATGATTCTATGGGAGGAAGTTTTATGCCACAAATGAGAGCGGCTCATGATATCATCTGCGGAGAGTAGGAAGGGCCAACTTAAGTTCCTTCAGATATTTTTGAACTCCAGCTCCCATCATCCTGCACCATTGGCTGTATTGGCAAGGGTCGATGGGAATTGTAATCCAAAAAAATATGAAGAGTGCCACAAACTGCCCATCTTCTCGGAGATGTTAAAAATGCCCCAGCAGAAAGTCTAGAGTTGCCTTAAGAAAGGTCTATAGAAAGCTGGTGGGACTTAGCCCTAGCTTTCAGTTTGCCGCAAACCTTTCCTCAGGTGACGCTGGAATTTCTGCCGAGCCATTTTGCACATTTTCCAGAAGGTAACACCCCATTTGGGGGAAGAGCATATCACTGTTGTGAGCTAGTGTGGCGTAGTGGTTTGAGTGTTAGACTATGGCTCTGGAGACCAGGGTTCGATTCTCAGTGATGCCATGAAACCAACTAGGTGACCTTGGGCAAGCCACATTCTCAGGGAAAGGCAATGGCAAACCTCCTCTGAATAAATCTTAGAATCATAGAATCATAGAGTTGGAAGAGACCACAAGGGCCATCCAGTCCACCTCCATGATAGGGTTGTCTTAGGGTCCCCATAAAGTTGGGAATTACTTGAAGGCACAGAACACACAGACACATCCATATATCATCATTATGTGTGTCTGCTTCTTTTGGACAGTAGATTAGAAGGCGATACAGAAGCTAAGCATGCCGGGAAGAGAACAGGAGAGAGACAAAATGACAAAGAAAATGAAACACTTCTGAACGTAACAGTGGAGCAAGATTGCTGGATTCATGCCATCCGGTTTTTGTGTAGGCTCCAAGTGTCTCCTTGTGCAACAGAATGGATAGGCCCCATTTTGGTCAAGAGCCTCAGCCACCTGAGCTAGTAGCTGACTTGTGACTGAGGGCTATGAAATGTAGTGGATTTGCAAACGAATCTAGTAAGATTATGTGGAGTATTCCAATTAATAATAATAATAATAATAATAATAATAATAATAATTAATAATTTATTGTAAGAACATCCCTGCAGCTGTAGGCTGGGACACTGACGGAGAGCAGTACTTTTTGTACACATCTGTCTAGGACAGCTTCATTATTGTTATTAATCAACGCCTTGATCGACTAATGACTGTTTGTTGGTGGAAATCCACAGCTAAGTAGCACAGGCCTAGCTGCTAACAAATGCATTGCCACATCTGCTGTTGACTTTGGTGGTGGGGAGCCAATAAAACACAGTACAACTGTGTGAATTGCAGAAGGGCTTGTTTGAAGCTCCACACCAGTTGGTGCAGAAACGGTAGACACTGACTCACTTTGATGGGTGTCGGTAAATGCAAAACGACAGCAAACTTGCAGCTGAGTTGGATTTCTATTTTGGGAATAAACGACTTATATGAAATCTGTGGTGTGTCCTATAAGCTTTAACCCTGAGGAAACAGCTCTTCGCTTTAGCAGAACGCTGGAGGGAAGGAAGGAGGGAATAAGCTGTCACTCAGGCTGTGATGTGTGTGTCCTATCACCGTCTCTGAGAGCGTGCCAAAACACGACGTTTCTAAAGTTTCCCATCTCTCTTCTGAGTTTGTTGAATAAGAGTATTTATTGGTGAGTTTGAAATGGAACTCTCAGCCTGGATTTTAGATGGAATTCTATATATGTCATTTGTTAGTATCAGACTCATTGAGAATTGATAGGTGTGAGCAGGGGTGGGGGTAACTATCATTTATTTTAATTATTGCTTTAAAAAAAAAAAAAAGATAATACACCTCCTTAGAAAGAGCTGGAGAAACTGCAGGGAGAGTGGGTATCTACAGCTGTGACACTGAAAAGGGTCTGGGGTGTGTGCAAATTGTGCGGTGTCACTCCCTCTACAGCGATATGCTGCACACTTGCTTCCTACTAAATGAAAAATATGAAAAGATGTTCTATAACAATGCCAACATGACACGAAGCTTAGCTGTGCATTTCGAGTCTTTCTGTTTGTAGATTACATGGCTGCCTTCATGGTCCTAAGCATATTAGGGTTGGGAGCATTTTGCACGGAAATCCATGGGACTTCCTCTCTCTAGTAAGAGCCAAACAGGCAGCCTGCAAAAGATTCACAATTTGTCTACTGATTTTTCTTTTTCATCTTCTTTTTTAATTTGAAAACTACCCTTGGAGGCTGCTATCACAAGCAGAAAAACAGCAAGGGGCATCCTGCTCCTTTTGATGTTTCTTTTGTCTGTTCCACACTCATATTTGCACATTCCCCTCTAGGATTTTTCCAACATGATGAAGAATTGGAGGTCCCATACCTTTGCCCCCACCGATAGAGAGCTTGAGGAGTGCAGTTTTGAGGTGGGAAGTTGCTGGCAGGAGAAGGATTTTCTTTCACTTACCTGCAGCTCATGGTCTGAGCAGGAGTGGAAAGCCACCCCACTTGGGCCACAAGCCTTCACTAAGATTGCCAGCTGTCCGTGGCTGTTTTTCCAGTAAAACCCCCACCGTGTGTGGATACAGTTCATAGTTTACTTACATAACATATGGTTGTTGCTCCACTGCTGAATTAATGCACCTAGACACCACTTTAACTGTCATGGCTCCAACCTATGGGAGGAGGCAAGAGATGCTGAGGCCGGAAGGCTCCCGAGACATGCACTTACCATCAGCCTCACCCTTCGGCTCTACTATAAAACCTTGCAGGCAGAAGAGACTGAGGACCTTATCGGATGTTGGAAATCGGAAATATGATCTAATGGCAATCCGAACGCAATCATGGGGTTTCACGTTATTGCGAATTAAAGTATCTCACGCAATTTCGGGCAAAAGGGAAGTCATTCCGAACGCAATCATGGGTTTCACGTTCTTGCGAATTAACATATCTCATGCAATTTTGGGCAATGGGGGTCATTTTTGGGTAATTCTGAACGCATTCCGAATGCAATCAGATTTCACGTAAATTCGCTAAACTAGCGAATTCACGTGAATTCGACTTGGCTCCAATTGGCTCCATTCACAATAAAGGGAAATTCCTCCCATCTGATAATGTCCAGACAGGAGGCAAGAGAAGCTGAGGCCAGAAGGCTCCTGAGACCAACACTTCCACTAGCCCCATCCTTGTGTTCTGCTATAAAACCTTGCAGGCAGAAGAGACTGAAAGGAGGGAAGACAAGCTGAGGCCAGAAGGCTGTAATTGCTATGTATTATTATTTTTTTTGCTATTGTTAATTGTTATTTTATTTTATTGTTATTTTTTAATGTAATGCCATGTTACACTTGTTTTTATTTCGTGTTTATTGTTATTGCTTTGTACTATCCCCTCTGTTGTAAGCCGCCCGGATTCCCAGTGATTGGGTGGCATATAAATAATGATGATGATGATGATGATGATGATAACAATAATAATTAATTATCCTGGGATTTGTAGTTTGCTGTGGCACCAGAGCTCTCTGACTTTGTTGTTGTATGCCTTTAAGTCATTTCTGACTTATAGTGACCTTATCATGGGTTTTGCTTGGCAAGTTTCTTCAGAAGGGGTTTTCCATTGCCATCTTCTGAAACCAAGAGAGTGTGACTTGCCCAAGGTCACCCAGTGGGTTTTGAGGCTGAAGTGATTTGAATCCTAGTCTCTCAGTCTCCTAGTTCGGTGCTCCAACCACTGTGCCATGCTGATTTTCAGAGCTCTCTGACAGAGAAGGCTAAATACCTCACAAAACTACAAACCCCAGAAAGCCATAGCATTGAGCCATGGCAGTTAAGAAGAGCCCTGGTGGCGAGAAGAGCCCTGGTGGCGCAGTGGTTAAATTCCTGTACTGCAGCCACTCACTCAAAAACCATAGGGTTGAGAGTTCAAGACCAGCAAAAGGGCTCAAGCTCGACTCAGGCTTGCATCCTTCCGAGGTCGCTAAAATGAGTACCCAGTTTGTTAGGGGCAAGGAGCTTGCAGTTGTAAACTGCTTGGACACTCCTTAGGCGATATGAAGTGGTATATAAATGAAGTTGTTTGTTTGTTTGTTTGTTTTAAAGCCGTATCAAACTGTATTCATTCTGCAGTGTAGAGCCTTACCACATTATTAAACAAGCCTGGCAAGCAAAAGAAAAGATCTGGTTTTTTTCTCTCCCTCCACATGATGTTGTTCTCTTTTGTTCTCTTCCACCATGGGAGCGGGTTGTAAAATTGTCATAAAAGCATCCTATTTGCCAAGATGAAATAATCCATTTGGTAAAAATGATGCTTTTACAATGCTCTCCCACACTTTTATAACCTGAAGAGAATGAGAGTCATGTGAAGGAAGAAAAAAAAATGTGCCTTTTCATTTGCCTGCTGGGTTTATTTAACAAAGTGATAAGGCTTGTAGATGCAGCCTTGTGGCCTCAATGTGCTCTAGGTCCGGATGGTTAGGTTCCCAGTACTCTTACTGGTTTTAGCTTGCCCCTTATCCAGGTCTGCCTCCTGCACTTACTTGCATGGATGTACTATCACTAAGGTCCAGGTTGAATGTCTGGCTAACATTTTTGCTGCCAGGAGCCCGAGGCCTGCTTGTGAAAGCAGAGAGTAGAAGAACAGCAAATGTTGGCTAACAGGTTTGGGATCTTGACCCTGCAGTCTGGATATCTCTCTTTTTAGAGGTTAGCTCTTTGATCCTGTGCCTGCTCATTGGGAATTAAGCTTGGCCAGCATGAATCTTAGGAAGATAGAGGGGACCATCTAAAGCAGTAGGTTTTTGGGGCATCATGAAAGGCCAGCAAATTATTAGTTGCTCATTTAGTTCTTGTCGCATTTTAGTGTGTGTGTGCGCGCGTGTGTGTTACTGACGGGGACATGAAGAGAAGCTTGTGGCACTTTCTGCCCTCCTGGGTAAAAATAAATTGTCTGGCTTTGGTCACTATGCTTCTTGAATTGAAGGGATATGGAGATGAAAGGAGGATTCAGGCTGGAACATGGCTTTGGTTACCCCTGAAATTAAAGCCATACTAGGGCTTAGAACATCAGAAAGGCTATTATGGGTAAACTTTGGCTTTTGCCCCAAAGAGGATTTTCAAGATCCTTGTCCCTTTCACACTACCCATTTACAGCAGTATAATTCCACTTTTATTGCCATGGCTGCATCCTATGGAATACTGAGATGTGTGGTTTGGTGAGGTACTAGAGCTAGAGCTCTCTGACAGAGAATTGTAGGCCCGCTTTGGCACACTGCAACTCTCAGGAATCCATCTGATGGAACCATGGTCATTAAAGTGGAATCATAGAGCTATAGTTGTGTAGTGTGAAAGGACCCACTCTCTGCAGCAGCAGTCCAGACGCCTAAGCACAAACTGCACCAAAATGTAGAGAGGGTCAGCCAGTTTTTTGTTTTTTTGTGCCAAAGCTGTGCCCTATGAAACTGAATGGGGCTTACTCTGTGTAGTCAATGTGGATTTTGGCCGGCATGACACATGTGTGTGCTGTCAATGGGTGTGGGGGGATTGGCTTGGGAAGTGAGTACATTTCATGGTGAGTGCCGGGAAAAGGCAGACCTGAGTCAGTGGATGCTGTCCCCAAAGCCAAGAATATTCATTTTAAAACTGGAATCGCTGAATTCAGAGCTGCCTTTCACCCAGCCTTCATATGTCTGTTTGTGTGTGTGAGTCGGGGAACTGGATCCAGAGAGGGAAAAAGCAATTTCCAGCCGAGGAGACTTTCCCTAGTTTCCATTTGCATGGATTCCCTATCGCTCCCCAATTTAACACTGACAGGCAGCTTCACAGTAAGGCACCTAAAATTACACACAAGCAAAATGTGACACGTTATTTTTCTTTTGCTCCCTTTCTCCGTTGGCAGGAATAATTAGACCTGAATGAAGCAAAGTTCAAAAATGTTGCTGCCATAATCTGGATTAATTGCAGAAAGTGTACAAGAAAATATAGGACATTTGAAAATTTGAAAATACAACTGGTGATTTTTGTTTTTTTTTAAAAAGAAGACAAGTTCTTCTTTTAAAAGAGAATGATGGTAGTAGTTCTGCTGGAATATTTAAGCCTCCTTGGGCAGCTGCTGGACTGAAATTTGCAGGCTGGCCTGGACAAAGAGAAGGGACACATTTATATCTGGATGGGACAATTTGCTCCTTTTGCTCATAGACCTAGCGGGGATCTCCAGTGGTGGATTGTCCTCCTGGTCCAGTGGTAACTGCAACAACAGGGCGAATCTCCTTTAACCAGGGAGCTGTGGAAACCTTTGAAAATTTACCTTTTGGGCATGACAATTCCCAGAATCCCCCAGGCATCATGGCCAGCTGATGGTTCTGGGGTTTGTAGTGCAAAAGCTAACTCTTCCTAGCTCTGGTTAGAAATAGGTTTTCAGATAACCACCGACATCACTCCGCCACCAACATCACTGCCAGTTAAAGCTTGTGCTGCAGTAATTCAGTC
Source organism: Urosaurus nigricauda (assembly GCA_034509955.1). Classification (NCBI taxonomy): domain Eukaryota; kingdom Metazoa; phylum Chordata; class Lepidosauria; order Squamata; family Phrynosomatidae; genus Urosaurus; species Urosaurus nigricauda. The sequence continues at coordinate 137,530,188 of JAOEGL010000002.1, forward strand.
AAATCGGTTTGGGCCCAAGAGCTCAGCTTTGTACACGGAACTGAGTGGTTATTGGGTCAAATTCATATAAACATCTAAATTATACCCTCCAACATTTCTCAGATGAGAACTGGGACATATGTGGTCAAGTGACATCAGAGTAGGATCAAGATGGCAAAAAGTTATTAATGAAAAAGAACACACAAACTAGCAGAGGCTGCAGCAGTGTGCTGTTGCATGGCCTCACTGGAAAGGGCAAGATCCCACTCCTTTTTTCTTCTCCCAGCTGAGTTAATGGAGTGCAAACTATGTTTGTACTTTGAACTCAGTTTGTAGTTATTGGAGTAAGCTACAAAAGGGGAGCGTGGGGAAAAGAGAGAGAAACAGCAATACGTAAGCAGCGAAAAAATAATGGGACAACATAGGCTTTATTGGGACTATCTGTGCCAACCTGGGACAGTTAGAAAGGTGGGTGGATAAGTAAAATATATTGTCTCCTGTTCCACTTGCTTCCTTGCCGTTGATGGGAAAAGTCAGAAGCCACAATCTGTCCAGCTGCCCAAGAGGAGGCACTCCAACCTCAAAACTGGGTGGTTGGGGGAAAGGGGAAGACTATTTTCCAGGTTTGTGGGAAGAGCAGATTTCCAGATTTGGAAAGAGCAGTGACTGGAACAGGGCATACTCCTCCTCCACTCTGTTGTCCTCTTATTTTATGGGTCTCTTTTAAAAAAACAAGCAAACACTCTTGTTTCTTGTGTGTTAATTTTATGTGCTTGCAAGCTCCCTTGGATCTTGTGCCAGGGAGGAAGGTGAGATATTGTAAAATATTGTAAAATAAATGAAGTTCTATGGGAAAAATAAAGGAAGACCTAGCAATCTGGAAGAACCATTGCCCGTTTGTTTTGTATCACCATTCTCTTCACTGGGTTTGAATCTCTACTTTAATCTAGATTATTGTGTTGAAACAATGAGTTATATTATATTCACTTTTATATATTTTTGAATAATATAATATTGACTGTTATATAATATATTATTACAGTACGATATTAAATATAAATATATTCATGTATTATATTTACTAGTATCCATTTAGGTTTTTGTTCTTCTTAGTCCTGAGAGCTTTGAATGAGTTCCAATAAAATTTGACATGTGTACAATAACAACTAGAACTACCCCTAAAGCTGTCTATATTTCTTGTTTGCTTTTTGAATGGGCATGCTTTTAATTGTTTTTAATTCTGTTGATAGTTATTTTGTTTTGTATGCTTTTAGCTGTCAGTGTTCTAACTTTTATAAGCCTTCTTAAGTCCCTGGGGGCATATGGGGAGGTGGGAGAAATAGATATAAATATAGATATAGCACAAGCAGACCTTTGTTAAATGTCTTCTACCAAATCTCCTTCTACCAAAATCCTCTGGCTCCATTGCTTCTTAGTCAGAGACCTTCTTCCTGGAATCCCCATGCAGATGAAATGGAGCAGGCTCCTCGGGGTAATTCAGATGGTGAATCTAGGTAGAATCTAGGTTGAATCTTTGTTGTTCAGATGCATTTCAAATGCATCCAATTAAATTTGCGGGTCTGCCAAAAAAAAAAATTCAGGATAACCGATGTTGGTGAGGGTTCCCCCCGAGTTTTCCTAAAAGATTCGCATTGTCAGCTGTGTGAATAATTGATGTGAATAGACTAGGGATAAAGCAGGATAAAACTCTGCATGCCTGGAACGTATTTCGAATACATCCACATCATCGATTCCATCTTTATTTGAGTGCTGGCACGTGTGAGCAACCGAACTCACAGAAATGCCATTCCGATTTTAAAAAATGGTGTGAACAACAACACCAGAATGCATGAGCGAGATTATTCGCATAGTCGCACTAACAAAAACAATGTCTGAATAACGCTGCAGTTGCAAATGTGCTGAATTCCAGCCCCCAGAGTCATCCTACCATTTTGTCTCTCAAGCTTCCAAACCCATGTCAAGTCTTCCCACTTAGATGGTATAATAAATGGACTCCCATTCCCACCTTTAAAGGCCTTCTTTGATACCTAATATCCCACTTCATGCACCATGCCAACTTTGCTACCCCAACTATACTTGACTGTAGGGCTGCACTGAGGCTGTAAGTAATCCATGACAAAGGGTTGCACATGTGCTTCCTAAGTTCTTCCAACAGGTCTCTTCTCCTGGCTATTGCCTTGTTTGCCTCTATCCCTTGCCATGGTCACTGTCTTTATGTCTGCAGCATTATTGCTCCTTGTCTGAGGCCTGTGACGTGGAGCAAGGGTGAAGTGGGGAAAGATTACAGCCGTGCTAAAAAAGCAAACGGTTTGGTATAGGAGATGCTTGTGAAGTCCACTAGTTAACTATGACACAGACAGTGCCAATAAATTATTATTTCCTCTGATAGGAAGTTACTTGACATTTTGCATCACCAGCTTTTTCAGAATCCTGGCTGTCCTTAGAGTAACTCCTTAAGTGGTTTAAAGTTTAGTTTTGTCCTTTGTTTTTGTCACCCATCTGAATGGTTTATTAAGAAACCCCTTGAATAGTTCTAAGTTTAGTTTGGTCCTTTGCTTTTGTCACCCGATTTTCTGCAAACTATTGATTTTATATTTGCATACCTTAATTAAATTATACGGGGAAATAGTAAGCAAAGACACCTTTTTCCCCTTAGGAGAGAGAGAGAGAGTTTAGTAGGTATGTTTAGTATTGATCTTTGGTATTGGGTCTAACAAAGGCTTGGATGAGGATGCAGGGTAGGTGAGTGTGGGTTTCATAATGCAGGAGACCAGTTGTGGGTTTCATAATGCAGGAGACCAGTTGTGCAAGCGTGAAAATTATATAAGAAATATCAGGTTGGGGCTCAGTTGGTTTCCTAAAAAACTATTGCATGTGTGAGTGTTTGCCTATGTATGTTCAGTACTGGATTTCACAAGGACTCCCCCTTCTTTCCCCCCTTTCCCCCCTTTTTGCTTGCTGTGCATAAAACACCTCAAAGGACTTTTCAGAGACTGGGACATTTAACACAGTGGAAAACCTCCTCCCCCCACCTTGCCGGCACTTGGCAATATTTTAGCAACCAGCAGTTTGGAGGATACCAGCGACTTTTTGTGTAGCAGCTTCTGGGTAGAAACAGCTTCCAGCAAATCCAGTCTTTGTTTTTGAACCATAACAGTGTGGTGGTGGAGTCAGCTTGGGAAAGAGGACTCCTTTTGGCTCTGGTAAGAGAAGGTAGTAGATTTTTCTATTTATTTTTTAAAAATTAAGCCAAAGTTATGAATGTTAGGGGATGATTCACGGCAGGGAAAAGCATTATCTTTGATGTACAGGAGGGGAAATGCCATTACGTTAGTTGAAGGTTACCTGGCTAATATTATTTTGTGAAAGTTTTAGTCTTATTGATGTTTTGAATCTAACCTAGACTATCAATAGCTATATAGTTATTTATAATTGAAACAAATTTCTAAGATATTTCAGTGTTTAATGAGCGTTTTTAATAATTTCTACAGTTTGCTGATGAAGTTGAACATGACAACCTGTAATTATTTTCACTCTTTACATATTCACATTTTAAATGGTTCAAATGAGATGCCGTCTTCTAAAATGATGTTTTCTCCATTTCATTGTGAAACTTCAGGTTTTACGGAGTGTTTTTCTCCCCCGGTAATATCACAGCTTTAACACATTCACTGTTTCATTTCCCAATCCATTTTACATAGATTTATTCTCAGTTGTTGAATAGCTCTGTTTGGAATTATAGGGTCAAAAAAGTTTTACATTTGCAGAGTAAAGAAATCCTGTATACAGAATATTTAAAGACTCTGAAATGAGAGAAAAATGACAAAGAACGTAAGGGCATCGTCCACCAGGATGCTGCCTTGCCAGACTTGTGGAAACAGAGGGGAGGTTGGCAAAGGCTGAGTGAGTCCTTGCACAGTTCGCATTCATTTCAAGGCTGGCACAAGGCTTCGCTTCCCAATGAATTTTGTGGTAAGATTTTACCTGTTTTTTTTTTTAAAAAAACATTGTGTGACTTTTAAAATAATTAATCTAATAATTTTAAAAGGGAAGAGAAGCAGGGAGTCTTAAAAATAAGACATTTTAATGCTAAGCACATTTGAAATATTAAAAACCTTTAACAAAATGAATTCTCTCAGCTGAGATCCATGGTAGTGGTGTGGAGGCTTTCTGGAGGGAATAAAATTCAAGGGAAAGAAAAAGGCTGCATTAATTTTGAGTAGGTAGGAGCCATGATTCTGCTGGAGCGAGAACAGCAAAGTACTAAATACTTAAAGAAATGATCTTGCTATTCTTAATTGTCTGAGATAGGCAACTATTGTGCAAAGACAGTGCTCTGGAACCGAGTAATTTTGTAGGGAGATCTGGATGAATCTAGACAGGGACTTAAGTACTGCTGTCCATGAATTTTCAGTTGGGTCCAAAAGTACATGGCCAGAATAATCTAACCCCCGTATAATTGAACGTGAATTGTTTGGCTTTTCCTCCCTTCCCACTTCTCCTTTTGGAGAACAGAAATATCCACTGCAAGCTCTCCAGAAATTTCTAAAGCCTGGCTGTAAATGCAAACTTGAAAAACAAACATATGCTTGTTCTTTTTCAATATTGCTGGGTTCATTAAATATAAACCGGCAGTCTCAAGGCGAGAGTGGGGAGAGAACAGTCATTTCAACAAACCTGATCTTTTAAACAAACTAGATCTTGGCAAATATTGTTCCAAATATATTTGGGCAAGCAGGCCCCATGGATTATAAGGCCAATTGCCACACATTATTTGAAACTCATAATAATAACTAGCCCCCCTTCTTTGCATGTGAAGTCCGTAGCCTCACGCCGTGGCTGAAACTGCTGCTTCTGTTCTCGGTTGCAAAGGCAGGTGAATGACAGAAGAAATCAGCCTGCGATGTGAAGAAGGAAGAGGACCTGGATCTGCAGAAATTTTAGCTAAAGGGTCCTTTTTGGAATCAGAGGCTGAGCTTGCAAACCCTGTGCCAGAATTAAAAGAAGTCCTCCTGAACAGTACTCAGGTTTTCCCATCACAGTGATTTACTAGGCATTTACTAAACACAGCTTTTTCTGATTTCCAGGTAGCTAGTGGACATTTGAAAAAAGGTGTCGCAGAAGCCAGCAGGCTGTTTATCGTTTAATTATAGACCTGTAGTTTAATTACACTACTTCCCAAGCCATTTGAGGCCTTGTTAAGAACAATGAAATCAAAAGAACTAATGTCCTGGTTCACAACATATATATGAAAAATGTATATTTTAAAAATCATGCAATAGATCAGTGATTAGATGGGAGGAGAGTGTCGTCAAGAAAAATATTGTGGGTGAATAATCTAGCCCCAATCATGTGCTTTTGTGTCTTTCTGATATTGGTAAGAGGAATTTAAGTATGTGCTTATGTCCTTCCCTTTGAAAACAGTGATAAAAGTTGTGTGACAGAAACTCGAATTCTAATACCTGCCTCCAGTCTTCGGGGGGGGGGGGGGGAGGGAAATATAAATTGTAACTTGAGCATTTTTTAAAAAAATCTCAGGAATTTCAGAAAGAAAAGAGAGGTTTCAGAATCACTTGTGGAGAACAGGTCAGTTTAGAGCTGAGCTGAAGTAGTGGTTCTGTATCACAAAGAACCCTAAATCATATCAAAATACCAACAAAATAGAAGTCTATGAGTTTGTGGGGATGGACAAAAGGGGTGAAACAGTTGTAGGGGTGGGAGGTCAATTGTTCTTTTACCTCCCTTCTTTATGGCATTTGAAGGTCTGTTTTCTTATTTCAGACACACACACACACACACACACACGAACTAAAAAACAGGCCTTCCTAGGTTGTCATCTTCTGTTCTATAATACACACACACACACACACACACACACACACTTGGGCTGTTATATGCATCTATCAATGCATCAAACTTGTGTGAATGGATTCACAGTGCCTAAAATGTCTAATTTGCATTGCAGCTTAGTATCTGAATCTGGCAATTTTGGTGGTCTCCACCCACCCTGAAGAAATAGCATCGTGGCAAATAAGAAATGAAATGTGGGCAGCCAAGCAGAAAGATTAGGAAGAAGGGGCAGGTAGTCATGAAGGGCATGAAAAATTCACCCACAGGGAACTGTGGTTTTCTGGGGCAAAGACTGCATGCCTTCAGGTGTAATATTCATAACCACAAGAACTAGAAACAAGCAAACTCAGGGCCAGGCATCCAAATTGTGTGCCTGGCCTTTCAAAACTACATGCATGGAATCATAAGCAACAGCAGCTCTGGCTTGTGCATCAGTAGGTCGGGAGTGAGTGAAGAGACAGAGGCATGCTCCCAATGGCAACTATATTTCTTCGCAAACCTGTACCCGAACTAGATTAGACCCAAACATGGCCTTGTTCGGCACCATCCAAAAGACACCCCCCCCCAATTCTGATTACCATTTGGACAATGTACAGCCCAAACCCTTGTTCTGGTGTGGGTAGTCTGGACAACGGCCAGCACACCCCACACCAGAACTAGGCATAAAAGGGTTAAAATGAATCAAAATTAACTTGTCTGTTGATCTGGATTTTCTGGAAATCTCCAGATCCCTCCATTTCTACTTCACGGCAGCTCTCTCTGCACAGGTGTCCGACTGGGTGACCTGGTGCATCCACCACCTCCACAGGTCACACTGCATGTGATCAATGATGGTGCCTCATTCTGACCTCAGAAGCGAGTGACCAGTGGCTGGCAGAAAACATGCCAGGTGGCCCAGTGGGACACACTTGCAGACAGCTACTGTGGCATGGAAACAGAGGCCAAGGTAATGGGCAGCTGCAGAGCCAGGATACTCCCCAGAATATCCTGGCCAGTGCAAACAAGGCCTCTGAGAAAAGGAGATGGGAAGAAGGAATAGTGTCAAAAGACAACTGCGTTGTGTTGTTTTCAGGAACCCCAAACCCAAAACCCACCTGCTCACTTCTCTTAAATCAAGGAATGGGTTGCAGAATCCCTTACAACAGGTGTATTTGTTTTTGGATCATGCCTGATTAGAGAGGTTTAGATTGTATGTTATTTTTCAGCATTACTTAAGTTGCTTATGGATTTGTTAGCTTCTCTGTACAATAATAAGCAGGGATGAGTGAGACTCAATTTTAATTTTTTTTTTTAAAAAAGCTTAAGACACAAATTTCTTTAGATTCAGAATAGAAGAAGGAACTTAAGATTTTAAAAATTATGATTTTGGGAGAAATTAAAAGTGATAGTTCAGTCCATCCAGAGGCTTGCATGCTTCACTGAGAGGGTATGCATTTTCAACTGCAAGCAGATACATCTTGGTCCGTGTCATGCTGAGAAAGGTTGCTGCTATTGCATTTGGCTGGTGCAAACAGGTGAGGATTTGGTGTCAGTTAATTTTTGACTAATTTACCAACATTTGAAAATTTCTTCATATTTCCCGACGGAAAGAATTTGAGGTTTAAGAACTTCAAATGCAGAAAAAAGCAAAACAGACACATTTTGCCATCACTATCAACAAGACCTCCTTGTCTTGCTTGTGTGAGCCACAGAGTAATCCCTTTTAGAAACAACTCCCAATAAACTGGCACATCTTTAAGACAACATCATTTCTGTCTGAGTAGTCTCAAAACATTTCACTTCTTCAAATGCCCAGGCTGGTAACATGACTTTGAAAATTGCTTTAAAAAGATGTCTTTTAAGGTGATACACAAATATACAAAGCTTGCAAATTGAGTCTACCCTGGATCTACAACTAACCCTTTTCTAGCCATTTGTTGCAAGCATTGACCCACCACTTCTTTCTATTTCTAGTACAAGTTGGCTGTGTAGAATGCTGGTCACCATTGTGGCAATTATAAACCCCCCCTCCCACAGCAGCAGTGTTTCAAGTTTTTTAGAGGACTTTTTGAAGGCACAAAAACATTCCAGCTACCTAGAAACCTAGGTGTGTTTTTGGCATGGATGAGGCTTGTGTGAAAATCTGAGCTGGATTCAGAGCCAGGCCTGCATGTAAGAAACTCAAAAGACAGGGGGAAGTTTATAGCTATGTTGGTTCAGGAATATTTGTAAAAATCCATCCCATCAAACCAATCCTTTGTTAAAAGAACCAATCTTGCTTTGCTTCCAGGGAATAACTTGTGCTCAGATTTGGGAGTTTATCACACACACTTTTGTCTCCGTTCTGGGCACGGGCAGGGAATGCATGTTTGCTGAGTGAAAACGGATTTTATTGCATGCTAAACTGTCAGCAAGGTGTCCCCATGCCATCGTCAACCCTAACCTGTCCCCAAGCTGGGTGAGGTGTGTGAATTTTGCTCAGCCGGAAAGATTCTGGCTGAGCACGAAAGCTTTCCGGCTGAGCAAAATTCACACGCCTCAGCCCGGCTTGGGGATGGTTAGGGTCGGTGATGGCATGGGGACGCCTTGCCAATAGTTTAGCATGTGATAAACTCTGTTTTCACTCAGCCACGCGTGTTCCCTGCCAGTGCCCAGAACGGGGACAAAAGTGCGTGTGATATGCTCCTTGGTTTGACCTCTATGGGAAGCAGTCCAAACCTGAGGCTAAACTTTTCTTTATGGCCTCCTCCATTTTTGTGAGAAACACGCAGGACTCTCCCTGCCCTCCAAAAACAAATGAGCAAAAAAGACTCTCGGGTAACTTAGGACTTTTATCACACCAGCCTGTTTTTTGTTTGTTTGTTTTATTTTGTTTTTTGCAACAGTTACATTAGTGAAGCAATTGGGAACATACCAGTTTGTAAACATTCAGTATCACACTTCTCTGCAATCGCTTAGTGTGCTGCGAGTATGCTGTTTTGGCTGTCCACGGTCCCTTCTGGACCCATTTCACAGCCTTGCCTTCCAGTGAATGACCTACACAGCACATGCATGCCTTTCAATTTTTTAATTTTAATATTTGCCATGATTTCATGACCTTCACTATTCCCAAGCAGGTCAAGGTTATTTTTACTCCTTTCGGGCTTTTTAATATTTATTTTTGCTGTGATTGCATAATTATGGCTAAACAATAAAATATTTTTTTAGCTGGTGGTGGTTTTGCGCCACTCTTCCAACGCGACTTCAAACTGTGTGGCGGCTCTTTGCTCCCGGCTCCTTACGCTTTCCAGTGGCGAGGCTTCTCCTCTCGTCTCTCTCTCTCTCCCACGTTGCCGCCTCTCTGGGTGTCTTCTGAGCACTCTGTGAGCCAGCAATCTCACCCCTTTGTGAGGATTGAGATCTCTCCCCGATTTTAGTCTGATTTTTAATGCTAATAATTTAGTAAATATTTGGGGGATCGCCACACAGAGGTATCACCTCCAGGAGTCTTCCTAGAGTTGATCCGCCATTGCCACCGATCCCATCCGGAAGTCAAAATTGTTTATTTGTAATTACTCAAGCACAACAAAAATAAAAATAAAAAACCTGAAAGGCACAGAGTAAAAACAACCTTGGCCTGCTTGGGAATATCAAGGGAAAGGGGGGAGAGGAGGATAATCGCACCCCTTCATACCGCATGACTCTTGTATCATTACAGCAGTGGAAGGGAACCTCCTTGCACCAGGGAGACTAATGGAATAGAAGTGATATTGGGAGCCGTTGAAGGGTTTTCCTTGTCAATGAAAAGGTGCACTCCGCCAACATTTTAAATGCAAAACAGCAACAAGAGAGACATGACATCATGTGTTAAATATCACCCAAAGCTTCATGTGATAAAGTCCTATGTTACATGCCTAGGGCTCTGGAAGCATTTTAAAGAACAGCAAGCAAACCCAGTCTTGGAGACTGGGCTTGGACACACATGGGTAACCATTACAGGGGATGGAGACGTCATAGCCTCTGGAGTAATCCAAACCAGCCTTTGGAAAGATGACCTTTTGAATGCAGATACCAGAATCTCTGAGTCAGTGTAGCTGCTGGGAGATGTAGTCCAAAAAAGACAAATTTCCAAATGCTGCCTATTCACTAAATTCTCAGCCAGGGCACCCTGAGAACATTCCTCTATGGGAATCTTGATGCGTCCTATTAGAGACACTCGTAGTTGGACTCCTATCCTCTAGTCTGTGCTGGTGAACAAGTAACCCTTCTGATGTGATCTAACAACTCCTGTCACTCCCAGTCTGCATGTCTAGGAGATGGGTGATGGAAATTGTCATCCAGCAATATTTGTGGAGTCATAGTTTCTCCATCCCAGTCTCAGTCTATGTGTCACTGTTACAGTTTGCCACAAGGGACAAATACGCTACCCTGTGCTTGTTATATGCCACTTCTAAACACTGCCCATACAGCTGACAGGAGAAACTGCAGCCTGATGCCTACGCAACCTGTCAGGTCCCATAAGAGACCAATGATATAAATGTTCATGGGTCTCTTTGGCCTTTAAGTCTGAGCAGTGCATCTTCACAGTGGAGATGAGCTGCTGTGTAACAATCCACATTTCTTGTCTACCCTTTGCTTTCTCCCCCATTGCCTGTTGCACTTTTGATGCTTCTTCAGCCAGGGATCCTGGACAGTGTGACCTTTCCATCCTTTCGTAGGTTGGTAAAATGAATACCCAGCTTGTTGGGGCAATTGGCTTACAGAGAATGCTTAGTTCACTATGAAGTGGTATAAAAATGTGTTCACTATGAAGTGGTATAAAAAATAGTGGGTTTTATGGCCAAACTGGGAATTGAACCCTGGTCTCCAAACTCGTAGTCCAACATTCAAACCACTACGCTATGCTGGGTTTCTTAATTTACTACCCCTCTGATTGATAATTTCTGAAATGGTTCATAGGAGCTTGACTGGCCAATTTTGACAGATCATGCATGGCATGCTTGCTTGTTCCAGAGTCAATGCCTTCAGCCTGATTGCCATTGTTTGTGATAGCTTCTTATTTCTAATAGAGAGAATAGAGCACTGATAGTAACAAAGGGAAAAAGAACAGAAAGGTGAAGAAGAAATGGATGTTAGCTTTTAATTCTAAATTTTAAATGCAGAACTTGCAATCTTTTTTCAAGACTTGAACAGTAGCATACACGGGATGTGGCAATGCTGGTGCCGGCTTGAGAATAGCATGGATTTCATGCTTAAAAGATGGACAGTTTGCACTAGAAATCTGATTGGCATTGTCATTAGGGTCACTTTGGCACCAAATTAAAACATGGCTTTTTATTTAAAACCTTTGGGTCTTAATTTATTTCCTCCACAAAAGGTATATGTATATCGTATTGAACATACAAGCTGTTTCAACTTGTCTGGTTTGTTTGAATTATTTTTATTATTTTAAATTCTGAATTGTATTGAAACTGTTTAAGTTGATTTTACTTTTTAAGCCAACTTGACGATATAGCCTGAGCTAAAATGTGAACATGCATGCATGCATGCATGCATAAATAAACAAACAAAATTGTAACATCAACATCTTTTTGTTTGTGATCACAAATTTGCTGTATGTACTTACTGGACAAGAGCCAGCATGATGTAGTGGCCTGAGTGTTGGACGACAACTCTGGAGATCAGGGTTCAATTCCCCTTTTGGCCATGGAAACCCACTGGATGATCTTGGCAAGTCACACACACTCAACCACCAAAATCCTGTGATAGGTTCATCTTGGGGTTGCCTTAAATCAGAAATGATTTGAAGGCACACAGCAGCAGCAAACTTATTGTGTGGCCTTGAGAAAGCTGTCATTATTAGGACTTTTCCATGTTTCAACAAGAACGATAAATTGCTATAGATAGGATTACAATAGCACATTTATATAAAAAAGGGACATCACTTGGAATGTGTCATATTACCTGATGGTACCCCACTAAATTACTGATGGCCCAAAATTCCAAAAGTCAGTAACATCTGGCAGACTGTATAAGCAGAATAATCCCATTTTAGCAACAACAACAATATGCTCAAGGCCATCCAGTTAGTGCATACAATACATCCAGCCCGTCTGTGTTCATAAAGGGAGCTCATTCTATATATCCCACCACTGGTAATCCCAATCTCCATCCCCACCTCTCCCTTTGATGTGCCGTGCCTCCAGAGAGTCACTCAACAGGAAAGAGATGTCTCTGATCACGCTCAGGAGTAGCAATAAATGGTGGCTAAGTCCTATATTTTCCTACACTAAGGTATCTCAAGGCCTAATGCTGCATCAGCTGCCTGTCCTGTGATACTCAAGTTGCCTGTTATGAGAACCCTTTCAAATGCAACCTTTTCTCACTGTCGTTTTTCATTGATAATATACTACGTCTTGTAAGAGATTCCAAGAAGCAGGATGTTTGAAGACATGTTTTTTGCTGTGTTAGATTTAAGTGCCTCTGTGATGTGTATTATGCATGCCTTAAAATATATTTTTAATGATATTTTTCCATCTGTCTTTATGAGTTACTAAATCAAGGGTGGTAATCAGAAACCCACTGAGTACGTTTGGGCGAGTCACACACTCTAAGCCCCAGAAAACCCTGTGATAGGTTTGCCTTAGGGTAGCCATAAATGAGAAATGACTTGAAGGTACACAACACCAACAACAAATTGTCCACTTCTCCAGTTGCTGTGAAACTGCAACTCCCAGCATCCATCACGATTGGCTGTGCTGGCTAGGACTGATAGGAATTGCAGTTCAACAACATCTGGAGGGCAGCACAATTCCAAACCCTCTTCTAAATGACTTTCTTAGGTAGCTTGTCTATAAAACTGGCACTGCTGAGACCGCATCACTCAAATTCTGTGCCATTTAAGTTGCTTGTGTAGTTTGGCTGATCCTGCTCCCAGCATTTCCTGGTGTGCTGCCGGCTCCTTTGCCAAGTGGTCTTTCTCTTGACCTTTCCTTTTTCACCATAAGCACGGTATAACCCAACCTCATCCTCCCCTTGGGGAGCTGGAGGAGATCAATTTGTCAATACCTTCTTTGCTTCCTTTGTTTGGCCCGTCCTTGTCATAGCCTGGTTCTGGGATTATTATTGCACTCTCTCCATCTAGTGTGCTTTCTCTCTCTCTCTTTTGATATATATATATATATATATATATATATAAAATTTGGAAGGGGAGCAGGGGGAGAGAGTGGAGCTGGAATATTTTCCATATGTTGGCCGTGGGATGAGTTTGAATCAGGTTCCCTTTTTCACTCCAGTATAGAGTCTGGCAGGCACACAATCCTCCTTTGGTGCCAAGTGATATACTATAAACTCGTGAATTGATGCTGTCTTTTAACATTTGAAACAGCAGTGATGTGTTCCATAATGCAGGAGGCGTCCACGTACGCATACACAGGAGAGGGGGATATTTTCTCTTCTCCTCTGGTTCACTTTGCGTCACTCGTCCTCACACAAAGGGACCCTTGGCGTTGTTGGTTTCTTCCTGGTGGGTGATGCAAGGGGTAGATGTGAGAGGATGGAGAGAAAGAGGCTGCTAGGGAGTTGAAAAGAGTTGAACTTCAGAAGACTGGGGGACAGTGAGGCCATTACTCCCTGCGTAGCTGAAAATTATTCTCGACTGTTGGGTTATGAGCAATTCATCTGAGTAGAAGGGGGCATGGATTGTTTATGACCCCTACTTTCTCACCTGGTTTATGGGGCAATGACAGTAGCCATCATGTGAATCCAGGCCTCTCAGGAGACTTCCAGCAAATGCGATCAGTCTCAGTCTCAAGGCTGCAGGTGATACATTTATTTATTTTTATTCATTTAGTGTATTTATAACCTGCTCTTCAGCCACAAAGGCTCTCAGAGTGGCTTATACATCTTTGAATCATTTGAGGTACATTAGAAATAATCTCCTGGAGGCTTGGGAGGTCTGCTTTTGAACCTTTTTCAGCGTAGAACATTTTTGTCTTAACTGGTTTTTAGGTGGCAGCAGCTAAGCTATGATGGAAAAGCAATGCTGCATGCCATCACTATTGTGGTTCAGTTTGTCTCTTGCAATGCTTAAATTGGCTTTTTAAAAATACTGTCCTGTATTTAAAACCTTTGAGATCAAACAGGCAAATGGTGTTTTGGGGGTGGGGATGCGGAGATAGATAGTAATAATGTCCCTATTAGTATTTTGAACTTTTTGTTTAGCACCCAAAAATGGATAGGAGATAATACGGTAGGGAAGTTAACAACTCCTAGGAGTTTATCAGACGACGGAAATTGGAAGTATAATCCAATGGCAATCTGAACGCAATCATGGGGTTTCATGTTATTGCGTATTAAAGTATCTCACACAATTTCAGGCAAAAGGGAAGTCATTCCGAACGCAATCATGGGTTTTACGTCATTGCATATTAAAGCATCTCACACAATTTCGGGCAATGGGGGGTCATTTTCGGGTAATGGGAAGCCATTCTGAACGCATTCCGAACACAACTGGAATTCACGTAAATTTGCTAAACTAGCGAATTCACGTAAATTTGAATTGGCTCTAATTGGCTCCATTTGAAATAAAGAGAAATTCCTCCCATCTGATAAACTCCCTAGCCATAATAGCCAAGAAAGGGAATTGTGAAACTGCAACCATAGCAAATTTACTCCCCAAGTTGTCCTCTGTACATTTTGATGCCAGATATTAACTGGCTAGTCTTTGGTTATTACCAGAAAATTCATCAATATTTGCAGAAATGCAGGTAGTTAAATTTAGACTTTGAATCTAGTGATTCCAGCTCAACAGTAGAAAGAACTTCCTGAGAGTAAGAGCTGTTTGACACTGAAAGATGCTCCCTCGGAGATTGATGGAATCTCCTTCTTTGGAGTTTTTTTTAAAAAATTAATTTTAATTTTATTAAACATACAAACTTAAAAACACAACACACCCCATAACAAAAATCTTGAATTCAAATTATCATGTAGCATCTATTTCCTTTCCCCCTCCCCTTCCCTCCCACCTTTAAAAAGAATGAAAACATATAAACAACCCATAACAAATAAAAATAAAACAACACCAGACTTCATGGCTGTTGTTTTTTTAACTGTAATGGCTCTTTACTTCTCCTCTGTTAATCTTCTATATTTATTTTTAGTCAAAAATATTTACCAATTTGCTATCCCACATTCCTTCATTATCACTTTAATACAGATATTAATATAATATATTTATATACTATATTAAAAATTAAAATGAGATGTTAGTGTTAGTGGATTTTTATAGTTAGGTAAGTTAGGTTTCACTATTATGATTAATAGTATTAATATGAATACTGTTAATTACAAAAGTGAATCCTAACTTACCTGACTATAAAATCCACTAATACTAATATCTCATTTCAATTTTAATATAGTATATAAATTGTTTCCACTTACGTAATTTTTTTTGTTTGTTCTCTTCTCACTAAACTTGTTAATCTATCTAATTGAGCCATTTCCATCACTTTCTCTAACCACTCCATGCATGTTGGAATTTCATTGGTTTTCCATTTTGTTGGCAGCACTAATCTCCCAGCCATAACTAAATAAGATATCAAATTTCTACACTTTACTTCTCTACTATCTCTCAATCATATTCAGTAAATACAATTGGGAATCCCCCAAAATTTTCTATTCTTTTAATTAATTGTAAACCAATATTTACCTACTGTACTCTTCTACATTTCCACCATAGGTGAAAAAAAGTTCCCACAAAAAACAAACAAACAAGAATTAAGTGGAAATTATTAACAGATGCAAAGGAAAGAGAGGGATTTGGGATGCCTGATTTAAAATTATATTTTGAAGCTGCCACTTTAACTTGGATCAAACAATGGATTATGTTAGAAAATAATATAGATTTAGACTTTGAAGGGCATGAACTATGGCTAGGATGGCACAGATATTTGTGGCACGTGAAGGTGAAGGTAAATGTAGAATTTAAAAACCATATCATAAGAAGATATTTCATAAAAATAGGACAAAAACATAAAGAAAAATTATGCCCCCAAATTCCAGGATGGTGATCACCACAAGAAGCATTCTGCAAGCAGGAACTGAGAGGAAATAGTTGGGTGAAATATAGGGAATTACTAGAGAAAAGATCAGGAACATTGAGGATTAAAGAAAGGCAGGAATTAGAGAGAGGGGGCACTAATATGCAATGGTTAAGATACTATCAACTAAGGGAGAGAGTTAAACAAGATTTGAAGGAGGATCAATATGAGGAGGAAAAATCAGAATTTGAAAACCTATTATGCTCAGATTATATACATTTGGTTGGTAAAATGTATAGGTTATTGTTAAAATTTAGTACTGAAGAAGAACAAATTAAATAATGTATGATACGGTGGACAATAAATATAGGTCAATATCTGAAACAATGGGAAGTCATTCGAGATAAGGGTTTAAAATGTACATGCTCCAATAATCTTAAAGAGAATGTTTATAAAATGATGTGTAATTGGTATGTAATCCAAATAAATTGGCTAAAATGTATAAAGGTGTATCAGATGATTGCTGGAAGTGTAAAGACCAAGTGGGAGCTTCTTTGGAGATTTTTAAACAGAGGCTGGATGGCCATCTGTCGGGAGTGCTTTGATTCTGTGTTCCTGCATGGCAAAATTGGGCTGGACTGGATGGCTCTTGAGGCCTTTTCCAACTCCAGGTTTCTATGGACTCTTTCACACTGGAGGAATTTCTCCCAAGTTCGAATGCAGCCAATGCGAATTCACGTGAATTCGCTTGTTTAGTGAATTTACGTGAATCCCCAATGCATTCGGAAGGCGTTCAGAATGACTTCCCATTACCCGAAAATGACCCCTCCTTGCCCGAAATTGCGTGAGAAGCTTTAATTCACAATAACGTGAAACCTATAATTGCATTCGGAGTGACTTCCCTTTAGCCCGAAATTGCGAGAGAAGCTCTAATTTGCAATAACCGTGAAACCCCATGATTGCGTTTGGATTGCCCTTGGATTATACTTCCAATTTCCCACATCTGAAAGAGTCCTATGATTCTATGGAGATTATCACATGGGATTAAAAATGTCTTTTCCCCATCATAATCGCACAATTGTGCATAAGATTATCACATGACTTCGCATTGATCCTGTACCTATCCTGTTAACAACGTGTGATGAATTCATAAGTTTGTATTAATGCTTTGTTCCGTTAATAGCCTGCTTATAGTGTGAATGGAGCGTTATTACCGCAGGCATGACATTCAATGATTCATTCAAATATTAGCGCTATTGCGATTTATTTATTTTTGCCACCATCAGTCTGTGGCCAATTTACTTCCTGTGAGTCAGTTTGGAGTTGTACCTGACGTACATATGAGCTCTCTTATCTATCTAACTTTCAATCCACTCGTCTCCACAATATAAACACATAATATACACACACTTATGTATATATTCAATCATACACAGTGTATATATACATACACGTACATAAGCACTCTCTCTCTCACACACACACACACACACACATGTATGCATCATAGGAGACCAACACTTCAAAATGCTGAGGTGTGGAAGGTAAAAATGCTAATTTTTCATTGTTGAAATGCTAGCATCGCATTATTGCACAATTGTGCAAAAGGATTCATCACAGAATTGTTAATGTACCGTTATTAACCAATAACAGTATAATAGCAGGATAATGGTGGGACTGAAATGAAATTGGCCATGTGTGATAATCTCCTATGATCTTGCAGCCTCCACCAAGCTCCCCTTTCTTCTGATGGTAATATGCTACTTCACTACCTTCAAAGTGTGATAAACCAGTCCTGCTGAGTGGAAAGGCCCTGCATTGCATTCTGTTGAGTGTAGGGCCTAGACATCTTTCTCCAAATATGGCCATGAGAGCACCACAGAATATTTGAGCTGCATTATATATCCATTGACAGGAAAAGAGATTCCACCTAAATACTAGGAAGAACTTTCTAATGCTAAGAGCTGTTCGGCAGTGGATCATCTTGCCTCGGAGTGTAGTGGAGTCTCCTTTGGAGGTTTCTAAACAGAGGCTGGATGGCCATCTATCAGAAGTGCTTTGATTGTGTATTCCTGCATGACAGGTTACCAAGATTATTCTCTGGCTCTGTCCTCCCTGGTCTTAATGCACTGCAGAGATGAGTCTGGGATGGTGGTGGGACCAAGAGAAAGCCGTTCTCTGACAACCTGATTAGGGTTAGGGAGGGCTGATTAGGGTTAGGGAGGGGGCAGCATCTACACCCTCCCTAACCCTATTTTAAAATGGGGGCTTCCATATGGGTGCGCCATCAAAACATCATGGCACCGCGGAAGGGTGCCTAGGACTCCCTTTCCATGGCACCAAAAGGAGCTCTGAAATGGAGCTCCTTTTTTGCACCTGGTCCTTTAGATGGCTGCGCCAAGGACCCCAAGGGGAAAGGGTCCTCGGTGGCAGCCCCTTTCTCCCCTTGGAGCCAGCGTCGGTTGTGGGGTGCAGCGGGTGCCCAGGGCATTACAGTAGTCCAAACGGGATGCAATCAAAGCATGTGTCATTACAGCCAGGTCTGGCATCTCAAGAAATGGGCGCAGCTGGCACACAAGTTTTAGCTGTTTAATAATAATAATAATAATGTTTTATTTATACCCCGCTCTTCAGCCAAGACTATCAGAGCGGCTTACAATTTGTTAAACAAACAGCTTCATGTACAATTGTAAGCTATTTAAATGCACTATTTAAATGCACTCCTGGCCACTGCTGAAACTGGGCACCCAGGCTCAATGTTGAATCCAAGAGAACACCCAAACTGCTAGCCTGAGATTTCAGGGGGAGTGTAACCCTGTCCCACACAGGCAATAGCCCTATTCCTTGATCTGCCGTATGACTGACCAAAAGCACCTCTGTCTTGCCTGGATTAAGTTTCAGTTTCTTTGCCCTTATCAAGTCCATTACTGACAGCAAATATTAGTTCAGTACAGAGACAGCTTCCTTGGAACCAGATGGGAAGGAGAGATAAGAGTTGGATGTCATCTGCATACTGGTGACACCTCACCCCAAAACTCTGGATGATATCTCCCAGTGGTTTCATATGGATGTTAAATAACATGGGGAACAAAACAGAACCCTGAGGGACAGGGTTGAACAGAGTCCACCCAACACCACCTTCTGAGTTCATCCCTTCCAGAAGGACTGAAGGCACTGTAAGAAGTGAAATTGGAAGTATAATGCAAGGGCAATCCAAACGCAATCCTGGGGTTTCACGTTATTGCGAATTAATTCTTCTCACGCAATTTCGGGCAAAAGGGAAGCCACTCCGAATGCAATCATGGGTTTTGCGTTATTGCGCATTAAAGGTTCTCACGCAATTTCGGGCAAGGAGGGGTTATTTCCAGGTAATAGGAAGACATTCTGAACGCCTTCTGAACGCAATGGGGATTCACGTAAATTCGCTAAACTAGCGAATTTACGTGAATCCGAATGGGCTCCATTCGGATTTGGGAGAAATTCCTCCCGTTTGAAAGAGTCCCCTGTAAGAGAGGCGACCTAGAGGGATACCATGGTCAATGGTATCGAAAGCTGCTGAAAGATCCAACAGGACCAACAGGGACACACTTCCCCTGTCCAGCTTCCTGCACTATCCACCAAAGCAACTGAAACTGTCTCCATCCCATAGCCAGATAAAAAGTGGGGAAGACAAATGAGGATGATTGTATTCTGATATAATATCAAGAAAAGAGAAAGGGAATGCTGGCTACACATAGATCCTTTGGAATTCACATATTATTAGCAATAACTATTGATTAGTTGGTTAATGATATATAAGCTGAAGTGTTGGTGATTTTACTTGCTGCTGGATTGCCCATCAATTGGGTACAAAACACACTGCAGAAATAATCTCGTTTGAGACTGCTTTAACAGCTGTGGCTCAATGATATGGAATTCTTGGAACTGTAGTTTTGAGTCACAGTTAGCCTTCTCTGTCAGACTGCTCTGTACCACAATAAACAACAATTCCCAGGATCCACTAACCCTGAGCCACGGTAGTTAAAGCAGTCTCAAACCAGATTATTTCCGCATGTGTTTTTGGACCTTGGTTACTAGTAGCAACACATTCTATCTCAGAGAGAACATCAGGCAAGGCGGTTGTTGTTGTGGTCCACAGGATATATGTACACTTCTTTGGTTGTGTTGGGGTGCTCTATGAGTTATCTTGGATCTTATGCATGCGCTGTACAGTTTCACCCTTCTGCAAGGCTACCTGAAATAAGTGAATATATTAATGTCAGTGTTGCCGTGTTTATCATTTCCCAAACTACAAGTTTGCTAAGGTTCACATTTTCATCAGTTTGTGAATATGGCAAGAATTTTTTTTTTTTTTTTAAAAAGGTTTACATTCTTTTGTATATATTCTGTTATTACATACTTTTCCCAGTCTGCACATTTTTTGGAAAATAAGCAATGGTGTGTGAATGTTTTGAATGGCGAAACAGATCACAACATTCTGAAGAGTGCACATTTTGACACAGAAGTGCATTCCAGTTCACTTTTAGATTCGGCTGGTCTAAATTGGGTCCATTTGTACACAAAACCATACCTATGAATTTCTCTTCTATCCCTGCTGAGGAATGTTGGGAGGTTGTTTTCTAAAATGTTGATTTTGCCCTGTTCAGGCATTTTCAGTGCTGTATGTAAAATTGACATAAGGAAATAAGTCTAGCCAATTGTCTTCATGAAATGTGAGGAAACAACAAAGGCATTTTCCAGGCTTTGCTTAACTGTTCTTGTTTGCCTGTCAACCTGGGGAGGAGTATAGACTGTAGAGCGTTAGAGGATATATTTCCACTAATCTAAGAATCTTTCACCAGAAGTGAGACAACAGTTTTTCCCCCTTGTCTGAAAGTATTGATCCACGGCTGCCATGAAGACAAACAATTATGTTGATTTGACTGTAGAACAGGGAAACCCTGACCCAGAGAACATCAAAATCTGAACCTTCCCAAAGCTCCACTCCTTCCAAAGTCCTTATGATCTCAGTCCAGAGCTCATATCTACAGGGCAAGGGTGGACTGTCCAAAGTGTGACAGTCTCAGTTTAGTCACCTTGGCTTCTAGGGAGAGTTGAAGTTCGATTTGTTCAAGAATCTGTTTCATGCACTAAGCAGTGATTCCCAAACACTGCTTCTCCAGCTGTTTTGGACTTAGCTCCCTGAAGCCTCATCCATCTTCATCAATGGTCTTGGATTCTTGGAGCTGAAGTCCAAAACACCTGGAAGGCCAGAATTTGGGAATCACTGCACAAGAGCATCACTGTGGCATGGGGTGAAATGGGCCATTTGAAACAGCTGGTGTATACAAAGACAACACTCTCGGTTTATCACACAGGGGAACTCCCACGCAGAAATGGGATTTAAAAGCTGGAAAAACCTGGTTGTTGTTAAAGTGGTGTTAACCCGAATGGTAAGTAGATGGAAAGTAGACAAAAGCCACTCCTTTTTACTTTGGGAAAATCCTGAAAGTAAAAAAGAGTGTCTTTTGTCTACTTTCTGTGCAGGTTAACACCACTTTAACAATGATGTGTGTGAAAATCAACCTGCTTTTGCACGGGATTCCCCCCTTGTGATAAACTATATTAAACTGAGATTACCTGTCACATTAAAATAATGCTAGATTAAAAGGTTTGTTAAATTTAAATTATTTGGAAATATTGGTCTCAGCTTTTTCGCAACCCAAATGCCTCTGACTTTCAGCCGAATGGTTTAGCCATTGCCACCCTGCTCATGAACTTTCTTGGGGCATCTGGTTGGTCCAGTGCTGCTTAGAAGACAGACTGTTGAGCAAAATGACTCCTGCACTGTGCAAGCCTGGATGTTCTTACTCCATTACTCCATTTCATTTTTGGTTCACTTGATGTGAAGTGAGAGTCATAGGAGATAGTCTCTCGTAGCAGAATTTGTATTAGGGTTGCCATAGGTCAGAAATGGCTTGAAGGCACACAATAATTTTTAAAATATTTTCCCCTCCACTAAGACCCCAATAATCCTTTCCCTGATAGCCTCGGTATGAAATTAGATACTGTGAAGAAAGGTAACAGGGGCCATGGTGAAGCCACTCTTTTCTCTGTACTTCAAAGCCTGGTGGTCTTGGGCCAGTCTCTTCACTATGTCTTTCATCATGACACAGTGTGGCAGCAGCCAGGCAACTCCAGGCTCTCTTGGCTGGAAGCACACCAATCAGTTTCTAATCTCACTTCTGACTTGGTTTTGGTTTAGGGAGAGAAGTTTACTTATTTGCTCCATTTGTATGCTACCTTTCTTCTCTTCATCCATGGCAACACACATGGCTGATCCTTTTCAATATATCCTCACAGTAATCCTGTGACACAGGTGAAGCTAAGAGAGTGTGCTGAGTTGTCCTAGCTCAGTAGGAACTAGAACCAGTACTCCTCCAGCAGTTTAAACACTGCACCACACTTCTGCTCAGCTACTGGCATTGGGTATAATATTGGATGACTTTTTCTGGGAACATAAACATGATGAGTGTGAACCTTCCAAGTCTCTTTCTGTGCTCAGGGGTTCCTGATACAACAAATTCTCTGGTATCCTTCTGCACTTGAACATGATGGCTGAGGCCAATAGAATCACAGAATCAGAGTTGAAACGAGGACCCCCCCAAGGGCCATCCAGTCCAGCGTCCTGCCATGCAGGAATACACAGTCAAAACACTCCTGATAGATTATCATCCAGCCTTTGTTTAAAAACCTCCAAAGAGTTGGGAAGCCAAAACATTTCCCCCATTCCTTCCCTTTTTAAATCTGGGTATCTGAAACAGCACTTTGCCTTGTCTGGTTTTGTATGTCCACCCATACATTTAAGATGTTCTGGGGAAGCTTTGCTTGGAGTTCCCTCATTCAGTGGCATTTCCAAGGTTGGTGTCATCTGGTGCAGTGACTCACGGTGTCACCCCACCCCCATTGGCCTTTCCCCATCCCATCCCACACAGAATCCTTAGCAATGTTGTATTAAGCTTACTCATAAATCGTAATTCAAATGTATCACTGAATGTCATGGTAACAGTTGTGACATAAACAACTAGCACAATTGAAATCATACCTTTAAATTACAGTATCATATACACAGCCTAAATCTATTTACATATATGTAATTTCATGTGGTTAAAGTGAAAATTGGGTAAAATGTGATGTTTTTGAAGAATTTTTTAAAAATTATTTTTAAATTTATTTTTAAATTTTTTTGTTAAAATTTAAATTTTAAAATTTAAATTTAAAAGAAACATGACTGAGCCTCATTCTACTCACACCATCTCCTCAGTGTTTTGAAGAGATGCAGGCCAATGTCAAAGCCCATTTCTGACAAAAGGCAGATGTTTGTGGAGCAGTGGTGTCACCCCACCTGGGGAAAGGGTCATCTAGTGGGGTTCACACATTCCTAGTGATGCCACTTACCCACATCTATGAATCTGCAGGTGCTAAGCCATGAATGTTTTTGATGGTGGATGTAGAATTCCTTCCTCAAAGAAACCTGGCCAGTTGTCTTCAAGAACAGTAACAACCTTTTCTAAAAAATGAATTCAGGGAAGGGCAGGAAAGTTGACTGACTAGCTGTTTTTATTTGAAAGATTCAGATTTTGCCTATAGTAGAAGCTGTTGAATGCTATTATTGTACGTGTGATGTACAGTCCTGAAGATATGTGAACTGGGCTGTTTATCTGCATGGTGTATACCATATCCTGGTGCATTGGGATGTTTTAGGTGCTTTTAGTCATCTGTGTAATGTCTTGGGAGCTGCTTTTTTGCTACTAATATCAATGGAGTTTATCACATGGGAGGAATTTCTCTCAATTGCGAACGGAGCCAATTCATAATTATATGAATATGCTAGTTTAGCGAATTTATGTGAAATCTGATTGCATTTGGAATGTGTTCAGAATGACTTCCCATTTCCCAAAAATGACCTCCCATTGCCCGAAATTGCATGAGATACTCTAATACACAATTACATGAAACTCCATGATTGCGTTTGGAATGACTTCCCTTTGCCCGAAATTGCGTGAGATACACTCATTCGCAATAACGTGAAACCCCATGATTGCGTTCGGATTGCCATTGCATTATACCCCCAAATTCCGTCGTATGATAAACTCCAATGTTAGTTCCAGGACCAGGCTTAGGAACCCTCTCACCTTACCCACCTCTGGCCCCACAGGAATGTTTAATGCCATGAGTGGAATGGCTCAAATATATTCAATATATATATATATATTGAAAATTCCGGGAAGATCAGACTTACATGGTATTTCTGCTACAACAGAAAAGGAACTTGAAAAATTACCATTTGGACTACATCTCCCAGAATGCCTAGCCAGCCAGTGGCCATGCTGGCTGGGTAACTCTGGGAGCAATAACAACAACAACAACAACAACAACAACGTTACTATTCTAGACAGCTGTTAATTTAGTGGTAAAGCAGATGTTTCATATGGAGAAAGACTCGGGCTCAATACCAAGCATCTTCAGGCTGGAAAGAAAAATATTCTTCTCTGAGCGAAACCCTGGAGAACCACTGCCCATCGGTATGGATCCTACTCAACTTCATGGACCAGTGGTCTGACTTGATTCATACAAGGCATTTTCCTATGTTTCTACATGGTTAGCGTGAGTTCCCTGAGGTTTTAATCAAGAATTCTACATGTACTAGCTAGCGGCAGGTTAAAAACGAGGCAAGAATGAAAATTTTATGAAGGAAAACGAGAAGATCCATAACACCAGCATCTGTCTGCAAGTGCATTACTACTAACATAGTGTTTTTGCTTTCACTTTGCTCTTAGATCTCTCACAGAAGTGCCCTATGTTGTGCTAGATATGTGTTCTAAAGCTATTCCAACCAAGCTGTTGTGCTGGAAGGGTAGGTGGGCCAGTCTCCACTTTGCTAAGCCTCCTAAATTAGTTTTGCATAATTCATTTTGGTTTCTCTAGTTTTCGCTGGTCATGGCAAAGAGATATGCAGGGCACAGAAACATGACCTCTAACCATCTTCTACAGACACCCTTCTAGCTTCTTAGACTCCAGAAGCTGGAGATGCCTTCAAACATACTATTAAGGGCAAGAAACTTTTTCTTGAGCTGACATTTTAGAAACCCATTTTTTAAAATCCAATATCACATTATATGACAATCTTGGATGAAAGAGGTATATAATGTAGCGCCCGCCACAGGTTTTGGGCTACAATTCCTATAGTTCCTGACTCCTGGCCATGTTGGCACAGATTTATATTAATTAAAGTCAAAAATAGCTGGAAGCTGCTAGGTTGCTTAAGAACTTAAAACATTATCCTTTCTCAACCACATTTGTGTCTCACATTTTTGTCATATATATTGGATTTTACTTGCTCCTAGATATATTCTGATGTGTCATTTACATGATTTTTAATTTTTTACTTGTGTGTAGGTTTACTTGTGGGCTTGGCATTGGAATCTGCTAATTTCTTATTTATATGTTCTAGATGTGTATGCTGATGAATCTAGATCCTCTACAGAATAAAGGTTTATGGAAAATGACATGTGTACATGAACGACAGCCAGTAGTCCACGGTGGGATGGTGAGTGGGTAGTTGCCAAAGAAGCAAAGGGTTCAGAATCAGTAGTACAGTAGATACTCCTGAAATGAAGAAAGTGTTTTCCAAGATGGCCTGATTAATTTTAAGGCCAAGTCCCGACAAGTAAAAGAGAGGAGGAGCAGGAAAGGATGATGTGGGAGTTGGCAAGAAACCATGTGTGAACATGGGGCAGTTCAGAGCTTAGCCAGGGGCTTTTGAGATTCCTCTTTCATAGTAATAATTATAAGATATAAATCTTATGGCATGCTAGAGGTTACTATGCAGAGTTTGCTGCCAAAAGAGAGGGAAAGGGAATCAAAAGTAAAGGGAGATAGAGTCAACTCATGACCTGTTCACCAGCAACTTGGTTGCATAAGGGTTTCCTTGGTCATTAGCTAAATCTGGTTCAAAGCCAGCCCAGAGGACAGCAAAGTGAGGGGAGAGAGAAAGGTCTCCCGCTTCCCTAAAGCAGAATGTTGCTCCATTGGTAAATACCCTTTGGGTGAAACTAGAGGGTATGTAAAACGGATGAGTCTGATTTGATTAGCTGAGAACTTGTATTGCTTGTGCAGTTGACCTTCCATATCCACGGATTCTTTATCCATGGATTCAGAGATCCACGGCTTGAAAACATTTTTAAAGTATATTAATTCCAAAAAGCAAACCTTGATTGTGCCATCTATATATGGGATACCGTTTCACTGTGCCATTGTATTGAATGGGACTTGAGCATCCCTGGATTTTGGTATCCATGGAGGATCCTGGAACCAAACCCCAGCGGATACCAAGGGCCCACTGTATTGTATTGCGTTGCTTGTATTGCACTGCTTTGAGGCTCTAAGATATAGCATGGTGGATGGGGCTGGTTTTATAGTAAAATCCACTGCATATCTGTGAACGATAATATAAGTACTATTCTCAGTAATAGTAGTAGTAACAGCACTTGTTCAGATTTGTTAAAGGTATCACATCCCTTTGAGCAAGAACTGGAAATTCTACTGCTAGTATACCGGAAACATGATTACCATGTGTAGTAAATAGCAATTATTTTACTAATTACTGATTATTAGTACTCATATAATATAACACCCACATGAAAAAGCTGGAACTTGGAATTATTATTGTCATTAGCAAAGGTGAAAACTCTTGACTCACCCTAGATTTTCTTTTAAATGTGAGAATGGGGTGGAAAACATTGTGTTGAGGTTGCAGCATTTGTTGATGTAGTTCTCTGAGGTTTTAAAAATATCCAAACAATGTTTTTGTTGTCCCATACACTTTTCTGGCACTAGGTGCAACATTTTATTCCCACACCGTTTGCCCCCCTCATTCTGAGACATATCAGAACGATATGTTCCCTTTCTCTCCTTTTAAAAAAGAAGTACTGTATAGTGCATCAGTGAAATGACACTTTAGCACTATAACTCTCTCTATATATATATTTTAAAATCTGGAAGGAGAATATTTGATCTTTAAACCATAGGATCACACCAACAAAATCATATTCCTGCTTTTAAATTTTTTTTTAAGAAACCTAGTGCAGAGCCAAGAAATTACTGCAAACCATCCTCATAAAGAATTAAACAAGTTGACACAAAAGTAAAAACAACCAGCAAAACCCAATGAACGATATTATAGTCACTTATACTTCTTTAGCCCAATTTGAATGAGCCCTCAGATAGGCATTCTTTCTTCCGCCTGCCTCAACAAACTTCGAAAGGGATATTCATCAAACATCTACAAATGTAAATCTGGGAGACGACTCTGTCTGGTTTTTTCAAATACTGAAAACATTTCACCTTTAAAATTTAAGACAAATCATCTCTCTTCTCTGGATGTTTATGATTGTATAAGAGCACTTCCAGACTGGAAACATAAGCTGTCGTGGTAGAATTCCATTGTTTCTGCCAGGTATTGCTGGTTCTTGTCACCTCCATGTTCACTTGTTCCCATTGGGCTCTTTTCTGCTATTTTAGGGTGGCGCAGGGCTGTATTTTTACTGAACATAATGAGTTATTGGATTCTCACTAGAAGGTTTTTTTTTAAAATGTGCTGTGGTTTGCTGAGGTTGAGGCATATTCCTGTTTTTAAGTGCATTTTTGTCCACCACCACCCCCCCCCCCCCGCCACCTTGGAGTCATAGTACTTTAGTGAAACAGTGAAACAGCATTTCATAATGAAAGTCCTGTTTTACTTTTTCACTGATGTATCGACAGTGATGTTATACGTCTACTTTTTTAAATGGAGAAATATGAGAAGAAGAAATAATAGTTTTGACCTTTCTCCCTGTCCATCCTGAAACCATTCAGCATGCAAACGCTTCTGCCTATCTCACAATACACCACTCGAGCGGTGGCCAAAAAACAACATGACAATAGATGCACACATGCCCCTTGAGACCTTTTTTTTACAGCTCATATGTCTTAGGATGATGATGATGATGATGATGATGATGATGATGATGGAATCTGTAGGTGCAAATATTGCTGGGAATTGCCAGCAAACAGTCCACGATAACAAAGATGTAATTTGGATATTTAACACAAGCACCCTGAGAATTAGTATTATTATTTTATTCATTTATATCCTACTTTATTCATTCATATTCCATCCCCTCCCTTAAATACTGCGACACAAGATGTCTTACAAATTATTAAAGGCAGTGCAGACTAAAAACGTAACGTAACACACACAAACATCTGACGTTTTGTATTTTTCTGAGGGTGTGTATCTACAGAGTTAAAAAACATACAATATTCAGTAAGACAGAATAGGGGAACAAATCAGTAAATTAGCACATTGCTAAAAGCCCATCACAATACATTCCTTGAGAGCAGAGAAAGAGCCATTCAGTCATTCACATGTTGTTCTTTTTAGTGCAACTGTGTAAATAATCACGCTCACATATTCTGGATTTGTTGTTCACACTATGGAATCACATCCTCTGTGAATTTGGTTGGTCACATGTGTGAACACTCAAATAAGGATGGAGTCAACAATGCAAGTGTATTCGAAGTACATTCAAGGCATGCAGAGTTTTATCCTGGTTTATCCTGGGTCTTTTCTCATCAGTTATTTACACATACGAGAATCTGAATCTTTTAGAGAACTCTGGGGAAAAAATCCACTATTAATTATCATGGGTTAAGTGGGTTTTTTTGGCAGCCTCCCCCCCACTCAATCAGATACATTTGAAATGCATGTGAACAACAAATATTCAACCTGGATTCTTTTCATCGTCTGAATAACCCCCAAGACTCCTTAGGGAGGGAATTGGGAGTATGGAAGCAGCCATCAAGAAAGCCCTGGTTCTTTGTTCCAAACAAATGTTCCTGGGAAAATAGAGGTATAGACAGAAGTGCCTCTCCTGAAGATCTCAGAGCTTGAACAGACTTATATAAAGAACTACAGGCTTTATCAAGAGCCAGATTGGTGTAGTGGTTGACTGAGTGTTGAACTATGACGCTGCAGACCAGGATTCCATTCCCCGCTTGGGCATGAAACTCATTGGGAGACCTTGAACAAGTCACACAGCCTCAGAGAAGGCAAAGGCAAACCTCCTCTGAAGAAATCTTGCCAAGAACACCCCCGTGATAAGGTTGCCTTACGTCAGAAATGACTTCAAGTCACACAACAACAACAACAACAACAACAGCAACAGGCTTTATCACATGATACTTCTACTAAAATAGGATTGTTTGTAAAAATGCTATGCAATCAGGATTGCTCTCTTTCCTGGTGCACCTTAGGAACCATTCTAAGACAGCCGCCTTCTTTTGCACTGAAAGCATATGCTAAAAGCATATCACGCACAACATTTGGGACTGCCCATTCAGTACCACCCTGCAAAATATGAATGAAAAATAATCTTATGTTTAAAAGGGCCTTTTTTCGGGGTGGTGGTGGTGGTGGTGGTGGTTCTTCTTGATCATGACAGATTAGGGTTCTAGCTTCAGACTTAATTGACTAACTGAAGTTGGAAGTAACAAGAAAACCGAAGACAGGGTTAATGAAATAAATGCTTGCTTTAAACTATAGGATTCTTTTCCACTAATATTTCCAAGCATGTGTGTACGGTTGTGTGTGTGTGTGTGGGGGGGGGGCTAAATACAGATTTATCAGCAGGACTATCAGATGTGCTGGCACCTAATGTTTTTAAGGGTTAATGTTTTTAAGGGGGGAGGGTCAGGATAGGGGACTGTTTATTTTGAATTGTAATTTTATTTCATGGTGTTTTTATAATTGCTGTGGTCTGCCTTGATTCCCAATGGGAAAAGGGGGAATATAAATAAATCACATTATTATTATTCCTAATCCTCCTTATATCCTAAGATCTTAGATAAACATAACATCTAATGATAACCTAACTACACAACAATATGCATAGGGCAGAGTGCTTTTAATCTGTGGTTTAGGACTTTATTACACAAGCCCTTAAATCTGCAATTAAGGCTACAGAAGAGTGCCAATGGACTCTTTCAAACAGGAGGAATTTCTCCCAATTCCAAATGGAGCCAATGTGGATTCATGTAAATTCGCTTGTTTAGCGAATTTACCTGAACCCCTGCTCCATTCGGAAGGCATTCGGAATTACTTCCCATTACCCGAAAATAACCCTCCCTTGCCCGAAATCGCGTGAGAAGCTTAAATTCGCAATAACGTTAAACCCATGATTGCATTCGGAGTGACTTCCCTTTTGCCCAAATTTGCGTGAGAAGAATTAATTCGCAATAACGTGAAACCCCAGGATTGCGTTTGGATTGCCCTTGGATTATACTTCCAATTTCCCACGTCTGAAAGAGTCCTTTGGCAATACCTGCTACATGACGCCGTAGCCATTTAGTCACTCTTTTGCTGATAGTACGTCCCTTTCCATTGATGGGAAACAAAGGGGAATGAGGAAGAAAGTACGCAGGAACTCTTGATGGTGGAAAAAAGTCCTGTTGGGCTATTGAAGAGAGACATACGTAGTATTAAAAGTTCCAAAACCAGTATGCCTTTTGCTTTCTTTTAATAATGCAATTGCTGCAAGACCAAAGAGGGGGACGAGGCTCATGTGATAAAGACACTAATGACAGGAGCCAAAGAGATGTTGGAATGTAAAGATCCAAGGGCAATGAAGAAGAATGGATGGAGCCTGGGGTGACGGATGACAAAAAGCACCAGATTAACGAAAGTGAAGGGGAAAAAAATACAGGGAGAAGAGTTCACAGAAGCAAGACATTTAAGACATTTGACAACTATCGGAGGAATTTTAAACAAAATATGGGAAGAAGGAGCGGGCCCATACAGAGAACAGAAAAGATGAGTAACACAGCCAAACTGATGAGCGGAACAGATGAGGCGGGCAAAAAATAACAAGCGAAAGGGAGAAAGGTTTAAGGGACAAGGCAGCAAAACCAAGCAAAAAAAGACTGCAGTTGGGATAGTGCAAGATATTGGAGCTTGGGAAATTTCCTCTTAACCTTTCTAGCTGGGGATTCTGGGAGTTGTGATCTTCAGAAGCCTTTCTCAAGCTGTGTGAAGGATCATGGAAGTGCAAACAAATCTGGAGGTGCAGCAAAAAGGGAGAAGGATAAATGTTAGAGATCTTTAAAAGATGAAAAATGACAAGATTTTAAACAGCTGAATGGGGAAGGGAAAAAGAGAAAGGAATTTGAAAAATGAACTCTGAGCCAAAATTTTGAGGGGGAATATGGAAGGAACAGTAAGCTGATGTATTTATGCATTACACTTTTATCTACACTATTTATATACTACTGTATATAAATACTTAATACAGTATGGAAACAATAAAAAGCAACTAAAATTAATTAAAATAAAAGGTTTTTAAAACCCAATAATTAATTCTAAAAACTATTTTTTTGGCAGGGTTGTTTTGTTTTTACTGGCCAGAGAAAGAGGCCAGTGTTCCCATGAGTGGGTGCCACCAAAGAGAAGGACCTTCTTCTTTGTGATATTGAACCAGTTACATTCTGTTCAATGTAGAACCAGCAATAAGGCCTTATTGGAGGGTTTCAGGATTGAATCGGACATGCCTAGAGGAAACTACTCTGCTAGCACAAAAAGGAAGAGAATACAGTGGTGGGCAGGTGGGCAGCCTTTTACAGAAGTTTGCTTTTAAGAAATGAAAAGTAATTAACCAGAGCAAGCATGGTGGAATCTCCATCCTTGGAGGTCTTTAAGCAAAGGCTGGATGACCATCTGTCGGGGATGCTTTGATTGGGAATTCCTGCATGGCAGGGGGTTGGACTGGATGGCCCTTGTGGTCTCTTCCAACTCTATGATTCTATGATTCTAAGCATTTGAGGTCTTTATTAAGGTCTAGCACAAGTCAAAAGAATAATACATCTGAAGGTCTTCAGCACAGAAGTGATACTGAAGACCAAAGGAACAAATGAAAAAATAATTTACATACCTCTATCTAAGCTTATGATTCTCATTCTGTTCAGGTGCATTGGACTAACCTTCAACCTCCATCATCCAGAGCTTGCATTGTCAGTGGGCGTACTGATTGGAGGGTGATAGGCATTGTAGTCTAACAGTTCTGAAAGGCCATAGATTGGGAGGGACTGATCTAAGTTTAAAGCAATGTTCCAGAAAGACAGAACCTTGGAATACCAACAGATGGTAGGAAAAAGAGAAAAACAATTACCCATTTCTCTTTAATGATGCATTAAGAAGGATATATATCAGCTCCACGAACAGGTCCAGTGACAGTCCTATGATTGTGAAGAACAAAGCTTTTTTAATAGTCACCAGTGTCATCACCATCATCACCGTCACAGCAGCAGCTATCACCCTGACTGGTATACAGAATCATAGGGGCACTGGGTGGGTAATCTGTGTCTTTGGAAAGTAACGTTCTATGGCTATGACAATACAGTAATTTGAATGATATGCCAAGGGCCATCATGGTGAAGTGCTTTGAGCTTGGAGATAAGGATTGGAATCCCTACTTGGCAATGGAAGCCCACTGGTGACCTTAGACAAGTCATACTCTCTCAGCCTCAGAGGAGGCAACAAATCTAAGCATACCTTGCCAAGACAACCCCATGAAAGGGTCACTGTAGGGTCACCATAAGTAAGAAATGACTTCAAGGCACGCACAATAACACACCAAACCCAGCATTTGTCCACCAACTTCCTTTACTGCCATGGAAGCCAAAATAATCTGGCCTGACCAAGATCAAATTTATTGGCAAACTGAAGTTGCCAAGTCTGAAAGGCCAGAACTACCTCAACCCTTAATGTGGTCAGGGACTCTTCTGTGTATGTTTCACCAACCTTGAAATGCATAATTGGTGTCTGGTTGAGAATCTTTGGGTAAGACAGGCCACCTTTACAGATAAGCCTGACATATTCACATAACCTGTTCTAATCCTTTCCTGACTGCTGCTGTATCATGCATTTAACAGATACCTTTGGCTTTGCTGGCCAGTTACATTATATTCAATATCTATATTAGCCAACCAAAATACCTACATTGAGATAGCTTCAGAACAACTGAACTACACCAGAAACAGCATTTGAAACAAAGTTTAGATCTGTATCTCTAACATTGTTACTTCTCTTCTCCTTTATGATTCCTCATAAATTTATCATCTTTTGATTATTTATTAAATATTTATGATTTATCATCTTTTGCCTGATGAAGAAGCCAGTGGAGCTTTGAAAGCTTGCATGCTGGATTTTGTGCATTTTGGTTGGCCAATCGAAGTATTGCTCATTTGTGGATTTTGGATTTTGTTACATTTTGCTGCATGGCTTTATGTTTCCTCTATTATATTGAGTGGCAACTGTAAAAGATTATAGAAAATTATGGAAAGACAATAGAAGCAATAGAATTAAATAATAAATTTATTATCAGTATGACGTTACTTTTGAGGACATACAGAATCAGGCTGTAAAACTGTGAAAGGTATTGGAAGTCTGTTCTTCACTGTATCTGGTTGGCTTTTCTTTTAAACTAGCTGGCACAGCCAAACCAAGACGTTCTTCTGCCTGAAACAGAGCAGCAAATGGTGCCCCTTACCTAACAAACAAATCCCACAACTACCCATTCTCCTCTGGCAGTATTAAAAATAGATAAAATGGAGGAGAACAGGTAACTTTGCTTTCATGACACTCTAAACCTTCTGCCTATGGAAGCTGTCTCACTTTGCTCAGTGGTAGGGTAGCCAACATCTCCAGAATCCACCATTTTTGTGGCTAATCATTCCCATCTTCCCTGCTGCATCATGCATATCCTCCAGCTGTCCTAATTTTGCAAGGACAGTCCCAATTTATCTTCTGTAGTCCCACTTTCCAACTGCTTTAAAAAATATTCCAGCTTCTCTGTCGTCCTCCCACTTTTTTCCCTTTGTTGTCATCCTATTTCCATTGTTGCAAATTGAGTTCAAAGTGAAAAAGTCATCACACTCAAATAATTCAGCAGGGAGAAGAGGAAAAGAAGGTGTGGGATCTTGCCTTTCTCAGGAGACTCAGGCATAAGCAAACTGCTGCATCTTCTCCTGGCTTGTGTGTTCTTCCTCATTAATAACATTTGCCATCTTGTCTATGGAGTTTATCAGACAGGAGGAATTTCTCTTTATTTCTAATGGAGCCAATTGGAGCCAATTCAATTTCACGTGAATTCGCTAGTTTAGCGAATTTACGTGAATTCCAATTGCATTTGGTATGCGCTCAGAATGACTTCCCATTACCTGAAAATGACCCCCCTCCCATTGCCCAAAATTGCATGAGATGCTTTAATACGCAATAACGTAAAACCCATGATTGCATTCGGAATGACTTCCCTTTTGTCCGAAATTGTGTGAGATACTCTAATACGCAATAATGTGAAACCCCATGATTGCATTCAGATTGCCATTAGATTATACTTCCAATTTCCATCGTCTGATAAACTCCATTGTTCTGATGTTGCTTGGCCACGTGTGTCCTGGTTTTCATTTGTAAAATGATGGAGGTTGTGCATCAAGGAATTTTTAGTTCTCTTTCTCAGGCTTCTCCACCTTTCAGAGGAGGAAATTATCTATCCGCATTAAGAACTGCTCTTACAGTGCTAATGCGAATCCTTTTGACAAAAGATGCCAGGCGGACCCAGTCATCTCACACACCTTAGTTAGAAAGGCAGCTCATCTCACAAAGCTTGTTTAGTGTTAAAATGATGGGAGTGCAAAGGCCTAAAATCATGATGGCCAGAGACCCTAGCAATGTCCTTGCATCCTTAGTAGATGCTCATCTTTGTAAATTACCAATTGACAAGATGGACTGAAAGCAATTCTGAAGTTCCCTGAGTACCATTCTCTCCATTGTCTTGCCTGAAAAAAGGCACATGGAAAGGTAAAGGCCTGTCTTGCTAATTTCACATATGAATTCTTCCGTGGCAAAAGCAGGCACAACCATTCTGTATGTCAAGCCAGGTGCAGGCTGTCTCCTCATGATTTTAAAATTCCCAATAAATGGAGGCATGGCTGCTGGTTTCTTCCTACCTCATCTGGTGAGGAAGCGGTGGCCGTGTTCTGTGCTGTGGGGAGTTTTCCTTGGAACCCAGCACCAAAGCGGAATCAGCCATCTCTCCCCTCTCCTGCCTCCAGCATCGCTTGCCAGCAATTGCACTGCAGCACCATGCCCCCACCCCAACTGCCAGTTTGGCTCGGGCCTTCTCCTGTTTCCTATGTGGCCAGGCTTTGCTAAAATGGCTTCCCTTTTTTGGGAGGCTCACTTTGTGTTGTGAGTGGTGGGGAATGGGGAGAAGAGAGGGAAGAGGTCAAGGGCTGGAAGAGTGCGGGAAGGGAGGGTGGGGAGAAGAGATGGCTCTGGACCGAGGCGAGTTGGCAAAGCTGTGCATGTCTGAGACTACACCGACTCCAGCCCTTGCCAAATTTGCTTTCACGTGAGCTTTCAATTCATCCACCAAACAGAATAAAAAAAAAAAAGATTAAATAAATGAAAGGCCCAAGGCCCCTCCTGCTGTAGAGTAACCGTGTTCAGGGAGTGGGGCGGAGAGATGGCTCCGGCAGTGTCTGGGAGTGCAGCTTGGAGCTGGCGGGTCCAGGGACAATGAAGCAGACCTTGGCATCAGAGGTTTGGCAGAGAAGTGAAATTGGGTGGGGAAAAGGGGGGGATTGCACAGATGGTCTTGCCTTTATTTCACCCCAAAGGGAAAGAGGATGTTGAGTGGGGGGGAAGAGAGAAAGAAGGACTTGGAAAGGGGTTCTGGGCTCCAGATGCACCCCATGCTATTAAGGGGAGGCTCTTACCCACTGACCCTTCCATTTTGGAAGCCAGGAGGTTTTTAGAGAGAAAGGTTGGATGTGCGGCCTAGGAGAAGCAAAGGAGGGGGTCCACCTTGGCTTCAGGAACACTGCCTGGCATAATTGGGTGCAAAGCTCCCAGGGGCTCTGGGAACAGCTGCCCTGTTTTGGGGAAGCCAGGCAGCTGTGACAACCAGGGACTCTGGTCTGCAGAATCTGTGCAAGGGGAGAAACATTAGGCAAAAAAACCCACACCCTCCCCCTCTTTCTAGTCCCCCTCCTTTTCCCCCTTTTGGTTGGCTGATTTGGCATTTCAGAAAAGAGTCTCACTTGCAAGGGACGGGTGGGAGGTGGGCAAATGTTGCACACCAAATGTAGCCGGGAATCATGAAAGCTGCTGTTTCAGTGAAGGGCTTGGAAATCCCACCCCTCCAATTCTCATCCCCAAAGAGCGTGTGGGCAGGAGGACCACAGCTCAGCCAAAACAATTTGGGTTAGGGTTTCAGCTGCTTGAACCAACAAGATCCTTTTACTATTATCATTTTCTAAAAGGCTCCAGCAAAAATACAACAACCATCCCAGCCCTTTGCCTCCTTATTTGCGTATTGGTCCTGTGCAGGTGACCTGTGGCTGTCTCTCTATAGCCAGACCGACTTAATGAAGTCCTGTTTCCTCTATAGCAAGCAGTTAGGTGTCAGGGGGCACCAGAAGGGGGAAATACATGCCATCAATCTGCAGCTTCTTTCCATCTGCCAATGAAGTGAGGCATTCTCCAAACTGACATAGGCTTTGTATATATGGAGGGAACTGAACCTTGCTCTCTCCATCTCTGTCGCCTGCAATATAGGCCCATAGCCTCAGAGGATGGCAATGGCAAACCCCCTCTGGAGAAATCTTGCCAAGAAAACCCCATGATAGGGTCTCCATAAATCAGAAACAACTTGAAGGAACACAACAACAATGATCTGGCCTTCCATAAGGTTTGGCTTGCAGCTCCCATGATCTTTTGCTATTGGGCCATGTTGGCCAATACATCCAGAGGGCCACTGTTTCCTCACCCTCAATTTCGAAAGAAATGGAAGTGAGGCCAGTTCGGAATTGAGTAAATTCGCTAGTTCAGCGAATTTACGTGATTGCGTATTGATGCTGCATTGCGTTCGGAACTGCCCGAAATTGCCTCCCAGTGCCCGAAATTGTGTGTTATAGTTTCTCACACAATAACGTGAAACCCCATGATTGCGTTCGGAAGGACTTCCCTTTGCCCGAAAATGTGTGTGATCAGCTTTCACGCAATCACGCGAAACCCCATGATTGCATTCAGATTGCCATTGGATTATACTTCCAATTCCCTTTATGTGATAAACTCCTAAGTCAGAGACCTTGAGTATGGGAGGCTGGCAGCAAAATAATTGATTTTTAGAAACCATAAGCAAAGCCCTGTTGACCCACATCCAATCATGGGAGTAAATGTTAAATTCTAAGTTTCTGTGCTTGTTTTTAAGCACCCATTTCACCTCAGAAGTAGGGCTTTTGTACCCGATTATTTTTCAGGAATAGAGCTATGGAATGATTTGTAAGTGCCATCAAATGCAGTGGGAAAAGTACTTAGCAATGATGGCATTCTTTGCACTTCTGGTGAGTGTGGGTTGTGGATGTTTGTACTTGCACTAAGGACTTTA
This sequence comes from Urosaurus nigricauda, assembly GCA_034509955.1. Classification (NCBI taxonomy): domain Eukaryota; kingdom Metazoa; phylum Chordata; class Lepidosauria; order Squamata; family Phrynosomatidae; genus Urosaurus; species Urosaurus nigricauda. The sequence goes on from JAOEGL010000002.1 coordinate 137,567,560, forward strand.
TCACACAGGGGGAATTCGGGGGAAAAGCGGGGGTTTAAACGGACATTAGCCCATGAAAATCATGTGATCATGGAAAGATTTTCACATGCATCAAGATTAAAGAGCACCTAATCCCGACAATAAACAGGTAATGACCAGTAACAAATAATTCACAGGGAAATCCTGTGAATGATTTGTTGCTGGTTATTACCAGTTTATTGCTGGGATAAGTCCTCTTTAATCGCGACATCAGACTTTATCACATGGGGACAATTGGAAGTATAAATGTGATCATCCCATGAAAATTGCACATTCACAATTAAGATTTTCACACAATATTATGATTAAAGCACAATTATCCCATGCATATCCCATGAAAATCGTGCAATAGTGATAAAGGTTTTCACATGATGTCACGACGAAAAGCAATTACAGTGCCATTATCCTGTGAATAACCGGGCAATCAACAACAACAAATCATTCACAGGATTTATTGTCTGGTTGCTCCTGGAATAATGATGCTTTTTTTTTTTTGCTCTGTTTGTGAAAATGTTAATCGTGTTTTAAGTGTGATTGTGCAATTGTCATGGGATAATCACCTTTTAAACTACCACTTTCCCCCAATAAATGTGATACAGTCCAGTGTGTGAAAATCTTCACCGTGGTCACATGATTTTCATGGGCTAATGTCTGTTTAAACCCTTGCTTTTCCTTGATTTTCCCCGTGTGATAAAGTCCTAAGAATTAGTGGGGATTCGGCTGACCTAACATCCTTTTGCCCACTCCTTTTGTCCCAACAGACAGTTTACCTGATTTGATGGAGTTTATCTTAGATCTGGTGGTGTGGTGTTGGTATCACCCACCCACCAGGCTTGAAGTTCTGAAGTGACCTTAACAGTCTTTCTGAAGCTGCCTTGCCATGAATGACTCAAGACTTTGTTGCTGCCAATTGACACTGTGAGTTTATCTCCATGTGGTGTTGGTCCAACATGTGGCAGGTCACACACTGGACCTGCTCTTCACAGCTAGAAGATGATGATCTGAGAATGGAGGGGTTTATACTCTTGCTGCAGTCAGATCTCTTCTTATTTACTTATAGGAACAGGAGTGGGAGGCCTGTGTCACTTCTCCACCCTGGGAGACCACTGGATCTGGTGGGTACCTTCAAGCCAGTGTGGGATTTCTAGTTGTCAGGTCTGGTACTCTTTTAGAAGCCCTAATCACTTTATGATATGAGTTGATGACTCAGGTAGCTGTATACACATTGTGAAGTGCCATCTTCTGCTGACTCAAACCTACTTAGCTGTTTGAGGTGCTTCTGCACTGTAGAAAATAATGCAGTTTTACACCACTTTAAGTGTTTTAGTTCCATCCTGTGGAATCCTGGGATTTATTGTTCATTATGTTCATTGGTCAGCGTATCGCTGCGAAAGGGCAGCACAACCAGTCGCGTGCCATAGATTAGCATAACAGCACAGCACCCATCTGGATCCACTCGTACTTTGGGGATGTGGACGTTCTGCACAAAGCCATCCCTCAGATTTAGTCTTCTTCGCCAAACTGTGTTTGTGTCTCTCAAAACTGGAAGTCACAGGATTCTGTAGGATAGAGCCATGGCAACTAAAATGGTGCCAAACTGCATTATTTGTACAGTATAGATGCACCCTTGGTTTTCTAGGCAATTGGGGGTGATGAAATAGGTCATCTTTCACCCTCCAGATATTTTAGCCAATAACTCCCTACCTTCCCCGCCCAGTGCAGACAATGGTAAGGGATGCTGGGAGCTGTGATCTCAAACTTCTGTAGGGCCAAAGGTTCTCCAGCACTGAGTGGTGGAGAAGGGTTTGAACAAAGGGGATCCACAACTTGTAGTGAGTCCAAGTCAAATACAGGTAAGAGCTTGTCAGGGATCTGACTGTTTAGCTTTGATGGTCGTGAAGAAACAATCCTTCTCCACTGCATCATTGCAATGCCATCCAGTGGGACTTTTCTAGGTAGATTTTCAGACCTAGTCCAACTTGGGCTCCATAAAACAATTACAAAAGAAACAGTTTCACTCATGTCACAGAAATATGTCAAGCCTCAGCGTAACAGGTTTTCAAAGCTTTCAAGGCTTTCTCTGCCAAAGTGTGCTGGTGTCTCACAAAACTGGAAATCCCAGGATTCTGTAGGATGGAACCATAGCAGCTAAAGTGCTGTCAAACTACATTATTTATATAATGTTTCTGTGGAGTTTATCACACGGGGGCAAACTGCAAAAAGCCTGTGCAGAAACGAGATTTAAAAACCAACACCCCCCCCACACACAAAAGTCGGTAGTTTTTCGCACACAAGGGGGGTAATATGACCTTAACCCAAACGGAAAATAGACAAAAACCCACCCTTTTTTACTTTCAAGATCTTCCGAAAGTAAAAAGGAGCAGGCTTTGTCTAGTTTCCGTTTGGCTTAATGTTGCATTAATTCTCATTAACGCTAACGTTGTCTGAAAAACAACCCACTTTTGTGCCCCCCCCCCAGTTTAAATCCAGTTTCTGCACAGGATCTGTCTCATGTGATAAACTCTGGTGTTTACCCAACAAAAGGCATAAAAAGGGAGCTAAGGAAGCAGTAGGATGGATTTCTTGATTTTCAAACTATAATGTCCAGAATCTCCTAGTTCACATGGCTTCTACTGAATGGGAATTTGGGGGACTTTAGTATGTTTTTTTCCCTCTCTCTCTCTCTCTCTCACACACACACAGACACACAGACACACACACACACACACTCCACAGCATTTCCAAGCTCTCTGTTAGGGCAGTCAAAGACAACTGTCTTCTGCTGAATCAAACCCAGATCATGGACTACAACTCTAATGGTGACTGGGAATGGTCACAATGGTAGTCTGACACATATCATGGGAGTGGAATGGAATATAATAGGGCCAGAAAGGTGCAAATCATGACCCTTGCCCTTAATTTCAAAGAGTTTCATATGGTGATACAGGCCTTTCAGATCTTTACAGTGGTCAGTTAGTGTTGGCCATAAATGTGCTTACAAAAATCAGTTTCCTCTTGTTCAAAACTTTCTCTGAGAAGTTTCCTTTTCTTTCATGTGCAGTAGCAAGGACTCTTGTCTTAATGCATGTAGTCTACCATGAAGCTATTTTCTTTGTTCATATGTCTGTGAATGGATTGGAATTTATGACTATAGTTCAGTTCAGCTGTTTTTCTTTCTACTTGTCCTTCATAATTTCTTTGTTCAAGGATGGCAAACTTTAAATCCCATATATGCCTAAGGAGGCTGAAATATTCTGCAACTGCTTTTTTGGTATCACCACTTCTAATGTCTGATCTGTGTCCAGAATGGCATATGTCACACTGGATGAAGTACCTCTGATGTTGTGGGTGATGCTATTGGTCCCTATATAATACGGTAAAGATATACAACTGAGCATCAAAGTTAGAAGCCATTGTATTCAATGTATTCATTGTATCCAAGTCGTTGTATGTTCCCTCACTATACAGTAGAGTCCCGATTATCTGACATTTGGTAATCCGACATTCCGGATTATCCGACATTGGCTGAATTAGGACACGCCCCCAGACACGCCCCCAAAATGGTGGCCACGATGGGCAAGGAGCCTGAACAGGCCCAAGAACAAGCTCCAAGCATGGCGGAGGCAGCACTGGGCCCAAAACAGGCCCCAGAACAGGCTTTTCATAATGATTTCAAGGCTTTTCTTGGACCCTCCAGATTATCCGACATTTTCAATTATCTGACTATCAGCCGGTCCCATTTATGTCGGATAATCGAGACTCTACTGTATATGGATGCAAGAGCTGGACAGTGAATAAAGCAGATAGGAAGAAAATAAACTCATTTGAGATGTGATGCTGGAAAAGAGTGCTGAGGATACCATGGACAACCAGAAAGGCAAACAAATAGATTCTAGAACAGATCAAACCTGAACTCTCCCTGAAGCCAAGACGATGAAACTTAGGCTCTTGTACTTTAACCACATCATGGGAAGGCAAGACTCATAAGAAAAGACAATAATGCTAGGTGAGATAGAAGGTAATAGAAAGAGCAGAAGACTGCATGCCAGATGGCTAGATTCAGTCAGGGGGGTTACAGGCCTGAATCTGCTGGACCTAAACAGAGCAATGGAGCATATAGGGTACTGGAGATCTCTCATCCACAGGGTCATCATAAGTCGAGGTCTACTCGAGGGCAGTTAACAACAACAAATATTGCTCCCAGAGTAGATGTGGGGACAGAGTTGGTGTCTGGGTTTTTGGCAGGGTCTTGTCTCTGTATTACCTAGAATGTTAGGCATCCTGTTGTAATGCTTTCTCAACCATTTCTCTTTACCAATTAAGAGGAAAAAATGCACACAAACTACAGCAAAAAATTCATTTTGAATGCATATTTTCAGGCTGAACATTCTAATTTTCAGAATAAAATGGTTTCTCTGCCTTCAGTTTGTTGGCATTCCTTAATGTTTGACAGGCATCAAGTATGGAATCTTACAAGCTTTAACTAAACTTGGAAAGTTGTTTTTTTTAAAAATAGGAATGAATATAAAGACATGCTGAAGGCATTCGTAACTGAGCAGCAGGCAGGACGATACCCTGCAATCCAACACCTCATCCTACCACTGCTAAGTGATGAATAACATCAGCCTGTCATTATAGTCATTCTTCGTTCTAAAGTGCCACATACTCTCAAAACAGATGGTGTTGCATGTCAGTTGTTAAATGCACTGTATTTAATACAGTCAAGTACTAAATACTATTGTGTTCCAGCTGTGAACTATGGTAAAATATCAGCGGTCAAAGGGCTGAAACAGATGGCCATGAAGGGGCAGCTTCCAGCCGCCCCTTCTGAAGACTGATTGGGATCACAGCAACCACACATTGTGGCCCCAACCAACCTTCAACCCAGCTGAAAATGGAGCAGCAAAAGAACCTCTCTTTTTTTCGGCTGGCAAAAAGCCAGCACCATGGTCAGAAGCCAGCTTCATGACGCTCCAGTGGCATGCGGCGTGTAAACACTGTACCCCCAGAGCAGCCAGAAGCTGGCCCATGTCTGAGCAGCTGGGCGTCTTGAAGCTGGCTTCCAGGTGTGCATCATCAAAATGTTCTGAAGCCCCCAGAAGCAGCCTTTTTTTGCTTGTCTATTCGGCCCAAATTTCAGCTATGAAAGCCAAAAACCGAATTAAAATTACAATTAAAAATTAAAACTGGATGTCAGATACCAATATCAAATGTGTCCAGGAAAGTAGCCAACAGCTGATAACGAGTCCAAAACAAAAAGACTCCACTCGAAATTTGTGGAACCAGATAAGCCTTGAAAGGCAGACTTGCAGGCAAAGGCAAACGAAGTCAGGAATCAGTCTGACTATAAGCCAAAAGGTCAAGCCAGGAGCAAAGTCAAACATTCCTGGTCAAGGGTTCCAGAAAAGTAATGTGGTCAGTCCGTAGTCAAAAGGTTCAAGCCAATAAATCAAATGCTAGCCAGGATGCTTTCTCCGGAGAACTCGGATAGCTGGCTTTTTGCCAGCCGGCATCCTTCCCAGCCTTTTATTATCAGCCCTCATTAGTGCAGGTCGTCTTGATAAGCTGGCTCCTTGAGCAATGGAGGCACACCCTTTCAGATAGTCTCTGGCTAAAGGTAGGTAAGGTATATGCTCGACCTCCCCCTCCTACTCCATGTACACAGTATTAGACGGCCCTGCAACTGGGAAGTTTGGACTGTTTTCTAAAGCCACAACCTCTGCTGGAGCTGTCACGGCAGAGCTAGGACCAGGCCGAGGCTCAAGTTCAGGCCAGGGCTCCAGCTCAGCTTCAGAGTCCTCAGCCAGGCTGGACCTGACCCATGTTGGTAGACATTTGACCTTGTGACTTTTCAGCATCAAAATTCACAGATGGTAAATCTGGGGAATATATTAATTTCATCCTTTACTCAGCGCTGACTGAGAGTAAAATCACATTTGGGTTGTACTACTTCAGAATATGGGCTTTTTTCATGTCTGAATGCTTCTCATACCAGCCCATAAATGTATAAAGAATATTTACACTAAGTAGTTTGCACATAGGAGAGAAATTCTGCTGTTCTGCTGTTGTTTGAAGCTTCCTTCAGTCGGGTAGGCCAGGCCTTGCAATCTGAAGTGGTACAATCTATACACTGGTCTATTTCTGGAGTAAGAATGACACAATAGATTCCTGCTGGGAAAGAGGTGTTTATGCAGCAGGGGTGTAGCTTTGTTGTTGTTCTCAGCTGCTTTCCATTCAATTTCAACTCATGTTGACCCCATGAATTAGATACGTCCAAGCCCTTCTGTCCTCAACTGCTTTGCTCAGGACCTCCAGGCTTAGGACTGTGTCCTCCTAGATTGAATCGCATCATCTGGTGTGCAGGCTCCCTCTTTTTCTACTTCCCTCCACATTTCCTAAGCATTGTCTTTTCTAGTGAGTCTTGCCTTCTCATGATGTGTCCCAAGTATGACAGCCTAATTTTAGTCATCTTGGCTTCTAGGGAGAGTTCAGGTGTGATCTATTCTAAGATTCATATGTTTGTCTTTGTTTGTCTTTTTGGCTTTCCATGGTGCCCTTAGTGTTCTTCTTCAGCACCACAGCTCAAATGAATTGATTTCCTCACCATTAGTTTTCTTCACTGTCCAGCTCTCATACCTGTACATGGTGATGGTGAAATACAATGGCTTCAATGATCCTAACTTTGGTGTTCAGTTTTATATCCTTGTAATTTAATATTTTGTCTAGTTGTTTCATAGCTGCCCTTCCCAATCCTAGTCTTCTAATTTCTTGACTGCAGTCCCCCTTCTGATCAATGTTTGAGCCAAGATATTTCAGTTTCATTGTTGTCTGGATTGAATTTCTGCAGAGAGGCTAAATGAGGGCATTTCCCTTCTATAAGAATTCTGCCCCAATTAAATTTTCCTTCAGTCCTCAAACTCCTGGCATTGCAGATTGTGAGATACTGAAAATCATTCACACTTAGAACTTATATCTTCTTGTGTTCTTTCAAGTCATTTCTGACTTATGGTGACCCTAAGGTGAAAGTATCACAGGTTTATTTGGCAAGGTAAAAGAGAGCTAACATCTGGCGTTCCCCAGCGCACCATTCTGTCTCCCATGCTTTTTAACATTTACACGAAGCTGCTGGGAGAGGTCATCCGGAGGAATGGAGCACGGTGTTATCAGTACGCTGATGACACCCAAATCCATTTCTCCATGTCTCCAACTGAAGCAGTGACCAAGGATGGCATCTCCCCTCTGAATGCCTGCCTTGAGTCAGTAATGGGCTGGATGATGGAAAACAAGCTCAAGCTGAATCCAGAGAAAACAGAGGTACTTGCAATAGGACCCAATGGTCCAGGGAAGGAGATTTGTCAGCCAGTCCTGGACAGGGTCACACTTTCCCTAAAGGATGGAGTTTGCAGTTTGGGAGTGCTCCTGGACTCGTCTCTGCAGCTAACATCACAAGTGGAGGCAATGGCCAGCAGCGCTTGGTATCAACTTCGGTTGATCCTCCAACTGCACCCCTACCTGGCCCAAAAGGACTTTAAGACAAGAGTACATACACTGGTAATCTCTCTGTTAGATTTCAGTAATGCGCTCTACATGGGGCTATCTTTGTATCAAGTCTGGAAGCTTCAGCTGATCCAAAATGCTGCAGCCAGGCTGCTAACTGGTACTTCAAGATCTGAACATACCACTCCAGTATTAAAAGCATTGCACTGGTCGCCAATTAGCTTCTGGGCGAAATACAAAGTGTTGGTTATTACATTTAAAGCCCTACATGGCTTGGGCCCGAGTTACTTGAGGGAACGCCTCTCCCTATACAATCCACCCCTCACTCTCAGGACATCCGGGAAGCTGTTATTAGAATGTCCAAATATTAGGCTAAGATCAACTTATGACAAAACGTTCACTGCTGCTGCACCAAGACTCTGAAATGACCTCCCAGAAGAGATCCGTCTTATTAATACTCTAGACGCCTTTAAGAAGGCACTTAAGATGGATCTCTTCCAGAGGGCTTATCCTTCTGATCTATCTTGATAGACTGAGAGAACAACTCCTCGCTTGGACGATTTGAAATACTGTACTGTACGATGGTAATTGTGGTTTTAGCTGTGGATTGATTGATGTATTATTGGTTTTGGAATTTTATATTGATTGTATTATTGATTTTTATGCTGTTCTCCCGCCTCGATTCATGAGGAGACGAGGGATATATAAATAAACATATTATTATTATTATTATTATTATTGCCTCTGAGGTTGACTTGCCGAAGGTCACCCAGTGGATTTCCATGGCTGAGTAGGGAGCTGGGTCTAGAAGTCATATCTACTCTGTTCACAGTACTTTCATCACTTTGTTTGCCCCCTTTTATTGAATGCCTAAACTGTATACATATCCCAGAATTCCATAGCAATGAGCTATGGCAGTTAAAGGGGTGCCAAACTGCATTGTTTCTGCAGTGCAGATTAGCTCTTAGGTTTGGAGGTCTGCAGGAGAGGCCTTTCTCTTAGTTTCACCATACTCAAAGGCAGCTTTAGCAAGAGAGCCTTCTTGGTGGCTGCTCCCAGACTACAGAACTCTCTTCCAAAGTAGAGAGTGGAGAACTAGCCAGAGGCCTTCCTAGTCAGGCAAAACAACTGCCAGCCTTTATCAGCCGTGGGTTGAGATGGATGAGATGGACTATTAATGTTGTAATTTTATTTATTATTCTTAGGGAATTTTAACTAGTTTTAACTTATTAAATAGTTTGAGTAGTTCAACTTCTAATTTAAGAAGTGGTGCTTTTTCATTGGGCCTTGTTTTGTAAATTGATGGAAGCCACTCTGTAAGAAAGGCACGATATAATTGTAATTAACTATGTGTAATTAACAGGGAGAGCAATAGTGTTCTGATTGTATACTTAATTGAAATAGGGTCGCTATAAATTGGAAATGACTTGAAGAGATACAATAACAACAACTATTGTAATATTACGAGACTCCAGGGAAGGCAGATAAGTTCTTAGAAATATGCCCTAGGATGCCTTGCCGTATTGCCAAGGAATGCTGAGGTAACACTTGGTTTACCTCCTGGCTGTACAGTTTTGAAAGACACCAAATGGTCTAACTCTTGGATCCAGCAGGTCACCCCCAGTTGAAGAAGAGAAGAAAGAGCTCTGCCTTGATTGGGTGTTTTTGCCCTTGTGAAAAATTGTTGCCAATCCCCCGCCCCCATTTTTTGCTGGACTACAACTCTCATCATCCCCAGAAAGCATAGTCAATGGTCACATTCTAGCCTAACCTTATTGTCATATAATATACTAGAGTTTGGAAAAGTTTTGTGGACTGCAGATCCCGGTATGCCTCAACCAGCACAACCAATGGCTGGTTAATTGTGTGAACTATAGTCCAAAAAAAGGGTCACCATCAGGTCTGCAGAGAGGCTTTGCCAGAAGTGAAAGACAGAAATGTGATTTCAACCTGTATCACCTGCAGTGAATATCATACGGTATCCACTCAAATGGTGAACCAAAAAAAAAATGTATTACCAATACTTAGAACTCTTATCACAAATTGCCATTCGCTCTAGATGTTTGGAGCAAAAACACATTGCAGGTTGATGGGTTAGGCAGAGGGAGGGAGGGAGGGAAGAAGGGAGCCTAGCCCTTATTGTGGCAGTCTGTTGGGCTGAGAGCTAGAATTGGCCACTCTGCCTTCTCTCTGGCAGCGGGTCTTTGAGCAGTTATTATTCACTGGATCATCTCATTGTGGGATGAGGAGCAGGGGGGAGGATTGTTCACTGCCTATTCTGTGGCAAGTGGGGAAGAGATATCAGCGATGCCTTGAATAGGAGGCTTTGCATTTCATAGACCAGCTTGGAGCTGAGCCCTGGCTGGGGTCTGCATCGCATCTGATAGTGATTGATGGCTCCCAATAATGGACTGGTAGACACTCAGAGGTTTGTGTGGGGCTGGAGCTGTGGCTGGCAAAAAGGAAACTCAAGGGTATCCTGTGGCCTGTTGTGTCCATGGGGAAAGAACTGAGTTTGTAACTTCTCAACCCATTCCTTGATGGCTTTATGGCTTTTTCCAGAAGTGGTTCTCTGTTCTTGCCTTTGGCACCAACATCCTGAAGCCTGATTCTTCTGGTTTGACTTTTACGTAGGGGTATAATTCTTTTCTACTTTAATTCTTGAAGGAAGCCAGAGGTAATTTTAGTAGTTTTCTTCCTACTATGATAAAATTTTCAAAAACTGTGCAGTTTTCATAGAGAATTCACAGTTTGGCACTTATTTGGCACAGAAGTCATAGGTATTTTTGGTGCGCTTGAGGAAAACAACTTTCTGTATGCAGGAAACAGGATCTTCTACTCAGAAAAAATATTTCATCACAGAAGATCTGTTTTAATACCATAGGCAAATTTTGAGCAGAAGAAGTTGAAAAGATTCTCACCAGTCAAGGAATATCCTCATCAGGGTTTCCTAGCATTTGGGAAACATGTTTCTTCACCGTCTTCCAAGTATGCTAGAGTGTTATTTCCATCTCGTGTTTTGAGGCATTTGAGGGCTGATTCGGGAGAAACAAAGGGCATGGCTCTTCCTGTAGTTTTTCATTTGTAAGGACATATTGTGGATCTTATTCCATTAATTCTTTGAGTTTCCATTGTACGCTATAGGGGATATTGATTTTTTTTCCTCACCGTTGTGATGTGGAGGCATGTTTATCTTTCACTTGTGAATATTTAATGCAGATCTCAAATTCTTAGCTAAAAAAATAAACGGGATAAATATCAGAAACAGAGCATCAGTCATAACAGCCTCATGAAGTTATACAGCCCAGAGTCAGAGCTTAGAAATTATTTTTTGGGTAAATTAAGTAAATGGACACCCTGTAGGCCTTGCCATTCAACAACAGGACAATACACAGATTAACGTGCAAATCACCTCCCCTCAACCAACAGTATATATACCCTACTCTGTTCCATTGGTTGTACACTCATGGCTTTGCTGCTGAACTAGTCCTGAGAAGAAAGCATACAAATTTCTCAGTTGGGGGATCATAGCAGTCTACTTCAGAGCTTGTCAAAATTAATTTTGGACCACAGCTCCCAGAAACCTGCCTGTATAGTTATTGGCCATTGCAGTCCAAAAAGGGAACTTTCCCAAGCTTGGTCTCCTTTCTGACTTCTTCTTATTGCCTGGGTTGGACTCCAAGCCACAAATCCGGACCACCCCTCTAAGAATGGACTTTTCCAGGTTGGGGGTGGAAAGGAAGCTGGACCGTGGTAAAATGCAGCTTTCCCAGCAAAATGGTGTCATATTGTGAGAGCTGGCGCTGTAGACCTTCAAAACTTAGAACAGACTATATGAAAGAGCCATCTCTGTTTAACTGGCTATTTTCCAAACCACACATTACCAGCACTAGATGGTTCACTTTGGATGTATCTACACTGTACATGTAATGCAGTTTAACAACACTTTAAGTTCTGTACTTCCATTCTATAGAGAATGGATTTGGGATTTGCCAAAGAGTGCTGGTGTCTCACAAAACTACAAAGCCTCAGATTCTGTAGGATGGAGCCATGGCAGTTAAAGTGCTGTCGAACCATATTATTTCTAGAGAGTAGACGCACCCTTTCAAGCTCCTTCTCTTATTTGAACCCACAGTTCGATCCTTCCTGTTCTGTGTGGTTAATTACCCTTCAGTTACCCATTCCAAGGTCAGTCTTAAAAATGGATCCTATAGGTGTCCTGTGATCTAAATTCCCGTACAGAAGCAGAGATAATAGTGGAGCTACTCTATTATGTGTGTGCCTGCATGAGTGCATGAATGCCTATTATTCTGCTTATAGGGTACACAGCTGAATGATCCAAGGATACTCAGAACGAGAAGCAGATCCGGATGTCCCATTATCCCTTCCTGGTGTTTTGGCATAAGAGGAAAGGGATGAGTTGCTCTATCTAAACCAGAGCTCCAGAGGCTGTAGAACTCCAGCTCCCAGCCGTCCTAACCAGCCTGGCCAGTGCTGTGACATGACAGGAGTAGGAGTTCATGAACATCAGTCGTCCCACAGGTTCTCCACCCCCAGCTTGAGGCTGAGCATGGCAACCCCAGTCCCATCCCATCACGCTTACCTCTTTTCTGTGCCATCACTTTCTACCCAGTTGTGACAGATGGAAGGGAACAATTTAGAACCAGCCTCACATGGCTCTGCCCAGACATTGGTGAGAGTAGTGGGAGTCCTGAATTAAAGATAAAGCAGCCTCCCCAGAAGGTTTGTAACAGCAGCGAAGAGCTAAATAAATAAAGGCCTGCAAAGCCGACAAGGCAGCACTGGCTGTACAAATAGCAATGGGACGTGGGACTTGGCACTGACAAAGCATCTGCTGCTGTGTGAACAGCTGGACTGCCTGGCATGTGGATGAGCAGCAGAGCCTCCCATCAGAGAGAAGTCAAGGTGGCAACGGGCATACTGGTGGGCCCATGTGGTTCCTTCTTTGCAGGCACATCATCCCCAAAAGGATAGCCCATCTTCTGAGCCCACTATCTCCTATGTTCTTGGAAAGGAGCTGGGATCAAGGTCTTGCTTGAATGTTTTAGGCTGGATGCAACCCGTCAAACAGGCTGCTTTATGGTTTGGCTGCTTGCATCCTTGCTTGTTGGGTGGTATTGCCGGGCCCAGAGAAAAGGGCAGAACAGAGGCAGGGAATGTGAGGCCCTCCAGGTGTCGTTGGGTTGCCTGTTCCGTCAGCCACGGCCTGAATAGAGAATGGTGAGGGATGATTGGAGTTGCATTCCAATGACATAGAAAAGGCTTCATATTCCCCATACTCAAGGTATTGGCTATCGACCCACTTTGCCAGTCTTATCACTTCACCCACTTCGTCAGTCTCACCAATCTTATAGGAAGGATGGGATGACTAGAAGCCCAGGGAGTGGAGTGGGATGGGGGCAGCATACCCTGGATATCCCGTATCAGGCCCTCCACATACCATTGAATCCTACAGAGAAATTCCTCTACCTGTTGTTTCTATAATCTAGTCATTTTTCTCTAAGTCATGGGTTCTTAGTCTGAGATCCATAGACCACAGAAGTGCCTATGGATAGATTTCAGGAGTATGTGAACTTGTAGGGGAGACCTCTACATTTTTATTTTCACTAATCTCTTGAAGGGAAATTTAGCATTCCTTCCATTATAAACGTAGGGAACAATCCACACTAGTGTTAGCAATTTCTGTGATTTTTGTCACCAATAGAAAACAGAAATATTTTCATGTCACAAAACAGTTGTTCCAGATACAGTTGGCCATCTATGTTTGAGGCTTTGATTTTATTATTATTATTATTATTATTTACGGATTTGATTAATAAGTTCTCTCTAGGAATCACTAGGTCCTACAATGTGATTCTGCCAGAAGCTGACCATTGAGTCACACTGGAGGACCTAGAGGTTTCTAGAGAAAACACTTCTCTAGGCCCTTGTAGGCCCCTGAGTGCAATTCTGTGGTCACCCTCTGAAAGATGTTACCCATAGAGTTGCACTGGAGGACTTATAGATGCTAAGAGAGGTGTACACTGAGGCAATTTTTTAAATGTTTTTCCATTTTCATGTGGGTTCTGCACCCCTAACCCCAGCGAAAATGGAGGGCCCACTGTATATCAACATACTGTTTATTTTCATCACTATATTGAAATTACTATAGTTATTAGACTCACCACTAGACAAGGGAATGAAACCTATGGACCAACCCTTATTTTGAGAATGGGTCTATAGGCTTCACTAGACTGCCAAAGAGCTCTGTGGAATAGAAAGATTAAGAACCTATATCCTCCAACATTTCAGACAGAGGTATATGTGACCAAGCTACACCTGAGTACACTATGCAGGGGGGGCTGCAACAGTTTGCTTTTACCAGAGTCTACAGGGAGGGGCAAGATGAATATGCAAACTGATGCTGAACATAAAACAAAAATAATAACCACGAAAGAAATACACAAGTTCAATTTAGACAATGAGGCAATTGAAATAGTTAAAGAATTTCCATATCTAGGATCAAACAATGACCAAAATGGAGACTGCAGTCAAGAAATAAGAAAAAGACTAGGAATGGGAAAGGTAGCTATGAAGGAACTGGACAAGATACTGAATAGCAAAGACATACAACTGAGCACTAAAGTCAGAATCGTCCAGGCAATTGCATTCCTTTGTAGCATTTATGGATGTGAGACCTGGATAATAAAGGAAGCAGACAGAAGGAAAATCAACTCATTCAAAACGTGGTGCTGGAGAAGAGTACTGAGAATGCCATGGACAGCCAAGAAGACAAACAAATAGGTTCTTGAAGAGATCAGACCAGAGCTCTCCTTGGAAGCTAAGATGATCAAGTTAAGATTATCGTACTTTGGCCACATATTAAGAAGGCACGGATCATTAGAAAAAACAGTAATGCTAGAAGAAAGAGAGGAAGACCACAGCAAGCTGAGGACAAAGGGGGAAAGTGGGAGAAGGAGAGAGAAAACTGCACATTTTAAAAGCAACTGAAAAGATGGAAGGATGGAGGATTAATCAAAACTGTCCCTAACTGGGACAGTTGGAGGGTATGAGAACCCCTGCCTTAAGTCGAGGGGTCCAGGGAAAAGGCTGTTGAATTCTTTTCCCTGCAAAGTCAAAAGCAAGAGGCTTTAGAGATGACTCCTGTTTTAATATGAGCTTTTGAGAAAGTTACATTCTTGTCCTACCACTGCCAGAATCCCCTAGCCATCATGGCCATTGATGGTGAAGGTTCAGGGAGTTGTCCTCCAAAGAAGTAACTCCCCCCAAAGGTCTGTTTTTCATGCCACCCCATGCACAAAGTTACTAATGGACAGATGCTTCTTCTTTGTGGTCTCTGTGACTCTCACAAATAGGTTTTGCAACTGCGGAGAACCTTATTCATACCGTCTAGAGCTGAGTAGCTTTTCGGCAGGAGCCCATTGCCATCCTCTAGCACATATATGCCAAGCTGCTTTCTATGAGTAACAGTGATCTCTCTCTTTTTTGGAAGGCTTATCAAAGCTGTGCTCCTCCATATTATGTAAATCAAGCCACCAAAACAAGGTTCTGGTTAATGGCCTAGAAATGGAGAAAGGAGGGGAGTAATTTCATAGAAACAGCCATTCTTACTGCGCCTGAGAAAATGTCTGTATATAAAGAATGGAGAATCAAGATGAAATATAAATGATACACTATTTTTAATGTCTGTTTTTAGCAAGATGGATATTATTATTATTACTACTACTACTACTATTAAATTATATTTAAATATACCCCACTTCTCTCCCAAAACTGATATCACTAAAGAGATCACAATAGAAGGGAGCTGTAGTTAGAACTGAGGAAAGGAACACTAATGCATTAAGGGTAATGCCAACTGTAAATTTTATTTTGCTTTTCAATGTGCTCAGATTAAAGGAAAGTCAGATTAAATTCTTCTCAGAGTTTATTTCAAAGCCAGCATAATAAAAGGGCAGAAATTGATTTAAAAATCAAATCAAAAACAACCAAGAATCTTTTGACAATTAGTACTATTTCTTTTGAATCTTTCGACAAAAGAATCCTTTGACACTTGGACTACTTCATTCTGGCATGTGAGGACAAATAATTTCCACAATTTTTTCCTCACTGTCGGAGAAGATGAACATTCTTGTGCAGTTCTTGCCCAGTAGTAATCTTGGAAATTATTCTGTGCATAGAAGCACTTGTGTTTTTTAAATTAAAAAAAAACAACGTTTTTTAAGTAGAAAAACCCATGTTTTTCACAAAAAACACAGTGTCAAAATGGTTGTGCAAGATGTGTTTGTTTATTTGCTTGCTTGTTTTTGTCAAAAAGCAGCCGGGTAGCACACACCAGACAGTGGGGTTTTGTGCAAAAACTTATCTTTGCTTGAAAACACTTTTTTCAGTACACAAAACACTATTTCCACATAGTCAATTTTGGCCTTAAATACAAGGACCAAAAGCTGATAATAAGCCCTTACCTGAACTGGAATCCAGTGGAGGGATCTACGAAAGGAAGAGACATGTGAGTATTTGGGGAGACTTAAAACAGCCTGGACAGCACCATTCTGGATTAAAACCAGAGAAGTAAGAGAGCAGGAAGGCAAACTTGCCAGTAGGCTATTATAATATGAAATAATCAAGGCCTTGACAAGCAAATGGGCAGTCTCTACAGTCAAAAACCTACAGATCCTATGGATGTTCAGAAGATGGAAGTTACATGCCATAGCAGTTACCCCGGTAAAGGGGCGTAGGGACAAATGATCATCCAGCAGGACTCCAAGGTTTCTGGAAACCGAGATAGGAGCCAGTGTGTAACCCTGTAAACACAATGAAGGGTGCTCAGGCTGAAACACTAGAATCTCTGGAGTTTATCATACAACGGAATTTGAGGGTATAATGCAATGGCAATCCAAACGCAATCGTGGGGTTTCACATCATTGCGAATGAGGGTATCTCATGCAATTTTGGGCAATGGGAAGTCATTCCGAACGCAATCATGGGGTTTCACGTAATTGCGTATTATAGTATCTCACACAATTTTGGGCAATGGGGGGTCATTTTCGGGAAATGGGAAGTCATTCTGAATGCATTCCGAATGCAATCAGATTTCAGGTAAATTCGCTAAACTAGCAAATTCATGTAATTGCAAATTGACTCCATTTGCAATTGAGAGAAATTCTTCCCATGTGATAAACTCCGAGGTTTAGTCCATATTCAGCTTAAGACGGTGAGTGGTCATCCACCTAGAAAAACTTGAGAAACACTGGATAGCTCCTGCTCACTTAGCACCCAAGCTCCCTCCCTCCTTTCTTTGGTGTTTTTTTTTTTTTTTTTAATTGTGTGCTAATTCTGTCCATGCTGCTGAATTGTGTCAGTGATACCTTGTTGATTTCAGTGTAAAGATCACTCAACAGTTATTTTTTTTAAAAAAATATCATACATCCCAGAATCGGTGCTGAAGAATTGTGAGAGCTGCAGTCCAAAATAGTAACTCTCTAGTCTCTAAACTCAGGGGAATAGTGAGAGCTTGGCCATGCTGGCTGGGAAGAGTCAGATTAAGAATTTAAGGCCCTAAACACTTTAAAGATTTTGGTAACCCCCCCCCCCCCTATATATCTGATTCAAAATATAAACAATAATAAACCATAAAATAAAATTTTATTTTTTGAAATGAACCAAGGCCTACAGTTAAATGGGAAATACCGTCATCCCTCTTTAGCCACAGATTATTAATCCACAGAACCAACATTCCATGGCTTGAAAATATTCAAAAAATGAAATAAATTCCAAAGGCAAACCTTGTTTCTGCCATTTTATATACGGGACACCATTTCACTCTGCCATTGTGTTTAATGGGACTTGGGCACCCACAGATTCTGGTATCCACGGTGGGTCCCGGAACCAAACCCCAGCTGATACTAAGAGCCCGCTGTAATGTTTATTTTTGTATATTTCCACTTGATTTGTATTTGAAAAGTTTTCTCCTCCTTTTTTCTAATTCCAAAGATCAAACCTTTTTTTTTTTTTTTGGTGGAATCTAGTTCAGCTGCACGATGGTAAACCCAGTAATGGAAAATTTCTGAGATGTCCCTCTTCCCTTGATGACTTAAGCACACTTAATGGTTAATCCGGTCATGCTGGTTGGGGGATTCTGGGAATCATAGTAAAAAAAAAAAAAAAGGTAATCTTTCCAAGTGTTGTTGCTGCCTCCCTATGTTTGGCGAGTGAGATCTTCTCTCAGAAAACCCCTAATACACGCATATATCTAGCTCACTTTGCCCCACCTTACTGCCTACTGTTGAGTAACTGGACCCAGCTTCTAAAATGGGTATATGGCAGGCTCCCAAAACTATTCAGTCAAGCCAGATGACTCACATAGACACCAGCCTTCACACTTCACGGTGACTAAAGGTCACTTGGGCAGCTCAGGTAAGAGCGGGATCAGAAATCCGTCCCATTTCAAACTTGGTCTATTCCGCATGTTATGGCTCAACTCTGTGAGATAGGTAGTTATATATAATCCCCCACCCATTTGAAACATAAAATGCGACGCTGTTAAATGTCGTTGTGTGCGTTCAAGTCATTGCCAACTGACCCCGAGAGCCAGAGTGGCACAGTGACGTGAGTGTTGGACTCTCACTCTAGAGAAGAGGGTTTGATTCCCAGCTCAGCCATCGAAACCCACTGGGTGACCTTGGGCAAGTCACACTCTCTCAGCCTCCTCTGTGTTGGAGTAATAAGTCTCCAGACTGGAACCTTCCACCCCAGACTAAAGCCTCCTGCTGTTTTTATTTTGTTAAAAATTGTCAGTGAAACATGGTTTAAAAAAAAAAAAAAGCTCTGTACCATGTATAGTGGTCTGGCCAAAAATCCTAGAAATGTTAACTTTCTTGTAAGATTCCCCACAGATACTTCCTATGTGCTATTTGACATACAGGCAGAATATTGTTTTGGGCAGGTGGAGGTTGAATTATTCATGCCTTTCTTGGGCTGAAAGTCTTTGCGCCGGTTTCTGGGTGGGGGGATTTTTGTGGGATTGGGTTTTTTTTTTTATTATTGTTTTGGAAGCCTGACTAGTGCTGACTCAAGTGGAACAGCGATTTCCTGTCTCTTGGTTGCATCCAAAAATGTACGCGCCACCTTAATTATTTGGAATTATTTTGATTTTATTTTTGTCGACGAGCATCAAGCGGCTGGCTCGCAGTCGGCTCGCGGAGTGAATCTTTTCCACTCAGGTCCTTCTTAATCGTGAGATCGCTTAGCCTTTCAGGCACACTGTTGTGCATTTCCATTTTGTCCCTGCCAAGTTATCCAAATTTATCATGACCACTTTGCATTCTAATCCTGTCCTCAAAGGAGCTCACAATTCTTCCTGATTTTGTGCTGCGTCGATGTGACTGCCCATAGAGATGGGTCATTGGTGGAAATTTCATCAGCATAAGCATCAGGATCGGCAATCTTTTTGCCTTTTCCTTCTTCCCAGTCGGACAGCAAATCTCAACAGAATCTCTCTAGGATCTGGATCTGAACAGGTCCTCCTCCACCAACCGTTTTATTCCATTTCGCTTCTTTTGAACGCAGGTTGCTTTTCAAGTGTCGATGCACAGAGATGCCCTTTTACAGCTCGGTCGGGAAGAGAGCACTCACATTTTTAAGGGTATGATATATTCATAATTGAAGTCGCGATTCAACGCAGATTTCTGCCAAGCACGAGCTGCATCCACACTGCAGAAATAATCCCATTTGACACCACTTTAACTGCTATGGTTCAATGCTGTGCAATTCTGGGAACTGTCGTTTGTTGTGGCACCAGAGCTCTTGGACAGAGAAGGCTAAATATCTCACAAAACCACAGTCCCCAGAATTCCACAGCATTGAGCCGCAGCAGTTAAACTGGTGTCAAACTGGATTGTTTCTGCAGTGCGGAAGCAGTCATAGTGGGACTTAACAGTCATGCGCAGTATAGCATCCAGGGATGGCCGTGTTGGCCATAAAGCACATCCAATAACATTGAAACTCTACCAAACAACAATCCCTGTGCTGGGCCAACCAAAATGCACAGTATACATGTTGCAAGCTTTCGAAGCTCTACTGGCTTCTTCATCATCAGGCAAAGTGTTAAAAATCATGCAGGAAGGGGGGGGGGAAAGGAAGATGTTAGTCATAGGCCTGAATTTTGCTCTTTTTGTTCTCACTTCAGATGGTATGGAGGGGCACCTCCTCCTTCTGGCCAAATGGCAATTGGGGGATTCTCAAATATCCAGAAAATTTAACATCCATTTGCAAAACAAAAAGATACATCCTTTGCAATCCCATATGTCTCCATCCTTTGTGAGGCTACAGGCCCCTTTGTTAGGCAGTTATGATCAAGTACAGCAGCGTCTTTCAATAGGATTTTTGTTGATGTTGGTGTTGTTTGGTAGTTTCCCCTCCTAGTTCATGACAACCAGAATCAGGGATGATCTGGAAGAATACATACCCAGCTTCCTCAAAGGAAACTCCTATCTGTCAGAAATGTCAAGTACCTTTTTTTCCCTTGGGTAGGCTTCTCAATCCTGAATGGAACAGGATTGGAGATGATAGTTTGGATACACAAAACGGAAGGCTGTGAATGGGATGGGGTGTGCAGTGGCGTCACTAGGGTTGGCGTCACCTTGTGCGGTAACTCATGGTGTCACCTCCCACGGCCGACCTCCATCCACGCCGCACCTTACACAAACTTTAGTCTTGTCTTTTTGTACTCGTGCTACTCACTAACTGTAATTCCTGCAGCTCACTGAATGTAAGGGGGGAATAGTCATGACGTAAACAACCAGCAAAATTAAAATTATATCTTTAAATTACAATATCATGTGCGCAGAATGCATTTACGTACTACATAGTTTCGCGTGGCTTAAGTGAAAATTTGGGAAAAGGTGATTTTTTAAAAATAAATTTTTAAAAGAACAAAATTTTAATTTAAAAAAAAATTAAAATTATTTTTTAAAAATTCAAAAATTAATTTTAAATAAACCACCCGGGGGCCTTACCTTTCCCCTTCCACTGAGCCTCACCCCCCTCACCCCATCTCTGTAGGATTTTAAAGGGATGCAATGTCACAGCGTTTCTGCCCAAAAGCAGATGTTTGAGGAGCAATGGTGACATCCCTTCTTCGGGTGTCACCTGGTGTGCCCCGTACCTTAGTGATGCCACTGGCTCTCCCTATTGAAAGCCCATAGCCAACCAACCTGAGAACCTCGGGCAGGAACCCCCATGGCACAAACACCAGGATAGTTCGGACACACAAAATGGAGGTCTGTACCTATGTGTGGGTTTTGTGAGTGTGTGTGTTGGTTGTAGGAAAGGAGGCAATCACTTGACATTTATTGTGATAAGGGAGGTGTGTGTGTGTGTTGTTCTAGATCTGTTGCTGGTGTGCTTGTTGTTGTGGTTGTGTGCCTTCAAGTCATTCCCAACTTCTGGTGACCCTAAGATTGTTGTTGTTGGGGAGCCAGTGACTATTGGCTTTGTCCTATAAGTACTCCATGTCTCTGTAATCCCATGAGCTCAAGATGACTCCTTTTCTTTTATACAGCAAGCTTGCTCTTCCTTGCATTTAACCAACTGATAGCAATGTTGTGCTACCTAGTAATGGTCCTCCAGGTGTTTTGGACTTCAGCTCCCAGAAGCCCTAGCCATTTGAGCCAACCGTCAGGACTGATGGGGTCTGCAGTCCAAAACATCTGGAGGGCCAATGTTTGCGAATCACTGGCGGTTTGGTCTCAAAGGGGAACTGCATTTGTGTGTGCACAAGGAGTCTTGCAGCTTAGAATTGTGTAGCTGGCTTCGTTTTGTTGTGGCATAACAGCCAGCCTGGTGCAATGGTTCGATTGTTAAGCTATGACTCTGGAGTCCAGGGTTCGATTCCCAGCTGGGCCACGGAAACCCACTGGGTGACCTTTGGCGAGTCACACTCTCTCAGCCCCGGGGAGGGCAATGGCAAACCCCCTCTGACCAAATCTTGCCAAGGAAACCCCACGATAGACCTTGGAAACAACTGGCAGGCACACGGTAACAACAACAAAACGTAGGGTTTTCTTGGCAAGATTTGCCCTGGTCTTCCCCTGAAGCTGAGAGAGTGTGACTCGCTCAAAGTGCCCCCAAGAGACAGGTTTATGGGAGAGAGATGCCCATGGGAGATGCCCCCCTCCCAAAATATAAGGAATCCTTTGGTGCAGGGAAACTACCTCCCACCCGAGTTTACTCTCAATTGAGATTATCACACTAGGGTCAATTCCAGAACCATCCCACACTTATCCCATTATCGGCAATGAATATCCCTTTCTTGCCAATGGGATGATTGTGGGATGGTTCTGAAATTGACCCTAGTGTGATAATCTCAAACAAAAGCCACAAAACCCTCCTTCCCCGCCGATGCCAAGGGCCCAAGGCCCAGGAAGGGATGCTGGCAAAACCTCCAAGGCTTTGGTCTGCCAGACGTTTGGGACTTCAGCTCCCATCATTCCGGAATGCTTGGTCTAAGGCTGTGTTCACACTGGGGAAATAAACCGGTTTAAGTGCCATGGCTCAATGCTGTGAAATTCTGGGAATTGTAGTTTGTTGTGGGGACCAGAGCGGAGCTTTGCTCCGCTCTGGGCCCCACAACAAACTACAATTCCCAGAATTTCACAGCATTGAGCCATGGCACTTAAACCGGTTTATTTCCCCAGTGTGAACGCAGCCTTTGTGGCTGGGGCTTCTGGCAGCTGAAGTCCAAAGACCCAGGAGAGCTTGGTTTGGGAACCATGAAAAGGCCATTGGAAGGAAAGAAGGAAGGAAGGAAGGAAGGAAGCAAGCAAGGAAGGGAAGGATAAAAGAAAGAGGAAGGAGGGAGGGAGGGATAAGAAAAGGAAGGGAGGAAGGGGTAGCAAGAGATAGAAAAAGGAAGGAAGAGAAGGATCAAAGAGAGAGAAAGGGAGGGAGGGAGGGAGGGATAGGAAAAGAAAGTGAGGAAGAAGAAGCAAGAGGAAAGAAAGAGGAAGGAAAGAAGGAAGGAAGGAAGGAGCAGCAAGAGATAGAAAAATAAAGGGAGGGAGGGAGGGAGGAGTAGGAGATAGAAAAAGGAAGGGAGGGAGGGAAAAGAAAAGGAAGAAAGGAAGGGGTAGCAAGAGATAGAAGAAGGAAGGAGGGGAAGGATCAAAGAAAGAGAAAAGAAGGAAGGAAGGAAGGGCTAGGAAAAGGAAGAGAGAGAGGAGGGAGGGATAGGAAAAGAAAGTAAGGAAGGAGTAGCAAGAGACAGGAAAACAAATAAAAGGAAGGATCAAAGAAAGAGGAAGGGAGGGAGGGAGGGAGGAAAGAAGGAAGGAAGGAGTAGGAGATAGAAAAAGGAAAGAAGGAAGGAAGGAAGGGAGATAGAAAGACAGATATAAAGAGATAGGAAAAGGAAAGAAGGGAAGGGTAAAGCAAAGAGGAAGGAAGGCAGAGGGAGGGAGAGATAGGAAAAGGAAGGGAAGGGTAGCAAGTGATAGTAAAAGGAATAAAGGGAATAATTTATTATTATTATTATTATTAGGATCAAAGAAAGAGGGAGGGAGGGAGGGAGGAAGACTTAGGAAAATGGAGGAAGGGAGGGTAGCAAGTGATAGGAAAAGGAAGGAAGGAAGGAAGGAAAGAAGGGATAGGAAAAGGAAGGAAGGAAGGAAGGAAGGAGTAGCAAGAGGAAAGGAAAGAAGGGAAGGATAAAACAAAGTGGAAGGAAAGGGATAGGAAAAGGAAGGAGTACGAAGGCATAGGAAAAAGAAAGGAGGAAGGAAGGAAGGAAGGAAGGAAGGGAGAGAGGGATAGGAAGAGGAAGAAAGGAAGGAGTAGTAAGAGAAAAGGAAGGAAGGGAAGGATAAAGGAAAGAGGAAGGAAGGAAGGAAGGAAGGAAGGAAGGAGGCCGTATTGGCCAGGTGACAAAATCCAATTAAAAACCCCATATAGATATACCCCAAACACAAGGATGCCTTTATGGGGCCGACTTTGATTGCAGCTCCGTCGCGTGTTAAGAGTCCGCACTACAACTCCCACGGGAGGGGGGGGGAGATGGTGGACTGGATCTCCGTTTTTCCTGGGAAAGGTTCGATCCCGCACTGCAGAAATCATCCGGTTCGATCCCGCTTTAACTGCCCTGGCTCCATGCTATTTAATTCTGGGAATGGGAGTTTGTTGGGGCACCTCCGGTGCCCCAACAAACTCCCATTCCCAGAATTAAATAGCATGGAGCCAGGGCAGTTAAAGCGGGATCGAATCGGATGATAGCTACAATGCGGATCCCTTTTCCACCTCTGTTTTCCAAGCAGAATATTCTTCTTTTTCAACTAGCTTTCAAAACGCTTCATCCTACCCTCAAAAAAACTTTCACACGAGTACGGAACTACATCGCCTTTGGGACGCACTGATCCAAAAACACACCGCAGGGAATAATCCGGTCTGAAACCGCTTCAAAGACCCCGGGGATCCTGGGGATTTTATGGGGGCCCCAGGCAGAGAAGGATCCACGCCTCACCAAACGACCCGATCCCACAAATCCCTTGCCTCTTGAGCCAGCAGGGCAGTTGAAGCGGTCTCAAACTGGATTATTTCTGCAGTGTGGACGGCGCTGGAATAGGCTGAGTGGCAGCAGCCTCGTCCCTGGAAGAGTTTTAGGAAGAGGTTTGTATTGGCAGGCCTCAAGTGTTTCAAGCTTTTGAATGGTTTCATTGGATATAATTAGACATTATATATATATATATATATATATATTTACCAAAACATATACACACGCATAGATATGTAATATATATATATATATATATAGATAGATAGATAGATATAGATTATATATATATATATACACACATATATATTGGAATACCTATATATATAAAATTAGACATTATATATATGAATACATATTTACAAAAACCTATACACACACATATATATGTATTTCATATATATTATATATATATATATGAATAATATGTATACTTATATATCTAAGAATATATATATATACATAATTATAAATTATATATATGAATACATATTTACGAAAACCTATACACACACACATACATGTATTATATATATATGAAGAATATATATATATATATATATATATATATAAGAATAGATATATATATATATAAAATTAGAAATTATATATATAAATGCATATTTACAAAAATCTATACACACAAACATACATTTATGAAGATTTTTAAAATTAGAAATTATATATATGAATACATATTTATAAAAACATACATACACACATATATTATATATATATATATATATATACACGAAGATTTTATATATATATATATATTGCAATATCTATATCTATATATATATAATTAGAAATTATATATATGAATACATATTTATAAAAACATATACACACATATCTTTATTATATATATATATATATATATATATGAAGATTACATATACATATATATATTACAATATCTATATCTATATAATTAGAAATTTTATATATATGAATACATATTTATGAAAACATATACACACATATATGTATTATACATATGATTATTATATATATAATTAGAATATATATATATGAATACATATTTATGAATACATATACACACATATGTATTATATATATGGATATATATATATATATTTACACACACATATATATAAAATTAGAATATATATATATGAATACATACTTATAAAAACATACACACACACATATATATTTATCATATATATATGAAGATTACATATACATATATATTACAATATCTAGATCTATATCTATATAATTAGAAATTATGTATATGAATACATATTTATGAAAACATATACACACATATATAGGCATTCTGTATATAGGAATATATATATATATATATATACACACAAACACAAAATTAGAAATTATATATATATGAAAACATATTTATGAAAACATGTATGTATTATATATATGAATACTATATACATATATATAATTAGAAATTATATATATGCGTACCTATTTATGAAAACATACACACAAACATGTATAAGTATTATATATATATATATATATATGAATAGATATGTACACAAAAATAGAAATTATATATATATACATACATACATATATGAAAACATTTATGAAAACATACACACACATGCATGTAATATATATATATGAATACTATATACATATATATAATTAGACATCATATATATGAATACATATTCATACACACACACAAACATTATAGATATGAATACCTTTTAAGGCTTTCGTCCTGTTTTGATTTTCATTTGCTGGTCTGGGGAGAAATGGGGGGTATAAGAAAATGATTATAATAATGATGAGATGATGATGGTGATGGTGATGATGATGATGATGGATAAAACATTCCAAGAATCAGAATCAGAATAGCAACTAATAATAATAATAATAATAATAATAATAATAATAGCTAACAAAATTCCTATTATTAGTATCATTGCTAATAACAACAGCAGCAACAACAGTCATCGCTAAAACACTCCTATTACTGTCATTACTACTAATATAATATGAACAACAACAATAATGGCTAAAATACTCCCATTATTATTATTATTATTACTAATATAATATACAACAACAGCAACAATAATAATAGCTAAAACACTCATTATTAGTAGTACTACTACTACTAATAATAATGAGTGTTTTAGCTATTATTATTGTTGCTGTTGTTGTATATTATGTTAGTAATAATAATAGTACTACTACTACTAATGGTTAAAATACTCCTATTATTATTATTATTATTATTATTTACTGGTCTATGATTGTAATAAAGCTGAGATGAATAATAATAATAATAATAAATTATTATTATTATTATTATTATTTACTGGTCTATGATTGTAATAAAGCTGAGATGAATAATAATAATAATAATAAATTATTATTATTATTATTATTATTACTAAATACGATTATTATTATTACTATTATTATTTCTGCTGCTGGACCCATGAGTCCCCAAGGGCTCGGCGACTGCAAGGTGACCTGATGTCCTTCTGACCACAAAAGGAGGACCAGGCACTGCAAAAATGTAGGACCTTTAGGGGGAAAAAAAGAGGGCACGACCCAATAAGGACTAAAAGCATTCCTAGGAATAAATGTCGACCCACTCTTCCCAGCCCTGCTCCAAAGGACATTTTGGCATTCCTCCTGGACAGAAGGTGGGAATGGAGGACAGGTCCTGGAAAAGGAGGACATCTGGTAACCCTGCCCTAAACGTCGTAGATTGGGAGAGGGGTCTTTTGGGGACCCCAGAAAATCATCCACACCCTCCCTCATTCCGGGACCCTTGAACACCATCCCCACTTTCCCTCATCCTTGAACCCCTGAAGATCACCCCCACCTTCCCTCATTCTGGGACCCCCAGAATGATCTCAGGGGTCCCAGAATAAAGGAAGGTGGGATGATTTTTCAGCAGTTCCAGATTGAGGGAAGGTGGGATGGTCTAATCAGGGATTCCAGAATGAGGGAAGGTGGGGATGATCTTCAGGGGTTCCTTCCTCGTTCTGGAAGCCCTGAAGTTATTCCCATCTTCGCTCATTCTGGGACCCCTGATTTAATCATTCTGGAACAGTTGAAGATCTTCCCCACCTTCCCTCATTCTGGGCCCTCTAAAGACCACCCCCACATCCCCTCATTCTGGGACCCCTGACTTAGGCCACCCCACCTTCTATCATTCTTTGGTCCTTGAAGACCAACCCTGATTTCCTTCATTCTGGAACCCCTGAAGACCCTCCACCCCCACCCAATTTCCCTCAATCTGAGACTCCTGAAGATCATCCTTGCCTTCCCTCATTCTGAGACCCCGGAAGACCACCCCACCTTCCCTCATTCTGGGACCCCTTGGGGGGGTGTGTGTGTCCCAGAATGAGGGAAGGTCGGATGATCTTTAGAAGTCCCAGAATCAGGGAAGGTGGGGTGGTCTCATCCCACCTTCCCTCATTCTGAAACCCCTGAATATCACCCCACCTTCCCTCATTCTGGGACCCTTGAAGAGCACCCCCCCCCTTTCCCTCATTCTGGGACCCCTGAGTCAGGCGTCCCAGAATGAGGGAAAGGGGGGGGGTGCTCAGGGGTCCCAGAATGAGGGAAGGTGGGGATGATCTTCGGGGTCCCAGAATGAGGGAAGGTGGGGGTGATCTTCAAGGGTCCCTAAGATCACCCCCTCCTTCCCTCACTCTGGGACCCCTGACACCCCCACCTTCCCTCATTCTAATTTAGGCCACCCCCACCTTCCCTCATTTTGGGACCCCTTCCCCACCTTCCCTCCCCCGGGCCTCCCAAGTTTCCCTCCTCCTCCTCCTCTTTCCATGGGTCCGTTAGCTTCCTCCCTCCCTCCCTGCACCATTCCAGTCTCCCAAACGGAGTTGTGTATGTGTGTGTGTGTGTGTGTGTTTGTGTGTGTGTGTAAGGGGGGGGGTTAGAGAGAGATTGAGAGCCCCTGGCCTTCTCCTTCAGATCCGCTTCCAAGGGAGGCATCTCCTCCAACTTCCTCGGAGCGGGCGGGCGAGTGCGACGTGTGTGTGTGTTGCGGTGTGTTGCGGTGTGTGTGTGTGTGTTGCCTGTACGAGGCCGAGTGGGAGGGAGCTCCGAGGCTGAACTCTTCTTCTCCTTCTTCTCCCTCTTTTCTTTTCCCTCCCTCCTCCAAGGCAAAAAAAAAAAAAAACACACCACAACTCTTCTCGTTTCCAAACTTTGTCTAAACTTTCACTTTCAGAGCTCCAAGGCGGGGTTATTATTTACCGCGACGAGGATGGCCAGCATGGAGTAACAGAGGAGCGACAGAGGGGGAAAAAAGGAAGGAAGAGAGGAAGAAAAGGAAAAAAAGGAGAGAAAGAAAGAAAGGAAGGAGAAGAAGAAGGAGACGCCGCCGCCGCCGCCCCAGCTATGCAGCCGCCCGCCTGGTGAAAGAAAACAAGTCCTGCAATATATATATTATTATTATATATATATATTAAATTTTTTTGTTTTTTAAACACAACCAGGAACAGAAAGCAAAACAAAAAACAAGGTCCAAAAGTAACCATGTACTCCCCATACTGCCTGACCCAGGTAATAACCTTTTGGGGGGAGGAGGAGGAGGAGGTCGGGCTCGGGCGGCAGGAAAAGAGGGGTCGGTGTGTGGTTGGCTGCGTCCACACTGGAGAAATAAAGCGGTTTAAGTGCCATGGCTCAATGCTGTGAAATTCTGGGAATTGTAGTTTGTTGTGGGGCCCAGAGCGGAGCGGAGCTCCGCTCTGGGCCCCACAACAAACTACAATTCCCAGAATTTCACAGCATTGAGCCATGGCACTTAAACCGCTTTATTTCTCCAGTGTGGACGCAGGACGGTTCTGCTGCTGCGTCTTTCCCGCCGCGTCGGGCTCTTTTTTTCCCTATAGTGTTGTGTATGTGTGTTGTGTATGTGTGTGTTTGTGTTGTGCTCCCCCTTTTTTTCCTTCCTCCCCTCCTTCTCCCTTTTCTGGCTTTGCATCCCCTTCTTCTTCTTCTTCTTCTTCTTCTTCTTCTTCTTCTTCTTCTTCTTCCATAATATTCTTTTCCCGCTCGTGTGAAAGGGTTATTATTATTTCTGTCCTTCTTCTTCTTGCGTGTTTTGTTGTTTTGTGTATTTTTCTCTCTCTTTTCTCTCTTCCCGGGAAGGAAGAATTCCTCACCGCCGCCTTTTCCCTTTAGAGAGAAAAAAGAGAGAGACTAGAGAGAGAGAGATGGCATCTTTCCAAGCTCTTTGTTATATTCGCTGCTGCTGCACACATGGGGTTTTTTTTTTTTAAAATAGGAGTTCAGAAAATGGCGCTTCTTCTTCTTCTTCTCCCAAATTCTTCTTCTTTTTTTTAATTTTCGGAAATTGAAAAGAGAGGAAGGAGGAGGAGAACTGGAGGCCCCAAAAGAGCAGGCGGCAGCGGCAGCAGCTCGAGAGAGAGAGAGAGGGAATGGGGCAGAGAAAGAGAGAGAGATTGGAAAGAAAGAGAAAAAAACCCACAGGCTCAGAGTGTGTGGGGTGGGGATTGTGGGGGAAACTCGGGTGGGTAGGAGGGGAAAAGGGGGGAGAAAGAGGGGTGGGGTGAAGAAATGGGCCGAGGGAGAGAGACTTTGCGGGAGATTGCGGGAGACTCTTGAGGCAGACTTGGAGGGAGATTGGGGGAGAGAGACTTCAGGGGGGACTTGAGGGAGGCTCAGAGGGAAATTTGGGGGAGAATCTTAAAAGAGAGACTCTGGCAGATTGAGGGAGACTTTGGGGGAGACTCTGAGGGAGATTTTGAGGGAGGTTGGGAAGATTTTGGGGGAGATTGGGGGAGACTCCATTGGGCGGGAGATTGGGGGAAACTGAGGGGGAGACTCAGAGTAAAATTGGGGGAGGGACTCTCAAGAGGGACTCAGAGAGAGAGAGATTGGGGGAAGACTCTGAGGAAGACCTTGGGGGAGACTGAAGGAGATTGGGGGAGACTTGGAGGGAAGACTGAGAGAGTTTGAGGGAGATTGCTGGAGGAAGACTTGGAGGGAGATTGGGGGAGAGAGACTTCAGGGGGGACTTGAGGGAGGCTCGGAGGGAAATTTGGGGGAGAATCTTAAAAGAGAGACTCCTGGCAGATTGAGGAAGACTCTGAGGGAGACTTTGGGGGAGACTGAGGGAGATTTCGAGGGAGGTCGGGAAGATTTTGGGGGAGACTGAGGGAGAACCGGAGGGAGATTGGGGGAGACTGTTAAGAGAGACTTGGGGGAGACTCTGAGGAAGACTTTGGGGGAGACTGAGGGAAATTGGGGAAGACTGAGCTACACTGAGGGGAGAATGATGCCAGATTGGGGGGAGACTTTGCGAAACTTTGAGGGGAGACTGAGGGCAGAGGGAAGACTGAGGAAGACTCTCAGGGAGATTGGGGGGGACTCTGAGGAAGACCTTGGGGGAGACTGAAGGAGATTGGGGGAGACTTTGAGGGCAGACTGAGGGCCCGGGAGACTCCGAGGAAAGACTCGGGAAGACTCTCGGGGAGATTGTGGAAGACTTTGGGGGAGACTTTGAGGGAGACCCTGAGGGACATTGAATAGAGAGACTGACTTTGAGGGAGACTCTGGGGGAGAAGTTTGTGAAGTTGAGGCGAGGAAGGAAGAGGAGAAAAGGGAGGGACGGGGGGGGGGAATGCGGAGACGAGGTAGAGAGAATCTGGATTATTTTGGCGGCAACCTTAACTTTTGGATTTGGGTCTTGCCTTCCTTTCGCCCTTCTCCCGCTCGTCCCCCAAAGAGAAGCCCCACAGATAATGATAAGGATAATCTGGATTTTTTTGGAGCTCCTTATCTGACTCTTGTGGGGCTTTTTATTTTTTTTAAAAAAACGACCCCCCCACCCCCCAAAAAATAACAGTCCCCAAACTTCCCTCTGAAAAAGAAACAGGTCAAGGAGGCGGATTTCCCCTGGGAGCAGCTTCGATACATTTTTGCCCTCGTCATATATATATATATATATATATATGACATTTTTTCTTAATGAATGTGTGTGTGTGATATGCATTTTTGCCCTCCATATACGTGTGTGTGTGTGTATATATATATATATATATAATACATATTGCCTTCCTAATGAATATGAGATAATTTTTGCTTTCCTAATGACTCTCTCTCTCTCTCTGTTACATTTTTGCCCTCCTAAAATATATATATCTGAGATACATTTTTGCTCTCCTAATGACTATATATGTTACAATTTGCCCTCTTAATGAATATATATATATATGAGATAAATTTTGCCCTCCTAATGACTAGCTATACACACACACATATACATATACATATATGTTACGTTTTTGCCCTCTTAATGAATATATATATATATATGATGCTTTTTTGCTTTCCTAATGACTAGATACATAGATACATTTTGCCCTCCTAATGAATATATATATATATATATATGAGATCCTTTTTTGCTTTCTCAATGACTAGATACATAGATATATTGTCGCCCTCCTAATGAATATATATATACGTGTGACATCCTTTTTTGCTTTCCTAATGACTAGATACATAGATATATTTTTGCCCTCCTAATGAATATATATATATATATATGTCTGAGATCCTTTTTTGCTTTCTTAATGACTAGATACATAGATATATTTTGCCCTCCTAATGAATATATATATTTGAGATCCTTGCTTTCTCAATGACTAGATACATAGATATATTTTTGCCCTCCTAATGAATATATATATATATATATATATATGTCTGAGATCCTTTTTTGCTTTCTTAATGACTAGATACATAGATATATTTTGCCCTCCTAATGAATATATATATTTGAGATCCTTGCTTTCTCAATGACTAGATACATAGATATATTTTTGCCCTCCTAATGAATATATATATATATATATATGTCTGAGATCCTTTTTTGCTTTCTTAATGACTAGATACATAGATATATTTTGCCCTCCTAATGAATATATATATTTGAGATCCTTGCTTTCTCAATGACTAGATACATAGATATATTTTTGCCCTCCTAATGAATATATATATATATATATGTCTGAGATCCTTTTTTGCTTTCTTAATGACTAGATACATAGATATATTTTGCCCTCCTAATGAATATATATATTTGAGATCCTTGCTTTCTCAATGACTAGATACATAGATATATTTTTGCCCTCCTAATGAATATATATATATATATATATGTCTGAGATCCTTTTTTGCTTTCTTAATGACTAGATACATAGATATATTTTGCCCTCCTAATGAATATATATATTTGAGATCCTTGCTTTCTCAATGACTAGATACATAGATATATTTTTGCCCTCCTAATGAATATATGTGTATGTACATAAGATACATTTTCGCCCTCGCTTTACATATATATCTATATATCTATATATCTAGCTCAAGGAGCCCTTGAAGGAATGTAGTTGGAGCGCAACAGAGAGAGAGAGAGAGAGGAAAAGGGGGGAGAAAAGAGGGAAGGAGGGAACACTTTTTGGTCTCTCCATTTTTGTGTAGCCCCACGAGTGAGTGAGGAAAATTTTGGCGCCTTTGGAAAAAGGCAGTCCCGAAAAAAAAAACAAGTGGGAGCAGCAGCCAGCCTCCCTCTTCGCTCTTTTTTGTTTTGGTTTTCTTTTTGCCCCATCCATCCCCAATATTTTTTGGGGTGTGTGTGTGTGTGGATAAAATCAGTGCCTCCCCTCCTTCCTCCCACAATTTGCCTTTCCTTATCGGGAGCGAGGATTAAGCCAAGAAAGCCAAAAGCGCCCGGCTTTGTGGCACTTTCGTGGAGTCCGATCCATTTCTGAGGCTGTGTTCACACTGGAGAAATAAACCGGTTTAATTGCCATGGCTCAATGCTGTGAAATTCTGGGAATTGTAGTTTGTTGTGGGGCCCAGAGCGGAGCTCCGCTCTGGACCCCACAACAAACTACAATTCCCAGAATTTCACAGCATTGAGCCATGGCAATTAAACCGGTTTATTTCTCCAGTGTGAACACATCGGAGAGAGGCGGATTTCATCTTGTCCCGACTTGGAGGGAAGGAGGTTTATGGGGACCAAGAGGCTTTTGGAGGAGAAATCTCTGCTCCCAAGTTACGACTAGGAGGAAGCCCCTTGTTGTCGTCGTTGTTGTGTGCCTTCAAGTCGTTTCCGACTTAGGGCGGCGAATCCGTATCATCGTGGACTTTGCTTTTGTAAGACGTTTGGAGAAGAGGCTTTGCCAGGGACATCCTCTGAGGCTGAGAGAGTGTGACTTGCCCCAGTGGGTTGCTATACCCGAGCCTGGATTCGAGCCCTGAGTCGTAGACTAGCACATAATAATAATAATAATAATAATAATAATGCATTTATAGTCCTCCTTTTCACGAAGAACCCAGGCGGGTTGCAACCACTGAGAACATACAATAAAAAATAAATATGATATAACCACGCTACAGGCTGCATCCACACTGGGGAAACGTAACCCGGTTTGGCCCCGCTCTAACTCTTTGTCCCCTTTAAATCTAGGTTTCGTGAGGGAAGGGTTTCTTTTTTCGGGTATGGGGACTCTGGACACTCTTCTTCGGTCCCCCGTCGTTCGTGTGAAGGGGTTTAGAGGGCAGGAAAACCCAGAGGGTCCAGGGCCAGGGCCCAGTTTCAAGGAGGGGAAGGATGCGCACAAAGTCGGGGGGCTGGGATCCTCCCAGAGAGAGGAGAGCCAGGACTAAGGGGCTGCCCCCCGATGTGACTCCACGACGTCCTCCTTCTTTGCCTCCATCCATTCCCGCCTCCGTCCTAATCCAGGAGGAACTCCAAAACGTCCTCCTATGGGGAGCATCCCTATAAGGAGCATTCATTTATATATATATATATGAGCTTTTGTTCCTTCATCACTTCCTCTGTTTTTCTCGAAAGTCCTCCCTTGGTGGTCAAGGGGGGGAGGTCACCCTGTATAAAAGTGAATTCCTATTTCTATGGATGTTTTGAATTTTTTTTTTTTAATTTGGGAATGCCCTCCATTTTTGCAACGGCCTTGTCCTCCTCTTAGTGGTGAGGTGGACCTCTGGTCACCTTTTGTGAAGTGAATTCTTATTTCTATGAGTGTTTTTGTAGCTTTTATTTGGGAAAAAATGCCCTCCATTTTTACAACAACTTTGTCCTCTCCCCTTTTTCTTGAAAGTCCTTCATTCTGAGGTCAAGAGATCTCCTCATTCTCCTAAATGAAGCGAATTTAAATCCCTAGGAGGGGTATTTTTGGTAGCATTTATTGGGCCATGCCCTCCATTTTCAATTGAAGGTGCCTTAGCACCCCTGGCCGGCCTTGTTATATGAAGTGAATTAAAAATATTTGGAGCTTTTCTGTGGAAGGTCCTTCATTCACAGTCCTCCTGTCTGAAGTGAATTCCTATCTCTGTTAGGGCTTTTGGTGTGCCTTTCCTTATTGGGAAAGCCCTCCCTTTTGCAACTCCTTGTCCTCTTTGGTGGTGAGGTGGACCAGTCTGGGCCCCTCTTTGTCTGACTCACTGCTATGGAATTCTGGGAGTTGGAGTTTGTTGTGGGGCTCAGAGCGGAGCGGAGCTCCGCTCTGGGCCCCACAACAAACTCCAACTCCCAGAATTCCATAGCAGTGAGTCAGACAAAGAGTTAAAGCGGGGCCAAACCCAGCTCGAAACCCAGCTCGACCACGAAACCCACTGGTTGACCTTGAGCAAGTCACACTCTCTCAGCCTCCTCAGGGGAAGGCAATGGCAAACCTCCTCTGAACAAATCTTGCCAAGAAAACCCCAGGATAGGATAGTCGGAAACGGCAACAACAACTATAGATAGATAGATATAGCATATATAGTTATATAGTTACAGGTGTGTGTGTGTGTGATATACATATATATATCTGTATATACACTTGTCAATTGAACTCCAAAGTGTTGGATATATATATAGATACCCATGTTTCCCCCAAAATAACTCAGTATCTTATATTAATTTTTGCCCCCAAAGATGCTCTAGGTCTTATTTTCAGGGGATGTCTTATTTTTCCATGAAGAAGAATTCACATTTATTATTGAACAAAAACAACAACAAAAACGAACATTTATGATATGCTTTATATATATTTATATATACAAAAACTTTGCTAGGTCCTACTTTCGGGGGAGGCCTTATATTTAGCAATTCAGCAAAACCTCTACTAGGTCTTATTTTAATTTTGGGGGGAACAGGCAGATATATATGATGTGTGTGTACCTACACACTATACACACATACATATATATCTCAAAACTTTGGAGTTCAATGGACAAGTGTATACACAGAGATACACACACACACACACACACACACCTGTAACTATATAACTATATAGTTATATTATATATATACTGTATAGTCACCACTTGTCAGATATCTCCCTCGTCCCCTTTATAGTCCAGGAAACCATTACTTTTGTGCGGCAGCATTACTTTGAACGTTGGAGTCCAATAGGACTTAATTTTTTCAGTTCCTCCAGTGGAAACCAAGGCCGTTTTTTCATTAAAAGTTGTTTTCTCTCTCATTGCCCCTCCTTTAGTGGAGACAGGATTTATTCCTAAACCCCCCAGCCTCCAGCCCCATCCTCTCCCATGGACTCTGGGGGCCTTCAGATAAGATGGGCCCCACTGTTCAGGGCACAAAAATTGCTAGAACTGTAATAATGATGATGATGATTTATTATAATAAAGGTCGGAGTGGGGAAAGACATTTTGGAGGGGGGGCTGGTGGTGGGAGTTAGGACCTTTTCTGCAAACTTTTCCCCAGACCATTTATATATCCATTTATATATTATTAGTTGGGGGGAACAGGCCTGAAAAAATCACTTATGAGTGCTGTGCATTTTAAAAGGCAGTGAGGCTGGTGTGGCTTGCAGTCTTGTTTTCCTTGGAGGAAAGAAGTTATCTGGACATATTATTACCCTCTATATGTCCAAATAACTTCTTTCCTTATGAGCCCTGTACATATAACATGCTCATCATCATCATCATCATCTTGCAGAGAAGTGACAAAAGCAGGAATCAGCTGTGAAAAGTCCTTCGCCTCTGACCTTGGGCAAAATTACTTTAGGATCTGAACAGCAAAGGCGGCAGACTATTGTAAAAAGAGACCTCCCAAAATACAGAGAATGTATTAGCAAAGTAACTTTTTTTTTTTTAAAAAAAAGAACCAAGTTATGAAAAAGCATGGACCCGTCCTCTTGCATTTGGGTTTTGACTGTCAGCTTTCATAACTTATGAGCCCTGTACGTATAATACACTCATACAGCGCTGGAGCGTGTGAAATATTGGTATTACGTCCCCATATTATGTTGACTGCAAACGTATAAATATATACACTTGCACGCTCAAATGTGAGCTGCTCTATCAAATATGTGACGGAGAAGTAGTACGTATTTTAATACTCCCTCCGAAAAATAATGACATTTCAGCGTATGTTATTTCTTTAATATCTATCCAGTGTATATTATTGTTTTAATATGCACGTAATGCCTTAATATATGCAGTGTATATTAATGTATAAATATTATTGTATATTTTCCTTTTTTTTTGCTTTGCCCTAAGAATTATTTCTAAGGGTAACGCTATAGTTGTAATGCTCTGGCAATAACTTAAAAGCACCATCTGAATAACAAAATGGCAAAGGCATCAAAGTAAGAATAAAATATTATAAAACAGGCACAAAACCAAAGTATAGGTACATTTAAAACTGACGGGGAAAGGACCGAGTTTGAAAATGGATATGAACGGTCTTTAATGGAATTTATTTTTCCTCCTCCCTTTTGGAGGCTAAAAACAATCTTTCTGGAGTAAGCTAAGGACACATTTCTGAGCATAGGACTCGAGGTGCAAAACTCTGGTATATCTTTTCCTCCCCTCTCCATAAATACCTGATTTTTTGTTCATTTTAGGCTTGGAAAAAAACCCCAAATCAGGGCCATATTGTTTTGTCCTGGCCTGCCTTCCCAATTACAAAAACCCATGACAAAACATTTGAACTTGTAGTATATCCCTAACGGATTGAAGTATGTGGAAATATCCAACTGGGAGTCAATTGAAGGGGGGGGGGGAATACAAATTGTGAGTATGAAAGGTGTATACCTATTTCTCTGGTTGAAACGGTGGCCTTCAGACTCTGATATTAATGCAGTGCGAGACCGTGTGTTATTATTTCGCTTGTTATCTGTCTTGGAGTAGACCAATATCTCTCCTGCTGCTTGTCTATCTTGCAAGGCCTGTGTTCCAAGAGAATTTAAGGAGGGCGTTTTTTGAAAAGAGGATTCCTTGTGTTGCTCGGGTGTTTGGTTCTTTGCTTTTTGTCTTGCCCTTGGGTCAGTGCCAAGGCCGAGAGTCCCGTTTCATTTCTGCTTCTGGGAAGGAAAACCTTGTGCGCCTTTAAAGAGTTGCCCTTTATTTGTGCCCGATGAATTAAACAAACCTGGCTCGATCCATGGCAAATGCCCTCAGTAGATAAGAGAGGCTTTTTCCATCTCCCTCTTTGA
The DNA here is from genome assembly GCA_034509955.1 of Urosaurus nigricauda. NCBI lineage: Eukaryota > Metazoa > Chordata > Lepidosauria > Squamata > Phrynosomatidae > Urosaurus > Urosaurus nigricauda. Next base: position 137,605,129 of record JAOEGL010000002.1, read on the forward strand.
ACTTAATTTCTTTTGTTAAGATTCTTAGGCCTGGTGTTCTGTTTCCCTTGTGGATATTCATGACTGCCGTCCAAATCGCCTGCCCCATTCTCAGCCCTTGGTGGCACCCACTTTTTCCCAGGCGACGTTCGGCTGGCTCACATGATGCTTCTGAAACCAGAATGGGGTTAACTGGGAGCCTGGTCCTGCCCGCTCGGGTTGACCATAGCTGCTTCTTATATGAACTGGGCTTGATCCAGATTCTGCCTTTGCTTGTGAAACGGGAGCTTTGGTGGTACAGTCCCCGACTTGCACTCGGATGTCAGGCAGCCAAGTTGCAGGCGCGCTGCATACAAGGCTGAAATGTTTCTTGTTGCTTCTTCTGGATTGTGGAAGCGTTGTGTTTATCCTGAGGTGGGCTGGTGGGTGCGTTCACACCTCCACTGTGTGTAGTCTTTCATTAAAGCTGGTTCCATTTCTCTACATCCCAGAAGATTATTGTCAAGCAGATGAAACAGATGAGGTTTTAGTTTTGCGGGGATCACAAAGTAGGTTGTTGGTAGCTGTCTTAATTTACTATTTGTAACCATAGGCCATTAAGAGGAACGCAAAAACAACAACAAATATGTGCAAATACAGTACATATTAACTGAGTTTTAAAATTCATCCTGACTTACACAAACCATCTACGACAACAGAGTCCAGACAACTGCCTGGGCACTGGAGATCTCTCTTCCAAATCTTTGCCGCGGCAGCATAAAGAGCTACAGTTTGTTGTTACTACAGAATCAACCTTCAGCATGCAAAATACTGTCTTTCCCTCTCTTGGATGAGCAGCGGGTTGAAGTTAAACAGCAGAGGATGTGAAAGTGCAAAAAGCAAGACTGCACATTTTGTATAGTTTTAACATACATCCAAACATTTTAGCGCATGATTTTTTGTTTGCTTCTGAGTGGCCCCACACGACTGTTACATCTAACATTATGAAATTTGGAGTCTACATAAAATAAAAAGAAGCCATTGGCCATCTGAAATAAATTTGAATGCACTCAAAGGTTTTTATTACACACACACACACACACACACACACACACATATAGAGAGACTTGTATTATAAGTGGTGGACCTGCAGCTATAACATGCATATATATATCTTGCAAGGAAGACTCATAGCTATGAGCATTGTACTGTAATGGCAGAGTATGTATAGTGCAACAAAATATTTGTTGTTCTGCTGGCCCAGGCCTTTTGCCTCTCAAAAGAGCTATGCTGTTGAATCTGAGGAACATGCCTTATTCCCCTCTTGCAATAATGCGGAGAGGATGACTCTCTCGGCTGCCTTGGCATAGTCAGCAACAATGCAACCGATATTGGGGGCATACATTTTGGATCGTGTGTGGATTGTAGAACTAGGCTGGGTGCTGCACATTATAGCTGGCTTGCCGTCCCATGTATTATTGCTTTCCTGAATGGTTTCTTGGTGTGGTTTTGACATTCTTTTTCTGTGCTTAAATACACATGGATGCAAACATTAGCAATGCCATAGGGTTGCCTGTGGGATGCATGTCCACATATTGATGTTGTTGTGTACCTTCAAGTCATTTCCAATTTATGATAACTATAAGGTGAAACTATCACGAGGTTTTCTTGGTGTAATTTATTGGAACGGAGCTTGCCATTGCCTTGATCCGAGGCTGAGAGAGTTGACTTGCCAGAGGTCACCCATGCGGCCATGTGAGGATTTGAACCCTGGTCTCTAGATATGTAGTCCAATACTTAAACCCCTTTATCATGCTGCTTCTCTATGCCCATACATGTTGCATGCTTATTTAATATATTTCAGGCACAACATTAAGAAGGGGCCAGTCAATGGAGTTTATCACACGGGAGGAATTTCTCAATTTCAAATTGAGCCAATTCAAATACACGTAAATTCACTAGTTTAGCGAATTTACGTGAAATCTGATTGCGTTCGGAATGCGTTCAGAATGACTTCCCTTTTCCCAAAAATGACCCCCGATTGCCCGAAATTGCATGAGATACTCCTATACGCATTAACGTAAAACCCATGATTGCGTTCGGAATGACTTCCCTTTTGCCCGAAATTGCGTGAGATACACTCATTCGCAATAATGTGAAACCCCATGATTGCATTCGGATTGCCTTGCATCATACCCCCAAATTCCGTCATGTGATAAACTCCAATGTTAGTTGCTACAAAAGGCAGGCCTCTGTGTTTCAGTTTCTAGAAAATGGGAGTATAATATCTTGGCTGTATAGTCTTAATCTCTATTGTGTGTGCATTTGTTTTTATCATATTCATGAGATATTAATTACGTAGACATTCTTTTTAAAATGTAGGTGTCAATTGCAAGTGATCATAAGAATAGCTATCTGTAGGGCTGACTGAGGTAATTGTAGAAAATACAATTGCAAAACAGAATAGGATTGCAAAACCATATGCATGTGTCTTTATTATCTTTCCCTATTTCCTAGATAATCATGCTCAAAAGTGATATTTCATTTTTTATTTTTTGTGGCTGGGATGGCTATGATTCTGTCTTGACATTGGAGTATAAGCTTCACTAGAATAAACAGGACTTACATTTGAATAGTCATGTACATTATTGCATTATTATTACCCTGTCTAATTCATGTAGTATCGAAGATTAGGGCCATATAATGTACAGTTAAATGCACATATAATATATATAGAAAACTGATCCAAACCAAAAAGGGTAAATCCTAGAATTTCCTCACCACTTGGCAAGTAACAAGTACCTAAAATCTTATACAGTGGACTTTTTCTTCTTCCTCTTTTACTATTACTACTACGTCTTCTTCTTCTTTTAAAAAAAAGCTTTGATATTAAAAGACACAACTTTGGAAAATGACATTGTTCGCCAACGAGAGACTTGAACTGCGAAAACAAATGAGCTAATGCTGTCCGGCCTATCGCTTCCCTTGGCTCTGTTTCAAGAGATTGCAATAGAAAAATATAAGATCCGTCTGGAAGCGCTGAAGAGAATTCTCTTTCTCTCTTTCCTGAGCTCTCCTCTGTGGGTTACGGCAGTGCCCCGTACCCGATTCTCATAACACATTTGGGAAAGTTTTCTGCATTCCACGGCTTGTTACTTTCTCCCTGCAAAACTGATTCTGCAGCTGCTTTCATTCCCTTTCCCTTTCTTATTTCCGTGATCCTCACTGGAAGGACCCCTGCTTGTGAGTGACCACTTTTACAATTCTTGACAAAGATTAGCTTGTATACCGTATATCGTGTCCTGGAGCCGCCTGATCAAATCGATCAAATGTTTCATGAGGCCTTCTCAGAGACAGATATTCTTTTCTTTTTGTTATCGTTTTCCCATACATTTCTCAGGATAATCTTGAACCGTTTTAATAAACCAAACCATTTTCACTTGACTTTTCAGGAGTAATTTCACTAGAGATTCTTGAGGGAGTGGTGGTGGTGGAAGTGGCTGAAATTCTTCCATAAAAATATGAAATATCGCAAGTATATTGCACGGGTTTTGTGTTGTGGCCGGGAAGGGAGAATTCCTGAGTGTGAGAAGAATGGAAGGTATTAAGATATGTGGAAGCACAAAGGGAAAAAAAGAACAATGTACCGAACAATAAAGGAGTCTGAAATTAGGGAGCCTATAAATAAACATTTATGCAGTGTTGAGACGAGCATTCAGGTGAGTTTACAAACAATTCATTAAGATATTTATAAACTTTCACAGTTTGGGGCTATCAATAGAAACTCGATCGCATATGCTAAACAACTTTTCTTTTTATCTGAATGATGAATTGTAGCTTAATAAATGGACTGCCGCATGGCGGTTTCTCTCTCTCAAGTTTTTATTATTTTTCTTTTGGGACAATGAACACCAGAAGTTTAGGATGACTATTTTTGCTGGATCAATCTCCACCATTATTCCTTCCTACTATTAGGGACCCCCCCCTCCCCCCAATTTTAAAATTTGTGGGATGTTTTTAAAATAGATATTTATAGCAATAGGATACAGGTTTTTTTTAAAAAAAAATCTAAGGGGTGGGAATGAGCAACTCGGGACTGTGACTGTATTTGCTGCCTCACCTATAAACAGTTAATAAATCAGTGAGCAGTTAATATTGCACAACGTGTGCTTCAAGAGCAATGGATGTACAATTAATAGAGAGGATGAAGTGTACACAGTTGTATAGGACTTTTGTGTACGGTGCAAGCTTATTCTTTCAACCTGTGGGAGAAAAAACAGACTCAGAAGGCCACAGAACCTAAGCGTGTCGGCTGTGCGACTGCTACTGTAGCAGAATATTGTGTGCATACAACATAATACTGCCTCTACTCTTTTCGTGGGTTTCTGCCATTTAGGGTAATATAAATAGGAACTGTCACATTCTGCCATGCAACAGATTTAAAAATGTTCTATAGTTTTTCATAGAACAATTCTAGACTAAGGAAAATTGGAAGCATGTATGACCATACATGTGTTTACGACAATATGCCTACAAAGTAAATATCTACTGACACACGCCCCTGCCTCATTTTGCATACGCACAAAGACATATAAAGCAAACTGGACATGTGTGGAAATGTATGTACAGTTTCTCTGAGCGATACATGTTGTTTAGTCATGGCAACTGAAAACTGCAGCTGCGTGGAACCAATATGAACATGTGCGCAGTGGTTAAATATGCCCCTCTTTCTATGGAGGATTTTGCTCCTTTCTTTTCTACTGGTTGCAGGCGGGTTCGTGCGAAGTTTTGTACACATTTGTATGGATGGATCCTGATTTTTCGCGTGGCTTCGACAAACTTCTGTTGGATCTGGCAGACAGAATGCCAGCCCATATGCCTAAAATCTATGCATGGAGACTTGTTTATTCGAGCTCTGATTCTCCAAATAACTCATTTATCCAGAATGAGGTCATGTTCCCAAGCGTACAGCAAATATGGCAAGAAGCACTCAGCTTAGCCCAGCCCCTGCTCATCTTCATTAAATCCACGTCCCTTAATTTTGTTTAGCTAACCATTGCCTCGCTCGCAGTGACAGTCGGTGGGATGTGGCTTTGTCTCCTGGACCCTCTAACATTTACATTATATTTCAGACGTCTCCCCGGCATGTCTCCCCAGCTTTCCCAAACTTACTTTCTGAAACACAGGAGCGCGGTGATGCCCAGCCCTAATCAGAGCAGATTTTCTGGATGGCCTTTGAGTTTGGGGGGCTGGAGGGGTTGCAGCGGTGTTGAGGGTAGGTAGGGAGTTGGTCTGTTTTCATCCCTCTGGTCTAAACCATACTGGCATTTGCCAAGTAAAAATGTTCCTGGTTACCTTAGGGGAAAGAGACAGCCACCCTGTAGTCTGCAGCCTTCATCCATTATGCATAGCTTTTCCGTATGCCAACTAAGGCCGCTGTCACTGCTGGGATGAACAAGGATTACCCATTTTGGAGGCCTTGCGTCTCAAACACCAAGGCGAGGTATAAATCAGGCCCTTGAAAGAAACTTGAAGCTTGGAAAATATTAATCGCTGTTTTCGTTTCTTCCGGTTCTTGTCCCTCATTAGGTGCCTTTTGAGAACGGGATGTGCACAATGAGGCCTCTCCGACCCCCCAGCGAGCAAGTTAGGGGCACAGAATTAATGATAAGGCATGACCTCATTCATCCAAAGGGCCCAGACGACCTCGGGTAAACGGAGGAACTACTTATATCAGATTACAATTTGATTTCAGTTCGCTGGGCGTTTTGGATAAACAGAGGCTGGGGAATAATGGATAGGGTCGGCTTTATTGCCCCACCCCAACCGCAGAATCCTTTTGTGGTATTATAAGGGTGTTGTGACTTCTTTAGCAGTTACCGTGGAGTCTCAAAATGGGATTGTCTATGTGTTAAGTGCGTTCGGGGGACATTTTTTTTTCCTGGAAAGGTTATGCAGTGCTGACCAAAAGAGAGAATGGGACAAGGAAACATGGTGTTGTGGGGAAGGGGGCAGAAGAGAGAGGGACAGAGGCATAATAAAACCACAATCCTTGGAAGACAGTGATCAGGTAAAATGAGACTAATACTCATGCCCTACAAAAGCCATATTTGTACATTCTTAAAACACTTTCTTTTTACCGTGTCTGCTTATTTTGAGTCTGAGTCCTATTTAAAATTGTATACTGCTTGCCCCTTTTCCAGACAGGTCAAATTGCGCTAAAGATATCCCTGTTATGCCCTAACATAATCTAGGAAAAAATTCAGATGGATTTTTCTGGACTTTATAAAACTGCCTTAGGTCATACCAGACCTTAGTACATTGTCTGCATTGTGGACCGGCCTCTAATGTTACAGACAGGCATTTCTCAACCCTATCTGGAGATGCTGGGTGGGGGGAATTGAAACTGGGAGTATGGGATGCCGTCCCCCTGATGAGGGTCCTTGCCATGGATGATAAGGCCGTACTTGACTGAATTTATGAAGGAGTATGTGAGGAACCGTTGCTCACATGTCTGTGCCAGCCCTGTTCTGGTGACACGATATCTCTCTTTTGCTGGCTACAGAATTACAGATTCTGTCTAGTGCAAAGTGGTAAGCATAGATATACAGGTATGCCTCAGTTAATGAAGTAGATGTGTTTCTGGGCATTGTTTTTTTAACATAAACTTTGATAAAAGATGCAGAAATAACATGGAAAAAAATATAGGGATAGGTCCCCAAACCACAAAAAGAACAAATTAGGATAGTTCAACATTTTCCAGCAAAACTTTTAGTCAAAAGCAACATGGTGCACATGTGAAATAAAATAGCAGGTTAGGAAAGGCTTTTATAAGTAAACAAAATAATTTTGAACCTTCTAGAGACCACTTTAAAGCTTCTTTCAAAATGCATCCAGGGATGACTTTTTTCATTTACCAGGCTCCACTTTTCTTATGATTTCCATTTTGGCAGCCAAACGTACAGATATATGCTCTTGTCGTACGCTGGGGGTAGCTGGTGAGGCAGGCTTACCTGCTCTCTCTTTTCTCTCTGTTTTGCTATTCATGCATTCTCAGTAAGGGATTCTGGAGGCAGCTGCTGTTTTACCTTGCCTGTTGAAAGCAGACATATATGGCTTTGATAAGACTGGCTAGAGCAGAATCCCACTCTTTTACAGCTCAAGTTTTTTTTATTGCATTGTTTACTGTAGGTATGCTGCTGCAACCTGACACTTAATGTCTATGGAGTTTATCAGACGGGAGGAATTTCTCTCTATTTCGAATGGAGCCAAATAGAATTCATGTGAATTCTAATTGCATTCGGAATGCGTTCAGAATGACTTCCCATTACCCGAAAATGACTTCCCATTGCCTGAAATTGCGTGAGATACTCTAATAATGTAAACCCCATGATTGCGTTCGGAATGACTTCCCTTTTGCCTCATACGCAATAACGTGAAACCCCATGATTGCGTTCGGATTACCATTGGATTATACTTCCAAATTTCCGTTGTCTGATAAAGTTCTATGTTTCTTCATTCCTCCTTCACCATACTCCCAATGCCAATGATTCCAGAAAAAAATCCATCTAGACAGTAGCAAACGCTGGGTAGAGGTAACAAGACTTTGTAAGAAGGAGATTCTTTGCTAGAGGCTTTGTTAACTGGGGTATGCCTGTTTAACAGAAGACTTAACTATCAGACTTCACTGGTAGAACAATGGCATTTTTGCAAAACCGTCCCACAGCTACTGGAGTGGAAGTCACAGTTTTAATTTTGACTTTCCACTCCAAGAAATCTTCTTACCACAAAGACATCAGGGGTCCCGCTTGGGAGAGCAGACACTGTTCTGTCAGAAGTTCTGTTTATTCACATATGTATTTGTAAATGCTGTATTGGGTTTTTACAAAATTATTTTTTAAAATGCTGGTTAAATTATTGAAAAAGAGTGGCATTACAAAGGGGCTTCAAGTAAAGAAAATTGTGGATGGTGGTGGTGTTGGGGGAAGAGAAAGTGAAGGCTTCTTTAATAATTGATGAGGAAAAAAAGGGAGAGAAGCTTTCTGAGAAAACAATCTGATCCAACAAAATTCCTTCAGGAGAAAGGGGATTTTTGCCCAGCTTGTTCGCCCTTATTCTTCTCCTACCCCACCCCATAACCCCTCCTTGGCAAGTATTTAAAAATGAATAGCACACTAAATGGAAGAAAAATCCAGAAGTGTAAAGCGATGGGTTGCTATAAATTTATAATCTGCCCCTACTGGAATTTGCGTCCCAAATTGACTATATGTATGGGAGAATAAGTTTAGTCACTTTATCCATGCGGCAGGAATGGGAGCCTCAGATTCATTTGTCCTTCCCTCCCTCTTTTGAGGGGAGTGGCAGATAAGCCCCAAAAGGAAATAAAGAGATTGGAGAACAAAGGAGGTAAGTGGAGGCTGCCCCCACCAGCCAGGAGGAAGAACGGTCGCCTGCCAGCCACTGAACCAGCCGTTCATAGCAAGAGCATTTGCCCTGAACATGTCTCAAATTCTTCAGGGTGCTCGGGCAGTTTAACTCAGAGTTTAACAAGATCAAAACAAGTAACTGCTTAGCTTTTGGATCCCAGTGGCATCCTGCAAAATCACGTTCTGTACCGGCTTAATGTACGCTGGTACAAAGCACCCGAAAAGTTTCCCTTCTCGGGATAATTTTGTCCGTTTCATTCCAACAAGAGACCACATGTGTCTGTAGTCCAACAATATCATCTGCTTGATAGCATCAGATAAAGCACTCTTTAGATTCAGCAAGGACGTCATTCACAAGGGACATAGGTTAAAAATCAGTCCATTTGAAAGAATCACTTGTATAAGGATTGCATTTCCTGGATTGTGCACCAAATCTTGGTGGTATTAATTAATTTTCATAGTTGTATTTTTAGGCACCCTATTTACATATATGTTGATATATTTATTTTATTGGATTTATATCCCACCTTTCTTTTAAAGTGGAATTTAATATTGGTTAATCTCGTCTTTTCTCTCCAAGGCCCTCTCTCTCTAGATATACGTAACAACCTGCCAATTTATGAAACAGAGTTACCTAATAAATGAGATTGTTTTAAGGAGTAAAAATATTTGTAGAAGAATTAAGATTTTCCTATTCTCTCTCTCTTTTTTTTTTTGCACACCAGCAGTTTTGTCAACGGATGCCGTAGCATGGTATTACCAAACATGTGACTAAGCGTAAAACAGAATGGATGATTTGGAGCCAATCTGAAATGGGAAGGTTTTTGTGTTAATACTGTATTTCTGTTCACTGATACAGGCTTGAATCAGCTTTGCATTATGTATAGTGAAACGTATGGTATTTGGGGCCATCCCGTGTGCCTTTGTTACATGTCTGTCTACATATTCACACGGAAGCTCTTCTGAGCAGTGTCCATTGCAAAGAATGGGAAGCATGGGAGAGCACAGTACTGCTCGGAGCCTCTGTCAGGATTTATGCCTCTTCTTTGTCCATTGTCGGGGAAAAACATATTCCTCTAAACACTTATGGAAGCCGAGCATGACATGCATGTGCTAATGTCTGAAGCTGATGGATTTGGCCAGTCAAAAGATGTAATGGTTGTTTTTAGTGATGCTATTATGTCTGTCCACCTTCATCTGGCAAACTAAGGATAAAGGGTGTGTCAGTGCGCGTGAGAGAGGTAGTGGTGAGAGTCATTTTTCAGCAGCCACTGCGTATGTGGACCGATCATTAAGACAGTGCAGCACATGGGCTTTGTTGAGAGAATGATCTTGTCCTCTCCAGTGTAGCTACAGCACCTGTGGCATGCTGCACAGATGGTCAAAGAAGAGTCAAGCAGGATAACATTGGTACTCCATTTATTATAAGCATACTGCTGCAAAGTAGCCCACATTCTGTCCTTTTTCTAGGATAGAAACGGAGGCTGAAGTCAGTGGCTCTGCTCAAAGCAACAGAAATCCAGATTTCCGAAGCCCAACAGCCTCTTGTTGTCTACTTACTAGGTCATGATGTGATATTGAATTGAGAGCCACCACTCCCATTTACTTTTGCTCTCAAGCTTTCTTTAATAAGTGATTTTATGAGGGAAAGATGAACTTCCCTTCCAACCCTTAGGCTGGTATTGAAGCCTCTTAACTTCAGGTCCAATAGCCCCTGAATGCAAAGGAAGAGAATCATTTATAACTGCAGAATAGGGCTTTATGACACTGGGATCAAGAGCTAGGTAGCCTTTGTTTACATGGGAGTGGGGTGAGGAAAGGGCAGGTAGATGTGTGAGAGTTAACTGGTGCGCAAGGCTAAGGGCAAGGACAAGCACAAGGGGCAAAAGCCAAGTCTTGAGCATCAGGCTTGGTCCTACTGCTGGGTCACATTCCTTTGTGGTGGTTTCTTCTCTCCCTATCCAAGACTTTAACAGGGAGGCCAAGTTGCACACTTGGGGACATATTATTATTACTCCTGCCTGGTGTTCTTGATTCCAAGACTATTTCAGAGGTGTGGCTACAGTGGTGATCTTGATATATATTGGGGGTGGCGGTAGTTGTGGTTGTGTGGGCAGATGGACCACTGACCTATCTGCAAGAGCCTTTGAATGTAATGTCTGGGTAGGATGGCTTGTCCCCCCAGTTTTGCCTAGTCCAGTGGCACCCTGCCCAGAAGCATACACGGGATCTCCGGCCAGATGGCCACAGACGGCAAAACACAGCTTTGCTGGCATTAAGATTATCCAGAGGGTGTCAGGAACACCCCAGGGAGAGGGGAGAGCCCATACATCCCAATCCCTTGGCACCGCATCAATTGTCAATGTAAATCAGTCAGATTAGTGAGTCTGACTAAGGGCTCTACGGCAGTGGCTGACTGGGCCTTACAGGGTATGCATATGCTTCCGAAAGAGAATTTGGCTTCTTCTAGGGCACAGTGTTGTATATGTGTGTAGTGAGTCGATTGTGTGTGTTTGTGTGCATCTGAGTCCCCGAATGCAGCAGGGGGAATGGCTTGGCAGGAATCGCTGAACTGAAAGATAGTGGCAAGGAGAATAAAACAGTAGGCGAGTTCTGTAGAAAGAGGAAGCTTTAGGAAAACAGAGTGGCAATTTCATTGCCTTATTCCTTTGCTAGAAAGAGAAAAGGTTCCTTCTTTTACGCTCAGCACCCTGACAGGAACTCTACCTATACTGGAACTTGAAGACCACTGAGTTTGGAGATGACCCTGGCTCCAAAGTACAACAACCTTCCCACATAAGCCCCCCCAACGTCCAAGCCATACATCCTGAGCTGAAGAGTAATGCCTAGTGAACTGAAACTCTTTGTTTCTATCAGAGGGCACATCCAGACTGATTGAAAAGTCCCAGAAAAACAGGATTTTTATACTTTATGATTGATTGGCAAAGCTTTAGGTTCCTTATCCTTGGGAAGAGGAGGAGGAGATGACTTTGGGAGGAAGAAACTGCCTTCTTAGAGCTAAAGCTTGTTCATTATTTGAGTTGGCATAATCATAGTACTGCCTATAACATGGATATGGGATTCCCACTCCCCCATGTTCAGGACCTTACGGCCTTTGCTTTTTTGTGTGTTCTTTCAACAGTTATACTGTTTTTGTAAAACTATATCAAGTCTACTGGGTGATATATTTACATCCTTTCTGGCCACTATCACTGTTTTAACAGGGCTATGACATTAAGGGGTGAAGGGTATTCATAACAGTGAGCGTTTTGATTTTTGAATTGTTCTTCACTAGGTTGAGTATGTTGGAAAGAGTGGAAAGATGGCAGAGAAAAATGTAAAAAAACAAAAACAAATAGAAATTATTGTTTCATAAGCATAGGTGCTTGTGGATCAGGGAAAAAGGAATTCAGGTGTTCCAGTTCTGCCTAAAATTCATGACCTATAAGGAAGTCATACAACTTTGTAACACTAAAAGGAAGGGTTACATTGTGATCCTATGCACAGTTCTGCAGGAACAAGTTGAACTGAACACAGTGGTTGCTACAGCTGAGTAGACATGCATTGGCTTATTTTATTGAATGAGGGATTGAATTTATTGAAATAAGTAAGCCTCTTTCCTGGAGAGAACATACCTCGAGGTGACCTACATCAATCAATCAATAAACAAACTTAAAATAGTGAAAATCAGGTTTCTCTCCCTGCTCCAGACCTTAGAATTATTCAGATTTGGGGATTGTACAATTGCATTTCCCCCCCTAGAGGATAGGTTTCATAGAAATTGTATTTACATTTTAAAAAAAATTTAAGAGATGCTTCTTGTTTTATTTCAGGGTGGGTTTCTTTTGGTTGAAAGTCTGGCTTTTTTATTTTAAAAAAGGAACAAAAACTACATTTTATTTTAAAGATTCATTTTGAGCTTATTTCATTTTGGTGTTTTTTTTAAATAAGATTTTTTTTTTAAAAAAAATTAAATCACATTTTTTGTTTTAACAGTTTATTTAATAATTTATTTCCTTTTTGGCTGTGCCTTCCTTGAAACTATGTATGTATTTTATTTTATTTTTTAAAAAAAGGTTAGATGACACTTTTGCTTGAAAAACAAGTTTCTAGTCACATTTTGTTTGTGGACTCTCGGAGAGGAGGCATCTGACCCAACACACACACACACCCTCCACACACACACACCGTACACTATGACAGGATTTTGGAGAGTCATCCCTGCTTGTTAATGCACTGCCTTGAGAAGCTGCCGTCGGTAGCACTGGGCAGAGATCTTATTTAGCGTCAGAGGAAACGGGTTGGATTTCTTGACCCTTCCCTGGCCTGCACCTATCCTGCTGTGATGCTCAGGAGGTATCATTTCACTTGTGTCTGGGATAGGGGCCTTTGGGGGCAGAGTCAGAGTCAGACTCCTAGCCAGCGTATTTATATAACTCGCTCTCCCCAAGTACATTGTGCTCAGAGATGTTCACAGAAAATGAAATGACAACAACTGGAATAATAATAATAATAAAAAACCCAGCACATATCACTCCCTGCAAGAGCCTGAGTGTGCTAATATAAACACAGTGGAGTCCAGGCTTCTCATCGCGGCGAAGAGGGGAAAGGCTCACAGCGCCTTCTCCCTTTCTTTGCCTTTAACTTGGAGCTGAATGCTGGCACCCTCATGAGGATTTCCTCTCCTGCTTTACCATGCCAGGCCTTCTGCAATGGTTAAACACGAGGTTACATGTGAAGAAGCTGAAGTCGCTCAAGGCCAGCAAGTTCCAGTGGCTCAGGCACTAAATGGAATAATTGGTCTTCTGTCTGGAAGATCACCCTCCAACACAGACAGAGAAAGCGAAAGCGAAGAAATTGCAACGCTGAGGGGCTAAACAGGACAATGAGCTTTTGCTACTCCCTCAAGGAAATAGTGCACAACCCCGAAGCACATCTACCCAATAAGCGGGTGTTTCTTTGTGCCCAACAACAGTCAAAGAGCTCAGAAGCAGGATTTTAAAACATTTGTATCAACCCAGAGTGAAGAAAGACAAAATGGGATCTGAGTAGAGCAGCCTCTGCCAAATAACCCACATCTGCTCCATCAAGTCTGCCTTGTGTAAAGGGGCTGAAGGAGGAGGAAGAGAACGGGCCCAGGCTGTTTATGTTCAGCCGCGATGGGCCTCGGCTGACACCTTGGCTTCTTTCTGTGATTTTCATCCCATTCTGAGCCTGGATCTGTCTCTTTTTTTAACACACACATTCAGATGCACACACAGAGTGCTCCCCTAGAAATGGCAGTTTGCACCCACACAGAGAAAGCTGTCGCTCTTTCTCCTCTTTTCTTTCTCTCGCCTCTGTTCTGCTGCCGACCACTTTTTTTTGGCTCCTGATGAATATCTCCCTCTCCTCTCCCACCCTCTTATTTTGGCTCCAGATTTGGCTGTGTTCACTTAGAGCCAATCTCCTGACCTCGAGGGGAAACTACTTTGCAGCAAACTTTGTCATTCTTCTGGGGGGGAGAGGGGTAGGCAGACAAGGGCAGGGAGGGGAAAAAAATTAAACACCTATTCTTTGTAGAAAATGAAGCAATATTGGGGAGGGTGTTGGCAGAAGTGTAGGTTTGGAGAGGGGCTGCTTTGAGTTTCCAATGTGCAGTCAGAACTATTCTCACTCCTGCTAAGGCTGCTCATACCAGAGTGGCAAGGAAGTTGGGGAAGATTGGTGGAGTTGCATAGGGACATGCATGCCTCCAAGATGAGATGGGCATCCTCTCAGGAGGGGCAGGGGGCTGCGGTGGGGGGTGGCTTCATCATCTAGGAGTGGCAGAACGTCCTTCTCTCATTTGCAGTCAGGGTTCTGGCTTTCTGCCGGACGGCTACAGCTGTGGATTCGGCGATGTGGCTCCAGCTAATGCTGCAGTGTGAGACAGCAATGCGGACCATGGGAGCCAATCAGGAAGCAGAGTTGGGCCGAGAACATCACCCATATGGCGATGGCTATGGATGGAGGCCCCCTTCTTCTAACCACGCACGTGGTCCGCAAGGGGTAGCAGGGACACAGGCAGCCCTGCCAACAGGGCAAGGCTGGAGTTGACAGGCTCTGAGTTCAGTGGGGCTGGGCCAAGCTGTGTTTCCTCTATTTTTGTGGCCTACGTAGCACATTCCCCCTGAGTTCGCTGTGGTAGACTCATTTCTGGTGAATTCGTGCATGATGTTGTCGGTGGTTACCCTGCCAGTGGGGATATATGGCAGGAGACAGGGGTTCAGCCCCCGAATGTATTGTCCTCGGCAGGATGTCTCTGCGCTGTAGCTGCTCCCTGAATGAGCACAGGGTGGGCTGGGCTGGATTGCTTTTCTAAGCCCCCACAGCGTGTGCCCACCCAAACTCAATCAGATTCTGGGCATGGGACCCAGGACTGCTGACTTTCTGGTATATACATACTTAGAAAAAAATAGTTTCAAGCTGAGTATGATTGAGGTTGGAGGTTTGGAAATGGTAGCAGCTGAATGGATGAAGTTGTGAAGAAAAGGGGCACTAAAGGTGGGCAGGGCACCTTTTCTGAAGCCAATACCTTAGGGGATCTTTAGCAAAGAGTTTGTGCCTGACTTTGTTACTCTTGCACTTCTGGCAAACGAGGAGGAGAAGTCAGAGCCGAGCGGTATCAGTTTGGAAAGAAAATGTCAGCC
Organism: Urosaurus nigricauda; assembly: GCA_034509955.1. Taxonomy (NCBI): domain Eukaryota; kingdom Metazoa; phylum Chordata; class Lepidosauria; order Squamata; family Phrynosomatidae; genus Urosaurus; species Urosaurus nigricauda. Next base: position 137,620,184 of record JAOEGL010000002.1, read on the forward strand.
GTGAAAGCCAAGCGCTCCATAATTCCACTTTTTCTTTCATTAACTCATGGGCAGCTTTTTGTTATCTACTTCTCTATTGTGATAGAATAGTGCCACTTTTACCCATTCCATCTTTGTTAAAGGAGGATATTTGTTCTAGATCAACCTTAAAATGACAATAAAAAACAGCAGGTTAAAAAATGAGCCGTCTGTTTTGATTGTCTCCCTATCAAAATATGTCCAGTCCAGCTTTAGTTTCTGTTTTATGCCTGGCATTACTAGTCATGACTAGCTTGGTTTTTATTGAGCTGGGGCTGAGCGAACTGAATATTTTCATACTGCATGGTTATCTGCAAAAAAATATAGTTGCACCAAAAACCAGGGCTTCCACGGGAAATAATTTATTCTGGGGAACACATTTCATTTTTCTGGCAACTCGTGTCCAAATAAAACCTTCTGTTTTGAATCTACATTTCACAGCAAAATGACCTTGTGTTTTGGTTTGGTTTTGATTATCAAATGCCATTTGGCTTAAAACAAACAATAATTTCTGCTGAAATGCTGATTTGAGTCAAGGATAATTTTTGAAAGAATCTTGCTCATTCCTTCTCTTTGTCTTTCTTTCTTTCTTTCTTTCTTTCTTTCTTTCGACAATTCAGAGGCAGAAACTTTTAAGGTCTCCCTGTGTAGCCAGCTCCTGGTTTTGCTCATCAGTTGAGCTGTCTCGTGTTCCTCCAGTCAACCATGCTGGCTGGCTGTGCACCTTGGCAGCTAAAATACGAGTTGTCCCATTGTCCTTACTGTTTGGTGTCCCAGATGTCCAGGAAATTTTCCTCCCAGTTGCCCCTCGTATGCTGGATCCTAGTGTTTGATAACTGCATGCAATAGAAACCTCTGCTTTGCTCCACCGGCATCTGTCTTTTGGTCTCTGCTTTGCGTTTCCTCTGAGGGTTGCCAAGTACGCTGTAAAGGTGAGCTCCATTTTAAGGGGGGAGAAAACCAGGCAGAGAGAAAATGGAGTTCTTTGGCCCATCTCCCAATGTGAGCAACTGCCAGAGTGGGGGAAACGCAGCCCAGAAAGCTGAGCGCCGGAGCCTCTTACTCAAAGTCACGGGCCTTGGCTACTGCCTTTTCAACTGGAGGCCAGACCTCACCCCATCTGGCTTTGACAGGGTGACCCCCAAAATCTACAGCCTGCCTTTACCTGGGGGACAGCTGCCAAGCACCTGGAGTTGTGGGTGGAAAAGGCAGTGAGCCAGAGCAGCAGTGTTATCTCCGCTGGAGCACTCTCCCAGCTGACCACAAGTCAGGGCTGACCATTTTTTAACAAGCTGCGGGCAGCTTCCTTTTAATCTAATTACTCATCCATTACTTCATCCCGTGGCTGCCCCTGAACTGCCTTTTCTTCCCTTTCCCTTTCCATTCTCTCCCCTTCTTAAAGTTGTAGCAACCAAAACCCAGCTGGCTTCTGCGCAAAGGCCTCATTGCAAACTTGCATAAACAATTGGTTTAAAAACCCAAAGTCTTTCACAAGCACTCACACTTTTCCCACAAGAGTATTTATGGGGTTGCCATAAGTCGGCAAAACGATTTGATGGCACACACACGCACACACACAATTATTTCAGTAATGCTGATCTTCCTTTATCTTTCTTTCCCTCCCATTCTCTCTTCTGCTCTCAATGAATTTTATTGATGATATCAAACTTAGTCTCATGGCTTACCCCTGCTTTCTTTACAGCCTGGCCTTGTTTTCCATCTGGGGTGGGAGGAGAGATTGGCACAGAGTGCAGGGGCAACCCAACCTACTGTATCTGATTCATTGGACTACAACTCCCCTCATCCTTAGCCTGTATGTCTAATGCTTTGATATTGTTGTGATTCAGTCTTTCTTCCATGACTGAGGCTCAAGGTGGCTCACAACCAATTAAAAGGTACAGGTAAAACTGGATAAAAGTCAATACATTTTTTAAAAAAAAGCACACCCAAATGTTATAGAACACTAATAGCTTTGAAAACACTTTTAAAATATTAATGAAAAAGATCCAGTGGAAATTTTAATCCAAAACATCTGGAGGACAACAGGTTGGGGGAGGTTGCTAGGAAAAGAAATGAGAAGTTGTTGGCTGCTTTCTGCACTGGAGAAATAATCTTGCTTGACACCACTTTAACTGCCGTGGCTCAGTGCTATGGAATTCTGGGACGTGTAGTTGGTTGTGGCACCAAAGTTTTGCTCTCAGTTCCCCAGCATTGAGCCATGGCAGTTAAAGTGGTGTCAAACCGGATTATTCCTGCAGTGTGGAGACAGCCTGAGGATGTATTTGCATCACCTCTTGCACACATGGGGGTTACTAGGCACTGCTGGCTCATGTAATCTCCTAGCCATTTTCAAGACATGGACTACCCTTGCCCGGTGCTGTAAAAGCTGCATCATGCATTGCGAGGGCTCATAGAATGGCCAGCAGTTTGCCTTGGGCAGGGTATCAATATTGACAGCCTTTGCCTTCCACCACCAATGGCTGACCATGAATGAGAATGTCAAAATGTAGCCTGAACATCCTCCCTGCCACCTTATTGGTCCTGTAGTTGCTGATAGTGACAGAAATTTTGGATTTAATTACTCCCCCCGGTCAAAAATTCTATAGAGGCCTGAACTCGATGTCCATGGGCAAATAAATTAAATCTTCTTCTCAATTCCCTACCCTTAAAAATGAGAAGAAAAGTGACTATGGCATGAATAGATAAATTTAAAATAGGCGTTAATGGTTGAAAACTTTTAGCTCCAAACCAAAAGTGAGAATAAAAAACAAACCCTCACTCTATAATCTAAAACTATAATATCTCATTGACTAATTCATGCTTCTGTCTGACTGCTTGGAGCAGATTGCAAATGCTTCATATTTTACTGTATGTGAAATAGCATTCTCCCCCTGCCTCTCTGCCTTTTCCCCCACGAATGGGTATTTTCAGGGTAGAGGGATCTTTTGGTGGCAAGCCTCTTTCCCAGAAAGTCAAATATATTTGATAAATTTGAGGCTAGCAAGGAGGCCTTTCTCCTTTCTTGGACGTCTTGCTGCTGATTGTTCTGCTTTTCATCTGACAATGCATTCTGTGTAGGCATCGGAATTCAATCTCAATTGGTCCCACAGGCCCTCAAATCTCTCTGCCTTTGGGGAGAACATTGATTTGACTGACTGTGGGTGCTGTCAAGTGACAATTTGAACTATATCTAATAGGATTACTGACCCAGACTCATGTCAGCTTTGCTCAGCACAATAGGAGTTAAGAAATCTTGGAGCAGGGGGCAAATCCCCAAGGCTGCAAGCATAGGAGTTTATCAGATGACAAAAATTGGAAGTATAACCTAATGGCAATCCGAACGCAGTCATAGGGTTTCACGTTATTGCGTATGAGTGTATCTCACACAATTTCGGGCAAAAGGGAAGTCATTCCGAATGCAATCATGGGTTTTACGTTATTGCGTATAAGATTATCACACGCAATTTTGGACAATGGGAAGTCATTTTCGGGCAATGGGAAGTCATTCTGAACGCATTCCGAATGCAATTGGAATTCACATTAATTCACCAAACTAGCGAATTCACGTGAATTTGAATTGGCTCCAATTGGCTCCATTCGAAATAAAGAGAAATTCCTCCCATCTGATAAACTCCATAGGACTCTGTGAGGGTCAAAATGGCAGAGAAAAGTGGAAGGGGTAAAAGCTACAGAAGAGGTTATGTGACCCCTTACTCACCTGTAAGAAGAAGAAATAATGATGATGATAATAACAACAACAACTACTACAACAATCACCTCCTTGCCCTATGCCCTACTCAGCATGACATTTGGATTTTAATTTTTTTTAATTTATTTTCATTTTCACTTTTTCACACAATTCCAGAGCTCTGCTACTGCTATTTAATTTTTTTTCCCAAAAAAGAAAAGAAATTGGGGTGGGGGAACCTTCAGGGGAATCAAGGCTGCTTGGGAAAATCGAGAAGAGGAGACATGGAAGAAGAGGGGACACTGACACTTGTGACTGCCAATATTGCAGCTGCTCAGACAGTGATGTTTTGCATTTGGGGACAAGTGCGATTGGGAGGTCATTGACAGGTTTCCCCTGTTAATTAAAAGAGGTGCCCTAACTGCACACCAGAGACACAGCAGCTACGGGTTGGAGGCATCATAGTGCAATTATTTCCAAAGCCGCTTTTTGCTGGCTTTAATTGCGTCTTTATAGCTACCTGTAGTAATCTCCTGAGTCTCTGTGGTCCAGGTGGGCCAAACCAATGGGCCAAATTCAGTTAGTTAGTCAGAGGTTACCCATCCTTGCTTCAGAGCAACAGTAGGCCAGAAGCAATGTGAGAAATGAAAAAGACAGCTGGATCCAGCTGTCTGGTGCTGGTTAGAGTGCATAGAAAATAATAAAATGAAATAAAGGTCAGGAATCAGGAGAAGACCTTTCCAAAGGATTGGGGCTCTGACAGCTCCTCAGGAATTCCTGCCGTTCGATGCTGGCCCTGACACATTTAACCATCACAATGCGAACTGCTAGATTTATGTTTTTAAATATTGTTTTAATTTGTGGTATTAGTTGTAATTTATTCCATATATTTTGACAGATAAAAACAACAACTGATATATTTAGACCGGAGTAACTAATTCTGTATTTCAATGTAGCTGTGGGCCCATTCAGTAGCCTTCAGTAAATCAATGGCTTCAGATTTGGCAACGGGCTGCTAGAGGGCAATAAAATGTCAATGAATTCTGACAAAATGATATTCTCAAATTTAGAGAAATTGTGTTCAACCTTAATTTGGATGTAGATTGCACTGTCTCAGAATGAACAGGTTCAAACCCTGGTGTTGCTCCTAACCCTAGGTCTGTCACTAGAGGCACAACTGGTACATCTTGAGAGCTTGGGCTGATCTACCAGCTGCATCCATTTCTGGTCAAGGATATCTAGGTCTGGTAATCAATGCCTGAGTAACCTTCCAGTGAATTGCTACAGTCAGTTATACTTGGGAGGAAGTCTGAGTCTAATTCTGCTTTACTTATAATATGTTCAGCATACAAGTTGAACAGATAGGGTGATAAAATGCAACCTTGCCAACTGGAAACTGTAGCATTTCGCCATAATCTGTCCTAACAGTAGCCTGTTCTCCTGAGTACAGGCCATCAAATGTTGTGGCACACCCATTATAAAAAGCAATCCATAGGTTTTCATGATCTATACAATCAAAGGCTTTGCTATAATCTATGATGCACAGTCTGATTTTCTTTTTAAATTCTTTCATGTGCTCCATCATCCAATTTACATTAGCATTATGACACCTAGTGTCTCTGTCTTTCCTGATCCTGGTTTGGACATCTAACATTTCTCATCTGAGGATGTCACTGTTGAATGTCGTTTTGATTTAAGTCCAGTTGTGTAATTAGCCACAGTGCTACTCGTAGTTGTCCTCTGCTCTACTCCAGTAGCTCATTGAGTACCATCTAACTTGGGACATTCATCTTCTGGCACTATCACTTCTTTCATATTGGATTGTCTCATGGTTTTTCATGGTAAAAGATCTTCAAAAGGAGGTTTGCCGTGCCTCCCTCTGCACAGTACTAACCAGTGTTAGCTATGGTGCCACTGCAGTTGTCTCTGAGAAATCCTCCACTAGTATCACCCATGAGTACTGCTGCTACACAGCAGCTGTTTGGTACATTTAGTCTGGCTTCTTGGCAAAAGCCTGTCTGACATGGGAGACCCTACCAGCAGCACTGCTCCCATCAGCATAGCCTCTTGCCTCAAAGAAGCATGCAGTCTCACGACCACAGAAAAGTACTGCCATCGGTGGGTTATATTAAAATATACTTTTCTGGAATCTTGTTCAATGGGCAGTATAAAAATGTTTTAACCAAATACTTCCTCCTCTAAAAAACTGGGCATAACAGAGATCAACATTATAGGGCTTTGGTTCAGACAAATACATTAATAATAGCAATGTTATTTTATAGCTCAATTTCCAGATAAATTAATTATAAAAAAAATGCAAGTTTTGTGTGCATCCTCACCATCCTGAAAGTTTTTGATGTCATTCACATTCACAGTAGTTACAACATTGCTCACCTCTGACCCGAGATCATTATGAAGAAGTTAAATCGTATTGGTCCCAATACAGAATCTTGAAGGAAATGCTCAATTTACTTTGTTCCATTGTCATGCAAATGTAAAACCTGCATGGGCTCTGTGGTATGCTGATTTGCATAATAAATACCTCTCTTCCTCGTTTTCTTCCACATTAACAATGATCAGACTTTAAACATAAGTGTGAGAGATTTCATCTTGCGCAAGAATAGCTCTGTGAGGCTGTAATCCATGTACACTTTCCTCAAAGTCAGCCCAACAATATGGCATCACACTACTTTCCTCTGTGCTGCCACATTTGTGTGTGTTTTCTCCTCCTCATACCTCACAAAGTTGTAGCAACCAAAACCCAGCTGGCTTCTGCATGTACACACAGCCTTCCTCGTTCTCTGGAAAAATGGGATTATGTGGTCTTCTCCCTCCCACATACTGGGGGAAAATGGCCCCTGCTCTCCCATTGCTGACATTCTTTTAATTGCCTGAGGTTTGAGAAGGAATTTAGCATTTTAGGAGTTACAAGCATTTTGCTCTTTGAGAAGTTCACCTGGTTAACACATGCATGACTCTTAATGTCGGGGAGCTTTCATACCGTAGAATCCCAGAGTTGGAAGAGACGAAAAGGGCCAGCAAGTCCAACCCTTTGCCATGCAGGAATACACAACCAGAGTTACACCTCTGATCAATCTGGTCCTGGTCCAGATGTTAATGTGTCTACTGGTTCCCTGCATCCTTTCAAACTAACCAAATTCAAGGGTTTGGGGAGTGGAACCAGCAGGCACAATCTCACCCATCATCTCATTTTGTACCATGCATGTATTTGTAGAAGTTTCTTTACCTCTGTAATGACACAGGCATTCTCCTGTCCCCTCACATCCACTTTTCATGGACTTTGAGCAGTAACCCTTATATTATGCAACTAACATTGTGGGAATTCCCCTGTTTCCCCTAAAATAAGACATCCTCTGAAAATAAGACCTAGTAGAGGTTTTGCTGAATTGCTAAATATAAGGCCTCCCCTGAAAGTAAGACCGAGCAAGGTTTTTGTTTGGAAGCATGCCCATTTTTTTGTTCAACAATAAATGAGAATTCTTCATCATGAAAAAATAAGACATCCCTTGTAAATAAGTGCATTTCTGGGAGCAAAAATTAATATAAGACACTGTCTTATTTTCGGGGAAACACAGTACATACCCTCTAACATTTCACTTATGAAAAATGGAACACTTGTGGCCAAGCAACATCAGAGTAGGTCAAGATAGCAAAAGCCATTAATAGGGAAGAACAGACAAACTAGGAGATGCCGCAGCAGTTTGTTTTTGCTTGAGCCTCCTGGAAAGGGCAAGACTCTGCTCCTTTCTCTCCTTTATCCTCTGTGCTCAAGTTAATTGCCTGCAGACTCTTTTTGTACTTTGGACATAGGAGTTTATCAGACAGGAGGAATTTCTCTCTATTTTGAATGGAGCCAATTCGAATTCATGTAAATTCGCTAGTTTAGCGAATTTACATGAATTCTAATTGCATTTGGAATGATTTCCCATTGCCCAAAAATGACTTCCCATTGCCTGAGATTGCGTGAGATACTCTAATACGAAATAACGTAAAACCCATGATTGCGTTCGGAATGACTTCCCTTTTGCCCAAAATTGTGTGAGATACTCTAATACGCAATAACGTGAAGCCCATGATTGCGTTCGGATTGCCATTAGCTTATACTTCCAATTTCCATCGTCTGATAATGTCTTAAGTTTCCAACAACTGAAGCAAGCTCTGGGTAAAGCAGGAAAGAGAAAAGGAAGAAAGAGAAACTGGGACATTTTTATAGCAGCTGAAAAAAGTGGGATGATAAGGGATTTACTGAGACCATTCCTGCCAAATTGGGACAGTTGGAGGGTACAGACTGCTAGAACATAGGTTATTCTTTTTTTTACTCCTGCCAGATTAAGGTTGGAGTAGCTTTTGATACACATTGCCTGACTACATCAGCTTTGCCCTTCTCAGAAATCAGGGCAACACTGTTTTACAAAGGTGCAGTGTGTGGACACTTCCAGCGATTTAAGCAACCCCTGGAATGCAGGCAGAGAGCTGTGTTGTAGTAGCTCCCAAAGTGACAACATAACATGAGAGGTACCCCTCAAAAGCCAGAAGATATAATATGCTCACACAGAGATGAAAAAGGAATGCGTATTTGGAATTTGTCCAGGAAAAAGGCTGCAACAAAGAAGATAGATGAAGCCAGACTGCAGGCCATGTGCTTCTCTCTATATACTGTATAGACCTTGTTTAGAAGACTGAGCAGAAAAGGAGGACAAGAGAGTTCAGAAGACACCACATCATTCTACACACTTCTAGCACTATTATTCCAGTTTATGTGGCTGAATCCTATGGACTCCCGAGACCTTTAGTTTCAGCCAAGAGCTCCCTGGCTGAGAAGTTCCTTTTCCCAAACTGCAAATCCCAGAATTCCATAGTCTGTTGCTCAAATCCTATTAAATACAATGGCATAGTAAAATAGTATCCCCATATATAAAATGGCGAAATCAACATTATATAAAAGGGCAAACTCCTCCAAGGTGCCAGTGGCCCTATATTGCTGAAGTGGGATTATTATTGATAGAAAAATCGAAAACGGGGGAAAGGGAGGTGAATGAATCTGAGAGGCATACCTATAAAGGAAGTTGAAATTACATGATCTGCGCTGGACTGTATCGATGCTTATTGCTCACCTTTTAAAACTGGCTCCAGCCTTCTGGCTGAGAATTATTGCTCACTAAATCACCGCCAAACCCCCGACCGCCACCAGGCAAGACTTATTGCTCACTAAATCGCTGCCAATCTGCCGGCCACTATCAGGCCGGGTCCTAGCCATGCTCTGCCACCACTTTTTAGAAGTCGGAAAGCTTCTGACCTAGTGCTGGTGGAGCGCAGGTGGACCCGGCTGGGACCCAGGCTGATGGTGGCTGGCAGTTTGGTGGCAATTTAGTGAGCGATAATCCCCGCCTTCATCCCGCATCCTGTTTCCAGCCCAGGAGGTTGGAGCCAGTTTAAAAAGGCCAGTCTTCACATTTTGGTAAGGTAATTGGTTTCATGGGGTAACTGGTGAGGCAACTGGTTTAGTATTGAAACCTCAGGAAGGCATCTTGGTTGGACTGGCTTGTTCGTATGTTGGTGTCAGTGATAGCATGACTACTTATTTACCTACATTTCCTTTGGAAAAAAATGAAGGTGTGTGGTTGGTTGTAACATCAAAAAGAAAGAAAGCCTACTGCTACAGTTTGTTTTCTGTATCCATGGATTCTTTATCCATGGATTCAAGCATCCATGGCTTGAAAATATTCAAAAAAATTCAGTATTCAATATAATAATAATAAAAAATTTCTATACTACTTTTCTGTTAGCAATCAATCAAAGTGGCTTACAAATAACACCAGTCCAGCATAAAATACATGTTAATATATCAAGGATAAACCTTGATTTTGCCATTTTATATTAGAGACACCAGTTTACTATGCCATTGTATTTAATGAGACTTGAGCATTTACGGATTTTGGTATCTATGGGGGTCCTGGAACCAAACCCCAGTGTATACCATAAAATATTAATATTAAAAATGTTTTCGCAAATACAGCTAGCCCTCTTTATCCATTGATTTTTTTTTATCCATAGATAGAAACTTCCTTGGTTTGAAAATATTTTTAAAATATATATTTAATCTTGTACACCGCCCTGATCTCTGGAAGGGCGGTATAAAAATAAAATTTTATTATTATTATTATTATATTCCAAAATGCAAATCTTGATTTTGCCATTTTATACAAGGGACACCATCTTACTGTGGCATTGTATTTAATGGATATTGAATATCCGCAGATTTTGATATCCATGGGGAACGGGCCTGGAAACAAATCCTGGTGGATACCAAGGGCCCACTGTACATACGACAAATACTAAAAATGAATTCAGCTACAGGATCATGGGCAGCAACAGCAGTACAAAACAAAGCTCTTTGTTTGGTCCCATCCCAATTGGCTTTGCTTTGAATGGAGAAATAATTTGAAGTGGCAGAGAGGCCAAAAAAAAAAAAAGCTCTGCCTCACCTCTAAATATTTGTTTCTGTTTCTTCTTGGTTCATATCTATTCACTATGATAAAAAGAACTGTATAGAGTTTCTGGAAAATCACATATTTCTGGATATGCATAGAATCTGGGCAAGGAGGATACTAATGATAAAGGACAGAGGTTTTGAGAATAATTTCCAGTTCCATCTGCACTTGTGTTAAAGCTGTGGCTGGGGTTTCTTTACCTGAACCCATCATACTAATCACAGCAATCCTACTTAGACCTCATTTGGGGTGTTTTTTGCCCTAGACATTATTACAGCAAAGAATATATTCTTCATCATCATAGTATTATCAACATTTTAATAATAATAATAATAATAATAATAATAATAATAATAATAATTCTGAACTAGAAACTGAGATAAGCATTTATCTTTCTTTCCGAGGCTATTTGTGTGTTTGGAATTTGTTGGCTGGATTTGCTGGGAGAGAAAGAGGTTCAGATAGCACTACCTTCTTAGAAGCTGACAGATGCTTTCATCTATTTATATCCTAAATTGACAAAAATCCTCCAAATTATCTATCAAAACTCATTCCACAAAAACAGGGAAATGCAAGCAAATCCGGAAAATATTATTGGCAGTTCTGGAAATATTTTTTTCCCCTTACAGGTCGATTTTTTTTTTCCTTTAAGGAGTCAGCATCAAATGTATAGGTGCCAGCTCTCTGCTAGCTAAATAAATATTTCAGCTTGCAACATGCCAGCATCGCATTTCTGCATTTTTCTCTCCCAAGTCTGTTTTGTTTTTTGTTTTGTTTTTTGGTGTAAAAATGCTTGTGTTTTTTGTTCACTTTTGATTTTGTGGCTAAGTATATCCTCATGGTTTTTCTGCATTGGCCAGCTGAATGGTATAAATACAGTTCTGGTTCAACATATTAATAACTTTTTCTTCAGTATCTTATTAATTTTCTGTATCTGAAAATTTGCATTAGCCATAATTGTGTTAGGCAATGCAGAAAATAATGCTGGCAGTTACTGAATTAGGGGGTTTGTGATGAAGTTGGCTGTGCCATGTGTCATACAAATTGAAGCGTTTGCTGCAAGTCAGCACTATAAATCTATCACATCTGTAGCTCACATCCAATTGTTTGCCCACCTATAAAAGACTCACTGAATCAATGAATCAACACTGACCTGGTTAGTAACACTTGTGTAAGCTCCATTGTTTCATTGGGTCTGCTTTAGTTGGGACCAGTGATAGGATTTAGGCCTCTGATTCCCAACCATTATCACACAGGATTTGCTGGCTTTTCCCCCCTGTCTCTGCCACAAAGGCAAACAATCCAATAGCCCAACTAATATATATTACAACCCTGTCTCTCTGTTTCAAGGCACTAATTCTCATGATACCTTTGTTTCATGCTATCTACTACTGTTTCTCTAAGCGCAGCAGTAGTGGATACCAGGCCACCCCTGCTCAGGAGTAGAACTGTAACGAAAACGGATCAAGACAGAAAACAGTCTTCTTTCTTATTCCCACTTGTTTTTATAATTAAAGTATGCATTTTTGAAAAATAGTGAAACTGAATGAGTGGGGAGCCAAGATTTCAAACTGCACCTCCATTCATCCAGCCACTGAATCACTGAAGGGACGGCCATGTTCTGTAAGTTTGTTTTCTGCTATCTAATGCTGATAAATATGTATCTTTTAGAACATCCAAATTTCTTCTCAGTGCTTTACAGCTGCATAATGCAAGGGTTAAAAGCTATACATAGAATTACCAAACTTCCGATAGTCCATGGGGAGAGTTTTCAATTGTCTATTATTAATAATGATTTGTTGGTTGGGTTTTAACAGTGTATAATGGCAGATTGCTAAATTGCAACAAACTTCTTACTTGCGTGCTGTGTTCAGGTCCCTGCTTCTCAGTCTCATATATTGTCTGATGTAGGAGAGGTTTCCTGTATCAGTCTTGAGTTTAAACACTAGGCAGTAAGCCATAAATAATGTGGAATCACATGGAGACAAGGGAATATGCTGGTGGAGGCCTGAGGGATGCTCCATTTTTTTCTACATGTGTGTGTTTGTGCCCTCAAGTCACCTGTCAACATGGCGACCCAATGAATTTCATAGGGTTTTCTTAGGCAAGGAATACTCAGAGGTGGTTTTGCCAGTTCCTTCCTCTGAAATATAGCTACAACACTTGGTATATGTTGGCAATCTCCCATCCAATTACTAAACTGACCCTGCTGAGCTTCCAAGATTAGACAGGATGTGGTGTCTTTATGGTATTTAATGGCAAAATCCAGTGTTTGTTTGTGAAATGGGGCTTTCAGCTTTCCCCTCCCCTATACCTCAAATCTCCTTTGGAGTAGGTTGCGCAGGGAACTTTATGGAGAAAGGAAACCACCTTCCCCAACTCCTCATGCCACTGAGGCTGCATCCGCATGGCAGAAATAATCTGGTCTGACCGCACTTTAACTCTGCTCTGGTGCCCCAACAAAGTACCATTCCCAGAATTTCATAGCATTGACTCATGGAAGTTACAGTGGGGTCAGACCCGATTATTTCTGCTGTATGGATGCAGCCCCAGTGTCACTGCTCTGTAATCAGGAGGAATTCATTGGATACTACCCCTAAGGGTGAACCCATTCTTTGAGTGTGGATCTTCATGTAGTCAAAATGTTACCCACCAGACACAGGAGGAATGCTTGAGGAATTCCAAATTGTCTTTAAGGAAAATAATCTTTAAGGAGAAAAGTATGGGCAGGTCCTCGTTTGTTTGCTGGTGAAGGAGAATAGAGAACCAGGGGAAGGAGATGGAATGGAGTATCCTGGACGAGGACATGGCTAGCAGACTGCAAGTCTGAACGTAAACATTCTACGCTGCAGCATTTTGTTGCACACCGTACTTGTGTGACTCCTGAAGAGGATTATCTAAATATTTTCCCCATTTTTTAAAATCAGAAACTGACAATTTCTATTTGGTGCTTAGGATACTGAAAGAGTATTATCTCTCTTTTTGTGGGACTTCCTTGGGGATTTCCTCTCTCTCTCTCTCTCTCTCTCTCTCTCTCTTAATCTCATGTTTTAGTGGGCAGGAGAAGTGGACCTACTGAAAGATCTGCAAGCAGCTTGCTTTCTTATTTCTCAATTGGCCTCTTTTTGCTTTGCTTCCTCCCCTGCTTCTTTTTACAGGTGGGCTCACAAAAGCTACAATAAATCTGCCACAGGACTAATTTTTGTCCTTTCTGTCCAGATGATTATGGGCTTTATTTGGCACACACATGGCTTGATTGATGGCTTTCAATTTGGCATTCTCATTCTTTACTGCCCTAATGATGTCTTAATACAGTTAGGAAGTTGGCTATAGGTTAATTTTTTCATTCTTATTTCAAAACTCTGTTTTTGTAGTAGAGTGTATGTATACATCCTACATAATGTATAAAACAGGCAAAGGTCACCTCTGGCCCATAATTATCATATTGTCCATGTGGGCTCCTGTTTAGCCCAGCAGGTTCCTCTTCAGGTTCCATTCTATCTCCCCAGGAAGAGAAGTGCTCTTACCTCTGGCTTGGGATTGATCAAGAGAGAAGTTTTGCCCTTCTCAGCACTGAAAAAGGGAAATTTCAACCACCATTGATACCCATTCCATCTGTTCCAGACACAGCATCCCACTTTATAGGCGGTAGTAACTCACGGGAGCCTCTAAGTCATCCTCCGGGGTGGTAGTGACTTTGAGCGCATCACTCACTATGCCACAGTCCTTAGGTGAAGTTGTTTCTACATAGCTGTTGCTTTCTTGAGCAGAATCATAGAATCAGAGATTGCACAGTATTCATGTCAACTTGTTTTAGGTGCAGTTTGTGTACGTGCACATACTGTGAGCATAGTGGTAGCAAGGGAGAAGGACAGGGAATATAAGCATGCCGTGGGGACGGGGTGGGGTGCAGTGGTTTGGGTCGGGGACACATTGCTGTGAATGATGGGAGCAGCAAGCTGTGGTCTGTGGTTCTGTGGCTTTTTCAGGCTTTGTCTGCACTGTTTTTGCTGCGTATTAATTCTGATTGCATGTTGGCTGCCCTGAAAGACAGCTGGGAGTTGGCACTGGTGGGGCATTACCACATTGAGAATTGAAGACAGACAAATGTCCCTGTTTCAGCTGGCTGCACAGCAAGATTATATGTGGATGAAAATCCTGCAAATTGGAGCCAGTTGTGTCCTCCTGCTCTTCCTTTTCTGATTAGCATTTCTTCTTCTCTTTCTTGCGCATTCCTGGTATTGTGCAGTCTTGCGGTCGCTGACAATTATAACATATTTTAGAAAAATAAAACCACAAGTCAGCGTACCAGTGGAAAAGCAAAATCCACCTACAGGAAGGTGAAGGGCAACCCAAGCATAATCAGTCTGTGTGCAAGGACTGTACGAAAAGAAAAAGAACTTGTACTCAGCATAAGAGTAAGGAAGGATTAGACAGACAAATGCAAATGTAAGCAGCGTGAACCAAGCCGCCTAAAATGTGATGGTTGAATAGCATGTTGAATCTGTCTCTTCTGTTTGAACACTATACTACTACAGTACAATCACTCTCATTCTCTCCACTTTCAGATTAATTCATTGATTAATTTTAGGGAGAGTGGTGGTGGCACCACTTTGGTTTCTCCACAGCTGCATTGGAGATTTTTGGGCTAGAAACTATATGGATGTTTACTGCTGTGCTGCTCCTGGGGCTAAACTGTCCTCAAGCCAGATATCTGACTAATAGAATTACCTGGACTTGAGTTGAAGCAAATTTTTGCATTTCTGTTGCTTCTCATTTTCTGCACAGGTCCAAGAAGAAACCGTTGCCCCGGCCACATGGAGCTTCTGCAATGGCAATGTGTTGTCATGCATTTGATGACTTTGAACATGTGGTGGCCACTGAAGATCCTCATCTGCCTGGATTCACCACAATATGTGTTTTAGCCCAGTTATCATAATTACACGCACAACTTCTTGTAGCATTGAGTGCCACAGGCTTAACTGTGCACAAAAGTGTGTGCAGAAAAGAAGTGCAACTATCCTTGATTTCTTGTATTTTGACAGGATTTGCGGTACTTCCCACACTTTACTGATAATGATCTTTTGTAGTCCTGTCTTATTTTGTCTCCATACTTATCTTTGCTTATAGATAGATTAATGTTGTTAACAGCAGCACTGGTGTGTATGGGTGTACATCTGTAAGGTGGAGATGAACTTATCATCTAGGAGAAGCAAGCACTCTTTAGTCATTCATATACTTTTCTTGTATGTTATTTTTGAACAAAACATAGTAGAAATGACCTAAAATGTTTGTTGCAGCTGGTTTGGCATCTGCCCAGACCCTGTCCATGGAAACTTGTGTTTGTGGTTGTAAGATACACAGTCTCAATTTCTGCCCAATAAAAAAAAAGTTAACTAAAGAAGGTTAATTACAAATGTAGTCATAGAAAATGAATGTTAAAGGGACCGCTCATTGTCCAAGAGTGAATGCACTGTAGGCTTAGTTTATGCTCCCATTCCTAGTTTAAACTACAGTAATCAGGCCAGTTCACTACTGCTATACTAAATGTCACTTTTAGGGTTCTATTAATAATAGGGCACATGTATTTTTTCAGCTATCCTCGTCTTGTTTTATGCACGCGTTGGATCAAGATATGAAAATTGCTCCATTGAAAATAAAGCAAGAGTTCTATCGGTGGTCAGTTAAACACAAAAACTCCAGATCCCTGTGTTTTAATGCTGTTTGATTAATTGTTGTGAAAGTATTGGTTGATAATCTTTTAATCCTATTGCCCCTAGAAGTGGCAGGTAGAGGGATCTTCATGTGTGATGCAGAGATCATCATGTAGAAGTGCTGTGAGAGGGGAGGCAACAATAAGACTGTGTTTTTACAAACTACTCTCACATCTGCTGCTACTGATATTCTCACAATGAGGGTTACTTTTTCTTCAGAATATTGTATATTCTGTCACTGGTCAATTTTGGGTGCATCCAGACTGATTAAAAAAACCAGAAAGTAAAATATTTTGTTCTTGTTGTTCAGATTTTATTTTGGAGACTCATTTATCCCAGAATATTTTCTGTCAGAACCTGGAACAATCAGATTCATATCATTTCCCCAAGTCAGTTTATTTTAAACCAGTATAAAATCAGAGAGATCAGTAACAAAATCTGGGATTTTTCAATTAGTCTGAATGTGCCCATTATTTATTTATTAGTTACAGTTGGCCCTCCACATTTACTGGGGTTAGGGTTTCAGGACCCCTGTGAAAGTGAAAAAAAATTCAAATAAAAATCCACTTTTTTAAAACCTGAGAAAACACCTCTCTAGGAATCTCCAGGTCCTCCAGCACAACTCTGTGACCAACATTCAGCAGAGGATGGCCACAGAATTGCAGCGTGGGACCTACAAATGTCTAGAGAAGTATTTTCTCTAGAAATCTCTAGATTGTCCAGTGTGATTCTATGGTCAACTTCTGTCAGAGTTACACTGGGGATTCCTAGAGATAACATATTAATTAAATATGTGAATAATCAGATCAACAAAAGTCAAAGCTGCAAATGTGGGCAACTGTATATTCAAATTCTGGTCTTGCTCCTAGGGGCTCAAGATGATGTGATTGACTCCTTCCCCCCAGCCATATTATCCTTATAGCAGCATCATGAAGGTGGTGAGGCTGAGAGAGAGTGGCTCCTCAAGGTCACCCAGTGACTTACGTGGCTCAGTGGCAACCTGAACCCAACACATGAATTACGAATTTAACATGGCGATTAAATTACGATGCGATATTGACATTTCACTTTTGGTTGTTCCACTATAGTTTGGGTCCCCCCACCCCCTTACACTACTTATTTAAAGCAGCACAAGGTTGTTGATGGTGATGGCCAAGTCTTTAATTCTCCCTCTTTTAACATTGTTCTCTCCCACCAAAATTATTTCACAGTTCCTTGAAAAGGACTGCTTCATAATCTCACAGAGTGTTGCTGCCTCTATTTTCAGCATTTTGTATTATATTTATACCGATATGAGTAAGGGGATGCTTATGTGAAGGGGTGCAGTAATTCAAGGTCAGGATTTATTACAGAACAAAATAAGGCCTGTCAAACATCAAGACTGGTCATGACTCCATGAATAGGAAGCTGTTGTGTGTGTGAAATGTGTGAAGATGATTTTCAGAATAGCAGTGAACACAATGGAAGAAATTTGATGAGTAGTTGTGCCGGTGTAGCTACAGAAGCTATAATCAGGAGTCACTTTTTCATATATTTATTTATCTGGAATCTACATATTTGATATGTAAGAATAGTGAGAAATGTGTGAAGATGGATATACAGTTGGCCCTCCTTATCCACAGATTTTTTATCCATGGATTTGAGCATACGTGGCTTGAAAATATTCCCGAAAAGTATAAATTCCAAATAGCAAACTTTGATTTTCCATTTAATATATGGGACACCATTTTGTTGTGCCATTATATTTAATGGGACTTGAGCATACACAGATTTTTGTTATTCACCTGGTCACCTTTGGAGCAGCAACCGAGCAGCTGGCTGATTAGTGATTAGCTTCTTGCCCTCATTGGCCTTGGCGAAAGGCTTCTTGGTTGCCGCTCAGCCAGCTGCTCGGTAACTGCTCCTAGGGTGACAAGGTGCAAAGGGAGTAGTGACCAAGATTGGTTGTTTTAAATTTGCAGTAGAACAGTAGGCCTAATATCAAAACATTGGCATTGGGGGATTATAGGGTTGTTGCCCAAGTGGAAAGTGGGTAGCAGCCTGAAAAAGTTTGAGTACCGCTGATTTAGAGGTTGAGGACATGTCCGGTGACGTGTGAGGCCTGTATCCAACAATATCTCCCAGGGATGAGGGCCAGTGTCATAAAAACCAAACCTATACCTATCTACGTAAGAGACCATTGTGTAACACCAATTCTCATACTATTGTTTGCATTTTTATCTTGATGGTCATTCCATCTATCTATTGTATCGTGTCCTGTAATGCAAGGGGTGGGGAGAGGAAAGGTTGTACACCATATCTAGTGACTGATCCTTCAGCATGTCCTGCAGAAGTTGGATGGCCATGTGTCAGGGATGCTTTGATTGGGAGTTCCTGCATGGCAGGGGGTTGGACTGGATGGCCCTTGTGGTCTCTTCCAACTCTAGGATTCTATGATTCTATTCTATGATTCTATGAAATGCATGTCCCATTGAAATAGAAGTTACTGGTCTTTAAAGACAGGTTAGCAAAATCTCCTTTGGGGTGATCTTCTTTGTTTTTTTTCTTGAAGATCTGTTATGCTAATATCTTTCTAAAGTCAGGGATTTTTGTGAACTCCTTGTTTATCTTTCTCCCAGGCAAGTCAAAGTTATAAAGCTCCTTTGCCTGCCTTACTCCCTTTGAGTTGGAGAAGGAAGTTGCAGACTGGCCCCTGACCTTACACATTGGGCTTCCTACCTGATCCCTGCTATCTGACATTGTCTCCCTGGAGGAGGAAGCAGAAGCATTCTGTTCACAGGGCCTGATAAACAGGACATTTCCTTCCCTTCTGACTAGACATTTTGTTTTAATTTTGATTTTGGAGTCTACTAGCAGGAGAGGAAAATCAAAGCAACTCGCAGTTCTGTGCCTGTTGTGGACCCCAAAGGTCCACTTTGAGAAGACAAGACAAATATTTGTAGCTTCGTAGAAACATATACTGACTTGGTCTTCACTCACTATTGACTGAATCCTGTTGGTTAATTTCAGCTAGAGGAGATCCATTGAACTAACTGCTGAACAGTCAGTGAGTAGGTAAATCCTACTCAGTGGACTTGCTCTAGTTGATGTTAAAAATTGGATTCAAACCACAGTTATATTTCTGTAACAGCTAGGTAGATCAGTGCAGCTTATTTGAATTTTTGATGTCAAAATAAGTCCTGGCTTCTTGTATGAATATTTGTTTATTTTTAAAAATGGTGCTAGGTGTAACACATTAGCTTGTGAAAGAGTCAAAGTACTAAATCTTACTTAAATGTGGCAAATTGAAGCAGGGAGTGACCGACAGAGCTGTTTGAATTGCTTTCCTTAACAGCTGCCTTTGCTAGAAATATGCTATGAGTTTTTAATAAATTTGTCTGCCTACATGCTTTATGTGAAAAAAACTACAAGGTTTTTTCCCTTTCACTGTACAGGTTAGCCATGTTTGTGAGGTACTTCAAACAATGTTGGCTTTTTTAAAAAAAATCTCTTTTTTTCTCTCAGGCACAGCAAAGCAAGTTGAACAAAAGGTGACTTTTGGTGCCTGAAGCATGAAAAAGTAACCATCCCTTCTCTATACAATAATAATCAAAGAGGTGTTGTCCTTTAATGGGACTTCGAAACCTGTAATCTTACCCAGTGGTTCAGTTTCTCTGTGTGCTTTGGAATGCTGTTGCTATTTAAAATGCAAACCATGCTCATGAAGGTCCATGGACCTTCTTGGTTTCCATTATTTCTCCACAAATTTCACTGTTTAAAGTCAAGGATCAATCAATCCTAGATTCATAGGAGTTGGAAGAGACCACAAGGGGCATCCAGTCCAACTGCATTCTGCCATGCAGGAAGACACAATCAAAGCATTCCTGACAGATGGCCATCCAGCCTTTGTTTAAAAGCCTCCCAAGAAGGAGCCTCCACCACATTTGGAGGCAGCACGTTCCTTTGTTGGACAGCTATTACTGTCATGATGCCCTAATACAGATATTGTGCTATAGAGTTAATGGGTGTAGTTGTTCCATGACCATGTCACTGGAGTTTCAATCAGCCAGATGCTGGTTTTCTGTGGGATCATCGGATGCAACAAAATCCTCCCTTTTGCTTAGAAGCAATAAGTAGGCAGTGGGATGCAGAAGGTCAGGAACTAAGCCATGGCAAGCTGGCCCATGAAAACAGGAAAGCTAGCATGGACTTGTGTGAACCAGGGAGATTTTGGGTCTGGAATCAGTAGCAACTCCTTCCACCTCAGCTTTCCTAAACTGTTTAATTTCTCATGTATACTGGATTTTCAGGTGTTAGTGTTATTAATCTATCAAGTAGCACTTTTACTGTTGTCTTCAGTTGGCAATCATAGTTCAGGGAAAGGCTTTTTAATCCAGTCTGAGAAAAAAAATTGCCATTCGTCAGGTATGAGTTTCCATCTTCCTGCTTTTAAAAATGCCAAAGTACATATGCTGCTGCTGAGTTAACAGGCCCAGAATGTCTTGGGAGTCTTTCATGTCCTAGTTAAATGTGAATAACAAGGTCCAAAATTAAACATATTTTGGGGTGCTGGTGGAAGGGTGGCCAGAGCAGGAGGGCCAGGATTTGAGAACACTCTCCATTAACAGTCATTTAAACCTGGCTGCTTCGGAATGAGGAGTGGACTAACTGTTAACAAAGTTGTGGTAATGGCCATTATGCAGCATCATGTATGACCTTGTATCTTCACATACCTCTTTTTGCTTTCCCAATGTCAGAAACTGTCCTGAGTGCCTTGCCAGGAAGGTAGTATATGGAAATGTGGAATTAAATCTGAAGAGTATGTGAAGGAATTTTGTAGCACCTTTGGAAACTAACTGAGCAAAAGACGTCATAGTGGCCCGATCTAGACGCGCCTGAAAAGGCGCGATTAGGGCTAGAAGGGGCGTTTTTAGGGTTAGGGAGGGTGCAGCATTTAGTTCCTCCCTAACCCTAAGCCATATGGACACCGCCATTTTAAAATGGTGGTGTCCATACGAGTGTGCCATGGTAATGTCATGGCACCGTAGGAGGGTGCCAAGCACTCCCTTTCCGTGGCGCAAAAAAGGAGCTTGAAAACCGAGCTCCTTTTTTGTGCCGGGTCCTTGGCGCGGCTTTTAAATGGCCGCGCCAAGAACCAGGGGGGAAAGGGGCCGCAGTAATGGCCCCTTTCTTCCCTTGGCACTGCTGAGGACAGCGGGGTGTAGTGGGCACCCAGGGTGCCCGCTGCACTCTGCTTTGAGGCCGTGGGGAAGTTAAAGTGGCAGTTAAAGGGATGGGAGGGTAAGGGAAGGGGAAGAGCTGGCACTTGTCAGTTCCTCCTCTTCTCCCACCCTCCCGTGCCTTGTAGTGGCTTTCTGGAGCCAGTTAAAGGTAGAGGAGAGTGGGGGGAAGAAGAAGAAGAAGGTGTGTGCCTGTTCTTTCCTCTGCCCTCCATTTCTTTAACTGGCTCCCAGAGCTAGTCAAAGGTACGTGAGGGCAGGGGAAGGAGTAGAGGGTGTCCCCCCCCCCTTGCCATCTCTTGAGGCTGAGAGACCATGACTTTTGTGTGTTGTGCCTTCAAGTCATTTCCGACTTATGGTGACCCTAAGGTGAAAATATCATGGAGTTTTCTTGACAAGTTTCATCAGAGGGGGGTTTGATATTGCTAGCCTGAGGCTGAGAAAGTTTGTCCTCTGTGTGTGTGTGTGCCTTCAGGTCTTTCCTGGTGACTCTAAGGTGAAACTAGCATGGGGCAAGCTTTGTTAGAGGAGAATTTCCATTGCCATCCTCAGAGGCTGAGAGAGTGTGATATGTGTGGTGCCTTCAAATTGTTTCCGACTTATGGCGACCCTAATGAAATTTGCTATTTGCTAGGGTTTGCAATTCTAGCCTGAGTCAGAGAGAGTATGCCTTGTGTTTTTCCCCATGGAAATCCCACCCCACAGAAGGCAGAAGTTCCACCCCTGGATGTCCTGCACCCCAGAGGTCCCACCCCTGGAAGGCTCCCTGTGCACTGAGTGACACCCGGTGCGGGAATGCCACTGAGTTTGGGTACTCGGTCTCTAAATGGTCCATCATCACTGTCCTAATACCTGGACTAATATGCTGAGCCCTCTTTAAGATTTGGATATTGCAAATAACCTTTTTAAATTCAAGAGGTGAATAACTTGGACATATAAATGTGCAGTCCAGGGGTGTGTCACAGCCTTTGTCTCATGACTTAATTCTAAACATTTGTGTGACATAATGACAAACATGGATCCCAGGTTGCTCCCTTCTTGGTGTGAAAGTTAGTTTCTGCCAACTCTCCTTTTTTTCCTTAGCTGCTACAAACAGTATCCCACCTCATTCCCATTGTTTCTCTACATCCCAGGTGCGGATTTTGAGAGTGAGGGTTAGAGAAAGAAGGGAGAGGTGAGAAAAAGCCCTGTTCCTTGAATAAATTCTGTTCACAGAAAACAAGTTGGGATCCAGGCCAGGCTCTGTATGTGATATTGGCACAATAGTCAGTTTAAAATTGTGTGTGATGGCATTGTTTTATATGAGTGGTGTTTTTGTTTTGTGTTTTTGTTTTTTTGCCAATTTATAATATTGCAAGTATTGACCACAAGTGTTCTTCCCAAAGCTTTTTTGTACCATCCATGAAAGTCTTGGGTTATCCCTATCTTTAGTGGTCACCCAAAATGTTAATGATTAAACGGTTACTTTTTCTTCCAGGTATCTCCAGTCATTTTGGCCTTAGAATGTACTGTAAAAGAAGAAGTCTGGGAATACAGAATGGAAAAAATGATTAAAGTGTGTGTGTGTGTGTTTAAGAAAGGATCTTGGTCTAATTAATGTTGTGTAAATTCATTCCAGAAAGCACGTTCTTTTATTTTTCAGTGTTACCATTACAGGGTGATCTAGTGCAGACACACAGACATAAAATATGATTAAAGTGATCAGTACTTATCTTTTTCCTGTGAAATCTCCTGTCTTGCAAGAATTTGGAGCTGCACATTTATTTCCTTTCTCTCACCACCTAGGAATCTGGCATCTGTTTGAGGGTTCCCATTTTCCTTTCTGCCGCTCGCTCTCCTTGTTCCACCCCCCCCCTTTTTTTTGCTTCATGAAAGGATTTGTGTTGTTTTAAAAAATAGCAATAAGAAACAAGCACCTTGTAGCATCATATTTTTACATTTCTGTTTCTGCCTTTCATTTGCCCATGAGTACTTGGATATTTGGCCGCCTTTAGAGGGGAATGGGGAAGAAACAGGAAAGGCTTTTCAGGCAGAAACCTGCAGGTCTTGGTTCCAGAAGCTGAACTGTGCCCTAAAGCAAAAGGATATGAGGATTAAATTAAATGAGAATAATTAATTTTGTTGTTTCTGTTGCCGCCACTTATGCAGGGTTTGAATCTATCCAAGAAGCCTTGCCACAGGCAAATACGTGTATCCCTTTCACATGAGGCAGAGTAGTCTGAATTTTATTTTATTTTGGTAGGTGAAAGGTGGCTTTAAAAGGAAGGCTGGCAACCAGGAGGAGAGGCTTTCAGAGTAGAGCAGCAGGATCCAAGAGCCCAGAAGATTCTTTGGCTTCAGAGTAAACAGAGAGAAATCTCAAAATTTGGGGATTTTTTTGGGGGGGGGAGGGGAGCTTTACTCTTTTGCATTCTGGGAACTGTGCTATTCTTCTGAAGCCTTAATGTCAGGAAAGTAGGATTTAATCTCCACTAAACGGATAGGGAGGTATGAGGAATAAATCGGCCTGGGCTGAGACAGTTTCAGCACTCTGTCAAGCTGCCCTCACAGAAAGAAGTTCCTGCTGTAAATGTCAGAGTGCCAGGGAGGAACCTATCCTGATTTTGTTCTCTTCCCTATCTGACTCCTGCAAAAGCCTTCAGATATGCTTTGATGAGCGAACACTCCTCTGCTTGCATACCAGTTTCCAGGATACTAATGCCAACTAGTTCGGCTGCTTGACTTCTTTCACTGTCTTCCTTGTTCTTCTAGCTTTCTTTTGCATTGCTCTCTTGTGTTTTTTTTTCTACACCTTGTCTAAATATTTTCACCTTAAAGGTTTTTTCCCCCAACACTCATGCTCTCAGTGTGCTTTCTTTCTTTAGCTCAAGAGTGTGCCATTTTCTTCGAGAGGTCTTTCTGAGTACAGTATTAGCATCAGATCCAACGGTCAAGAGAGATCATTGAGAAGATGAGACTCGCTTTAGAAAGAGGTTAGAAGTAGGAAAGTTTTTTAAAAAAATGATACAGTGCACCTGGCAGATTGTTTTCAGAGAAGAAAGGTGGCATTACAGTGCAATAGAAACAATACTAGGTTGGGATGGGAGAAAAGTCCCATGCTGATTACTGCTCAGTGGGGAAGCAAAGGGCCTAACTAAATTACTCAGGTGATTAATGAGGATGATCTCCTAGTACTGATGTTATTACTACTACCAATACCATCTCTTCCTCCTCCTCTTCCTCCTCCTCTATGGGTATTTAAAACATAAATGTAAGCTTTCCCTCCTGTGCCATTCCCCCACTGAAATCATGTGCACATAACAAGGAGAGCCAGTGTAGTGGTTTGAGTCTTGGACTATGACTGTGGAGACTAGGGTTTGATTTCCAGCTCTGTCATGAAACCCACTGGGTGACTTTGGGCAAGTCACATACTCTCGGCATCAGGGAAAGGCAATGGCAAACCTCCTCAGAACAAATCTTGTAAAAAACAAAACAAAACAAAACATGATGGATTCACCATAGGGTCATCATAAGTATGAAATGGCACACAGCAACAACAACAGGGAGATTATTCAGGTTTCAACATGTGGTGCCTATGCATGTTCCCCTGTGAGATAAAATTTTGATCAGTGCCCAGGGAAAGGGTTCATTCACTCCCCAGTAAGGTGCAGTCCAAAATGTCTTGATTTTAGTTTGTTAAAATGGGAGATCCTGTTCATGTGTCATGTCTAGTTTGGCCCTCAGTGGTTCTGGCAGCTAAGAAACAGAAATTCTGCCACGTAACTGCTGTGCCTTCTTTCATTACAGGCCTCTTTCTCAGTCTGGGAAAGGGCTATCACAAACCAGGAGCAAGTTTAAGTGATGGAGCTGTTAATTTTTGAAAATTAGATGTTCTTTTAAAAGTACTTTGATCTGTAGCCATTAACTCTGGTTTAAAACCAGTTAACAAATCTTGGTGACATACCTTGCAATTATAGAGTACTGATTAATCCTCCACTATTCCACTTTTTCTGCTGTTTAAAAATGTCAAGTTTATCTCTTTTCCTCTTACTATCCTCCTTTGTCTACAGATTACTTCAGTTGCTGCAAGATGAGTTTAAAGTAAAAGAAAAGTAGTCTACACCCAATTAATTCAGTGGAAGGGGTGGAATCATACACCTCTAGTAGTCTCAGGCAAAAACAAATTGCTGCAGCCTCTCCTAGCTTGTATATTCCTCCTCATAAATACTTTTTGCCATCTTGACCATACTATAATGTTCGGTGACTAGCTTCCTAGGTGGGTGAAAGGCATAGAAGACACATGTCATCAGAGGTGATGCAGGGCTAGAACCTACCATTTCTTAAGTATCTAGCAATACTTCTCTATGCTGTTAACCCCCCCCCCCCCCCAGCAAGTTGGCAACTAAATTGGGGAGCAGTATTACTAAATACAGTCCCAATGTAATGTATCAAGATACAGCAGCCTAATAAGCTTTCCTTTTAGTATGTAGTACATTTGGCCCACCTTACCCACTGACTCCCCACCCCCACAGATTTGGGTATTCACGGCTTGAAAATATTACCAAAAAGTATAAATTTCAAATAGCAAACCTTGATTTTCCATTTTATATATGGGACACCATTTTGTTGTGCCATTATATTTAATGGGACTTGAGCATACACGGATTTTGTTATCCACGGAAGGTCCTGAAAACAAACCCCAGTGGATAACAAGGGCCCACTGTACAGAGGAAATGCAAAATATAGGTTTTAACCATGAAGTAACCATTTAGTTTCTGTTATTGTTTAACATGTTTGCAAGAGTGACAACTGCTAGTAAACCCACATTTGTTTCCTTACTTGTTGCAGGGATTCCAACTTATTTTATTCCTATATATTTCTTTATACTTGTATGTATATGTAAACAGCATTCTGTGCAATCATGCTGGCGACGTGATCACAGCATAGTTTCTGACAATGCTGGCTCTTTGGCATGGTAACGGAGATGAACACTACCCTCTACGGTCAGACACGACTTGACAAACTTGTCAACAGGGAATACCTTTACCTTTTATACGTATACATATGATTGATTCCAAATTAGTTTACTCTTATTTATTTATTTATTTATTTTAATGGCAACTTATTTGACTCGTATATATTAATTTATACCTGTACGTGTACTTATTAACATTATTTTATTCATATATATTCCACCTTCCTACCAACAGTGGGACAGAAAGCAGTTAACAACATAGCTAAAACACTACAGATTAAAAGCTGTACAGAAGAATGATAAACTTAGAAATATAAAAGCTATCTAAAAAGCAATTAAATACTTTATAAGATTAAAAAAATTAAAGACTAAAAGCATTAAAATTCATTAAAATATTATTTTTTGGTTGTTGTTAACTGTCTTCAAGTCAGCCCTGATACATGGCGACTCTGTTGATGAGACATGTCTAAGCCTCCACTGCTTTGCTTAGGTCCTGATTGAGTTTAGCCTGATTGAGTTTAGCCATCCGGTGTGATGTTTTCCTCTCTTTCTACTCCCTTCCCAAGCATTATTGTCTTTTCTCATGAGTCATACCTTCACATGATGTGGCCAAAATACGACAGCTTCAGTTTCTTTATCTCGGCTTCCAAGGCGAGTTCAGGCTTGATCTGTTCTAGGATTCATTTGTTTGTCTTTTTGGCTGTCCATGGTATCCTCAGCACCCTTCTCCGGCACATCTCATATGAACTGATTTTCGTTCTCTTGGCTTTCTTCACTGTCCAGCTCTCACATCTATCTGTGGTGATTATAAAAGACTATATAAAACATTAAAAAGTGCAGTGCATCATTAAAATCCCACCCCATCCAATTTTCAAAAGCCTGGCGGCACCAGAATGATTTCAACTGCTGATAGAAGGAGAGCAAGGAGGAAACCATTCTAGTGTCCCTAGGGAGGGAGTTCCAAAAACTGCAAACAGCCACTGAGAAGGCCCTCCCTAGTGTTCCCACCAAACAAGCCTGAGAAGGTGGTGGGACAGAGACAAGGGTCTCTCCAAAAGATCTTAGAGCTCTTATGGACTCATAAAAGGAGATAAGGTCTTTAAAATAACCTGAATCCGAAGCTTTAAAGGTCATCACCAGCACTTTAAATTGTGTCTGGAAACAGACTTGCAAAAAACAGAGCTCTTGCAACAAGGGAGTTGTATTCTCCCTTTGGCTAGCTCCAGTTAACAACCTGGCTGCAGCTTCTTGGGTCAGAAGTTTCTGAGCACTTTTCAAAGTCAGCCCATATTACACTAATCCAAATAGGATGTAACCAAAGCTTGTGTTAACCTGGCCAAAACTGACTCCCCTCTTTATCTTTTACTTATTCTCTCTTTTTCCCACACAGGACTCAAGGTGGTGTACAGTGTACATATAGCTTTGGGTGCGGGTTATTCTCTTTATGGGCCTACAAGAGCCCTAAGATTCTTTGGAGAGACCATTCTCTCTGTCCCACCACCTTTTTAGGCTTGGTTGGTGGCAGTGAGGGATCACATAGTATTTTAATGAATTGCAATAATTTTAATGTTTTAGCTTTACGCGTTGCTTAAATTTTTTTAAAAAAACTTATATTTATATTTTTGTTAACATTTTTCTGTTGTTTTTAATTTGTATACTGTAACTTTAAATCTATTGTTAGCCTATTTGACTCCAAATATTGGGAGAAAGATGGAACATAAATGAATAATAACACTAATAATAATCTGTTACAATCAATATGCAGGGGATGGACGTCAGTCAGACTTGGTAATTTATGTGACAAAACATAGAACATCCTTTTTGATTACTTAGAGAATATTAAGAAAATAAGCAGACTCACAGCATACTAAGTACTTTTCAGACTTCAGACCCAGCAGACTTTCAGCCTTTTCAGAGAATTGTGCCTGTCATCCGGCTGCTTTGCAGTGGTTTCTCCAAACTGGTTGTTAAAACTGGGAAGGCTCATCAAACTACGTGTTATGGAAACAGAAAATGAAAAAAACACAGTTAAATTCTTGTGAGCTTGCTAAGTGTTTTACGGCGTAAGTGAGATGAAAACAATAATATTGTTATTATAGGGGTTATGATTGCGATTCATTGAAAGTTGCATGACTCATGTGTAATTTAGCTGAAAGTAGTCAGTTGCAATGGAAACCAGTGGGTGTTACGATGACTGTCATGTCCCCATGGCTGGTGTGGGATTGTCCCAGCTCCAGCACTAGGGTCCAGATCTCCTGCCACTGTAGCCCAGTTCATAAATATAGAGGAGGAGGAGACAAAACCAGTTGTTAATAATTTTGTATGACACCACTGCTTAGATATTAAAAAACTGCTGAACAGTCCACAGCTTGTAATAATCTCCGAGGGGATTGCTATCAATTTCCTTTAGTTCCATTAGTTGTGTTCTGTTTGTTTATTGTATTTATAAACCAGTGTAAAGTACAATGGAGATTTCAGCTCAAGTATACAATAGATTAAACCAAACAAATACAAATTATACAACAGAAACATCTACCGTATATACTCGACTATAAGTCGACCTCATGCATAAGTCGAGGACAAGTTTTGGGGGCAAAATTATGGATTTTGCTATGACCCATGGATAAGTCGAGGGTAAAATTTAGGGGCATGTACGAAAGGATCTAAAGGATGAAGCAAAGCAAAACAATGTCAAATAACTTGCAAAAGTCCATCAGACAAAACTCTTTGTGCTTATTCTTAAAACTGGATGGATGAGAGAGTAAAGGGGTCAGTGCTTCCAGGACAGATTATACTGTTGCTTTTCACCAGGGGATGGGTCCTTCTTTAAATAAGAGTTAAAATACAATACTTACATTGACCCGTGGATAAGTCGACTCAGTTTTTTGGGTCAATTTTTTGACCTAAATTTCTAGATTTATACATGAGTATATACAGTATATTAATTTTAAAGAGGGACTGGCATTGATTAGTCAGGAAAGGCTTACCTTTTTTTTTTTTTAAAAAAAAGAGACTCAATCGAGACTGAAAACAGAGCAGTGTAGGTGCATACGTATGTGACCTTATTCACAAAGGGATTCTGTAGTGAGAGAATGGTACATTAAAGGTCTTCCTTGTCGTGAATCCAAGTAGATCTCAACCCTACATGGAATCATAAGGTACGCCTCCTCAGAGGATCTCATTGATGGATTGGGGTGAGTTCAGAGGGTAAGGCCAGCAGTGACTGGTCATACCAGGAAGGTAAAATAACCGGTAAACCTGTGACCAACCAAATGCTCACCACTCAGTGCAAAACACCAATCTTGTACTGGTAGTTTGAAAAGCTCTTTTACCTTCTCTTTTTAATTAGATTTTATTTTTTAAAAAAACTTGTGGGTGAATTGTGAAGTTGGAGGCTTTCATGGCTGCCATCCATATTTTTGTGGGTATTTTGAGCTATGTGGCCATGTTCTAGAAGAATTTATTCCTGACATTTCGCCTGCATCTGTGGCTGGCATCTTCAGAGAATGCTGGCATGAAAGGGAGTTGGGTATATATACTTGTTCCACCGCAGCCGGTGCATCTCGCTTTTGCCCGCTTAGCCCTCCTTGGGAGCTCCTCAGGCAGGAGACCACTTGCTCTCCTTCAGCTAAGCCTTTATATATACACAACTCTCTTCCATGCCAACATTGTCTGAAAATGCCAGCCACAGATGCAGGTGAAACGTGAGGAATAAACTCCTCAAGAACATGGCCACATAGCCCAAAAAAACCACAAAAAATTGTGGGTGAATTGTTTTAATATTCTAAATATTTTCAATTTGAAATATTTTCAAACTGTAGATAGTTGAAACTGTAGTTAAAGAATCTATAGATGTGGAGGGCTGACAGTATTGGGAATTGCAAAAATAGAGCTGTCAAACATCCCTGGGGCATGCTAGTGGACTGCATTCAGCATCATGGTCAATATCTGTTGTGAAATTGAATGTGTCTCCCCTCTGCTTTTGTCTCGGATAGCAACATGTCTTAGTCTAGCCTGATAGTATTCGTTTTAAATTGGTTAGACTGCCTTGAGCACCCAAGGTAACACTGATTTACATTGTGTGGGGTAGTGAAAACTGGACCTCACATGTTCTTGGAGTGCAACGTAGTTGAACATAGATGTTCTCAAGGGTTGCCTCAGAGTTCTGAAATTCCCTCCCTGTCAAGGTACAATCAAGTAGTTTCTGGAACTATTGCAATGCCTTCTTATTTTGTTTGGCATTCGGTGGGCAGGATGAATTTTTATGGGTGTGGGATTTTAGGATGTTTTTACAGATGTATCCTCGGAAAGTGGCTGGCCACACAGTACATTTAAAATTTTATATCTGCAATGATGAGTGCCAGAAATATCCTTGTGTCTTCGCTGAGATTCTTACAATACCAACAAAATCCCATCATAAAATTTTCATACCTAGAATCCATATATTTAGAGACTTATTGATTCATGTTTCTCTTCATTGCAAAGCCATCTCCCCATCCTGTTTTGCTGTTGACTAGAGAAGGTGGCCACATCTCAAAGGGGCATTACCCAAGAGGAAGGGTTTTGAATTATTTTTTTTTAAAATCAAAATAGAATGATTTTTTTTAATTTTTGTGTTTAAATTTCATTATCAACAAATACAGTTCCCTTTCATTCATGATTTGCAATAAAATAATTCCTACTCAAACTAGACCGATTAGTGTTTAGAAATATTAATTTTATTCATAACACATAACACCTCTCTCTCTCATTATTAAGAAATAAAATCTGTCCACTCATTCATATTAATAAATACATTTATATTTAATTAAATATGAATTTAATAAATTAATGATATTATTGAATATGTGCTTCAGTGATGAGAAATTGTCTACCCATACAATCAATTAAAATGTCCTTTTCCTATAGATTTTACTCTTTTTCCCAGTGAGCAGTCACCTACCAGTTTGCCACAGAAATGCAACAACAAACTACAGTGTCAATTTAAGGAAAAATAATCTAGGACATGTTGCGGGGCGGGCACAAGAAAGGGTTTGGGTAATTGCCTATGGTCGGCAGACAGTACTTTGCCCATTCCTGGACTACAGTAAACTAACCAAATTTTAGTCCTAATTTCTACGTGCCTTCAAGTTGGCTCTGACTTGCAGTGATCCTCTTAGGGGATTTTCTTGGCAAGATTTGTTAATCACTTTCCTCTTAGGTTGAGAGAGTGTGACTTCCCCTCCAGTTATCCAGTGGGTTTTCATGGCTGAGCCAAAGATTAAAACCTTTCTCTCTCAGAATTCTAGTCCAATGCTCAAACTTTTATATTTGTTTTAAAACTATACTAGTTTCATTCTATTTTAATGGCCACTTTTGTATATTTTAATTGTATTTTTTTAAAAAAATTGTAAGACACTTTGTGTCTCATTTGGGGGGGGGAAATAATAATAATAATAATAATAATAATAATAATAATGATACCACTACCGCCATCCTGCTGGCTCTCCTTAGCAATAGCAATAGTAGCTTCATTTATATACCGCTTCATACCACCTAAGCAGTCTCTAAGCAGTTTACAACTGTAAGCTAATTGCCCCAAACAAGCTGAGGACTCATTTTAGTGACCTTGGAAGAATGCCAGGCTGAATCGACCCTGAGCCCTTGGCTGGGATTGAACTTGCAACTTTATGGTTTGTAAGTGAGTGGCTACAGTATAGGCATTTAACCACTGCACACCAGGGCTCCTTAGTCCTATTACTTTGTGGGAAAAAATTGAAAAATTTGGCAAAGCTTTCCTGTAGCAACCATGGCATTTTAAAAATTAACACAGGGTCCTAGGCATGACTCATTAGAAAAGACAATAATCCTAGGGAAGAAAGAGAGGAAGACCACAGGCCAGATGGATAGACTCATGGGAGGTCATGAACAGTGGAGGATAAGGAAGGTTGGAGATGTTTCATGCACAGGGTCCACCATGAGTCGAGGGTGACTCAAGAGCAGGTAACAATGACACAATATAGGCAGAAAGACTAGTACAATAAAAAACAGTCTGATCAACTGACGCTGATTGGTAAGGTGTACTAAAGTTTAAGGTTTATTTGTATGGTAACAGGTTCACCCAGGTGATGATGATGATGATGATGATGATGATTCTTCTTCTTACCTGCCTTTCCCCAAGGCTCAAAATGGGGCACAACGCAGCTCAAAACACATAGGGGCTGTGCAAACCACCCAAAAAGCGCAGTCTGGAGCCGCCTCCTTTTCCACTGCGTCATTGCCAGAGCAACCAGATGAAGAGGCGAAGGTGCGGCTGAAAAAGGAGCGACGAAAATGTGCTCCTTTTTGCGTCGCAGGAACTCTGGCCAGCACATTCATGACATCACAAGTACGCAGCTATGTTTAGTTGCTGCGCACCTGCAACATCATAGTTCTGCGTGCCATTTGTACAGCGCTGTGGAGCAAGGACACCCTTGTCACGTGCTAGGGTTGTAGAGCGTCTATTGGGTCCGCTCCTGGGCAACCCTAGCACGTGACGGAGGCACCCTAAAGTGCTCATCTGTATTGGGCCATAAACTCATTTAAACACATTAAGTTAAAATACATAAAGACAGGACACATTAAAAATATCAAATATAAAATTAAAAATAAACCAGTTTAAAACTCATGGTGTAAAATAACAACAACAACAACAATAATAACAATAATAATAATAATAATAATAATACGGATTTATTTATATCCTGCCCAATCACATTGAATCCAGGGGGGTTACAACAATAGAGGACTACAATATAATGCAACGCAATTCAAACAAAGTCAAAAGAATACATTACAATTAAAGAAGAAACAATCCCTTCCCAGCCCCCAACACAACTCCAATCAGATAATATTAAATGAATTAAAAATACAAACATATCATAATACCAAAATGAAAATTAAAAAAAGATATGAAAAACACAAATTACAAAATACAATATATAACATAACATAATAACAATTAAATAATTAAAGTATAACATAGTATATAATCAACTAACAATAATTGGACAAAAAGAGAAAAAAATACTAAATATGAAAACAATAATAATACAAACAAGGACTATTGTCCATGTACCCTCACAAACATGATAACATACATCTGGGTAGGCTTGCCAGATGAGATAAGTCTTTAATACTGTTTTAAATGCAGACGGGGTATTTAGCTGTCAAATCTCTTCTGGCAGGTCATTCCACAGTCTAGGGGCGGCTGAAAAAAAAAGTCCTCTGACTGACAGTTGTTGCCAACCTAGTTATAACCGTTGAAGGTAAATGTCCCCAAAGCACCCGAGTGTATGGGGCAGATTATACAGGAGGAGGCAATCCTGTAGATAACCTGGGCCCAGACCATGAAGGGCTTTAAAGGTAATAACCTACACTTTGTACTTTGCTCAGAATCTAACTGGTAGGCAGTTATATCCCTTAAACAACAACAGAGGATTTTAGGATATTGCTCATGGCGATTGATACCTGGACAGATTGTGCTATTCTACCATTTTTCTTTTTTAAAATGTAGCTGAATTTTCTGCCCTGGGGTGGGGGGAGTGGAAGGAAAATACAGCAGCAGAAAAATTTAATGTCGTTGTGTAGATTCCCTGTAAAAAGTGACTGATCATTGTTTGAGAGCTGCAGAATAAACGCCCATTATGGAAGTTTTCTTGGAAGGGTTGCAGTTGTCCGCCTCACGTCTGACTGACACGTGGGAATCTCTTGGCTGACTGTCCCCAGTGAAATCCTGGGGCTGAGTTGACACTGAACCCCTCTCCAGACAATGGAGCTCTCTTTAAGTGTAGTGGGCAGAGAGAGCGATGTGTGCTGACCTGGCCCAGCTCTCCCAGTTGTCCCTCTCCCATTTCGACAGGCAAAGTCTGAAAAAGAACTGTAACCGCATTTGGCAGAACATGGCTACAGTCCTCCCCTAGACTGATAAACCTGAGTAATGATTTCACATCCTAGTTGTGACCACATTTGCTTGGTGGCATTACCACTACTTTCAGTAAATGGTACCATGCATGTATAACCTGCGTTCGGTTTACAGTATTTGTGTGCAGGGTTGCAGGAAGTTTTCATCCTAATTCATTGTGGTGATTAAGATGTACCTGGACTTCATGACTTCAGATTGCATTTGAGCAATCCCGTATATATCTTCCTCCATACAAATTAATGTTCGAGTAAATGTCAGATAGAAGTTTAGCTTTCCTGATATGCTTGACGTCTCTGCAGGAGGATTTTTTTAAAAATCAAATATCCAGTCTAATAAGCTTACAGTCTGAACTAGTCTAGCCAGAGTCAGGTTTACTATCTTAGTGAAAATTAGACTTTATATCAGGTTAGATGTTATAAAATAAAAATGTATTGGGCTGTGCATTTTATTTTTATCTTGTAATTTAGGAAGTACTGTGTGTTTTTTTTAAAGACGATTTTCGTTGCGGGTCTGGCATGAAAATGCCACACAATGTTACACGAAAAATCCCACACAACTCCGAATTGCCACGTTTCTTCAAGCTTCAGTTTTTAAAAGGTGACATTTACCATTTCTGTAGCCAAAATAGGATGCATTTTCAGCTGTGCTCATAGTCTCAAAGAGCACTGTGAAAAATGTTATAAACTTTCGAAGATTTTTTGTTAAAAGATCCAGCAAGTCTGGCATAATAAACAAAATACTCTGAGGTTCACCAGGGCGTCTGGTCAGAGCCTGAGCTGTATTCCTTGCTCCGTGCGGTGCCTTTTAAATGCCTTTTTAGGGGGAGTTTAAAATTGCAACAAAGACTTTCTTTACCCTGCAAACCTGACTGAACTGAGCTGCCAACCTCTCTGCCTTGTTGAAGATGCTGATCTGCAGGCTTCACTTTGTATACTTTTCACTAGAAATTTCCCAGTTGTCTAAATCAGTTACGTTGCTTGTTGGTTTGAGTTATTATTTATTTTATCATACATGGATGGGGTAAATAATTTCCTACCATTGACTATCCTAATTGTGTTCCATGTTTTGGAGAACAAGAAGGAAATAGAGATGACAGTAAAAATTAATGGGTAGAGAGTGTTCTTTAAATGAAGTAATTTTTATTTTGGTGTTAATCTACTTTGTTAATTTTGTGTCTGACTGATGGGTAAATTTTTGCATTCTTAGTATTTTCAAAAACACAGTTATTAAAATTTAGAATATATTTTTTAAAATTTATTATACTTATTTGAATTCACGATTCTTAATTGCTGAAGAACCATGGAACCTCATTGTACAAAATTATTTTATTAATTCTGTTTTGATGTTGACAGATGTTTTCTGGTTGAGTCATATGAGGTAGTGAACAAAAAGACCTTTTTTTTTGGCATTGAAAATGTGAGCAACTTTTGGATTTACAGACCAATAATTGTAGTTGGACCCGGGTTTATACTGTTGAAGCAAAATGTATTTTAAGTGTTTTAGGCCAGAGTTTGTAAGCGAGGCTCCTATTTACTTTGACTTGCCAGAAAGAACTAGAAATGCCACAGGAGTAACCGTATATGCTCGAAAAGCAACAAAGAGTCCTAGATTAACTTTAAAACAACAACAACAGATTCTTCAGCTTTTGTATACAGTATTGTCAAGGGGTAATGAAGACCCATTCATTATATGTGCTTCTTGTAATTGTGAAAATGCTTTAGTTCCCTTCTTTGAGTATGTTATGCACTTGCTATCATGATTTTAAGTGTGAGACCTTTAATACTTGGTTCCATTACTTTTATTTTTTGTGCAGTTTCACCTTCCAGAATACATTTCATAGTTTTACAAGTGTCTTCTTTCTTTAACACACACACACGGAGGAAGTGCTGTAGCAATGGGAGCATCGTGTCCTTCCTTTTTGTGCCCTTTTTATGTAATTGATAATTGAAATAAAAGATGGATGTAACACTTCTACCAGTTACTATTTCTTCATAGAATCTGTGTACAGATTTCAGATTTTTAGAGAAGTGGAGGTGGCATTTCCAAAACTATTTTCACCCATGATAGGCATGCTCAGTTTCAGTATTCCTTTTTGTTTTGCTTTCATTCTGCACTCATGTTGGTTTTGTTCTTTTCTGTCGCTGTGCTCTAGAAAAAGTAAACCCCTAGAAGTGTTGTACGATTGTCACAGATGCCACTAGGACATCGCTTGTGATGAGCAACTTTCCCCCTCTCCCAATGCCTCGAAGCTGTTTTGAAACACTTTTTAAAGGTGTTTTGAAATTCAGTTCCCTTTTATGTGAGAGAAGGCAGGTAGTATCTACACATGTGATTATGTAACACTTTCAAACTCGTAGGAATTTGACTAGATCAAAAATATGTTATCTTGTCTAGCCACTTGACAATGACTGTGCTGAGATGAACGATAAACTATGATTTATTGCCATGCCAATGAGTGTCAGGCTCATGTTTTCCCCATTGTCCTTCCATGATGTTACAAGGTGGAGATCAGACACTTTCACCACCATTTAGTGTTATGCCCAAACCCTAAACTGTGGTTAGTTCTAAATATGGTTTGATGAAAGAAACCAACCTTGAAGTCCTCCTTTTGAAGGTGACATATTTTAGTAAACCATTGTTGAGTGAATACAGTTTCTTGATGTTCACTGAGATCAATGATGAGTGGTTAGTTATAAACAGAAGTGAAAGCTATGCCTAAGGGGAA
Source organism: Urosaurus nigricauda (assembly GCA_034509955.1). Lineage (NCBI taxonomy): Eukaryota > Metazoa > Chordata > Lepidosauria > Squamata > Phrynosomatidae > Urosaurus > Urosaurus nigricauda. Next base: position 137,656,956 of record JAOEGL010000002.1, read on the forward strand.
AAAGGGGAGCAGAGTTCTGATAGTTCATTTGTATCTTGATAAATTGATAAACTATAGTTTAAGGTTATGATTGATGAGTGCAATCTATGACACTGTGATTAGACATTAGAAATTAGTTCTTCTCCTTGCAGACCCCCCCCCCATGCTCTACCCAAAACCCACATGGGTCTAGTGGGGACAGCTTTTTCTCTACTTTCCCAGGCACTACTTGAAAACCTATTTGCTTTGAAGGCAACTTGCCAAAGGGCAGAGCTCGAAGATATCTCTGGTTTGAAGATCAGTAAGGGACTGCTTGATGAGAGTCTCAAAGTATTGGGAAAGGGATTAATGTAGGGGGGTGATGTAGACAGAAGAATATGACTCAGAGAAGAGCAGAAGAAGAAAGATTGTGGGACACTTTTTTGTTTAATAAAAATCTTTATTTATTTATTTTTTAAAATTGCTTTACGTGTTTAAATTCATGGCAAAAAGCTCAAAGCCCAAGGGACGTCTAGGACAACACCAACAAACAAACAAACCCCAAACCACTCTGTCAGTTAATATGTTATGTCCAATAATACAATAACAAACTGTCATTTATGTACCTTTAATGGATGAAAATTAATAAAATATTAAATAAATTGTGTGACAATTGCAGTTACAGATAAATAGCTTGTATTGCTTCAGAGGAATAATTGTTTTCTCACAGTAAGAGTTTATTTCCTGAATCACAAATATTTCTAAAATGCCCTGGGTGAAGGGTCCCATGTATTGTTTTCCTGAATTGTTTAATCACAGCATCACAGACACTACAGTAACCATTCACATTGTTTTATGTGCTTTCCTGACACAGATCTTACTTGTGTGGTGATAAGATATGATAGAGCAAAGTGGTAGTCCAGCCACACTTTTGGAAAGAGGGAATTGGCCTTCTTTTTTGTTTGTTAAGCATCATGTCCCACATTTATTCTAGTGTAATCCTCCTCTCCAACTTCACTAGTTTTCATTCCATCTGAAGCCACTCCTGCATCACGCTGTACCCAACCGTATGTCCTGGGTTTGTCTTTCTCTTTGTTCCAGGCACTGCTGGTGGCAAGAGCAATGACCCTTAAGTGTTTCCGCCTTTTTATAGAAGTCATTGTCATATTGGCATTGAGAACATGGTCTCTCAGATGTCTTAGGGCCTCAAAGAAGTGTGCAGTTGTACAAAGATTTCCAGCAAGGTCAGCCTGATAGTTCAGTAAGTTGTATTTGTAGGTTCTGGCGTCTGAAAAAAGTGACTGTGGTGTCCAAACCAATCTGTGCCCCAAAAACAAAACAAATTCTGTAATTTCACAAACCATGCATTTACACAATGGCACTGTTTTTAGGCATCGTAGGAAGCCAACGTCTTACAATGGGAAGTAAATCTGAATCAGCTGTACTTGAGCGTAACCAATGAATGGACATGTGGGGGAGATTGGGGAGCATCCACTTGTTTAATTAATTAACTTTATCCTGTAAAATAAATTGCAAATGTTAAAGCTGTGTAGATGGAGTGATGCATATTCTTCGCTAACATCTTTCTTGCTAGATTGCCTGTACATTCCCTGTGCAGTACAATTGGGCCCAGTTCCTCATTTCTTTCTTTTCTTTTTTTTTTTTTTTTGGTACGGTTTTATATTGGTCTAGATTGGGGACTGAAAGTAGTAGGACATGAAGAGTATTGGACATTTTTTTGTCTGAAAGTCCAGATTAATTTCCACCAGCAGAGATATTTAAGATTGTGGAGTGTCTGCCACGGAATTTGGTTTGAACTTTGAAGCTGATTTATAACACCTCTTTGCTGGGGCAGCCAGCTAGATCAGGCATGTCCTGTATCCTAAGTAAGTCTTTATAAGATGTCCTTTTGTTGAACAGAGAGTGCAGTCCTCCTAACTAAAGGGCACCGGTGCTGCTAAAAGTCTTGAGCGCTTTCATTCAGTCAGTTTATAATCAAAGAGGCTCTCAATCTTGCAGTCTGAATCCAGGTGTTGTATAAATGTCTGGTTACACACAGAAGGCAGAATTGGATTAATTACCTTGGGAGTCACAATTTTGGCGACTCTTTGTCCTGGTTATTTAGAAATGCAGAAACAGGAAAGGAATCGCCATTACATTTTCTTTACTTCTGCCTTTTCTTCCTTTTAATTCCAAAAACTTGGAATTTAATGTTATAGTACGGAGCTGTCCTGGAACTTTCATTTAAAATCTTTTTGTCACGTTCACCCTTCTGCTACCAAATATAAAATGTTAAAATAAGCGGTACTTTGTATTTTATAACATGTTCTTGCACAGATTTATCCACGGGTGCTGTTTTCCCCATTCTGTGCATTGTTTATTTTCCCTGCTCAGACAGGGGAAAAAATATTTGAATGCGACCTCCCCCCCACCTTTTTTTTTTGGAAATAGAAAATTGAAAAGGCTAGTGAACCATGATTCAAGAGGCTGAGAGAGAGCTTCTTTCTTTCCTAGCATTAATTAACTCAAGTTCGTTAGGACGTTGAGTCTGCCGCACAGTTTTCTCTTGTTTGTGCTAAATCAGGTCAGAGAGGGAAAAACTTTTCAGGCAGACGCTTGTGTTAGCCGAGAAGAATGAAGAGGCGAATCAAGCTGATATAACTATTACATCAAATTATATTGGTCTGTGAGCTTTATTGTGTAATGGGTAAAGGGAGGGTGGGAGATGTGCGTGAACAAATATTTCCTCTGCTTTCAAAAACGAATTTTGTCTAGTGTCGGAGGGACTTCAATGAGAGGCTGTTCCTTGCTTTGGGCTGAATTGGGCTGGCACTCGGAACACGAGAAGCTGTGCTGGAAAGGAGCACGGCGTAAAAAATCAAAAATTTAAAAGTGAAGAGTCTATCATCGGAGTCTGTTCTCTCTATTTACGGCAACAAAGATAAGGAGCGTAATTGCCCTAACCCGTGGCGGAGGCTGTTGTTTGCTTCTGGTGAATTTGTTTTCTTGAAAGCTCTGTTGTGGTTGGGTGTGTGTTTATAAAACTCTACTTTCGGTACTCAAAGCATGGTGCGTGTTGCGAAATCCTGTATTTCATAACTCCTTATAATAAATGGAGCGGCAAGATTCATCCCCCTCAATTTCTGTACCCCAGATTAGAGTCCCTGGATCCAAGCCAAGCCAGACATAAAATCCCACTGACTCATTGTTAGCTAAAGCTTTCTCATTTCAACACTCTAGGGGGGAAAACCAGCAGGGGCAAGCCACGGGCTAATATGTTGTAGGTCTTGCTAGCCCCGTGGAGAGTGGAAATTTATGTGCTATTCATTCACTGGGGAAGTAGTTTGCCAGGGTGCTACTGACTGTTTCTATGACAACCCCAAGAAAGCTTTATGTGTTACTCCTGTTGCTGGAAAAGAGTGAAAGTGAGAACGGGGAATAACCAAAAAGGAAAAAAAAAAGGCACCAATAAATAAATAAATAAACAAACAAACCAGGAGTAGGAAAGTTTTGACTTGCAAGTAATGAGGCCTGCAGTCCCGTCCACACCCGAGAACAAGGCCTGTTCAACTTGGTTTGGACTTACTTCCAAGTAGACATGGCTCAGATTGCGTTTACAAATCTCACACCAAACTTTGGAGCGTAACGCCCTTTCCAAATCGGTGGCAACAAACGGTGAACAAAAGAAAGAAGCCTCTTCTCCGAGGTTCTTGAGAACTTCACCCATGTAGCATCATTCTCCGTTAACGCATCTGGAATGAATGAAAAGCGAAATGGGCTTTTCGCGATAAAGACAAAGATGTTGTTGCTGTGTTGTATTTTTTTTTTTTTTTGGAGGGGGTGTACTTGCAACCCACAGTGAATTGCCATAGGGGGAAAAACATGTCTGTCCGGGGAATTTTCTTTTAACTTTCACTCTTGTATGGCTTTCTGCTCTATCTTTCTTACCTTTCATCTGCAGCAACTTCCAATATACTATTTACCTTACCATTTTCTTTTCTTTCTTTTTTTACATGCAGTTCTTTTTCCTGAATTATTTATATCAAAAGTGTCTATTTTTGTTCAACTTGCCTTCTATCCACTTTCTCTTTCTCTTCTGGCTGGTCTGTTGATTTTTCTGAGCGTGCAAGAGAGACTTTCCGGAAACACCGTTCATTCTATCTCATTTGTGTGGAATAGTAACCTATAATACGGGAAACGATCAATGTTGGTTTCTTTGTTAAGCCCAACCAAAGCTCAGAAACATTATTGCAAAAGCCAACCGGTTAGTGTTATTTGTGGAAAAAAGTGAATTGTTACTTGTGAACAGTGAGAAAGATACTTGTTTGAAACAATGTGCTTTTGTTAAGTTTAAATGGCTAAAAATTTTTACAACACAATCAGACAAATATTGCTTCTCCCCTCTTGCACACACACACACACACACACACATTATAAGAAAGCTAGTAATAATGATGTTATTTTTCAAAGTAGAATCATAGAGTATTGTCACTCCAAAGAGGAATGGTTGTGTAAATCATTGTTTTTAAGCTCTGGCCCCAGCAGGGCAATCCTTTCTAGATTCACAAAATACAATATTTAAAATGGAAGGCAGTTGACACAGACCTCGTGGAAATGGACAGAGATCACATGGCAACTATATATGACCGAGTAAACTCATTATGAGCAGAATCTTAGAGAGGGGCACGGATCAGCTAAAATTCTATGTCTACTGTGGTTTTGCAACAGTGTGAATTTGCGTTAAATTTTACATTCTTAAAAACATCTGGTGTGAAAACCCCTAAAACTGTTGTTTCCCCAAGCTGGATGCTCAATAGCTACTACTGCAATTACAGCAAGTTTGCATCCTGGGCAATCTCTCATGTTGCTCCAATTGCAAACCTTCTATACTATCACTCTTATTAAATGGCAAGTATTTATTCCTACGTAGCCATGTGCACTCTTAACTTTTATATGAACCTATATTTAAACATTAATTAAATCTGCCCTATATACTGTGCCTAGTTTAGAATTAATTTTCCAATTTATCTGTGATAGTATCACATTTCAAGAGAACAGGCATGAATAAGATGGAAAATATATCATATACATCACATACAGATCATGTGATATGTCAGTTTAATGTACTTGTCAACAGTTCAAAAAGAAAGAGATTATTTAAAAAAAACAACAATTAAGGTTGTGACTTTTGTATGATTGTTGTGTGCCTTCAAGTTGTTTCCGACTTATGGTGACCCTAAGGCAAAGCTGTCCCAGGGTTTTCTTGACAGAGTTTGCTCAGAGGGGGTTTCTTCTTGCCTTTCTCTGCAGCTGAGAAAGTGTGACTTGCCCAGTGTGGATTTTCATGGCTTAGTGGTTATTCAAACCCTGGTCTCCAAGTTGTAGTCCAACGCTCAAACCACTACACCACATTGGTTTTTTTTTTTTATTGCACATATTAAATTAAAAGAAATACAGAACAATAATATAAATCGCCCCAAGTAACTTTGGTAAATGGGCATGCTGTAAGGTTTTATAAGTTCATATTCATTTTTAATTTTGACTTGAGTGTCATTGTAATGCAGGCTAGCATTGCCTAGGCTCAGTAAGGAAACAATCCCAGTTGTTGCTTAGAGTGGCAAGCATCAGGGAAATCTGTGTGTTTTGGCAGTGGAAGAAGTGTATCCTAGAAATCGTGGGGACGAAAGGGCACCCCCAGAAGCATCTATCATGGTAGCACTATATGGCTGTTGTTGTTGTCTGGTTGTTGTTGATAATATATAAAAAGTAGTATTTGATTAAATCCTAGCTTTGGACAGCAAAGGAGTGCCATTTGACCTCAGACCACGAGCCTTTTCATACATATGTTTTGTGCTCTGCTGAATTTCTAATCTGGGCAGTTCTAGGAAAGGGACGATGAACCTGCCGATAGAAGAAATTGAATTTTTTTTTTTGCGTTGTCCTTCATTCTGTTTAATCTTCTTCATAATTTGGAGTTTGCTGCTCCTCATGTATGTGCCTGTAAAGTTGTTGTTAATTAATTATAATGTGCTACAATATCTTTTACATGGGAAGCTTTTCAAGAATTTAAAGGCTCCTATAATGTGGTATTTTAGTTTGGTGGGTTTTTTTTTTTAAAAAAATGGAAATGTTGTTAGTTGCTCAGACGTTTCAAAGGAAATACCGCTTTTTCAAAAGAAGCACCTTGTGCCTGAAAGGACCTGGGAAGCTGTACATTCCCAGGTTACAAGGACGTGAGAGGTTGAAATGAAGTTTAAATTTCAGTGACAGGCTTTGAAAATGTTTTGAGGGGAGAAGAGAAGGGCAGGAGTTCATTTTCCCTTTTATCTACATTATTCTCCTTTCTGGGGCTTCAGCTTATTTCCTCCTGCTCCCCAAAATACAGAAAAATAATCTACGTTCTTTTGTGTCTGAGTGGAACTCTTCCACCTCAGCTGCCCGCCTGCACACCCACCTTTAATCTGCCTGATGGAGAGGAAGGGGTAGGATCAGGTATTACCTGTCACTCCTGTGGACAGATCACCTTTGTCTGCCATCCTCTGAGGGTTTGTCGCTAAGGTCACGGAGGGGTGTGGGGAGGCCTACCTTTTTTTCCCAAGCAGACAACATATTTATGAGTGGGAAGTGGTCTGAGAACCTGTATCCTTCTTTTCACCTGGCTCAGATTTGTGAGGCTAGGGATAGCTGGGGGAGAGCCACCCTTCCACTTCTCCCCGAAGGAAGGACGGCAGGGGATGCTGCCACCTTTCTATTTGCAAGTGTAAATCCAAGAGCTCTGATTTAGCTGCTTGCTTCATTGCTGGAAATCTGGCAGCGAGGCCTGGAGCTGGCACTGGGCAGTCGGGAAAGGCTCGGTGTCTTTCATGCCATCTCCACAGAGTACTCCACCTACCCTTGCTAGAGCATTTGGCTTGTCAAGGCCTGAGGCCAGACAAGTGTACTCAAGGTTAGAGGTACTCTCCGAGGCTGATGGGGATACACGGGCGAGGATGTGTGTGGCTGCGCCTTCCAGTCGCCTGTCGACTTACGGCGACTCCATGAATTTCACGGGGCTTTCTCAGGCAAGGGATACGCAGAAGTGCTTCTGCCAGTTCAAATATACAGCTTGTTTTTCTTTGGAGAGACTAGAGCCCTGGTTTGCTTGTAAAGTTCGCCCTCTCTGAAGTAAACCTCTCTTTTGTCTCTGCTGTGTGCTACTGGGAGGTTGCAAGTGCCTAATATGCCCTGTACATGGCCGGGCAAGATTAGAGAAAGCAAGCAAAGAGAGTCTAATAATGCAACTTTATTCAGCTTTTATTTCCTTCACTGCCTTCTCAGATGCCCAAATATTTGGGGATGGCAGTTAGAAAAGTGCGGAGAAAGCATCTCAGGGCTGTACCCTTTCTTCCCTCCACCTCCCAGTTTTAGCTTTCTGGGTTCCCCCCCCCCCCTTCTTCCTTTTTCTCTCTTTTAAAAACTCCTCAGTTTTAACATTTTTCTGTTCTCTTCTTCCATTTCCCTTTCTTTTGCCTTTTTGGGGATTATGTTTTGCATTTCCCTGCCTCATACTGTTATTCTCCCTCCCTCTTTATGCCTTTATTTTAAATCAATTTACTTTATTTTTCTCCCGGAGTTGAGTTCTTGGATTCCCTTTTGGTTAAAGCATGTGGCATGAGCAATAATAACCAGGCAACAAAAAAGAAGGGCGCGCTGAGATGGTAGTTCTTAAAATAGCTGCTCAGTGCTGTGTGACTTTCAAAATAGTTAACATCTTTGCAATACATTTTGTTTTGTCATTTGAAGTTTATAGTAATGGGGGAGAGTTAAAGATTTTGATAAAAGTGAATAGTCCCAATGTAGGATGTGAAACTAATGACTCTGATCTGGCAGTGGTATTGTTAAAAATCAAAACAAATGGCAAATTTCAGGATGGAAACTGCACAAGACTGGGAGAAGGCATAGAAGTCAGTGTAAGAAAAAGATACTTGCTGTAATAGACTGTGTCAGGAACTTTTTAGAAACAGTACCTTTCTGCACGTGGGGGCAAGATAGACATTAAATGAATACTCTTTAGATTGAGAAAAAAGTAGGATAGCGAAATCTTAATTCTGCATACGCAGAAGAGAAAGCGTTCTAACTGGAAGGAAATATTTCTTTCCTTCTGTTTCATTTTGTACAAATTGTTGAGGGTCTAGAGACAACAGAGAGAGAACGAGACGGAGAGAGAAGATGGAACAGCTGCTTTTTCTGAGGCCTTGTGGGACCGTCTTTGCGCGGGGGGGGGGGGAGGTTAAGAGATAGAAGGGTGGATGCTAGGATATTTATTTGTTTAAAATATTTTGCCAGTCCCCTCCTTGCCAAAATCTGCCGGCCAATAAAAAATTTCATTGCGGCTGGACTTGGCTTCTTCATGAGATATGAACTTGTCGATTTGGCAAATTGTTTTCAATCTCTTAACTGCACAATCTCTCTCTCTCTTTCTCTCTCTCTCTCTCTCTTTCTGTGCCACCCCCTCCCTGGTTCCTTCTCTGCCAACCTCCCACCCCCCCTCCACCTCCCTTTCCCTTTGATGCAGCCATTGGCTGCTCCACAATGTGTCTCCTTGCCAAATAGGTGGATCCTTCTTCTTCCCCCCCTTTCTCTCTCACCCTCTTTTTTTTTCTGCTGGCATTGGCACAGGCAAATGGTTGGGGACTGAGTATGAAAGGAGAAAGCAAGCAAGCAAGAGAGTTTAAGAGGAAAAAGGGAAAGGAAAAAAAAGGGGGAAAACAACAACAACCAAATCCCCCATACCCCAGCAGTTGGGTTTTGCCAGCAGCCGATCACAGCTGATTCCAGAGCGGAGTCTGTCCCTTTTCCCTAGACCTGCGATCACCCCTGTTCTCAGGCGGAGGGAACCACATCTAAGTTGCATCTTTGCATCTTTGCCAACGCTGAACGAGCTTCTTTTCCCTCCTCTCAGCTCCCCCTCCTGATCAGTTGCTATTCCCTCCCTGCCTTTTATTCCCCCCCTCATTCTTCCATATTATTATTATTATTATTATTATTATTATTTATAATATTATCGTTATTATTATTACCACCATCACCGTCTTCAGTATTATTCTTTTGTTCTTTGCCATTTTTGATCCTATTTTTCTCTCTGTGGCACGGGCGGGCTGATGTTGATTTATTTCTCTCCTTTGCTGATGTTTCCATTCCTAACTCGCTTTCTTGAAATTTTCGTCGCTTTTTGGCTCTTCTGCTCTTCTTATTGAATAAGAGGTGGTTAAGGGTTTGTAGTGAAGAATGCAGCCAACAATTGCTTTTTCCACCTAATTTAGGAAACATCTTTTCTCTCTTCTGCACACTGTGCACTTCCTTCTTACATTTCTTACTTTTCTCCTTGTTCTCCCCTCCTCCCTCTTCCACCTCACGGCCCCAATATCCTCCTCCTTACTCCACACTCTGCAATTCTGAGCCCAGAATTTCTGAATCGGGGGCTTAGCTTCGCCGGGATGAGCCAGAGCAATGGTAATTATTTCCATTTTTGCCTCCTTCCCACCTCGAATCCTTTTAGCAGTAGGAAAATCTTTATTTTATTTTATTTTTTAAAAATAAAATTAGACAGTTCCCTAAAATTACTTGATTATATAGAAATTATGCAGGGCATTGTGTTTGGCAAGGAGGACCGTAATCGCTTTTGTCTTTGATCCAACGTTGCCAAACAAACTTTATAACTTTTATTTTTTTTAAAAAAAAGTCAAATTTTAGTTCCATGGATTTATACTTATTTTTAAAGAAATGTTCTTGTGCCGATACAGAAATGACATTATTTCCCCAGCATCCACCCTCCACCTCTTCATGTCACTGCTTGTCATCCCTCTTTTGATGTGTTTTCTCTTATCTCTGGTTTGTTGCTGATCAAATTAATTTTTTCTCAGATTGCAATTGTTTTTTGGAATCTTAAAAAATTTAGTGATAATCATGATTTCTTCCCCTCTCCTTTTTTCTTTATTCTAATGAGCTTTTTCTCTTGTTTTGCACCCTTTCTTCCTGTCCTGTTCTCCTCAGGATGAATTCCACCCCTTCATTGAAGCTCTCCTTCCTCATGTCCGTGCCTTTTCCTACACATGGTTCAACCTGCAAGCTCGGAAACGAAAGTACTTTAAGAAGCATGAGAAGCGGATGTCAAAGGATGAGGAACGCGCTGTGAAGGATGAATTACTGGGTGAAAAGCCTGAGATCAAGCAGAAATGGGCATCCCGGCTGCTGGCCAAGCTACGCAAGGACATCCGCCCAGAGTTTCGTGAGGACTTCGTCTTGACCATCACGGGCAAGAAAGCCCCGTGTTGTGTCCTCTCCAACCCAGATCAGAAGGGCAAAATCCGCAGGATTGACTGCCTGAGGCAAGCTGACAAGGTTTGGAGGCTGGACCTAGTTATGGTCATCTTGTTCAAAGGGATCCCTCTTGAAAGTACTGACGGGGAGCGGCTGTACAAGTCGCCGCAGTGCTCAAACCCAGGCCTTTGTGTCCAGCCACATCACATTGGAGTCACAATTAAAGAACTGGATCTTTACTTGGCGTATTTTGTTCACACTCCTGGTAGGTCAGACAAATGCCACCGTTCTGCGGTTGCTGTCTTTTTTAAAAAATGTTTATTTTGTATATATTTTTATATATATGTGTGTGTGTTAAACTTTAAGATTGGTTGCATTTTATCCAAATTACTTGTTTTCCCTCTGTGTGTTTCTTTCATCCATAATTAACAAATTGCTAATTTCAGAAATATACTAGGGTGACCCTATCCTATTCACTCTGTAGAAAAAGTCACAGTGGGCAAATGGCCTTTCTTGACTTCCTGTTTCTATCCTCCCTGTGATGGCAGGAACGTCCCATGGTGAGGAAAATCCCATTTCCTGCAAGGGAAACAGAATAAGAATATGGAAATGTCAGTTTACTAAAGAGAAGAAGATTGGTTTTATTAGAATTTGGAATTAGGGAGCACTTATCTCAAAGTGAGACTTTTGTTTTCTCCCCCTCTCCTTCCTAATTCCCAATGTTGGCTTGATTTAACATACCATATCAGTGTGCCCATGGTTTGCAAACCACAAACATACAGACACGCACCCATAGACATTTTTAGGCAATGCATGGCAACATTTGACTAATGAAATTTTCAGTGTCTGCCACCCCATGTAGGAACAAGTTTCTCGGGGGGAGGAAGCATTAAATTAGATGGTTTGGAATCCTTTTGTTTCCATGGTCTCTTCTTTTCTCATCCCATCCCAACTGTGTATGTGTATGCGTGCCATTATTTAATTTTGTTTTGTTTTCTTTTCAGTTGAAACAGAAAATGCTGGTTAATTTTTAGCCTTTGCCCAGATACACCTAATTTGTTGCAGACTTTGAGATCTGAACAGGCTGGCAGTGGGGTGATTTGTGTGTTTACCTTTTGCTGTACTGAGTTATGTTAAAAGGAATCTACCAATTTAAGTTCCCCGTCTCCCTTCCATTGTTACTCTCCTATTTGTCCCTTCGTTTTCATTTTTTTCATGTTTTTGGTTTAAGTAGCCAAAGGCCCAAAAATCCAGCCTCTTTCCTAGTTGCTCTTCCTTCCTTTTCTCTCCTACCTGCAAATCTCTACTGTGTTAAATCAAATAGGCTACCTTCTTATCACCTCCCATATCCCCACACAGTTTGTATTTCATTAGTTTCAGTCTAATAATATTGTCAGGAGTCTTTTCTCCTTTTCTAGAGTATGCCCACCCAGTGTGTATACAGCAGCCTCTGGACAATGTCAGGAGGTTCGTCTCAGCGCCTGTGGATGGCATTACTGGCACACTCATACCATCTATTCTGCACAGTTCAGGGCACTTTCCAGCTTGGCAAGTAACGAACAGTGTTCCTCAGTACCTCTTCTACAAGTTCTCCCCTCCCCCTTTGTATAAAAGTAAAGACAAGACAAGGCCCCATTGCATCCATCCTTAACCCAAAGAAATCCCCTTCTGTCCTTCTGCCTGGCACAGAATCTCATCACATGTAAAAACATGCAAAATTACAGCACAGGTGCATAAAAATTCTAGTTCATCTTCACTTTTTCAGATATCACCCAAGCGACTTTTCCACATACATAGGCATATATAGGTAAAACTAAGCACGGGACCTACCTCTTTGTGTGTTATCTGCATGCTTACTAGATTTTCTTTTTAACCTGACATTCAGTCCATAATGTGCCTAAAAAGGCATCTTACAAAACTGTGATCAAATGAATTTAAACATTATATTATAACTGTAATTTGAACTGTTTTGCAAAAGTAAAATATGGTCTACATCATAATGACTTATCAGTCAAATCCCACATTAAGCATGCAAATAACTATGTAAATATGTGGGATGAAATATATATTTATATATATATATTACAATAGAAGTGTAAATAATGTATATTTATATTTATATACTGTAATGTAAGTACGTTATATATTTTAGTGATTAATTCAGCTTTTCTTGTTGTTGCTGCAAGGCTACTGAAAAGTTAAAAGTGTGTTTTGGTCCTTGAACATTACATTATATATATATATATGTTTCCACAGATGCATAGTAACATGCACACAGTAGTTCAGGTCATATCTCTCCTCCCCCTCTCAATTATAAATGTTGGCAAGGCTGTCTGCCTAGTCTTAAGCCTTCCTTTAGGCCTAGCACTACGTGTGCAGGATTCCTTCCCTTCTTTAATTTATTTTGAACATGTAAGGATTAAACAACAGGTTTGTTACCAGATTGAAAAAAATAGCAAGGAAGCAGAGGCCAGGGCCAAAGGACCACAGATGAGAGAGAAGGGCCAAAGTCACACTAGATATATTTTCTAGATAATTTTTGTTTTGTTCTGTTTTGTCATAATGGAGAGGAAATTACTAGCATTGTGGTGGTAAAGATGTGTCCCAAAAGCCAAATTTTCCTATTCCAATTCAAAAAAATAGTATTTCATTTGTAAGGCCTCCTATAATTTCTGCATTTGGAAATGAAAAACAATGAAAGCCGTGGCTAGCTGAACTTCGGCAGAGTTATGCCTGATGTGCCACGGGCTTATTTTTTGCAAGCTGAGACTTTGCATAATAGGCCACGGTCGTGCAATTCTATTCCCATTTTACAGAAACCCCTTAGATTTCTATGCCAGATTTAGGGGTAAAAGTAACAAAGCGGGTGAAAAAAATGTGGCGAGATGGAAAACTAAATTTACTCAAAGGTTTCCACAGAACCAGGACAAAAGGGGAAGCTTCTGCCAAAACCAATTGGTTGGCTAGGAGAGGGGGCTTCAGTTGAGTTTTGCAGTCTACCCAGGTTTGAAAATCCATCTAGCATGTGGGCCTTGACAGTAAAGTCCGGGTTAAATAAATCCCGAATGGAACTGACCCCACTAGGCTGCTTTGTTTGTCCTCTGTAGGTTCCTGCCATAGCTCTTAGGAGAAAAAAGAAGTGGGGAATGTAGTTGCCGTAATCTAAGTAGCTGTTGATTTTAAGAACAGGATTACATGTTATGAGAAAAACAGCATCGCTAACCTTCTTAACAATCTGTTTCATTTTAAAATCTATATGTATATACCTGCTTTTCTGTTTTTTGGTTTTTTTAAACAATCAAGCTTGTTGATAATCCAAATGTTGGGGTACATATGTGCTCTCTAACTTGCCTGTTGATTTCGCCCATTACTTTCTCCCTCAAGTTATTTTTCATTTATTTTCTGCAGTCAGACTCTAATGTAGACATAAATCCACTGATTGTAGCACATGCTCGGGGGTTAACGTGGGGCTATATATGTGATATTTCAACAATACTGTTGTTACAGAACACACTAGCTGTGTGATTGCTGCTAAACCAGGTTTAAGAGTCTACTATTAACCACAACTAAATAACTTGGGACCAGAAAACCTTCTCCTTTATAGATCTGCTCATCTGCTGTGATCATCAGCTGATACTTTATGCTACGTCTGCACATGTCCATCGAATGACAATCAGTACATAGGTCTTTTATTTTGTGTGTGACCCAATCTGTGGAACAATCTCCCCAAAGAAATAAAAGCACATGCCAACTCTAAGGTAGTTTACGCAAATGCTGACAACTTTTTTTTTATTGAACTCATTCTTTGATAACTCACAGTGCATGTTATGAATTTCAGTTTCGGGCCACTGATTATGCTATATCATTTTTATTTAGTTATGATTTATTGTTGTATTGCTGTTTTTTTATTGTTGCGCAGTGCCTGGATATATTGTACTTGATGAAAAGTGCAGAAATGTTTTTAAATGCCTTAAAATGTTTTTTTTTTTTAAAAAAAAAACTGGAGTGTTCAGGATAGGTTAAGGGGCTGCTCTTTCTCTTCCTTCCATTGGTTTTCTTCTGTGAGTGATCTGCATGTACATTATTTCTGTAGATATGGTTGTGGGAAACCGTGTTTACCAAGATGGCATGAAGTTTGTCTCTTGAATGTGGCAGCATTCTCTATGGCTTTAACAACAAGGAAAAAATAATAATAATGGAATACAACACCTTTTTGCCTTAACCAGTTTCCAATATAAGCAATACCTTCAGCAGTTTTAAGAACTGCAGTGAGGAATTTTTAGAAGAATAATATGTAGATGACAGCCTGACAAAAATGCTAACTGTCATAACTTCATCACTAGTCTTTAGTTTGTCTCATCTCAGCTGTAAAAATAATGCAGGTTTTTAGCTTGTGTGGGGATAGGATAAAAGGCTTTATGTAAATCTCTCTGCATACCCGCCCCTTCCCGGAGGAAACAGCGATAGGAGTGAAGGGCAATTTTAATTGGGGAAAATTGCATGAGGAAGACTTACAACTCTCTCTCATAGTGCTGGGAGACCTGGTGTTGCTGTTCGGCTCTTAAGAAACCATGGAAAATCTTTATCACAGACCTCCTGCACTAAAGCTAGTTTGGCCACTAGGCTGTGTGCAGATGATTATTCTGGAAGAGGCAATGGGAGTGAACACCCCTTTCCTTGTTAGTCGTGTGCTAGGCCTGCATTGGTGGTTGGGAAACTGAATGGAGGACTAGGTGAAGACAGAGCATTCCCTGGAGTCGGGTGTGTGCGTTTGTGTGCGTGTGGACTTTCCTGATCCCTAGTTGCAGCTGCACAGTCTATGGAATTTATCATACGGGACAAATCCTGTGCAGAAACTAAAATTTAAACTGAAAACCACCCGCATTTGTGGGTTGTTTTTCAGATGACGTTTGAGGATAATCTGAACAGAAAGTTGAAAAAAATAAATAATCACATTTGCAGGATGTTTTTCAGGCGATGTTTGTGTGAAAGAGAAATAACGGGAAAATAACCCCTAATGCAAAGTCGTTAAAACCAGCTCCTTTTTACTTTCGCTAAATTCCAAAAGTACCAAAAGAGCTTTCAGTTTGGATTATTTTTTGCGTTATTTCTCTTTCACGCCAGCACATCTGCCAAACAACACCCGGATTTTAAAATCCCATTTCTGCACAGGATTTTAAGTATTGCTCTCTAGTAGGACTGACTGCGGTTTGATTTTGTTTAATTTAATTTAGCTTCTAGGGGAAACTTTGCACTACAGTACTTAAAAAAAAAATTACTTGAAATAATTGTCCCCCACTTTACTAACTGAACCAAAGCTTATAACACCCTTTAAAACTATTTCCAAAGCATTCCTAAGGACAGAGGTGAACATGTGGGTGCTCATGGCAGTCAGATCAGTAGGTTCCCTTGTCTCTTGCCATAGGGAGCCTTGTTCTGGGGGGAACTGCATGAAAACTGGCAGAATCAGTTTGACCCGAAGCCCACTACTGGGAGCTCTCTCGCTCTTACACATACATACAGACACACACACGTACTGCTGTGAATGACAGATATACAGCTTTCTGAAAAGCTATCTTTTCAGCCTTGAAGTTTGTATAACTCAAAGGCAAATAACAGGAATTCTAGATGTTAAAAGCAAACTGTAGTTAAAAGGGTCTTAATAAGTGTTTGTTTTTTAAAAATAGCAAAGGGCTACCACCCATGATAATACCAACTTAGAAACATACCTTATTGCTTACTTCTTGAATGTCCAGGACTGTAAAAGAACCAAGGTATCTGTCATTGGTAGAGTCATGCTTTGCAAATAGGCAGGATTTCTGTCCTGTCAGCCTTTCCCAGTAATACTACCAGTCCTGTGTCCTATTGTTTCTGTTGTACTGTTGCCTTAATTTATCCGTCATATTTATTTTTATATTATGATTTTTCTGTGTTGTGAATATAGCAGATCTTCCCACACACCAAAAAACAAAACAAAACAAAAAACCAACAGCAGAATCTTCTATCTATTTGCTCTCACATGCATTGAGATTATGGAGTGATTCTTGAGTGCAAAAGAGAATTAACAGCTTGCAATGCTTAATATGAAGCGTGAACACCATAAAGTGTGCTTGTTATTTGCCCTATGGCTTTTGTCCCTTAGGTTCTGTTACTTAAGAATTCATTATTTGTTTGGATAATTTCTGTCATGCTTTACAAATTCAGTAGAACAATAAGTCTAGTTAATACGTCATGGTTTAGTTACTATGTCATGGTGTGGGAAGCAGTTACATGTTGTCTTGTAATGCTGAGATTTTAGAGGCGACACATTCAATTTAGTGCTCCAACATTTGTCAGATTATGAGGCTCCACATTTCCAGTTAATGTATAGGATATAAACCGTTGGCTACACTACACCAGGTGTGTGGTATCTGCTCTCAGTAATCAGTTTCTTCAAATGGGAAGTGCTACTGGAGGCCTTTTCTGTAAAGGGCTTCATACTGTATTTTAGCTTTTGCAAGTTAGTTCAGCAAGTTTCGAATCAGGTTGATAGAACCCCAGTCTTTTATGTGTGATTTGGGTTGACATAGTATAGCTTTGTTGAGCAAGGTGTAACCTGGGGGCTGTTGGCCAATTGGTCTTGTGAAAGATGTGATAACCAACAACTGCCTTAATATGGTTTGGAGGTAAATTTGAGAGTCCAGTGTATGGAACAATGTGTGCAGTGAAATATAATTAAATCATGACTGATTCCCACCCCCTTTTGGCCCAACTGCTGCTCTGTACAGTGATATAATCTTTTTTCTAAAGACAGACAGAGCCATTTGTTCTCCCAAAGTTGTAATGCCACTCTGGCCACTCGGGTGGATCTCTCTCCTTTCTCACCTTCAATAAGATGGAGTGCCTTCTACTTCAGCATGGTGCTTTGGATAGTTTTTGCTGAAATGTACAAATAATAATAATAATACTAATTTCTGAACAGTGATAGGAGTGGCTTTTCCTTTACACTTGTTTGAGCTATGGGCCAACACTGAAAAGCCTTACACCATAATTGAAGATTAGAGGAGCCAGCCTATTCTCTGATTTATGAACAAATTCTGGTCTAACCAATTTTCATCTGGAAGGGAAATATTCTTGGATGGTGGAGCACTGTTGATGTACATCTGACTGTACAGTATAGGTGCTTGAAGCCGTAAGTAGATAGGTGTTTGAAGCAGTAACAGGGTGGTGAATGATAGATAATGATAAGCTGTGGATGGGATTTGGGGTTCCTGAGTGAAAGGAGGAATGCGAGTGTAGAAGTAGGCCTGCTGATGGGTGTGGTGCCTCAGCTGAAGGGTTTTTTTTTTTAACCATCATCAGTAGAGAAAACTCGACTGAATGTGTTGGGACTCATAATTTTCGTGGCTGTGATGCTGGCACTATTCCCAACCCCAGAAAGGTGCTGACGGACTACCAGTGTTCCTGATCCCTTTTGAAATCATTGGGTAATGTGTTATTTAGAATTAGAGTCAGGAGAATGCATATTCTTAATTTAGTTCCTTGTTTTAAAAATATTCACCCATGGTAAGTTATTTGCCAGGAGTTCCTCAGGTGCAAGAAGTCACTTTCCTTTCCTACGGCAGGCAAAAGAAGAAAGATCAGCAAAATTACTTGGGCATCTTTCCCATTCTTCCTGCTCTGGGCACATTTTTCTCTCTGCCCCACCTGCTCTCCTGGGTGCCAGTTCCTGAAAATGCTGCAGCTTGTATGCCTCCTCCCAGGGATTTTGTTTTCTACCAGGTTGAGGCTTGTGAACTTCTATCCTGTTGGTTTTGATGGGCACCAGGCGCAAGATGTCACCACTGATTATCTTTATACACCCTGCAGGGTTGTTACAAAGATCAGGAAATCTCCTGGCTATTCCTGTCTTTATTTGAATTTCTTGCACTGAAAATTGCTCTTTGCAGAGTGGTGGGTCAGGAAAAAAAATAGCCCTTCCAAATACTGTCTTAAATGTATGAGACCTGATTGACTGAAGTCAAGGTACTAACAATGGAGGGAAGAAGATCCCACATACACTGAGGATAGAATTTCTCTGTTTACAGGGGACGCAGAAATAATACTAATTTTAATTTTGTTAGTAAATACATTTTCCTGCATGACTATCAGTCAGATGGATGGATGGATGAGTAATCTTTAAAAGTGAATTGTGTCTTAGTGGAAGCTTGCCATTGGTGGAGGTGAAGCTTGGGAGTGTTTTAAATGATGTGTGTGGATGGCCCATTCCCTGGAGTCAGCACATCCATCTCTTGACCCTCACACTCAACCTAAAAGGAATGGTACTCCTCTTTCTCAAGAATAATATTCTCTTATTTCACATAATTGGCTTCCTTAATTTCTAACCCATCCTGTACCTCTGTAAAAGGTGGGCTAGACATTTTGGGGAGAGTTCTCTCTCTCTCTCTCCCATATTAATACCAAATTTGGGGAGTAGTGGTGATTTTGGGGTTACTTCCTGTTCTACTCCAGAGGAAGATTTTTTTTTAATGTTAGTACTCTTTACTCCGTAGTCCTACTCCTATTCCCCAGCCATGTGGAAAAGCTCCAGTTGCTTTGCAAGGCTGGTGTGTGTGTGTGTGTGTGTGTGTAAGTGTCTCTCTTTGTCTCCCAGTGCCTTCCCGAATGCAATAAAATAAAATTGTTTTTTGGTGTTTGCAAGTACAATATACTTTGTTACTCCTTATTCCTACTCCTACTCATGTAAAAACCTCTTACTCCTTTATTCCTTACTCCTACTCCCCAACCCAGATAATTTTTGCTAAGGGTCTTAATTTAGTCCACATTAAGCAAAGCTATAACACTGAAGTCAAAAGTCAGGATTTCCCAAGCCAGCATATTCCCCATCACCATGTATGGATGAGAGAGCTGGACAGTAAAGAAAGCTAATAGAAAGAATAATAATAATAATAATAGTTTATTTATAGCCCGCTCCTCTGTATATACACACGGAGCGGGGTACAAGTAAAAAAAACATAGATTAAAACAATCCCATGACCCGTTTCCAAACCTCCCACCCCTTAAAAATAGATTAAACAGCAATGATTAAAACAGTTATTTAAAAACATATAGCTACATCCTAACCCTTCCTTATGTGGCCACGTCATAAGTGGGGATCAGAACATGGGAGTAGGCAGGAATCAAAGTCTGGAACCGAAGCCGGGGATAAGGAATTTCAGGGGAAGGCCTGCCGGAAGAGATGCGTCTTTAGGGCTTTTTTGAAGCAATCTAGAGATGTCATGAGACGCATCTCATCCGGCAGACCATTCCAGAGCTTGGGAGCGGTCGCAGAAAAGGTCCTCTGGGAGGTCTGTGCCAGCCTGGTCTTGATAGGCTGTAGTAAGTTCCTCCCAGAGGATCGAAGTTCCTCCCAGAGGATCGAATCAACTCATTTGAGATATGGTGCTGGAGGAGAGTGCCAAGGAAACTGTGTACAACCATGAAGACATGAATCTTTGAACAGATCAAGCTTGAATTCCCCCTGGAAGCCAGGATGACTAAATTGAGGCTATCGTCCTTTGACCACATCATGAGAAGGCATGAATCATTAGAAACTAATATTAGGGAAGGGAGGAAGGCCACATTTCAGAGAGCTAAACTCTATATGATTGGCCATGGCTTGGCCTACAAGACTTAAGCAAAGCTGTAGAGGACAGTGGGTCTTGGAGATGCGTCATGCACAGGGTTACTATGAGGCAAGGTCAACTCGAGGGCAGTTAACAACAACAACAACGTGACACAATAAGAAATTTGAATTGAAAACACTTTCTGTTTTCCCAGCAACTATTATGAAGTGGCTCTGGGTCAGTTCATCATAGTTGAGTTTATCATGCCCTTGAGTCAACTGTGACTCATAGCAACCCTGTGTATGAGACATTTCCAAGTCCCCCTGTCTTCAACCTTTCTGCTCAGGTCCTGCAGACCCAGGCCCATGAACTCCCTAACTGAGTCTATCCATCCGGCATATGGCCTTCCTCTCTTTCTGCTACCTTCCCGCTTTCCTAGCATCATTGTCTTTTCTAATTGATTAGTTTTTCCTCATGATGTGGCAAAGTACAACAGCCTCAATTTAGCCATCTTGGATTCCAGAGAAAGTTCAGGATTAATCTGTTCTAGAACCCATTTTTTTTTTTGTCTTCTTGGTGATCCATGGTATTCTCAGTATTTTTTCTCCAGCACCACATCTCAAATGAGTTCATTTTCTTTCAATCAGCCTTTTTTTTACTGTCCAGCTCTCACATCCATACATAGTGATAGAATACTATGGCTTGGATGATCCTTGCTTTAGTGTTCAGAGTTATCTTTTCACTTTGTGATCTTGGCCAGTTCTTTCATAGCTGCCCTTCCCAATCCTAGTCTTCTTCTGATTTCTTGGCTGCAGTCTCTGTTCTGATTAATATTTGAATTATTGGAACTCTTTGATTATTCCAATTTTCTTTTTGACTACGATGAATTATTGTAGATCTTCCATGGTCATTATTTTTGTTTGTTTTTAATGTTCAACATTGATCCAGCTTTGGTATTTTCCTCCTTGAACTTCTTTAGTAATTGCTCCAGGTCTTTGTTTGTTTCTGCTACCAGTATTTTATCATTTGGGTATCTTAGGTTGTTAATGTTCCTTCCTCCTATCTTCACTCCTCCTGCCTCTGAGTCTAAGCCTGCTCTGTGTATGATATTTTCTGCATGCAAGTTGAATAAATATGCTGATTGTATGAATCCTTGCCTGACCCCTTTGCCAATTGGGAACCATTCTGTTTCTCCGTATTCTGTTCTGACGGCAGGGTACAGGTTACGCATCAACACAATCAGATGTTGTGGCACTCCCATTCCTTTAAATGCATAGCTTTTTGTGATCTATGCAGTCAAAGGTTTTCCTGTAGCTAATAAAACCCATGTAAATTTTCTTCTGGAATCCCTGGTGCACTCCATTAACCAATGTATATTTGTAATGTGATCCCTAGTGGGTTAGTACCAGCACTGAGAAACCTGGTGTATATGGCATTCAGGGAGTAAATCATATTTCTGATATAAGATTTGATGTGAGGCACAGTCCACAGTGGATTGGCTTTCTTCTACCTTTCCACTGAATTGTGCTGAAATTTAGGAGTTACTTGAGAGCTACAGCACCAGGCAGGGTCAAATATGAGGGGAGGAGGGGAAAAAAAAATCTGACATCTGGTATGTAAACTGTCAGAGCCTGCCGCCCAGTGAGTTTTCACTTGTTTCTCCACTTAGGTGTCCGATTTGAAAGATCCTTTCACTGGACCCAGCAGTGTCAACACAACGCCACAAAAGCCTTATTTTAGTTCTTGTTTGCTTTCATTTTCCAAGGCAGTGGGAGAGGGGTGGGGTGGCTGACTGTGTGTGAAGTCAGCTAAGCAGAGCTAGTGTAGCAAGAGGAGATGATGTGGCCTCCCATTTAGGAACCTAGTTTTCTCTTCCTCCATGGGATGGAATCGGGCCCTTTTGGGTAGAGGAGGGATGTGGGGTCAGGGAGTTACTGTCTCATCCCTGGCTGCTTCCTCCTTGCTTCTCCAGGATCATCCAGGGTCAACACAGGATGACTTACATACATTATACAGGCTGTATCTCATGGCCTCTGCTTTTTCCTGGTCTCCCAGGCAGGTCAAAGGGAAGAGGAGAATGGTTTTCGGAAAGGGAGCAGTTATTACTGCCTTTGCGGATTGTGTGGCTTAGAGGTATGAGGATGACAGCCGCTGATCCACCCCTCTAATGTCTTCCTAGATTAGAATAGATCTATCTGAAATCTGCAATTTTGGGATTAGGAAGGAAGGGTGGGGACCTTAATGACAGAAAACAAGCTAACAATGCAATTTGTAAAATGACTTAATTAATTGGATGCTTTACTCCTCTGTTTATTTCTCTTAAAATGGCAATAAGTATCATTTATGCTTCTTATTTACTTAAGGAACCAGGATAGTTAAGAGTTCCTTCTGAAGCATTTAAAAGCAGTCCTTTTGAAATCTATGAAAACTGAAAATGAACATAATATTGGAGTTGCTTAATGTGAGATAAAGTGGTATATAAACGAATCTACTATTGCTGTTTCTGATTTGAAAACTAATATAGTGGGTCTCTTATTCAAGAGCTACCATCAGCCCCAGTGGTGTACCTTTTGTCCCCTAAGACCAAACTGTTTATTTCTGAGGTAGCATTGGATTACCATGTTGAATAATGTTGGATAACATCAGAGAGCCAGTGGTGTAGTGGTTTGAGTGTCAGACTATCACTCTGGAGAGCAGAGTTTGAATTCTGGCTCAGCCATGTAAACCCACTAGGTGACTTTGGGCAAGTCACACACTCTCAGCCTCAGAGGTTGGCAATGGCAAACCCATCTGAACAAATTTTGCAAGAAAACCCCATGATAGGGTCACCTTAGGGTCACCATAATCAGAAATAACTTGAAGGCACACAACACACACATATTGGATTGGCATGACAATATGGGAGGAAGGGAAAACTAACTGTTATTATTGTTGTGGTTCTAAGTGTGCACAGCCGCCTTCACAAATGCAAATGTTTGTGATGGCATCTGCCAAGGTATGTTAGGGAGCTATGGCATGATAACATTTTCACCAGGGATACAGTATGGCGAACGGACTATTGGGTGAGACACATAGCTAGTTAGAGATGCTGAGATATAATTGATGTTTACTTAGCTAACCTGAAATCAATTCTGGTTTGTTATCATTTGCAGTATGCCTTAGGGTTGCCCTAAATCAGAAATGGCTTGAAGGGACACAGCAACAATAACAGTCAGGCCTCCACATTTATGAGGGTTAGGGCACATAATTCATATATTCTTATCTCTGTGGGCAAAGGAACCTGAGTAAAAGTGGTTTTATTTCAAGCATTTATGATCTACAAAACCTTGTTTTAGTTTTCTTTACCATGCACACTGTGTGTCATTTTTCCACAGTAGGCCACAAAACTAAAAACAAAACAGAACACACAAAATTAATTATTGATGGCAAACTCATAAAAAATCAAATCAAAGTTACACCAGTGAAAGTCAGGTTTCAACTATATAGCCCTTAATTGTAGCCAACTGCATTTTTTTACCTATTAAGAGTTAGGGATATCTTGGCAACTCCAAGAATTTAAAGCTATTGGCTATAGTGGCACAAATATCTGCCTGCCTTGGGGTATTAGATTAGCCAAGATTTAAGACTGATGGTCCTTTTACACTACACTATTTTATTTTGCTATTTATTATTTATGATTCCCCTTTAAGTGCCATCTTTCCATCCTGTGGAAGCCTGGGATTTGCTGTTTAAAGAATTCTCAGCTGGAGAGCTCTAGTACCTCACCAACCAGACATCTCAGGATTCCATCGGATGCAGCCTTGGGAGTTAAAGTGGAATCATAGTGCTGCAGTTGTATAGTGTGAAAGGGCCTTAGAACCAAAGTAGATATGACAGTGACAGGCCTTTTTCTTTTCATATGCCCACTCTATTCACAGATGAAGTGGAAGTTAGGGCATCTCTGATAAGAGTCAAAGGGACACACTGAAGAAAGGCACTGAGCTTTCCCTCCTCCCATGCCTTACTTACTTCACTTGACCATGGTGCTCCATCTCTCTTTCCCCAGTCCTAGTTGACATTGCATCTAGCATACAGAATAATGCCTGGAACAAGTCCAAAGTAGGGAGGTAAGATGTAGGAGAGGAGTGGAGAAACTGGAGCATGTCCAAAGGAGGGTGACTAAAATGGTGAAGGGTCTGGAAACCTTGCCCTATGAAGAACACCTTAGGGAGCTGGGGATGTTTAGCCTGGAGAAGAGAAGGTTAAGAGGTGATATGATAGCCCTGTTTAAATACTTGAAGGGATGTCACATTGAGGAGGGAGCAAGCTTGTTTTCTGCTGCTCCAGAGAACTGGACTCGGAACAATGGATGCAAACTGCAGGAAAAAAGATTCCACCTCAACATTAGGAGGAACTTCCTGACAGTAAGGGCTGTTCGACAGTGGAACACACTCCCTCGGAGGGTGGTGGAGTCTCCTTCCTTGGAGGTCTTTAAGCAGAGGCTGGATGGCCATCTGTTGGGGATGCTTTGATGGAGAGTTCCTGCATGGCAGGGGGTTGGACTGGATGGCCCTTGTGGTCTCTTCCAACTCTATGATTCTATGATTCTATGAGTTGGTTCAATATCCCCTATCACCGACATGCACTTATCCTGTTACAGTAAAATATGTCTTCATCCTCTCCCCCAATTTTTAACTGACACTGCTGACTCATAACATGTTCAGCTCTCATTAACCTTCTGATCTTCTCTGAGACTTTAGTGAGTTTCCAGTTGCCTTAAAAATAGCATATGGGTTGACCACCCTTTTTACAAGCACAAGGTTTCAGGTTCAGTCCCTGGTGTTTCCAGTGTGAAAGCTCTCAAGTACTAGGATCAGTCTGAGAATCAGATACCTTCCAAATGTGTTAAACTACACACCTTGGTCTCTTCAACCAGATTGCTTAGCAAGCCATAATTAATTAGGGATATATTTGTTTTGTCTAAGAGTTTTGAGTTGGAATGAAATAGCTTCATATAAAACAGCAGCAAACAATGAAACGACCAAATATATTTCTTGGTAGATGTTTCACAGTGCTTAGACTAGACAGGAGTACTCTTTTTTATTATTAAAAATTTTATGAAACAACATAAAATTTAAAATGTACAGTCCAACAATCAGTTAGTCCAAGTTATACATTAATGCCATATCTTAGTATCAAGCAAATAAAAAAGGAAAAAAGAAAGGAAGAAAAATAACAACAACAAAAAGGTATAGATGCATATTTGTATACATGTATATACGTCTGCATAAATATATACACCTGTTTTCCTAGAAATGAAGACAAGCAAGTATGTCAAGGACAGGAACAATTCCTAGTCTTTCCATGTTCCATCCAATCACCATCCTAATATTGTGATTGAGATCTTGCTAATTCCAGCCTTCTCTCTCAAGCCTAACCTCTCTCTGTACTTTCCTTCCATGATTCCCCTTCCACGTCTTTTTCTTTCTGTAACCTTTCAGTTAAACACTCTCCTTTGCTCCTTAACATCTATCCTTTCTTAACTTATTTGCTTCCTCCTCCAGCCTCCAGAACTCACAACCTTCCTACACTGTTCAGACCTTGTGCTACATTCACTCACCTTCCTCTACTTTCTTAACCCTCTAACTACTTAATGTTACTCTTCTAACATCCTGTGTTGTGTCTTTTAACACTTCTGCCCAGGGCCAGTGGAGTAGTGTGAGGGCCTAATTCTGGGATGGATGAATTATAAGGTTTTATTAATAAAACTTTTCTCATATGAGGAATAATAATCAGTAGTCATATATGAAGTATCCATGCCAATTGACCATGGTTGCAGAGTGAATTGTACAGCTTCTGCTTTTCACTGGAGAACTGAGTAAAAATCAGAAATTAGATATCAGTGATGCATTGTATTCAAGACTGGCAGTTCGAGGCCCAATCACTACAAGACGAAGTGATGTCCCATCACTAGTTCCAGCTTCTGCCAACCTAGCAGTTCAACAGCATGTAAAAGTGCAAGTAGATAAATAGGTACCACTTTGGTAGGAAGGTAACTATGTTCTGTGCAGTCATGCTAGCCACATGATCACAGACTTGTCTTTGACAACGCTGCTACTATGGCTCAGTAACGGAGATGAGAACTGCCCCCAACAGTCGGACATAACTTGACAACCTTGTCAAAGGGGAAATTTTACCTTTACCTTTGCAAAGAAGTTTATAGAAAATCAGTATGGCGTAATGGTTTGAGCATAGCACTATGACTCTAGAGACCAGGGTTGAAATCCCCACTCAGCCATTGAACTCACAGTATGGTCTTGGGCCAGGTACACTCTTTCAGCCTCAGAGGAACGCAAAAGCAAACCCCTTCTGAACAAGGTTTGCCTTAGTCAGAAATCACTTGGGCACATTGTATCTCTTCATGTTGATATGACCATGCAAAGAAGTTTATTGGTCTTAATGCAGGCACTAGTTTTCAACCCATTTGAAGGTTTGCCTAGCAATCTACCAGAAAAAGTAGGAGGGATATACATTCCCTTAAAATTCTCAAGAAAACCTTGATGGAGAGAGCCATAGCAGGCCTGCCTGCATTGTGATGGAAACATAGCCATGATTGAAACTGAGGTATTTATAAATTTTCTATGCATTGATAATTTCCCAGAAAATGTTTCTTGTCTAAAATAAATTGCCTATACACAAACAAGGCCTATAAACATTTTACTTGAGCTCAAAGGGAAATAAAACTCTTGTCTCCATAACAATTTCTTAATTTGTTTTGCTTTTCAATAATTAGCTGTGATTAAGATCTAGAATGAAATTTTACTGTAAATCAGTGTTGTTATTGTTATTATTGTGTCCCTTCAAGTTATTTATGGCAACCCTAAGGTGAACCATGGGGCTTTCTGGGGCTGAGAATGTGTGACTTGCCTCGGGTCACCCAGTGGGTTCCCATGACCAAACGGGGAATCAAACCCAGGTCTCCAAAGTTGTAGTCCAATACACCCCATGCTGGCTAAACAACAACAACAGCAACAACAACATATTCATATTTATTTATAGCCATCCTTTCCCCTGCCCTGGGACTCAAGGTGAATTAAAACAGATTATTAAATTAAAACAGATACATTCAAATGGTCATATCATACAAAAGTTAAAATATAATTAAACTATCATTAGAAGAAGAAGTAATTTAAATGCACATCCATTTAAAAAGAAACAAAACAAAAGTAGGCAATAGAGCACACAACTAAAGACTCTTTCCCTATTAGTAACCAGTTCTCAAAGGCCTGCTGAAAGAATGACAAGTGTGCCTGCTTATAGCAGGGTAAAGAGGAGGGTGGCAGATGAACCTTTCTAAGGCTGTAAGATATGAGGTTTGTGAAAGGTGAAAGACAGTAGAATCTGTGGGTGTACCTTACCACACAATGTTGTCTCTGTCCATTAGCTGGTCTACAGTCCATCCATTGCTGGAGCACTCCTTTCTGTTGATGGGCAAAACCCGTCAATGCCTCCCAATCCCTCTGCTTTTCCACTGTTGACACATCTGTGATAAGTTTCTCCTGAAGCAGTTCCAATATGCCAGCAGTCACAGGGAGCGTGATTCTGTTCCTCTCCCCTCTTCACCTGACCCCCAATTTCTTTTCTTTGTTTACTTATTTTTACAGTGGGCCCTTGATATCCACTGGAGTTTGCTTACAGGACCCTCTGTGGATACCAAAACTGGTGGATGCTCAAGTCCCATTAAATATAATGGCATAGTACAATGGCATCCTTTATATAAAATGGCAAAATCAGTGTTTGCATTCTGAAATTTATGTATTTTTAAAAATATTTTCAATCTGTGGATAGTTGATCCGTGAATTTAAAAAAATCTATAAATACATAGGGCCAACTGTATGCAATGGAGTGCCATAATCATGCAATTGCACTATAAATATACTGTAAATAAATATAATCCAAAAGGTATAATGGGAATGATTAGGACAGGGAGACTGGGCTACAAAGTCTGCTATGTGTAAGGCAGAGGCCAGGACAGAAGCAGTACCATGACAATTTGGATGAGTTGGGTAATAACAACTGTCCCCAACCCAGTATATTTGCATTCCCTAGACTAATGTGATTGTGGCACTTTATGAACCTGGTATGATAAAACCCTAAGTAGGAAGTTCCTAGAGGCTAGGAACAGCTATTGAGAAGGCTTGCTCCAGTGTTTCTACCAGGTATAGCTGTAGGAGTGATGGGATGGGGAGCTGTGATGTGTGCAGCCCACACCAGGTGACACCCCATAAGAGGGGTGATAACCAATCTGGCCCTCCTCCTGGCTTTGCAGCACAGCCTTCTTTGCTACCGTGAAGGAGAGAGCTGAGCACGCCTCTCCTGGTTTGTCAGAGGTGGTTTCCTCACGAGGAGACCTCCAGTGCCACAACAAAGAAGAGGATGGCCTCTCGGCCTCTGCTGTCCCCGCAGCACCCTTCTGCACCGGGTGACACCAGGGGTGGGAGACCACTCATGGAAAGAATAGTCTCCACTGAAGACCTTGGAAAATGGGCAGTCTCTCCTGGAAGAATAAGGTATAGAGCGTTATAGGTCCTAACTATATAGATTTGTTCTGGATAACCCACAATGAAAATAACTTATTTATACTTTTGACTTCCAGGTTAAAAGTTGTATGTGGGTGCCACACAAAAGTGAAAATTGTCTTCTGTAATATGTCTTGTAGCTTTAAAAATATACATCCAAAGACACCAGTTATGTGTCAGAACAGGAGTGGTCTTCTGTTTCAGTGTAGTCCGAAGATGTGATAGAGCAGCAAACCGTAGTGGATAGAATACCACTCCTTATTTTAAAGCTGAAATAAGTCATTTAGGTGGAAGAATTATGTGAAATTTATTCCTTTCCCTATCCATATCAAGGTCCATTGAACTGTAGCAGAATATTGAGATTTGGTATTTGGGAGGATAGATTAAGCAGGCAGCTCAATTTAACTACTATCTTTTTGATCCACACACACACCTTTTGGCATTGGGCAACTTGAATGAAAAGCAGCAGGAATTTGAAAAGCTAGTGTCACCAGTTTGTGATTCCTGCTGAAAAGCAACTGCCATGGAATTACTGCTTCAGTAAACTCATCTTTGGAATCCAAATTCCAAAAAGACTTCCCAAGTATATGAATTCTCTCTCTGCTCCCCCACCCCTTAAAATCTTGGCACTGTTACAGGAGAAAAATAAGTTTTGACTTGGCTGCTCACTTCTAGACAGCTGTTTTGCATAGAGCTTGGAAAAAAACTGAAATCCTCTTATGCTTGTTAAAATAATGCATTTTCTTTAAACACACACACATACACAAAGCTGGTTTGCAATCACCTCCCATCACCAGGAAAGGGTGATTTCCTAGAACTGGAATAACTAATACCCCTGTGATAGTCACACTAGTTATTATTTCATGGGGTGGTTTCTATGAAGAATGTATCATAGATGCAGTGGAGCTGTACCTTCAGTTCATAATTTGGTAATCAATGAGCATTTGTTCTTTCTGCTATGGGAGAAGAAACAATGTGAATATGGAAGAGGGAGGTTTTTGGTGCTAGCATAAAAATAATTGTGCAAGAGACTTTTGGAAAACAAGTGGATCAGCCGATTAGTCTCTGTCTTAAAAGCTTGTTTGTTTGACTTTTAGTTTTAGGCAAGACTGCTGACTTTTAGTTTTATACAGGATTGTAGTGTAGATCAGGCATGCTGTATGCCAGTGGTTCCCAACTGAATGTAAAATGTAGACCTGCTTAATTTTTCTCTGGTGTCCTTTTTTAAATAGGCCCAGCTGCTTCTGGATCAGGACTGGAGAAAATGCAGGGCTTCTCTTGTGTCCTTCCCAATGTGCATCTGGAATATGAGAGGGGAGAGTTGCATCTGAGACTGTCGAGTAGGAGCACAGTGGGTGGGGAAAGGGCAAAGCACCTCTGCGAATGCCTGACCTCTCGAATTTTGATCACACCTTTGAAAAGCCCTTTCCTTTTTACAAAGCGCCCCCACAATAATATTTTAGATGTTCTTGTTTAAAGTCCATTGTCTCATTGACAGACAACAAATGTGCACTGGACATAAGTCAGGGATCCACAACCAACTGGAACTCCTGAGTTTGGGTTTGCTGTGCATCTCAGAATTGTGGGGGGAGAGCTTTTTTCTCTCTCTCCTTCATGCCCCACATTTTTACTGCAGCAAATACCCGTGTGTCTGAAGTGCTGTGAAAAAATGAATTATGGCTATCAGTTGAATTTTGCTTCACAAGCAGAATCTGTTGGCTATAAATATTTTTCAACTATGAAGGAATGTCTCCCTAGGTCAAACAGAGAAGTGATACAGAAAGAAGGCTCCATCATGTGGAGATATCAGCTCTACAGACACTTGATGGATTAAAGCGTATTCTCTCCTGCTGTCTGTAGAACAATGAGGTCTGGATTAAGTGTGGGAAAGTAATGATAGAGCTAGTTGAGGCTGGGATCTGATGACTTTGGGATTCTTCTGGTTCCACGATTATGTAGTTCTTGGTCTGTTTAAACACATGCGTCCATTTTTATGAGAGAGAAAAGTGTATCCTTCTCTGTTCCATAAAACAGAGGATGGTGGTACAGAAGAAGGCTCTCTGATTTACCTAGCAAAATACTATCTAGTATATCAAGTGAGAGATATGCTTTTATTGTGAAGTGCTGAGAAGGTATTTAGGAGAGCTGATTGTTTTCAACTTGCAACTCAGAATAATTAATAACTATCAAGAAAATGTACAATTAATACATACACATTCAGACCCTGAAAAAGATCACATATATATCACATACAGAATCGTAAAACCATTTTGTTACTCCAGCTTTGGATTTGCAAGAAGAATACATTGGTAACTCTGTGAAGTAATACAGCCTGTTAAAACAAGCTTACCTATTGTTTCTAATAATAAAGAAATTTTCTGTGCTGTAAATTTTAGTTCCATTATTTACTGCTAGATTTACTATCTGTACTGTTTCTTTAGATCATAATATTTATTTCAATCACGTTATTTTAACATCTATCCAGACCAGTCAATGGCTAAATAAATGGCATGGATAATTTTAACTTTATTTCAATAAACCCAGAAGGCTACCTTCATAGAATATGCAAACTATTTATAACAAACAGATAAATATGTGTGTTGTTGGAATAGTAGATTGCTATATATATGTTCTGTATCTAAAGGACAGAATCTGCTCTAGTTTAACCTAAAACCTGTGAACAAATAAAGAAAATAAAACAATGGTCCACAGACTGGAAACACTCATATGCATTTCAGTCTCCATGAAAGGGGACATTAGGGATTGCAGTAACCACAGGAACATTGCATTAATCTCCCAGGGAAGCAAAATGGTGCTCAAAATTCTACAACAAAGCCTTTTACCATTTATGAAACAAGAAATATCAGATGTCCAAGATGGATTCAGGAAGGGAAGAGACACTAGGGACCATATTACAAACATATGTTGGATAATAGAGTGCACCAAAGAATTTTCAAAGAAAATCAGTCCATGTATTATATAGATTATAGCAAAGCCTTTGATTGTATAGATCATGAAAACATAAAGAAATGGGTGAACCACAACATTTGATTGTCCTGATGTGTAACCTGCATTCAAGACAACAGGCTATTGTTAGACAGAATACAGAGAAATTGAATAGTTTCCAGTTAGCAAGCTGGCCTGGCAAGGCTGCATTTTATTACACTATTTTACAGTGGTCCCCCGGGTTACGAAAGTAATCCGTTCCGGATTACTTTTCGTAACCCGGAAATCTTCGTTTCCTGGGGGACCGCTTTGGTGGACGGACCGCGCAGCCAATTTAAAGGGGCCGCACGGTTTTTCTCATTCGTATCCCGGGGGTTTCTTCGCATCCCGGGGGCTTTTTTTCACCCCCAGCTCTTTTGGCTCCCAGGGATTTCATTCCCCGGGGGCTTCGTATCCCGGGGGACCACTGTACTTGTTTGCTGAACATATCATGCATAAAGCAGGATTAGATTCTGAGGAAGAAGGTGGAAAAATGTGAGATTTTTTTGCATCTATAACTTTTTATCTAGCCATTCCTTAATGTGTATCCTTGTTCCTCATCTGAGCTGAACTAATACAAATTTTAAGTACATCCAGGCATAGGAATAGGAGAAATAAATAAAATGTTATAGTGAATGACAACAAGAGCTGAAGACAGAGGAGCAGAAATTGTGGGGTGTGGCAGGGTGTTTTTTACTTCTGTTTCTAATAAATTCTAGTAAATAGTGAACACACAAGACATAATTTGGAATGCAAAAGAAGAACCACAGCTAAGGCTGGGATAGAATGTTCTCTGTTATTTTTTTTAATGAAGATTTGGTTTTAACCATTCAATGTCTCTCTTACCTTGGAAGGAAAATGTTGTAAACATGTTGTCATCCAAGGAGCAGAGAGAAAGATTAAGTTCATAGAAGGTCTTGGTGATGATGGTGGATTCAAATATGATGCTATGTGTTTTCCCCCTTCTGCCCTGCTGGAAAATACTGAGCATGGCAACCCTATGATTTTTGAAGAGAAAAACATGATGATTAAACAAATAAGGTGTGAATCTTCAGACATGCATAAAATCCCAAGTGTAATCTATGGCATCATAGATTACATAGTATAGTATAGCTTAGCTATGGAGTGTGGATGAGAACATTCCTCAACAAATAAGAATCCTGGCCTTGCAGGTAATGTTGCTTCAGCCCAAAACTGGTAGCATTGCAGAGAATGAGATACTGAAAATCATTCCCATTTCTGTTTGCTTTTTCTGTCACTTTTTCTGCTCCTTTGGATGCATAAACAGTATTGCCACATGCTCAAGTGAAGTTTTAAGTTACAGCAATGCTAGTAATGTGGGGACTGAAGGACGTTTTAATTCAAGGAGCAGAATTCTTGTTTGGAACAATATCATCCTCATCATCAATCATCAATCATCCCCTCCTCTTCCTGCCCCAGTTTGGGACTCTAGGTGGCTTGCAACAGTTAAATATAGTTAAAAGGTAACAGCATACACAAGTTAAAAAACAATTAAACCTTCATAAAATTGAATTTTGCCCCCTACCCTGGTAGCTACACCCCTAGACAACTCAATTTTAAATCAGTCAAGAATGAGGTGATGAAAACCTCTGACTGAAACCCTAGAATGCTGTTATCAATCCTTGTAGATACTAAAATAACAGCTGGACTAAAAGGAGCTTCATGTGTTATCAGTTCTGTCCTGTGGGGAATTTTTCAGGGAGTAAGTTGTCCTCAGTCTTGCTGAAATGCAGTGGACATTGGTATCTGAGGTTTGGTTCCAGAATAACCCGTGGACACCAAAATCTGTGAATGCTGTAGTTCCTTTATATACAGGTGTGTAATAAAATGGCATCTCTTGCATAGAATGGCAACATAAAGGTTTCGTTTTTGGATTAAAATATACATTCAGTCTATGGATGATTGAATCTATGGATGCGGAATCTGAGGATACAGAGAGCCAATTTTACCCTGAAGGGGCCAGATTCCATATGATCTTGGAAGCTAAGGAGGGTCAGCTCTGGTTAGTACTTGTATGGGACACCATCAATTAATACCAGTGAATATTCCTTGCCTAAGAAACCCTGTGAAATTCATGGGTTTGGCATTAGTTGACAGGAGACTTGAAGGACACATGCGCGCGCACACACACACACAAGCGGTGCTCAAATAGAGCCAAGCTTTGCTTTCAGCCTTGTATGTGGGCTATTTAGGCTTATGCATCAAGCACTCCCCTGGTTGCTTGTGACCTCTGAGGATTGTTTCTTTTCTACCAGGCTGCTCAGTGTTTGTACATTGGAAGAGGGTGCCGGGATGCCATGAATGACTAAAATAAGGATGTGCTGGCGAATAGGTTAGTAAAAAAGAAAATAATAATTGTTAGCTAGTAGGTTTAGTTGCAAAGCCAGGGACACCAAATTTCAGAACATGAAACAACTGTGGAAAAAGAAAAGCACCCTCACCGTTTAGTTTGCATGCTAGGAAGCAGGGAGGTCCTGTGAATTCCCATTGAAACGTTCCATTTAAAGGTTGGGTTCTGCCTGTGGCTTTATTTTATCCGTCTTTTCTTCTGGTATGAGGATTAAAAATATCAAGCAACGGAGGTTCCTGATTACTTCACTACAAAGGAAGCTCTCAGCCTAATATTGCCTTCTTCAGTCTGAAGGCTCAGTTCAGCACTGGGAAGGATGACATGTCAGGGGGGTGGCACAGCATGACGTGCCAGCTTTCAACTGCATTGTGATGTTTCTTTTACTGCCAGCATTGAGGCATTTTTGATTGGACATCCTCCCCCCCCCTTTTTTTTTTTTGGTTTATGTTTTCCACTTTAGAAATAAAAATAGTAGCTTCTTTGCCAAATGTATGACAAAGTTCCACATCAGCTCTTTCCCCCTGTACATTTTCTCCTCTGGGAAAAGGGATTCTTCTATTTGTCTTGACTTAAAACAGAAAAGAGGATTTTAGACTATTTTATAGCAGTCGCTCCAGAGTCAGGTTCCACTGCCAAGAAGCTGCTCCTGATTTTTTTTACCATTGAAAGCTGCTCCAGATTTTAGGGGCTTTAGACAAAATGACCCTTCTGGATGCCCTTCAAGGATCAAATAGAAAAAATGGGGATGAGGAGCAAGAAACTACTGCCATGACAGTGCGACTGATTTTTCTTTCTTTTTTGTCAAAATAAGTGGCTGGGGAAACTCCTGAGAGAGATTTTCCTCCATCTACCATTTTGTTTTTTCTCACAGTGTTTTCACCCAGTGCAACATCTGGAGCAGTATAGAAAATAACAAAATGGCACCCACCAGCAGAATCAAGTCTGAGTCTCATGGACGGACCTGCAGGACTGCAGAGGCTTCCATAGTTCCATACAGGAGCCCTGGTGGACAGGAGCCCTAGTGGCGCAGTGGTTCAATGCCTGTACTGCAGCCACTCACTCAAAACCATAAGGTTGCGAGTTCAAGACCAGCAAAAGGGCTCAAGCTCGACTCAGGCTTGCATCCTTCCGAGTTTGCTAAAATGAATACCCAGATTGTTGGGGGCAAGTAGCTAACAGTTGTAAACTGCTTAGACACTCCTTAGGCGGTATGAAGCGGTTTTTGTTTGTTTGTTTCCATAGTTGTGCAAGGATTTTGAGGCATTTTGTTGCATCTGATACCATTCTATAGTGCATTTGTATAATGTTGAATGTCCACAAAGGACAATGTACATGTCAGTTGCAAGGTTAAGAAGTGGAGAGGTGAGGACTGTATATAAAATATGATGAGGTTGTATATTGTATGATTTTTCTGTCTGTTTGTCCATCTGTGTATTTCAGTGGCCCCTTGATATCCACTGGAATTTGGTTCCAGACTACCTGTGAATACCAACATCTGTGGATGCTCAAGTCCCAATAAATACAATGGCATAGTAAAATTGTGTTCCCTATATAAAATGGCAAAATCAGGTTTTGCTTTTTGGAATATATATATATATATATATATAGAGAGAGAGAGAGAGAGAATATTTTCAAAGCATGGATGCTTGAACCCATTGATAAAGAATCCATGGAAATAACTATATCTTTTGTCATTTGTAGGGAAAAGAGGGTTGTTTCACTCTTTGTTTAATATACTGTCTTTTTCCTCACATGGAAACATTGGTGGCACACAACATAGACTAAAACAAAGTATAGCTAAAACACAACGATTATCATTTTAAAAGTTAAGTATTAAACTATCCTATTAAAAATGGAAATAATTTAAACCAGTTTAAAGGGGTTTATGTATTTGAAATGTTTGTTTATCACAGGATGTTAAAAATTTCCTGGATGGAGACAGTGACCAGACAATAAATACTAAAGAGAATTTTTAAGGATCAAGAAATCGTAAAGCACTTAATATGCAGGAAACCAGAATATACTGTTCATATAATGAGACATGAAAAATGTAGGTTGTTGCAGCTGATAATTCAAAGCAAAATAAATGGGAAAGGAAATGTGGAAGAACTCTTTCATTGAAAAAAGGATAGAAAATGGTTTGAACCGTGTCTTTCTTTAGAGCAGCCAAATCCAAAGACAATTCAGAGATGGTAATGTCCAACCTCCAGCAGGAGAAAAAGGAGAGGTCAACATTGATAAAAGCATTGGCCATAGTAACTGCCTTCTTTCCCCCACCCCAGCTGAAATAACTCAAAACATAAAACCACCCGATGTTATGGTAAAATTGTGTGTTAGCCCTAACCACATTTTCTAAGACAGACATAATTGATTTCAGTTAAATTTACTTCAAACAGCATAACTAGGATTAGTTGTCCTAAATTTTACTCATTTATTAAAATACCGATATCTCTCACAATATCAAAAGATCTTAAGGAGGGGTTCCGAACACATAACAGTTTAAAAGAATTTAAAACAATCTAAAAGAATTAAAACATTCTAAAGCAATTTAAAACAGTTTAAAGGGTGTATGCAGTACACACCATATCA
Source organism: Urosaurus nigricauda (assembly GCA_034509955.1). NCBI lineage: Eukaryota > Metazoa > Chordata > Lepidosauria > Squamata > Phrynosomatidae > Urosaurus > Urosaurus nigricauda. The sequence continues at coordinate 137,693,300 of JAOEGL010000002.1, forward strand.
AAGGGATACAACAAGGATGGGCTGTAGGCAGGTCTTCCAGGGAGGTTCCAAGTGTGGCCCTTAGGACTGTCACAAATCCCTCCAAAACAAGTCCCCTATGTTTTTTTGTTTTTGTTTGTCTGTTTTGGCCAAAAAGTCTCTGATAAATAATTCTGTTTTGGCGAATCCTCATCCCAAACCTACTACCCCCCCCCCCCCCAGACCCCAAAAGCAGTAGGAATTACAGTGTTGCCTTTGGTCACACTGAATACCAGCCACAGTGATACAGTATAGGGCAGCTCTGAAAAAGGCTGAAGTAGTGGGGTGCATTCCCCAAGGCTCTGGATTGTTTTAACATGGTATAGGAATGAGGGCAGCATTGACACTTGGAATAGCATTTCCCAACTGGGCTACCACAGCAGTGAAGGCCCTTAAACATGTCTCATATGTTTAAACTCAGGCTGGACTGAGTATAACTTTTGCATTGTAAAGGATGTACAAATAACTGAGGTTTGTCAGTAAGTCCCTATAATTTGGAGCACTTACATTGAAGGTTTGAATTGTTTTTTTTAAAGCTTGAACTCTGATCCTTCACTTTTGTATCCAGAGTCCCTTCCTTAATTCCTAGTAGCTATGAAAAGACGATTCAAAAGTATTTTTAAATGGTCAACAATGGGTTTCTCAAGTGTTAAAGAGAATTCTAGACAAGTGAGAACTGTGGGCAATGACAGTCTTCATAGTGCAATACCTGCTGTATGTGAAAAATGCATGAGGTGGTGATCCCCCCCCAAAAAAAAGTATAAGAAAAAGTACAATTTTTGCACTGAAAATAACTCATTTATGCAGAAAAGGTTATCATATATTCAGAAAAACTATGTTCTGTGCAGAAATGGATTTTTGTTGTCCAGAAATGCTATTTTTGTGCTTTTTTTTTGCACAGAATAATTCTTGGAGTGCAAATAGTCTTCCAAAACTGAAGTTTTCTTGCAGTGAGAAGAAAAAAAATTGTTTAGTACCTGCAAGAATTAAAGTTATGGAAATTCACATTTTTGGTTCAGAATTTATCTCAAGATTAGAACTGAAAATTGATTAGGATCTCGTAGTAAAGAGTAGTTTGTTGAACCAAGAACTGTGGGGAGGGGGGGGGGATTGTGAATATTTGAAGGAAGTGGGCTTCCCTAGATAGGGATTGTTTTTTATCATAGCCCAACCACATTTCAGCCCTTATATCTGACCTAGTCCATAGACAGAAAGTATGTATCATTTTTCTTAGAGCTTGGGATCAATTCATATTCATAGACTTTGAAGGGGCCTCAAAGTTCATGTGGTTCAGTTTATCCATTCTTCTCCAAAATCTTGCCAGATTTGGGGCAGAAGGAGAAAAATGTTGGCCTGTGTTGGGAAAGCACTTGGAAACACACTGAGCAGGGCAGTAGCATGCAAGAGCTTTAAAGCTTCGGCTGTCACTCACCTAAGCCACTTGTGGCCACAGCTGATGGAGACTGTAATGTTGTTTTTTCAGATTAGCACTTGCTATCTGATCAGGGAGAGCTGAATGTTAGAAAAGCAACTGAGGTGATGCTTGTAATGAGGAGCGTGGAAGAGTTGGATGCCACCTTTGACAGGTGTTCCTATCATATACAGTTTTAATACACTGTAATGTTTCTCTTAATTGCTTGTATTTGCAAGATTTAATTGTGTAATATGCAGTTTTATGTGACTCCCCCAAGAGATTCTTCAGCCACAAGGACAGGATATGCATTTAATACAATCATTTAAAGATACTGGATCAGTCCTGCTTGGTGGATATTCGTAGCCAAGTGTAACTGCTAAGGCACATATACATTGCAAGGTGGGCACCTCTTTTAGTCTATGGGCCACATTCAGTTCTAGAGAAGCTCTAGGGGTTTGAAGCTAGGCTGTGGGCTGGACCAAAGACAGAAGGATAATACTCCAAATACCAACATGTTAAGTTTAAAGACGTTATTGCCAAGAACTATGCTGGAAACTAAACAGTTTTTAATAATGGGAAAAGCTGAGAAACATGTCACGTCCTGCCGACATTTTGAGAAGAAATGCAGAAGAAAATGGAGGTATTTAGGCTTGCTGATGTTTTTGGGCTGAAAATGCCTGTTGGTCCCCATGCAATTATATCAGTAAGGATGCAAACCTGAAATATGATTTTAGTTATCCAGAGTGTTCTAGTGCACCTAGCAAAAACAGATAATATATCAAAATACAGGTGTGTTGTTGCTAGAATGAAGTAATGAAAAGGAAAAAATGTATCTGTTTCTGTTCTTGGCTGCATGATTCATGAAGTACATGAATCACAATATTTGGATTATGGGCTCAGGGTACATGGCACAAGTAGTGAGAGTGAAAGAGAAGGGAAGGAAAGGAGCTAAACTGCTACATCCAGGACTGTCATGGTGGCCCAGCAGTATTTATCCCTGTACAATAGCATTTGACATGAATGTGGGAGAAGTTGTTTAGGAGCAAAGAGCTTCATTGAGTGCAAACAGGAAGCATTGTACACTCCACAGCTTGGGTAGGGCTTCCCCCAAAGGGGTGTGTATACATGTGTGTATACACACACACACACACACGTACACATACACTTGGCCTTCTGTATCCATGGAGTCAACCATCCACAGCTTGAAGATATTTTAAAAAATGAATTCCAATAAGCAAACCTTGATTTCACTATGCCATTGTATTTAATGGGAGTTGCACATCTTGGAGTTTGGTATCCATGTTGGATCCTGGAACCAAACCGCAGCAGAAACCAAGGGGCCACTGTATGTTATTTGGGGAGGGGCTGTAATTTTGTGCTTGTGTCTCCAGCATCATCATGAAATGGGACTACTGATTTCAAGGACTGGGCAAATTATGTGCAGGAAAGACTTGGCTTTTTGAAAAGTGGAAACATTGGAAACTGGGTGGGGTGGGAGGAAATGACTGTAAAAGATATTCCTCAACACTTTCTGTTTTTCAAATAATGACCGAAATATTTTAAATCACACCTTAAAGCCTGCAAGAGAGAAAGAGAGATCAAGAGCAAAATGCCCTACTGCAAAACTCCTAGGTCCAAGTTTCAAAGGCAGTTGTGTAAACATAAACAATCATGGCATTTACTCAAGCAAGCAATACCCTTAAGACTTGATATGTGAAAAGTGCTTCCAAAATGTACAAGAAGAGAGAAGGCCTTCAGTTGTTTGGTCCAAACTAAGTCTGCATACAGTCTGTGCAGTCTGTTGACTTTGGGGGGAAAAAAACTCTGTTGCTTCCCCATCGGATGAAAAAAAGTATGGACGAGAGTTTGTCCAAAAGCTGCTCTGCTTCTCATTTTGGGAGGCAGGGGAGGACACCCTTCCATTGAGGAATGGTGGATGTACTGGTTTCTGTGGTGAGGCAGGGGCCTTTGAGATTATCCCTATTTCCAGATGAGGGTGGGGGGGGTCTCACTCTCTCTTTTTTGGCCATCCAGCATCTGTCCCAGAGATAAACTCCACACACAACACATGCTACATTACTTTTGTTCGTCTTATAAGCCTATCTTGTTGGGGTCTCCTTGATGTTCACTTGGGCAGCAAGCAAGAAGGAGGTGTCAGAGATTCCCTAATGTGTGACCACCAAGGCACTAAAAGTTGCCCACTTTTATTTATTTTTATTTATTTACACTCTTGAGCTCTATTTGCAGCCTCTCCTCTTTCTTTTTTATTTATGACTGGTTTATTGGGAACAAATTGCTAACAAAAGAACTCTCTTTGCAAAAGACTCTTGTGTCAGATATTATATATGGCCTAGCTGTCACTGTGCTGGAACTTACCTTGATTGTTGTGTGCCTTCAAGTTGTTTCCGACTTAGGTTCATAGCATAAGGTTTTCTTGACAAGTAACATTTTTCAGAGGGGGTTTGCTATTGCTATTGCCATCCTCTGAGAGAGTGTGACTTGCCCAAGGTCAGCCAATGAATTTTTATGCTTGAGCAGGGAATCAAGCCCTGATTGCCAAAGTCATAGGAGTTTATCAGACGACGGAAATTGGAAGTATAATCTAATGGCAATTCGAACGCAATTATGGGGTTTCAAGTTATTGCGTATTAAAGTAGCTCACGCAATTTCGGGCAAAAGGGAAGTCATTCCAAACGCAATCATGGGTTTTACATTATTGCAAATTAAAACATCTCACACAATTTTGGGCAATAGCGGGTCATTTTTGGATAATAGGAAGTCATTCTGAATGCATTCCGAACGCAATTGGAATTCACGTAAATTCGCTAAACTAGCAAATTCACATGAATTCGAATGGGCTCCATTCGAAATAAAGAGAAATCCTCCTGTCTAATAAACATCTTAGTCTGGTGCCCAATCCACTACACCACACTGTTTCTTAACTTACCTGGTCACTCAAAACTAAATGACCGAGGAGTAGACTTATCAGGACAACATTGCAGTAGTTCCTCTTGTCATCTAGTAAACTCTATCACAATTGAGATATAGTCTCTCATGTCCTGTACTGAGTTTCTCTGAATCCCACTTGTGAATACGTTATTCCTCATTTGCATGTTTCTTTGAACAATTTAGCTAATTTACTCAGCTTTCCTCCATTGACCAAACAAAGTGTTCTTCTGTGTAATTTTTGAAATTATGCACAACTCTTTCTGTTTTAAAATGGGTGCCTTATTTTGTACGCACTTTATTTATTGGAAATTATTCTTTAAACCTCACAAATGTGTGAATGCTTGAGGTGCAGGGCATGTTTGTTTTACAAGAAGACTTAGGAGGTGCAAAAATACTGCTTTTGTTGAGCCTGTCAGTTTAACAATATTGCTTTCCATCTGTACTAGAGCTATATCGGGGCCAGTCACTATGAATTCTGATTTAAGCTAAGGTTTTATGTCAAATTACAATTCTTCTAATCTGAATACACTTTGTGATCTTTCTTCTTTTATCAAATTATTGCTTCTGGAGCTGATATGTTTTTAAGTTATTCAGTTACAAGTTTTTGTTTTCAACAGACAATATTAACATTTAAAAGACAAATACATATATCTTAGGTGTAGCATACTGTAAAGTTTTTGCATTGCAAAAAGTATGATTAGAAAGAAATAAAGTAGATGTTACATTATTATTATGATTATTATTATTAACATTTATTTATAGAGTGCTGTAGAGTTTGCACAGCGCTTTACATGTTATTTCTGCAACAGCAGAGCACAGTACTAATGCTTCATATAGGGAAATGTTTCATGTATGTTAAATAGCAAATATTCCTGTAAATTAGTTTAGTATTTTTACTATTCCCATGTATCAGATAGTAGAAGGCTGAAGTTGAGAGAGTGGCTTGCCTAATCTTTTTCTTAACCTTTTTCTATGGGCTCCTCTGTTTATGTATTGAAAGTTATCGATCCTTTCCCCAGGAAAAGACACAGACACATAAATACAGACAATATTTTGCCTAAATTTATTTTATTGTATAGGAAATGGATTTCCTTCATATAGACTTGTCTGCAAAGAAAAGGGGGGAAAAGAACACTTGAAAAACCTTAAAATTCACTGTGAGAGGAGGAATTCAAGTACAGTGACCAGCCAGTGATTGTTCAAGTCCTGTTATATACAATGACATAGTAAAATTCTGTCCCTTATATAAAATCTTAAAATCAAGGTTATATATATATATACATTTTAAAGATAGTTTCAAGCCATGGATGTTTGAATCTGCGAATAAAGAATCCTTGGATGCGGACAGACCCAGGCTTGTGAATGGCCTCAGTTTAAGAAACTCTGGCCTAAGGGGATATAGAAACTTAATGAAAGAAGCACTTCCAGAGCTCAGTTATATAGTGTATTATCCAAAACATGTTTATGTAAGAGATGTTGTACTCTTAACTTCCGGTAGCATATATCCCCATGTAAGCATGCATGAGATGGCAATTTTACAGCACAGTCTGATGCATTTTCTCTGAAGGACTGTGAATCTGGAGAGCAGGGTTCGATTCCTAACGTTGCCATGAAACCTGCTGGGTGACCTTGGGGATGCTCTCAGCCTCAAGAGAAGGCAATGGTAAACCTCCTCTGAACAAATATTGCCAAGAAAACCTCATGATAGAATCTTAGGGTCTCCATAAACTGGAAACAACTTGAAAGCAAACGACAGCAGAGTCCTACTGACTTCAAGGATTCTTACTCCCAGGTAAGTGTGCATAGGATTTTATCCTAATAGTTATCTCCAAAGTTGTGTGAGCAAACTGCAGATTGTGTATTACGCTCGTCCCTCCACATTTGCTGAGGTTAGGGGCACAAGACCCCTGTGAATGTGGGAAAACAGCAAATAACGAAAACACTATGTTTTTTCCTGAGAGAACACCTCTCTAGGAATCTCTAGGTCCTCCAGTGTAACTCTGTGATCAACATCTGACAGACATTGACCATAGAATTGCGCTGGAGGAGCTACAAATGCCTTGAGAAGTGCTCTCTCTAGGTCCTTCAGTGAAACTTTTCATTAAAGTTGACCATAGAGTTGTACTGGAGGACCTAGATATTCCTAGAGAGAACATATTAATAAAATCTGTGAGCAATTAAATCCGCAAAAGTCAAAGCCGCAAATGTGGAGGGGTGAATATCTTGTTTTTCTTTCTGTGCCCTGTTCCAATTTGCTCTGGAAAGTGCCTTAACTAACCTCCCACCCATTGGTCATTTCCATGTCCCAGACCTCTCCCTTCAAGTACCTTTCCTCCCTATGGGGTCACAATGTGCGTTTATCTTTGCAGGCAGCAACTTTGAAGTGTGCAAGCATGGGGCGGGGGTATGAATGAGTGATTTTGAGCAGGGAATGGTAGCAGTGAAAGGAGCACCAGCTTCTGCCGCTTGCCCAGTCCTGATTTTGTGGTGCCTTCAAGTCATTTTTGACTTATGGCATCCCTAAAGCGAACCTATCACTGGGCTTTCTTGGCAAGATTTCTCCAGAGGAGGCTTGCCAGTGCCTCCCTCTGAAATTGAGAGTGCGGGACTTGCCCAAGGTCTCCCAGTGGGTTTCATGCCTGAGCCAGGAATTGAACCCCAAACTCCATAGCCCAACACTCAAACCACTCTGCTACACTGGCTAGTCACATCAAAAGTAGTTGCGGTTTTGTTTTTTTGTAGACAGGCTGTCAGAGTTCCACATGTCCAGTGTCTAATCTGGACTGTAGGTTACCAATTTTCCATAGGCATTAGGCTTTCCTTCCTTCTTTCTTTCCTGTGTGTGTGTGTGTGTGTGTGTGCTCTTTTGTGTTTGGTGAGGTGACAGCTTTCCTCTGAAGGATCTTTCTTACTGTTAGCAGGTGTTCATTGCAGCTCTTTAATGGCAGTTCCCTTTCTCAGGGTTTGTTGGCTGCCAGTTGAGGTGTGAGGCGAGAAGGGAGCCCCAGGAGAGCTCACAGGCTGGCAGCTGCCCTTTCCCCTTCCCCGTGCACACCTGATGCACTGTCTGTTTTCTGTGAGTCTGTAATGTGGTGGGCAATGATCCACCAGAAGTCCTCTGGGAAACCTGGAGGCTCCAGTCACTGCACCATGCAACAGAATGGCTGCTCTGGGATCTGGGCAGTATGTGTATATGTATGCGTGTTTGTGTGGCAGTTGGGCTTGCTGCTGCTTTCACTATTGCAAAAAGGAAATCACACAACATTTGAAGGGACGGCAGGGAGGTGAACAGAAGGGATTCCCATGTTCATGTGAGCTTCTCAGAACACATGTTAACACATAACCAAAGGCGCACTGACAATTTCTGTGGCATTTTAGCAGTATGTCACTTGATTTCATTTCTCTGCCCCCCCCCCTTGATTACCTACTTCAAGCATTTGTGTTCAGGAAAGCTGTAAATAAATCATGACGCCATGTGTAGGTGATATCTGGGTATGGAGGAGTCTGGTATTTTGTGATTGATTTTTGCTTCTCACTTCTTAAGGGGCTGGATTTTGCATCCATCCTCTTCAACTTTGGGGAGGGGTGAAGGTACTTTGTCAATAAGCACCCTCAGATCTCATGTACACAGAGGCTACGCAAGCATTTCTCCATGTGGAAGATAGAAGGTAGAAAGAGATAGAAGAGAAAGAGATGGGCACAGCCTCGAATAGTTGCCTTTTTGGACTGCAACTTCAGTGGCCATGCTGGCTGGGGATTTTTGTATTTGTTGCCCAAAATATAACTTTCCCAAGGCATAGATGGATACTCAGAGAAGCATGGCTACCCTTTCCAGCTTAGTGTACATACAGCACATATGTGTGTATCCACAATGCAGAATTATAGCATTTTGACACTTTAACTGTCATTATGTGCCATCCTATGGCACACTTTAACTGCCATTGTGTGCCATCCTATGAAATCCTGGTATCTGTAGTTTTTGTGGCACTATAGCTCTCTGATAGAGAGGGCTAAATATCTCACAAAACTATAAATCCTAGAATTTCATAATATTGAGTCATGGCATTAGTGTGGTGTCAGATTGTTTTAATTTTGCAACATGGCTACCTGAGTGATTTTTAAAGCTACTCTGGCTTTTCAGGCATTGGGCCACTGCTTCACAAGTATGTGGAGGTACTGATAAGGACCTCTTTCATGGGTACCAGGCAACAAGCATTATTAATTACATAATCAAAGCGCATCAAAAACTCTGTTCATGTGACATGTCTGAAGTCTAGAAATATGAATACAGTACGTGGAATGGGTGGGGTGGCGCTATGCATTTTCTCTGTTTAGAGCTTCAGATGAGTGCATGGAAGCTGTGGTTGGGACCTATGGTGTCACCAAGGGATGCAGTCCACACCAGATGACTCCCTAAGGGTGGGTGATACCACTGCTCCTCAGACATCTGCCTTTTGTTAGAAATGGGCTGTGACATTCTCCTGTATTTCTTTAAAATGCTGAAGAGAAGGTGTGAGTGGGGCGAGGCTCAGTGGGAAGAGAAAGGAGAGGCCCCAGGGTTGTTGTTTTTTTAAAATTAAAATCTCAAATTTTAATTTTAATTTTTTAAAAAAACTAAATTTTCTTTAAAAACATCACATTTTACCAAAACAAACAAACAATCAGTTTCATTTATATACTGCTTCATACCCTTAAGGAGTGTCTAAGCGGTTTACAATTGTAAGCTATTTGCCCCCCAACAATCTGGGTACTCATTTTAGCGACCTCGGAAGGATGCAAGCCTGAGTCAAGCTTCAGCCCTTTGCTGGTCTTGAACTCGCCACCTTATGGTTTTGAGTGAGTGGCTGCAGTTACAGGCATTTAACCACTGCGCCACCAGGGCTGTTTGTTTTAACCACCTGAAACTATGTATATGTAAATACATTTATTCTGTGTATATGATATTGTAATTTAGAGGTTTAAACTTAATTTTGCTAGTTGTTTATGTCACAACTATTACCATTACATTCAGTGATATATGGGGATTATGATTTATGAGTAACATTATACAAAAAAACTACTAAGGATTCTGTACAGTGTGGTGTGAGAGGAGGTTGGAGGGGGTGGCACCATGAGTACTGCACTGGGTGACACCAACCCTACTGTTTGCACTGGTTGGGACCAGTAACTAAAGAAAATCTTTGGACAAATTGAAAGAACAAAATATTAGCACGCTCTATAGAGTGAAAGTCATTTTGTTGCTTTAGAAATGTAATGTTCATTATATACTTTGGTTTGGTACAAAATTATTATGTCTAGTTTACTGAAAGTAGAATTTATTCAGAAAATAAATACAAATTGCAAGTTACTTTACAAATTGTAGTTTTTCTTACAAATGAAACTACAAGATACTAAACTGTAAGAAGTACATGAACTATAAGAAATCTCTTTGATTTTGTCAGTTTATCTGTATCAAGGTTTAAAAAACCCACTATGATCTGAAGAAATTGTGAATGTCAAATATTTTTTTCTCCTTTGGGCCTCTATAGTGTCCACTAGATGTAAAACACTCATTTGTGTAAAAAGAAAAGAGAAATTGAAACCAGGAAGAGGAATTAGAATGATCTGATAGTGTATACCAGTGCTTCTCAGGCTATAGTATGTGCAAGACCACATACTATTTTTTTCTTAATGTACCAAGAACTAGTACCGTATTTGTGCCCATTGGTTATAACTCCCACTGAAACGTGTGACCGGGTGGGAGTTCATGGCTCATATACCAGCAGCAATCTACAGGCACTGCAAATAGTCTACCTGGTACATAGTTTTTAGAAATAATGTGCAGGGAGTACGTGCATGAATTCTTTGTCTTAATGTTTATTCAACATTCTAAAAGAAAATGATTTATTTATTCTAAAAGAAAAATGATTTATTTATTTATTATATTTATTTGTATCCCGCTCTTTACCCAGGAGTGGGACTCAGCGGTTTCACAATATTAGAAACAGAACAATTAAAACATTAACAAATTATTCAATATTCCCTCCTGTCCTCATAACAATTCCTTAAACACCTGTGTGAACAGGTAGGTCTTAATGTGCCGGTGGAAGGCCATCAAGGAGGGAGCCGTTCTGATCTCCCTGGGCAGGATCTCAGAGTCTGGGCTGGTTCATACCAGGAGAAACGGTCTGTCAAATAGTGTGAACCTGATCCATGTAGGGCTTTATAGATGACAACTACAGTATCACCTTGAATTGCACCCGGAAACAAACTGGCAGCCAATGAAGCTGTTTCAAGAGAGGCATTATATGGTCTCTGTAATCTGCCCCTGTTAACAGCCTAGCAGTCGCTCTTTGAACCAGCTGAATTTTCCGAACACTCTTCATAGGCAGCCCCATGTACAGCCCATTACAGTAGTCCAAACAGGATGTAACCAAGGCATGTACCACCATGGCCAGATCTGGCTTCTCAAGGAAGGGGTGCAGCTGGTGCACAAGTTTTAAATGTGCGAAAGCACTCCTGGTCACAGCAGAGACCTGGGCCTCCAAGTTCAAAGCTGAGTCCAAGAGTACTCCCAAACTGTGAACCTTGTGTCTTCAGGGGGAGTGTGACCCCCCATCTAACACAGGCTGGATCCCTATTCCCCGATCCGCCTTCCAACTGACCAGGAGCACCTCTGGATTAAGTTTCAACTTGTTTGCCCACATCCAGTCCATTACTGAAGACAGACACTGGTTTAGGACCAGGACATGATGATTATGATATGTATTTATTTCTTACTCACCTGTCCCCATGGATCAAAGTAGGGGACAAAATAAATTAACAAAAAACAACATCAGTTAAAACATATCAGTAAAAACACACATCAGTGGGAGGAGGCGATCTTGAAGGTAACCTGGATCCAAACCATGTAGGGTTTTAAAGGTACTGTAATAAATGACAGAAGCTAACTGGCAGCCAATGGAGTAATTTTAATACTGGTGTAATGTAACGTGGATGCCCCAGTAATCAATCTAGCTGTCATGTTTTGAAGTTTCTGAACTTAGTATAGAGGTAGCCCAATGTACAATGCATTGCAGAAATCCAGCCTTGAGGTTGCCTTAAAATTGTGAAAATATTCCATAATGTGCCTCCCTGTTTTTACTGAAAAATAGGATTTAGGAAATAACACCCCAAAACCATCCCCCTACCCCCAAATTTTCCATTTCTTCCCCAGACCGTCACATCTTTACCCCAGATATGTCGTGTTAACAGGGTTAACAATTGCTGTCATTTCAGTTTGATTAATTTCCTCAGCACCATGTTGTACCATGCCCCACTCACTGCTCCTGAGATCTCATTTGGAATACATTGTGCTGTTCTGCAAGCCACATGTCAAAAAAGATACCACTAACTTTGGAGAATTATTGAGATGGGAGCCAACATAAGGAAGGTTGCATGAACTCACTAAGCCAACCACAGAAAGAAAAGAAGAGAAGTGGGGAAGGGAGAGAATATGCTGACTGATATTAGAAAAGGGGAAACAGGGAAGAGCTCATCTCTGCACCAAGGATACCAAACCATCTGGAAAACAGATTTAGGTGGGAAAAACACCCTAATTATAAGACCTTGAGAAATCACTTCCCTGTAAACCTGTGGACTGTTCCTTCCCTCACTGTTTTCAAATCCAAATTGAAAACGTTTTGTTTTCTAAAACCTTTGGAATTTTGGATTAATGTTTTATATCTTCGGTATATTCGATTATCTGTGCTGCCTATTTTGTTTTATACTGCATTTTCTCTATATGCATGTTTTTCCCCATTTTATTTTAATATTGTATTTTAGTATTTTAATGTTATTGAATAGTTATAATTTTTCCGCTGTAACTGTTTGTAAAGTGCCATATACATGGATGGTGCTATATACATAAAGAACAACAACAATAATAATAACTATTCATCCAAAAAGTGATTTGTCCTGGGTAATCAGAATCAGAATCAGTACAGTCAGCCCTCCCCATAGGCGGTCTTGCCTTCCATGGCTTTGAGCTTATGTGGAAGGCAAGGCAGGCAGAAATAATGGGGTGCGTATCCTCACCGTGTGCCATGCCGCAAGTGCATGCACCCCATTATTTTCATTAGGGCTTGAGCATACGCTCTTTTCCCCATACGTGGGGGCGGGGGGTCCAGTGTATGTCCACTGTACTTCCTTATAGCCCCAATAAAGGAACATATTTTGACTTGCCACTTTGATGTGACTGCAGTCAATCACAGACAGGTATTGGTTGTACACCCGATTGTCTCAGTCATGTCTCCATTCTGGGAGAATGTTTTTTATTTACTTAATTTATATGCCGCTTTTCTCCCACATGGGACCCAAACACCATATGTAAAAAAGCTAAAAACAATCTGGAATACATTTTAAAAAAAAAAGCATTAAATACAATCCTGTTAAATAAATCATTGATTTTAAACTATTAAAAGCACATTAAAATCTTCCTATTACACGAGCCCAACCAGATTAAAAACTGAAGGACTGGTTAAATAGAAGAGAGCAGGGAGGGAACCAACAGAGCCTCCCTTAGCAGAGAGTTCCACACAATAGTGGGATGTGGGGAACCTAGAAAGGTAAGACTTAAGAAAGTTGATTATTTATTTACTTATTTGAAATTTATATCTCACTTTTCTTCCATAAGGGACCCAAAATCGCTCACACCCTACACTAAAACAATATAACTAAAACATCATGAAACATGGAAATTAAAAAAAAAAAGCATTAAGTACATGCCACTTTAAAACATTGGCTTAAAACAATTAAAAGTGCCTGAAAACCTACCTGTAACACTACCCCAACCAGGCAGAGAATGGAAGGCCTATTTAAAATAGGCAGCTCTTGATCTGCTGGTGAAAGGAGAGCGGAGAAGGGGCCAAGCGAGCCTCCCTTGGCAGGGAGTTTTGCAGCCTGGGACCAGCCCTGGTTCCTCACCACCCATAGCTATGATGATGGTGGGACCAAGAAAAAAGCAATTAAACCTCCTTAAGAATTTGAATGTGTCATTCACACATTGGTGGTTTTTTTCTAGCACAACTATGCAAACAATCTCACCCACATATTTCCAGGTTTGTTATTCACACTATGGAACTGCATCTCTGCGAGTTCTGTTGCTCACATGTGTCAGCACTGAGAATAAAGATGAAGTCAATGATGCGGATGTATTCAAAACACATTCAAGGCATGTAGAGTTTTTTTCCCGGGTCTATTTGCTTCAGTTATTCACATCACCAAGAATCTGAATCTTTTAGAAAAACTGGGGGGAAATCCAACATCAATTAACCTGGATGAAGTGGGTCCCCCCCCCCAGCTTAATCAGATTCATTTGGAATGCATGTGAACAACAAAGATTTAACTCAGATTTTACCTAGATTATTTTGATGATAATTATTTTGATGATAATAATGATGATGATTTAATCTCAAGTGATTGCATTATTCTGGGTAAAGAATCTATTTTAGTGCAACATTATATGGAAAGGCCTGGTTCACACTGGCAGATTCCTCTGTGCAGTCATGTAGGTATAGGTATCTGAATACCTGGGCAAAGACTGGTATAGACCAGGTTGCATGTCTAGGAGCTGGCTGCCATTTTTGTGATTGCAGATGCAGATCCAACAAAAAATGGCTGCTTCTTCCCCATGGATGTAGTCTGTCTCCTTTCTTACAAATGGACATGTATATGTATTTGAGATCACTTAGAAGAATTTGGCAGTATGAACCAGCGCAGAATCTGAGTATTTTTCAGGAAATGTTCTTCAGCTGTCTCTGTTTCTTTGATATCTGTTTTCAGTCATTCCGGCATTCACTGTACAGCTGTTCTAAAAATGGAGAATATATTTCATGAACAATGGTAACAAATTAAAAACAATTTTCGGGGTCAGCCCTATTTTGAAAAATTGCAATGTTGAAAAATAAAAAATACGATAAGAGAGAGAGTCTTACTATATTTGCCTTAGGACACACTAACCATGAAGAATTGTGCGTTTTAGAAATGTAACAATTAAAATTGAACCAGATAAGTATCTTCCTGTTTTCTTCTCAAACCCTGGCCCTGCAAAACTGGAAAATGGTATAGTGTTTAGGATGTTGAAGTTGGGCTTGGAAAACTTCATATTCAATACTATTTATAGCCATGAGATTTACCTTGAGCCAGTCACTCTCCCTTAGCCTGAACTACCTCAAAGGGTTGTTGGGAGGGTAAAAATTGGGTGGCAGAAGAGTGAACTCCTAGGGGGAAAGGTGGTATATAATTGTCACAAATAATTTTAAAAACGGGGGTTGAGACCACCTCATATACCCTTGTACATTGTTTGTGGTGAAAATTAATTTACAGCAATTAACCTCACTAGGAATCTGATATTTGCAAGGAACAATACCTTTGTGGCACTGTTAATACAATTTTGGGTTCTCCAGTGTGAGTTAAGTGCTGGAAATAAAAACCAATTATTAATCATAATAGCTCAACAAGGAGGGGGCAACAGTAAGCGGCTCTCTTGCCTGTATTCTCTGCCTTGTCTGCCCATGTATGTGTTTGTTCTTTAGAAAATTGAAGAGGCCACCCAGGCATCCCCTCTTTCCTAAATTAAAACAAAACAGGAAAGAAAATCTGTGGAACTGTGTTAGAGAAACTGGCTTTATCATGGTAACTGCCAGTGCAGTGTGAAATCTACAGCGATAAGACATGGTTAAGAGTAAATCCTATATTTGAAATTCAGTGTTACCACGGTACAGATCTTCAGTCCCATAATAAGCAGATCGTAGGATGTAGATAATTGTGTTAGTTGAAATGCTTACATTTGCAATGCTAGTACACAGTGACTCTATAAAAGTACAGTTAGCTCTCCATAAATAGTTTTTTTTTAATCCATGGATCCAAGCCATGCTAGGCTTGAAAATATTTTAAAAATTCATAAATTCCCAAATGCAAACCTTGATTTTGCTGTTTTATGTAAGTCACACCATGTTACTATGCCATTGTATTTAAATGGACTTGAGCATCCATGGGTTTTGGTATCCACAGGGGGTCCTGGAATCAAATTTCAGTGGATACCAATGACCAGTATTTATCTGCTAGTAAGCACACTTGGTTCACCATGACTTGCTCTGTTTTGTTTGGTAATGACTTTATTTGACACTCAAGCTCCAAACCTTTCCAAAATCTCAAGACTACTGTGCAAAGAGTCTGATGGCCATTTGCTTCAGTGGTTAGCCCCTTGATTGTCCTCTGGATCTCCTTGTTCTCTTAATATTTCCATGTGTATGACAAAAGAGCATTATATAGAGAAAGTGTCTTTGAATGGCAGTCTACTGAAAGGTATAAATGAAATGAATGTGCTACTGACCATATATATTGGAGCATAGGAACAGAAGGGTGGCAAAAAGGGCTCAAGGCTTGGCTAGGAGGCTGAGTCCCTCTAAAAGGATCAGGCAGATTAGACCACCAAGACCTCTATTTAGTTAATAATAATAATAATAATAATAATTTTAAACAATATGTATAAAACACCCCTCTGAACAAGCAATCGGGGCTGGGTACAGCAAAATTAAAACAATTACAGTTAAAATGTTATAACCCAGTCCCTACTCCAACCCCTTAAAGTTGAGTATCCTTAGGAATTATCAATCCTAAGAAATGTTGTAAATCATCAACTGCACATGCAAAAATATAAAGGCAGCAATTGTAATTGAGCCTGCCATAAGAAAGACTGTATGCCATTCAGCCTGTGCATGCTTACTTGGGAAAAGCTATGCTGTACATACATAGGGATCTTCTAAGTAGCCCGTGTGCTAAAGGAGTCTAAATGAATCCCTAGCCCTCAAGCATGGTAGATATACATGTTTTCCCCCTCATTTTCCTTTCAAAAATGTGTGCAATCCTGCGTCTTCTTACATGTCTCCATGGATGTTGCTTTTAAAGTGGTGTAGTGCAGAGAAATATGTGGCAGTAGACATTGTAGATACTTTTAGAGTTTTACATACTCTTCCCTTTGTTTGATATATTAATTGTATGGGGGTTTTGTTTTCTGAATTCTGAATATTTGAATTCTCATTTTGACATTTCTTTTATGGCAGTCGGATTATTCCCTGCTTCAGGTGCTTGTTGTTGTTGACATTATTGTAGTGCAATACTTTGGGTGTAGTCATTGTTTTGTAAAAATAAAAATAAAAAAATGTACGGTACCTGCAAATGGAAAAAATTAGTAATAACCTGACTCTCCCCCCCCCCCCCCCCCCGCAAATAGTTCTAGGGTCCCTGTATAGAAGACACATAACACATGTAGTCAAGTCCCACACAGTAGCTTGTTTGTCTGAGGACTAACTGCTTTGGGAAGAAGATTAGGATTGGAGAAATTAAACTCTTCTCCTCAATCATGCCTTCTCCACAACGCTCCCCAAGCTGTTTTCTCCTTTTCCTTACAGGCTTTCAAATACAAGCCTGAATTAATCCTAATGTTGGGCCAGCACAGTTACCTCCGTGCTTGGAGTGGGAATGTGCTGTACACTTGGCATGTCTTTTGTCATCGTCCTCTTCACTTATTTTAATTGTGGTGGGTGATGGTTTTTTTCCCCCTCATAAACCCACTGAGACTGTAATCTACCTGTTCAATAGAATAGTGTGGCAAAGTAATTACAAGGTGATGTTATTCTGAAAACCCGTGAGGCTGGCTGCATGAAAAGGAGTGAGATGCCGAAAGAAACCACCAGTCAAACTGAAAGTGGTTATTACGAGCCTCGTGTTCCGATGTGGTTGAGGGACGGTGCTCTGTAAGCAACGCGGCGATTAAAATGTACAGCCAAGTAATGCTCAGCCCAGGCCAAATACCTCTTTGTGCTGCCCTCCAAATTTCCTATGTAAGATTTGGGGGGGGGGGGGGTTTAAAGGGAACAATAGGGTCGATCCAGATTTATTCATATTTAGTGTTGACCCATTAAAATATGCATTCCTGTTCTTAAGTATGGTTAAATCTGAAGCCATCTCAATTGGCTAGATTCAAAATTGGTTCTACCTAGGAGACTGCTTGTTATTATCAACTGAAGTTTACTCAGTTTAATCGGATGCATTTATAAGGGCACAGTTCTGGTTTATACAAAGGTCGGACTCTTCTGTCCCTATGATCCACTACACTGCTAGTCTTATTTCCACTTCAGTTTGCCTTTTATTTTTATTTATTTTCCAATACCAAAACAAGAAGTTATAGGAATATTTGTTTCCGCCTTTCCTCCCCAAATTCCTTGTTTGTTGAGTTTTAATTTTTTACCAATAAAGATAATAAACAATAAATGGAAACAAGAAAACAAATTTAATGTATGCTTCATGGAGTTCAGGGTAACGTGCAAGCTGAAGAATATTACTTTTGCAATTTGTGAATTAGTTTGGAGAGTAAGGTTGGTTTATTTTAAAACAGGAACAAAGTTAATTTTTTCTACCTTTCCTAGTAACTTCTGGTTTTCTTCTAAAGGGCATTTAGTGGGAAGTGTGTCTGGGGCACTGTTGCTAGGAGAAGGGTGGAAATTCAGGGACTGGAAAGAATCCAGTATAGTTTTCCTATATGCTTTTTTCTTTCCCGTGCGCAAAAGCAAGAATTTAGCATATCTCACCAATTTGGGGAGGGAATGGATGCAAAAATTCTACAATAACATGTTGAACTCACATCCACCTTTTCCCTAGAATTTACAGGACAAAACTTTATTCTTGCCAGAGAATAACAAGAGGAGCTGGAGGAATTTACTTGGATTCTCCAGAGATTAATGGTCTGAATGAGAGGCCTCTTATCTCACTACAGTGGGGAATAGGGCTGCTCAGCTAAAAGGCTGCTGGTGCTTCGGTTGTACCAGATGTGCAGTCCATTTCGATTGTGTGTGCATCCTAGGGTTGCCTGTAATGTCCCCTATTTAAGGAATGAAAAGCTTTTCCTTTTATATAGTTTGACCCCCTCCCCCCCCCAATACCATATTTTTAAGTGTAGGGACTTCATAAAGACAGAACTGGGTGCGCTGTATAATTTATGAATGTGAACAATATGCTCATTTTACAGAGAAGCACAAGGCTAAGTTAAATTTACCTTTAGGCAGAGCAGAAAACTTGTTAATAGCTACTTCCCGATTGTCAATCCTGCCTGTCATGAATTTGATGCTCCCTCGTTTCTATTTCGAAAACCCGGCAATATTAGTTCGCCTGAGTCAGGAGGATGTACAGTCAGCTCTCTGTATCCACGGATTTTTTTTTTATCCACAGATTCAAGTATCCACAGCTTGAAAATATTCAAAAATGTATAAATTCCAAAAAAACAATTCTTGATTTTGCTATATAAGGGACACCGTTTTACTATGCTGTTGTACATAGTGGGACTTGAGCATCTACAGATTTTGGTGTCCATGGGGGATCCTGGAAACCAAACTTCAGGAGATACTAAGGGCCCGCTGTAATGTACTTCACCTCTTCCAGTTCACCTTATTTATCCTTTTCTTGCCCACTTGCTGATATTGTTTGTCAAGTATTTTGCTTGCATTTAAAAAAATTTGGTTAGAGGTTTGTTTTTTTCCTCCTTTCTAGAACGGTCATGAAATTATCAATCCCATTAAAACTTGTTATGTGCTTGTGTCAGAGCGGATAAGGAAAGCCGCTTGAGAGCAGTGTCTCCTGGTCTGGGTATGAAATGTGCCACAATAACCAATCAGGAAGTAAATTAAACCAATTCAGGATCCAGAATAAATATATATTCCTTTCACCATGGTCCCTAAATTTTTTGCTGAGTGTGTGTTGTTTATCTTCATCTTCCATTTATGGGAGACATTTTCAGAGCCTTTGCCATCCAGGTCACAAACTGTGATTCGGCTCAGCCTGTATTCCTAGCTGGGACTGTAAGTTCAGTTGGCTTTATTTATATGGAAAAGATCTACCATATTCCTCCAAAATTGCTCTTCCTTCATTGTATCTTTCCTAGAAAGCAGGACCTCCAAGCTGTTAGAGCTCTTCAGGCAGCTGTCCCTTTTTGCTAGGCATTGTGGACCATTGCAGCAAGTAAAGGGTTTGATGTTACAAGCTGGGGCTTGGTAGTTCTAAAAGGAGTTTGCAGTTGGCTGTCCAACCATTGCCTTTGTCACTTGCTGTCATTTGTTAGCAAGCTGTCTTCTGTCAAAAAGCCAGTGAGGTCTTAGCTGCGTTAGCCTCTCCCTCCCTCTTCCCCCCTTTCTCTCCCTCCCTCTCTCTCTCTCTCTCTCTCTCTGGTCTTATGCAAATATATACAGGTCACTTGGGTTGCTAGTCGGGAAAAGGATGCCATCAGTATTGAATATTGATCTTGAAAAATTACTTTAAAAAGTAATTCATTTTTGTTAATTACTAAAAGTGTTTAATAAATGATTTCATGTTGTTACTCATTGCAATGTCAAGGCATGTATCTCTGTTGTGTTTCTTCTCATATTACCTGCCTCTTTTTGTTATTTTTCAGCAAACCAAATTCTGTGGTCTCTCTAAAACTGAACCAAAATATTATCATAATTCCCAGTCATTCTGTTGGTTTTGGAATTCAGCCAGCCCTTCGTATCCATGGATTCATTATGCACGGATCCAACGATCCACAGTTTGAAAAAAAGTATATATATGTGTGTGTGTATGTGTTTCAAAAAGCAACCCTTAATGTTGGCATTTTATATATGTGGCACCATTTCCTATTGTATTTAGTGGAACTTGAGCATCCACCGGTTTTGGTATCCATGGGGGATCTTGGAACCCAACCTCGGTGCATACCAAAGGCCCACTGTATAACACTGTTGGGTCACCAATTAAGGAAAAACAAATCATAATAACAGATATCTATATTACTTATAATTTGTTATTTCCAAGCTTTGATTAAATTTAATATGGGCAGACAGTGTGTTTTGCCTTTTTTATTTATTAGCGAGCATGGAGTGGGTATGCTGTAATGCACAGGTGGGCAATTGTGGCAGGAGTGATGGCCAAATTTTCTCCCATGTTGCCCTGAAATCAAGCAAAAATTGTAACTAGAAGTGACTTCTGGTTTCATCATCTAGGATTTTCCTAATTTTCTGAAGGGGAAAAAGAATTCATGGTTAGTAGACACATGTTTAAAGATAATCTGCCAATTCAATATGTTTCTGGTGGTGACAATGAAGGCCTGGTGGTTCAGAGAAGTTCCTAGAAGGCGGCACTTTCCAGACCCTGGCTATAGCAGATTGCCAAAGCAGAGAGGATTGTTTTTGCAATGACTTGGTTTTAAAAGCTCATAGCATTTAATGTAGATTTGTGGAGTGTCAAACTCTATATGTTACAAAAGATCACTGTGAGTTTTCATTTTTAGCAACAGACTTCTAGATTATAGCTTAGTGTTGGTTCTAGGGTGATTGTTGCATATGTGTGTGTGTGTGTAGGGGGCTAGAATAATCCCGTTTTCTTGATAAAAATCGCCTAATCACTCCTTAAATCTGTTGTAGGGGGTGGGATGTACCAATATTTTAACTCAAGAGGGGTAAAACGTATCTGAGGTGATTTTAGATTATGAAAATAGCCTTGAGGAATTGTGTCATACTACTATTACATTGATCTGGTTTTCTTTGAAAGTAAAAATCAAACTATCAGCCACTCCGATTGTGAATTGCCTGTGTCATTTGTACTTTGGCCTTCGTTAACAACAGTCAGTAAATTAATTGGTTTGTGTTTAGTTGCTGTATGCTTTCTTGAAGCAGGTGTTCCTGTTCCCCCACGCTGAAATCAATTCCTTTTCAGAACTGGCAGATTGCAATTCTGCCACCAGGCATTATATTGATGGTAGAGGTATATACTTGTGTTAAAAAAAAGAATGAGGGGCAGATTACTATCGGTTTTGATTCTGGGTGACCCTCATTCTGGTTGCTTTTCATCCAGCGTGGGGTTCCTTGTAGCCTGGCTCTATGGCACATTCCCATCCTCTGCTCTGCGGCGCAGGGGTTACTTCAGGCCTTACACATTTTATTGCACAGACGTTCTCTCCTCACTCCTCCCCGCATTCCCACTCCTGCTTCCCTGATCTCCACATGCTCCTCTGCTTTGCCAAACCTCCAAGCAGCAGCTGTTGGGCTCAGCCAAGGGCCATCTGTGAGCCTGGTGACTCCAAAGAGGATGACAGCAGTAAAGGCTGCTTATGCAGGGAGGGGCAGTGCCGCATCCTTGGCACTGGTCTCCGTACAGATGGAGGTGGCGAAGGATCCCAGATGCATCACCCTGTGGAGATGGAGCAGCTTTGAGCTCATCGGCAGGTGCCACTGCCTCCGACGAAAGCATTTGTGCGCCGTCATCACCAAGAACCAAAAACATTACAGGGGTGTTAATGGAGAGGATGCTAAATGGGGCTAAGAGAGGAACAAGGTGGTTTTTAAGGAGGACTGTGTCATGTGTAGAAGAGTCTCTCAAATGACAAAGAGGAGGATAGAGACGTCAGGCATCCTCTTTGAGTTAAGCACACACACACACACACCCCTCTGTCCAAATCTTTGGCTTTGGTTTTCAAAGCAACTTATAAATAGGCTGACCATATTTCCTTGAGACAAAAATGGGACATTGGGATAGCAAAAATGGGATGGGGTTACGTGATATTCTGTATTCGTGAAAAATGACGACAACACATTGAGCTAACAATTATTCTTCAGTGACAAAGTCATACAAAAATTTAGGTAGAGGCGGGGGGGGGCTGTATTTCACCATGATTATACAATGAATATTTTTCTGATTAAGTAATCTTACACAGCAAATTTGGGTCTTTCAAGAGGGCATTTTTCCTGAAAAGGAGACAAAATTAACAAAACTGTTCAAAACAGTACGTATAGTCAGCCTACCTCTAAAGATAAAGGCATATTCTAGGAGAGAGTGGGTGTTACTTTCCGATTGATCTCAAGATAGCTCTGATATATGTCTTGACAAAACTGGGAGGCTGTGTTGATATGATAGAGGCATGAGACGAAGGCATATACCGGTCCCATTTCTTCCCAAACTGCATCAAAGGCCTAGTGATGGAAGCTCAGATGGGAAGGTCTACAGGGAAAAACCCACAAACAGAGTGATTGTTTTCTTAGGGTGAAGAGGGGGTCACCAGCCAATATGCCAATTCCATCCTCCTTCTTGGAGCGATTTGCAAAATCTCTGTCATTCTATCCCAGCCCTGACAAAGAGTCCAGTGTTCCTGAATCAAAAGGTTGCTTAGTAACTAACAGGACCTATGCTCACCTGTTCAGAGGGACGAAGTTTTTGAGATTAAAAAAAAAAAACAACACACACACACACACACACAATACTTTTTATTGAATTTATAACGTGATTGGATCTCAAGGCAGGAAATTTCATTTTGTTTAGCAAAAGCAACAAGATGAACAAAGCCAGACTATTAAACTATTAATAGATCACATAAATAAATAAATAAATTTAATTTATATTTATTTAATTTATTTATTAATTTTTATTAATAAATAAATTTATTAATAAATCAGGTAATAAAGAGAGCCAGCGTGGTAGTTTTATGTGTTGGACTAGGACTCTCGGAGACCAGGGTTCAAATCCTGGCTCAGCCATGGAAACCTCCTGGGTAACCCTGGGCAGGTTACACTCTCTCAGCCTCAGAGGATAGCCACAGCAAAAAAACCCTCTGAAGAAACTTGCCAAGAAAACCTCATTAGGGTCACCATAAGTTGGAAATGACCTGAAGGCACACAACAACAACAAATCTGATTTTCTGAGTGCCATTTCTGCTCCCTGCCTGTTGTTTAGGTTGTTCTACAGTATGTATGGAATGGTTTGACTGATGAATACTAAGCAGTATACTTTTAAATGAGTAAATGGGCACAGAAACATCCTGGCTGGGGAATCCCAGAAGTGTTAGCTACCCTAAAGTAATGTATCCGAGCTCTGATTCAAGGCTCAAGGATTGGGGGAAGTAGATCATATGCAGGAACTATAGAACATGTTTCCAACCAATGACAAGGTTGTGTGTGTGTGTCCCTCTACACTGAATGCTTATGGCAAACACTGGCTGTATTTTAGCTATGTGTCTAAAAATATAAAGTGAGAGGAAAGCTTATTGAAAAGCTAGGCTGCTATTCATGAGATCTAGATCACATCTGATATTGGAAGATAAGCAAGGTCAGCTCTGGTTAGGACTTGGATAGGAGACCATCAATGAATTCCAGGTGCTTTAAGTTATATTTCAGAAGAAGGAACTATCAAAAACACTTCTGAATATTCCTTGCCTAAGAAAATTTATGGGGTTGCCATAGGTCAGCAGATGACTTGAAGGCACACACACACATTTGACGTGCAAAACACATTAGGAAGACAATTCTGAGTAGTAACCAGCAGACCTCTTTTTCCATATGTACCCACGTGAGGAGTGAACTTAGGAAAGGTTTGCTGTATTCTCCAGAGGTTTCACTGAAAAATGCATAAGGTCTCACCCATAAGGGATATGAGACAAATGAGGCAATGGACTGAGCAAAAAGGGGCAAAAGAAGAGTAGGAGCAAAAAGAGGCTGGGAGGGAAGTTGGAGCAAGAGATAGAGGAGTTTATCACACAAAGGGAACTGGAAGTATAATCCAATGGCAATCTGAATGCAATCATGGAGTTTCACATGACTGCGTGAAAGCTGATCACACACATTTTCTAGCAAAGGGAAGTCCTTCCGAACACAATCATGGGGTTTCGCGTGATTGTGTGAGAAACTATCACACGCAATTTCAGGCACTGGGAGGCAATTTTGGGCAGTTCTGAATGCAATGCAGTGTCAATACGCAATCACGTAAATTCGCTGAACTAGCAAATTTACTCA
Source organism: Urosaurus nigricauda (assembly GCA_034509955.1). Classification (NCBI taxonomy): domain Eukaryota; kingdom Metazoa; phylum Chordata; class Lepidosauria; order Squamata; family Phrynosomatidae; genus Urosaurus; species Urosaurus nigricauda. The sequence goes on from JAOEGL010000002.1 coordinate 137,717,504, forward strand.
ATTCCGAACTGGCCTCACTTACATTTCTTTCAAAATTGAGAAAAATTCTTCCCATGTGATAAACTCCAGAGTCATCAACCAGTTCAGCTATATAGCCTATCTTTAGAGTGCCATTTCCACATGCATTTCTCTCCCCCCTCCCCCTTAATTTGAAGCAACTTGTGAGCATCACATCAATAACAGTAAGAAGTGCCACAGTACTGGGGGGAAAAAGATGTATTTGCTTCATAGCACATTTAGCATTGCAAAGAGTCTTTTTCTGCCTCCAGGTCTGGCAAAAAAATGAGACTGCCAGCTGAGCCACCAGCTTATGTATTGTTATGAGTTTGGCTGCCTTGATTAGCATGAAAACCTATGCTGTGGTTTTGCCTGACAAATTTGATGGGCAATCAGGGACATAGCGGAAAAAAGGGGGAGACCAGAATGTTCCCCATGGCTCTCTCTCGCCCTCTGAATGCCAGCATTTTAGGCAGTTGCAGGGAGATTTGTTGTAATTTAACATTGGCCAAAGACAGAGGGTTCAGACTAGATGAGTTGACGTGTTTATTGAACACATGCACAGAATATGCATATGTGTATATGTGTGTGTGCTTTAATATCAAATGATCATGTCAGTAAAAGGAGCAAAACCTGTCTGCCACGGCTTCCCCTGTTTTAACTTTGCCATACTTGGCTGCTTTCAGCTGTTTCCCTTCATTCTTCCAGTATGGGAGCTCCAAAGGCGAAATTAGCTCTAAGCATTTGAACACAGTAGGGAAGGGGCTTCTTCACTGCCCTCATTTTGAAATATAAAGTCAGTCCTCACCCCCTGCTTTGTAGAGAGGCATATGTTTAATTTACACGAACGTGTTTGCTTTGGCCCGGAGAGAATGAGAGAAAACTCTCAACAGGCTCAAGATGAAGCCTGAGATACAGTTTGGGTCCTTGGGCCTCTGATTTGGGGCTTTCTGTCACTCACCTGGCCTGCTCCTAAAATACTCTAAACCTATACATATTTTAAAAAATGAATATTACAAAGAGACCACAGTCTCCATAACCCTCGTACAGGGGAAAAATTATTCTTGTCTATGAAGTTTATCATATGACGGAATTTGTGGGTATACTCCAATGGCAATCCAAACGCAATCATGGGGTTTCACGTTATTGCGTATGAGTGTACCTCATGCAATTTCGGGCAAAAGGGAAGTCATTCTGAACGCAATCATGGGGTTTCACGTTATTGCGTATTAGAGTATCTCACACAATTATGGGCAATGGGGGGGGGTCATTTTTGGGAAATGGGAAGTCATTCTGAACGCATTCCGAATGCAATCAGATTCGAATTGGCTCCACTTGAAATTGAGAGAAATTCCTCCCATGTAATAAACTCTTGTGAGGATGTCCTGAAACCTCTTACTGTTCAGAAAATTGGGAAATAATTTCCCTGAATTCATATCCAGGGGGAGCCATGTCGACCACATAGCAAAGTACAGTATTACCCAAAGCCCACAAAATAGGGATATCTTTATTGGGCCAACCATAACCCTTTATACATGTTGCAAGCTTTCAAGGCTCCACGGGCTTCTTCATCAGACAAGGGTGTTATAAATTATTCAGGAGAGAAAAACAGTTGACCATGTTAGTCCTAGCCTTGAATTTGATCAAGATGTTGCAGTTGTTGTCCTCTAACTTCAGATGGTACAAAAGGATATTCATGCAGGTGAGCCCCTCCTCCTTCTGGGCCACGCAGTACTGGGAAATTCAGTCCAGGAAATAAACTTTAAATTCCATTAGCAAGACTGCCTTTGAGATCTAGTTTGTTTGTCTCTGTTTGTCTCGAGTTTGTAAGAAGGAGAACACTGAATTCTCGGGAAGTCTCCATGCTTTTTGCATCAAGAAAACGTTTAGGTGTTGTTAAGGTAAAACATGCCGATGCAGTCCCAGTGCTAATGGAATTTAAAGTTTATTTCCTGAAGCGACTTTCACAGTATCCACATGGCCAGAAGGCAGAAGAGCCCACCTGCACAAAGACTCTTCCACACCATCTGAACTGAGAACAACAGCCACAATATCTGGATCAAATGCAGGCCTAGGACTAACATCATCATTTTTTCCCTTTCTTTCCCTTGGGAAGCATATTAGGAAAGTAGCTGTCCCCTTGCCTGTATTCCTTTCCCTATTTTATTTAACTAGACTTCTCAGTGTCAGATTTTACTCTGGGAACTCTGCTGAATTTTCAGCTCCAGGCCGAGCCCTTGGTCATAAATCTTTCTCAAAGCATGCACTTCACCACAAAAATGAACTACTCATGTGGAGAAGGTAGTGTTTTTTACAGGAACCTGTACCATCTGGTGTGGGAATGGGAACGCTTATCAGAAAGCTGTAACCTATATGGCAAAGGACTGGATGGGATCTTGCCTAAAGAGTGGAGGATCAAGCCCAGGCTTGGCAACACATTCCACTCATTTTATAGGTATTTCGTTTCCCACCTGCAGTAAATTTAGATAGGTCCCAGCTTGGCCATGAAGCTCACTGGGTGAGATACAAAGTGGCTTACAAATTTTAAAAAATACAATGTGAAGTGGAAAGCTTTCATGGCCGGCATCCAGAATTTTTTGTGGGTTTTTCAGGCTATATGGCCATGTTCTAGAAGAGATGATTCCTGACATTTTACCAGCATCTGTGGCTGGCATCGTCATCTTCATCTCTGAAGATTCCAGCCACAGATGCTGGCAAAATGTCAGGAATCATCTCTTCTAGAACATGGCCATATGGGCCCCCCCCAAAAAACACAAAAATCTATGAAGAAATACAGTTAAAAACATACAAACCTGCCCATTAAAATCTAGAATTAAACAACACACAACTCATTACAAGACTAAAATGCAATTTGAAAAATAAAAGTATTTTTAAAAAGTATGTATTAAACCAGTTAAAAATCCTAAATATTAAAACAAACCAAAAACAAACAAAACAAAACAAAACAAAAGAAAACTATACACAGATTTCTAAAACCTTCAAATCCAGAACCACAGAGTATTAAAGGCCCAACCTTAACCATCTGTAAAGGCCTGGCAGCACAGAAATGTTTTAGCTTGCCGCTGAAAGGACAGTCTTAGGGTCACCATAAGTCAAAGACAACTTGAAGGCATACAACAACAGATGGTTATGGTGTTGTAGGGGTTTTGGTGTCTTAATTTCAACCCAATGTGTGTGTGTCTCTTTCTGTGTGTATTAATATCAGCCATATACATATATGTAAACAGTTAGAGTCAAATGATGTTGGTGCAATACAAGTTGTTATCACCTTTAAAGCCCTACATGGCTTGGGCCTGAGCTACTTACAGGAACGCCTCACCCTACACAATCCATCCCACACTCTCAGAACATCAGGGAAGAACTTATTAGACTTCTAATAAAATCTGGTTAACAATAACTTCCCATAGAGCATTCACTGCTGTGGTTCCAACACTTTGGAATAGCCTATCAGAAGAGATCCATCATATTACTACCTTAGATACCTTTAAAAAGGCATTTAAGATGGATCTCTTCTGGGGGGCTTATCCACCTGACATTGTATAGGGATTATTAAAGATGAACTGCTCCACTTCTGACCACGATTGTATGAATAATTGATCATTGATTATGATCTAGTTTATTTTATTGAATTAATAGTAATGTTGGTATTTTATTGGTAAATAAAATGTATTATTATTATTTATATTATATTATTTTGTTGCAGTAATCCCGCCTCGATCTGCAGGGAGAGGAAGGGTTTCATGTAACGAAAAAATTAGAAAGCATCATCTGACCTAGAAGACAGTGGGATTAATCCTGTAGGTTGAGGCTTATGTGAGTGAATTAGCAGAAGTACGGTGAGAGGTGGTATCCATGGCTGAGAGAGCAGAAACAGACAAGGAGAGAGGTTTTGGTGGAAACGACAAAAGGTGCTGAGAGGAGCATCGTCTGTTTTCTGAGACAGAGGTGAAACTGGTGGTCTTAAAATATTTCTGCATAGAGCAGGAATGTGACCCGGATGCCAATTTCTCTCCTAGACTCCTTACCCCTATGGTCTGCACACCCTCTTCCCACAACATGTCCAAATATCTTCATTTCCTCTGCAGTTCCTTTCAAAATGGTGACTGCAGTGAAAATTCTGGTATTTATGGGAATTGTGTGAGTTTTGGGGTAGCAGTTATTTTTGTATGTTTTTATGATTTGGTGGAGCTTTCTATGTGGTTTGGGAACAAAAATTGCCCTAAAATTGTCTCATTAAAAAAAATTGGTGGCTGAAAAACTTTGAGGACTGATGAGCTGCTTCAGGGGCCACAATAATAGGCTCCAAGGGACCCATGGGCTACACTTTTCCCACCTCCAGTATCTCCAGTATAGGGAGAGCAGAGGCAAGAGAGAAAGGAAGAATGATAAGTTGTAGGGCCTGGAGATATTAGCCCAATAGCTCCATGAACTGTCTTTCAAATCATCTGTTGCTTTTGCTTAAGCTTTCAATGATCATGCTGTAAGCCAAGGGGTAAGAGTGAGGAGAGTTTCACTGTTGCTTGAGCAAAATGGACTGCAGTATCGAGTGTTGTTGTTGTTGTTGGGATATATTTATTCAGGAAATTCCCTGGGAGATATCAAGCCGACACCTGTGGAGGCCCTGAGGGGTGGTGACGTGTGCCTAGCAGACAGCATTCCCGAGGCTTTAATGAAGTGAAGGCAGATGAGAGGGCAAGGCCTACTGGGCTTGGGAAGACTGTAGAGTTCCAGGGTCCTGATCTCACAGGGCATGCATGGTGGAGGAGCGAAGAGGCTTGTGGCAGATTTATTTTCTCTGCTCCATTGCTTTGAGAGTAAGGATGAGGGTGACTGGAGGAAGGAGGACCAAGAAATGTTTTCTCTAAACACTAGTTAAGTCATAGATGTCCATCAGAAATTATTAAGTGAACTAAATGTTCCTTTAAACTGCTTAACTTGAAAGCTAAAATATGAGGTGGGGGACAGGGAAAGACCAATGCTAAGAACAAGCTGGACAACTCCAGGTCTTTCCCAGCAGAGCTAGATGGTCTTCCAGGTGATCTTGGATGGCAGTTCCCATCAGCTCTGACCATTATGCTGGCTGGTGTTGATAGGTGTTGCTGTCCAACAAGATTGGAGGTTCATTCTATTGTACACTTTACTATTGAACACTAGAAAATGCTCTAGTGTTTATGCTCTAGGAATGTTTTAATTAAAAGTATAAGAGGTGTTAAAAGCCTAAAAATGTTCTTCCTGTCCACCATGGACAGTTCTTTGCTTCATTAGAGTCCCACATTAGAAGAAAGGAAGGATATAAATCAAATAAATAAACAAAAAACAAACAAATGTTTGTGTTAGCCTGCTAAAAGGTTGGGCACCGATCAGTTCTGAGAAGACACAGGACAACACAGACAATGCTGAAGTGTAAAAAGATGTCAGTGGCATCCTTTGAATCCTCCATAAACACTGAATGAATGAAGAATGATAAATCTAAAAAGAAAGGGCTTTCGTACAGCAGGTAACCATAAATGTGAGGAAGGGAAGAGTGAACATCATTTGCAGGGAGGCTTGCCCTCCTTTGTCTATCTCAAGTAGACTTCAAATAGGAGAATTCAAAGAGCCATGGTTCTGAGAGTGCCTCCTCTGAATTTGAGACCGATTCTCAGTTGCAGTGCAAAAATTGTAGCCTTCCAAATACTGTTGGAGTCCAGCTACCATCAACCCCAGCAGTCCCATTGTAAATAATAAAAGAACAGACTGAAGAAACAAGGGTGACTGATCCATCAGCTGTCATTTTGCACATTTTTGATATCCGCGGTTGGAACGAAGAGGATTCTGTTGAACACCAGGGCTTTGGACATTCTGGATCAAAACTTCTATTCATAAACAATTGCCTTTATTTACTCAGAGCCTGGAGTGTTTATGGAATATGGGGTCTACCTTGCTTATGGGGAAAGGCCTTTGTAGATCACACAATCCTTATTCTTTAGGTTCCTAATCATGCAACGGAGGCTCTGTTTACTGAGTATGTGTGTGAGAGAGGGGAGTGTCTTTCCCTGCTTTTATCAAAGATTTGTGCAGAAAAAAAAGGAAGTCTCACCAAGGCTGAGCATGGAAATGGAACATGTGGAAGCATTTAAGAAGGAAGCTTTGTGGAGACTGTGTGTATTGGATTTGGGAGCGGGGAGAGGAGAGAGAGATTTTGTTGTTTTTTCCTCTCTCCTGGTATATAAGGAAGCTGCCAACTTTGTATTTTCATAGAAAAATGAATGGTGCAAGCTCAGCCCCCATCCCGCCCCGCTCTTCTCCATCTCCTTGCAGCTCAGAATAATACTCCCCATTGTGCCTGAGGTTAGGAGTTGATGACGGAAGGAAATTGTGATGGTGGAAAAGCTGGGGCCTGCATTTTTTACCATTAGTAATATATGTTTTAAAGGCAAGGGTTGGGAGAGCATTGCATAAATGCAATTGAGGCTGAAGCAGTTGGGAAGGTGGGTGGCAGGGCCCAGGTCTGCAGAGAGAGAGAGAGAGAGAGGCAGGGAGAGGGAACTTGCAGTGGGCTGAACCAGAGATGCATGGGAATGCCAAACAAGAAAATGCTCCAGAAATAGCTGTGATTGTATTTGGGGGCTGCCTTTTCATTGGAGTAACCATAGGGTAAGTACTGCAGCACAAGATGAATGAACATCTGTGGAATTTGGAAAGCATTACTTTAAGGACGGAAGAAGCAATTTGGAGCTTCAGGTTAGCATGCAAGCCTATGACAGATATTCATGGTGAGCTGCAGTGCTTTGGAGAGGGGGATAAAGGATTGGAACATTAAGCATTCTAGAAATGTGGCTTGTTTATTTTAAGCTGTATGTAGAATCTCTTACTGATTGCTTCTGAATTCCCTGCATCTTGACCACAGATTTCTTTGCTTATGTTCTCTCTGTCTTCTACCAATTCACTATCCAGTGGTTGCGGAAGAGGTGAGCGAGTAGTGAATAAACTCCAGAGTGCCATCTGAATTTTAAAGCCACTATCCAAGAAGCTGAACTTGGAGAATAGGTTTAAGTACCTTGGAAAGCTTCTTTAAAGTTTAATCCAGAACCCAAATTCATTGCCCCACTGACATGGAAGCCATTAGCCACTGCTGTCACTATCTCTCCTGCCCATAGCACTATGGTTTCTTAGTGAGAAGTGTTTTCTTCTCGTTTTCCTCTTCACCCTTTTCCTCTCTCCCTGTTGTTTTCACAGATCTTTCATTTATGTTTTTCTTGTTCTGGTTTCTTTCAGCACTTGGACTCTGGGCACCCTGTCTCTCATCTCCTGAGCTCTCTTTCCATCACCTTCTTTCCTCTCAGACTCTGCTCATGCCCACCCCTGCCACCACCTGCAAATAGTACATGGCTCTTCTCCTCATGTGTGCCTAGGGCCATATGTTTTCCCCATCTAAGCAGGCATCTCACTTCTTTCACAAAAATTGCACTCATTTTATTTGAACACTTAGTTAAAAAATATTCCACAAGGCAAATAACATTCAAGTTAGACAAGAACTATATTATAAATGTTACAAACAATAGTCATTACATGGAATAGTTTCACTGACGTCTTGTGAGGAAAGAAGAATATAGATATAATATTAATAATTATTGATTTGCATATTATTATTATTTACAGAGTACCTCAAATTATACATCAAATACTAATAATTTGTACAGAAAACAAATTACAGAGTACTACTACTAATAATAATAATTATGATGATAATGATGTTCATATGGTAGAGAGATCTTGTAGCTTCTTTGAGATTATGGAGATTATTGCACTAGCATCGGTAGTGTTCTGAATGCATCCTAGAAACACTTTGTAAACTAATGACATGGGAACAGGTGTTACCACATTTGACTTGTTATAGTGTAATGTTAACATGATGACGACGAATACTATCGCACACCCTTTGATGTTCTAGTGGTGATGGAACTCAGGTCGTTCGTAATGTGTCCCTTTGTTGTGCATATGTACCACTGCTGTGAGGTTTGTAGTACTGCAAAACAAAAACAAAAAACCCCCACCCAATGTTGGCATTTGAAGGAATGCCAATAACATGTTTGATCGTGAGCATGCATTGATTTTTCTTATTAACATAGCCCGATAATGGCTTTTTTTTTAAAATAAAACAACCGGGGGGGGGGGGAATTACCTGTGTCACCCTCCTTGTGCCACCACTGGAAGTAGGATTATTGCACACACATCACCTGAAATGGCCCGAAAGAGATCATGGCAGCTATGAACGGAATGTTCCCATTTTTGACCAAGAATGGGAAAGGCCAGACTGGATGCAAGATGAGTACTGAATGAGAACTGGGCTGCGTGATAACATTTGTTCCATTCAGGTTACATCCCGTTCCCAGCCAGTTCGGAAAACACTGTGCAATAATCCTGTAACTGAAAGAAAGAAGTTGGCAGCATCTGTTTTCATAGACTTAAGTCTACTTCCTCAGATGCATTTAGTCATGTGCATATTATTGTTGTTGCTGTTATATGCAGAGCACATCAAATACACACCGGGGTATTATTATTAATGTGCACACCAATTTATTATTAATAATTGGTATGTTGTTGTTGTTGTTGTTGTTGTTAGCAGCAGCAGCAGCATAACAGCCTGATTTGAAGACAAATAGATTTTTGCAGTTTTTCCCAAGTTCTCTATACACTTTCTTTTCACAGGCTTCTCATCTTACAGGACACACGGGAGGCATCTCCAGAAAATGAAGAGCTTGAGTAGCAGTGTTATGCTGACAAGACAGTTGGTTGCATGGAGGGCAGGGAGGAAAAATATTGACCAGTTTAGTCAGTTCAACTACACTTGCTGGCACAATTGTTGCCAAATACTAGCACAAGGATCTGTCCAACTGTAAATCAATAAGACATGCAAGTGCTATTCTGGAATCACTTCCCAGATGGATGAGGAGAAGGGCACAGAGGTAACTTAAAATGGAGGGGGGTTCCCCTTTACCAGATCATTTGTTTACTGTTAATTTCTTGTCAATCTGACAACAAAAGGAAGGTCATCTGTTTATGTTCTTATTTCAGTCAATGTTTGTCAGCTGTTACACATTTTCTTTGCTCTCTTCCCCCCCCCCCCCCCCCCCCCCCCGCTGCCATGGTATGCTGTCAATAGCCATACTCTGGAATGTGCACTTGTTCTCTCTTAATTGCTGATTTCATGCATCGTTATTACTAACTGCCTTTCAAACAAACATTTGAATGCCTGCTATAAAATGTACAGAATTAAGTAGTGGAAAGGTTACAGCTTGAGCGAAGTATGCAATGGGGAGACAGGCAAAGGAATGGGGGAAGCAGAAAGGTAAATGTTCTAAATGACAGAAGTTCAAACTGCTAAACCCGCAGTGTTTTATAACAGGATAGAAAAGGGAATAATGATCCGGGGAGGAGAGAAAAGGATAAAATCAATATGGTAATTAGTACTTTAGATACTTCCGGATGCAAGGTGCTTCCAGAGTGATTGCTGTGTTTATATCCCACAGTGATCTATCCCCCCATCAATATCCTTGGCCCAGTCTTGATATCCACCCAGGAAATCCTCACATGTTGTCCCCAATGCTGTTCCTTTTTTGATGACTTCAGGAAGTCATACTTTTGGAGAAGGGTCAACATGTAATATGTAGGGATTGATGCCATTAGCGCTCCTTGTCTGTCTTTTGTTCTGAGGTTTTATTTTGATGTGGCCACTGACCCATAGCTGGTTAAAAGGGGGAACAAGAAAGAAAAGGAAAAGGATCCCAGGTAGTGCATAGAGATGCCATCTGTGTTCTGCAAACACTGGCTGAGAACAGCCCTTGTCGGTCCTCTATCCTTTTCCTCTTGTGGAAAATTGGAAGGAGAGAAGCACTCTATGCTGGTGCTTGCTGAGTGCAGGCCCAGCTTGGCTTACTGCTTTTCCTTCCTGTTGGTTGCATGAAGGAATTCCTGCTGTTATCTCCTATCAGCTGTTGATATTATCTTCCAGACAGCCTACAAGGCAGGGCTCAACCAAGGCTGGATCTTCACTAGCAAAATAAAAAAATAAAAATCCATATCCATTGCAATTCCATTGCTGTTGGAACACACAATGTATAGCCACTTTCAAAACAAATCCACATCTTGTAGTCGTTCCCGACTTTCCTGGAAAAACTGGTGTTTGGGGTGGCTTTTGTCTACACTGACCAAAAATAAATAAATAAATACATATTAACCTCACAGTGGCCATGAACCGGACACACAATGTTCTTGACGATTGACAGGGGAATCTGTTCAGATCGCTTTAATCCAATTCCTCCATACTTCTAAAAATCTCAGTTTTCCTATAGCTGGTGCCCTGAGGATTCAGTGTGGAGCTCAGGAGCGGAAGGAGGTTTTGGTGGGCAAAACCGAGGTTTTAGTGAGTAAAACTGGTTCTGTACAGCAAGCCTGGTATGTGTCACCATGTTTTTCTACTAAAGTATATCTTCAGCTGTGAGATCAGTAATGAGGGGCTAGGCCGGGCTACCCTTTCCCTCTTTATCTCCCCTGCCCAACTGTTGCCTTTGTGTTTTACTCTTTTTACTCTTTCCCCACTCCAGTTCTCTCCCCCTATCAGCATTATGTCATCTTTATTTTGACTTCAGTGAATGGAGTGCATGCATTTCCTCTTCACCCCAGCATCATTCACTCACTCACTTGTGTGGATATTCCCCCCCCCATGCCCCCACCATTCAATTTCTCAGTTGTGCAGAGATTTAAAATGTGCAGGGGGGGAGGGATGGCAGGGAGGGAGTGCATGAGACCTCTGCATGAGTGAGCAAGCGAATGATGGGGGGAGAGGAAATGCGTGCAATCCTTACACTGAACTAAAAACAAAGATGACACAATGTGATGGGGAAGAGAATTGGAGGGGAGGGGAGCATTAAAAAAAGTAAAAAACAAACGCAACACTTGTGCATGGGGAGGAAGAGGGAGGGTGTAACCTGATTTTAGCCCTTCACCACTGATCCCATAAAAGATAAATAAATAAGTTTTATTTTTGCCTTCGCATTGTGTGTGTCACGCAGACGCGTGCGCATCCCTCACTGGGATGGCAAAGAGGTTTAAAATGGGGAAACCTTGATTGAAAGATTGATACATGATGGGAAGACAAAAAACAGTTGCGCAAAGTGAGTTTGCAAGAAGGGAAATGTGGCCAAATGTCACCTTGCAGTGTCTGTTAGTGTGAGATGTTAGCGGGTCAAGGTGGGGTCATTGGGGATCAAGGAAATACAAGGTGAGGCAGCTCTTTTTGGTCAGTGTAAACAACACCTTAGATGTATGCCCTGCACTCCAAATTGAGATTGAGGAGAGATGGGATGATAGCTGGGGGTGGGACGTGTTGGTTGGTGGTTACCTGGCTAGGTGTTCACCTGATAATTCCCATCACAGAAGGTAATCTCCCTTCCTGGCTTCCAGTCCTGCCAGCATCAGGGTTTGTTTTGAGGAGGAAGCAAAAGTAAAAAGGGTCAAAATGGGATTTCTAGTTTGCCCATCAAAAGCAAATAGAAAATTTCAATTTTATTAGCAGAGAGATCATTAGTCCATCTATCACCACCATACTCTTGACTGCCAACAGTAAAAGTCTGATGTTTCTCACACTTTTGTTACTTGAGATCCTTTTGCATGTTGATTCCAGGAAGTTACTACAGTGAGCCCTTGTTATCCGCTGGGGTTTGGTTCCAGGACCCCCGTGGATAACAAAATCTGTGGATGCTCAAGTCCCGATAAATACACTGGCATAGCAAAATGGTGTCCCTTATATAGAATGGAAAATCAAGGTTTGCCATTTGGAATTTATACTTTTTTGGAACATTTTCAAGCCATGTATGCTTGAATCCGTGGATAAAAAATCCGTGGATAAGGAGGACTGACTGTATTGGCCAAGGGTGTCCTCTTCCACAGAGTTGTAACTTTCCAATAGAATGGAATTAGATAATCACTTGTTATTCATGATGTATGCAGCTGTGGACAATGGGGAACGGCTTTAGCTAGGCGCAAATAAGACTGTACAGGTATTTAATGTAGCCATCCTGCCTGGGTTTTTTGCTCAGTAAACTACCAATTGTGTTCTGTGTGGTCACTAATCACAGAATCATCAAACATGACATGCCAGTTCATTTGCTGTTCTGCAACATAGTGTAATTGGTTCCCCCCAATACCACTTTTTTTTTTTAATGAAGCAATTGCGGATATTCAAAACTCACCTTAGTTTTTGGTTTCTTTTAATCTATAATGGGGTGAAACAGATGACCAGGAAAAAGTGACTTGAAGCTGCCTTTTCTGAAGCCACATTGAAGCCCCACTAACCACACCACTGGCTCCCAAAGCAGCTGGAGTGCTCATGTCATGACCACATAACATGGCTTCAAGCCAGGAAGAAGCAGAAAAAAGCTGCTTCTTTTTGAAATGGTTTTTCTCTGCATAAGGGCACTTTTCTGCTGGCTTCAAGGCATGTGCCGTCTAAACACCATGCCTTCAAGCCAGCTTGAAAGCACCTCTTTTTGCCTGTCTGTTTAGCCCCAATGAAATCATTTAAAAGGTAAAAGAATGTGCCTTCAGATAGACTCTGGCAAGATTTAGTCAAAAGAGAATTGCCATTATCTTTCTCTGAGGCTGAGGGAGTGCAACTTGTCCCAGATCACTTAATGGTTTTCCATGACAGAGCAGGGTTTCAAACCTTGGTCTTCCAAAGGAGTTCAGCTCTCAGTCCATGACACCATGCTGACATCTTGATACTGATATGAATCTTGTAGATTTAAAGTAAAATATAGAGAGCCGGCATGACATAGAGGTTTGAATGTTGGACTATGGAGACCAGGGTCCATTGGTTCAAATCCCTGCTCAGCCATGAAAACTCACCAGGTGACTTTGGGCAAGTCACACATTCTCAGCCCTGAGAAGATCCCGGGAAAGGTTCACCTTAGGGTCATCATAAGTCGGAAATGATTTGAAGATGCACAACACAACATAAAATATGCCCCCCTTACCAGGTCAGAGAGAGTGCAGACTTCAATTTTATCATTTTGATGACTTCACAATATAGTTAAGAAGTCCTAGATCTTCAAATGTAGCCTTAAAGTCTTTCTCTTTCTCCAGCCATGTTTAGAAAGTTAGTTTATTTGTCTTCATGATGGAGCAGGATTAGTGAGCCAAACATTAACTAAGGGTGGGGCCATGCTTTTCCAGTGCCTAGCCAAAACAGTCTGGCTGCCAATAATAAATTCCCCTCAAGATCTCAGTATTTGGGCTGAACTGCATCTGTAAGATATCCTAATAGCAAGCCTAATAAGGTAGGAGTGATTTTTATAATTGACTGTGCTTTTCATGTTTTTATATATAAGTATCTTATTTTCTGGTAGAGCTGTCATTTATGTATAAAAAACTTCATATTGGATCAGAATATGGTCCTTTTTCGTTGCTCTGGTTTGCAGAGAGTTAAGACATCATTTTTATAGAAATTATCTTTTAGGCTTCAGAAGAGTATCTCCAGACATTAAATATATAGAGATGTATAGTCTAATTTGAATTTTGCCCAGCTCCATCTCAAACACCTGAGGTCTGTAGAAACATGTAAAAATTGTAAAGCCTTTGCAAATATTAAAATTCAGTCTTTATGCTACCCTCTACACCTGATCACCAAAACCAGTATGAAAGGTAAAAGAGTCACTCTTTTTCTATCAACATAGAGAATATCTGTATTAAATTATCGCAGTTTTTGGAATGTGTCCTTAAACTTTCTGGGTCTGCTGCACCAGATTTGCCCTTATAATAAGACAATGTTTAAATTGTTAAAAGCTGAATTTATGGATGATGATGATGATGATGATGATGATGATGAACACTAGGAGAGTCCTGATGGCTTAGACCCATCAAATGTCTAATAATGGCCTGCCAGTTGCCTCCAGGAAACCTACAATAAGGTTCCCTTAGGTAGGTTCCCAACCCCATGGTTTAATTCCCAGCCATTTGTATTTAGCGATACAATTGCCATTGGTTTAATATAGCCAGGACTCACAGGATTAGATATGCAGGGTTTTTATGATCATTGCTGAAGTTGTCCTTTGCCACCTACTCAAGCTTCTCTGTTCCTTCTGAGGGTAGCTGCAATCTTCACAGCTGCAGAATAGGTTCTCCCAGCTGCAATATACAATTTTAAGATATTCTCATTATTGTGCAGAGTATTGGGGGGGGGGGGGGTCCTCCATATTGAGCAAGTAAGATCCATTAGCTTTACAAAAGATGTGTTCCTAGTGAAGATGGATCAAACATAGCTCTCTGTATTTTTGGACTCTTAGTTGTGAATGTGGCCATGAGAACTGCTGTGATGAGCTGTTCTTCAACACTGTCAATACACCACTGTATAATGCCTCTGAATCTGGAACTTCTATTAAGCCATCACGACTAATAGCTGATGAAAAAAAACTTGCCTTCATCCATGGATTTCTCCAGTCCCCTTTTGTCAATTTTTAATCTACCAGATAATCCAATAATTTAATCTGTCACATCTATTTAATTCAATTCTATAGTAGCTCTTCATTGGGGAGAAAGTGGTTCAGACAATTTTTTTTTTTTTTTGGCAAAGAATTTCATTGTAGTTTTCTCAACCTCCTTCAATAGCCCCTGCAGTCATTTCCCTTTGATGAATCGTACCACCTCCATATTTGGTTTCTCATTTCTGATGCATGCAAAAAAATCTTCATTATTAGACTTAATCTGTTTAATAATATGTTCCTCAAATTTCCATTTTTGCTTACATTGTCATTGGCTTAGTTTTTCTAGAGTTTGTACTCTTTTTTTAAATTTCTCCATTTCTTCCACTGTTTAAAAAAAGCTTTCTATTTTAACCTTTCATAGCTTCTTTTATTCAGCTCATCATCCATATGGACATCCTCTAGGATTCTTAGTAAGTCTCCTATTCTGTGATATAAATTTACATCTGCTATTTTAAAAAAAATAATGGAGGAATTTCCCTTAACACATCCTTTCTCTTGTTGCTAGCAGAATTTCATTTCCGAGAACAACCACTACATTCTCCTTGTCTAGAGAAATCTTTTGAAAAAAGCAGGCAGATGGGCTGATCAGGTTCTGGTTTGTTTTTTAAATCTGGATCCATTCCACTATCCATTCCATTATCTCCAGCTTGAATTTTCTCACCGAAAATCAAAGTTTGATCAGTGTTAATTTGTCATAAATGTTCTACTTGTACTAGTTAAGCCCATGAATAAATATTCAACATAGATGTACCACAGTTAACAAAGTAGACAGATTCCTGAGCATTACTTCCTTCACAGAAAATATGGTACCAGAAGCAAAAATAACATGGAAAGAGTAAAGATAGGTTCCTATACCACACACATACACACACACACACACACACACACATGTTTCAGCAAACATTTTGTTCCCAATATGGACAGGTGAAATGAAATAACCAGACTAGGTAAGCCTTGTGTAAGTAGAAAAAAAATATTTTGAACCCTTTAGAATTCATTTGAAAGCTTTTCAAGAAATGTGTGTTTTTTTCTTTCAGCTGCTTCCACTTTTCTTATGATTTCCATTTTAGTGACCAAATTTTAACATGCTGGTGGCATCTAGTGAGGCAGGCTTTCCTCTTTGCTCTCTCCTTTGCAATTCACACATGCTCAGGAGGGGATTCTGGAGGCAGCTGCTGTTTACCTTCCCATTGCAGTTAGGGACACATAGCTACAATATGATCCACTAGACCCAAAACCCTTTCTTTCCCAGCTCAGGCTTTATTGCATTGTTTGCCACAGACACACTGCTGCTTTGCATTGAAAGTTTCTTCTGCCTTTCTTTACTATTCTTCCAGTGCTGATTCTGTTATTAAAAAAAAACCTCTCCAGCTGAATACTGGACAAGAAGAAAAGGGGGATCTGGAGTGTGTGTAAAAAGACATTGTAGAAAGGTACTTCTTTGTTAAACGAGGTGTTATTCAGACATTGTGTTTTTTAGTGCAACTATGTGAATAATCTCACGCATTCTGGATTTGTTGTTCACACTACAGAACTGCATCTATGCACATCTCTGTGAGTTCGTGTGCTCACACATGTCAGCACTGAAACAAAGACTGGAATAAAGTCAATGATGCGAATGTAGTCGAAATACATTCTAGGCATGCAGAATTTTATCTCGCTTTGTCCCCAATCTATTTACATCAGTTATTCACACAGCCAAGGATGCGAATCTTTTTTAAAAATGTGGAAAAATATGATTATCCTGGGTTAAGTGGGGTTTTTTGCAGCCCTCCCCACAAAAACTTAAATCTGATGGATTTGAAATATATGTGAACAACAAAAATTCAACCCAAATTCTACTGGGATAATTTTGACCATCTAAATAATCCCTGGGTTATTCATGTATAATTAACAAGATAAAGTTTTGTCATTAAAAATACTTGTATTCTCATGAGTTAGGGGGACATTCCTTCTTTTAAAAAACAAACAAACATAATGCTGGATTCTTATAATCACCTTGAGAATAGCACGGTATAATGGTTTGAGCACTGGTCTATGACACTGGAGATTAGAGATTCATTCTATTCTCAGCCACTGAAACCCACTGGATGACTTGGGCGAGTTACACACTTTCAACCTTAGGAAACATCTTAGGGTCACCATATGTGAGAAACGACTTGAAGGCACACAACAACAGCAGAAACGTAATCACTCTTGTCAATTTTATGTTAGCACATTTGCACATCAGTGCCTGTTTATGAATACATCATGAGTTTTGCAACTTTTTGTTTAATATTTTTGTGTGTGTGCGTGTTTAAGTGTGTTTATTTGCAGAACAAATCAATAGCACAGAAAGCAATAACAAAAGCATTAACAGACATGATCCTGCAGGAAATTATCATATGTGGGCCCTGTTGATGGGATGTTTAAGACTTATGAGGAAACATCTGGTTAATTTGCCAGTTAAAAGTACCTGATTGTGGCTGGATTGGGTCCTGATGTCTCTTTTCAAAAACAAACTCCCACATTCAACTGCAGTTTCTTTTGTCCTTCCATGAGACTGAATCATGATATGAGACAATAAATTATTCCCTTTATTTCCTTCATCCATGGACTTGATTGCTCAAAAAACATATATACATCATTTTGCTTGAATTAGTTCCTTCTTTAATCTGCCAAGAACATTTTGAGCTTCCTGCACCAGAATGCCTATTTGCTTATCATTACTAGTGATCTTAAAGGAGTACCCATCCTGTACTTCTTAACATTTCATCCAGCTCACCATTAGCAGTTTCTTATGAATTGTTTGCTGATTATCTTATGTAATAGCTCTTGACATGAAGGAAAGGTACTTGGGTATTTTTTGATAACTTTCAAAACAGAGGTGGGAATGGTATGGCTCTCCAGGTACTGCAGACTTGCAACTCCAGTCAGCCCAAGGAAGTATATCCAGTGGTGAGGAAGGTTGTGACCCAACCAATATCTGAAGGCCACACCATTCCCATCCATGTTTTTAAAATTAAAACTAAAACCAGAATAATTTATTTTCAACTTCTGATATTTCTGATTAACGTTTTTCTTAAATCCAGTCAAATTTAATTTCAAACATTTTCCTGAAGTGCTGATTTTTTTAAAAAAAGTAATCTCAGCACATTAGAATGAAATATTCTTGACTCGGTTGTCATTTTACTCCTGACTGCACATGTTTTAGATTATGGGTTTTCCTTCCTTTATTCTCAGATGCTCAGTAATAGTGGTTATTAGCCTATGGTCTGAATATAACTGATCTCTGTGCTAGGGCTGCCAGATCTCAGAACCTGGCCCCGAGTCTCTATGTTTTCATGGTTCATCTCCCAAGCAGGAGACGAGTGTACTAATTCTTCAGTTTGGTGGACTCAGCTCCAGGTAAGACCTCTGTGCAAATCTCCAGCTCAGCTAGTAGAGCAGGAGTTCGGTACAATTTCCAAGGCTTAATTGATTTGTTGTTGCAACTTGCAAAGATTCTTCAGGGGATTTTTATATTTGCTTATTTAGCTTCCTCATTTCCACCCAGTCATTGTAGTGCCAGGGATCACCCTCCACTCCTCTCTCCAACTACCTTCTGGTTAGAAGTAAATAGGATATATTAACTATCCCTTATCCCCTTTCCTTAAGTGAGAAGTGTTAGGAAAAAAATATGGTTTGGTTATTTGCGGTTAAAAGTTTAGCAGCGGCAGAAACAAAATAAGGAGCAAAATAAGGAGCAATAAGCATGTGCTCCACAGGTATCTGGTAAAAATCTAGATCTGAGCTTCTAGTAAATAAACAGGATACATTGGTAAGTAAAAAGACATTTACTGTATTGTTACATCCAGGTTCTGTCTTGATAGCCTAACAGTAATTATGTCTTTCTCTCTTTTTCTGTATGTGTGTGAATTGGAATGACAAGCAGTGGTTAGTACTTAAAAAGGTAAAGGTATTTCCCGTTGACAAGTTTGTCAAGTTGTGTCCGACCATAGGGGGTGGTGTGCATCTCCGTTACTAAGCCAAAGAGCCAGCATTGTCAGAGACTACTCTGTGATTGTATGGCCAGCATGATTGTACATAATGCTATTTACCTTCCATCTGGAGTGGTACCTATTTATCTACTTTCATTTGCATGCTTTCGAACTGCTAGGTTGGCAGAAGCTGGGACTAGTGATAGGAGCTCACCCCACCATGTGGCACCCAGGCTTCAAATTGCCAACCTGCCGATCTTGCAATCAACAGAGTCACTGTCTTAACCACTTTGGCCACCACATCCCAGATGTACTTATGCGTCACTTAATGACTTCCCCATGGACCATCCCTAGGTTTCAGGTTTTGGCTTGGAAACCTCAGGGCTTGGGACAGTCTTGAACTGGCAATTCTATTCTGTGGCCAGTAGACAAAAATAATTACAAAAGGACAGAGTTTGTCCTTGTAAAAGTGCAGAACCTGGAGTGCTGCAGAACCTAGCAGGGAAAACCCACAAAATGGGAGTTCTCCTCTTGGCCCAGACATGGGAAGGGAGTCAGAGGGATTCTGAGAATGACTTTCTGCTTGCAACACCTCTACCATCCAGCTTGGGGTGACCGTCATGGGGAGGCTTGGTTACCTTTCCCTGCTGGTTTGGCTGTGTCTTCTCCTGTTTCTGCTGATCTCCCTCCCCCTCCAGACCTTCATTTTCCCTCCTCCAACAACAGAACTTCCCAAAGATCAAGATCTCTTGTACCTCCCCTGAGTAAGCTCTTCGAAGAAAGCATCTCCTTCCTGAAGGCTGTGGCAGTTTTCCAGGGCAGTGTGTACAAATTAACTGTCTTTTGAGCTGCTGGGTGCAAAAACATGTCATCCCCCTATCCTTCACCCGCAAGCTTGAGCAGTTTATTTGCTAAGATTTATATCCTCCTTTTCAAAGAAACTTTCCCAGAGTGGCAGTTGACCATTACAGTTACACAATGGCATTCCTCATTTAAATGAGTTTGTTATAAGAAGAAAAATTCTGTAACAGGTTCCGTTTAGTTCATGAATGAGCATTTCATCAGTTTAGTCAAAGGCATTGCCTAGTCTGTGCATTTGGTGGAAGCGTTGCCAGTATTTAAGTTACAAAATCAGTGGATTTCTACTGTTAGTTTTAATAGCAGGATTTTGCCTGCAATATAACTGGTGTTCCTGGGTTCTTTATTTTGGCAGTGCCTTAAAAAAAAAAAAAGAACAGGAATATTGTTACCAATTTCATAGATTAGGCCCTTTACCCAGTACTCATTTCACAGGAAGGAAGGGATTTCCCATCCCATATTAGATAAACATACTGCTTGTTTCATGAAAGATAAAAAAAAATCATTTCATACAAATTCATTATTTTTGTCATTATTATTCACTATATTTTTATCTAGTCCCTTTATGAATGTTTGGGTAATATGCATCCATGTCCCTTTTATCTTCACAACAACCTTTTAAAGTGGGCTATGGAGAAAGAAAGGGGGGCTGTCCAAAGGTGCCCAGTAAATATTCATGGCTAGATCATCCCGCTCAAGTCCAAAGTCCCAGTGCTACTGAAAGTGGTGGTCCATGGACCAGGGTTGCTCCATGAACTATTGGCTGCTAGTCCACAGTGAGTTTCTAGGAAAGGAATAGTTGTACTCGGTAGACACAAATATGATGCTTGGCACGTTGGGTGGGAAACCCCTTCTGCTTCTCCACCTCATCAGGTAGTTTACCTGTGGTGTAGCATTACTGTGTGCCACAGTTTGGGTTTGTTTTTTGTTTTTACAAGTGCTGTGCAGCTCAGTATACTACCCGTCACACTCGCAACAGCATTTGCATTTCTCTTGAGTATAGAAGTACTGCATATAAGTGTTTCTCATTTTGCGTTAAAAACGGCATAAAAGTAAGAAATTGTGCCATCTTCTTTAGAAGGGTTGCTTTTGGTCTAAAGTCCTGTTGTGTGAGGAGAGAACAATGGAGAAGACTCCCAGGGCAGCTCCATAAAACAGTGTTGGACCATCTTAGCAGGCATTCCTCTTCCTTGCTTCCCCTGAGCAGTGCTGCTGCTGATGGTGGCAGCGCATGCATTGACCAGGCCTCTCTTTCTCCCTTGGAAAGCCAGAGCCCAGCAGCATCCCTCTGCTCTGGTAGTTGTTCCTGCCTCCTGCTCCCTGGTCTCCCCAGTCCCCCTCCGTCTCTCCCCCCCCTGCCGCCTTGCCACGTGCCTCATTATTGCACGAGTTGTTGAGGTTGTGACCCCTGGCTCGTTCTGTATTGACCCCTGACCTCCCGAGACTAATCTGTGTCAACAGGCCCCCAGGGATGGAGAAACAGCCGCTCTGCAGGTGGAGAGGGAAGGGAGGAGGCTGGGGGACTACTCGGCCCCCCTCCAGCTCCAGGAATTTGGTGGAGGAGGCAAAGAGACAGGATGATAAAGGGCAATCTAAGACAAGTGGATGCATTGAAATCAGGCTGATTTAATCCCTTCTCCCAGCAACCTGCCGGTCCTTGCTCTCTGCTTTTGTCTCCCTCCTCCTCTTCACAGCCATTTGCCCTCTCCTTTTGTCTTTTCCTCTCCCTCCTTCTGAACTGGGTTTCCTTTCCCTGACTCCGGCTCCTTTCCTCCCCCCCTTGTGTCAATGCCTCTACCCCACCTCTCCTCCATGAAAGGGCAGAGAGTGCCCCCTTGTGGCAGGATAATTTTGCTAATGGCTGTAGTCATTCCCCAGGAGGACAGCCCAGGGCAGGGAAATCCCCTGCAGCATCATCACTTCATAATCAATAATCAATGAGTGAAGCTGGGCCAAGCTCTAAAGCATAGAAGCCCCACTTCTCACATTGGGAATTGGGGTTCAATGGTGTGTTATCTATGGGGTGAAATTGTGCGTGGAGACCCCTTGGGTCTTCTTCTGTGGCCTGAGAGAGGCTGACGGGGCCTTGAGGCCCTATAGTGGTGAAAAGGCAGAATATAAATGAAAATAACAACAACAATACCAATATCAGTAGCCCACAGAGGTGGGGGATCCTGCTATCAGTAGCCATTACTAGACCCATCCATCCATCCATCCATCCATCCATGGTTTACTGGTGGTAATGGAAAGAAAGACTGAAAGATGTTGCTTTCCAATGGATCAACTTGCCAGTTGGTTGCAATTAGGAAGCATTTTTGGTTGACAGTGGAATGGATTGCCTTGGAGGGTGGGGGACTTGCCATCTTTGGTGGTCTTTAAGCAGAGATTGGGCGACAGGCATCTTTCAGGAGTGTTGTACTTGTGTATTCCTTCATGGCTGGGGTTGGATTAGTTGGCCCTTGTGGTCTCTTTCAAATACATGATTCTATAATTATATGGTCCTAATTCAGTGTGGATTGGAGAATTCTAGAATGAGGCATTGGGCCAATTCAGTGTAGGCCAGAAAAGTTCTTTCTCTTCCTGAGGTCAGTGGCAACACTTCCATTGCTCCAAGTAGGACATGATTTATCAACAGATGCAATCTATATATGTGGTCTTAATCTTCACTGAGATGGATCAAGGGTAAGTTACCAGTCTGATCCAAAGTAGAACAAAGTTCCTTAGGCACAGGATTTCCCAGATGAGTTCCATTTGCTGAGTGACATCTGAAAGCTTCATTGCTGGGGGAGGGAAGATTCCAAAATGTGGAAAGGAACTGTTAAATCTGTCTTCCATGGGGCAATAACTGTACTGAAGAGATACATTTCAGGATGGATGTAATGCTGTAAACTGAATAAATGGCTAGAGATGAAGGCTTCCTTGAACACTTTGAATCTGGAGATAGCTGCGTCTCTGTCTCCTTTCCCCCCTCATTGCTTGATTATTAGGCGAGGCCCACTTACTTTATATGCTGAAAGACTGCTGGTTTTGGTATGCTGTGGAAGCCACAATATGCTGACACCGGGGGGGGGGGGGGGATCTGAAGTGTCACTTGCAGGTTTAATTCAGGACTTCCCTAACTTTCATCCTTAATTTCAGTATTGTGCATTATTTTGTGTGTGTGTGTGTATGCATGCATGCATGCATTTTACCCCATGTTTGGAGGAGTCTATCTGCCTGCTGCCACCTTTTCCAGCCACCACTTCCTGGCCATTTTCAAGCTTCCCTGTGATAGAAAATTTGGCCTGTGGCTTTGTGCTGTGTATCACTAGATGACTTGAATCTGAGGCATACAGTAGCATTGTTGGCAAACAAGTGGCCCAGAGAGGCACTGGCTATCACAAGAGATAATGTGAATTGTGAGAGTGTATGAGAGGAGAAGAGTTAACAAGGAAGTTTCATAGCAAATAGAGACCACTAGAACCTCACATTACTCCATTTGTTTCAGAAAACTATCTTGAAATGGTCCCTTTTACCATTTTCTCTAGATCTCTTTCTCACTTCGTATGTATAGGATTTTGATACCACTTTAACTGGCATGGCTGTGTCCTATACAATCATAGGATTTGTAGTTTGGCAAGACACTAGAGCTCTAGTTAGGGAATTCAAAGTATCTCACAATGCTACAAATTCCAGGATTTCAGAGGACAGAGCCATGGCAGTGGTATCAGTGTTAAAGATAAAGGTAAAAGTAGTTCCTTGACATGAATGTCTAGTCATAACCAACTTTGGGGGACCATGCTCATCTCTGTTACTAAGCTGAAAAGCCAGCATTGTCTGAAGACGACTTCAGTGGCCATGTGGCCAGCATGACTGCACTGAATGCTGTTACCTTCCCACCAAAGTGGTACCTATCTATCTACTTGCTAGGCTGGCAGAAGTTGGGACTAGTGACAGGAGCTCACCCCATCATAAAGCACTCAGGCCTCAAACTGCCAATCTTCCGATTTTCCAGTCACCAGAATTGGCATCTTAACCACTAAGCCACCACATTCCTAATGGTATCAGTGTTACAAATCTATAAAAGGAGTTTCTGTAAAAGAGAACATACTAGAAATGTAGTAACTCCAAGGCATGAGTAGGTAGTGAGCTTCTATTCACCTTTTCCCCTCTTTCAGAAAATCTGTGAAAATATGTCATTTATACCGTTTTGATTTGTGAGTGAGTGATGGAAGTGGGCATGAATATATTTCAAAGTGCTATGAAAATTTTAATGATGATGAGAAGTAGGGACAGAGGAAGGAGAAGGTGATTCAGAGTGGATATAGATATGGATTATTTAACTTTAACAAATTTAAGGTTTAGTTCATTTTATTAAGAGAAATGTGGGCAAGTCAATAGTTTCCTTACTGCATTTTTCTCTCCAGTTTTAAGGACTGAGGCTGAATTGATTCTCAGTGGTTCTGCTTTGCCCTGTCCACTTCTAGATGCAACTGTAGCCTCCAAGTTGTGTATGAGTATCTGAAAGACTGTTAATAATTTTCAAGTAATGAAGAGTATTGTTTCAGTGCAGCAAAATGGAAGGGGAAGATCAAGGAAATTCATTCACAAAGACTGTAGTGGACTTGAGTAAAAGCTGCTGCATAAACCACAGCTTTTCAAGCCAAAACCACAACATACCATTAATGTTTCCACAATCTCTGCCAGTAACTTAGCCAGGAATTCCCCACCCCTTTCAGTTCTCCTGCAGATAATCAGTTAGAACAGGTTTTGCCCTATGCCCATCTACACCAGGCATTTGCCTGTTCTTGATTCAGCAGTTCTAGCACTAAGCCAGACATTTCCAAAACATTTCTTGAAATATGGATACGGTGGATCCTTGGTATTCACTGGGGCTTGTTTCTAGGACCCTCCGTGGATATCAAAATCCATGGATGCTCACGTGTTATTATATACAATGGTATAGTAAAATGGTGTCCCTTATGTAGTATGACAAAG
Source organism: Urosaurus nigricauda (assembly GCA_034509955.1). Lineage (NCBI taxonomy): Eukaryota > Metazoa > Chordata > Lepidosauria > Squamata > Phrynosomatidae > Urosaurus > Urosaurus nigricauda. The sequence continues at coordinate 137,741,838 of JAOEGL010000002.1, forward strand.
TCAAGGTTTGCTTTTGGATTTAAAAAAAATATATTTTCAAGCCATGGATGACTGAATCTGTGAATTCAGAATCTATGGATACAGAAGCTGGCTGTATGTGGTCTTGGAGAAGACTGCATTGATGTTGCATGTTGGCTTGGGATGTCAATGTAACTTAGGTTATCCTCACTTCAGTCTATATTAGTTTTGTCAATGCTGATCTTGCAATAATGACCTTTTTGGATTACAGCTCATCCCCAGTTTGGTCACTTGCGGTCTGAAAAAGTAACTTTTCCAAGTTTGTCACTGAGCTTCATATACAGTTGTTGAAAAGCACCCTAAAAAGACATTCTCTACCCTGGAAAATGTGAGAAGACCACAGTTCTGAACATTTTGTTTATAATGAGTTTAAATGGCAGGCAACCAGTTCCTGGATAAATATTTGGCCTACTTTTACACATTACCTTTGTGGTTTGCTTCCTCGCCGCACTGGTAACACATGAATGTTCCACATCATATGGTTCAGTTGAATCATGTGGGTGCTTCCCATACCAGTGTCACTTTCACTGTTCCAACCAACCCACATGATGTGAGCTTTAGACTTTACCAGTGTGACATGGGAAACAACCAAAGCTAGACAGCTGCCTTTCCACAAAAGCATTCTGTATAGTTTTCCTTTCCTGAGTAACATGTTAGCCTGCTTAAATAAGCATAGCAACAAGTTGACAGTAGATATACATGGGATTTGTAATGCAGTGAAGGAAAGTGTGTGTGGTATAGTAGTTTCAGTGTTGGATCAAGACTCTGGGAGACCATAGTTCAAATCTCCACTCAGCCATCGAGACCCACCAGGGGACCTTGGGCAAGTCACACTCTCTTAGCTTAAGAGGAAGGCAGTGGTAAACCCCTTCTGATTAAACTATGCCAAAGAAACCCTATAAGAGGGCTCCCATAGGTCAAACTCAACTTGAAGGCACATAAGAACAACAAAAGGCTTACCTTTATTTCCATTCTTTTTGAGTATTGAGTTTTCACTCACACTCTGTGTGGCCTTCCTTAAATAATTAATAGTTATATTTTATTGGCTAGAAACCAGCTGAGAGACAGTCTCCATTTGTGCCTAGCGTGTACGTATGAGTACACAAAGACCAAAGTTTTTTTTCATCCAGTGAATTTACACAACAAAATCTCCCTCCCTCGATTTCCTTTTCCAGTACCAGGTGATTTTTTCCCCCTCCCCACGAGTCAGAAATGTCAATTCCTGCAGGAGCCGGGCATGTCTCTTAAAGATTTTGGCAGAGCACTTTAACCACATACATGGGATGGAGGAGCAGGCATTCCTGAGATGGCATTATTAGAGGAAGCGTGTGTTGTAGGCAGGGCAAAAAGATCTCGGTTGAGTGAAAAGCTTCACCTCTGACACATGCTTGTGTTTCTCCGACCAGCTGGAGACTTTTGACCGGTTGCACTGTCATCCCCAGCAAATAAAGCCCATTTTATCTGGTGTCTGCCTGCTTGCCACTTCCTGCTGGGATTTCTCCTGCAGGAGGCCAAGGAGGTAGGATCTGTCTTTCTTGGGGGCTCAGGAAGTTAAGGCTCTTCTTTTATTGGCTAATTAGTAATGGCAGAGCGAGCTGCCCTGGGTCAGAAGTCAGGGATGGCTTCCTTCAGCGCTCCATTGCTCCTGCCCTGCAGTTACACGCCTGTCAGTTACTAACCCTGTCATTAGCACAGTGGAAGAATGGAGCAGAGCCGGCTCTCTCAGTGGGCTCCTTTCTCCTCTTGCTGCATTAGTTGTCTCCCAACACTTTACACCCTTTTCCTTTGCTTTGCAACATTTTGGCAGCAGGCAAGGAAATATGTTGCTCCTCAGGGCTGGGAAAGGTGGGCGGTGGGGAATGGACATACTTAAAGCAACATGGCAACTTGGTGAAACACTGATGACGATGTCCCGTGGCACCAGACTACCAAATACCAGAGGCATCTTTCAGAAGTGCTTTAGTTGTGTATTCCTTATTTGGACTAGGTTGCCCTAGGTTGCCCTTGTGATCCCTTTCACTTCTAATATTCTGCAGTTTCTGTCATCACATGGGGATGTGCCAGGACCACTAATTTTCCTCCCCTTCTTCAAATCTGTGGATCTTGCCATAAGCCTTTCAGGCCTGTCACCACTGTGGATGGGTGGGTGAGTGGGTTACGGAGGCTCTTTCCTGCACTCTGGCAGTTCTGATGTGGGTCAAAGCTCCTGGCTGGAGGATGCCACCAGATGGCAGGAGGTCAATCTGAACAGCGGGCTCTGCTTCTTTGCGCCTTCGAAAGAGATCTGAAGGGCCTTCTGATGACTTGCAAAGAAGGGACAAGTGGGTCCTTGAAAACCCTGCTCTACATCAGAACGGTTCACCTAGGTAGAAGTGATTATTTGTATCCTGTTTCTCGGTCCTTAGAGCAACTCGCTTTCTCTCCCTCCCCTCAACCATTTAATTATACACTCATTACAATATAATTATGGGGTAAATATACATGATTATGTCCTTTAAACCAGAGGGCAGGTTACATGATAATTAGCACTGGATGTGAGGAAGGTGCTAATTGTACTTCCCCAAACTCTCTTTTTCTGGATGGCCAAAGCAAAGCCCTGCCCCTGCAAGAATTCCCTCAGGGTTGTTCGGTGCAGCCTATGCTTTCTTTCCTCTGGGAATGACATCCTAACAGCTACCTGAGGCTGCTCAGATAGGCAAGCAAAGCAAGGCTCTCAGGGTCTTAGGAGGAAAACAACCTATTTTCAAAGGATTCAGGGGTTTGTTCTGGGGCGGAGTGGGGTAGGGGGGCTCATGGAAGCATGCCCATACTTTCCTCCCTCAAAAGAAAAATCTCTGGTTTTAGAACAATCACTAAATGCTTGAGGGTCAAAAGGATGACAGGGTGTGAAAATTGCTTGGATGGTAATAATAATAATTAAGGAGGAGAAAGAAAAGGAGGAGGCTGTAGTCCATGTGCTTGGGTGAGATCTAATTTAATTTACACTTGAGCCAAGGCTAGCAGGCTAGCAGAAGCTGCATTTCCTTTAAGGAGGAGAAAGAAAAGGAGGAGGCTGTAGTCCATGTGCTTGGGTGAGATCTAATTTAATTTACACTTGAGCCATTGCATTCTGGGAGCCAGTGCTGGGAGGCTACTTAAGGCTACTCAAGGCTAGCAGAAGCTGCATTTCCTTTAAGGAGGAGAAAGAAAAGGAGGAGGCTGTAGTCCATGTGCTTGGGTGAGATCTAATTTAATTTACACTTGAGCCAAGGCTAGCAGGCTAGCAGAAGCTGCATTTCCTTTAAGGAGGAGAAAGAAAAGGAGGAGGCTGTAGTCCATGTGCTTGGGTGAGATCTAATTTAATTTACACTTGAGCCATTGCATTCTGGGAGCCAGTGCTGGGAGGCTACTTAAGGCTACTCAAGGCTAGCAGAAGCTGCATTTCCTTTAAGGAGGAGAAAGAAAAGGAGGAGGCTGTAGTCCATGTGCTTGGGTGAGATCTAATTTAATTTACACTTGAGCCAAGGCTAGCAGGCTAGCAGAAGCTGCATTTCCTTTAAGGAGGAGAAAGAAAAGGAGGAGGCTGTAGTCCATGTGCTTGGGTGAGATCTAATTTAATTTACACTTGAGCCATTGCATTCTGGGAGCCAGTGCTGGGAGGCTACTTAAGGCTACTCAAGGCTAGCAGAAGCTGCATTTCCTTTAAGGAGGAGAAAGAAAAGGAGGAGGCTGTAGTCCATGTGCTTGGGTGAGATCTAATTTAATTTACACTTGAGCCAAGGCTAGCAGGCTAGCAGAAGCTGCATTTCCTTTAAGGAGGAGAAAGAAAAGGAGGAGGCTGTAGTCCATGTGCTTGGGTGAGATCTAATTTAATTTACACTTGAGCCATTGCATTCTGGGAGCCAGTGCTGGGAGGCTACTTAAGGCTACTCAAGGCTAGCAGAAGCTGCATTTCCTTTAAGGAGGAGAAAGAAAAGGAGGAGGCTGTAGTCCATGTGCTTGGGTGAGATCTAATTTAATTTACACTTGAGCCAAGGCTAGCAGGCTAGCAGAAGCTGCATTTCCTTTAAGGAGGAGAAAGAAAAGGAGGAGGCTGTAGTCCATGTGCTTGGGTGAGATCTAATTTAATTTACACTTGAGCCATTGCATTCTGGGAGCCAGTGCTGGGAGGCTACTTAAGGCTACTCAAGGCTAGCAGAAGCTGCATTTCCTTTAAGGAGGAGAAAGAAAAGGAGGAGGCTGTAGTCCATGTGCTTGGGTGAGATCTAATTTAATTTACACTTGAGCCAAGGCTAGCAGGCTAGCAGAAGCTGCATTTCCTTTAAGGAGGAGAAAGAAAAGGAGGAGGCTGTAGTCCATGTGCTTGGGTGAGATCTAATTTAATTTACACTTGAGCCATTGCATTCTGGGAGCCAGTGCTGGGAGGCTACTTAAGGCTACTCAAGGCTAGCAGAAGCTGCATTTCCTTTAAGGAGGAGAAAGAAAAGGAGGAGGCTGTAGTCCATGTGCTTGGGTGAGATCTAATTTAATTTACACTTGAGCCAAGGCTAGCAGGCTAGCAGAAGCTGCATTTCCTTTAAGGAGGAGAAAGAAAAGGAGGAGGCTGTAGTCCATGTGCTTGGGTGAGATCTAATTTAATTTACACTTGAGCCATTGCATTCTGGGAGCCAGTGCTGGGAGGCTACTTAAGGCTACTCAAGGCTAGCAGAAGCTGCATTTCCTTTAAGGAGGAGAAAGAAAAGGAGGAGGCTGTAGTCCATGTGCTTGGGTGAGATCTAATTTAATTTACACTTGAGCCAAGGCTAGCAGGCTAGCAGAAGCTGCATTTCCTTTAAGGAGGAGAAAGAAAAGGAGGAGGCTGTAGTCCATGTGCTTGGGTGAGATCTAATTTAATTTACACTTGAGCCATTGCATTCTGGGAGCCAGTGCTGGGAGGCTACTTAAGGCTACTCAAGGCTAGCAGAAGCTGCATTTCCTTTAAGGAGGAGAAAGAAAAGGAGGAGGCTGTAGTCCATGTGCTTGGGTGAGATCTAATTTAATTTACACTTGAGCCAAGGCTAGCAGGCTAGCAGAAGCTGCATTTCCTTTAAGGAGGAGAAAGAAAAGGAGGAGGCTGTAGTCCATGTGCTTGGGTGAGATCTAATTTAATTTACACTTGAGCCATTGCATTCTGGGAGCCAGTGCTGGGAGGCTACTTAAGGCTACTCAAGGCTAGCAGAAGCGCGCGCCTAACGGCGCGCGAATTTTGATTTTTTTTTTATCTAGTCAAGGAGGTGTTTAGAGAATAGAAGAGGAGCCGGCCTGAAGCATCAGAGGAAGTGAATCAGAGACTTGCCTTTGGAAGGAGCTTTCAGCCAGGAGCTCTCTACATAACTATAGGCCCCGTGACTTGAACGCAGTGACAGAGCTTGGGAATAAAGGCCAAGTCTAGCAAGGGAAGCCCACAGTCTTGTTTCAGTGCCTCCTTAAGACTTCTCAGTATGGACACTGAAGGCCCTGCAGCAGTCACCTGCAACACCTGTGGGATGTTTGTCTTCTTGCCTACAGAGGTGGCGAACTACACCTGCCACAAGTGCAAGTTGGTAGTCCTCTTGGAAGAGAAAGTACAGCAGCTAGAGGAGCAGATATCTGCACTCCAGCATCATAGAGAGCAGGAGAATCTCCTGAACAGAACAGGCCAGAATGTCTTGGGTGGGAAACAGACAGAGGAAGTTGTTGGGGTGGAGGAGGTCACTCCACATACAACAGAGGTAGATGCTTGGAGGGAGGTCACACACAGAAGTAAGGAAACCAGGGAACGTTCTGTGAGCGGCTTGCAGCTACAGAATCGCTTTGAATCTCTCTCTGTTGTCAGAGATGATGAGGAAAAGCAGCAGGGACAGACATCAGGGACAGAGCAGGGGAGCCTGAGAGTATCACGAAAAGGAACAGCCACTGCTAAGCCTCGGAGGAGACGCGTGGTCGTGGTGGGGGACTCCTTGCTGAGGGGTACAGAAGCAGTGGTTTGTGGGCCTGACAAGATGTCTCGGGAGGTGTGTTGTCTCCCTGGGGCAAAGATCCATCATGTGACGGAGAGGCTGACAAGACTTGTCAAGCCTACTGACCGTTATCCCCTTCTTTTGGTTCATGTGGGAACCAATGATACTGCAAGGCACAGCCTTCAGAATATCAAAAGGGATTATGAGGCTCTGGGAAGGAAGCTGAAAGAGATGGATGCACAGGTTGTCATCTCATCTCTACTCCCCGTAGAAGGGCATGGTCCAGGAAGGGAGAGGAAAATAGCAGAGGTGAATAACTGGCTCCGTAGATGGTGCCGCCAAGAACAGTTTGGATTCTTGGATCATGGGCTGCGGTTCCATGAGGAGGGACTTCTGGCAAGGGATGGACTGCATCTCACGCCAGTTGGCAAAAACATTTTTGCCAACAGTCTGAAGAATCTGATCAGGAGGGCTTTAAACTGAGTTATGTGGGGGAGGGAGACATTATACTGGAAGGCAAAAGGGATGGAGAGAATAGTCCAAATGGCATAGAGGGAACAAGGCAAACAGTGCAAGGACCCAACAGTAGGAGGCAAAAAAATGTGCAAAAGCAGCAAGTAAAGAGGACACATGGTCTTAAATGTCTCTACACTAATGCACAGAGTATGGGAAATAAGCAGGATGAACTTGAACTCCTAGCACAACAAGGGAAATATGATATAATAGGCATCACTGAAACCTGGTGGGATGAGTCTCATGATTGGAATGTAGAAATAGAGGGGTATAACCTTTTTAAGAGAAACAGGCCAAGTAGGAAAGGAGGAGGAATAGCATTATATGTCAGGGATATTTACACCAGTGAAGAGATGCAGGAAGTCAATACTGGAAGCCAGGTGGAGAGCATCTGGATAAAAATTAAAGGAGAGGGAAATAACAGGGATGTTACTGTGGGAGTCTACTACAGACCCCCGACTCAGGCAGAGGAATTGGATGATGCCTTTCTAGAACAGATAATCACATACTCAGAAAAGAGAGATGTAGTAGTGATGGGTGACTTCAACTATCCGGATATTTGCTGGAAGTCAAACTCAGCCAAATCCTCAAAGTCTAGCAAATTCCTCACTTGCCTGGAAGACAATTTCATTGTCCAAAAGGTGGAAGAGGCAACAAGGGGATCAGCCATTTTAGATCTGATCTTAACCAACAGGGAAGACCTAGTTGATGGGGTGCAAGTGGTTGGATCCTTAGGTGGAAGTGACCATGTTCTCCTGGAGTTTGTTATGCAGTGGAAGGGAGAAGCTAGGCATAGTCAGACACGCACTCTAGACTTTAGGAGAGCTAATTTCAATAAACTTAGAGAAATACTGGGAGTGATCCCATGGTCAGGAATACTAAAAGAAAAGGGAGTTCAAGACGGATGGGAGTTTCTCAAAAGGGAGATATTGAAGGCACAATTTCAAACAGTTCCAATGAGGAAGAAAAATGGTAGATGTCTCAAGAAGCCAGGATGGATGACTAAGGAACTTTCAAATGAGCTAAGTTTTAAACGGAACATGTATAAGAAATGGAAAAATGGAGAAATCACGAAAGAGGAATTTAAACAAATAGCCAGCACATGTAGGGGTAAAGTCAGAAAAGCTAAAGCGCAGAATGAACTCAGGCTTGCTAGAGAGGTTAAGAACAATAAAAAGGGCTTTTTTGGATATGTCCGAAGCAAAAGGAAGAAGAAGGAAACAGTAGGGCCACTGCGTGCAGAAGATGGCAAAATGCTAACAGGGGACAGAGAAAAGGCAGAATTACTCAACACCTTCTTTGCTTCAGTCTTCTCAGAAAAGGCAAAAGGTGCTCAACCGAAGGATAATGGAGCAGAAGACAGAATAGGGGAATTTCAGCACAGAATAAGTAAAGAGATAGTACAGGAATACTTGGTTAACCTAAATGAATATAAATCTCCAGGACCAGATGAACTACATCCTAGAGTATTAAAAGAACTAGCAAATGTAATATCAGAGCCATTGGCAATAATCTTTGAGAACTCCTGGAGAACAGGAGAAGTCCCAGAAGACTGGAGGAGGGCAAACGTTGTCCCCATCTTCAAAAAGGGAAAAAAAGAGGATCCCAACAATTATCGTCCAGTTAGTCTGACATCAATTCCAGGAAAGGTGCTAGAGCAGATCATTAAGCAGAGAGTCTGCGAACATTTAGAAGCCAATGCCATAATCACAAAAAGCCAACATGGGTTTCAGAAAAAGAAGTCATGCCAAACGAACCTGATCTCTTTTTTTGATAAAATTACCAGCTTGGTAGATGAAGGGAATGCTGTGGATATAGTATACCTCAATTTCAGTAAGGCCTTTGACAAGGTTCCCCATGACATTCTTGCAAACAAGCTTGCAAAATGTGGGATAGACAAGTTAACTGTTACATGGATTTGTAATTGGTTGACTGGCCGAACTCAAAGGGTGCTCAACAATGGCTCCTTTTCATCCTGGAGAGAAGTGACCAGTGGGGTGCCACAGGGTTCTGTCCTGGGCCCAGTGCTATTCAACATCTTTATTAACGATTTGGATGACAGAATTGGGGGCATACTTATCAAATTTGCAGATGACACTAAACTGGGAGGAGTAGCTAATACCCCAGAGGATAGGATCAAAATTCAAAATGACCTGAATAGACTAGAAAGCTGGGCCAGTGCTAACAAAATGAAATTCAATACGGAGAAATGTAAGGTTCTGCACCTAGGGCGGAAAAATGAAATGCACAGATATAGGATGGGGGACACCTGGCTGAATGAGACCACATGTGAAAGGGATCTAGGAGTCCAAGTAGACCATAAGCTGAACATGAGTCAACAGTGTGATGCGGCAGCTAAAAAAGCCAATGCAATTTTAGGCTGCATCAATAGAAGTATAGTTTCTAGATCAAGGGAAGTTATAGTGCCACTCTATTCTGCTTTGGTCAGGCCCCACCTGGAATACTGTGTCCAGTTCTGGGCACCACAATTCAAAAAGGATGTGGAGAAACTGGAGCATGTCCAAAGGAGGGCAACTAAGATGGTGAAGGGTCTGGAAACCTTGCCCTATGAAGAACGCCTTAGGGAGCTGGGGATGTTTAGCCTGGAGAAGAGAAGGTTAAGAGGTGATATGATAGCCCTGTTTAAATATTTGAAGGGATGTCATATTGAGGAGGGAGCAAGCTTGTTTTCTGCTGCTGCAGAGACTAGAACGCGGAACAATGGATGCAAACTGCAGGAAAAGAGATTCCACCTCAACATTAGGAGGAACTTCCTGACAGTAAGGGCTGTTCGACAGTGGAACACACTCCCTCGGAGTGTGGTGGAATCTCCTTCCTTAGGGGTCTTTAAGCAGAGGCTGGATGGCCATCTGTCAGGGATGCTTTGACTTGGAGTTCCTGCATGGCAGGGGGTTGGACTGGATGGCCCTTGTGGTCTCTTCCAACTCTATGATTCTATGATTCTATGATTCTATGATTCTATAATAAAAATATCCACAGCATATACTTACAATAGTGCTCCCCTCCAGCACTTGCGTGTGTTTTTATGTGTGTCCATTCATATCAACTGGAGGAGAGAAATGAGAATTCCTGTGCCTAGGTGTTTCATATATGACAGCCTCATCCTGGGATTAGGGAGGCGCGGTTGGGGGGGGGGCTGCCTTTCCTTCAAAAGAACCTGAAACTCAAGGGGCCTTCCTCAGGTGTAGAATCATACAGTTGGAAGGGACCATACAAGCTGTCTATTTGGGGATCTGTCATCCTACCTTGTGGCATTGTTTTCTTCTAAAAGGAGATATACAGAAGGTTGGGGCGGCAGAACTAAGAGTGATTTGCAGTAACTTTTCTCCCTTCCTTGCTACCTTTCCCCTTCTTTTTCTTGATGGAAATCAGAAACCTTTTCCATTCCACAACAACTATCGTAGCAGCTTTTTTCTGTGTAAGCATGCATGAAAAATATTCTGTAGTTGTATAGTGGTGGTAGCACTGGAGACATACTGGCCTGGTCTATATTAGGCAGTCAGAGATGCATTCAGTTTAAAAAATGCAGGGGATATGCGTCAGAGGAGAATTGGGTAGGTGGGTTTCAGGGGTTATATGTATGTGGGATGGATCTTTAGAAAAAGTCTAGATGTTAAGTATAGGGGAATATGCCTTCTCTCCTCAATGCGCTTAGTTTCCCCTAACTTCAGCTGCATGAATTGCCATGGCAAGTGTGTGTGTGTGGAAATATCCCTGTATCTTCAACAGCAGTGTAGCAAATTGAGCCATGGTGCCTTTAAAAAAGTTCTCTAGTTCCTTGGCTGGGCCTTCCCTGTTCCCTGTTCCAGCCCGGGGGCCCCAGATGTCTTGCATTGCACACATCTGTTTGACAGCTTATTTTCTGTGGTGAATAAAGCGGCTGTGGCTATGGGTTTGAGGAGGGAATCTGTCTGCTAGGAGAAGGAGAGGCGAAAACAATTGTGGGGAGAAGGGTGGGCGAGCCAGCTCATGGGATAGGTTTGTGGTCGGGAGAAAGAGGAGTGGGGTACAGTCTAGAGGTGTCTGGGGTTTGGGTCAGGCCTGCAGGGGAGGGAAACATTAAGCAGAAGCGTCTATAGGCAGGCCGATCCTGCCGTTTTATTCTGCTACTGACATGACTGAAGAAGATTAGCCGTGAAAGAGAAGGACAAGGAGAGAAAGTAAAAGGAAGGAAGGAAGAAAATGTGGGGGATGCAGGGAAGTATCTTGTTTGAGGGGTGTGAGTTTTGGGGGAGGGTCATTTGGTCCTCTTCCCTCAAGGAGCCTATGCTGTTGGGCTTGGGAAGCTGCCCTGTGCTGTACGCCCCTCATGGTACCTCCTGGGATCCAATATAAACAATAAAGTCTTTGTTACTTTGACCTGTTGGCAAAGAGCCAAGCAAATTCTTTGCGTATTTCCTCTGCTCCATTCCCTCTCTGCCTCTCCCGCACTCCTCTAGCCTCTTCCAAATCTGTTCCTGAGCACATAAGGAAAGGCAGTGTGTGCCTCCAGCCAGAGATCCATCCCAAACCTCCCCTCCACACCTCCCCAAGTCCCTCCCCAGCGCCTTGGCTGTCCACCAACTCTCCAGGCCAGGCTGATCCCAACCTTTAGGTGAGGAAGGCAGGCAGGAAGAAGCTGGAGCAGAAAGGCTGGTCTTGAAGTGTGGGGGGGGGGGAGGGAGAAGGGTCAGTGGGGTTTTTGTGGGGGGAGCTGAAGTGGCAACAGATGACTGAAGATGAAGGCTGGGAAAGGGCTGGGCCTGGGAAAGCCGAGCTGCCCTGAGCATAGCATAGAGTTACAGGTGCAGAGTGAGGGCAGGTAGTGAAGCCTTCACTCATGCAGGAGCTCTCTCTGTCAAGTGAGCCTTGCCAGTTGCTTTCAATATGTCTCTCAGATCAGGAATGTCTAGAGTGCTTGAAAGAGTGGCATTGAGCTTGTGGAGAGTCCCTTCTCTCAGGGCTATATAGCTGTTGAAAACAGAGATGGAGGGTAGGAGAGGAGAGACCAGTAAATCCCAAGATAATTTATTCAGCATGGGACAAAGACAGTCCGGTAGTGGTTCCTTATGAGATAAAGAAGCAGAAATATTTCACAAGGGATGGTGTAGCAAGGGTTACAAGGAGCTCAGGTATTATCATTGCTACTATTACAGTCCGTCTGCCCCAACAGTGGGCTTGCTATCTGTGGATCTGAGCATCCATGGAGGATCTCATCCCATTGTTCCCAATGCCATTTTAAAAATACAAGAATTGTGGTCCCACAGTTATTGGTATCTGCTTGGGGGTCCAGAATGGAACCTCCCTAGATATAAAAGGCTGATGGATATGATGCAGGGCAGCAGCAACACCAGCAACTCCTTTGCCTGTGCCTGCTGCTTTTTGGCAGAGGCTGCCAGCAGGGTCAAGTGGTTCGTTGCAGGGCTCACAGCCTCCAAATGTGTGTGTGTGTGTGTGTGCGCACTTCAAATCACCTGCCAGGTTATGGCAACCTCATGAATTTCATAGGATTTTCTTAGGTAAAGAAAACTGAGAGGTGGTTTTGCTAGTTCCTTCCTCAGAAATATGCCCTACGGCACCTGGGATTCATTGTTGGTTTCTCATCCAAGCACTGACCCTATTTAACTTCCACGATCAGATTGTATCTGGTGCCTTTAGGGTATTTAAGCCCATCCAAATATACCTCCAAGCAAATAGGAAGCATTCCCTGAAGATGCCAGCCACAAATGCAGACGGAATGTCAGGAATAAACTCTTCTAGAACTTGGCCACATAGTCTGAAAAACACACAGAAAATCCTAAAAAAATAGGAACGAGCTTGATACTTGGTTTGGGGGCCAGGATTCAAATTCAAGCTCTCCTGTTCAAAACATCTTGAAAAGAGTGATAGGATGGGGTTGCCTGCGGTGGAAAGGGAAAGTGTGGCGAAGGCAAGGAAAGTGTTTCTCAACAGCCTGCAGATACCCTTGTGCTGAGTTCAGTTGCAGGGGAGGAGGAGGGAGTGGGACACAGCAGGGAAATGGGGAGAAGGGAAGTGGGAGATGAAAAATGTTGGGTGAGCCCAGGGATTCTAATAAGAAAATTGCTTCCAGTCCCAGAGTCTGCAATTGTGGGTTAAAATTACAACCATTCCCCAAACTGCATCTCCTCATAAATCTCCACCTCTCGTCCCATTCACCCCGACAACAGGAAAAGCAAAGCCACCGTCTGGGGAGATGTTATTTATTTATGTGAGTAGAAATGTAGGGAGGGGGTTGTCAGGCAGGGGGCTTGGGAGAGGTGGAAAAATAGCAAGAGCTGGATCATCAGGCCAGAAAGACAATCTGTTAGCAAGAAGTAGGAACTCCTTGCAGTCTTCTGGAATTGCTCCTCTCTCCAGAGCTAGTTGCCTTCCTTCCTAATTCTCATCCAGCGTTAGAGTGCCCACAAAAACTGAAGATAGCAACGTGAGTTAAATAAATCTATACAGAAACAAGAGATGAGAAATATAGCTTTAATATCCTATGTGGCCACAAAATGATGCTGCACAAACATGAGCTCCTTGTCACAGCTCCTTAGAAAAAGATGTGATTTTATGCCTCATTCATTTTTACAGTGGCTAGGTATGTTCGAGAGTCATGGATCATCCAGCACCTACCTATATTCAGCAACTTCTGTTCACTGAACAACATTTTTGTGGAGTGAGCACCTGCCAACTGGAGGGCCTGTGCAAGTACTCTGGTAGATGGATTGCTTTCACTTGTCTGCCCCACTTCATCCAATAAAAATTGCATCCTGAGATTTCCAGTAAGGAGTGTGAGCCAGTGGAATTTGGGTATTGGAGTCCAGGAGACCAGGGTCAGAATACCACCTCAGCCATAGAAAACGACTGGGTGATGTTGGGCAAGTCACACTCTCTCAGCCTAAGAGGAAGGGACTGGCAAACCCCTGAACAAATTTTGCCCCCTCCCCAAGATGTGGGCACTGTGTGGGTTAGTCAACCTCAATGCACAGAGCCCTGGTGGCACAGTGGTTAAATGCCAGTACTGCAGCCACTCACTCACAAACCACAAGGTTGTGAGTTCAGTTCCAGCCAGGGTTCAGGGTGGACTCAGCCTAACATCCTTCCGAGGTTGCTAAAATGAGTACTCACCTTGCTGGGGCAATTAGCTTATACATTGTAAACCATTTAGGAGTGCTTAAGTGCACTAATAAGAGGTAGAGAAATGTACTTGCTATTACTATTGCTATAACAACAAGAAATTTTCTACTTAGAGCAAGCAGTTAAAGTGGCATAATAGCACTGTAATTATGCAATGTGAATAGGGCTTAAGAAGCTTGGAAACATGTCATCTCCTGCCACAGCCAAAAGTCACTTTATTTTGAAACTTTAATCTTTACTGCATTAATTAATTATTTAATGCATTAATTAATTTGGATGCCCTGTCCTCACAGCCAGCATGGTGTAGTGTTTTGAGTGTTGGACTATGACTCTGGAAACCAGGGCTCAGTTCCCCATTTGCCCATGGAAACCCAGTGGGTGACCCTGGGCTAATCACACTCTCTCAACCTCAGAGGTTGACCATGGCAAACCCCTCTGAAAAAATCTTGCCAAGAAAATCTCATGATAGGTTGCTTGCTGGTTACCATAAGTCAGAAAAAACTTGAAGGCACACAACAACGAATTCTAAAGGTTCAGCATGAAATAAAGGATAAAAACACTAGCAATGTTGAATGGGTATATTTCCTTCTCTCTCAGGGAGATCTTGTAATACTTAGAAAGATGTCCAGGCTCTGACTTCAGTGAGTTTACTTTGGGAGGGAGTTCCGTAGTGGAACTGAAGACAGCCTCTCAAGAGAGTTTTTATGCCAAATGCACCCTGAGCATAATGGTATCATTAAGCAGACAACCTTAGTAAATCTCACAGATTGTAATAGGGCATGAGAATGGGAATCTGCTGGTGGTGTAAACTGGCCTTCAGACAGACTACAGAGGTGGAATGCAGGTTGCTTGGTGGTATATTTGCCTTTAGGTATCTGTGTGTCTACTTATATGTTCAGTGCCCCAGGCTCATTTGTTCCATGTAGTTTCCTGTGGCTGGCTCTATTATCTGCCTTGCTCCACTGCAATTTCACTCTCTTGGTTCTTGCTGAATGAAAAGAACTCTGGCTTTGCTGCACATTTTCTTCAGATTTAGGTTGGCCTTAGCCAGTAGCATCACTAGGGTTGGCCTCACCTGGAGCAGTAACTCATGGTGTCACCCCCCCCCCCCCACACACACACTTTGACCTCCTCCTATATCACACCACACAGAATCCTTGGTTATGTTTTTTGTGCTAATGTTACTCATAAATCATGGTTCCCGTACATCACTGAATGTAACATAAACAACTAGGAAATTAAAATCATACCTTTAAATTACAGCATATATACAACAGCCTAAGTGTATTTGTTTGTACATAGTTTCATGCGGTTAAAGTGCAAATTTGGTAAGAGGCGATGTTTTTAAGGAAAATTGTAAAATAATTTTTAAATTTTTCAAAAAAATAAAAATTATTTTTTTAATTTAAAAAAAACAAACCTTTTTCTTCTCATGGAACACAACTCACTCACACCATCTCTTCAGTGTTTTAAAGGGATGCAGGTGAACATCACAGCCTATTTCTGCCCAAAGGAAGATGTTTGGAGATCAGTGGTGTTCACCCTCCTTGGTGTGATCTGAATTCCCTTCACTTCCTAGTGACACCCCTGGCTATAGGAAGGCCATAACACACTGACTTGGTATCTCTTCTTTTCTGTACCAAGACTGATGTGGGAGGGAATGTGATATAGCAAGAATAATTTGGGATAGGACTTTCAAATTGTGGGTTCAAGGGTCATAACTCAGTGAGAGAACATAGCGTAACTTTGCTAAAGTCAAGCAGAAAAGGAGGGAGAATGCTGTGCCCCTGAAATTATTGCCTAGGATGTCAGGGGAGGTGGCAGAGCAATTCTTGCTTACTTAATTAAGAGCAAACAACAATTTGAGTCTGTCACCCTCCTATTAGCTATTCCAAGGGCTGTTATCTGGGAGCTCTCAGCTCACCCGCCTGCCATTGGCTTCCAAAGGCTGGATGTTCTTTGCCTCCTTCTTTTTGTTTTCATTCATTAGAGCATTCAGGAGAGAGCTGCCACAGAACCAACCTCCTTCTTTTCCTTGCTGGTCTTTCCAGATCAGAAAAGCACAGAGCCTAATATGATCCTGCTTGCCCTTCTGCTACTGCCACCCGACTTGTTTTACATTCTTGTGGAATTCAGAAGCAGTAGATGGATATGAAGCAGAATAATGACAATAGTGACTATCAGAGAATTTCAGCAAGAAAGGAAGAGGTTAATCTGAAAGGGAAAGAGAATCTAGAAATCTGCTGATTTTAACTCTGGGTTGTAGGAGTGAAGAATGATGGTGTGGATGAAGGATGTTTGGAAGCAGTGGCTTCCAAACAGTGCAGCAACAGAAGAAGAGCAAAAAGAAGAAGAAGATGGAGAAAGTATATTAGTATATTAGTTCTTCAAAACTTCCTTGCCAAATTGGCTGGTGGCAACAAGCCCTTCCCCTGTTCCCAAGCTTTCCATCCACTGTTGGCCCAACGTATTCCATGCATCTGCTGTTTATACATTGGGCCCCATTCACCTGAATCCCAAGTGCTTTTACAGGCTTATCAAAATAATCCTATCTCATTGGCTAGCTTCCCAGAACATCAGTGCCGGTGATTCCTCCAGGACGTAACTAGGGAGACATCCCGCGCAAGAAGCATCAAGTACTCCAGTCAGTTTGTAGTGCTTACGGGTGTTCCCCCCTCCCCTCCAACACATCTCCCCTCCAACACATCTCACATGCCTAAGAATGATGTGGTGATCAGAGTGTTAAGGTATGCCTGTGCTGGCATATATATATATATATTTTTTGGTCCCATTTACTTATTTGTTCCATTTCTGCATTTCTGTTTAAAGCACAGAAATTTTGCTTTGAAGTTTTGTATCTATACATACATTCTTAGCACAGGAAACAAAAGAAGGATACCTCAGTGGAATTCAAAAGTACTGAAATCAGAAATACTCACCTTCAGCCAATAGAAGTACTTAGCAAGGTTCAATGGAAAAAGAGCGTATGGTCTGGTTTGCTTCTTGTCTGTTAATTTTAAAGACTGGCACTCTTAGCCCAGGTTTTGGGAGGCCAAAGGTGGGATGAGTAGGGAGGCAGGGGAGTAGCCATGGGTCTGTGTACAAACTGAGCACATTGCCTTCTCAAGTACAAATTCTGCTTTAGTTCCCAAATCTTTAGAGAGTGAGACACTGGAAATAGTCTGCATCCAGAACACTGTTTTTGCGTTCACAATCCCTTTGCAACTTTGAGTTGCCCCTTTTCTTTTGATGCCTAAACTACAGTCAGCCCTCCATATTTATGCATTTTTTTCTCCACAGATTCAAGCATCCACGGATTGAAAATATAAATTCCAAAAGGCAACCCTTTCCATTTTATACAAGTGAGACCATGTTACTGTGCCATTGCATTTAACAGAACTTGAGTATCCACAGATTTAGGTATCCATGAGGGTTCCTGGAACCAAACCTTAGTGGATACCAAGGGCCCACGGTACTTCTAAATGCTCGTTTGAAGTTTTCTGTAACTGCAAATGCTAGAAATTCAGGGATAGAAGAAAACTGTTATTGAGGGGGAAGAATTCTTTGAGGGAGCAGCACCCTTACCCTCTCATAGCCTCACCTGTCAGGCTCCTAAATGTTGCATGACTGGCCTACTTCATTTTAAAGAAAATGAAGTAATGCTCATCGCCATCTAGGATTGGGATTGGGAGAAGGCCATTAACATTAGAGTCTAACAGGGCTAATCAGTGACCTTCAGGGTCAGATCATATGATGAAGAATGTATCCCATTAGGTACAAGGCCAATTTGCACACCTATGGGAGAGATCTTGGAAAAATGAGCTGGTGCAGCTGTAGCCTAAGCATTGTGTAAGCCTTTTGTGCTTGTGACACCATCTGCCTCCTTTAAGGCTTTATAGAACTCTGCTTTATATTCAGTGATTAAAATGAAATGAGAGGCATATGGGGACCTATATATGTCTAGGTTTCTCAACTAGTTTTTGATAGGATTGCTAAATGGAGCTTGAGTGTTCAGAGGTAATATACTTCTGAAGAGAGATGAAGTACTGGGGACAATTGGCAAAGACTGACGACTTCTTGATCTGCTTCTGGACTTCATGGTAGTGGTCTGTTAGAAATAGGTTGGCAGAGTAGTCTGATTTGATCCAACAGGGCTCTTGGAAGGTTAATACATGGATGACAATGATGACCCTCAGCACCACCCATTTCTGCTGCATCCTTCTGAACCAGGAGAAAGGAAGAAAAGGACAGGTGCTTATATACATCCACAGAATCCTCCTCCCAAGTATGCAGAACATTTTCCTGCTGTCTTCCTCCTGCTAGAAAACTTGTACTGTACGTGTGCAAATCAATATTAATAACCATATGAACATGCCTTATTAAAGGCTTGGAGATGGTCTGTGTACATAGGTGGAGCCACTTGTTATGCACCTGATAGAGGTGCATACTTTACCATCACCACTATTATTGGATTCTCGGAATGGAGATGGATCTGTACCTCTAGTGTTCTAAAGTTTTCAAAATATCAATAAGGGATGGTCAAATTTAAGGACATGTACGGTTGACAGTCAGGAGTAGCTCTTTATGTAGTACCTAAATACTAAATGAAAGTACTGATTTAACAGAGCCATGTGTTTTTCTGTAAAAATTAACATATTGTCCACATTCATAAATTGCATGATGAACACATATCTGTTATTCTGAAGGGCCTACACTCAAAAATTCAGGATTTGGGTTGGGGGGTGAGAGGATATCACAGTCAGTGAATATGAAAGGGCAGGCTTTCCATTCCTCAAATAGGGGATATCCCTTATAATAAGGGGCACTGTGAGGACAATAAGGGATAAATTTTCTGGCCCTAAAACAAGGGACATCATTTATAATAAGGGGCACCCGGCAACCTTAGTACCTCTTTCTGATCTGATCTGCCACTTTTTCTACTTCATTCCATTGTTCCACCTGACCTTGGGCACAAGATGTAGCTATCAGTAGGGCCTTTCTTTCTGTCTGTTGTAACATCCTCTGTATGGTGCATACTCCCCATCTTATCCTGAACAAGCCCTTTTCAACCTTGGCCTAAAAGTAAGCTACATCTCAGGGGCACTGTGATGGCAAAGATAGGAGGGAGAAACATTTTCCAGCTATTTTGTTCTTCTTTGTATCTTAGGGGTCAGGAGAGAGCAGAGGAGTTAGATTGGAGTATCAGGAAATGTCACACACATTTTGACCAGAGACGTGCATTGCCTTGCCATTTAGAATTGGATGTTTGCTTCTTTCTCCACTGCAAGCTTGGGAATAAAGAGTCTTCTTTAATAACATGCACATATACACATCCATTTATAAGTGTTGGATAAGTTGCAACTGAATCACTTGGATGCTTTTGTAAAAATATAGAATAAAAAGCTACTTTGTTGCTTCCATGTATAGACAACCACTGAGCCAGCATGGTGTAGTGGTTTGAGCATTGGACTACAATCCTGGAGACCAGGGTTCAAATCTTCAGTCAGCCATGGAAAACCATTTAGTGGCTGTTGCTAAGTCACACACTCTCAGCCTCAGAGGAAGGCAAATCCCACTTTGAACAAATCTTGCCAAGTAAACCCCATTTTAGGTTCACCTTAGGGTCAGCATAAATTAGAAATTATTTGTAGGCATGAAACAAAAATGATGTTCCTTATATAAAATGGCAAAATCAAATTTTGCTTTCTGGAATTCATTTTTTCTTCCATATTTTCAAGCTACATGGAAACTAGTATGGAGGAGGCAGGAGGAAAGTACCGTACTATATTTGGATTTAATTGAAAGTTAAACAATTTTACAGCTTTCTGGTAAAGGAACTTTGTGTGAGCTTTTTTTCAGGATGGATAGAGATGGCTCCTTCAGAGAAGATATTCCATAAGGAAAGAATCATCACTATCTTTTCCCCTTCTCCCACTTTTGATTTTTGCACAACCCAGTGTATGTTCACAAGTGAATCAGTAATTGGTTGCATTGAAAAGTTTTTTCCAAAGCAATCGTAAAGCACTGTAGGGCCTGTATCCTTGATCAGATTCTCTGACCTGTAAATAAGTTCATACAGACTGAAAATGGTCTGGGACTGATATACTTGTTCCTGGAGCTGTAGAATACATTCTGGCTGCCTCCAGGTGGATATTACACCTTGGAGGTCCTGGGTTTTGTACCCGTGCTTTCTAATATTATTTTGGAGATCCACATGACATTTATTTCATTATGACGTATTTCCTGGGAGCTCCCAGCTTTATCAAAGACTTTTTATTCCTATTCCCCCCAGTCAATTTAAATTAACCCTGCATTTTCCAAAATGAAATACATCTGTACAAGTGTGTTTCTGCATTCTCAGAATTAACCCAAATGGTCACTGCCATTAAACACAGGTACGGTTTCCAGGACACGGATTGAACAGAGATTAATTGAGAGAAAGCAAATTGTTTGTACCAAATTAAATTAAAATAAAAATGATCCTAGTGCTTAACTAGTGTAATATTGCTAGAGCGCTTTAGTGCTTTCAGACTAACTCCTGAATGAAAATAATAAGTTCAGTGAAAACTGGTGAAGATCAGTTCTTGAAAGGTTGCACAAAATAGTATGTTGCATATGATCGGTGGGATTGGAAAGGGGAAGGACATAAGGGAGAGGGAAGGACAGGGTGACCTGTCCTAACTGTCATAACTGCAAAGGAGGACATGGCACTGTTAAATGTAGAATATTCAAGAAAAATGTAGGACATCACAAAACAAAAGCTAAAAGTACTCATAGAAATGAAAATTCTTGCTTTTAAGTCATGCTCAAAATGGAGGACATTTTGGAATTCCTCCTGGACAAAAGGTTGAAATGTAGAACATGTCCTGGAAAAGGAGGATATCAAGTCATCCTGGGGAGGGAGAGAAATACAGCCTACTTCAAGAAAGAGGATGTAACTAGTGAATAAGAAGGTACATTTAAGACAAAAAAAGAATGGGATATGCCCTATGCTTCCAGAGACTTGTTTTTCTTACTGTGATATGAAGACAAAGAAAGCCATCCTTTGTAACCCAACTTTTTTGGCAGGGTGGGGTAGAGTGTATGGCCTGTATAAGTTAGGCAAATTGAGCAAATGTCTCTTATTTTTCCCTTGTTTTATTCTGCCGTTATTCCTAACTGGCATAAAATTCATTTTGGTTGTCATGGGACTTGCAAAGCAACTGAAATCCTGCCCTTGGTGCCCAAAGTCTTATATAACAACTCTGTCAGCTTCTAAGATTTCACCAGGTATTCCTGGCACACTTTCAAGCATGTTGATGCAACTACAAGGGCTGGAAATGTGTGCTTTGCTAAAAAGAAAAAGAAGAAAGATGATCTTCATGGAGAATTGTGCTTTTTTTGGTAAACATTCTATGGCATTTGCACTATCATGCCATATTCAAGACTGTTCCCTTCAGTAATTTCACTAAATTAGATTTGAGCATGCCTTCCTGATATTTTGGTACTGAGTTGAATGCCTATTTAGAAACATCCAGTTACTATGAGGGTGTATATAGAGACTTGTATATAGGCTAGCAAGGTGCGTTTTGTCTTTTGTAATAGTCTTTTGTAATCACATACCAGGATCTGTTACGGTTTGGCCTCTGGTTCTTAACCTTGGCATCATTAGGGGGTTCAAACCACAATGGGAGCTCATTCCCTCTATGATTGAAAGAGAATTGCTGATTAGTTTATATGTCCGTCGTTCCAATTTGAAACCGGTTCTGATCTTAGTGTGATCAGATGAAGTGAGGCAAACACAAAACACCCAGTCTTTCCTGGCACTAGTTCTTTGGTGGTTCTTTTGGAAAGAATCAATTCCACAGCGTGCTCAACAAGTGGGAACAACGGATCTCAGTTGCATCATTCTGGAGGTGAGGGACTAATGGAAGAGGGGTGTTTACCATCCCTCCTCAGGTTTTGGTCGATCCACCATTCCCCTCCTCTCCCAGTGCTGCCTTTGTGTTTGTGGTATGACCTATGGGTGCATATTTGTTTGTTTGTTTTTTTAAAAAAAATAAAATTCATAGAAGATTTGATTCATTGATTTTGCAACTACTTGCAAAACCAAATAGTTGCAACACCAATGAGTCGAATCTTGGATCAATTTATTTTTAAAAAAATAAATCTATATACAGTAGTACCCAAGCCCCAGGCTGCTTATGTCACTGATGAGAGCATCGTGAGAGTCATGCCCCCCCCCCACCAGGGGGAGACCGGAGGGATCAGGAGGGACGGCAGCCTCCCAAAAGCAGCCCCCAAAAGGAGGGCTGGCCTTTTCCTAGGCAAGAGAGGAGGTGGAGGGGGCCCGGGGTACAGCCCTTCCCCTCCTGGGACCCCTCGCTCTTGGCTCTCTTGAAAGTGATACCCAGCCAAGAGGTCCAGTGCCTGACAGCCCCCTCTCCCCATGCAGAGCCCAGGCTGCCACTTATGTCACTGATGATGCACAGATGATTGACATGCATTTTGAAGCAGCACAAACTAGTGGGGTTGACAATCGTGCCAAAAAAAGTGATTACAAGGACATAATGAAAAGATCTGCTTTTATAGTGGGAACAACGGATCTTTTGGAATCAATAAGGAGCAAAAGCAAATCCCAAACCAGTATATCCTCACAAGGAGATCTCCAGTGCTGCAGCAAAAGAGAGGGCCAAGTAACATTCTCCCAGCTTTGTTGTGGCAGTGCAGCCCTTCTCCTGAGGAGACCTCCTGCACTGCAGCAAAAGAGAGGACCAAGTGCACCACTTTGGCCACTGCCATTCTCCCCAGCCGTCTCCTCTCACTGATTGATACCAGGGTTCAGAACACCACTGCTTCGTAACATTATTACGCAAAACCCTATGCCTCATTTTTAAGAAGTACAAACTTACTTTTCTTTATTCTTGTTCTGCTCTGGCTTCTTTACGGGATCTCTCTTTTTGGGTCTCCTTTCAGATTGACAAGTGGCACCAGGAATCTATACCTCATTATTATGACAAAAAGGTCAATAGCTTCACCATGCCACATGTGCCGTTACAATTAATCTATCTTCTAGACTGACTGTTACAGCATACCCTCTATTAATCTTCTGTTCTACCGGTACCACTTTTCAGCCGCTTTTAATTGTCCTGGTTTCTCTCTCCTCTTCCTCCTGCTTTCCGCTTTTGTCCTTACTTTGCTTCCATTACTGCAAACTCAGTTCAAAGTGCAAAATTACTGAGCACATAGTTAACTCAGCAGGGCAAAGAGGAGAGGAGGCAGCAGAATCTTGCCTTTCCCAGGAGACTCAGGCAAGAGCAAACTGTTGCAGCTTTTCTTCTAGCCTGTATATTCTTCCTGATTAATAACTTTTGGCATCTTGATTATACTTTGGTGTTGCATGGCCTTTATCTCCTTGTTTCCTTCTGTGAAATGTTGGAGGGTGTGTTAGAGTCAGAGCTTGGAAATGTTTTTTTTTTTTTTTTAAAAAATGGCAGTTTGAAGAATACCCCCTTTAGTATGGGGACTCTGGGAGCCAGAATGAAAAAAACCACCCCACAACCCCAACACTTTTCTAAAATCTGGACACAGTTGCAGCAACTGTTCAAGCACAAAGCCTGCCAGCCCTGTGCTCCAGAAGCCCCTCTGGGGTGCCACAATACTACCATAGTGCAGCTGTTTCATTTTGTTTTGGCACATCCCAAGTCTTTGGAACTGCTTTGGCAAAGGAGGGGAGCATGGAGAATGAATCCTAAAATTCCTGATTGGGCAGGTGGTACCATCTTTGAACCCTGATAACCATTTAGTGTTAAAATTAAATCTCATCAAATATCTCTTTTTTCCTCATTAGGCTAATATTCCACACACTATGGATAAACTTTAATATATGAGAGCTTGTTCCAAAATAAAAGTAATTAAACTTTAAGAGATCACAATTCTCTCCTGCCTTTTGTTTCTGCAGCAGAGTAACCAGCCTGCTATTGATACTCACAATTGGACAGTCTAGAATCCAGTTTTTAAACACTCCCACCATTCTTGAAGCAGAAAATTCAAATATTGTATTAGGAGTGCAGAATGAAAAGCGGGCAGATTTGCCTATATTGCATTCTTTTATTTTTGGTTGTTTATTTTAAATTAGATTGTATTTTGTTCAATTTTTTAATGGATTAGGAAAAATGGTTTGGTTTCATAACAGCACAAAAAGTGCAGAAAGTTAGGAAACAGTGTTGGAAATTTGGGAGGCCAAGAGAATGAATTGTGTGGAGTTTAGCCCTCTGATTTCCAGAACATCACATATATGCTACTTAGGTTCTGGCCTTTTGGAAAAATAGCTATATTCCTAGTATTTGGAAGTAAGAACTATGAAGTGGCTGCTTTCACACAACAAGACCCAGATTCTCGGGGTTCTGTAGCAGCTATCAATTGGAGGGCAATAATCTATAGGCTATATTTCAAAAGAAGGAACTGGCAAAGCCACCTAAGAAAACCCTAGGAAATTCATAGGATCATCATGAGTCAACATCAACTTGAAGGTCTATACACACATTCACATTCTGTGACTCACAGCATGACTGTAGCTGTGATCATTTCCAGACAGCTATGTAGTTGTCCATTTCCTTTTCCAGATCTTCATGGTTTTCTATCCTTTAGCTGTACCCCCAAACCACCTGTAGTTTTACAATCTCAGGACTGCTGTGTCACTGCCTTTGCTCTACCTGTTCTAAGTAAAAAGCAAAGAAACAATGTTGAAAACATCATCACTACCATAAGTAGTACAAGTCCTGATGATGTCACTTAGGATATGGGGGGAGGAAAAGGAATCTGGGAAGTTTCTTCCCGCATAATTGAATTAGTAGGGAAATGCTTTGGCAGAACATTGTGTATCCACAGCACTTTGTCACCCGGACAACATCTTGGTGGGGAATTTCAGGCAGCTGCCTGTGCTGGGTGTGGAAATGGGAGCCCATCTCACACTTTTAACTCCTTCACATGGAGCTAAAGAAAACAATTTTGCCACATTGCACTGGGGATAGAAAACATTGTCAACAAACTGAACAAATGACAGGCTTGATACATATTAAATCTATGGAACTGTCTTTCACAACAAGGGCTATAAGTAAAACACAGTTCAGAAAAGGGCTGGATAACTCTGTGGGAAACAACAAGGTCATCCACCATTAGACACAACGTTCAGAATTTTCATAAACAATCTTAAGAATAATGACAGGGCTTGATTTCACAGTAATTTGTAGGATGTAAGTAAGCAATCCAGGCATAATCATTTTCATTATGCAAAACACTTTGAGGTGCTTTTCAAAGATATTTAAGTTCCCAAGCCACTATAAATGCTGTCTGATGAGTCTCATTCAGCATCTCCAAGAATTGCCTTTCAATCCTGGTACTTCCTGCTTTAAAGCTAGACTGGTGCTGTAGTCATCTGTTCTAGATTATTGCATGTTCCATCACCCTTTGCAAATTTATAAAGGTTTCTGAGAAAATCCTCCTCTCTCATTTTTGCAATAATCTGTCTCCTTTTGTAATAATATCTCATACATATGAAGAAGACTGTGATAAGACCTCTTCTGAAAAAAACTTATGTGGATCCTACTATACAGTACTAGATAAATATGGGCCAGATCTCCAGCATTCTATTTTTGTACAAGATGTTAGAGCGTGTGGTAGCTTCTCAACTCCAGGGGTTCCTGGATGAGGTAGATTATCTGGATCAATTTCAACCTGTTTCAGAATTGGTCATAGGATGGAGACACCTTTGGTCACCTTGGTGGATGACCTACTGAGTGAACTGGACACGTGGAATGTGTCCCTGTTAGTTCTGATGAACCTCTCGGTGGCTGTTGAAACCATCGACCATGGTATCCTGAGTCACCTCTCTGGCATGTGTTGGAGGTACTGTTCTACAGTAGCTCTGTTTTTTCTTAGGGGTGCTATCAGAGGGTGGTGCTGGAAGATTCCTGCTTGACTCCATGGCCATTGGTCTGTGATGTCCCTCAGACTTCAGTCTTGACCCCTTTGCTATTTAACATCTGCATGAAACTGCTGGGATAGATTGTCCAGAATTTTGGGGTCGGGGTCAGCAGTATGCTGATGATTCCCAGCTTTATTACTCATTTCCACTTAATTCCAAGGAAGCTTAGAATCCACCCAATTTCAGGATGCTTGGAATTAAAACAGTGCCTGGCAGCTGTAATTGGACTGGATAAGGACAAATAAATTTAAGCTTAATCCAGAAAAGAAAAGAGATGCTCCTGGTCAGTCAAAGGACAGATTTGGAATAAAGATTCAACCTATGTTGGATGGGTTACACTCCCCCTGAAAACTTAGATAAGATGAGACCTATTGATTAAGGGTGTGGAGACCCAAGATCACTTGTATAAACTGAGGACCTTTGCAGAAGGTCTGATATTTTAGATGACCCCCAACTACAGTATAAAAAGACTACTAGAGATATTTGAGGAATTGGGAGAATTGTTGAGGGTTCAAAGTCAATAAAGAAAAAAACAGTCATATTAATGAAGAATCTCACCAGAAGAGTTGACTAAAACTCTCAGGAAGTTTGGACTTCAAAACAGGAATAAAATTGTGAAATATCTTGGTTTGATTATTACAAAAAAAGAATGTGAAATTATGTGACAATAATTATAACAAGGTGTGGAGTCAAATTAAAGAAGAATTGGACAAAGTTGAAACTTTCTCTACTGTGAAGAATTTTGACAATCCAGATGGATATTCTACTCAAGTTATATTATACATATTCCAAACCCTTCCTATAATTACAAATGACAAACCCTTCAAGCAATTGGACAAGGAACTATCCAACCTTATATGGCTTGGGGTAAAAACAGGAAAGAAAACAAAACCTTTGACTTCTAAATCTAAAGGTGTACTACCATGCATGTTGTATGACCTGGATGAAGTACTTGGATAAAGTTAGAAAATAAGAGACTTCTACAGCTAAACGGATTTAATTTGTACTTTGGATGGCACATGTTTTTGTATTACAGTAGACTGAAATCCAACAAACAATTTGCTAACCACAACAAGTTTTGTGCCCAAAATTACCCCTATGGACCTCACCCCATGAGGCATGTCATAAAAAAAAATCTGCAAAAGTAATTTGCTTACTTATAAAAACTACTGAAGAAAAATGAAGGTGGATATCAAATAAAAACTCAAGAAGAACTTAATCAAGAAGGCATTATATGCCATTGGTTTGCCCACCATCAGTTAACAGAGAATTTTAAGAAAGACATGAAATTAGAAGGAACTGAAAGTGGGAAAATGGAATTGCTTATCTTACTCCAGTCCAAAAAGAAACAAGTAATCACAAAACTTTATAAAAATGCCATTGAGCTTCAAAATCAAGGAATAGACAGTAAAGAACAAGATCAGGTGGGCACAGAACCTTGGCCATCCGGTAACATTGGGACAGTGGTCCAAAGTATGGAATCAGAATTTTAGAATTTACAAGAAGCAATGACCGAAGGAGAACTATTACAGAATGTTCTACATATGGCACCTAACACTGAACAAACTTGCCAAAATATATAGAACAAAATATATAGCCAAAAACAACTGTTGCAAATGTGAAGAGGATAACGGTACCTTCTACCACATGTGGTGACAATGCACCAAGACAAAATAAATAAATAAATAAATCTAGAGGATTCTGGACTCCAAAGTAACAGATACACTTACGATTGCCTTTCCACTCACCCCAGAACTCTGCTTATTAAAATTCTGAATGGATTAGACAGATAAATAGGAAAAGTATAGAAATGTCTATTATATATGGTCACAGCGGCCAGAATAATACATCCTGGGAAATGGAAAACCAATGATAGAAGAGTGGCTTCTAAAATTAATAGACATGCCAGAAATGGACAAACTAATAACCTATCTGAACCACAAGACAATTATTTGAAAAATATTGGAATTTGGAAATGGGAAAAGAAATGGGGGAATCTAACTGCGTGAAGCAACTTTTAATGGATCTGATAATGGACTATAGCTATACCAAAGAGAAATCATAGAATCATAGAATCATAGTTGGAAGAGACCACAAGGGCCATCCAGTCCAACCCCCTGCCATGCAGGAACTCCAAATCAAAGCATCCCCAACAGATGGCCATCCAGCCTCTGCTTAAAGACCTCCAAGGAAGGAGACTCCACCACACTCCGAGGGAGTGTGTTCCATTGTCGAATAGCCCTTACTGTCAGGAAGTTCCTCCTAATGTTGAAGTGGATTCTCTTTTCCTGCAATTTGTATCCATTGTTCCGGGTCCTAGTCTCTGGAGCAGCAGAAAACAAGCTTGCTCCCTCCTCAATATGAGGAGTTCCCATAGCCCCTTTCCTCTGGCTATGCTGGCTGGGGCTTCTGGGAACTGAAGTTCAAAATAAGAAAGTTAAGGTTGAATACAGAAAATGTGACAGAACTTAGAGTAAGAATCCAACTTCTAGGGTCAGTACTATGGAAAAAGGAAAAGGAAAAGGAAATACAGAAGGACTAGGGACAATAAACCAACAACTTATCTTTGGTAGTATTAGGAAGTTACCCATGTATGTTATATGTATAATCACTTTTGTTTAGTTGTTTTATTATGTTTTTGTTTTGTTTTTTCATACCATGTATCATGTCTTGATAATAAAAATATTATTAAAAATAAAACAAAAGTCATGTCCACAGTTGGGGGTACTCCTGGATTCAACTCTGAGCCTTGTGATCAAGCTTCAGCAGTGAATAGGAGTGTCCTTGCAAAGTTGCAGCTAGTGTGACTACTGTGTCTGTTCCTGGAAAAGTCACATCTAGCCACAGTGATGCATACCATGGTTACATCCCATTTGGATTACATTAATGCACTCTATGCACTTTGAAAATTGCTCAGAAACTTCAGTTGACCCAGCTGAAGCCAGTTTGTTAACTGGAGCTGGCTACCGGGAGCACATAACTCCTTTGTTGCAACAGCTCCATTACCTGCTTGTCCGTTTCTGGGAATAATTCAGAGTGCTGGTTTTTGTCCTATAAAACCCAATACAGCTTGGGTCCAGGTTATTTGAAGGTCCATACCTCCCTTTATGAGCCCATGGGAGCTCTAAGATTGTCTGGAGAGGCCCTTCTTGCTGTCCCACAACCCACTCAGGCTCCTTTGGTTAGAACAAGGGAGAAGGCCTTCTTGGTGACTTCTCCCTGACTTTGGAATTCCCTTCTGTAGAGAAGCCAGATCTTCTCTTTGCTTTCTTTATGATGACAGGTCAAACCATTTGTGTGCCATCAGGCTTTTACCAACTAACTAGGATTGGGCTTTTAATGCATTTTTAAAGTTAGTATACAGTCTTTTAATGCATTTTGATATTTTTAATGTTTAATGTTTTACCTCTATGAATTGTTTAATTGCTTTTTAAAAATTATATTTATATTTTAATGCTTTTGTATTGTTTTTAATTTGTATTGTTTTAAAGATGTTGTTAGCCGCTTTGAGTCCCATTATTGGGAGAAATGCATATATAAAAAAATATAATGATAACAACAACAATGCACACATGCAAGCTTCTGTGCCTCTGTGCACCTGAGCACTTCCCGTCTTTCTCTTTGTATTCCTCATTTTTTTTTTAATGCTGGTGGATTTTTCCTCCTCTTCCCCATTTCATATGTCCCACCATGCTATCCTTTATAGCTGCAGCATGTCTTCTTCCTTCAGAGCCTTTTCACAAAAACCTCTTGTGCAAATGTCTCTCTAGACCACTGTACCTTTCAAACTCTTGTCTGAAGGTATTGCTACCACTTAAGACACCCTTCAGCTTGGTAATCATAAGTGCAGCATCCACCCGTCGAGGCTGCTAAAAGGACCCAAATCTATTTGCTGTTTTCTAGAATGCCTTGTGTACCAATAAAATATAACAAAAGCCAAAGTGTACATTGTGGTGATACCTTTACTAGCCAACCAAATAGCACGAGAAAATTGCACTAGTTTTCAAAGCTCACTACCTTCTTCATCAGGCAAAAATGTTAAAAATCATACAGGAAAAGGAAAGTGATGGATTTGGTTGTATGAGACTGTTATCTTGTTTTAGTTGGTGTTTAAGGTGGTCTGGAGGGTGGGTTGATGTTGGTGGAGGCTCTACCACTTATTGGCCATATGAGAACTGGGAACAAAAGCAGTAAAAGCAAAGTAATAAAAATTTTGGTTCCATTAACAGCAACAAAGTGATTTCCTTTGAGATCCTGTGTGAGGCTGTAAGCCGCTTTGTAGGCAGAGTATAGTGTGTCTCTCAAGAAAGCTCTGCACTATCACATCTGGAGGTAAGCTTAGATATTTTAACAGGTAAAACTTGCCAATGAGAGCCAAATTCAGATTGCTATAACTTTGTTGGATGTAAAAATCTCAGAAAGTAAGTCCCTGAATGTTTGCTCCCTCTAGTTTAAGATTTTGTTGTCCTGGCTCAGTTTAATGTGTTCAAATAAAAAATGTAGTTGGGGTATCTGTGTTGCCCATGCAGCAAAACACAATGAAATCCAAAATGCATATTGTGACAATAGATTAAATAGGCCAATCAAAAGGCACAAAATACATCATGCTAACTTTAAAGCTCACTGGCTTCTTCGTCAGGCAAATATGTTAACAATCTCACAGGAGACCAAAAGTGACGGTGTTAGAGTCATGGGCCTGCATCTCCTTTGACTTGTTTGTTGAAGCTGATGTTTAAGGTGGGCTTGAATGCAGGTTTTTCGGCATGGTGACATTAAACTTAGCAACGTTTTATATATTATATGAGAAAACCCACCCAGAAATACAAATTTCCCTTAAAGTGGGCTAATCTTAAAGCAGCATACAATGGGGCTTTACAGGCCACCCAAAAAGGGCGGTTTGAAGCCTCCTTTTTTGCTGCAGACCTTCACCGCAGCAGCTAAATGCAGCAGTGAAGGTGTGCAGCAAAAAGGAGTGGGGAAACCCCGCTCCTTTTTAGTGTTGCAGTTGCGACACACTAAACAGAAAAGGCGCCATTGGGCCCCTTTACACCCTAGCAACTGCGCAGCTCCATATAGAAGTTGCGACTGCATTGTTGCACACACCATCTAAATGTTGTTATGTGCTAGGGCTGGGGAGCATGCAAATGCTTTTGGGCCATCTGTACTGCACCAATGCATTACTTTTTAGAATGCGACATCTCAAGTGTTCCTTTAAACACTGGGTTCTCCTTAGGGTTGCCATAAGTAAAAAAATGACTTGAAGGTACACAACAATAACAGCAACAGCAACAACAAGGCAGAGGTCCTAAATACAATATGCAAAGGTCAAATACAGTGGCCCCATGGGAGCTTGGTAAAGCTGCACGTATGTAAACTGTGTGGATTTGGTGGGTCTTCTCTATTTGTGATTAATAACTGTGTTTAGGTCACTCTTAGGGACACTGTACAGTTGTGCACCTGGGAGTTTATGTAATTTATGAACTCAGGATTGTACTGTGTTAGGGACAAAACTTGACCAAGAGATTCCTGCCTCTTTTATCTTCTGTAAACTTTGAATTTGCTCCCTTTGGTAAGCCATTAGTGATATATACACTGCTATCCCTTCCTACCACACTCGCCAACAGAATGGTCATAGCTGTCATCTTCATGATGTTGTCTCTCATATGTTTCTTAGTTCTATCTGGGACTATTTTGGTGGTTTTGTTTGGCTCAGTAAAAATGGCTGAACCAGATCCAGACCTTCCATGACGGAAAGTGAATCCCTAGCTTCAAGCAGAGGTAAATGGTTCTTATCTACCACTGGACTGTCTACAGGCCACCTCCCTGCTCTGCTCTCTACTGCTTGCTCCATCCACAAGAGGGAAGAAGGAGCTGAAAATGACTCCTAAGTGCTGGAGACTGTCAGTTAGTGGCTACTGACTGGAGCATCACTTTCTCCTTCTTGCAGTGCCAAAGTACCATTTACAATTATACATAATTACAGAAGCATGGTGGCACTCCTGTGACACACCTCCTGTAGCTCTCTCAGCCTCTTGTCCAAATGCCTCACATTGAGAAAGGACACAATACAGAGTCTTTCCTCAGAGTTAGGGAACTAAGACAGCATGGCAAAATTGGGCCAGACATTGTGTGAATTAGTGATACTAGGAAGGGGAAGAAGTGCAATGGCTGGGGTGTTGGTGACATTTTCTGATCAACTTCAAACAAGAGAATGCCTGAAGTGGGAGAAAGATAGATGGAGATAGCAGGAATGGCTTGAGAAAACTGCTGCAGGAATCCTATAATGGCAGTCTCCCCTCTCATGTGCAAGTTTCCTGCGTGATCCTTCTCTGTTTCTAGGGTCTTCTTTTTATCTGGAACTGGAGTTTGGGCTCCCAAGTATATTTCCTCACAACATGTGGCCCCACTTTCCTAGCTAATGGCCTCTTTTATACACAAACTCCCCAATGGGGCTGCTCGCAGCTGTTTATTTTGCCATTGATTTAAAAAACAACCACCACTTTCCTCTTTTTGCAGCCATCTAAAGTTGTCTCTCTCCCTGACTCTACTACGGGCTCCCCATACATGCATACAGTGATTATCTTCCAAGAACCTGGAACTCTCATTAACTTTAGAAAAGCTCAAACTGCACTTTCTTATCCAGAGCTAATGGAGATTCAATATAACTCCCACAGATAGAGGGGCCAGGCTCTAGGCTCTGCTGCAAGTGTTCCCCGGTTTGGAACCACTGGACATTTGAAAGAGAAAAGGGAAATAGATAAGTGTTTTAGTTTTAAAAAAAAGTGGGGGTGGCATAATTTACGACCCAATCCCATGCCCAAACCCTCACAATATGTATTGTGAACTTATTGGTGAGTGAAACTCACCTTGGGTAAATAAATGAATGTAGAAATGGCATTCATTGGATGGAAAAGTCCATAGTTTTTTATATGTATTTTATGCCCTGGTTTAATTTCAACTTTGATTATGCACCAGAGTGGGCAGGGGTGAATTGATTTTTCTTTCTTTAAAGCCCAGGAACATGGGCACATAAGCACCATTTCACAGTATTTGCCTCAGTGGTGCAGGGTGGGGCAATAGGTGTGCATTTCTTGTTGGAGCATTGGCATCAATGCTTGTTTTGTAAATCTATTATTTTTTTCCCCTTGAGAAAGGGGGTGTCTTCTATGCAGTAACACTGATGTATATCTCTATGGTCGTTTGTTCAGTGTGACTGTGAAGAGGTCACACATGTGGGCAGGTACAAAGGTGTTGCTGCTTTGGCGTGATCTAGAAGGATTGGTGGCTGGCTGGCTTGGGGGAGATCTTTACTATTGTTGCTTACAGCAAGCTTCCTCAGCCTTCCATTGCAACATTTTGAGAGGATCTTGAGGCCTTTGCCACAGCCATTTCCCATATGCAGTGTTTGAGAGGTAAACCTCTTCACACCATTCAGCTGCTGAAAGAAAATCTAACATCCCCCTCCTTTTCTTACCAAAGTGGAAGGAGAACTAAGAGACGACTTGGGGGTATGTCCCACTGAAGTCAATGGAGCATACTTCCAAGTAGGCACATGTAGGATTGTGTAAGGTAATGCAAAGATACTGCAGAGGAGTGCATGGAAATGAGACAGGGAGAAGGTGATACTTCAGATGCAAATAAACATTACAAAGGACGATTTGACAAAATAGTCATATCTATGTTGTCGTGTGCCTCCAAGACCTTTTTGACTTATGACCACCCTAACGTGAACCTATCATACACATACACATATATAAACATAAATACAAATTTTAAAATGTCCTGGAAAAATGCACATGTGCATGTGGGCTGCAGCTCATCTTGATCCGTGCATCCAAGTTAATGGATTCCATGCTTATGAGAGGTCAACAAGCGGACTGCTTGCACACCCCTTACTCTGATTTTACACTTGGATGTGGCATACAAGACTACCATGTTTCCCCGAAAATAAGACAGTGTCTTATATTAATTTTTGCTTCCAAAGATGTGCTAGGTCTTATTTTCAGAGGATGTCTTAATTTTCCATGAAAAAGAATTCACATTTATTGTTGAACAAAAAAAGAACATTTATTATATACTGTATATATATATATATACACACACACACACAAAAAAAACTTTGCTAGGTCTTACTTTTGGGGGAGGCCTTATATTTAGCAATTCAACAAAACCTCTACTAGGTCTTATTTTGGGGGGATGTCTTATTTTCAGGGAAACAATTTTTAATCTGAGGCATGGAAGTTTTAGGAAGGGACCACGGTGTCATTACAAAAAAAATCTTAACCCCCTCCCCCACTTTTTTTCTTGGCTTCATGTTAGGCCTTAATTTCAAATCATACTTCATCTTGCACACGATAGATGTCTATAATGTCTGAGATGGTGAGATTTGTCTTCAAATGGCCTGGATTCTGTTTTCCAAGCCCAGGCCAGACAATACGCATGCAAGGACCCTCACCTCTAGAAGGAGAAAATGTTGTATCCTGTTGTGACAGAGGACATTGTGCAAGGATTCAGATCTGCTCCAGGGATCAAAGTACCATTTGTCAGTGTATCAGTTGAAGAAAGAGCAAAAATCTCAGGCTAGGCCCATGCAAATACATTTTCTAAAGAACCAAAGACCCATGGGAGCTGTCCACAGTACAGTATTGGACTTTACAAACATGGAGGGAACACTAGCATGAAGATGTATTATCTATGTAACATCTTTTCTTCTGGTATTTGCTTCCTTTACCATAGGGGAAAATATCTGTTTCCCAGACCTATTGATCAGTGGGTTTTTGGTTCTTGGTCCAAGAAAAGGAAGGGGGAAGGCTGTCTAGAAAAGATTTTGGCATTTATTTACTTTGTAAGCCCACAGTTTTCTAGCTAAAGACAGCAGAACTTTGGGGGTTTTCCATCTAATTTTAGTACCAAAAAAATCCTGGTTAAACTGAAAAGCTTTGAAAATCTGGACCTTATGGGTTCAGCCATGAATTCTTGGAGTCCAGAAAACTGGGCCTTGCAAATTAGCCCTGGGGATTAGAAAGGCAATTCAAATCTCAGAATTCTGTTCCTAGATTTGGAAGGACTCTAATGGGAAGGAGATAGGTAAGTCAGAGTCAATATGGGTGATTAGTGAATTGACATGCTGCTGTTTAGGCACTTTCCTCATCGAAGCTGCCACCGATTCTTTCCAAGAAGTTCTCTCTTCTACATTTATACTATTCCTAAAGTGGCTGGAAATACTTTGGCTTGGGTGACTGTAGCTACACCCATTTGCATTGCTTGGGCCTTCATGTGCCATGAGCTCACTGGAATCCCAGGCCATTGCCGCCTAGCCAAGTGTGGCGTGTGTTGCTGATTATGGCCTCAGTTGTGGCAAGAGCAGCCGGGACTCTGTTTGTGGCTTCCTGCTCTGTTACTAAGACAGAAAGTAGGTCATTGCCGGGAAAGTAAATGGGAAAAGGCTGTGAGGGTGGCACGGGGCAGCTGGCTGGACTGGGCTAGGCTGCTTTCTCTCGCTCTCTTGCTCTCTTTTGCTGGGTTAACTCTTAATAATGACTCTAATGTGGAACAGAAGGTCAGGCTTGATTTTGAGGTTACCTCGGATAACCTCCCCAAGGCAGACAAAAGGGCCTTTCAGCCAGCACAGGCCTCCTGGGCCTGCACACTGAGCCTCCCTTGCTCTCTCCTTCCACCCTCTCGTTCATTGCCCCCCTTTCCTCTGCCAGTTGAAGGCTGGGACAGTTGCAGAACTGGACTGTTGCATGGTGTGTGTGTGTGTGTGTGTGTGTGTAGAGTTTTCTAAAATAGCTATTGCTGGATGTATTCTGGCGTAAAAACAGATGCAAAAAGAGAAGTTTGCCACAGAGATATGTGAGGAAATGGTCTTCTTGAAACTCCCAGATTTCTCCCTGTAGATGGCATGGATGCTTTAATTTTCAAAAGGATTGTCCCAATGTTACGTCCCTTTGTTGCTGTTGTTGTCCTTTCGCTATCAAGTCAGCCTCTCTGCAAGAATGAAGGAAAGTAGTGGAGGACAGGGAGTACTGGAGATTTTTCATCCACAGGTTAGCCATGAGTCGAGATCACCTCGAGGGCAGTTAGTAACAACAGTAAGAACAACAACAACAACAACAACAGCCTTAAATTACGGCAGCACTATGAATGAGAAACCAACTCCCATGCTTTCAAAATTCATTGAGGGCAGTCAGGAAATAGCATATAGAAATGGAACATCCTACTTGAGAAGTTACTTGGAATGCTCCACGTTTTGTTTCACATTCGTTTGTGTCTGGC
Source organism: Urosaurus nigricauda (assembly GCA_034509955.1). Lineage (NCBI taxonomy): Eukaryota > Metazoa > Chordata > Lepidosauria > Squamata > Phrynosomatidae > Urosaurus > Urosaurus nigricauda. The sequence goes on from JAOEGL010000002.1 coordinate 137,777,709, forward strand.
CATCCAGATAATATAAAGTTGTCTGCAGCATTGGACTGTTTTCAAAATGCATACAGGAAATGTAGTGCCTAAAAAGGTGTGAAAGTACAATGGGCCCTTGGTATCCACTGGGATTTGATTCCAGGACTTCCCCTCAGTGGATACCAAAATCCGTGAATGCTAAAGTCCCATTAAGCACAATGGCACCGTAAAAATGGCAAAATCACAGTTTTCTTTTTGGATATTTGTTAAGATAATTTCAAGCCGTGGACAGTTGAATCTGTGGATAAGGAATCTGTGGTTACAGAGGGCTGACTGTACACACACGCACACAAACGACAAAGCATATCCCTGCTTTTTGATCCTCGTTGGAAATTGCTCCAGGTAGTAGAAGAGAAGCAGAAGAAGAGGAAATCTGGCTGGCATTTTCAAGGAAGAGAGCTGGGGGGTGGAGGGGGGAAGTGTGCAGGGATGACAAAGCCACCTCTTATTCCTGGTTCTTGCCTCTCCCTTTTTTCTCTCAGCACAAAGTAAATTGTATACCCCAGCAGCATTCAGAGTGTGTGTGTGTGTGTGTGTGTATTGGGGGGAGTCGTGCTCCCTCTCCTGCTTCCCTCCAAGAGCTGGTTTTCAGAGCTCTCTGCAGGAATAGGCCCCTCCTGTGCTCAGAGTAACCTTAGCCCCTCTGGGCTCCTGCCAAACAGATGCAGGGGACTGGAACAGGCCCAAGTGGAGCTCAGTGCTTGAGAGTATTTTAGGAAAGCTCAGCTCTGTGTGTGTGCGCTCGCGCATGTGTGTGCATGCATTTAAAGGGATACTTCTCTCTTTTTCTTTGTGTTAATTTTTCTCTCTCCTCCTTTTGTGGTTTCCTTCATTCTTTCCCTCTTTCCATCAGACTTTTCACCTCCCTCTCTGTGTTCTTTCTTTCTTTCTTTCTTTCTTTCTTTCTTTCTTTCTTCTGACAACACTTTCAGGTCACCAGGGAGTACCCAGTAGGCATTGGAGAAACACATTTCCTGGATTGTTCCAAACCTTTCCTTAACCCTTTCTGGATGTGGTCCACCCCTTCCTTCCCCCACCTCACCTGCCCCCCTCCCTGCCCTCCAAGCTCGTATTTCTGTTTATTGATTGATTCATTTTCTGCACGAAACCGCATTTTAAAATAACTTTTATTAAAGCTGAGAGACAAAGAAGGAGAAGCTGTCCAAAGCCCAGCACAATTGGCAGCCTCGGTGCTTTAAGGGGCCCAGCTATGGGGAAGCGGAGGCTCTACAGTTTTGTCGATGCTGTGCAGCAGCTCTCTGCACCATGCATGATGTGAGAGGAGGCCTCCCTGTAAGATGTCCAATTCTGAAAAGTGCTTTGCAGATATACCTCTGTTTAGTGGCACGTTAGCTTTGGGTCAGGACTGAACACACATTACAGGGCCTGCTTTGCAACCCCAGCACTTAGAAACATTACTTTTTGGACTGTGAATCCCAGATTTCCCCAACTGGCACAAGTCTTGGACAGTAGCCACACACACTAGGGTATTGTGGGAGCTGTAGTAAGAAAATAACTTTTCCAAGCTCTTTGTGGGTTTGGTCCTTCCATCCTGAATAGGATAGACTTGCAATGATTGCCAAACATTTGTCCCCCAAGTGTCTTGGACTTCAACTCCCAGAAGCCCCAGCCAGCTTGGCTAAAGAGTCAATAATTCTAGGAGCTCAGGTCCAAAACATCTGGAGGATCAAAGTCTGGGAACCACTGTGATAGAGTAAAACAGGAAGAAGTAACAAAGTCAGCCCTCCATATGCACACATTTTTTAATCAACACATTCAAGCATCCGGTATCTGACAATATTTTTAAAAATATAAATTCCAAAAAGCAAACCTTGATTTTGCCATTTCATATAAGGGACCCCATTTTACTACTATAATGCGAGGTGAACATCCATGGACTTTGGTATCTACAGCAGGTCCTGGAACCAAACCCCGGCGGATACCAAGGGCCCACTCTACTGTTATGGGTACCCAATTTTCTTTAAGCACTGCATAGAAATGGCCTAAAAGTCCCAAATATTTTAAAATAAAGAAGAGTTGAGTAAAGCCTTAGTAGTGCAGAGAGAGTGAATGGAAACCAGTTATTCACTCTTGGGAATCTTGAAGAGACCAGAGTAGCAGGAAGAGGAGAGCAAACTTTCACCCGCTGAATAATTAAACCTATTAGACTCCTTACTAAGTGATGATGTGAAATCCAGAAGGATAAATGTGTTTGGGGCAACAGGGGTAGAGTGGCAATTAATCTGAAGGAAATTAGCCACCCTTGGCTATTAGCCAAGAAATTCACAGCATGCAGCTGCAGTTCGAGGTATCATCAAATGTCTGTGACAGATACATGGGACGAAAAGATAATTCTGGAACCATTCTTGTATGGAGCCCAGTGCTTCTAGAACTAGAATAATGGGCCAGGGGGGTTACTGGTTTGGCGACCCATTGTTTGACAGCTCTTCTGATATACACATGCCTCTTAACTCTTTGCTCTGCTTTTCCACAACAGATCTATAAAGACCTTTCAGCTAGAATGTGAAGGCATGTCAAGTGAGGCCCATTACAGTTGGGTGTTTTGCATATAGTCACAATTGTACCTTTCATGATAAAAGCCTTAATAGAAGCCAGGCCCAAGGCTGAGGACTGCCAGCTGCTCACTCTCTGCTGTAACCACTTAGCACAACTTACCGGTATAAGCAAACCTGGCTCAATGGATCAGAAAGGGCATACAGGAAATCACCAACATTGTAAATGGAGACAGAGTGGCATGGGTTTGCAAACAAAGCATTTGGGAGGGGCATAATTTGTAGGAATTGTTTTATTTTGCAGAATGAAAATTTGTTAAGCTTTTCGTGGTTTGGAGATGCTGCTATAATAAATCTACATTATATCCATAGGGTTATGGTGGCATTGTGTACACTGCCTACTAGATTCTAGGAATGTTTGTTCCCACATGTAACCAAATTAATATGGTGTGCACTGGAAGAAAGACATGGAAATAGCTGTGTTTTAAGACCATATAGGTTCTTCTCTAGGGTTTAATCTGCACTGCAGAAATAAGACTGTTTAACTGTCATGGCTTCATGCTATGGAATTCTGGGATTTATAGTTGTGTGAGATATTTAGCATTGTGTATCAGACAGCTGTGGTGCCACAACAAACTACAAAACCCAGGATTTGATAGCACTGAGCATCAAAGTAGCATCAAACTGGATTATTTCTGCAGTGCAGATTAGACCTTGGTATCTGTTTTGTTTCAAAACTCCCTCTTAAATCTTATCTGCACTGACCAGGATACTGCAGGGGCAGCAGCTGCCCCAACTTCCCCCCAATACCTTGTCCTTCATTCTGTGTTGGCACAGGTTTCCCACTAGGCTGCCTGGTGCATTCACCACCAGTGTGGATTGCTTGCTTCTGAGGTCAAAACGAGGTACCCAGCAATGGTTATGAACTCAGAACAAGTAATGCACAGCAGTAGCAGCAGACACACCAGGTGGCATAGCGGGATGCCAATGCAAACAGCCACTATGGTGCAAGAACATGGGATGATCTGGAGCAACAGGTAAGTTATTTTAATTTGTATTAACCTTGTTTTGCCCCAGTTCTAGTGTGGAGCAAAGAGATAGTACAGACCGGCACTTTGTGCCGACCTGACTGTGGAGTAGGGCTGAAGAAAATCTGAGCGTTCACAAGCTCCAAGCTCTTCTTCCTCTACCAGGGCACCAACTTGGCAAGTACCCGTTTACACATTCCTTGTGTGCAGCTTCCAAACAGTGCTGCACATGCCATGGCCATTATGGCAGCCCTTCTACAGTGCAAAAAGAAGCCCCTTTTCAGGTGTGGGTGCCAGGCATGCTTGCGGGGCAGAAAGGGGCAGTGTCTCGCCACCCCTTCCTGCCAGTCTGTAGATCCTCATAGTTCACATTATGCTGCCTGATCACACCAGAGCTGGGTTTGGGCCCTTTGTCATCTGAACAGGACAATGCCAGAACGGGCAGGGCAGGGTGAAGAAATGGGCCTTTTGGCCCTAGCAGACAAGGCCTTCATATGCACATGTTGTTGCTTGACCTGTCCTCCTTGGTGCTTGTTTGCTGGTTGTGTAATCTGTTTGGCTCTAACTTCATGAGATATCCAAATCTTTCCAAATCCTGTAGTGGATATGAGCCTGTACTGATCCTTGCAACAGGATTGAATTTCAGTGTAATCCAAATATGCACATATTCTGTAGATTCCCCCTTGCCTACACACACAGTCTCCCTTCTGAACACCCATATGGTAGCCTGCCTACCTAGCAGGAATACATCTGGACATAGATGCTCTGGCTGCTAAGGCACAAGCACTCCAACATTTGGTCACTGAAAGTTGAGCTTTTCCCAAGTGACCAATCTGAGAGTTCAGAAGAGGCTCAAAGGAACCCTCTTCTGTCACCCCTCCCCCCTTGCTTCCCATTCAGGGATCCAGCAGCTTACCTGCAGAAGTGGATCCCTCCAGAGCACTGCTAGAGTTTCTTTTTTTTGTGAAAGATGGGACTGGGTCTATTAGACCAGCCATCCTGCGAAAGCAAATGGATCATTTCTGCTAGAGCTTCTGGAACTATGGGGCAAAACAGATTGGCAAGAAAAAGTGTCTTGAAGCTGCCTTTTCTGAAGCCACATTGAAAACCCACCAACCGCACCAGCGGCTTCCAAGGCAGCTGGAGTGCTCATGTCATGACCACATGACATAGCTTCAAGCCAGAAGAAGCGGAGAAAAAGCTGATTCTTTTTGAAATGGCTTTTCTCTGCATAAGGGCACTTTTCTGCTGACTTCAAGGCATGTGTCATCTAAATGCCATGCCTTCAAGCCAGCCTGAAAGCACCTCTTTTTGCCTGTCTGTTTAGTCCCAATGAGACTCATTTACATCCTTGCTGGGTAAAGCTGCTCTTCTAGACTTTTGCCTCTTTGCCGTGGCTCAACACAAATTATTGAGCAGGGAGGGAGTGATATTACTGGCATTCTCAGTAGCAAGGGGAGCAGACATCATTAGTTCAGCCATGGAATATGAGAGAAGGGGAATGTGTGGCAGTTACCACACATTGGGCTCATTCACCCTTTGTTGTTTTTTAGCACAACTATGTGAATAATCTCACTCTTGCATTCCAGGTTTGTTGCTCACACTATGGAACTGCATCTCTCAGTTCCATAGAAAAACTCAGAAAAAAAAACCCAACAGTGATTATCCTGGGTTAAGTGGCAGCCCTCCCCTAACTCAATCAGATGCATTCAAAATGCATGTGAACAAGAAAGATTCAACCCAGATTCTACCTGGATTATTTTTACCATCTGAATAATGGTGCAGTGCTGCAGTGGAGTGTGATATTTGATGGGGAAGGAATCTTTCAGGAATGGTTCAAGATATTGCTCAGCACCTAAAGGTTATAATGAGTAACTTCGCTGTGACTCCAATCCTATAAATATTTAACCAAAGGTAACTCTCACTGAAATTCATTGGGATTATTCTTAAGTATACATCGTAGAAATACATTATTACCTGAATAATTATTTATTTAATTTATATCCTGTCTTAAATGCTGGAATTTCTTAAAAGCTCATGGAGGTTCATGTGTGACTATAAGAGCCACTGTGGTACATGGTTAAAAGGTCAGGCTGGGACTTAGGATACCCAGGTTCAAATTCCTTTTTGGCCATTAAATTAATTGTATGATACTTTCTCTCATCCTAACCTACCTTCTAGGGATGATGTGAGAATAAAAAGAGGGGGATAGCCATCACATTGCCTTCCTCTTCTTGGAGGAAAATCAGAAGACTAATATAGAGAATTTAAGCAAACAGAGGTGAGCAATAGCAACAGTGACAGCACACACACACCATCTGTACCCGCTTAGTTGTCCTCTATTCATTCAGTGCGAAGGGAAGCTAAGCATCTCTAGACCACTATTCTGTGTGAATTTTGTATGTGCCAGAGAACATACACTCCAATGTTCTGCAATGTACCAGGGTTCCTTAGTAGATGAGAAGGATTCCCTGCTAGTAGGAGGCTGGGAAATCACTGAAAAGTAGAAAGAAGCAATGTGTTGTCTAACATCAGATGCATCTTCTGCTCTGTGTAGGTCTTTGATTTGGTTTATAAACACAGGAAATTCCAGGTCCAGAATCCTGTATGGCTGCATCTGGGAGCATGCTGAGGGCTACCAGCCTCTTCAGGACCAGTGGTGTCCAGCTTGATGCTTCTGCAAGGACAGGAGCCAGTAGTTGGTTGTCTCCAAGGACAGCCAAGTGTTCCTTCAGATCCCTCACTGCCCAAAGACAAAAAGCGAGGCTGAGAAGTTGTATATTCCTGGACTGGTGGTCCCTCTACCCCTTTGAAGAGGGATTTGGCAACCTGCCTGTACATTTGAACTATCTGTTCTCTCCTTTTATCTACTCATCTGTTGAACCTATTTTGTCTACTGTATGAATTGATGTATCTGTCTATGCATGCATTAAGAGGGTACATCTTATTTCCGCTATCCAGAAGAGAAAAATGGTCTTTCGGCTGCTGAGGCCTTGCTACCCTTTTGCTACACCGCCATTTTAGGGGAGCGCAGGGTTGGCGGTGTGTTCCCATCTCACTCCTGTTTCTGTCTCCTTTGCCTTCATCAAATGGCTGCAGCAAGCACAGGCTGCTCGTAAAAACCTGGCTGCCAACAGGCACCCGGGCAGTGCCAAGTCTCTTCTTAAAGAGACAAACACCTTTTTCTTCCTGTGGGATTAACTGTCCAGCTGCAGCTAGACAGCATAGAGGACTTGAAGGCACCATTTATGCCACCCATGCAACCTATCCTGTACTCGGTCTGCATTTTGTTTTTCCTCTCCCTGTTCCCCATGGCATATTTCAATTCCCAGAGAATGTTTTCTTGTGCCTGCTATCTCTTGTCCTGTCATCATTGCTTCTCATTCCCTCGCTCATAATTATTCCTATGAAATTGTTCTTATTTCTTTACTTATCCATGCTTTTCTTCTTTTTCTTCATTCAGTAGTAATGCAGCCTTTTGAGAACTAGAGGCTTCCTGCATTTCCCCCCTTCTGGCCCTTGCTGGGGATACAATACGCTCGACACATTCTCGTCAGTTTGCCAGTTTGCCAGTGCTTGTATAAAGTCTGTTCTCTCTGAATTTAAGCTTTAGGCTGTGGTAAAATTTCATTTCAAATCTTGGACAGTTGTGTTAGAGCAAAGGATGTGTATACTTCTCAAGTGAATAGCAATCCATATAATATTTTAATTGATTCAGTCAATTAGCTACCAAAGTTTCTGCAGCTGGATCTTGAATCACAGGTCACCAAATCAAAGCTATCCCCATCACACTTGTTCTTCATCCTCCGTCGGCGATTCCCAGATGCTGGACTTCCAAGCATTTGGACTTCAGCTCCCAGAATCCCAGACCATTGGCCAAGACTGCTGAGTCTTCTGAGAGCTGAAATCCAAAACACCTGGAGGACCAGAGTTTGGGAATTATTGCTCAATGTTCTTGATGGGGCGAGTTCAGTAACCAAAGTTTTGATCCAGTCTTTGATTAAAGCAATGGTGTTGTACCGATTAATTCCCCAGGACAGAGATTGGTGGACTCTTCTGTTGGAGCCTGTTTCTTTTAACAGACTCTCCTGCCATGGAGTAGTGTCATCTAGTGGTAGGAGTGTGCACTGCACCACAGCTTGGCCCTTGGCCTAACACAATAGCTGTTTACAAGGGTGGACCCTCAGCTCTTCCTGCTTTCCATCAATCTTATTTCCCCCCCTAGGTTAGGATATCCCCCCTCCTTCTTTTCTTCCAAGGCTGGATTCTGTATTTGAAATCCTAGCCCTCAGAATATCTCTGAGTCGGCTGCATGTTAGGAGTTTTACACGTTCAGAATGTCTTCGTTGTTGCACACTTTCAAGTTGTTTCCGACTTATGGTGACCCTAAGGCAAGCCGATTATGGGGGTTTCTTGAAAAGATTTGTTCGGAGGATGTTGGCTATTGCCTCCCCCTGAGGTTGAGAGCCTGTGATTTGTCAAATGTCTACATCATATCAGTCTCATTTCTCCATTTCTGCTACTATGATTCCATGATTCTGCTATTAATTTATGCCGCCCTGTCCTCCTCCCTGCCCTGTCTTATCTGTCTCCATATGAATTGCCTACACTCTTGATATCCTATCAAAAATAATTCATCCCAATCACCCTGTTAGGTTTCCTCAGTGCCTAAATGTACCTCAGCCCTACTCTTTTCCTTTTCCTTTTATTTGCCTACCCCTTTGTAGTCTAATGGGAGTTTATCACACGGGAGGAATTTCTCTCAATTTCGAATGGAGCCAATTCGAATTCACGTAAATTCGCTGGTTTAGTGAATTTACGTGGAATCTAATTGCATTCGGAATGCATTCAGAATGACTTCCCATTTCCTGAAAATGACCCCCCTCCATTGCCCAAAATTGCGTGAGATACTCTAATATGCAATTACGTGAAACCCCACGATTGCATTTGGAATGGCTTCCCATTGCCCAAAATTGCGTGAGATACACTCATACGCAATTACGTGAAACCCCATGATTGTGTTCGGATTGCTATTGTATTATACCCCCAAATTCCGTCATATGATAAACTCCATGGAGTTCTTGCCCTCATGGCCACTTTGCCATCTCTTACAGTTGCCATTCCTTTCCTATCAGTGGCTACCATCCTCTGGCCCAGAAAGCTTGACCAGACTCTGCACCAGTGACCTGGAGTTGCCCATGTAGTTTTGGAGAGGCTGCTGGGCAGGAAATGGTGCCAGCATTGTCTGGAGAGAGCGCACAAATCCCTCCGCCTCTTTCCCTGTCCCCTTGCCAATCCGATCATCAGTGCCCCAACCAGAAGGGTTAGGCAGATGCAAAGTGCCAGCAGCTTCCCTTGGCTACAGGCTATAGAAGAGCAGGCCCAGGGCCAATGCAGGCATTACTGTCTTTTCTTGTTCCTTCTGTGCCCTGAAAAAAGATGGGGAGAGGGAATTCAACAGCAAAGGAAGAGGAGGGTTTCCCTTTTGTAGGGGATCTCTTTTTATCCAGCTGATGAAACAAAGTGCAGGTCTGAAAGGTGGGCACAGAACCAAGGGTATGACAATTTGTCTCTCTAGAAGGGCTTTCCTGATTCTACTGGATCAGACCAAATATAGAGAAACAAAATACTAACGGTAACAGGAAGCACAGTTACCAAAATAGGACATTGGCGGTCACTTACTATTGAAATACAAGGGTCCTAATTTTTCCTCAGGCTCCATGTCCTAGACCTATACAGATCTTATTATGTGGTGGGCAACTGAAAACTCTAAAAACCACAAAGTACTCCTAGTCTGTTAAAATATAGGACTAGGCAATGGGACAGGAATGAACTGATCAAAAAGTCCTCAATGGCAACAATACATCTGTAACACCAGTGATTTAATGGAGTAGTTCTCAAGCTTTTTACCTTTGTAACCCCCTTTACATCTACATGCAGATATCATGCCCCCACACTTTGACATAGTACTGTCAGCCCACCTTATGCACAGATTTTTTATCCACAGATTCAAGGATCCACGGCTTGAAGATATTTTAAAAATACTATATATAAATTCCAAAAAGCAAACCTTGATTTTGCAATTTTATATAAGGGACACCATTTTATTATCTGTTGTCTATAATGGGACTTGAACACCCATGGATTTTGGTATCCATGGGGGGGTCTTGGAACCAACCCCAGAGGATGCCAATGGCCCACTGTAACTGAATAAAATATTTTGTTTGTTTATTGTGCACATTTTCATTTGCACATTCATGTATCAGCCCTCCCCAACTTGCCATCTGCTAATCGGAGCATCTATGGATGGCCCTGCCCTGTTCTCCCCAATGTCTGTGTGTGCGTGTGGTTGCACCAGTGTGATTGCGGGAATACATTGCACTTCTATTGGGAAGAATGGGACTTGAAGTCCCACGGTTTTTATCATCCCTGGCCATGGAATGGAACCCCCACAGATACGAATGGCCAACTGTACATGAATATATTCCTGTAGCAGTATCTTGTCCTGAGAACCAGGGCAGTGATGGAGCAAGTGGGAGAAGAAGTAGAGGTTCACGACGGGCCCTGCCAAAGGCCATAACCCAGTTAGTTTCTCCACTGTCCTTCGCCTCTTCCCTCAGGCAGAGGCAATTGTGCCAAGTGCCCTCCTTGCCTTTCATAGTTTCTGTTTCTGCCAAAAGGCAGATATGTGAGGAACAGTGGTGTCATCCCCTCTTAGGCTGCAGAAGAAAATGTTGGTACTTGGGGGCAGTACAGGCTTGTACTTGTGGCACTGATATTTTCACATCTTTTCAGTTGTCCAAAATTGCACCAAACATGGGGGCTTCACTGTACCTGATCCTCTGTACCCCAGTTCCACCTCTTTCTAAACTTCACCAGTGATTTTCCACTAGCTCTCCTTGAGGCACCAGGATTCTGAAGCTTTTCCAATGGACAAAAGAGGTATTCTCAGATCTTTAAAAGCCTTATCTGTTCTCTCTGGGCAACTGCAGCAGTACCCATTGCAAAACCAAGTCCCTTCCGAGGAGAATTAGATACCAATTCCATATCACCAGAAATCTGAATTTTGATAAAAGACTCTTGTCATGCTGCATTTGTTAACTATTTTATATCATTCTAGGATGTGTATCTTATCACCAACAGTTTTGTGGATGGACAGTGATAATAATGTGACTATTGTTGATATTACAGTCTGTCTTTAATTTCCCTCTCACTTCACTGTGCAGTTGTAACTCCAATTGTGTATACAATATGGGAGTTAGTATGGGTTTGTGTGTGTCCCCAAATTCTACATAACACTCCATACATATGATGAAGTGGCTTTCCACACAAAAAAAAACCCCATGCTATAATAAATGGGTTAGTCTTTTAAAGTCCCACAGGACTCTTTGTTGTTTGTGCTGCAAGAGACTAACAAGGTCTTCTAGGACCTTATACTTTTATATAGAAAACAGAGGGGAAAGAATTAATTAAAATGCCTTCAGAGGAAAATACAACAGCAGGTACAATTTGACACCAAAGCAAGTGTTAAATGGAAGAAACAGGTTTGGAGAAAAGACAGCAACAGGGCAAGAGTGTTCCTCCATGGCAAATGCGCCTTGAATATTGCAGGATTGCACTTTATAACACTGTTGTTTCTTCTGCTATGGTGGGATACTGGCCCTTGTTTTTAGCTTATTATTCAATCTATTTAAGGCCTTGGTTTGTTACCATAGGGTCTCCCGTGTGCTCCAGTTTTTGTGTGTGAAGGTTTTTGGTGTTGTGAAGTTTCACAACTGTGCTATGTACTCTGTGCTAAATAGGGCTCTGAAGGTGATGCTTGTTTATTAATCTTTACATCATGAGTGAATGTTCTGAAGAGTTAGCAAGCAAAGATAGAGGCTGTATTCACACTGCAGGAAGAATCCGGTCTGATGCCACTTTAACCACCATGACTCAAGATATAGAATTCTGGGAATTGTAGTTGTCCCAGAATTCTACCATGGCAGTAAAAGTGGTGTCAGACCAGATTATTCCTGCAACATGGATGCAGCCAGAGGCAAACAATCCAGTCCAAAACACATGGCAGAAATTATCCAGTTTGAAACCACTTTAAATGCTCTGGCTCAATGCTAGGGAATACTGGGAAGTGTCAATTTGTGAGACATTTAGCCTTCTCTGTCAAAGAGCGCTGGTGTCCCAATAAACTACAATTCCCAGGATTCCCTGGCATTGAGCCAAGGCAGTTAAAGCGGTCTCAACGTGGATTATTTCCACAGTGTGTTTTGGATCTCAGTTAGGAGAAAAGCTAAAACACCACATGAGGTAGAACAGGAGCTAATTGCACAGAGTAGTCAATGGAGTTTATCACATGGGAGGAATTTGTCTCAATTGCGAATGGAGCCAATTCGCAATTACGTGAATTCGCTAGTTTCGTCAATTTATGTGAAATAACGTGAAACCCCATGATTGCATTCGGATTGCCATTGCATTATACTCCCAAATTCCATCGTATGATAAACTCCTAAGGTAACTAGTCTGGCTTTGGGGATTGTTCAGAATGCTTGAGTCAGACTTTTTAAATCTTGCAGCTACTATTTGGCGTTGTCATTATGTGTCTTAAAATCAACTCTGGTTTATGGTGACCCTCCCATTGGATTATCCAGGAAAAATTTGTTCAGAGATTTTCTTAGGCCATTCTCTTAGGCTGAGAGAATGTGACTGGCCAAAGATCACCCACTGAGTTTCCATGGCTGAGTGCAGATTTGAACCAGGGATCCTGGTCCAATGCTCAAACTACTATACTATCTTGGTTCTCTTTGTTTTGGTAAACTTAATATTTTGTCAGTCCTGACTAAGTGACTGTTTTAATACTTCTAATTTAGACCCTAAATTTTTCTTGTGATGGAGAATACACAGTAGTGCTCTGTCAACCATGAATTACTCTCCTGCTTCAAAAGATATTACACATTGGGTTGTGTTTTTTTAATATAGCAATTTAAAAAAATCATGAGTGAAGTGAGGCTATTTTAAATTATTATTTCTAAAAGAAGGATGTGACCAGGCTAGAATCCTTGTGTGTGACCATTGCTTTTGACTATTACAAATAGAGGTAGAGTGCATTTGGAGCTGGAGGCTGGATGGGTCCTTTGAGTGATGGGTCTGAAGTTTGGTTATTTGTTCCTCTAAAATCCACAGTTTTAAAATGGAATGCAGGAAGATTTATGCAGATATCATTGGATTAGCCTCGTGGTGCAGGAAGGTTCACACCTAGGGCTAATGGGGGGGGGGGGGGAGGAAAAATAAAACCAAGAAGCAGTAATCAGATTTCTAATTTTATCTCGGTTCCTTTTGTCTATGGCACAGCAACACTTAGGCTGCAGTCATGGGTCCCCCTCTAGATGGAGCAGAAGATCTTACTTCAGAGATTCCTGAGTTCACTGATAGGAGAAGGATTTGTCATCTGCGTCTGGCCCCAAGGACTGAATTGAGCTTGAGTTGCTTCCAGCATCACATCTCAAATGAGTTGATTCCCCCCCCCCCCACCAGCTTTCTTCACTGTCCAACTTTCATAAACATGCATAGAAATAGTAAATAATGGTGGCATGAACAATCTTAACTCTGGCATTTAGTGATCTATCTTTACACTTCAAGATCTTGTCTGGTTCCTTCATAGCTGCCCTTCCAATTCCTAGTCTTCTTCTGATTTCATAACTGCAGTCTCTGCTCTGACTAATTATTGATCCTAAGTATGGAAAATCTTGGACTATTTTGATTTTTTTATCATCTGCTTTAAAATTATGTAGATTGTTTATGGTCATTATTTTTGTTTTCTTGATGTTCAGCTGTAAACCTCCCTTTTTCTGCTAGTATTATGGTGTTATCTACCTATCAGATTGTTGATGTTCCTTCCTGCAGTTTTCATGCCTCCTTCCTCTGAGTCCAATCCTGCTTTTCATATGATGGTCTCAGCATAGAAATTTAATAGATAATGTGATAGAATGCAGCCTTGCCTGACCGCCTTTCCAATTGGAAACCATTTCATTTCTCCCTATTCTGTTGTAACAGTAGCCTCTAGTCCTGAATACAGGTTACACATCAGAACTATCAGATGTTGTGGCACACCCATTTCTTAAAGAATGAACCATAGTTTCTAATGATCTATGCTATACAATCAAATGCTTAGCTGTAGTCTATAAAACCCAGTCTGGTTTTCTTTTGAATGTCCTAAGTACATCTCATCATCCAGTGTATGTTTGCTATATGACCCTTAGTGCATCTTCCTTTCCTGAACTTCTCTTGGATGTCTGTCAGTTCTCACTCCATATATAGTAAAATTCTTTGTTGTAGAATTTTAAGTATCACTTTGCTTGCATGAGAAATTAATGCAATGGTTCTGTGATTACTGCAGTTCCAGGGATCAGATTTCTTGGGGATTGGAAAATATACTGTGTTTCCAGTCCATGGGCCATTGTTTTGTCTTCCAAATCTGTTAACCTATCTTAGAGGCTTTAACTTATCTTAGAGCAAAAAGAAGCCAATGTAGACAGGCGTGTGCCAAGATGGTGCCTGGACGGTGCAACAAGGGCTCAGAGCATCTGTATGCTCAGTCCTAGAATAGATTCTGTCTCTGTAGCTTGAAGCAGCTCTATTAGTATGCCATCAGTTGCTGTTGATTTATTTCTCTCAAATGATCTGAGTGCAGCTCTCACGTCAGTTTTCAGAAACTTGAGGTTCATCCTCATATGACTCTTCCTAAAATGAATCTGTCATCAGTTCATCCTTTTTACATAGTTTTGCAGTATATTGTTTCCATCATCTTTTTATATCTTCTTGGTCATGTAATATGTTTTCCTGTTGGTCATATAGCATCCCCACTCTTGGCTTAAATTTTCCCTTAATTTCTAGGATCTTGCTGAAGAGGACTCTTGTTCTGTTGTTGTTGTTGTTGTTGTTGTTGTTGTTGTTAGCCTTCTATTTCATTGCCTTGATTATTATAGTAGTTCTCCTTATCCCTGCATATAAGTTGTTGTACACTTGCATTCAGGGTTCTGATCCTACCTTGGCAGGGCACGACATTACCCACTTCATCCAAATTTCTTTATGAACTATGTGGACTGTGTGATGATTACTGTTAACAGCATATACTTAGGTTGCCCAAAGCAGTTTAGGGCCATGTTAAAAGAGTCAGAGTGGGATAGTGGAAAGAGCAGTGGACTTAGAATAAGTGATTCCCATCCAGTCATGACATTCACAGGGCAACCTTAGTCAAGTCACCATATCTCTTTTTAGCATATAAAATGCAGAAGAAGGCAATAAAGACCCTCTGAGGTCCTTAGAGGATGGGTGGGTTAAAGTTAATTGTGTGGGTGGTCAATCAGTCAATATTGTGGATGGCTTAGTGGAGGGGATGAATAAGTAAATGAAAAATATAAAACAATGATGTGCTGGCTGTACGGATCAGAGCTGTTTTCAAACGGATGGATTCTTGCATGATTCAGTCATTGCTCTTCCACTGTAAACTGCAAATGAAATTGCAATAATTTGTCCACACTGCTAGTATTGTGCTTTAACTATATCCTTCTATGTTCTGTTCAAAACAGTGGTTGTGACATAGCTGCTGTGAGTGGATCATTTGATGCACACTACATTTTTGTTATAATCTTTGCGCTAGGCACCATTTTATGATTCCACTTCTGTTTTTTCAATCAGTGATTTACTTGTTGCTAAAACATGAAATGTTATAATACTATGATATGGTGTTAATTTTCAAAACAGTAATAATACTGAACATTCTGGTTGCTGCTAGAATGGCAGTGAGAGAAAATTTTTAAAAGTCATACAACAATGTATTACCAAGTCATAACACCAATAATGAGATAAAACTAAAATGCTAGAATATTTGTGCTCTGGGAACTACAGGGAAAATACAAGATGAGTTGATGAGATGATGGTTCTGTAAAAAGAGCTGTGTGTGGTGGTGACTTTGAGTTTGGGATCAGATGAGAGTATGACTCTTAAGCTTTTAGATACAGGGTGGCATATAATTATTTTCAGAAATAAATAAATAAATACCCATCCCAGTAATCCTTTTTTCTTGTTGGAAAGGAGAGGAAGGAATGATTTGTATCAGGATCATTGTGGGAAGAGAGTGAAAAAAAGCTTTTTCATTCTTTCTCCCACAGATTTGGATGAAATTGACATTGTGTGTGTGCGCGCGCACGCGCATGTGCACGCGCATGCACTCATGCTGTGGGGAGCATGGAATTGGCAGCAGAAAGATTTTAGGGCACCCACTGAAGGCCCCAGCAAAGGCCTTTGGTGTCTTGGGGTTAAAGATTTACACTTCTGGCATACAATATGTGAGATAGGACACAGTTGGGGTGTTCTGACAGTGCAGGATTTGCAAACAGGAGAATGATAAAGATGTTAGACAGTGAGGGATACTGCCGAGCATACCTTTGAAACATCCTAGAGGCTTTAACATGGAAGACTGGTGGCAGCTGAGCTTACTAGACAGTGACAGGGAGGGTTTCTGGTCAGGCCATGCATGGGTGAACTGTAGGGCCTGGCCTGGCGCAGCCCATCTGTTTCATTGTCATTCATACTTTTTGTATGGGAGTGGGTGTGGAAGGGGACAGGCAGGGGCTCAGCAACCATTTAGTGATTGGGCTGGCTTCCAGTTTACCTCCCATCTAAGACTTTTAAGGAAGAGAGAAGGGAGAGCCTTTTTACTAGGCAGCACCATCCAAACTTTCACCTTATTCAACTGCTTTTTGGGAGCCTCTCGGCCATCTGAACAGAAAAAAAGAAGTTTATAAAAAGCTCCTGAGGGAAACTTTCATTACAAGGCATCATGGGCCTGTTCTGCCTGCTCTGACCCTTTAGCTGCCTGCCTTTGCCTTCTGTTTTTGGTGTAGAAATGAGTTAGAACAGAGAGAAGTTTGTCTTCTCTTGTAACTTTGGTTAACAGCTTCAGGGTACATCTGGTTTATTGCTGAACCTGAATGGTCAAAGTTGTGACCATGGCCAGTTCCACTTGGTAACAGTTCCACTTGGTAACAAGGTCCCATCATTTGTTTTCATCTAACCTAGGGTCTTCAATTCATACATCTGAGGCCAATGTAGCGTAGTGGACTGGGTGTTGGACTAAGACTCTAGAGATCAGGGTTCAAATCCCTGCTTGGCCATGGAAACCCATTGGGTGACCTTGAGCAAGTCATACTTTGTCAGCCTCAGATGAAAGCAAGAGCAAACCCCTTCTGAACAAATTCAAGAAAACCCCATGGGTTGCCATAAATCAAGAACAACTTGAAAGCAACAAATTTTGGAAGCTGGAGGATTGTTATGCTATCTGTATGGGGCAACTCTTAATGACAATTCATAAGCTTAAGCACATATAGAATATGGTCTTCTGATGGGGAGATTCAGTGGAGCACTTTACTTCAGGACTCCAGCTTCTTCATAGAAACTTTGAGTTGGGAGAGGTCACAGCAGTCATCTAGTTCAACCCCCTGCAATGCAAATATACACATCTAAACCACTCAGGAGAGATATCCACCCAACCTTTGTTTAAAGACCACCAAAATATAGAGTCAACTGCTCTCCAAAGCAGTCCGTTCTACTGTCAAATAGCTCTTATAGTGCAGAGGTTTTTCCTAATGTTTAGATGGAATCTCTCTCTCTCTATTTCTCTCTCTCTCTCTATTTTGTAATCTAATTCCATTGGTTCTAGTCTCTGCAGCAGCAGAAAACAAGCTTGATCCAGCTTCTACATGGCATCCTTTCATATTTAAATATGGCCATCATATCACTTCTCAGTCTTCACCAAGCTAAACATGCTCAGCTCCTGAAGTCATTCTACACATGGGGCTTAGTTTTCAGATCCTTGGTCATCTTTTTCACTGTCTACTAGACAATCTTTATTAGTATCAAGGCTAATTGTTTATTAGTATCAAGGCTAATCGAAATGCACCAACTGTCTTCCAAGATTAAGTCAAGACCTTTAAACTTTTCATAGACTTTTAAGTTGCAAGAGGGTTCTGGTGATGGGACTATGATCATCCATTTGCACAAAAAGAAAAATAAATACAGACCAAAACGTATGCTGGGAGGGGGTTAGGGCAAGGACACAGGAATAGGGAGGCTAGCATGCCAAAGACAGAGGCCAGGACAGACGCAGCAGCATCACACCTCTGAAAAGCTGTGTGATAATTACTGTCCCCAACATGGTATGTTTGCATTTCCTATACAAACACTATTGGGGTTTCTTTTGAGCCTGTTGTGATAAAGTCCTACATCATCCTGATTTTGGCTACCAGCAGACAGCTTTATTTTGAACTGGCCACTAGTAGGGGGCAATACAAGCACCATCCAAAATTTTCAAATCATTTTCAAGGGCAATGTTATTGCGATCAGCCTGAAAAGCAAACAGAGCAGGGATGAGAGTGGCCAAGTCCACAGGGCTGAAGAAGAAGAACAGACAAACTGCCAACAGTATTAGCTAAAAGGCATTTCTGGTCAAGGCTGCAAGCTGGCTTTTGAATGAGCATGTCAGATCCAGGGCCATGCTTACACAAGCCCACATCACAAGGACGTCTGCCACCACCATTGCTGTCCTGCTGAATTGTGTATAATACAAAAGAATGGTGCTTGTTGGCATGAGCACAGTGTGTCTGATGTACACGTGCACAAACACACACATACACTCTGTTGCCCCTTGTCCAGGCTATGGATCTGGGTTTGTGCCACTCCTTAATTCTGATTTATTAACTGTCCAGCTCACAGAGTGCAGTTTGTTATGAGCTGAAAATTAAGAAGCTGCAGCCCCAGCAAGTAGGACGGGACATTCCAACAGATCCCAGCGGGAGCTATAAATCCAGTGTTACAAGTATCTGTGAGAGAAAATACACCCATCCCAAACACACCATCAATCTTGGCTTTATGGGCCAAGTCATGGTAGCACAGGAGCTTGCCCTGTGCACTCTGTGCAGATTCCTCTGTGAATCTGTCTGTGTATATGGATCACATGTAAATATTACATGACTGTGACAACACTACTGGGAATACACAGACATGCCTCTCACCCTCCCTCCCTCTTTCTCCCTTCCTCCATGACTATAGTTCTACATCTGTCTGTTTCTGCTGTACATTGTACCCTTCTTTACAGGTAGAAATAATAGCAGGAGAAAACGAATGGATCTTTATAAAAGGTCATTTAGGAATGTGATTTGTTCATAACGTATGCCATATATGGAGAGAGTTTGTTTTAAGTTTCATTAAGTGAAACTGAATGCCACAGCTCCAACAGATTTCAAATACTCCTATCATTTTAATTTTTTAAATAATGGGGGGGGGTATGAATTCTTTTGGAGCAGTGACACTGGGGAAGTGGTTCACTTTACTTCTTGTGATATACTTCTTAATTAAGTCACACATACACACATAAAAAGAATCCAACTGCCAGATGGCCTGGGGCTGCAGAAGTGAGGATAAGAATGGTCTGGAATCTGCAGCTAGACAGATCATAGAGTCAAAGGATTTTAGGACCTTATCACACTAGACGAATCCCGTTCAGAAACAGGATTTGAAAGTAGAAAAAGCCCACAAATGCGGGAGGTTTTTCAGATGACATTTCTTCCAAACAACAATAATGCAAAAAGAAAGTGAATGAAAAGTGGACAAATATGATACCTTTTTACTTTCAGGAAGTTCCCGAAAGTAAATAGGTGTTATTTTTATCAATTTTCCACTCACTTTATTTTTGCATTATTGCTGTTTGGTGCAAATGCGTATGCAAAGCCTCCAGCATTTGTGGGCTTTTTCTACTTTTAAATCCCGTTTCTGAGCAGGATTCATCTAGTGTGATAAGGTTCTATGAACCTTATCACACTAGATGAATCAGAGTTGGAAAGGACCCTATGGGCCATCAAGTTGAACCCCCTACTCAGTGCAACATCTCTAGCTAAAGCATTCCTTTAGACATCCGGAGAAGAAGGCCCACCACCTCTCTAGGCAACTGGTTCCATTGCCAAACTGGCCTCACAGTCTAATGTTCAATCAAAATCCACTCTTCTGTAACTTAATACCATTAGACCTGGTTCTACCCTCTGGGACAGTAGAGAAAAGGTCTGCACACTCCTTTCTGTGACAATACTTGAGATATTTAAAGAGTGCAATCATGTCTTCACTAAGCTGAACATGCCCAGCAACTTCAACCTCTCCTCATATGTTTTGGTCCCAGGATTTCTCATCATCCTTGTTGATCTTCTCTGGGTCAGCTCCAACTTGTCTATATCCTTCTTAAAATGAGGCTCCCAGAACTGAATGCAGTACTCCAGATGTGTCCTGACCAGTGCAGAATATAGTGGGACTATTACTTCCCTTGACTTAGAAACTATGGATTTATTGATGCAAATAAGATAAATAAGATAAACTTGAGTCGGCAGTGTAATACAGCAGCCAGAAAAACCAATTCAGTTCTAGGCTACATTAATATGAGTATAGTGTCTAGATCAAGGGAAGTAATAGAGCCACTTTGTTCTGCTTTAGTCAGACCTCATCTGGAATACTGTGCCCAGTTCTAGGCACCACAATTCAAGAGGGATGTTGAGAAGCTGGAGTGTATCCAGAGGATATTTACTATTTACTAAAATACTAAAAGGCTTGGAAACCATAAAGTCCTATGAAGAGTGACTTAGGGAGGTGGGTATGTTTAGCCTGGGGGGGAGACAGTTAAGAAGTATCATGATAGGAATGTTTAAATATTTGAAAGGCTGTCATATGGAAGTAACAGCAAAGTTGTTTTCTGCTGCTGCACATGGAGCAATGGACTCAAAATACAGGAAAAGAAATTCCACCTAAATATTAGGAAGAACATGCTGATGGTAAGAGCTTATGAGCAGCTGCAGGATCAAGGTCTACGAGACTTTCCTTTGAGTTTTATTCTCTTGCAGTGTGGTCACAAAGCTGATAAATGAGTCAGTGTGGTGTAGTGGTTTCAGCACTGGATTGCAATTCTGGATACCAGGTTCACATCCCTGTTCAAGCATTAAAACCTACTGGATGATCTTGGACAAGTCAACTTTCTCAGCCTCACAGGATGGTAATGGCAAACCCTCTGTGAAGCAATTTGCCAGGAAAACCCTATGACAGGGTCACGTTAGGGTTGCCAAAAATCAAAAATGTCTTGGAGGTACGCAACAACAAAGTTCAATGGGGGGGAGGGAATCATAGAATCATAGAAATTTAGAGTTGGAAGAGACCACAAGGGCCATCCAGTCCAACCCCCTGCCGTGCAGGAACTCCCAATCAAAGCATACCCGACAGATGGCCATCCAGCCTCTGCTTAAAAACCTCCAAGGAAGGAGACTCCACCACCCTCCGAGGGAGTGTGTTCCACTGTCGAACAGCTCTTACTGTCAGGAAGTTCCTCCTAATGTTGAGGTGGAATCTTTTTTCCTGCAGTTTGCATCCATTGTTCCGAGTTCTGTTCTCTGGAGCAGCAGAAAACAAGCTTGCTCCCTCCTCAATGTGACATCCCTTCAAGTATTTAAACAGGGCGATCATATCACCAACATAGGCACATGTGGGGGGTTTTCTGCTGTTGCATAGTAGAAGTAACAGAGTGCTTTTTAAAGCATCCATCACAGCAAAGACAAAGGAAGAACAAAAAATCAGGGGGGGGGGGGAGTGTGTGAGATAGCTTGGCTTCAGCACCCATAAGTTACTCTCTTGAGTTTTCCATCTATAAGGATGCCATACACCATACACCCTTACCACCAACTAAATATAAAATTCAGTATAGGCTTTCCATATGGCCTAACAAACAACACTTGGCCCGTTTAGCTCTGGAAAATGCCATTGAGGGAAGAGTATCCCACCATCAGCTCTGCTGCTCCAATTCAATTCAGAGCTCTCTATCACTGCTTTTAAGTAATTGGAAGACTGATCAGACATCTTCCACTTCTGAAGTGGTGGTTTGGTTCACAGCATCAGTAACTTAAAATAAAAATTTAGTGAACATGTTGGTTAAAATAGTTAAATATAGTTAAAATATAGTTAAAATAGTTAAAAACAGTTAAACCATGGTTCTGTTAAAAGCATATAATTTGTACAGCATATTATTTCTTGCAAATATGTAGATAGGATGAATTGATTTGGAATTCATGTGCAGTGCATGAAAGAACAAAACACAAGTAGCTGTGGTTGTGTGATACAAGAAGATTTGTGTGTACGTGATGTGTACCTGTACCACCATCCAGTTAGGTTAATCAAACCCCAAAACAGCATGTAGTCTGTCTCCTCTTCCTGCTTCCCAGTCTCCTTCCACACATCTTCCAACTCCTCTAGAAGAGGGTTACCAGGTTCTCACAATCCAGATATTATTTTATTAGAGCTGGTCCTACTCAACGGGGTCAGTACTCATTTTAGTACTGAAGAGTCATGTTTTATTGCTGACTTCACACAGAACTAGAACTGCAGTGCATTTTACAGCATTGTCATCTCAAGCATTTTAAGTCATCTCCCAGATTTCCCCATGTACCATGAACCCACCTCACATTTAAAAAACAAAACAAAACCCATCTAGGACAAAAATTGTCCCAACAAATCTATTAACCATTTTTGTCCCACTTAATGTAATGTGGAAAAATGGCCTGTGCCTCTGCATGTGTGTGAGAGAGTGCATGTGTGAAACATGATGCAGAGAAGCCAATGGGACTACTCAGATGGGAAACAACCCCTCCTATTGCTCAAAGGTGGAAGAGCATCAAGTGCACACCTGCCAGATCCTATCCAGGAAGGACCAGATAGAAAAACTGATGTCACATGAGGAGAAGTGGAAAGACCTTGTGCAGATATCCACAGAATTGAGCAACTGTTGTCCTTCAGGGTTCATGCGCATTTCTGGATTTTTGTGATTTGCAATAAGTTTTTTTCTTCTCATTTGGAAGAACAATGGTATTATTTTTAGGAAACAAAAATTATGGTGTTCACCTAATCAAAACAAAAGTTCTGCCTCCTATAAGCACACATTTACAGGCTCTGAATGTTTGAGTATTTTAAAATAACTTTTATTCTACACCCCCTAACACTCCTATGGACCTGAGACATTTTTATCTCCCAAAACACATTGGAATTCCAGTGATATCAGAAAATACCTCAAACATCACTCAGTACAAGTCTTTTGTTCATGGGGGGTTAAAGATTGTACTTGGCTGGGAGATCACCAGGAAATACCAGGTACTGTAGGTCGTATTTCATAGGAAGGCAATAGCAAATTACCTGTAAGAATTCCTTGCCTAAGAAAACCCTGGGTTGGTACAGACTGGCGCTTTATGCCGGCTTGGGCCCAAAGGTAGAGCTCAGTAGGGCTCAGTAGGGCTGGACGACAACATGCACCCAGCCCCACTATTGACACCCATGTGCCATGTTGGCGTGCCCCCATTTACATGGGGCATGCCATAATGAAGTACGGATGTCAGAGCACCCAAATGGCGCTCGCCAGAAGTGGTATCATCATACCCCTAAAAAGAAACTGCCTAGAGTGGCTCCTTTTTAGGGAGCGCATTGGTGCTGCGCCATGAGGCTGGTGCGGCGCCGACCAGGGGCAAAGACGGGCGGCTTTTAGCCACCCATCTGTCGAGCTCTCTTGTGAAATTTATCAGGTCACCATACATAGACAAATGACTTGAAGGCACATGCTGAACAGTTTTCTCCCAGTCTTGCCAACTGTCTCTCTCACTTTTTCACTACTGTAATGAGCTTTCCCCGCCAAAATGCACTATGCAGCAAATGAGCTGTGATTTGATTGTGTATTCCCGCATGGCAGCAGGTTAGACTGGATGGCCCTCATGGTCTCTTCCAACTGTCATTCTGTGAGGAAAAATGGGTGAGGATAGCCACACTGGTTGACTGTCTCAATTTAGTAGTAAATTGTAAAGGCAAAGAAGAAATTCCAGGTTCCATCCTTCCTAGTTTAGGAAGATACCCATTGCCCCTGCTGACCACTAAGGAAGTTAATATTTGACTATTTTGCCCTTTCAAGTGACGTTGAATAATTTCCACATTTTTCTCTCCACTGTGGAAAAAAATATTTCTGTGCAGTTTTTGTGCAGTATATTGACACTTCCCAAAATGTTTCAGGAAACTGTTATATACTATAGAACTAGAGCAAAGGGATACCATCATGAGTTACCAATATCACATCTGAAGTCCAGATATGCTACAGCATAAATGAGAATAACTTCTCCTCACCCCAAGGATTGACTTTAGTCTTGCTTCCCTAATTTTCTTTTGGTAATGTACCACTGTGGAAATGGAGGACCTTTTTGCACTATTCTAACGGCATACATCAATTTTTTAGTGTAAAGTGAGACTTTCTGAGCTGCAACCATGGAACCTTTCCCTAAGATGACTGCTGCCACCTCTTTCCCATCTCTCTTTTCCCAGAACTATGAAAGAAGGGACCATTGCCTGTGGACTGGGCAAGATTGCCCCTCTCCCCCCCCCCCCTTAGTTTGGGCAGACAGGAGGTTTGCCAGGCCTGTGGGGGACAGATAAAGAGTTCAGCAAAGTGTTTCGTCTGTTCGGGCAATGGATCTGTTTGTTTGTTCAGCTGCTGCCTCCTGATAAGGGTTTATTTTTCTAGATAAAAGCACCTTTGAGGCTTGGAGATCACAGCCCTTGGGGAACAGACTAGTGAGCCAGTTTGGGGAAGTCATCTCTCTCTCTCTCTCTCTCTCTCTCTCTCTCTTTCTCACACACACACACAGACACAGACACACACACGAGAGAGAGAGAGAGAGAGAGAGAGAGAGAGAGAGAGAGAGAGTTACACATAGAAGGGGGAGAAAGAGTTGGCAGGCAGATAGTTGACAAAAGCAGAGACAATTGTCTTCCATATTGTGGGTCTGGGAGGGAAGCAGGGTTCAAGATTAATGCAGGTAAAAGACTGAACTGCTGCAACGCAGTTACAAGGGGAAGCTACCCTTGGTGGTGGTGATGGTGTTGCTTTATACTTGGGAAGGAAAGGCCCCCTTACCTGCTCCAAAGGTGTACCATCTCATTTAAGTCCTCTTGGATGCCTCAGTTCTTCAAGTGAACTTTCAATTCCAATGCTAAGAGTGGCATCAGTGGGATGCCAAGTGAGGTCCAAGCTCTGTTTGACTCTGGTTTTTCACTCTTCCTTGATGCAAAGCTCTTGATTTAAAATATGATATTATTAAGTGCTCTTTCAAACAAAATCCTTCTTCTAGTTTGCCTAGAAGGTTCCCCATAACATCCTTGCAAACAAGATTGTAAAATGTCGGTCAGACAAGTTAACTGTTACATGGATTTGTAATTGGTTGACCGGCTGAATCCAAAGGGTGTTCAATAATGGCTCCTTTCCATCCTGGAGAGAAGTGACAAGTGAGGTGCCACAGGGTTCTGTCCTGGACCCAATGCTATTCAACATCTTTATCAATGACTTCGATAACACAATTGGGGGCATACTTATCAAATTTGCAGATGACACCAAATTAGGAGGAGTAACTAATAGCCCAGAAGACAGGATCAAAATGGGGGATATCTGGCTGAATGAAACTATGTGGGAAAGAGATCTAGGAGTCCAAGTAGACCACAAGTTGAACATGAGTCAACAGTGTGATGCGGCAGCTAAAAAGGCCAATGCAATTTTAGGCTGCATCAATAGAAGTATTGTGTCTAGATCCAGGGAAGTAATAGTGCCACTCTATTCTGCTTTGGTCAGGCCCCACCTGGAATACTGTGTCCAGTTCTGGGCACTACTATTCAAAATGAATATGGAGAAACTGGAGCGTGTGGAGAGCAACCAAGATGGTGAAGGGTCTGGAATCCATGCCTTACGTGGAGCGACTTAGGGAGGTAGGGATGTTTAGCCTGGAGAACAGAAGGTTAAGAGGTGATATAATAGCCCTCTTTAAGTATTTGAAGGAGTGTCATATAGAGGAAGGAACGAGATTGTTTTCTGCTGCTCCACAGACTAGAACTCGGAACAGTGGATGCAAACTGCAGATAAAGAGATTCCACCTCAACATTAGGAGGAACTTCCTGACAGTAAGGGCTATTCGACAGTGGAACAAACTCCCTCGGAGTGTAGTGGAGTCTCCTTCCTTGGAGGTCTTTAAGCAGAGGCTGGATGGCCATCTGTCAGGGATGCTTTGATTGGGAGTTCCTGCATGGCAGGGGGGTTGGACTGGATGGCCCTTGTGGTCTCTTACAACTCTATGATTCTGGGATGTACTTGAGCCTATGTAGGACATTGGAAGGAGAGGAAAAATGCAGTAGTTATTTTGGCAGGATGTGTTATATGCTAAACTTTTCTTACTCAGAAAACTAAGCTGCTAAATTAGAATTTTAGGTCTGTTTAAGAACTATCATCACCATGTACCCATCACCATGTATGGATGCAAGAGCTGGACAGCAAAGAAGACAGATGAGGAAAATCAACACACTTGAGATATGGTGCTGGAGAAGAGCGCCCCTCCCGAAACTGCAAATCCCAGTATTCCATAAAATGTTGCTATGACATTTAAAACGGAATCATAGCACTATAATTGTCTAGTCTGAAAAGGTCCTATTATTCAATAGTATTTCTTCCCTTATTCAGGGAAAAGATTAAGGATAAGACAGGGTAGATACCACAGCCTACTTTAAATTTTCCATGAAATGTTTCCAATTTTATGTTTGAAATATATGATTGTACCTTTAGCATCCACAACTTGTCTGAAAAGCCATCTAAATTACATTCTGGTAATACCGGTATATCTTTCAGCCAGAGAGATCATACAGTTTCTGAATCGCTACTAGAGATTCCTCTGGCAGGCATATTATTTCCAAAGCAGATACACATATGCCAAAGATACTTAACAATAAGGGATTCCTAAGGCTGTCTCTGAGTCTTGATTGTGAAAAGCTGTCCTCAAGTGGAAATGCTTCTCTTTATTATTTTCCACTATATTTCACCTGAGCTGCAATTGTGTATCTTTCTAACAAGGCTATTGTTACATCCCAGGGACTCACAAAGTATTGCAGACGGGCTTGACCAAAAACCATTTCTCTGTTATGTCTTCACGGTTCCCACAATTCAAAGGTGGACATCTTTAGTTATGTCTCATCCCTTTCTTACGTATTCATAAGAAACACAAGTAATGAAAAATAAAGTTGGAGGCAGAACTCAGAAATGCATAGGTATTAGATGGGAGAAACCTGGATTAATAACAGCACATGTGAAAGGGATCTAGGAGCCCTAGGAGCCCACAAGTTGAACATGAGTCAACAATATGATGTGATAACTTAAAAAGCCAATGCAATTCTAGGTTATATCAATATAAGTATAGTGTCTAGATTGAAGGAAGGAATAGTACAACTCTATTCTACTTTGATCAGGCCTCACCTGTAATACTGCATCCACTTCTGGACACCACAATTTAAAAAGGAGGTTGCTATGCTAGATCGTGTCCTCAGGGTAGGGCAACCCAAATGGTGAATGGTCTGGAAACCACAAAGCCCTATGAGGAACGTCTTAGGGAGCTGGGTATATTTAAGGGCTCATTCCCACTTCCATTTAAACTGGTTTGCAATTTGTCTTTTCTCCGTGTTGGTAAATAGATTCCGAAAGGACTGTTGTTCCCACTATGAAAGAGGATCTTTGCATTATCTCCTTGTAATCGCTTCTTCTTTGGCATGATTGTCATGCCCTCTAGTTTGTGCCACTTCAAAATTCATGTCAATCATCTGTGTGCCATCTGTGGCGTAAGTGGCAGCCCTGGCAGCCCAGCTTGGGAACTAGATAGGTAGAGAGATGATTCAAATCACTGGTCTTGCAACTACTTGCTTCACTATGGGTGCCGTCGAATTGCCTGGATAATTGCAAGTAGTTGCAAAACCAATTAATCAAATCTTCTATCAATTTTTTTTAATCATACACCCATAGGTCACACCACGAGAACAAAGGCAGCTAATTTGGGGTGGGGGGGTGGGGGGTGGATCTACCAAAAACTCAAGAGGGATGGTAAACACCCCTCTTCCATTAGTCCCTCCTCTCCAGAATGATGTGATTCAGATTCATTATTCCCACTTGTTGAACACACTTTGGAATCTATTCTTTTCAAAAGAACTACTAGGAAACTAGTGCCTGGAAAAACCGTTTGTTTGTTTTTTGCATTTGCCTCACTTTACTGTGACAGAAATCGGAACTGGTTTCAAATGGGAATGATTGTCATATAACCTGATCAGAAATTTGCTTTAAATCATAATGAGAATGCATCCTTAGTGTGGAGAAGAGAAAGTTGAGGGGTGATATGATAGCCCTGTTTAAATATTTGAAGGTATGTCATATTGAGGGTGGAGCAAGCTTTTTTTCTGCAGCTCCAGAGAATAGGTTCCTGAGCAATAGTTTGAAACCACAGGAAAAGAGATTCTACTTCAGCATTAGGAAGAACTTCCTGACAATAAGAGCTGTTTGACAGTGGAGCAGACTCCCTCAGAGTGTGGTGGGGTCTCTTTCTTTGGAGGTTTTTCAACAGAGACTAGATGGGTGCTTTGATTGCATATTCCTGCATGGCACGGGGCTGGATTGGATAGCCCTTGAGCTCTCTTCCAACTCTGTAATTCTATGATTCTGTAATTAGTGCCCAGTTCTTGCAAGGGTGCCTTTACACAATAAAAGAGAAGACTTGCCTTAAAATCAAGCAATATGAAATCCATAGAATGCACTGAGCATGTAGTACCTCTTGCCTGTCTCCAGCCTCTCTCACTACAAGGCACATATTCGGTATGAACTCCAGTCCAGTCCAGAAAAGCCTGCACGTGTGTCATTCATTCTGCTGTACAGGTGTAAAAATATAGTAGATTTTTGTTGCTATTATAATTGTTCTGGTAGACAGAGTTAGGTTAAGGAATATTCAAACATATCCTGGAGTTCTTAATGCTGAAATTTCACATGTTTACTCAAACAGCCCCAGATAAATAGGCAGGCTCTGGTGTAAAGGACTTTTCTTGATAAAAACTTCTAACACCCGGAGGCCAATGGGAAATATCAAAATAATAATAGCATGTTTATCTTTTATAATCTGAATAGTGTCGTTATTAACAATCATTTGACTGCACCTTTCATCTGCCTGAAGGCAGATTTCTTCTCTTTTGTGCAACTTGAGTGGTTTCTCTGATTGAATATTGTGTTGATAATGTGGTAAAATAAAACTGGAGAAGGCAAAAAGCAGACATTTGAGAAGGAACTATCAGCACACCCTAAAGCTTCTGTAATGTATGGGAGAGAGAATACTAGTGGTATTTTGTCTTTGTGAGCCTCATCCATGAGTTTGGATGCAAACTGCAGGAAAAGAGATTCCACCTCAACATTAGGAGGAACTTCCTGACAGTAAGGGCTGTTCGACAGTGGAACACACTCCCTCGGAGTGTAGTGGAGTCTCCTTCCTTAGGGGTCTTTAAGCAGAGGCTGGATGGCCATCTGTCAGGGATGCTTTGACTTGGAGTTCCTGCATGGCAGGGGATTGGACTGGATGGCCCTTGTGGTCTCTTCCAACTCTATGATTCTATGATTCTAAATCGTGTGTTGATGTGAAACTTTGCAGCTTTGCCAAGATATCCAGTTGGTACTAGGGAGACACTGAGAGAGGGTGTTAGACTGTGGAATACCTAGTTCTTCCTGTAATATATAAATAACAACTATGAAAAGACTGAAAGACTCTTTGATCTTTCACTCATTTGAAAAGTCCTGGTTCCTTGAGTCTACTGTCTCAATTTGTCTTCACATTTAGTTAATAACTGAATGTTTTCCAGTCTTCTTTTGAGGGCAAGGTGATGGCCTCCTCTAATGGGTACTTTTCTGGACCCATTTTAATCTGGTTTGAGGCAAGATGTAGGGCTATAATGGCTTCAGTTACAATAGTTATATTGGGAGATAGACTAGGGAACATATCACTAATAATTCTCATGGAACTTTCAAAAGACCTTGATATCAACAACTGTGTTTTTCCCTGGAGCCTCTTGTCCAGGTTGGATAGCACTGCTTGCAAGAATCAGAAAATTATTCTAGGTGACGGTGACTGCTTCACAGCACAGTAGAATTGTTACAAGGTTCCATCTCCCATGCCTTTTATAATTTATGTGAGACTGTTGGAAGCTGTTGCACAGGGTCTCTAGTTAGGTGTCATCCAATACACCTAGCATCTTTTTCTCAGTAGTAGGAGTAGACTTTTTGGAGTCAATAATGGACTGAATGAAGACCAAACACAGATGTTCAGTCCAGATTAAACAACAACAAAAAATAATTTAAAAGATTGCCAATTGGCAAGATTAAATGACACCTTGTCCTGGATGAGATTGCATCCACTGAAAGGCCAAGCTTGTAGTTGTAGGTTGGAACTGGGGTTGCTGCTTGGTACTTACCGTAAGTGGCAAATATGGCCAGGAGTGATTCAGTCCCACAGCTTTGCTTGATGGCATCTGAGAAGTTAAGGAGGTAGCTGCTATCAGATTTTGGTTAACTCTGTTTCACCTGTTGATAGGATTACTGTAATACTTTATAGATTTGCAGAGTGTGTTTTAAGAGTCTCTTGAAGCAAGTAGGCTATTAAAAATTGTTTCTGGACTCACTTTAAAGTGTTATGACCTTTAAAGCCTTAGATAGTCAAATGTCTAAAGGACACCTAGAAAGTATATATATCTTTCATCTCCATTTTAAAGATAATCTGAGAAAGTGATATTGAGAGTTACACCAGCTCTGAAGGTTGACCAGAGCAAGAACCTTCTTCACGATGGCATGGAATCCCCTGCCAACAGTGGCTTACCATGAAAATATATTGCCATACTTTAGGAAACTGATTACAAAGATTCTTTTCAGAAGGGCTTTCCCATCCGGAAGTGCTTTGCAGCTGGACATCTGACTGTACTGCAAATTCGTTAGAGCAGTATTTTCTGTTTGCTATTTGCTGATATTATTTTAGATTATTTTAGATTATGTGTGGTGAAGTTATTTTGCTTTTGTAAGTCACATCAAGAGTTATGCTGGGAAGTAGATTAAAAAAAGTTCTCTAAGTAAATTTTTAAAAGTACATTCTCCAATTCCTGTTTTTTTCTCATGCCAGAAATAGATCCCACAATTCCTAATTTCTAGCCTTGCCCTGCCCACAACTTTAATAACCAGATATTTTCACAGTCACTTTGGACCTTTTTGCATCATTTACATAGTCCATGCACATTTATCTCTAATTTTGTTTTATTCACCCTAAATTCTTAGCGTTGCTCAAAACAGAGTTTTTGTCTTGTGCCATGCCCCCAAAACTATAAAGCATTGCCCTGCAAGAAAGCACATTTATCCATATGTTTAAATCAGGTGGGGCCACATTTGGTCCTTCAGACCTCTGGGATTTTCTACAGACTGCCAAAATGGCAATCAAAAAGAAAAGAAAAACACAAAAGTGGCCATGGACGGAAGTCCACTATTTGACAAGCCGGTATTTTTTGATGTGCAGCAAACACCTGAAATTGATTCATAAGGTAAATTACCATTCCTACAAGCATCCATATAACAGGGTGGCAGTGGTAGGGCCTATGTAAAGAGTTTTTTTGGGGGGGTGGGGTGGGGTGGGGTTACATTTTGCCCACCCCTGTGTTTAACAGTTAATGAGAAAGGGATGATGACAGCAGTGATCTCAAGCCCTTTCAGGCTATGTAGTTCCAGCACTTTGGTTCCATCTGATCTGGTTCCATCTTGTGGAATCCTGGGATTTGCAACCTAGGCAGGGCAATTTAGATTTCTCAGTCAGAGAGTTCTAATGCTTCCCTAGGCTAAAGATTCCAGGATTCCATAGGATGCAGCCATGGCAGATAAAGTGAGATCATGCTATTATCATAGAATCATAGAGTTGGAAGACCACAAGGACAACCCAGTCCACCCCCCTGTCATGAAGGAACACACAATGAAAGCACCCCCAACAGATGGCCATCCAGGCTCTGCTTAAAGACCTCCAAAGATGGACAATCCACAACTCTCTAAGGGAGTGTGTTCAACCCTCAAACAGCTCATACTGTCAGGAAGTTCCTCCTAATGTTTAGGTAGAATCTCTTTTCCTGTAGCTTGCACCCATTACCAACTGTAATAAACATTTCCCATTTGTATTGTATTGGGAGGTGTGTCTGTCACTGAAAATTTACAGGTTGGTGTATTTAAGCAGTAGGCAAAATGGTGCTTGGACTGTGTATTACATGATCACATACAAAGGCTATCCAATCTGTTTTCTCAAGGCAGGAAATCCTATTAAAGTACCCAAAAAATTAACCATATATACTCAACTATAAGTCAACCACATTTATAAATCGGGGTGGGTTTGGGGGCCAAAATTATGGATTTTGATATGACCTGTGGATAAATCGAGGTTATAACTTAGGGGCATGTAACAAAGGACCTAAAGGATGAAGCAAAGGAAAACGATGCCAAAGAACTTACAAAATTCCAGCAAGTATAACTGTTTGTGCTCACGTTAAAGGTTGGATGGGTGGATGAGAGAGACGGAAGGGGGGGGGACACTGCTTTCAGGACAGATTACACTCTTGCCTTTCACTAGGGGATGGTTCTTTTTAAAATAAGAGTTAAAGTACAGTACTTACAGTGACCCATGGATATGCTGACATAGGTATTTTAGTTCAATTATTTCTACACTTATACATGAGTATATACAGTATCTCTTATAAGGATATTAAACTCTGTGTAAGAAATTACATTGTACAAAGCTGACCAGATGCAGCAGCGATATCTGAAATGTGTCTTTCCCGGTTCTTCCTCCACTTCTTTGCTGTGCTGCTGGAACGGTTTCTTGAAAGTAGAAAGAAAAACAAAATCATGATTTATTAATTCTGAACCAAGCCTCCAGTGCCTCACTCTCTCTCTCTCCTTCTTGGTGTTTAAGAATTTATCTTCTATCTGTCCCTGGGCTAAGCAAAGCCACACTCCTCTGTCCGTTCGGCAGTTGCCTGCTGCCGGCATTGTGGGAGCGCTCCTAGCCGCCAGCACTAAAATGGCTGCCAAGTTTTAAAATGGCTGCCAGCAGTCGCAAGGCCGAAAGGGAACAGTGTGCCTCAGCCAACTTTGAAAGGGAAAGGATAGCGGGGAGGAGAACCAACTCCTGAAATGTTTCCTTAGTGCTTCCCCAGCTGTTGCCGAGTATGAGGCACATTTCCTGGCTTCTTTTTTGCTTTGCTTTGGCGCTGATGGAGGTAAACTTGCCGTGTTGTTGACATAGGTAACCTGAGTTCTGCAGCTGGCCTCCCTCCACCAAGTCTGGACAGGAAAGGGATGGTCTGTTTAACTCTTTGGTGGTCTTAGGCCTCCGTCTGTCCAATGAAGCCAGGTGGTCATTCTCATGACACAGGTCTGCAGGGCTGAAAAAATTATGACAGCAAAGCTGTTAGAAGTTAGGTATGACCCTATTATCTCTTGTTGTTTACCACCTCAAATACCTCTTTCTGCCATTGGGTGAGTTGTCAATAATCCGAGGTCAATTTTTCATTCAGGGAACTTAAGAATCTTCTGGGTTATGTTGTCGCCACACTATGTGGACACTGGCAAGGCACCATGCCAGCCTGAACTTCCATTGAATGAAAATCATGACATGTTTCTAACCCTCATGAGTTACGAAGGAAAGGCATTTTGCTACAAACCAAGGGATATTTTTTTCCAATTGGTAGAAGACAGAAAAATTGATTGGGAACCTGATTCCTATACTGAGCTGTGGAAAGGAATGAGCCTTTAATCTTACTAGATAGCCTTGAGCATAGCGTTCCTTCACTGAATATGTAAAAAGGTGTGTTTTGGTATGTTTCGCTTCAGGTCAGGTCTAACAATACAAGAGCTTCCATTTGCAGAAATTTCTCTTTCTCAAAGCAGGTATAATAGGCTCAGAATCCCTATACCAGTGTTTCTCAAACTCTCCTCCTTCTAACGTTTTTGACTTCAGCTCCCAGAATTCCTGACTGTTGATCAGATGGGGCTTCTGGGAGTTGAAGTCCGAAACACCTGGAGGATCAAAGTCTGGAAATCACTGTCCTATACTATATTGAATCTGGAAATGTTTGCTACCATAGGAAGCGGTAAGGTAGAATGCACAGCAGCCCTAGATAATATGGATCAAAATCCTCATACAAGCACTAGAGATGCACAAGCTGAAAGAAGCTTTTTGCAATCACTACTATAAAGAAAGGTGGTTTATGGCATTTTAAAGTGTACTTAATGTCAAGGGATCTTGAAAATTGTGCATTTCTCAGCATTTTGACCACCTTGTTTCATGTATCTAGGGAGTTTATCGCATTAAAAAATAAACCATCTTATCCCTGCCTTTTTGAATTTTTGCAAATCAGCCAGCTGAGCACTGATTTCAGCCGAGTTTTAGGCAAGATGAAGCCGGGCGGTGGCATTGGCGGCATTTTGCATGCAATAATACCTGGCTGCATCTCGTAATAGAATTCAAAACATCAGAGGTAAGATGGTTTATTTTTTAATGAGATAAACTCCTAGATTTCTCCCATGCCATCTCTTACTGCTTTGAGTCATATCTGTGGGGGAAAACCCTCTATAATCTCCTTGTGGATGTGTATCTAGCAGCAGTACTTAGCAATTCATAGAAGTCGCTTGCATGCTGAAAGCACTTCATATGAATCATCTTGCTATAATCCTTAAAGAAGTTTTATAAAGTAAATCAGATAATAACCAAATGGAATGCTGAGTCAGAGAAGATGGTTTGCCTAATGAGTTAATGGTAGAAGAGGTTTCGAATTAGAAAGCATTGTCAGGCTTCCTCTTAATCGCCAGCTTACCTGATTGGGTAAAAGCCATCAAGATATAGGCTTCTTTCTTTCTTTCTTTCTTTCTTTCTTTCTTTCCAAGAACACTTTAGAGCCTGGCATTTTTTGTACTATCCATGCCAGCAAATAGCTGAGGATGGACACTGTCTATTTAAGACTAAAAAGGCATTAGCTGGTAAATGAAACCTTCAGGGCGAGCCATTCTTAAGCAGTAAAGGAAGGCTGTGTGTTTGGGTGTGGGTGGGTGTGTGGGTGTGTGCAAGAAGCACGGTACCTTCAGGGGAACAGAAACTGGTGATTTGTACACTACCGAGGAAGCCCATCTAATAATGACAGTCTACTCTGTTCTCTGTGTATCAGTGAGGTTGCTTCCACATTTCCGTCCATGTGGTGAAGCGGTTCATGTACTATACCAAGTGGGTCTTCTATAGGAACACACAGCAACAGCCACCCTTTCCTCTTTTGCAAATACTGTAACAGGATTACTATCTGGGCTATCTGCTCAGCTATCTGATGTCTTTTTCATGCTTCCCAGAGTTTAAAAAATCCCCCACAGTGCACTATTTAGTTTCACCTCTTGCCTCAAAAAACTCTTTGTCTAAAACAGAGATTGAGCTCCTGAAGTCCTCTATATATTTTTGCATTGCTGCTCCCACTGGTCATATTGGCTAGGGATGCTGGGATTTACAGTGCAATAACATGTGGAGGGCTACATCATTCTCATCCCATAGGCTGAAACAGGCTAGTCTGTAGGATCAAGCTACACATGATGTCAATAGGCTTGCATCTGGTCCAGTCCAGATGGTGATGGGTGGGCAAAAGTTGAATTAAAGAGTGTAGAAAGGATGCAGTGTTGACAATGCTGAATCCTTCTCAAATTATTTACCCCAGTCTAGCTCACTTAATCTTTATCCCACAGATTTTACATAAGAAATAAGAAAGCAGGAGTGATATTGTGGATTTCCTCCGTCTGGAGAGGCTTGCAAGGAAAGAAGTTAATTTGGCAGAGTAGGAATGTGCCTCAGGAAGTAGGTTTGAAAGTTTAATTAAAGTGGAGTGAAATGTCAATTATCTAGTTTATTCTTATGCTTTTAATGGCTGGGATCGGGAAAGCCCTTGGAATTTTCACGATCAAGCACCAAAAACAGTAGGGTCATCTTGAAATCTGGTAATATCTGGCTTCTCTCGAGCTATGGCATACTCTTCAGAAATAGTTGAAAATAATTCCAGAAAAGAATCCTAGAAAAGTATGTGAGGGCCTAAATACCCTAAAGGCACCAGATTCCATCTGATCTTGGAAGCTAAGCAGGGTCAGCTCTGGTTAGTACTTGGATGGAAAACCACCAACGAATGCCAGGTGCTGTAGGCTACAGTATATTTTAGAGGAATGAACTGGCAAAACCACTGGGAAGAAAATCCTATGAAATTCATGGGGTTGCCATAAATGGACAAGCAACTTGAATGCACATACCCACACAAATAACTTGGGGTGGGAGATCTTGTAGTGATGGAATACAAAGGTAAGGAATTAGCTATATGATGTAAACCTACCAGAGCCTGCATCTGACTATACTGATCAGATGTGTAAAAGAGCCGTGTTTCCCGATCATATTTTAAGGTTTTGGGTGAAGGAAATGTGATGGTGTTGAATAGCATTTATGGTATAGCCTTCCTATTGGCCATGAAAAGAAGTGGAGAAAAGTGGCTATGCAGGAAGTGCCCACAATTAACAACCTTCTTCTGTTCTTGCTCCAGCAATCCTTTGATGCCAGTTTTTGCTTCTGTGTTTCAGAATCCGGACAATCAGACAATTCAAACCAGCAAGGAGATGCGGACATCAAACCACTGCCCAATGGTGAGTGAATTCCTCCAGGATAAGATTCCCTAGTCAGCTGCTGTTCATTTTGTCTTCCCACGCAAGCCCTTTACTTTCCCACTTCTCCTCTTATTCCCATTTCCAGAAGCAGGTTGTAGTAACTGAGAATCAGAGGCTATCATAACCTGGTTTGGAATTACTCCTGCCAAATTGGAGAAATACACTGTATACACTCAAATATAAGTCTACCTCATGTATAAGTAGAAGGCAGGTTTGGGGGCCAAAACTGTGGATTTTGATATGACCTGTGGACAATTCAAGGTAAAACTCGAGGCATACAACAAAGAATCTAAAGAATGAAGCAAAGGAAAACAATGCCAAAGAATTTATAAAATTCCAGCAGGAATAACTGTTTGTGCTCACACTAAAGGCTAGATAGATGAGAGAGTAGAGGGGAGTCAGTGCTTCTAGGATAGATTACATTCTTGCGTTTCACCAGGGGATGATTCCATTTTTTAAATAAACATTAAAGAACAGTACTTACATTGACCTGTGGATACATTGACTCCAGGTTTTTTGGTTCAATTTTTTGACTAAAATTTCTGGACTTATACATGAGTATAAGCAGCAAGAGGGTAGGATTAAGTGATCTAAGAAAGATCCAGTTCTGAGACCAAGAGTTTTGGATTGACATAAAGAATTGGGAATGACTGGAAGAGGGCAGTGGTGGCACTAGCATGGTAGCAACATCACCCAGCATGGTAACTCATGGTGTCACGCATACCCTATGGACCTCCTCCCACACCACACCATACAGAATCCTTAGTAATGTTTTTGTACCAATATTACTCATAAATCATAATTCCTTTATATCATTGGATGTAATAGCAATAGCTGTGAAATAAACAGCTAGCAAAATTAAAATTATACCTTTAAACCATATAGACATCCTAAATTTACTTACATGTATGTTGT
Source organism: Urosaurus nigricauda (assembly GCA_034509955.1). Classification (NCBI taxonomy): domain Eukaryota; kingdom Metazoa; phylum Chordata; class Lepidosauria; order Squamata; family Phrynosomatidae; genus Urosaurus; species Urosaurus nigricauda. Next base: position 137,814,884 of record JAOEGL010000002.1, read on the forward strand.
TTCATGTGGTTAAAGTTAAATTTTGGTAAGATGTGGTGTTTTTAATGAAAATTTAAAAAGAATAACTTTTTGAAAAATTATAATTTTAAATGTTAAAATTTTAATTTATTTTTAAATTAAAAACCTGGGGCCTCTCCTTTCTTTCCCCACTGAGTCTTGCCTAACCCACACCATCTCTTCCACTGAGCTCCAAAAGGATGCATGCAAACGCCAGAGTCCATTTTCTACTCAAAGGCAAATGTTTGAGGAGCAACGGTATCACCTCCCCTTAGGATGTCACCTGGTACAGTCCACATTCCCTGCACCCTTGTAGTGCCATCCCTAGAGGAGGGAATCCAGAGCTGTGGGTAGATGGGAACCTACAAAAGGGCTAGAAGGGAAATTGCAGACTAAAGTTACTTTCTGTCCAATCATATTTACAGCAAGTTACATCTATGTGCTAGCTGCTGCCACCTGTCTGCATTCTACTGTATCTCATGACCCAGATGGTATGTCCTCTTCTTTTCTTTGCAGGGCATTTGACTTTCCAAGACTGTTTTGTGACATCAGGTGTCTGGAACGTTACAGAGCTGGTGAGAGTATCACAGAGTAAGTTAATGCAATGCTGTTTGGTTCCTGAGGTGATCAGGATGGAGGGGCATATGTGGTCACTGCAAACTTCTTCAGGTTTAACATCTGTTAAGCACACGAGATAGTGATATCTCTGACTGTGGCTGTGCTTACTTTTGAACAGCTAACTGCTAATGCTAAATCCATAGAAACCTCCTCTAGTGAAGCAAGACCTTTGAGCCAAATCTAAGAAATCACTAGGGTTGGATGTCCTTCACATTCAGATTCCGTTTAAGGCAGTTTGCCTGCAATTCTATTTCTTCTACCAATTTAGTAGCTACCAGCAGTGTTATGGGCTTCTATCTGCTATCCACTTCCTGCATTTACAAAAACTACACCTGAAAGAGTATATCTCTACAGTGAACATGCAAGTGGTGGCTGGTGGCTTCCATGTTCAAAGGTCAGTGAATCTACTGTGAGGTTTAGGGTGAATATTGAAGAAATTATCCAGGCTATTGAACCTATTCTGGCAATGGATAGTTTCTTTAAAGTTCATACTGAAATCCATGATTCACCACTTCACTGATATGGAAACCATCAGCCACCACAGGAACTTGGGATAAAAATGTTGCTTTTCTTCCCTTTTTATCACTTTATGTCTGAAAAGGTTGGAATTGGCACAAAATCATTTTGCTTCACTTGCTGTTTTCTTATTCTATGGATATTAAAGTGTTTCCTGACAAAAACAATCCATGAGTTTCAGACATTCTGAATCAGTTTGTGTGGCAACTATAGTATATTGGCATTTTGTACAAATAGCATTTAGTCCAAGTAGGCAGGAATGTCTGGCAGCAAATGTCAATTGTTTCATTTATTATTATATTTTCGCCATAATGAGTGACAAGAATGCATTTTCGTACCTATTTGATACTTGTTTATATACTGCTCAAGTGACAAATTCCTTTGGCAGTGTACAAATATAAAAAATGCAAAACAATAAAATGTACAAATCTGTATATTTGATGCTTCGAATAGGACAATGTTTGGGATAATTTGGTTTAGGAAAAGGCAAGTAAAGGAAGACAGTGATACAAGTGTATAACATTATGCATGATGCAGAGATGGTTGAACAGAGAGAAGTTTCTCTTTTGCCCTCATAATTCTAGGACCTAGAGTCTTCCACTGGTGGACACAGAGCAGATTAAAGGAGAAGCACACAAAGAACAACAACTGCTAAGCAATGGTGTTAGTGCACAGTCACTAGCACAAGCCTCTGTGTGTCCCTTCTCCTCCTTTTTTGGCATTACTGTTGCTAAAGAAACTAATAGGTTGAAGTTTTAGAGGAGTCTGGATACCTCTTGCATTTCCATTGTCTTTTAAATCCCCTTTGTGACCATATAGAATCATAGAATCATTGAGTTGGAAGAGACCATAAGGGCCATCTAGTCCAACCCCCTGCCATGCAGGACCTCCAAATCAAAGCATCCCTGACAGATGGCCATCCAGCCTCTGCTTAAAGACCTCCAAGGAAGGAGACTCCACTACGCTCCGAGGGAGTGTGTTCCACTGTCGAACAGCTCTTACTGTCAGGAAGTTCCTCCTAATGTTGAGGTGGAATCTCTTTTCCTGCAATTTATATCCATTGTTCCGCGTCCTAGTCTCTACAGCAGCAGAAAACAAGCTTGCTCCCTCCTCAATATGACATCCCTTCAAATATTTAAACAGGGCTATCATATCACCTCTTAACCTTCTCTTCTCCAGGCTGAACATCCCCAGTTCCCTAAGGCGTTCTTCATAGGGCATGGTTTCCAGACCCTTCACCATCTTAGTTGCCCTCCTTTGGACCCGCTCCAGTTTCTCCTTTTTGAATTGTGGTGCCCAGAACTGGACACAGTATTCCAGGTGGGGCCTGACCAAAGCAGAATAGAGTGGCACCATTACTTCCCTTGATCTAGACACTATACTTCTATTGATGCAGCCTAAAATTGCATTGGCCTTTTTAGCTGCTGCATCGCACTGTTGACTCATGTTCAGCTTATGGTCTACTTGGACTCCTAGATCCCTTTCACATGTGGTCTCATTCAGCCAGGTGTCCCCCATTTTATATCTGTGCATTTCATTTTTCCGCCCTAAGTGCAGAACCTTACATTTCTCTGTGTTGAATTTCATCTTGTTAGCATTGGCCCAGCTTTCTAGTATATTCAGGTCATTTTGAATTTTGATCCTGTCCTCTGGGGTATTAGCTACTCCTCCTAGTTTAGTGTCATCTGCAAATTTGATAAGTATGCCCCCAATTCTGTCATCCAAATCATTAATAAAGATGTTGAACAGCACTGGGCCCAGGACAGAACCCTGTGGGACCCCACTGGTATATATCCAGCTCTGTAAGCACTAGGCCTTGCAAAGGTTATGAAGAACTGACTGTTTGGGCTACAAGCCTAGAGCTCTTAGAGCTATACGCATCTTGAGTCAAGTTGTGATAGCTGACTCTGGGTATTGTCAAAATTAATGTGAGCAGTTCATTTAATGTTATCATTTTAGGCTCTTTTCATTAGCTACATCTGTGTTCGTGCTTGAAGCTTTTTGTACTAAATGGAAAGTTTGTTTAGGATTAGAAAGTGGGCTTTAGTGTAATCTCCTTGAGAACTGCAAAGACAGCTGATACTTGGTTTGCAAGTTACATATATTAAGGGTTGGTTTATGTCGCATGGTAGAGTTTCCACTCAGTAGTACTTTCTTCTATCAATATAATTGCCGAATCCTATTTATACATTTATTTCCTACACTCAGTAACTGCAACCACTGCTGTTGTGTATTTCTGTCAGCCCACTGGCTAATATGACTAATGCATATTAGTCTCTTTTCCAAGGCAAAGGGAGAAAAATGCAAGGCGTGCTGTTTGGGTCACTTGCACCATGGAGAAGGAGCACAGAGCTGGGTTTAGGTCAAGAATAGGAGGTGACAGCGAATTTGTACCTTAGTCCCTAGGATGGCATATCCTTGGGACAACAGCATATCTCCTCTAGACTCACCCAAGAATCCAGGAAGCTGCTGTCTACTCAGATTTGTTGGCATTACTCTTGACTCAGATTTTTGGCATGGCCCTTGTGTCCCTTCAACAGAATAAAGACAAGTACTGCGAGAGAGCAAAAAAAGCTCCTTGTGCAGTTTATAGAGCACAGGGTAGGAATGTGCTTATAACCCCAGGGATGGGGAACAAGTCACCCTTCCCCAGATATTGTTGGCCTGCAACTCCCATCATCCTTATGCAGACAGTGGTAAGTGTTGATAGGAGCCACATGCCTACAACATCTGGAGGACCACTTGTTCCTTATCCATGTTGTTAAGCCAGTAGTATTTCTCACTAGTCTTAGGTCCTGTGTGGAGAGAAAAATGGGATAGAAATTAAACAAATAAAATTATTGCTGCACCAAACCAACCCCACCCCCACCCCTTTTCCCATCCAGTATTCAGGAATCTGGAAACTGCTCAGTAAGGAATATTGTTTGCATCAAATGGAACTGAACTATGGTCTCTCATTCCTCAGCTCCTGTTGCCACAGCGTCTGGTCCAAATTTCTCTCTGGCCGACCTGGAGAGTCCCAGTTACTACAACATCAATCAAGTGACTCTTGGCAGACGGTCAATAACATCTCCACCTTCAAGCAGGTAAGTCTTTTATATCTTCTGCATCTGAGAAGGCTCTGTCCTGTTGAGGTATCTTAGCCTTGGAAGGTACCTTTTAGAGCAAGGCCTTCCAGAAAGTGAAGGCCTTCTGCAGCTAGTGCTATCTCTCATCACTCACTATTGTTTATGTGATCTGTTCCCATTGCAGCTCCACCAAGCGGCCCAAGTCGATAGATGATAGTGAGATGGAGAGCCCTGTAGATGATGTGTTCTACCCTGGGACAGGCCGGTCCCCAGCAGCTGGCAGCAGCCAGTCCAGTGGCTGGCCCAATGATGTGGATGCAGGTAAGAGGAACCAGCTTTTCCTCACCAGCTCACATAGGTTGAGGTGGGAAACAAAAACAGGAAGAGTGACTACTGCCTGTCGTGTATCATATCCATGGGGGTGGGTTGCACAAATTTCCTTCACAGAAGCACTGTATCTATTGTAACTTCTTATTCCTTTACCTTGGTGGTCATCTTTCTTCTTTGGTTGGTGGTGGGTGTGGGGCACTAAAGGCTGTAGACACAATCTGATTCTCCTGACACATTCCTCTTAAATTATTCTAGACTGCAGCAATTTTTGTTCCTGTTTCCCAGGACCCAGAGCCTTGCTAGATTCTGAAGAATATACAGGGAAAGTAGTAGCTATGTTAAAAATTTCCAAGACTATGAACAGCTGCCTGCCTAAATGGATTCTAGAGACTGGGAAGGAGCACTTCTAAAAACCTATGATTTAGGGGGTGTACAGACTGGCCATTAAACTGGCCTGGGGGTGGAGTCGGGATGAGGTGTCTGCACGACACATGGCCTGACTCTGCTCCCAGGCCAGCATGACGCCACCTGCTGCACCACACAGTGCACAATGTCATGGCGCTCCTCTGGTGCTGTGTCTACATGACACAGCCCCAAAGTATCCCCAAAAAGCTGCAGCACCTGTAGCACCGGCAGCTATGGCACCCTTTATGGGGCGCAAAAAGGAGCCACTTTTGAGTCTCTTTATTGTGCCACAGAAAGGCAAGATCAGGGCCATGGCAAGTAGTTGCTGCGGCCCCAATCAAGCACCAAAAGGGGCAATCTGTACAGCCCCTTAGGTGCTTAGGATAGTCATAGGGCAGAGTTCTTAAAGGGACAAATCCTTCATTGCTGGAGTAGAGACTCTGGTTTCAAAGAAAAAATAAAACAGATGAGGAGGGAATGGATTGACTTATTGTCAAGGGGCGGAGACAGTGGGCAAATTGAAGAGCTGTAGTAAGGCCAAGAACTCCAGAGCATGGAAGGAGGAAGGGACCTTTAGGATACTATGTTCTACAGTATCCCTGTGTATAGCCATAAAAGAGTTAGAGAGGTAGACTGCAAACACTGAGTGCAGACTCTTACACATTAATGTGGTTCTTTCACAGAAATCATGAACATTAAATAATATATATTTCTCATATTTGTCTATATCTATATCTTTTCATCCTGAAAGCAGTTTGCAAGATACAACTAACATGAGGAAAACAACAATAAGACTTAGAACAAGATATCTAGAATTTACTAAACTCAGTAATTATCAGTGACCAGGAATACATACATGCTGAACAGATCAATTTTACTAACTGGCAGGGCACCTGTACCTGTCCTGTACACAAGTGCCTATTATATTTCTAGAGAAAGGTCATCCACAATATAGAGAGGACCATGAAGAAGGCCTTTCTTCAGGTTTTTTCAAAAGTGTGTCACTGCTATCCATGGCTGATTGAAAGGGCCTCCTCCTCCAACTTTAGTGAATGGGCTGGCCTCTGCAGAAAACATTCTCTCAGATATCCTGTCCTAAGCCCTTCTGTTCAAGCCTGTAAAAGTCAACAACGAAATCATAAACTGGCTCAGCATTGACTAGGCATCTAGTGCAGTTCTTCCATCCTGTGCAGTATTCCAGTCTAGAAGTTACTAAGGGATATGTCACTGGAGATTATCATTGTCCCATCCCTGTCCTGTCCTTCCCCTGTGATTGCGGGAACGACTATCATACGATGTTTTGCTTATCCAGACACTGTCCCATCCAGAAAGCACAAGTGACAGTGATTGCATGGAAGCTTTCAAATGACTTCATGCTGATCCTGTCATTGGCATTGCCCCAGCATTTTGCATTAATGGGAGTTCATGTTAATGCAATGCCACTTCAATGACAGGCTAATAACAGGATCACCACGTACTATATGAAATGCTTTTGTGTGATCCCCTCCCCCCCCCACCCACCCACTGACAGGATAAGGACGGGAGAACAATCCTTTACCTATCCTGTCTGAGTGTGATAATCTCTGTGTGTTCAAGGAATTTCTTTCCAGGAATAGGCACAGCAGGCAAACCAAATAGAAGTGGCAGAAAGTACTCCTACCCACTGAGATCACGTATGCTGCCAGTGTAAAAGATGAATCTACTTTTTAAAGTTGTTTGTTTTAGAGTATTTACACCTCACCCTTCAGCTAAAAAGGTTTTGAGGGCAGCTTCCAAATCATTAAATTGACAGTCAGCCTTACAATCTAAATAAGACATGCCACATAAGGAAAATGGAACAGCAATGCGGAGGGAATTAAGCCCAGTAGATGTTGGCTCCTCTTCTCTCCCTTAGAGGCAAGTGCACTGGCAGCTGAAATGTGGAGAGAGGACAGAGCATGGTGAAGGAGCTGCTGGCTGCCTTTCTTTCTCTTTTAGGCTACTGCAAGGACAGTTGGAACATGGAGGGGGGGGGGGGCCTGATGATGGAGCATGATGGAGCTGTACCTGGGTCTCTTCTCTCCCTTAGAGGCTAGAGCAATAATGCATCCTAATGGTGCTATGAGCCCACCTAGATGAGACAAACTACACATCTCCCTTGTATTTGGGGGGGAGGGGGTGTAATATAGAGGCAAGGAATCTACACAAATGCCAGCATGTATCAGTTGGGAGCTGAAAGTGACAGCATGTTAACATGTGAATCTCAGAATTGTGCTTCACTAGTCCTACATGAATAAAGAGTTAATGGCAAGGGAGAGTACAAAAGAAAGCAGTTCGGATTCAGGATTGTGTGAGAAAGATGAGACTGATATAAGAGATTGTGGTGAGGGGTGTACTGAGGTGAGATATGACACCTGTTTTGTATTGGGATTCTCTGCCCAGCACTAAGATTCCACTGTCCTCCAGCAGAAGCATGGCAGTTATTTACCTAGGTATTCCTTTTCCCAGGTTTCCCAAGTTTGAGGTTCCACTGCTTATAGAATGGGATTCTGCAGAAAAAGAACTCACTGTTTTAGACCAAAAGTCAGGGGCTTGAAGCGAATTACAAATCAAATAGTTTACATAGATAAGATTTTACCCATATTAGAATAGTTAGAGTAGTGGTGGGATAGTGCGGGATACTGGCTTTTAGGTGAGCCATGGCTCATTTGAGACCCCATATCAATTGCTATCCTCTCTAACTCAAGGACTTCAAATGCCAGGGCTTGCGATGTCTACAGCTGAGATTGGAGGACAAATGTTGCAATAGTTTCTATAGTATCTTGATTGATATGCAAACCCTTGGCTGTTGTTTCAAAAGAACCATTTACTGAAGTGATCTATATCATCCTCTGGTTAGGTATTTGAGTGCTTATTAGTGTTGTTTTCAAGCCTTTTACTCCAAGACTCAAGGTGTTTCAAGTCTCTACCTTCAAGTCTCAAGTACTTGCAAGATAGTTTCAAGTCAAACCTCAAAACTGGGAGCCAACTTAATAGAAAAAAGTAGGCGGGTGTGTTTCTTGGAGGTGAATAGCAAAGGTGTTAAGCAATGGGCTTGAGGGTTGAGGTCTGCTTAGCAGCCTGTCCCTGCTGCCTTCTAAAGCTTTTCAAATGATTTAGAAAGATTCTTCTGCTTCAGGCCCATTGCCTAATGCATTTGCTCTTCCCTTCCAAGAAATGTGCCTTGCGCTCTGGGGACAGGTCTTGCCTGATGCTCAAAGTAAATAATGTTAGCAAGCTGGTTATTAAAAATATACAAGTCCCAAGTTGAGTCAAGACAGCATAATTTATTGCCGAGTTGAGTCCAAGTCAAGTTGCTGAAGCAACAGGAGTCCAAGTCAATCGACTCAAGTCTACATTATTAGTACTGAGCAGTATCTTTCCTTTTATTCCAAATAAGATCATTGTCCTGTATCCCTTTCCCATTGTACAACACAAAAGAAAACAGTTTTGAAGAAATCATTTTTTTAAAAAAAAACAAAGTCTATATTTGACTTGAAAATATCAGTTAATTTCACAATTTAAGAGGTCACTAGCAATAATCCTCAACTCAAGTGACCTTTCCAACCCTCTGTAATTTTCTGGGCTTTTTATGGACTACTACACCATTAGCCCAACAACTGCTGGAATGATTGTGAGTCTGTGGTGCAATTGGAGGGAGGGAGGAAGTTGGTTTCAGAATAATACTGTCTTCAAACTGCCGTGTTTTCATTGCTCTCTTTTTCATCCTTTTTATATGTTGGCATGAGAAATCTGGTTATTCTTCCAAACACCTTAGGCGTTTTTTGTATCAACAGGCTTAGGTAATAACAAAGTCAGACGTGTCAAGAGAAAGGAACCCTTTCCTATATGTATATTTACAGAAATACAGTAATTTTCCTTAAAATTTGACTATAAAGTATAGAAAGATTATAGCTATGAAGTGGTTTTAATAATTGTGTAACTATTTTTAGGTTATTTTAGGAAGGTGATGGAACAGTGAAGTGAAAAGACTTCCAAAATGGGAGAGGAATAGCAAGGGAATGACAAGTGATAGACAAGTCCTTTGAGAGTTGGCCTTTACTTAAGAAAGATGGCCATAGCTTGGCGAGTGGGAAGGTTTCAGGAAAGGTGTTGCTCAATCCTAGGTTTGGCTGCCATATTTGGAGTCAGGAAGCAGTTGCCCTCAGGTTAGAGGAGGTTTGACTCTGGAAGGTTTATTCCCCATTTGCTTCTCTCCCCAGGCAGCATGTGGCCCAAATTTTCTTAACCTAGTTCCTCTCTAAGCACGATCCATACTGCACCTGCTCTCTGCTTGCAGTACATTCAGTGTTGAGCAGCTGATCTGTGGGTCTGGATGTGGGAATGGGACTGCTTTGCACCTGGGGGCTGCTCTAGATGGGGCTTTTAGTTATGCGTTTATAATCCTGTCACATTATCCTGTGTTGTGCTTAGATGATTTGATCCCAAAGGTGTCTTCTCCCCATTAAAAGCCTCAAGGCTTCAGAACAGGTCGTATTCAAACACATTGCATTTTCTTTCCCACCCCTCTCTCTGTGTCTTCTCTTCTCTTTTCCCCCTCCCCTTTGTCTTGTTGAGTTTTGTTCCCAGCCATCTCAACAAATCGCCAATTAAACAGCACAGCTGCAGGGCTTGTGTGAACAGCTGGGGAGACCATCCAGCCGTCTGACAGGGACAGGTGTTCACAGCTGGCTGGCAGCCCCCCTCCCCATCCCTGTGCACAGGTATCAGGTGTTAGACAGCTGGCATGAGATAACAGGCTGGGGGCTTTTCTCTCCTGGGCCCCCTTGCCTGCTGCTGAAGTGCCAGATTGCGCTGGATTATAGAGACAGCAGCAAGCACAGAAACTACAGCCTATTTCCCTAAGAGGCAGTATAGCAGCTCCTACTGTTCAAGGGGTGTGCCACCCTTTTGCTTGTTGTACACTCACGGGGATGGTATTTTGTAATCTACAGCCTTCTTTCTTGGATGGTTATATGCTTGTGGAGAGTAGAATCAGGCTCGGCTCACAATGCTGTAAGAATACACAGACAAAATTAATTGCCGTGAAGATCTGAGATGAGGCACTACACTCTGATATTTCAACATTTGTCTGATGCTTGAGCAGATACCTGCATCTTTTTGTATTGCACAACCAAACTGATTTTTCAATAATCTATTTGAAGATGGTTGAAAACACAGGAGTTTGTGTATGCGTTGGCTTGTGGGCAGGGACACAGATTAGTGAAAGAGCCATTAATTCAGTCCAGGAGCATCAGAACTGCAAGGGGCTCTCATTTCCTTGCTGGGTAATATTCTTTTGGATTGGGATATGCAGAATTTCCTGGTCAGGGTTCAGGCCAGGCAACCATGCCACTTTCAAGGATATTCCATTCCAACAGACACCAACAATTCATATTCTTCGTCCATTGAACATGTTCGGTTCTCTTTAGACTTTTTTAGATTGTCTTCCTTCCTCCCCCTGTTTTTTCCCCCTTAAAAATCTCTTACAAACCCGCACAAAAGATGTACAGCTTGCATATCTGTCTCCACTGGCTGATACCTCTCTTTTGTAGTGCAATTTTGGCAACATAAGATTATGTATATAGAAAATTTTCATTTTTTTTCTTTCTGTCCAGAACTTCATCTGTGTGGTCATGAGCAGTTTCTAATTAGTACTCCAGGAAGCCTCCCAAACACAGCTAATAGTATTGTTAACTGCGTATCTGTGTTCATTGGCGACCTTGAGTGCCCTGTTAAATAGTATTATTAATATTTCTGGGAGGGTTCTTGTAGCACTATTTGGTTTTAGAGAGCCTATCCATGTAGTTTATGTTTGGTTTTAAAAGAAGAAGGTGCTTTTAGTTGGGTGGCATGGAGGGGAAATTGAACTTACAGGTAAATGGCTCATGAAGGCATCTGCAAATAATTTTTTAAAATTAAAATATTAAAATCACACTTGATAATGTATTTGAGTACAAATACATTATTTGTTACAAATAATGCAGTGTATTACCTGTTATGAGTAACATTTCCAAGCTCTAAATTTATGCAAACACTAAAGCATATAAATAAAAAAGTCTCCCCCCACTCAATTTTTTTGTGCGCATGTTATATGTTGGATTGTTTTTATCTCTTTTGTACCTCTGTGCCTGGCAAACCACTTTTTCTAGAGGTACCCAGATATGCAAACAGCATTACTCTGGTAGAGTTGTCTATGTTTGTGTGTGACTGCCATACTCCCTTGTGAGATTTACCACAAGGTTTGCTTCCCCAGCACTCATTCAGCCTGGGAACAACATGGTGTGGAGCTATTCTTTTTTGTTTCAGCAATAACCTCCTATGTCATTAATGTCATTGAGAGATGTCTGTTTGCCACCTCCAGCACTAGAGCACATGTCTATCTTTCCCACAGAGGCATCAAGGATTCCTTCCTTATGGCAAAGCTGCCCTCATTTTGCCAACTTCTCCCTCCCCAATTACTTTTATAGAAGTATAGTTAAAACATCATTTTTGTAACATTTTAGGCACATACATCAGTTTCATGGTTAGATCTATGAACAGTGGTGTGTGTGTGTGGGGGGGGGAGATATTTTAATCCTTTCTCAGATTAAAGTGCTGACTTCCACCCCACGTGCTATTAGTCCTCACTATATTTTTGGCTGCACTGCTAGTAATAATCTCAGTTTTTAAGTTCTGGAGCAGAGATAAGGGTTAAACAGACCTCTAAGGAAGGAGACTCCACTCCACTCCAAGGGAGTGTGTTTCACTGTCGAACAGCCCTTACTGTCAGGAGGTTCCTCCTAATGTTGAGGTGGAATCTCTTTTCCTGGAGCTTGTATCCATTGTTCCAGGTCCTAGTCTCTGGAGCAGCAGGAAAAAAACTTGCTCCCTCCTCAATGTGACATCCCTTCAAGTATTTAAACAGGGCTATCATATCACCTCTTAGCCTCCTCTTCTCCAGGCTAAACATCCCCTGCTCCCTAAGACGTTCCTCATGGAGCAGGGTTTCCAGACCCTTCACCATTTTAGTTGCCCTCCTCTGGACATGCTCTAGTTTCTCAACATCTTTTGGGGGACACCACAATTCAAAATAGATGTTGAGAAACTTGAGCGTGTCCAGAGGAGGGTGACTAAAATGGTGAAAGGTCTCAGGTTGGACTAGATAGCCCTTGTGGTCTCTTCCAGCTCTATGATTCTATGGGACAATGGTGCTGGGTGAGAGATGTTTAACCGTTACCCAGATTTCCACCCCTGATTCTATTAGTCCTTTCTCTGTTTTTTGCTGCATTGCTAGTAACAATCTCAGGGGGTTTCTTTTTTTAATCTGGGTTTAGGAATATTAATTAAACAGCAGCAAAAATTTATCACTCCATCCTCCAGCACCCTTCTGGAAAACTGGAGCCCAAGCAAAAGCTTTAAAGTAGACATGCTGGGAAATCTAAATATGCAACTCCCATATGTTATATCATTGAGCCTTGATTTATAACAAGGGCTATATACCCATTTTAAAAATACTTTGGATAATTTAGCACTAACCAACACATTTTATGATTCTCCAGTTGTAATCTGTATTCTACATATACTTTGGAATACTGTGTCCAGTTCTGGGCACCACAATTCAAAAAAGATGTGGAGAAACTGGAGCGAGTCCAAAGGAGGGCAACTAAAATGGTGAAGGGTCTAGAAACCATGCCCTATGAGGAACGACTTAGGGAGCTGGGGATGTTTAGCCTGGAGAAGAGAAGGTTGAGAGGTGATATGATAGCCCTGTTCAAATATTTGAAGGGATGTCATATTGAGGAGGGAGCAAGCTTGTTTTCTGCTGCTGCAGAGACTAGAACGCGGAACAATGGATGCAAACTGCAGGAAAAAAGATTCCACCTCAACATTAGGAAGAACTTCCTGACAGTAAGGGCTGTTCGACAGTGGAACACACTCCCTTGGAGTGTGGTGGAGTCTCCTTCCTTGGAGGTCTTTAAGCAGAGGCTGGATGGCCATCTGTCGGGGATGCTTTGATTTGGAGTTCCTGCATGGCAGAGGGTTGGTCTGGATGGCCCTTGTCGTCTCTTCCAACTCTATGATTCTATGATTCTATGATCCCAGGAGCAGCCTGATGCTTCAAGCATTGCCATATATTATATGTTCTGCCTCTACAGAATTGACAACTAGTTTAACAGAGGTTGTCCATGTGGAGTGATATGTCATATTTCTGTAATAAGCAGAGAGTAATAAGCTATGGGAAAATATGGGCTGAATTTTCTTGCTTTTGTAGGTGCCAAGATCTCATTATTACACCCTGGTAAGTGGGGATGGCCAGGTGGAAAGACCTGGGGCTTCTGTAGTGCTATTTATTTCATTTCTTGAGACTTGAAAAGCACCACACACATAGTTTCTGTGGGAAAGTCCCTCTGAGTATTGGGCGTGACAGTATCAAAGATAGTGGGTTCTTGCCTCTATGAAACCAGTTCTCATTACAGAGAGGGCAGTTTGTGTCTGTATAGCCTTGAAAAATTGATTTTGAAACAGCATACTCAACTGTTTATGAGGGAGGCAAATTGAAGTAATCTTAAAAATACATCAGGATAAGATCCCAAAGTATGCAGTTACAGCTATTTTGGTTATTGAAATGCCAGGATAAGTCAGGGAAAAGGAATAGATAATCATATGGTATGACTGGCATATTCATGGGGTTTAAGTTGCAAGGCACACACTTCCTGTGGATAACTGAAACCATGGATAATAAGAAACTCCATTATTTTTATTATTAGACAAATAACTTCCAGCCCAAGCATACTATAGAATCACACTGGTGGACATAGAAATGCCTAGAGAAAACACTTCTCTAGGCATTTCTATGTCCACCAGTGTGATTCTATGGCATGCTTGAACTGGAAGCTGACTATAGAAGCACACCGGAGGATCTACAAATGCTTAGAGAAAACACTTCTCTGGGCATTTCTAGGTCTACCAGCACAATTCTATGGCATATTACTTGGCCTGGATATTGATCATAGAATCACACCAGAGGGCCTAAAAATGTCTAGAGGGAACTCTCTTTCTTTCTTTCTTTCTTTCTTTCTCTCTTTTTTCAGATGTGGGTAAATGAATCCATGGATACTGAATTCACAGTATCACAGGGGAGGAAGGGTTGTACTGTGGCTATTTTCTGTCCTTCAGCCATAAATATACTTCTGAAATCAGCTATGTCCATTCTGATGGCACTAACTCAGAACTTGTTCATAGAGGAGGTGGCAGGTCTGTGAAACTTTGTAAAACTGCAAGGACAGAAAATGAGGCTTAAAGAAGTATTATTATTAATTCAGGAAAGTAGAAGCAATTGTCATGCAGATAAGCATTAACCAGAGTTAATGTAAGTTTTTCATTCTGTGGAGTGTGCAGAGAGGCAATTCACAACCTCTTGGATGATATTCTTTGCACCATTTTCCAAGGCTGAACTCACAGGTTTTCTGTTATTACCATTGACTCCATTCTCCTTTCTCAGTTTTTCTATCCTGCCTTGACAGCTAGAATGAAGGAAGGCCAAATAGACCTTATGCTTGCTATCACATTGAGATGAGGGCTTTTAAACCCCTAAGCAATGCTCCACATAGGTGAATTCTTATCAATATCTAATGTCACAAATGAACTACACCTAGAGTATGGAAAAATAACTTTAGGGGCTACAAATGCCAGAAGCCCAGTGCAATGCAGCATGGTCATTCACCACATTGGCAGAAATCCTGATAGCTACAATTCAAAAAACAAAAACAAAAAACAAAAAACTGAAAATATGCCACCATTTCCAATGTTCTTATAGGATAAGGAATGTATGTACTGGCATGCACCCAAAGGAATGCTGTGAAAGGCTAGACAATAAATGAACTCCTTTAAAGAGAAATGAAAGTATTATGATCTAATAGAGTTAACTGGTTAGTTCTGTTCTCCCTGGACTATCATTCCAGGCTCTCTTCACAAAGATTAGCACTTATTTGTTAATTGCTATAGCAGTAATAAGTGATGACAGTGTCTTTGCATCCACCACTTCTGCTTCACATGTTGGAACAGGACTAATTGTTTCAGCTGAATTCTTGAACAGTAATCTGGCAGCTTTTGTGCAAGACAGATATGTGTCAACTACTTTTTTAGACCTGCCCAACAACAGGTAGAGATACAAGAATTTCAAAGCAGTCATTGCTGCACATTCTGTCACATAGACCGGTGTCAGCTGAATCCTGGCAAAGGGGCATTTTCAGATTGTGAGCTGGGCCACAAGAGTGAATAAAAAAGCACGGCTAAATACTAATCCATCTTTCCATCTGTTAAACCATGCACTTTCTCCCTGATTCCTTGCCAGGACCGGCTTCTTTAAAGAAGTCAGGGAAGCTGGATTTCTGCAGTGCCCTGTCCTCCCACACCACCTCCCCGAGAATGGCTTTCACCCACCACCCGCTGCCTGTCCTAGCAGGAGTCAGACCAGGTGAGAACAAAGCCATTTTCTTAGGGGAGGGAATGGGTGGATTGTGGGTCAGAGTGGGGAAGCAAGGGACAGAGCTGTCTCCCTGAAGAGGCATATCAGAGCTCTTAGCTATGTTGGTTCTGGCAATGGTCTCTTGCTGTCTTGTCTCTTTCCCTCCCCTTTCCTCTCTCTGTCTTGTCTTTGCTTTCCCTTTTCTTTACCAAAGCAGCTTAACACAAGGATTGTAAAACACATCCTATATAATTTTTCAATGTCATGGTACGCAAAGGGCAGGGCTTACATCAAGTAGTCCTGCTTCATTAATCCAGGTCAACTTGGACATCTCCAAGTTAGAGCTGACAGCAGCGGGGTAGGTAGACCAGTGGTTTGATCTAGTAAAAAAAAAAGCACAGCTGGATATATTCATATGACACTTGTATGGAAAAAGAGGATCCAGGATGAATTTAGATTTAAATATCTAGTAACATACATTTGGAACATGCCTTGGGAATATGAAATTTTAATACAGGGATGTGTAAGCAGTACTGAGATACTTCCAGGTTTGTATGACACATTTACACTGGCTTGCTGCTTCGGTATAAAAACAAAATCCTGTGCTTGTTTCTCTGGAATTTTCCACTGTGGTGGAATTGCAATTGCAATAGAATTTTAAGCCCCTGTGAAGTAATGGTGACTTGGAGAAGTTTTCAGTAACTGTTCAAGAAATCTGTTTTTTAAGGACTAACATTATTTTCAACCTATTTTAAATGTTAGCATGAAAACTGAGAGGCTGCACTAAGTTCAGATCCTTTATTTATTTTACTTATACACAGTCTTGATAGATACTTTTTTGAGATGGTGTAACAATAAAAAGAGAAGTACAACATTGCAGCAAAAATATGAAAATGTAAACAATAAAACATCCACAGTGAACTGTAAAATGCCAGTCACAATAGACAAAATGACTGTCACTATAGATAAAACTCCCAGTTTAAAATGCTTGGAAGAGTTTTAAAAATGACTCTGAGATCAGCATAGAGAAGAAACCAGAAGAGAGTACTCCCACAAGCAGAATGCCACTTGAGAGAAGGCCCTTTCTCTATTTTCCACTTGCCATAAATGTCACAGTTGTGTCACCCAAGCAAGGGCCTTTCAGGCTTGCAGGTAAGCACCTAAATAAACAGCCAATTCAAACATTAAACCCAGCCACTTCCCAAAAATCAGATTTTAATCTGAATTCAGGACATAATCATGTCTTAAAAAGTGTGTGTATGCATGTGTGTGTGTTAAGTAGCATGAATGATGAATCTGTTTTGGTGTTGTGTACAAATGAACATGAATAGTATTTGGATAGGTTAATGTGTGTGCATGATATAAGGATATATGCTGAACATATCTAACTGTGCTCACTGCAGGCATGTAGCTGGTTGTATATAGGAATGCTATTGAAGTATAAGGACCAGGGAGGACAAAAGCTGTGGCAGTTCTTCTGTATTTGGCTCATGTTAAGATCATGGTGCTGTGGTTTGTGTTTAGATGGTGACTCTATGTAATGTGTAGTTATGTTCAGTGGGTGTATGCATTTGTCCAGTGTGTTGTGTAGAACTGAAGTGTGTATGAATGGCAAGGCACTTCAGAACAAGCTTATGGCAGCATCTCTGGTAAGGAACAGAGTAAACTGGCTTAAGTGGACTGCTCTGAAGTTTCAAATCTAAAATAGTTTTTTGAGAGGGGTAGCATTTTAAACATAGTGGGCTAGTGTGATTCTTGCTGGGATTTCCACACCTTCCATTTTGTCTCAGATGAAAGAGTCAATTTTATGAAAGACTTAATACAAGTTGAAGAACAAAAATGAGTAGTGACTAATGAAGATGTAGATAATGGGGGCCATTTATCATGTTTGGGGAAAGAGATGTGCTGGCCAGAGTTTGCTTGTGTCTCCCATTTTTATTAGTCTTTCTACACGTATGAGCTCAAGATATGACACAGTGGGAAAAGATTATTTTATATAACCTGGCCAAGTTGTCTCACTGGCCTTCACTTTCTCTCAAATTCAGATCTTGGAGTCACATCTTAAGAGGGTAAGAGTAGATAAATCAAGATTAACTTAATCCTGTAACGAAGATAGTTGCTCTGCAGCCACCTCCACCCCAATCCCAAATTTTGAAACAATTTATAATAAGAAGCAAAGCTAGTGTGGTATAGTGATTTGAATGTTGGACTTGGACTCTGGGAGACCAGTGTTCAAATCCCCACTCAGCTATTGAAGCTCCTGGAGGACCTTGGACAACTCATAGTCTCTCAGATTAAGAGGAAGGCAATGACACGCCTCCTTTGTATAAACTTGCCAAGAAAACCCTGTGATAGCATCACCATAAATCAGAGTTGACTTGAAAACACGTAACAACAACAAATATGGAGAATCACCACTTGAATGTACTAGCAAAATAATTACCTTACACTGAAGAGATCGAAGTCTATCATTTAGCTCTGTAACCCTAAAGGCTTTCCTACTGTTCATACAACTCCTTTTGTTGTATAACTAGCAGCATTTTATGTTTAGAATGATCATCAAAATAATTATTTATATTTTAAGTACATTATTCAATATAGTAAATGCACAGTGTTTAAACACAGAAATGGAAAGAAAGCAAATAGAAGTGAAGTAGGTTAAACACTGGCAAGGAGGAGCTTACTCCTGACTTGAATTTGGAAGAACACATCATGGGTGCAGTTGGTCAGAAAACATAGAAACAATCCAACTTCTTGTTTTTAAAAGGCATCAAAAGCCAGGGTAACAGACTGAGAGATGTAAATTTAATCAGTCCTCTAGACAGTCTTGTCTTATTTAGAAATCACATTTCACAGGTCTTCACACACTTTTGACCGTAACATGTACGGTCATTGAGGCAACACATTTGCATATTTTTCTGAAAATAGGTAAGAAGCAGTCTCTAAATTGTAAATGGAGTTTGTAAAAAAGAGAGAGAGCAGAAAGAGTATCACTTTGCTTATTCTTTTCAATGTCTCAATGTATTTTTCTGTTTATAGAAATACTTCATTTGCCCCACACAAAATATTAAAAAATTAAAGTATTTGAATTTCAAAACCATAAAAATACATTATGAAGCAATACCAAAAAACAAACAAACACAAAACAAATCCCAGAATGAGTTAAAACTGGGTTGTGTGTTTTGAGGAAAGCTTGTTTGGGGAGGAGTGGGACAGGAGTAGAATATCACTTATATGCAGAAATGAATGTCCTAACTACATGTTATATAAACCTACAATTAGGTTTCCCAAGATTTTCTCTTTTAATAAAATGCATTTCCAGGAGCTTCTGATATCGTTCAGCTTGTGTTTGTCTTGGGGTGGGGGCTGTTAATCCTTCCATCCAATCCATCATTCCAGATTTCCAATGAAAATACACCCCCCAGCAGGTTTCCCCCCCTTGTGGAGCAAACAACAGCCTGGGGGATGGATTTTTATAGGGAAAATAGACACCGCTTCTGCATAATGTGTCATTTGGGCCCTATGCACAGATGTAGTCTGGTATATATCTGTGTGCAGAGGATTGCCAGCAAGCACACCCTACCTTATGCCCCCTCAGTTACTACCTCTGAAAATGATGGAATATGATGTTTGTTCCAAATCCCTGGTGCTATCCTACCATTGTTTGCACAACCACCTAGCACAGAATGGCAAATTAGGAATTGGACTGTAGTTACAAATCCTTTGTGATACGGTACTTTTAGAATCTGCACAGATCTGGCTGTCATCATGCCATTAGCATTGCAAGAAAAGGCCAAAGCTTTCTGTAATCCTCTTTATTCCATCATTTTGAAGCATTTTGTTACAGCATCTTATGGGAGCTCCTAGTCAGGAACTCTTCAATACTCTTCTACATTCTCATGTATACAAATGCTTCCTTTAGAATAATCTTAAGTACTTCTGCTTCTTTTTAAAGCTCATTCTTCCTGTGTTTATGCTTACCTAACACAGAGGACAGTTTCTTGACATCTTTCTAACTGCTACCTTGCCTTCATCCTTTTACCCTGTTTCAGTTTGCACCATCTGCCTATTGTATGAATACTGTAGAAATGTCTTCAGCCACACAGGGGAGAAAATCCTCAACTCAGTTGATCCTTAGCTAATTCCTATTGCCCATATCAGTTATTAATATGCCAGTAATTCTCAAGGAATTACCTGGTATTCTATGATATTCCCCATCATCATATATGGATATGAGATGTGGTTTACTGCACAGTGAAAAAAAGTAGATAAGAAAAAAATCAATTCATATGAGATGTGGTGCTGGAGAAGAGTGCTGAGGATACCATGGACCACCAAAAAGACAAACAAATGGGTCCTCAAACAGATCAAGCCCAAACTCTCCTTGGAAGCCAAGATGATAAAACTGAGGCTATCGTACTTCAGCCACATCATGAAAAGGCATGACTCACTAGAAAAAACAATTATTTTAGGGTAAGTTGAGCGCAATAGAAAGAGAGGAAGTCCACACACCATATGGTTAGACTCAATTAGGGAGATCACAAACCTGAATCAAGAAGACATAATTAAGCAGATCAGTGAAAGACAGGGGGGCTTGGAGATGTCTCATTCACAGAGTCGCCATGAGCCAGGGCTGATTTGAAGGCAGTTAACAGCAACAACAAATTCCCAAGGAAAGGAATATGCTGCATACTTTTGCCTTTGAGTGTTTGGGGAAGAGGTATTCCTTTTTATTTATATTGTGCCACTTACGTGTACAGCATTGTCAGAGGACTATAAATAGAAATAATCTTAAATTCCATAGGTGGTAGGAGGGAAGAGGTTGTTGTTAGTAATTGATACATGTAAGAAAATGCAGTTACATGTACTTATACTTCATTTTGATGGGAGAAGATGGTTTAGTGGCATTGGGTAAAACCAGCGTATAAGAAGTATAGCCTATAAAGCAAATGGTGTAGTTCTTTTAAAATGACAGGAAATGACTATGTGTACAGAAGGAATATCTTAAATCCCCATTATGTGATTATATGTGTATACAGCATGTACATACACAGACAAAAGCATGCATGTTTAGAATTTTTTGTAGGTTGAGGGTGTGTAACACACAGAGATCAAATCCTTCTGCATCTGCTTGCACATCTTTGCAAATGCTCACCTGTCTGTGCCCTTATGAAACAGAGCAATATCCAAACCCTATCAGTGTCAAGTGAACCATTGTTTCCAAAAAAACCAAGACAGAATGACACCCTTTGTCTTTTACAACAACGACATGGGGCTGGTTGTTCAGCTGAGGCCTGAGCAAATATGATTGGTGCAGGTGGCTTTTGGGCTGTGTGAAATGAAAGCAGCATGGCATGGGGGTTGTTACTGACATTTCTCTGTCCCTCTTTTTCTCTCTCTTTCTCCACCTCTCTCTCTCTCTCTCTCTTTCCCTCCCTCCCTCTCTTTCTGCTTCTCTCTGTGTTTCTGTCCATCTGTCCTTACACTCTCCAGGAAGCCCCCGTGCCACAGCGTCGGCCCTGCACTTCCCGTCAACCTCCATCATCCAACAGTCCAGCCCCTACTTCACACACCCGACCATCCGCTACCACCACCACCACGGCCAGGACTCGCTGAAGGAATTTGTGCAGTTTGTATGCTCGGATGGCTCAGGCCAGGGCTCCGGGCAGGTAAGAGCCTTGCACCTCAGCCCAGGGATGCCGGCCAGTCCCACCAAAACCCTGACCTACAGCTTTTCTCTGCCTCCTCTCCCTCTCTGTCTCCCTCCGTCCCTCCCTCTGTCTGCCTTGCCTGCCTTGCCTGCCTGCCTGCCTGCCTTCCTAGGGAGTCAGTAACACTGTAAGCACTATTCTATAGTCCTGTGTGTCTGACAGAATAGGCCCTTTTTCACTGAAGGAGCAGTCTGAAACACTGACTTGCTATTAGCAACGTACCTTGGCTGTGAAAAATAGACAGGGATCCAAGTTGGGGAGAACAACCCTGAGGACAGCCAGGGTATTGTAATAGATTTTTAAAACATGGGTGAGGGGAATGCCATGTGTTTAAAAGATGGGCTTCTTCCTATCATTTCACCTTGTATAGGATGTGACAGCGATTGGTGTGGCCCAGACAGGGTTTTTTTGTCCTGTCACCCTATTCCTCTGTCCCTTCCTCGTCTGCCACCCTTTTCATCACAGGGTTTGGACATGTTTTGGAAGGACCTTGTGTTATTAGGAGCTTGAGGTATTTGGGGTTCCTTGGCACAGGAAAATCCCGGGGGACTAATCTGAGCACATTATAAAAAATGTATAGCCTGTGAAATTTGTGAAGGTGGCAGGATCCAGTAATGTAAAGCAGTGCAACTTTGATAGGTGGCGGCAGAATCAAGATGGAACTTTTCTGGCACTGTGGGCTTTTAAACAAGGAATCTTCTAAGACATGTGTTGTAGCATGGATGAGTTTTAATTTACTTTTGAATCTAACTTTCTTAAGTGATTTGGTTTGTCACAGAAATTCTACACACACACACACACACACACATATACAAACACACACACACATGGAGAGAGAGACAGAGAAAGAAAGAAAGAAAAAGAGAATGTTTGGTACAGTTTGAGTACCACCATTAATGGAAACACTAGCGGCCTGGCATATGAGGATGCAATTTGTGAATAAATGTATTCCCATTCCAGGGACGAGGCAGGGTATACATTCAATTAAATAAATAAATAAATAAATAAATAAATTTAAAAGTGCCACCCCCACATTACATGGAATGACAATCCATTCCAATTTCTGTGAGCGAAAAAGAGTATTAGAGTAGAAACATTATGTTGTCTTTAAGCCCCCTTGAAAAGAATTTATTACATAAAAGTGTCTTCCACCGGAGCCCTAGAAGTACCAAGACATTGCTAAGAGCGGAGTCAAAATGGAAGGTCCACAGTGCATTTACTTGACCAGAGTTAACCAACCAACTTAACCAACAGTGCTTAATCCATATAAGGAAAATTACTCCATAATATTTACACACATGTATGTCATATTTAGAACAGGTACGTTGTAATGTTAATTGAAAGTTTACTTTTTATAGATTTTGCCCGTGGTACTACATTCTGTTCAAATGAAGCTGAAGATTAGTCACTCCTTTGTTATTTTTTAATTAGTTAAATCATGTAGCCAACCAGAGTATGTATAAATTACTTGTTTGGTTGTATTTTTTTTTCTTTCCACAGAAGCAAAAAAGCTATATCATTTTGTAATATATGAAAAGTAACAAAATAGCTCTGCCTTACTGTAAATACAAAATAACAAAATAGTATAGAGAAAGCACCAACAGGATCAGAAGTTAACAGACAAGATGGTCCTCACCGCACTGATCATATAACAGAGGTCTGAAGCTTTTGATTAAAGGCACAATAGCCATTAAAAGCTTCAATAGATAGACTACTCTTGGTGTTGCATTTTATTTAAGTATTTATTTAAGCCCTGGTGGTGCAGTGGTTAATTGCCAGTACTGCAGTCACAACGTTGTGAGTTCATTCCCACGGCTCCAAGGTTGAATCCACCATCCATCCTTTCATAGGTTAGTAAAATGAGTACCCAGCTTGTTGGGGGCAATTGGCTTACACTTTGTAAACTGCTTAGAGAGTGCTGAGTTCAGTGTGAAGTAGTATAGACATGTAAATGCTATTGTTAATGCTACATATCAGTTCTGAAAAAGCTGAGAAGACAACACAAAAATGTGCAGTGAACTGAGCACAATGTTGTGTGGATTCCTCATTTTAAAATATGTAGCAATTTGAGAGAAAGGAGCTAGTGTAGTAGCAGTGACTCCATTGAGCAAAGAGCCACAAGGTCTTCATTCTTACTAGGGTACCATTCAGCCATATCATCCTGAGACAAAAAATAAACAAAAACAAGCAAACAAGACTTTTTAAATTTCCATAGCATTCCTTAACGTTTCTCAACAACTGACATAGGTCTCAACTCTGGGTTAACTATCCTGGTTTAATGGTTGTCTGCCACTGCTCCAGGACACCCAGAGTAGCAGTGAAGCAACAATAGAGATCAAGCAATAGAGTTATTTGAAGAACTGAAAGTCAAGGTATCACCATGATCAGGCTTGTAATGACTTCCCACCATTGCTGTGTCCAAGTATTTCTTGGATCACACATTGTCTCCTGATTCATGGAGACACATAGCATTGGATAGCTATACAAAATGAAGATTTTTATCCCTCAGCATCTTTCCAGGATCTAATTAGGAGAGGGAGCTGTATACAAAAAGCTCAAAATCCAGGGGAACAAGTTGGTGAACAGGAGAAATCCAGGAGGGTCCATTCATTGTGGCTTCTTCTGAAAGGAAACTATTGCCTCTACTTTTGTTTCCAGGGCTAAGAAAATCAGCAGCTAGTAAATTCATTTGGGAAACCACTTCTTCAGAAAAGATGCCCATTTTCTACCTTTGGTTTAGTTGTTGGTCATGAATTGGACACACTTTCTATGACTTTGATTGCCATACGCGACACTCCCAAATATGGAATCCCATGGTAAAAAATTCCTGTCTTTTTGCTAGACTGCTTGTGACAGGGAAAAACTGAACCGAGGAATAACATTTTTCCACACACAAAAAAAACAAAACAAAACCCTGCTAACATTGATAAATTAGGTGTTTTCTTGTAGCCACAGCTTGCCAGTTCTGTGATATAACTGGATTTCACATTTTTATTCAAAAAGAGTTTTAAAAAGAAATTTCATCTAAGTGGTGAAATGTTGAGATTCTGAATTGAGAAGGTGGACCTGTATGGTGGCTACAAATCTCATGTTGCTTTCTAAGGTCCAGACTCATGCTTTTTGGCACTCTACAGTGGGCATTTGCTGAGATGGGAGTTTTGTGTTCATATTTAGCATACACCAAGGCATTTCCCACCCATGATTAGAGTTGTGAACAAAGGATACACATGGTTGTATAGGCAGGGCAACTTAGAAACCAAAATCTCCAGAGTCAGAAAGCTAAGGGGAGGCAGTGTATCCTCTCACTACTGAGACATCTGTTGCTTCAGTCGTTTTCTCTGGGCAGCCATATGGATCTAGTTGCACTACTGTTTCAGGCTACTCATCCATTCCAGTCATGTGTCAGGGTGCCCACTGAAGAGCATTGGCAATAGAGCTATCATCTATGGTGTTGACAACATGTTTTTCAGTGATATGTGGTAGGAAATAATTCCTATCTGGTTTTCACGTCTTGTCATTGGAACGGAGGAGTCATCGTTCAAATCTGCCAATCATGCTGGTACACTGGCAACTACTGGATACCCATTCAGGCCTGGATTGCTTGCAACAAGAATGGAGAATGTACATGTTCAAGAGGAAAGGATAGCAAGGAGAGAAGAATCTGAGGGAGGCATGGGAAAGATTTCAAACCAAGACATAATTTTAAAGGACAAAGAAGGGGGAGAAAAAAGGATCCCTCACCAAACCTAACTTGAAATCCCTTCCCTTGCTCTCAACCCTGAGAGCTGCCAGCAGATACTGCATCTTTAACGTTGCCTTGTCTCGTTCATGCATCACTGTATTTATGTTGTTCGCAGCCTAACGGTAGCGGCCAGGGCAAAGTCACGGGGTCATTTTTGCTGCCGCCGCCACCACCTGTGGCCAGACCAGTGCCCCTTCCAATGCCTGATACAAAATCCACCAGCACTAACCCAGAGGGCGGAGCGCCGACACCAACGTCACCCTGTAAGTGGACCCCAGTGTAACCCAAACCATCAAGCAAACAAAACAGAGTCACCCTCTCCCAACCACCCCCACTCCAAAGTCAAAAGAGTTGAGCAAGACAGAAGTAAGGGGCAGAGGAGAAGGAAGAGACTCAAAGGAAAGGAAAGGCAAAGTGGAACAGAGAAGAATGCGCACAGTGACAGATGCAGAAGGAAGAGCTGTATTAGAGAAACCATTAGAAAGATAAAAGAGGAAGGAAGGGACACACTGTAGAAAGAGGAATGGTCTGGTGGGTGGAAGAAAAGCAGATAAAAGGCAGCTATCAGGTCAAAATGAGGGGCTTGGGGCACCATGTTGTCATCATCAAGTCTTGTGCTTTGTGCTTGTTTTAAAAGTTGACACACCCCATCTGATACCTTCCCCAAAGCTGCCATCACTCCCTCACACCTTTCATCCCATACCCCAGCGTTTAAAGATGCAGTAGCTGCCCAGCTCCGACACCTTTATTTTTTATTATTTTTATTCATTATGTTGTTGGTTACCATAGTGGTTCCTGGGTAAGGACTGGGTTGTGGTTTTTTTTTTTTTCTGTAAGGGACAAAAATAAACCATACATAATACAATTCCAAGAATAAGAACTGCTGTTAGATTTGTTTTTTTGTTTTTTGTTTTTTTATAATGATATGAGTGGGGGTTGTATTTATGGGTGTTTATCTGGTGCTTCAAAATAATAATAATAAAAAATTCCACTGAGATTCGTAGCAAGCTTCCTGTCACCCCCTCAAATGAGGTTTGTGCTTTTTCTCTAAAAGGTATGCCTACGGGAGTAGGGAGGAGGGAAGGTTGGGAATCACCATTATCAGAAACTGTCCCTGCTGTTTGGTGAGAAGTAGAACCCAGACTTGGGATGTTTGAATAAGAAATCCTGGGCTTGTATCCCCACTTCCAGGAGGCCAGATATGGTAGGGGTGGGGGTCACTGTAAGCTAGGCTGTCTGTTCCCAGTTGTGGGGGAAATGGAGGGAGGCCTTCCCACCCTTTTGCAGAAGGGATGAGAAACAAGACTCTCAGGTTCTCCAGTGATTAAGTAGTTCTCACCATCTATCTTGGCTCAGGGGAAGTCCCTTTGGAGAACAAGATTGGCTACCACTTCCATTTTCCTTTTGCTTTATCTTCTTCCCTCCTTTCTTTTTCTTTTTAATTTTTTTCTGCATCTGTGCTCATGGCATTGCTCACTCTCACGCTGTTCATACTCTCCATTATATGGGTGAAGTGGGGCGGGAGTGAGGAACAAAGGGCTGGAGACAGGGTGTAGGCATGAAAGGCAGTTCTGAAGTTACTTATGTTCTGGTTGTTGTCTTTCCCTGCTCAAGAGAGCTAACAAAGGATTCAGGAGGAGTATGGGGCACTGCAGTTGCTTGTAAGGTTGAGATCAGGCACCAAGAGCTGCTCTACATGATCAGTAGGTTCAACATAAAATATTGGTTCTGGCCCAAACCATATGAGGCAGTGGGAGCCAGGGAATCTTGAGTATAATAATTGTGATCACCCTCTAAATGACTGGATGTTTGAATGATCTCTCACATACATTTTTAAAACCTTCCATGATAATCAAAGCTAACATGTCTGTAAGAGAACTAGCACATTACCATTCTCTTTTGTATGACCATTTTGGATGTCTGGATTTTATTTATCATGAGAGAACATCCAGCACCTTCACTAACAGTGCCCAGCAAAATGTTATTTGCTATGAGTCTTCTGTTGTGTAGCTCAGCTCTTCACTCCATTTAGTAGATAGTGGTCATCAAAGAGGAACAGAGCCCTAGAGGCCTCCAGTGTGACAACAAGAGTGAGGGAGGATATGGAGTAACTTGCCTTAAGGTCCTAGCAGCTACAGGTGGCTTTCCCTTCTTGCTACCACTCCCTTGGGAACCAGGGGTTGAACACTGAGCTAGAAGTGCTGCCTTCAAAGTAAGGTCCTTCAAGTATAGGCTGCAGAGAAAACAGCTTCAGGCAACCTGGGATGTTTGTGATCAGGGCTGAGGATGAAGGTGAAATTTTGTGTTTGACTGGTTTTTGTGCATGTGTGTGTGTGTGTGTGTGTGTGCAGGTGCATATGCATGTTAGTATGTGGTTACAGAACCCTTAGGGAGCTGTCAGAGTTTCTTAAGTGTATCTTGGTCCAAATGGGTTTCCACACTGGAGATGGCTTTCAGTGGGACAATCTCCCATGCCTGCTCTGTGCCCCTCACTCAGCTTCCCTGAGAGCATTTCCCTCTTCTGCCACCATGCTAAATACCAAAGAACTGAGCTCAGTTATTTCTGGCACATAGTGTTATGCCCAGGGGAAGCATGCAGACCACAAGACTCCATCTCCTGGCAGGCCCATACATGGGCATGTTCGGGAATGCTATCCACCCTGCCAGTGGGCCAAGAAGGTTGTCTCGGGCTGCTGATAGCACTCTCAACAAAGCCCTTAGCCACCCCAGAAACAGAGAAAAGTAGGCCAAGAGATTATGGCTTTGGGCTACTTGAGAATGAGGAAGAGTATACAGGTGAGAAACAAGGCCTGTGGAAGGAAGGCTGAAATTTCACTTTCTTTGCTTAGATAGCAACGTTTCAACAAAGCTTCACTGCATCATCCAAGAGATGCACCTCAGGAACCCTTGTAATTCTATTGAAACTGCTTGGGTTTGGCTTCATTGAGGCCTCTCAGATGTTTCTGCCCCAAGCATTTGCTGGGATTCCCCATCATACAGTCAGGGCCTGGAGGCCCTGTCCTTCAGTGCCCAAAATACCCAACTTTCAAGCAACAGGTATTTGGCACCCTTCATAACAGGCCCCAGTCACACCCTACAGCTCGTTGCCCTGCAACCTTGACCCCTTTCAGTAGACAGGGTGTGCTAGGGAGGGAGGGAAGGGTTCTGCCCACTTTCTCTCTTTGGATTTTGCTGTCTTGAGTCTCACCTGCCAGGCCTGTGTGCCCATCCTTTTCCATGACCACCATCAATGCCATCAACCTCACCTAGTGGCCCTAACGGCCTCACGTCTCTTTCCCCTCCAGCATTCTCAGCGCCAGGCTCCTCCTCCTCTGCCAACCGGTTTGTCGGCATCGGACCCCGGGACGGCAACTTTCTAAACATCCCCCAGCAATCTCAGGTAGGGGGACCAGCTTTACAGGGGATGTTATATGTGGCAGTAGCCCAAACGTAGCTTGCTTTATGTGGGTTGGTTGGGTGGCTGGATGGGTGGGTGGGTATGATTCTTCTGAAGGGATGGATGGGATGAGGTCCAGATCCAAACAACCACATGTTTCCTGAAACCTTCAGATCTGGCCTGAAATGCATTCAGCACCAAACTCCTCCATATAGAATGGGGATGGGAACAAATGGGAAGGAAAAGCAGCTAGGATGTGGGTCTGTCCAGGTTCTGTTTTAACTGTGGGGGAGTAGAGCTTAGTGATTTCAATGAAAACTGAGATTGAAAATCAGGATTTCAGATCCACTGAGTGTGCCACCACGCCTCTTTGGGATATCAGAACTATCTTTGCCATGATCTAATTCCATTCCGAAACATAAACAGTCTCAATGTTTTAGAGAGGAAATGGTGGATCAGCATGAGTGTTTCTGGCACATTCACTCTGTGGCTAAGACTGTCAAAATAGGATCCCCAAATTGTGAAGTGCAGTGTAATGGAATGTATATAGAAAAGACTTCACTGGGTGGCCTTAGGCAGGCCACTGTTTCTCCTAATGCTATTCACACATGACAGTTTTTCTGCAAATTGATCCCCACACCCAGTGAGGCCACTTACATTTTGTACTTCCACATGGAATACATTTCCATGCCAGGAAAAATAATGAAATCCACAGGTAGATTGTGGAATAGACGTATAGTTGGAAAAATAGTTTCCTAGCATGTGTATACTGTTTATAAACTCACTGAAATATACATATGTGCACTCCCCTATGAGTGTCCACAATTTTCCCTTTGTGAGAGTGTTTTGAGGGAAATATAAATTACCATTTTATATACACATGTTGGTTTTCACACATCATGTTGCACCATAGTTTAGCAAAATAACAAGTTGCAACAAACTTTGGTCTTGCATGTTATCCCCCTCCTCTCTCCTCTGGTGCAGTCAACAGGAGGAATTGAGAAACTTTTGCTTCTGGTTTCAGTTAACCAAACCTTGTGGGTTGATTAATGCCAACTTTAAACAAGCAACATTTGAAGCTGACCTGTTTCAAATAAACCATGATTAAGATTAACCACAGTTTGTCAAATGCAGACAGCATAACAAACTGCAGTTAAGCTAAACTGGAAATGAAAACGTCCAAACTCTACCTTGCAGCCAAATCAGAGGAAGGAAGGGGAGGAAAGGGAGCAAGCCCAAAGTTTGCTGCAGCTTATTCTTAAAATGGTAAGCCATGGTTAAGTACGATGTCCAAATGAATCCTATGGGTACAAGCAGTTGTACATGCAAAGCAGACACCATTTCCCAATTTGATGAAATAAATCTGACAATCTACATCTTCATGTTCTTTCCTGTACATCTTCCATGTAGATGTACCACATGTAGAATAGCCCAAAGCATAAAAGAAAGCTAAGCAGAAATTGGGTTGTGCATATCCACACATTTGCCCATGCCCTATCTGTGATACTAGCTGCCAAAGGATGAGTCCATTATTGGCACCTCCATGTGTTTAGGGTCAGAAGACAAGTGCATTTCCAGGCTCTGTCTAGAGATTTTCTATAATACACCACTGTGTGTTATGTCTACACTGAGTTTTAGGAGCACCACAACCCCTTTCTTCCCTGGAATACTTGGAATTCTTGATGCTGTGGGGGTTTTCTCTGCAGCACCCAAGAAGATGGAAGAGGGTATCTTTCTCCCACTTACATTAAGTGCATCTTTGAGACATTTTTGTCCGTGTTATATGTGAATGTTGTTACAGAAGCAAAGCAGAATACAGAGACTGGTAGATATATTTGATGCATTGACAATACAGAATGATTTAAGCCAAAGCCAATTTAAAGTTTCATTTATAAAAACATGGTCCAAAGCCACAGATCATGTCCCATTAATATTAAAGTAACCCTCACTTGGATATATCAGTAATGATACAATATCCTTTGACAAAATAGTGTGGAAGGGCAGGAAGTGTACAGCACAGAAGTAAATATATACCATTCTTAATAAATATATTGCTGTCACAACTGTAGAGATAGCTTGCCGTTTTTTCACCCAATTTTTTAAAAAAGCTACAGAAACACTCCTGCAAGATTAAATAGATCACATAATTCTGCAAGTCTGAAGGAAATTTAACTAATTTTAAAAGTATGCAAAGGAATCTCATAGGGCCTTTAGACTAACTGAAAGAAGTTGGTAGCGTGAGCTTTCATAGACTTGACCCTACTTCTTCAAATGCATGTTATCTGTACCTTCTTTCTTTCAGTTAGAGGTCATTCACATGTTGCTTTTAGTGCAACTACGTGAATAATCTCACTCATGCATTCCGAATGTATTGTCCACACTATGGAACTGAATTTGTGTGCCTCTTTGCAAGTTTGGATGCTCACACAGCAGTCAGATGAAGATGGAGTTGATCATGCTAATGTATTTGAAGCATGTTCAAGACATGCAGAGTTTTATCCCAGTTTATCCCAGTTCTTTTTGCATCAGTCATTCACACAGCTGAGAATGCAAATCTTTTAGAAAAACTTGGGGGAGGGGGGAACATATACACACACAAACACACCAACATTAATTATCCTGGATTAACTGGGTTTTTTGGCAGTTTGGGAAAAAACCTTAATCAGATTCATTCAAAATGCATCAAAATTTGAAATGCATCTGAACATCAAAAATTAAACCCAGATTCTACCTGGAATACTTTTGCTGTCTGAATAACCCCTTAGTCTCAAAGTGCTACAAGACTCCTTTGCATACTGATTTTTCCAGACTATGTCAGCTATACCTTTGAATTAATTTTAAAAGTGTTCTTGTGTGAAGGAGAGAGTTATAGCTCAGCACAGTGGGTGCCTGCCAGTAAGTGCCCATGGCCAGTAAGTGTGGCTGGGGGAGGGAAAGAGAGATCTGCCCTTTTCTGCCAACAAAACAGTGATCAGTATCGCTGGGAAGTCATAGTTGCCCTGCAATGGAGATGCCATCTGGATGTATACCTTACAGCAGTTGAGTAACAACTGAATGTTTGTTGTGCAGTGAAAACCTAGGCTGGCGTGTTGTGTTCCTCAAGGCTATTTTAATCCTAGCAGTACCATGTCCAGAAAGGAAAGATGGACAAAGTGGAGGATTAGATTGATAGAGAAAGGTTGGGTAAAGTGCATTCAATTGGTGTCAGCCCTGCTCCTCTTGTCCCACACGAGCTTGCTCTCGGCTTGATCTGCCTTTCCTTCCCAGCCTCCGTTGCTCCCTGGCGGTGAAGGAAGGAGCCGGAACATAGCAGGAATGAAATCTGCTCCCCTTCCCATCCCATAACCAATGTCACGTCTGGCTCGTCTGGTTTCCCCGAGCAACCAGACATGATGTCACACCCAGATGAACTTGGACTTGGGGGGCCAGGCAGGGAAACAATGGTCCAGAGCAAGGCTGGACCAGGGCCCAGCACGGCCGCAGGAATAGCAGGGGCACTTCCGCTAGCAACTTCCCTATTTCTGGCTTTCTCCTCTTCTGTTCAGTCTTTCTGGTTTTAGTTCATTTCCCCCTGCTTTCTGCACCCCCACACCATCCACCCACACTCCTTTTCTCTCTCCCGCCTTCTCTTTCTTTTAATGCACTTCTATCACATTCTTTATGGCTCTGAAACTACTTTTCCCCTTGATTCCTTTTGATTTTTTGTTTCCAAAAAAAAAAAAAATCCTTATTCCTTCTGGGAAAGTCGAGCAGATGCAGAGCGGTGGGTGGGTGGGTGCTGCTCATGCATGAGATAGTTGGGAGATATTGAGATCTTTCTCAACCAAGGCACTGCCAGGTGGGCTTCAAGCTTTGCCAAGGGTCCTTTAGTGTGTGCATGTGTGTTTTGGATGGGGGGTGCGGATATTCCCTGCCCGATTGGCTAGGCTATAGTGGATTGTAGGGAAGAAGGAGAGGGGAGGGCAGATGTTACCACAGTAACCAGTGACTTTTAAGAACTCTGGATTCAGGCAGATGAAGCAGGACAAAAGAGGGAAAGAAAAAGACAGACAGATTTGGGCAAGAAGAAGAGGTGCAAGAGAGACAGAGAGAGAAGAAGAGTGCCTGCCAGTCTCCTCTTTCTCAGCTGTGGCTTCTGGCTGTTGCCCATAGGAACAGCAGCAGCAGGGCCCATGAGGTGTGACAGTCCTTTACTTCTGACCATATTGCTTTTGCTGCTGTTACTGCTGTTAAACATTCACTTGGTGCCAACGGTGTGTGTGCAGAACCTGGCACTGATAAATTCTCTGATCATGTGGCTTAAAGTTAGAGGATCTATAGATAAACCAGCTTCTGTTTTGTTTGATCCAATTGGTAGGTCCAGGCACTTCTAACTGGTTGGCTTCTCTTTCCAGTGCTCTAGGTTCACCCCCATCTCCTAAGCAGTATCTAGTAAAAGGTAACACGTAGCACAATGTCACAGGGCTTCCTCTGGCCTTCAACAGCTGCAGGCCAAAAGCATCTGTATCTCATCAGAGAAGGGCAGGAGCTGTAAAATCACACCTGCTTCTCCATGAAACACTATTGTTTGTCATTGTGGTGAGAACTGGCTGGTTGCATGAAAGAGGATGAAAGAGCAACCAATAGCAAGCTGTACAGAGAAACTGACATGCTGGTTCAAGCAATATAAATTTTTGCATATGCCTGTCTCCTGCACATCTAGACACAGGAGAGCTATTTTTGTGTGAATAGTATCATGTGAGAGCAGGGAGACCAGAGGTCTTAACCACAAAGGAGGACGAGGCACTGCAGCATGTAGGGCGTTCCAGAAAAATGTAGGACATTACTAAAACTAAAAAGCTAAAAAAACCTCGCAGAAATATAAATCCATCCTTCTTAGTCATGCTCAAAATGGAGGAGATTTTTGAACTCCTCCTGAACAGAAGGTGGAAATGGAGGGCAGGTCCTGGAAAAGGAGGACATCTGGTCACCCTGCATGAAAGAAACTAGATTATGCCTTCCCACATCTTGCTCCATAGCAATAGAATGGAGGAAGACTGGGAAAAGCTTAGCTTCTCTCACCAGGTTGCGTCCTTTCATCTTGAAAATTAGTCTCAAATTCCCATTTTTTTTTCATGCATTTGGCAAACATGTAATAAGTTAGGGCTGTTCTGTACTAAGGAGCCATGGGGAAGCATGACCCTAACATTAGACACATCAGTACAGTTTTTAGCAGTGCTGAGGGTTGATAGGAATGTGTGAAAACTCATTGAGTAATTTTTCCAGCCTTGTTGAAATACTTTTGACTTATCTTGGCACTCTGCCAATGGTTTGTCTGAGGGGAAAGCTTTGAATGATCTATCTATCTATCTCTATCTATCAACTTCTTTCATCCCACCTTTGTTCCAATCCAGGATCTAGGTAGTTTACAACATGAAACAGAATATAGCTAGAAACCAATAAGTTATAACACTAAGAACAATTTTAAAATCAGTTAGATACCTATCATGCTAAACCAAGCACTGAATTTAAAAACATAGAATGGAAAGAAGCATTGCAAGACCTCCCCCATTAAAAGACCCTTCCATGGCAGCCAGTAAGTGGCCCCAAACTCATCTGAATAAAAACATCTTGGCTGACCAGAGAAATGTGAAGAGAAATGAGAGGGAATTTCATAGTCAGGGAGTAGCCAAGAGAAAGCTCTGTCCCATGTCTTCACCAAGTATGACTGTAAAGGTGTAGGTCCAAGAGAAAGCTCTCCGCTAAGAATCTCAAAACTCGGGAAACAGAGACTTTGTTGATGGTATACACTGGTGTAAATCCTGGTTTGGCCATCACCTTGGCTTTTCTTAACTTTGTGGAAGAAGGTGTTTATCAACTCCTCCCATAACACCTCCATCCTGGGTACAGCGTGGATTCGGGGTTGCTTTCATGGCCCAGGAATGGATTGGGGACCGTGATTCCACCTGCTCTTGTCCACCCAAGGATAAAAAGAACAACCTTGGTTTAGAAGAGGGGGACACATAACTGTGCACACAAGACCACCCCCCCCACACCAGTAGCAGTGGGGAAAAGCTTCCATCCTCTCCTCTGAAGCATGCAGATTGGGACATTCAAGAGAGGAAGAAAGAGAAGTTTAAGGAGCCTGTCATAGTGGTGATTATAGGTGGAAGCACTTATGAATACATGCCGTGGTGTAGTGGTTTGAGCATTGGACTATGACTCTAGAGAACAGGGTTTGAAGCTTGCTCAGCAATGGAACCCCACTGGGTAACCTTGGGCAAGTCACACTCTCACAGCCCTAGAGGATGGCAATGACAACCCCCCTTTGAAGAAACTTGCCAGGAAAACTCCATGATAGGGTCTCCATAAGTTGGAAATGACTTGAAGGCATACAGCGACTGCTTTTTAGCTGCACTGCCTCCCCTGCCCATGCCTTAAATCTCTGCTACTCTCTGTGATATTTTAAAATGAGGAGAGGAAGGAGAGCTTCACCATTTACTTCCATGGTGGTTGTCGCTGTTAACTGCCCTCCAGTTGACTGACTCATGGCGACCCCATGAGAGAGACCCCTGTCCTCAACTGCTCTGCTCAGGATTCCCCCTGCTGTTGAATGAGAACTAGTCTGCGCCCTGACAATCACCAAAACACCCCCAAAAAACTAGCTGGTTTTGAACAGGGAGGGAAGCATCATCTGAACTGAAACTCATTTGCCTTTCCTGTAAGTTCTTCTGAAGTTTGACTGAAGAGGAAATTCACTTTGCATTTCTGCAGCATTTCAGTGGTCTTCCTCAGCCCAGTTCAGCTTTCACCACAGCACTAACTCCCATTAACACTAGTTAACAAAGCACATTATGCAGGTATGAAGCCCTTTCATATGCATTATGATAGAATTCAAAGATATAGCCCTGGTAGTCTATAGAATGGTATGTAGAAGGATCTTGTAGCACCTTTGAGACAGAGGACTTTTTCAAACGGGAGGAATTTCTCCCAACTCCGAATGGAGCCAATGCGGATTCATGTAAATTCGCTTGTTTAGCGAATTTACATGAACCCCTGCTCCGTTCGGAAGAACTCCTGCTCCGTTCGGAATTACTTCCCATTACCCGAAAATAACCCCCTCCTGCCCGAATTTGCATGTGAAGCTTTAATTCGCAATAACATAAAACCCATGATTGCATTCGAATTGGCTTCCCTCTTGCCCGAATTTGCGTGCGAAGAGTTAATTCACAATAACGTAAAACCCATGATTGCATTCGAATTGACCTTAAATTATACTTCCAATTTAGCCTCGTATGAAAGAGTCCTAAGTAAAGAAAGAAATTGGCAGCAAGAGCTTTTGTAGACTTAGGTCTGCTTCCGCAGATGCATTTGGTGATCTGCATTCGAATGCATCTGAGGAAGTAGACTTAAGTCTACAAAAACTCATGCTGCCAACTTCTTTCTTTAGTTAGTTTCAAATGTGCTACAAGATCTCTCTACATAATATACATTATGAGCCCACTTTAACTGTCTAGGTTTCCTCTTGTATAAATCCTGAGATTTATAGTTTAGGAAGAGGCCTAAATCCTCAGCCTCTAGTGCCTCTGACCATTACAAAACCCAAGAATTCCATAGAATGCAGCCATTACATTTAAATGGAACCATAATGCTATAACTTTGTATTGTGAAAGGACCCTAGGTGTCTGCTAAGTTTAGGAAACAACCAGTAAATTCTTCTAGCCCCCAGCAATATCATTGCAGTGGGGGAAATGTGTGTATGGATAAGGAGGAGCAGGAATAATTTTGTCGCTGTCTTTCAGAGGGGACACTTTTCATTATTTAGCAAAGTAATATTTAGCTGTGTATAGGGCTATATCTGTAGGGATGAAACTGAGATGAAAAAGACAGCCTCAGGGCTGAAGTGGGCAGAGGAGTGGCAGTGAACATATTGGCCACCTTTTAAAATAAAATTTGAAAGGTGGGAGTCACATTAAAAAAAAATTAAAAATGTATTTTACAGCTATTTGTAACATGCCACCTTGAATCCCATAGCTGCCTTGAATCCCATTTTGGGAGAATGGTGGGATATAAATCCCTTAAATAAATAAATAAATTGTGGCTCCCATAGACATGTAGTAAGGTTGATTGACAGAAACTTCCATTAGCTTTCCCCATTCCAAGTGGGAGAAAGGGCATGCTTTGTACCTTCTAAATAGGCCTTCCCCAACTAAATGTTTTGCACTGCAACTCCCATCAACTCCAGACACCATAGCCAGAGAAGATGGGGTTTTAGAGGGTCCTAGGAGGCCCAACATTGCCTTTACCCCAATGTTTGCCTTATCTCAACCACCACCTTGATCACATTGCCAGGGCAGATCCTCTTGGTCATGCCACATTAGTATCAGAACCACATTTTGCCCTGGTGCTCTTGCAATCTTGTGTTATTCCAGCATGGCTGATACTAGGTCAGCTGCAGCTTTGATGCACTTTGAGAAAGGGGAATTTCCAGAAAAGCAGCAGTCATATGGTGAGTATAGAGGGCTTGTTCAAGGCATCTGAGAGATGCTATGACATGAAGGCACATCTGGAGATAGATTCATCCCCTCACTGGACGTTGTCGTAGTGGAGTGATAACTCCTGACTGGCTTGTTACTGAAGAATAGCATTCTGATTGGATTTCAAAGGACAGAGCCTCAAGTCCAGCCAATTGCAGAGCAGGGACAGCCAATAAGTGTGGTGCTGTTATTTGTGCATTTTTATTATTATTGATTGTTTCCAAATCTGTAATTTGTATGGATCCCTCCCTCCAACAAAAACACCAGAAGATGTCAGGTTTTGCCTCTGATGCAGTCATTTGGGCATGGCCTTGTGATTGGCTCAGAAGGTTAAACATCACTGCAAACTTCAGCCAGTTAGAGGATTTAGACCCGGGGATGCATTTGCATTTCATTAGCTGGAACCTATGACAATGAGAGATGCTTAGCAATCTAGTTGGTTGGCAAGGATTCACTTGGGTGTAAGAGCTGGCATCTTGTTTTATGAAAGGAGCATGGAGTAGCCAAATGGGGAGAGGATAGGCAGAGAGGAGAGGGGGGGAAACAGCTGGAGACAACAAAAATATTAAAATTGTAATTGGAAATCCATGGGGATTATTAGTTAAAAAAAAGAAACTGTGCCCAAATTGTGGGGAAAGGGATTTGTTTTTCAGACCTGAGCAGGATATAGCAGGGCTTTCGCCTGGAATATTTGCTCCACTGCATGCCATAATTACAAATCTTCCATGATTTGTGCTCTCCTTTTGATCTCCTTATTCCTAATGGGCATATTTCCCCCTCCATCCTGAAACAACCCAAGTAGAATCATTTCCAGCAGTTGTTGCTCTTGGTTGTCTTGAGTGGCTCACCTACACCAAGAACATCAGTTCAAAAAGGGGGCGAATTCTGCAAGGAGGTGACAGATCAGTATCACTGGAAGCTGAAGTCATGCTTGGCTGTGGGAAGATTTGGGTTAGTGGGCGGTTGGACATATGAGTAGCAATTTTCCCTGATGCTCTGAAAGTGCATCAAGCGCTGTTGGCACTTTTTGCTCCATCTCTTCTCAAAAATGAGTTTAAGCCCATGGGGTTCCTGGTCTAGGTTGAATCCTTTCCCTAGGAAGCTGCCTCCAGAAAAAATGTAGAAAGGTGTACCTCGTCCAGTGAAGCAAGTGAGTAAAGCAAGGAATGGATTTGGCAGTGGCACAAGCAAAGAGAAAGAAAGCTGGAGGGATGGGGATTTTCCAGCCTTCTCTACTAGTTGTAGCACAGTCCCCTCTTGTGGCCATTCTTAGTTCCTGCTTTCCACTGCTTTCTTCCAGAAACAAATATTTGAAAAACTGTTCTCCCCTTTCCCTGCCACACCACACCACACCACACCACACCTCCAGTGTGCTTTCGCATAGCAACTCTGCAAAAGAGTGATTCTGACCACAATGTGGTTTCTTTTCCCCACCTTACTTGGAGGAGATTGTTGTCTGTGCAGTGCCTGCATCTCTATTCCCAACCTTTCAATTTGGAAGGAATTTTTCATTTCTAGATGCTATTCAGACTGTAGAAAAATATTGTGGAGGTTTCTTCCTGTCTGAACTGCACAGGACACCAACTGCCATGAGCCTTCCTCTCTCCTTTCTTGAGTTAAGCAGCAAGCATTCTTTACATCTTCTTCCTCAGGGATCAGTAGGTCCAGTTTTTAGGGAGTCAGAGCGAAAAAGCAGGGACTGGATCTTTCAGTGAGGAAATGGACCAGCATGGAACTTGTGTTCTTGTGTGCTCAGTTAGTTCTAGGGAACAGGAGACAAGGTTAGATTTGGAAAGTATTAATGAATGGAAGATGACATTTATTGAACCAGCATCTCATTAAATAAACTCCTCTTTTCATCTCTAATGGCTCCATTCTCAAACCCGAAGATGGGAAGGGAAGAGCTTCCCCTGCAAAACCATGGCTACACCATAGTTGTTGCAAGTTGTCATGAATTTTAGACATTGCTTTTGCCATGAACATAGATGGAGCCTTGAGAACGGTTGTAAGAAAGGCATGATAAACAGAAAGAGAAGGAAGAGTTACATCAGATGTCATGTATGGATAATAAAGGGAAAGCCTTCTTATCTAACTCTAGCACAAATGCTAGCAGTGGCAGAAAGCCCAGCTCCTGTGCAATATTGCAGACAAGGGTGTTAGATATGGCCTGGAGTCAAATCCCCACAGAGCCTCAATGGCATAGGCTGGTGTTCATTCTCTCTCTCTCTCTCTCTCTCTCTCTCTCTCTCTCTCTGAGCCTGACCTACCTGACAGGGTTGGTGTAAATGGTACAATGGGAGGAGGTTCAGATGTATACCAGTCTTGGAGGAAGAAATGTTTAGGGGCAAAATGAGATGTTATGATGAGCACAGGAATGCCACTGAAAATGGCAGGCTCATGTCATACTTGCCTCATCTCCTTCCATCACACCTGATGCTCAACCTGCCCTTAGCCTCCTTGGCCTGATCCTGCAGTGGGATTCTTTATCTCTGTCAGCAGGAATTCATGATGCAAAAAGGGGGAAGGCATGCAAACACACTGGTCAGCAATACCAGGGTGGGGGAAATGTTATTGAGCATGATGGAAGCCAGAGGAGGCAAACACAACATGAGATTTGCATTTTTGGCAGTAGCTGCATGCTTGTAATGGAGTCCACTTTTACCTAAGCACTTTCAAGGAAATACCTATAAATATTTGTGTGAAAGCAACAAAAGCAGGGGCATTCATACAGCTACACTTGTCAGAGAGCTGGTATGGACTGCAGCTCCCTATTGAGCATATGCTTGATCCCAAACCTGGTTGAACCAGTATTGAGGAGCTTCAGCGGTTGGCTGTTAACATAAGAAGGAGTTAAGTGGTATCACTACTGCAGAGCAAGGTGCATGGTAATCATGGGTTGGGACACAAGAGACAGACAAGGCAGGACCATGGATGGGAGTATTCTTTCAGGTTGCTGGAAACAGGTGCCATAAGGCCAATCATGCCTGGAAGCATAGGAGGAAGAATGGGTATGGCTGGGGTATCAGTATTCTAGTGTCAAGCAAAGCAAAATTAAGAAGATTATAATGCTCCATTTTAATTCTTCCTCCTTTTTGTGTCTTCTTCTGTTCTAGTCTTGGTTCCTCTGACGGGATCTTCAAGCGAAGAAAAATAATAATAATAAAGATGGTGGTGATGGTGATGATAATAATAATAATTTTTCACTCAAGCCCTGC
Organism: Urosaurus nigricauda; assembly: GCA_034509955.1. Taxonomy (NCBI): domain Eukaryota; kingdom Metazoa; phylum Chordata; class Lepidosauria; order Squamata; family Phrynosomatidae; genus Urosaurus; species Urosaurus nigricauda. The sequence continues at coordinate 137,854,867 of JAOEGL010000002.1, forward strand.
AAATCAGAATCTTCAGTCCTTAACCCGTATCTTCACTGAGCTCCTCCTCTTCAAGGAAACGTAAGAGACGTTGGGTAACACTACAGATGAGAAGCTTAAAAAAACCCCACATTGGACCTCCCCGATCCAAAGCAGATTTTACATTTGCATAGAAGAGTCTTATCTTCTGCAAGGAATCCCATCAACATCTACTGATGTCACATAACCCTCTGTTATAATAGCTCTGGACCATTCGGGCAATGGTTTTTAAAACAACAACAACAAAAGGGATTTCTCCGTTATTCTCCGTTATTCACCATGGGGAAGGAAAAGTATCCATGTCAGCCAGCCTCAAACCCCCAAACTGCACCAGTGTTTGCTAGGGATTATGTTTGTTGGGAATTGGAAAGGGGAACTGTTCTCTAGAATCTCACCTGTTAAATTTGATTCCAAGGAGGTTTCTGAGCATGCAAAGAGTAAATAGAAGTATTTGACTATTTGGGGCTCAATTGTGCTTCTAGCTCACTCAGTGGCTTTTTAAAACTGCAAAGTGGGATAGAGGTTGTAGCAAGCAGATTCAAATATATCATAAATTCCATTCACGTGTCCTAAAGGTTTTAGAAAGCCAATCCAGCATATAGCACTGGTTCAGAATTGGAAATGGTTTTGATTAGAGCACTATGAGAACCATAACACTTGGTTGGCCTTCACAGCACAAACTTCTCCCACCAAACATAAGTTCCCTTGTGCAGTAAATTCCCTCATTAACTGGATTAACATTGTGTTCCCATTAGTTCAAAAAGCAAAAGCAGAAACGTTCCTGACTTCCAGATGCCCAGACAGAATTCCATTCCAGAACAAGGGATGGGCTCTTCCCATTGCATTCTCTCCCAAATATTCTCCCAAATACTCTCCCTCTCTCCGTCTCTCTTTCCGCACTCTCCATCCCTTATCCTTTCTCTGTCTCTCATCCCTAGAACTTCCTGATATTCCCTGCTCTGGATGAACTTTCCCCATATTTCAGAAACAAAAAGTATTTACACATCAGGATTATGTGGAAATCACTTCCAGTCTTGTTCTCCAAAAACTGGGATTCCTTCACCCCATTAAATAAAAGAGGCGGACACTTGTGAAGTTAAGCTTCACTGAGCTGGAAAGCATGCTTGAGTATTTCTCTTAAGAAAGAATGCTCTTGCCACCATTTCAAATGGGCATATGTTTCAAAGATCCATTGAAGAATGGTTTAAAATATTTAAAATAATATTTAAAAAAAGATGAATGAAAAATGAGGCCACACTGAAGTTGGGAATGACACCCCAGACAGACCACTGGGGACAGGGTAGCTGGCACAGTCAGGCACGTTTCTGCTGCAAACCTGGTCTGGGCAGGGTGGGCTGCATTCCTTTCCTCTGGGTACCAGCCTTTTCCTTTTTGAGGTTTTGGGTGTCTGTTGTTATTATGGTTTGATGCTCTTCCTGATCCCTTTTCTCCACTTTGTTCTTTTCCTCCTTTAGTTGTAGCATTTCCTTTGGCTTCCTCTACATACAGGTGACGACCGCAAAGAAATTAAGTACAAGGGAGTTTTTAAGGGTTGTTTTTGTTAAGACAAGCAAAAAAACAAAGCTCCCAAAGCTTACTGCACATGAACACTCAGCAAACTTCAGCGCAACAAAATGAATGGTATAGAGTTAAAGATAGTGGAGGCTTCCTGGAAGTAAGGGTTTGATGTTACTGTCTGTACATTGCATGCATACATGCATGTGTGCAGACATGTAGACACATGCACCAGAGTCAATCACACAGCTCCACGCACTTTCCTCTTTTCCCTTTCTCAGACTTGCAACAACAACAAAAGTGAGGAGAACAAGTGTCCTCCTCTATTTTGCATCCATGATAAGATCATCTTTATTTCTTTTTCCAAAGGTCTGTGAAAGAGACCCCTTTCTTTCTCCTTGCCCCATATTGAGCTTTGGGGACAGGAACTTTGCCAAATTCCTTGGGATTCACCTCCCACCCTCCATCCCATCTTTCCTGTTAAACGTGGCCGCCTTTGCATGAAGGAGGTCGCAGGTTTTTGCAGGGCAACTCCACATCATATATTTAGTATAGGTGAGGTTCTTTACCAGGATGGAGGGGGGGCGTTAGGGGTCGGGGTTAGAGATTGTCTGATTTGGAATGGGCCAGATGGATGCTGCAGGGAATGGGTTACCGTGCAATCTGTCCAGAGCAATTGCATTTGGGTTCCTGGCTTGCAACGCCAGGAATTGCCTCCCAAATGGCCATATGGGAAAATCAGTTGATCTAGAGAACCTCCTGGAACCCTTCTGCTATCTGTCACATTGTTCCCCAGGTTACACTTGAGGCATCTGCAAGAAACTCTGGAGCAGAGAGAGTCCAGAGGTTGCAGGTGAAAACCAGGTATCTGCACCCCTGTCCAAGTGCAATGATTTTCTAGTTCCACATGGAGAAACAGGGTCAAGGAAGGGAGATCCAAGGCCTGCAGATCTCCCTCCCTGCTTTACCTGTTGTAGGCCCTCTCCCCTGCTTGTCTTCCTGCTCCTGCCCTGAATTGCACAGACGTACATGTACACATATGCACACAAAAACCTGCAGCTTAAGAGTGGCTACCCTTATCAGAGGCCTACTCATGGAGGAGTCACAAAACCTAACCTTGCACAGCTGCAGGACAGCTGTCGCTTGAAGGGAAGGGTCCTCCTGGAAAATAGGGTCAGGGAGTGAGGTGTCTACAAAAAATAACTGTGTGGATGTTTTCTTTGGTTGGCTTAATTGGCTGCTGCAAAGAGGAGCCACCTGCCTGGTTCTTCTGTAGTTGGCATGTGCCAGCTCTGTTGCCCATTAAGAGTGGAGACCTGGATTTAATGGATTCTGGTGCTCTGCTGCTTCCATCCCAATAGAGGCCCTAACCCAGTATCTCAGCAACTCAGAAGCAAAATACAACCTGCCAGAGATAAAACAGCTCAGGCAGTAGAAAGGCAGTACTTCTTCAAGACAGTGATTTTAGTGAGAGTAATTTCACTTCCCATGGTGTACACATACTTTTCACGTCACCTTGGATTGACCAGATTTCTTTAGGGGTTTAAAACAAACAAGCAAACAAACCCAGAAATCTGTTTACCAGAATCAAAAGCAAAATTGGTGTGCACCCTATAATGACTGATTCTTCTTTCAGCTCTATGAGAAATAGTGCTGCCTTGTTTGTAGAAATGTATTCTTGATGACTGAGGATCAGGTTCAAATTTGAGACATAAACAAAAATTAGAAGAAGCAACTGGGATTAGATGGCCACCCCTTTCCATATTTGTGAACAGTTGGAAGGTGTCCTCTTTTAAACCCAAGATAGGCATCTGTTTCTTCAAGAGCACCAAGCTATGGAGAATTGCTGTTTGGGAATGCAAACTCTTCCTACCCTGGTGGTCTTAAGATAATAGTCATCTCTCATCCTCCTGTTCAGCTTGTTCCTCGCCTCCACCTTTCTGCAAAGTGGCAAATACCTTAGATTTGCTAGGTTGAATGAGGCAGGGGTCTAATGTGATTTAAATTTTGAGGTGTGCTCAAAGTGAACATCATTCCAGTACCACCCCGAGCAAGAAGACACATGCAGCAGCATTTATGTGAAAGGCTGCATGATTTTCATTTTACTTTATTTCCACATAAAAATATTTGGATTATTTCCAAATTGAGAAAGATCGTCTTCCCCCCTCCCCCTGCAATCAACCGCACACATTTTTTTGTAAAAATGCATTCAGGTTTCTGTTACTGTCAGGAGTAACCCATTTCTGAGTGCAAAATAATGTGTAAAAATGATTAACAGTCCTAATATAAGAGGGAAAACATTTCACAGGTGAAAGTCACCATATTTAATGCTGTTGCAGCATCTGTTCTGTTATTAAATTTATTCAGTTAGTACCTTATTTTAAAAGGAAATAATCTATTCCAGTTGTCCAGCCTAATTGCTTAAACTTCTCACTTGAAATGCCCAACTTTTCACATAATGACTTCCAAGCTTGAGAAACAGGTCTCTCTGTGTACGTGTCTGTGTATGTGTGTGTGAGAAAGAGACGTCTAAAAAGGCTATGGGGCCAGGCATTTTCAGGACTACAAATGCAGGGGACAACTAGTAGGCAGCACTTAAAAATTGCAGGGGGGTAGGTGAAGGAGTAGAGGTTTACTCTTACTTAATTCTGAAAAAGCAGCTCCAAATCCTAACAGTGCCTAATATTTAACTCTTGGCATCTGCTAAAAGTGTGACAGTTGGGTGGCAGCAGCATGTGGGTGAATGGCATTTCAGCGCCATCCACCTCCATGGTACCTGGTTTGGGTCCTAGAAAAGGTGAACCTGGAAAGGGGTGACATGGAGGACTTAAAATTTGGGTGGCTGGAAGGTATGGGCAGCAGAAAGGAAGATACACAGAAATGTGTGTTTAAAACGGGGAGGGGATTTTTAAAAAAACAAAATATATATTAGGGGGTTTAAAAGAACCAATTTTGTTTGCATTGAGCCAAGTGCAATGGAGTGCATAGTTTTAATATCTTTGTATGTTAAAGATTGTTAAGAAGAAGAGAAAAAATCTATTTTTGTTGCAAAGTCCTCTGTTCCCAGGGACTCTAAATAAGTAGGGACAAAAGAAAAACCCAACCTTTGTAAGTATGGGGAAAAACTTTTTTCTGTTTATTTTTTCATTTGTTTATTTTTCTTTTTTTCTTGTTTGTTTTTTAAATCCTTTTTTAAAAAAAGATTGCTAATGATTAGGGTTTGGTTTTGTTTTTTGTTCTTCCCTTTTCCTCATTAGTAATGTCGTTTTATGGGAGGGCTGAAGGCAAAAAGTTTTTCACATGCAAAAATAAAATTGTAAAAAAAAAAAAAAGAAGAACCACACTGTATCAGGTTAAAAAATCATTGACGAAAACTGCAACTTTAAAAGTCAAATAAAGGATGACAAGGAAAAAAACCCTAAAAATCATAAAAGAAAAAAAAGTTTAAAAATACAAAACCTGGTGCTTCTTACAATATAAAGTACATTAAAATCTCTATTATACATAGTTTATGAACCAATTAATTGTTATCATAAAGCACATTTTAGGAAACACGCATTATCCCTTCTTTATGTTTAGCTGAAAGGGGCAGCGGGCTTTGCAGTCAAACGCACCAGCAGCATCCGGCAGCTTCCCATGGATCTTCCCAGGTTGCCGAGCGAGCGAGATGGGCAGATGGTGAGGTTGCCATAATGAAAGGGGGGAAAGTTCCTGGCAGAGCAGAGACCACCCTGAAGAGGTTGTGTTTCTCTGGCTCCTTTCACCCCTTCCTCACCCGCCATCACTGCCACGCCACCCTCCTCTGTTTTGCCTTTCTGCCCTGTCTTTTTCCCAAAGAAAGTTAAGCAAAACAGTTTGGGTTTGGCCTTCATTTCTTTTCCCCTTCCTTGTATGCCAGACTAATCCGCAGTGCACTCTCTCTCTCTCTCTCTTCCTCTTCTCCTTCCTTCCTTCCTTCCTTCCTTCCTTCCTTCTTTCTCTCTCTTTCTTTCTCTCTCAAGGACTTCTCTTTGGAATGAGGAGCCAACTTGTGATCTCACCAGCATCCCCTCCATTGAGTGCCTCCCTTTCCTCCCTCCCCGAGTGGTTTGCAAACCCCAATGTGTCCCTTTCTCTGAACCTTCCTGGTGTGGTGTAAAAAAAAGAGGCCTTCCTCCCGCCTCCCTTTCATCCTTGTTGGGCTGCCCCATGGGAGAAGGGGGTACAAAGCAAAAGTGTGGACCCCCCCACCCCATCCCAACCTCACAGAGCATGGAAGCGGGGGACTGGAGATATTTTTCACTTCAGGGAAGGACCAAGATGGATGATTTTGCCTTACTCTTACCATGCTTAACTGGCCAGCTGACATAGTGCCTTTGTAAACCCATCTTTCACTGGAAGAGATGGATGATGTGCTCTGCCAGAGGAGGGGCAGGGGGAGGGTACCGGAAATCCCATCCTATTGCCCCTACAATCCATGTGCTCAACACAGGCGAAAGCAATAAAAAGCCAAGGCCTGACCAGCAAGAGCAGGGGGCGAGGTGGTACTGTGGGTCAAGGCAGTGGTGCCCAGTCCCCTTTGGCCTGGCTTCTTCTGCTCCCCACACATTCACACCCACACAACAGAGAGGGCTAGCAGCATGAAGGAGAGGGCGAAGGAAGTATGCCATTGCAATACTGAAGGCTGCAGAATCTCTCCCCAGCAGTCCTTCTGTATTCGGGCTTCTCCGCCATCTTGCATGGCACCCAGAGCCTTTTCTTTCTTTTTTTTCGCATGGAGAGCCAGGAACTTCTCAGCTCCTCTCTCTCCCAAGTGATGCTTAGCTGGGGTCTGAAATATCCAGGCAGGCAAACAGCTGGTGACTCCCTTGGAAAGATCCCAGGAGTGTGTTGGGTTTACCTGAGCTATGGTTTCATTTTTTTTAGGTAGATCGCCCTACTGGGAAGCCATCTTAGAAGCATATTGAGACCCTTCTTGCCCTCCCTCCAGCTCCATATATGCAGGGATGGGAAGAGCACATCCCTTGGTTTGAGTTTCCACTGTTTGGCCACTAGCCACCACCCATAGGCTGGAAATGATCCTCAAGCCCTCCTTTATATGGAGCATTGGGTTGCTCACTTACTTGCTCCTTCCTTCTCTCCCTTTACAACTGCAGCTGAGCATCCCTGGCCTTTCTTACTAGATCCCTTCAATGGCCCTCCTTCTTTCCTTTTCTCCCCTTCTCCCACCTCTACACACACTCCCCTATGGACTCCAAACCCACTTCTCTCGCTCGGCAGCAAAATCCTTGAGATCCATGAAACTGCAGCTTCCCTGCCCCTTTGAACAAGTTTCTTCCTTGGTTAAGAAACGCAGTATATATATGAGTACAGTACAGTATATATATATATATATAGTACTAATGGAATTTGGTGTGCTTTTCCTCCTCATCCCCTGTATACCTTGCCTCCCTCTCCCCCCCCCACTGCTCCCTTTGTGTCTTTGAGTCTGTTCTTCCAGTTTCCCCCGACCGCTTCCTACAACTCCCTTCCCGCTCCCCACCCCGCACTTGAAAATAAAGGGTAGTTCTTTGTCTGTTTTTGTTCTTTCTGAGGTTTCTTCCGTGTCTAGCAGAATGCAGGTAGCCATATGTTATAACTGTCAATATTGCTTCACAACAAAAAAAAATGTTTAAAAAAAATAAGGGGAGAAAAAAAGGAAAAAAAAAAGAAAAATCCAAACTGTTTTATCATTTTTGCCTGAACTTTCTTCGGCTTTCTCCATTGGAATGGCTTATTGTGTTATGTGAATTTAAAATTTTAAAAAAAAGAAAAAAAAAGTCTTAAAAGGTTTGAAAATAACAAAAAAAATTACATATACTTCAAAAAAGCAAAAAAAAAAAAATCATTGGCTTCCCTCTTCCCCTGTCCCCACCAGTTCCTTCCTCAGAGCAGAGATGGGAAGCCCAGTGGAGGGGAGTGCCGAGGGCTCCGAGATAATGTACGTGTGTCTGTGTTGGTGGGTGAACGGGGGGGCTGCGTCCCTTCTTCTCCATTCCCTTGCTTTCTGGAGGAGCTGCTCAGAAACATCCGGTACAGACCCATTCCACCCACACATCTCACCATCCCTTTGCTCAAATTGTAAAGTGCCTAAAGAGGTAAAAAATTTCAGCAGCAAAGATGATACTTGAGTTCCTTCTTCCTGTTCATTTGGGACTGGCCATCTGCACACAATGCTGGCTGGCACAACACCTGCTGATGTGTAGAGGGTCAGCTGGTGGTGGTGGTCCAGAGGCTGGAGCAAGCGTGGCTCTCCTCTCCCCAAGCTCTCCTCCCAGCTTCTTTCCCCTTCATCAACCTCACATCTGGCTGAGGATGCCCCTATGGGGCAAAACAAGACAATAGGGCCATGGGGCAGCACTTTTGGACCGCCCAGCCCCTTTACTCTCAAACTGAGAAGCCCACCCGTTCTGCTTTTATACACGATGGGGGCAGTCCCCAAAGGAAAAAATGGGACTACCTTTCATGCATCTAGTTCTGAGTCAGAAAAGGCTGAGTGTTCAGTCTTGCCTTTGGAGTCTAGTCTTGAAGCCGTTCAGTTACAGAGGTCATCTGTTCAAACATCATTTTGGGCCCTGTGGATTCCAAAGGTGTGCAAGGTTTTTTCTGTTTTTTGTTTTTGGGGTTTTTGCTTTGTTTTGTTTTGTTTGCCATTGGCAGCTGTGACTTGAAAAAGAAGAAAAAGTGAAAACACCATAGCAGTGGCCTAAGGAGCTGACAGTGTGGCTGCTCATAGATATTGGAACTTTCAGTGGTCAGCCTAGATTCACTTTCATTTGACCAAGAAAGTTCAGGAACCAGGATGCCCTACTGGGAGGACCTACATGGTGTCAAGATTGAATCTGTAGGAGCTTCCAGAGAGGTCAAATGCTTCCCCAGATATTCCTAATTCCCTGGGTCATGGAGCCAGAACAAGTGACCAACATGACAAGGGAGCCCAACAGGTTTGAAGGCCTGCTTGTCTCTCCAAATCATCTTATTGTGTTTTTGTAATGTCTTCCATTACTGTTGCTCAGTGACTAATCTTTCCTACCTATTCCATTCAATTGTCATCAGCTCTGATCCTGGAAGCTCCTTTCATGGAAGTATGCCAGCACATCTTGTCTGGGTCATTCTGAATGTTCTCAAGAAGGACTCTTTGCCCCTCCATTGAGGTGCCTCATTTTGGTTGGGCCATTGTGAAAGTTAGAGCTTGGAAAGGTTAGTTGTTTGGGCTATAACTTCCATAATCCCTTAGCCATTATAGCCGTTCTGGGAGTTGTAATTTGAACAAGTAAAATGCCCAGGCTCTGATGTTAAGATAGTAACATTCTAGTAAAGGGAGAGAGACTTCTTTTTTTAATGCCAATGGTGAGGTTTTGACCATGCCACCTGCAGCCTCAGGCCCAAGCAGTACATGCCCTTTTCCACCATGCCAGCCTGATGCTCTCAGAGCACCAGTCTCCCAGCATCTTTTCCCAGCCCTTTCTGTGCCCTTCTGCTCTGTATGAAGCTGTCCATTGCTACTGGTTTGGTTTTTGAAAGCAAAAAGAACTCATAACCCTGCAGCCGAATTAAGGGAAGTGCCTTAAACTGATGCCTTTGCTGCCACCAGCAAACAAACTGAGACAGGAAGAGAAATCACTCAAACTGTATGCACCCAGCTTCAGAAATGTGAACAAAAGATGTTTACAGAGATTGCAATCAAACCGCCTCTGGGTCGGGCTTATGGGAGCCCTGCCCTCCATTGCTAGCTCTCCCCACCTCTTCTTCTTTCTGCCCCTCTCTCACTGCTGCTTGTAGTTAGTTTCACACACAGTAGGGTAGCTGATGCCTACAAAAGCAGCTCCCTCTGCAAACCAGCCTTCATTTCATGTCACTTGTCCCTGTCTTCCCTGTTTGCTTATCCCTTTCCCCAAAGAACAGAACCAGCTACCGTGATGTGATGATGGGCCTGCTCCTCCAAGCCCCTTCCCCTGTCCCAGTCAGCCCTCGGCACTACCCCTCCTTCCCCAAGTGCCACTCTCCGAGCGGGGTGTAATACGCATGTGTTAATTACAATTTTTTCCATAATAAAAGTTTATAGATGCAGCACCTTCTTTAACTGATTGAATTAAAGAATGTTATTGACTGTAACTGTCTCTGTTTGGCTTCCTTGTGAGATTAGTTGAATAGATGGATGATGGGATAGAGGGCATGCTCATTAAATTTACTGATGGCTCCAAATTTGGGAGGGAAGGTAGCTACTACTCCAGAGGACAGGATCAGGATTCATTGACCTAGACCACTGGTTCCCAAACTTTGGTCCTAGATGGACTTCAGTTCCCAGAATTCATTACGGTTAACCAAGCTGGCTGGGGCTTCTGACAATTGAAGTTCAAAGCTCCTGGAGGACCAATGGTTGGGAACCACTAATGAATTGGAATTGGAGAGCTGGGCCAAAATTTACTAAATGAATTTCAGAAGTGATAAATGTAAGGTTCTGCATTTAGGCAAGACAAATACTGGAGGGGTGGCACACGGTTCAACAGTAGTACATATGAACAGGTATAGAGGTTAAACATGAATGAGCAGTCAAAAATGCAGTGCATTTCTAGGCTGCGTCAACAGACATACAGTGTCCAGATCAGGGGAAGTAGTGGTGCCACTCTGTTCTGCTTTGGTCAAGCCTCAGCTAGAATATTGTGTCCAATTCATGGGCACCACAGATGAAGAAGGATATTTACAAGCTGGAACAAGTGCAGAGGAGGTCTGGAAGTTGAGTTCTGTGAGGAATGGCTTAGGGAGCTGGGTATGTTTAGCTTGGAGAAGAAAAGATTAAAAGGTGATATGACAGCCATATTTAAATACCTATAGGAATGTCATGTAGAAGATAGAGCAAACTTGTTTTCTGCTGCTCCAGAGACTAGGACACAAATCAGTGGATTTAAATTACAAGAAAAGAGATTCCACCTAAACATTAGTAATAACATCTTAACATTTAGAGCTGTGCGACAGTATAACAGAATACTCTGCAGGATTGGCATTTTTCAGGAGTGTTTTAGGTGTGCATTTCTGGTGGCAGGGAGTTGGAATAGCTGGCTCTTCCAACTCCATGATTCTATAAGTGGCACTGGCCATTTAGGTTTCCTGCTGCCCTAACTATATTTTATGTATAAGGATGAAGCTCTCGGTCTGTTTCATTACCATATGCACACCACACATCTTGTGCAGATATGTGCAGGCATGTGTACTGTTGTCTCCTTGGATCTAATCTCCCTAGCCCAGTTTCCATTAGCCTCAAAAAAGCATATATAACATAGGCTTATCCATATGATAAGGAGGTGGTGGAGTGGCCATGCCGGTTAGGGTCTGGGTATCTGTTGGTGTCAGGTCCTCCCCTAAGGTAGCAAATGCTGCCAACAAATACATTCAGGGAGGAAATCTGCTCTCCCAAACTAAATGCATAGAGCTGATCCTGAAATAGGCTGGCCATGTTTTGGCAAGGATGGTGTAGTTTACTGAAGCCTGTACCACATGGCTTCTTTCTTGATCTGAAAGGCCTGCTCTGTATCAGGAGCCAAGTAAGGGTGTAATATATGTTGCATGCAGATGTGTGCATGCTTCTTGGAACAGAGATGCAGTTGGCAAAACACATCACCAACTGTTCCAGTTTGGCAGGGACAGTCCCAGTGAATCCTCTGTCAACCTACTTTTTCAGTTGGTTTTAAAATGTTCCAGTTTCTCTCTCCTCCGCCTTCTCCCACATTCCCCCATTGTCCTGGATCTATTTGAGTTGCTGCAAATTGTGTTCAAAGTGCAAAACTAGTTGTATTTAGTTAACTTAAGGAGGAGATGGAGAGGGGTAGAATCTTCACCCTCTGAGTAGACTCAGGCAAAAGCAAACTGCTGCAGCCTCTTCTAACTTGTCTGTCCTTTCTCATTGATGGTGTTTGCCATCTTGACCATACTCTAATGTTGTTTGGTCACATATGTCTCACTTTTCATCTGTGAAATGCTGGAAGGTGTGATGTGGCATAGTTGTCTGAGTGTTGGACTACAACTCTGGAGACCAAAGTTCGATTCCCAGCTCAGCCATGAGACCCACTGGGTAACCTTGAACAAGTCATATGCTCTCAGCCTCAGGACAAGGCATAGGCAAACCTCCTCTGAACAAATCTCACCAAGAGAACCCCATGATATATTCGCCTTTACGGTTTCCCATAAGTTGGAAACGACTTGAAGTCACACAGCAAAAACAAGAACAATGTTGAGGTGTGTATGCTTTTCCTAGAATACATCTCTTCTCCAGCGATCTACCTCCCTTTGTAAGATTCCAAACATTTCTCAAACTTTGTAGCTGGGGAAGGAGCACTTGCAAAGAGCACATGCAAAGAGACAGGTGAGGAAAGTATTAAACACCTTCCTTGCCACTTCCTCTGCTCCAAAATTTCCACTCATGCCCCCAGCCCATGTTGCTTCGCATTGATGTGGACCATAGGGGTTTCATACTGCATTTTTGGTACATGATGACGCACCATGAAAGATTTAAGTTTCCACAACATTAAAATATTAAAAGTGCAAATCCAAAGCAGGACTTAGAAGTAATGAGTTACAAGTACTGTACCTACCTCTAGCAAGTTAAACTTTGTTTAATGCGAAGTCGAAGGCTTTCACTGCCAGCATCCGTGGTTTTTTGTGGGTTTTGGGGACTATGAAGCCATGTTATAGAAGAGTTTATTTCTGATGTTTTGCCAGCAGCTGTGGCTGGCATGTTCAGAGAATGGTCAGCCACAGCTGCTGGTGAAATGTCAGGAATAAAAACTCTTCTAGAACATGACCTCATCGCTTGAAAAACCCACAAAACACTATAACCTTTATTTATTTCTCTATCTGCAATGAAGCTGCAGCTCAAAAGTATTGCAGTGCGTCAAGAGTAAGGTGATTTTCTTAATGTAAGAAATTACGGTTTCTTTTTACATTTTAATGGCATTTTTGAGGTATCATTACAGGCATTTCTCAAGTTTTGTGCTGCTTTTTGCTTTTTAAAACATTGCTTTAAAAAAAAAACAATCTCCTTTGACTGCTGCAAATGTTATTCCTTCTAGCTTTTCTGACTTAATGACAGAATAATGACAGAGAGGGGTTCAAATATAGTTTTACATGTTGAATGGCCAAACTCTCCTTCATGTCCAAATTCACAGCCAAAAACGGAGAAGGGACTGAGTGATTTTGCCGCATCTGGGCTTCAGAGCTGCAGGCAGGCAGTAGGAGTTCCAGTGTAATTGTTCATTTCATTTGCACAGTTCCTTCTGCTTGCAGTTGTGTTGCTGATACTGCCTTTCCCCCTCCCTTAAAGCACATTCAATGAGTGGTCATATTTGCATGTTTTTAATTAGAGAACCAAAATCCAAAATAAAACAGCACACCATTTGTTGAGCGCCCTCCAATCTAAAGGCTTGAGTCTAAAGACTGGCATTTTTTGTGCCACACATTTTAATGTTACTTCTTAACATTTTTTGCTGCTTTCCTCTCCAAATACTCTCTTGATTCCCCACCCCGAAACAACACAAACAATTGGCATGCTTTGGTTCATTTGCTGGCATCTTGCTTGTGACAGAGGTGCTGATGTTAGAAGTGAGTGTACCAAAGCCTCCTCCTCCTCATTTTGCCTCCAGATGTGTTTCCAGATGTGCTGCAATCTTCATATGGTCTCCTTCCCCCCCCCCATACCTCCTTACATTTTTTTTTTTAATTTCAAAAGCTAGTGTCTTGTTTAGGAAATAAAACAGTATAAACTGGACTTACAGTCTCGTAACTGTTGTGGATTCTCATTTACAGTTGTTAACAGTCAGATATGACCTTAAAAACCAACCTTTTCAACCTGGTATCTCCCCAACCAAAGAATTTCCAGCCCACTGCAAATTGAGATGCTTGGAAATGATGTCTGCAGTGCTCTCCCAGTCATGGGGCACATTGAGAGAAGCAGGTATGGTGGGATCCAAGAGGAGTCTGTCCAACTACCTGTTGCCAATGTATCCCATGACTAGAAGATGTCCTTTCCCAGCACTCAGATCTGCTGCCTTTTGCAGACCCCTTGGTTGGAGCACTGTCGGGTAGCGTTTGGGGTTTACATCTGATGATATGTAAACTTGGCCAACATTTCTAGAATTTTAGCACTCTTCTTACGTGCTGTGAGGGTATCACTCTGTTTTTCTTTCACATGATCCGGGAAATCTCGCACCAAAACAAAAACAAAAACCCACCAGTGATTCCATTGTGTCACCTTATAGGAACAGCCCATATATTCCATAGGAGAGAACCACTTTCATTTGAGAGATATTATGTAGTGGGCGAAATGAGAGAAAGGCAGATGGCAGGCTGCAAAAGCATTGCTTGGGATTGCCAAGGAGGGGCTGGGATGTTGAATTTGGAAGGAAAGGCTACTCCTCCAGTGCGATGGTTGTTTGTCTTGTGAGGGGAGCCCACTGTATCTAATCTATTTCCTGGAAATACAGAATGGCTATAGACATCAGCACTTGTCATTGTCTCTGACACCACAGACATCTAAGTTCTTTCACTTAGCCTTCTCCCTAAAGGTGCCCGAGAGCAGGGTTGTGGGTGGAAGTATGAAAACCCACAGCCCACAATATTACACACAAGAGGGTAGTGTCCAAAAACAAAACAAAATAAACTGCAAGAATTTGGAATTCAAAATGTGTTGACATATAACATGGCAAAGTGCTGAATTTAGTTAAGAAGTTTTTTAAAATGCTGTAACAAGATTAGCAGAATATACACCGGAAATGTCATTTGGTTCTCGGAAATAAAACTGGGAAGTACAGCAGTGAGAACTGCCATTCTTCTGCCACAGTCAACTTGCCTAGAATGAGCCTGAGATCTTGACCATTGCTTTTGTGTGACTTCAGGTCATTCCCAACTTACGTCAATCCTAAGGTGAACATGTCTTGTCAAGATGCATTCAGAGGGGGTTTGCTTTGCCCTCCTCTGCGGCAAGGTCACCCAGTGGCTTTCTATAGCCAAGTGGCAATTTGAATCCTGATCTCCAGAATCATATGCTCAAACCACTACGCCATGCTGACTCTCTCTCTCTCTCTTTTTCTCTCTCTCGATCATACAATGATAATTTGAGGTCTTTAACATGTAAAGGAGAGATTCCCAAATTTTGGTCCTCTAGATGTCTGACTCAGGGAGCTGGGGATGGGAAGCTCTGGACCTCCGAACATGGTATTTTAGTTAGCCACAGCCATTCACAGTGGGCAGCACTAGAAGAAATTTGTCAGTCACCTCCTCGGTCAACATGAGGAAGCTTAACAGATTCATATTTGAAGGTGGCTAAAAATTTCACTCTAGTCTGAGAAGAATTTATCAACATTCATTAATTTCTGCATCTTCAAGATGAGAAGAACTTGGAATGTTTAACACCTGAGTGTGTAATCCCACATCTGAAGCAATCAGATTAATCCATCTAGATCAGTGGTTTCCAAACTTTGGTCTTCCAGGTGTTTTGGACTTCAACTCCCAGAAGCCCCAGCCAGCTTGGCCAACTGTCAGGAATTCTGGGAGCTAAAGTCCCAAACATCTAGAGGACCAAAGTTTGGGAATCACTGATCAAGACCCAAGACTTTGAGCAGCTGACTCTTAAAAGTTTGGGTTTGTGTCCCAGCATGTTTGTTCTGAATCAGGGTTGCAAACAATGTCATTCTAATTGACTGTGGTTTTTTAACATCTGTAGGGAAGGCAGAGACAACATAGTCCTCTCTGTCTCTGTGCTACTTCAAGATATCTGTCAATTTATGGCAACTCAATGAATCTCATAGGGGTTTTTTATTATTATTTTCAAGGCAAGGAGTACTCAGAAATAGTTTGCCATTGCCTTTCTTTGAAATGTAGCCTACAACTCCTGGTATTTCTTGGCAGTGCCGCATCCAAGTACTAACCAGGGTTGACTGTGGAGTTTATCATATGGGAAGAATTTCTCTCAATTGCGAATGGAGCCAATTTGCAATTAAGTGAATTCGCTAGTTTAGCAAATTTACATGAAATCTGATTGCTTTCGGAATGCATTCAGAATGACTTCCCATTTCCCGAAAATGACCTCCATTGCCCGAAATTAGGTGAGATACTCTGATATGCAATTACGTGAAACCCCATGATTGTGTTCGGAATGACTTCCCATTAACCAAAATTGTGTGAGATACACTCATTTGCAATAACGTGAAACACCTGATTGCGTTCGGATTGCCATCGCATTATACCCCCAAATTCCGTTGTATGATAAACTCCAGTATTTAGCATCCAAAATTAGCTGGGCTCTGATGCCTTCAGGTATTTGGGCAAAGTTTATAAATTAGTACAAATGAGTAAGAAATTTCTATCAGGTCATTTTTGAAGAATTTATCCAAATTGACTAATTGCACCTTCGGGCCAGAAAGAACTGGAGGCCTAAAAAATTCAAATGCAGGAGAAATTGATAGATCTGCTTGTCTGTATTCATATGGAAACTAGAAGGCCCACCACTGACTAGTTGGGCAGCAGTTAGCCTTACCCACTGGTGTATAAAAGGGACTCAACTGGTGTCTGACCTTGTTCAATTATAAATGACTGTGGCATTTATAATTATGGCAATAGTGCCACAAACACGAATATGCAGTATTAGTGCATAACCCTAGGTTACAAATCCATAACTGCAATACAGGATGCCAACAATCATATTCTCGTAAGGGTTAGCCAGCGCTCAAATTAGAAATATGATAAAGGGCAAGTGTGCTGTCTCTTCATACATAAACAATTTGCATGTATTGACAGACAGACAGAGAAAAGGTCAGACATATAGAGCTGGAACTAGGCCTAATTCTAGTCCTAGATCAAGGTTTAGGATGGTCTATACTTCATCAGGCAAGTAGTAGCTGTTTAATAACAAAAGCTGTCACAAGGAGAAATGGCACAGCTGGGAATATTTGGGTACTCTTTGAAGTAGTCCCTGCCTTTTAGCTTAACCTACCTTTCAAAATTGGAAGAGAAAATATGGCTACTACCATTTTCAATGTCTTGAAGAAAAGGCAGGCTATGTAATAAATAAAACTTTCCCTGAGTCAACAGATCAAGAAGAGAGACTGCTAGAACTAGGACCACTTGTGGGAATGGCCAGTAGGTTGCTGGGCTGTTTCTTTGTTGCTTCTGTCCATGACTATCTCTGGTGGACCACTGGAAATCACAAACAGCAGATGACTGAAGAGGACACAGTACAAAGTCAGTCCCATGGTGTGTGTCTATTCCAGATACAAAGTGGGGTGGAACGTAGCTGACACATATAAGGGTGTATCCAGGGGAGAGGCACTCATCTTGACACAAGAGATAGTCAACATTCAACTGAAGCAGGAGCTTAGCTTAGCATTCATGATCAGGGTTGATCCAAGGTATCGCCCTGCTGAGCTGGAATGGAAAATGATGCTGTCCACAACCCCAGTCACGTTAATCGTGTTGAAGGATAGAGTTCCATTAACAAAATAAAAAATCAACAAGCATCTCTCTTTTTCACAGCAAAAGTACTGCCCTTTCATGATCTGCTAAAGTCCAAAAAAGTAACATTTCCAGGCTTTTTAGCCCCATCTATATACCAGCCTCTCTAGCAGGAGATGACTCTTTTTTCACCATGAGTTCCTTAACAAATAGACTGAACTAGGCTAATAACATATTATGACTAGTGTTCTGTGAGTTGGCCCCAATTAGGTAAATCCCATTGACCCCATGTGTTTACTTTTTGCTGTTATTGTTGTATGCCTTCAAGTCATTTCCAACTTATGGTGACCATATGCCAAATCTGTCATGGGTTTTCCTCAGCAAGTTTCTTCAAAGGCGGTTTGCCATTGCCATTCTCTGAGGCTTAGAGAGTGTGACTTGTCCAGGGTCACCCAGTGGGTCCCCATGGCCCAGCAGGGATTCGAACCCTTGTCTCCCTACATTAGTCAGAGCTAAAAAATGTAGGCTTATGTTTTCTTTTTCCTGTTGTAGTAAATATAGCTTGTTGCTAGTCATAGGAGATGTTTTAACATTTAAAAGTAGCCATTTCCTCCTCCCAACACTAAATTGGAATCAACCATGTGTGTATTGTGTGCCTTCAAGTTGTTTCTGACTTATGGTGACTCTAAACCTATAATGGGTTTGTCTTGGCAAGGTTTGTTCAGAGAAGGGAGTTTATCACACAAAGGGAATTAGAAGTATAATCCAATGGCAATCTGAATGCAATCATATGGTTTCGCGTGATTGCGTGAAAACTGATCACACACATTTTCGGGCAAAGGGAAGTCCTTCCGAACGCAATCGTGGGGTTTTGCATGATTGCGTGAGAAACTATCACACACAATTTCGAGCACTGGGAGGCAATTTTGAGCAGTTCTGAACGCAATGCAGTGTCAATACACAATCACGTAAATTGGCTGAACTAGCGAATTTACTCAATTCTGAACTGGCCTCACTTCCATTTCTTTTGAAATTGAGAGAAATTCCTCCCGTGTGATAAACTCCTAGGTTTGCCATTGCCTTTCCCTGTGGCTGAAAGTATGTGACTTACCTAAGGTCACCCAGTGGAATTTTACAGCCAAGTCCATATCCACTGGCCATCAACTTTAACTAAGACACTTATTTCCTTTCAATTCTTTTTTTCCCCTTTAAACTGAAATCAAAACGCAATGGCTTTTTAAGTTGTTTGCTTTCTAGAGTTGCCTCCCAACCTGCCTGGGCAATGTCTTTTGCACCGTGAACTAATTCAGCAAGGAAAGCTTTCTTAACATAGAAGGATAGTGCTGGATCCGCCTAAGAAAAACAGTTCATGTCAAGGTGCTGAAATCTGCTCAGCTTTTCCAAAATATTCAGATACAATCACAATTGGATTCTTTAACTGAGCAGAATATGGACACAATAAAAACTGATGAGATGGGTGGACACAGCTGAAGAACCATTGCAACAGCTGGACAAGAGAAGCAGAACATATTCTCTCCTCATTTTTTTAAAAAAGGGGCAAAAAACTGGGGTTCACCCAGTGAAATTCTGTCTCAAGATGTTCAAAAGATGGTTGCACGTTTTGGCCTTCAAAATTTGCTCAGATGTTTTCATTTGTTTGGTACCAGAATTCCTGGTTCAGAAATTTCTTGAAGTTTGATTCTAAGTAGGTAGGTACAGACAATGAGTGTTGTACAAATGTAATTATACTGTTGTTGTTGTTGTTTACCTTCAAGTCATTTCCGACTTAAGGCGACCCGGTTGTCATGCTTTGAACACATCATGAGAAGGCATGAATCATTGGAAAAAACAATAATGCTAGGAAAGGTAGAGGGAAGTATTATTATTATTATTATTATTATTATTATTAGGGAAGTAGAAAGAGAGGAAGGCCACATGCAAGATGGAGGGACTCTAGTAAGAGATCATGACTATGAGTTTGCAGGAGTTGAGTAGAACGGTGAAGGACAGAGCGTCTTGGAGATGTCTCATCAGCAGGGTCACCATGGGTCGAGATCAGCTCAGGGCAGTTAAAAACAACAAAGAGAGCCCTATATAATGGGGTTTTCTTGACAAGTTTCTTAAAAGGGGGAGTTTCCATGGCCGTCCTCTGAGGCTGAGAGGGTGTGACTTGTCCAGGGTCACACAGTGGGTGTGACCAGTGTCCTAGTCCAACACTCAAATAACTACAATATGCTGGCTCTCTTAATTATGGTTTTAAGCGATCTGCTGTCCTTTCATCATTTTATTGTTAAGAGTATACAAACAAAATGATTCAGGCTTTTCTACCAATAAATAACCATCTACACGGTCTCTAAAATTCAAATGATAAAACCAGAAAATAAAATCTTTTAAGTGCATGCGTGTGAGAGGGATCGAAAATAACTAAGCAGGCATCAAAACTACAGTGGAGATTCTTCTCTCTGCATAAATGGAATCACTCCTAGTAGAAAACTGCGATAGTTGAGCATCTTATTATGCATCTAAAAGCTAATGTCTAAAAGAAGGTAATCTCTGTGGTTGTCTTCTTGCTTCTGTAGGCAAACAATTGACTTCTTTGAAACTACTGAGTAGGTCTGTAGTCCTCATGATTTCATATATATGCTTCAGTATTTGGCTGGGGAACCGACAACAAATACCAGGTGCTGTAGGTTGTATTTCACAGGAAGGAATTGGAAAACCACATGGGATCTTATCCCATTAACAAATAAGTCAGCTTACCTGTTCGGGCTTGAATTCAGGATCTAAAATGCCCCCAGATGTTCTCATACCTAAATCGCTGCCTATCTAGCCAGGATGCCACTATCTGGATGCATCACGGGTCAAAGCCTCACTCAGTCAGAACTTTTTCAAAGTCAGAGAGCTTTGACCCAGGATGCATCCAGGTGGCAGCATCCCACCTAGATAGGCAGCGATTTAGGTATGATAACATCTGGGGACATCCCAGATCCTGAATTCAAGCTGGAAGAGGTAAACCAGTTTATTTGTTAATGGGATAAGCTCCACATCTCTGAGTACTCCGTGCCTAAGAAACCTTATGGTGCAATCATAAGTCGACAGACAACTTGAAGGCACACACACACACACACACACACACATTTGACAGCACTATAAGCCCAAAGCCACAATGCTCAGAAGACAGCACTCTAAATGGCTCTCTGGTACTCTCCTCTGTTGCATCTTAGGCTGCATCCACACTGGAGAAATAATCCAGTTTTACACCACTTTAACTGCCGCAGCTCCACGCTATGGAATTCTGGGAATTGTAGTTTCTTGTGTCATCATACACACATGCACACATGAACACTACTCACAGCTGCCAATCAGCCACACACCCTACATGCCCTTCATTGACACATCTTTCTTGCAATAGAAATAACCATTTTATATTCCCAGAAGCAAGCTCCAGTTCCGTAAAGAGTGGGTTTGGAAAAGAGAATGTAAGGATCATCATACCACATTGGCCAGTTTGTCATGAGACATTTTCACTTGCACTTTGGTTGCTTGATTTTACTTTTAAAATGTCTGGCACTGAACACAAACCCTTCAGGTTATCAACAGCAGGAACCCCTGGCTTCAACACCAATGGATTGGGGATTTTCCTCCTCACCCACCCACTCCAATCTCCTCCTCATCACAGTGATCCTCTACAAAACCTCATGGGACAGAGGATCATTCTGCAAAGACCCTAGAGATGAAGGTCAACAATCCCTGTAGCACACAGAGCTGGAGAATAACAGCATGTTTTTGTTTCTCTGTGCATGGTACTTTTTGTTCCCACACTTCTTTCCCTTTTCTGTTCCTCCCCAAAGGCAACGTTCTTTGCAATGATAACAGGCAGGCGGGGAACCCACCACCACCACCACCACCCTTCTGGGTCTCCCATGGCACGTCTGGCTTTGGCTGGAGGCCCAGGGTGTGTGGAGCAGGTTTGGATAGTGACTCAACACAAACCGCCCTCCGGTTTCCAGGAAAGGGAAGGCTTCCTAAGCGCACCAGCTTCCAGCTACAGCCCAACCACCATGGCTTGGCTGTGACACAGCAGTTGCTCCAGCAGCACCCATCAATCCTGGAGAGTCCTCCAAAAGCCCCAAGTTGGGGGACTCCCCTTTGCAGCTGTTTGAACCGTCACCACAATCCTGAGCAAGAAGAAAGTTTCATCAAGACTTAGGACTCTTTCATACGAGGCTAAATTGGAAGTATAATTTAAGGTCAATTCGAATGTAATCATGGGTTTTACGTTCTTGCGAATTAACTCTTCGCATGCAAATTCGGGCAAGAGGGAAGCCAATTCGAATGCAATCATGGGTTTTACGTTATTGCGAATTAAAGCTTCGCATGCAAATTCGGGCAGGAGGGGGTTATTTTTGGGTAATGGGAAGTAATTCTGAACGGAGCAGGGGTTCTTCCGAACGGAGCAGGGGTTCATGTAAATTCGCTAAACTAGCGAATTTACATGAATCCGCATTGGCTCCATTCGAAGTTGGGAGAAATTCCTCCCATTTGAAAGAGTAGTAAGTCCTCCCTGCTAAAGTGGTTTAGCACTTTAAAGTGGTTTAGCACTCATGGGCTATTCAGATGGTGAAAATAATCCCGGTAGATGGGAAGTTCAAATGCATTTGATTCAGTTGGGAAGGGTTGCCAAAAAACAACAACACTTAAGCCAGGATAATCAATCTTGGGGTTGGGTGTTTTGTTTTGTTTTGTTTCTTAGTTTTCCTTTAAAATTCGCATTGTTGGCTCTGAGAATAACTAATGTGAACAGACCCAGGATGAACCAGGATAAAACTCTGCATGCCTTGAACACGTTTCAAATACATCCACATAGTCGAATCCATCCTTATTCACAGTGCTGACACGTCTGAACAACAGAATTTACAGAGATGCATTTCCAATAAAAAACAATTAATGCGAGCAACAAATCGGGAATGCATGAGAGACTCTCATAGTTGTGCTAAAAAAAAAAAAAAATTCTAAATGACTTTCCCTTTGTAAACACCCCCTCCCTCTTGTTTGTCCACCAGTTGGAGAAAAGCAATGGGCATCTAGCAAACCACAGGAGTTTTATTGAGAACACAGACAAAAGGAACAAGTCCTCACTTTTGGGAGGCAGAGCAGAGCTTGGACATGTTAATGGTTTTCTGGATACCCAATATTCTGTGATACCCAATATCATGGCAGCCAGCATGGCTAGGGGATTCTGAGCATTGTGGTTTTTGAGGGGGAAAAAGCATTGCCAAATTCAAGACTGAGCCTGGAAGCAACAGATATGCCCCTACCAGATTCAGTGCAGAGGGAATGACAGTTTAACTCTGCCACTGTTCTTTTGTTTTTTTCTGTCATCTAGGCTGAAATATTCACATGCAGAGCTGGTGACTGAACTTGGGGGGAAAGCGATGATGGGGAAAATGCTTCAAACCAGACATCAAGCACGTGGAGCAGAAAGCTTGGAGCACTGGTTTTCAAATTTTACACCTCCCCAACTCCCAGAAGTTCCAAACCAGCTTGTTCAGCAGTCAGGAATTCTGGGGAGCACCAAAGTTTGGGAACCACTGGCTTAGAGGAGCCCCTTCCCATCCAAATTGGTGTCCTGTGGGGGGGGGGGTCCTCCTGTGAACCAGCCTCTCTATAGGGCTGCCCCTGATCAGACCTTCCCTGCTGCCCCATCCACACACCCTCTTTCTCTTGAGGTTATTCCAGAAAGTAGCCATGCTGGGGGCACAGACTTAAGAGTTCCATTTTGACCGCTCCCCCCTGAAGACTCCATCTGTTGGAACATTGACCAGACATGAAGGCAGACCTGCAGCTGAAGGGACTATGCTGTTTTCCTCTCCATCCCTTCATGGACCCTCCATCACTCACCTCTGAAAGTCAAGAGCAACCCCCTAGCATCACACAACCCATCCCAAATGGCTTTCGTTCCCAGTTTTGGTGGTGCTTTCTGGACAAAGCATTCTCCCAGCCCCTTGCATGGGCTCAGTCCCCATGGGTGGTGGTCTCTTTGTGGAGGGGGACTGGAGAAGAAGGAAAGATGGAGGCCACAGTCACATGGTGAGACAGTATCTTCTTCATCACCGTGGCTCTCCTGCCTCCAACACAGTGACAGGCTCTGCCGTCACCTGCTCCAGTTTTATGGGTGCAGGTGGCGAGGGAGTCCTTGGGGTCCCAT
The DNA here is from genome assembly GCA_034509955.1 of Urosaurus nigricauda. NCBI lineage: Eukaryota > Metazoa > Chordata > Lepidosauria > Squamata > Phrynosomatidae > Urosaurus > Urosaurus nigricauda. The sequence continues at coordinate 137,878,067 of JAOEGL010000002.1, forward strand.
TGCAGGGAGCCTCTGCATCGGGAGGCTCTCCTCCCCCAGCCAGCCTGGCTTGGTCACTCAGCAACTTGACCAAGAAGTTGATGTATTTCATGGCCAGGCGGAGAATCTCATTCTTGCTCAACTTCTTGTCAGGGGGATGAGTGGGGATGAGTTTCCGAAGCTCGGCAAAGGCCCCGTTCACGTTCTGCTGCCGCCAACGCTCCCGGCTGTTGGTGAAGACCCGGCGTGCCACCTTCTGAGGCTGAAGACCTAGACAGATAAGTGGAGAAGGGTTGGTGGGTAACATGCATGGGCAAGGAGATCATGTCAATCATACCGATCACAGAACAGATGCAAAAGGTATGTCTAGCCTGGCTAGATCTCAGGGAACTGAACCCTTCCTTCTTTTCCTGGACATGTCCTACATTTTAATCTTCTGTCCAGGAGGAATTCCAAAATGCTCCATTTTGAGCATGTCTAAGAAACCCATTGAATAGCACTAAGTTTGCTGTTCCCCTTCAAGAAATTGGTCTACTTGGCAGCCTGTACTTGCTGCAAATAGGTGGATAGGATGGATCCTTCTACAGTACCTTTTCCCTCTCAGAGCAGCAGAAGGCAAAACCCAGAGCACAGGGCATGTTTATTTCTTGGAGGGGAAAAAGACAGCAGATGTGTTAGGCAATAGGCTGCTCGAGGACACAATGCGAATTTGAAAGGGGTTTTCCCTCTTAATTTCAGCTCAATGAACAAATGAAAGGAATAATTTAAATATAGAACCAGTCAAGGGTTTGTTGCTAGTAAAGTACAGTTTTAACTATTTGCCTTGCTCAGAGTTCTACAAATATATTGCAAACCAACAAGGCATTTTAATAGATAGGTTCATAAGAAAAATACAGCTCAGTGCATAATAAAATACAGCATAATTAATAGAGCTCTTCAGAAATCCTATGCAATGAATTTAAATTTATATAAGTAGTTTTATCTTTCATTTTTCAATGCCCTACATTTTTCTTCAATGTCCTACATTTCGTAGTGCTTTGTCCTTCTTTGTGGTTATAACATCTGGTCACCATGACTTTCCTCTGGTCTTCAGAATAAGGGGGAGGAATCTGAGTGAGGACGCTGTCTTGAAAAATGTGCATCTGTGTGTATGTCTATGTCTTCATTTCTCATTTGTTAAGACATAGCATCTTTTATTTGAATGGCATATTGTATGCAACTGTGTTTAATGCTTAAGGTATCTTGCTTTATGACATCTCCATGGCCTTCTCCTAGTGACATCATAAGGGGGGGGGTCATCTTTAGATCTCAGGTTCGGACCTTGAAATCTTAGGGCCTGAGAATAGCATCTTCATCCAGCAGCAACCCTAGGTTTGACTCAACTCAGCTAAGCTGGTGTGTGCAGTCTTGGGGAAGTCACTCTGCTCAGACTCAGTCCCCACTTCCATCAAATGGGCAGCTTTTCTCCAGCCTGGGCTTGAAGCACTAGACTCTTGACCCTACAGTCACTCACCCTCGGTAATGTCCTGTTCATAATGGCTTGGCCTGCGCTTGAGACGATTGTTAGGAAAGAGGCCGAATGGTCCAGAGCTGCTAATATAGATGCTAGAAGGAGAGAAGAGCAGAGACACCCATTGAAAAGTATGCCCATTTAATCTGTCTTTTGATCGGCTGTGTTCAAGTGGCCAAACAGACCAGGTCAGAGAATCAGACCAAATACATTCTTGCTATACTTTTCAGAGAACGGGAGGAAAAGAGGTCTTATTTCATAGCAAAGAACCAGAGTGGTATAGTGGTCGGAGTGTTGGACTAGAACTCTGGAGAGCTGGGTTCGAATCCCAGCTCGACCATGTAAACCACTGGGTGGCCTTGGGCTAGTCTCACATCTTTCAGCTTCAGAGGAAGGCGATGGCAAACCTCCTCTGAACAAATCCTGCCAAGAAAACCTCATGATAGGTTCCCCTTAGGGCCACCATAAGTTGGAAACAACTTGAAGGCACACAGCAACAAATTTCATGGCATATATTGAGGCCTGTATAAGTGAGTGAGTGAAGGGGTGCTTCCCCCACAACCTTTTTCAGAGCTTGAAAAAAATTACAGTCAGCGCTCTGTATTCATGGATTCTTTATCCACAGATTCAACCATCCATGGCTTGAAAATATTACAAAAATATACACATTCCAAAAAGCAAACCTTGATCTTGTTATTTTATATAAGGGACACCATTTTATGACGCAATTGCATTTAATGGGGCTTGAGCATCCACGGATTTTGGCATCCATGGGTGGTCCTGGAACTAAACCACAGAGGATACCAAGAGCCCACTCTATGTTATTGCATTGCAAGAGTCCCCCAACCAAGATGACCACTGAAGGATGCTTGGAAATGGTAGTCCACCAAATAAATTTTCTATGCTGTTTCTCTCTTCTAGCAGCCCCAGAACAAGTATGGTTGCATGAAAGTGGTACAGTGGGCCCTTGCTATCTGCTGGGGTTTGGTTCCAAGACCCTCCATGTATAACAAAATCTGTGTATGTTCAAGTCCCATTAAATATAATGGCATAACAAAATGGTGCCCCATATATAAAATGGAAAATCAAAGTTTGCTATTTGGAATTTATACTTTTGGGGAATATTTTCAAGCTGCGTGTGCTCAAATCCGTGGATAAAAAGTCCGTGGATAAGGAAGGCCAACTGGTATTTGCTCCTCACCTACTCCACAGCCACAGGAAGTCATTCATAGGATTCAGCTACCCAGTTCATGGACAGGTTTTCATTTCTGATTCTTTCTTCCTCGTTCAGTCACATCCCTTGAGCTTCATTGGATATGTCACGTGTGCCACTGTCCCCCTCACCCCATCCAACACAATGATGCACACCCATCACCCCAACCTCAGTTGGCTCAAAACTAGAGTCTGGCAAAACGCGTAGAATTTTCTTTTGTTTTGTTCTGTTTTAGCTTTCAAGCTCAAAACATTTAGATATACATTCTAAAAAAGATATTTTTAAAAAAAACAGAAAAAAGAGGGAGGAAACCATTAAACCAATGTACACTCATCCTTCGACGTTTGCGGCTTTGCCTTTTTCAGATTTGATTATTCATGGATTTTATTAATATGTTCTCTCTAGGAATATCTAGGTCCTCCAGTGCAACTCTATGGTCAACTTTAACAAAAGGTAGCACGGAAGGACCTAGAGTTTCCTGGAGAGAACACTCCAATAGGCATTTGTAGCCCCTCCAGCACAATTCTGTAGTCAGTGTCTGGCGTATATTTACCACAGAGTTGCACTGGAGGACCTAGAAATTCCTAGTGAGTGTTCTCTCAGGTAAAAACATAATGTTTTTGTTATTTGAAGTTTTTCCACCTTCACGGGGGTCCTGCGACCCTAACCCCAGCGAATGTGGAGGGATGAGTGTATTAAACCAAGTAATAGTCCATTCTAGTTCTAACGTAATTTCTAACTTTTCATAACCCCTTTCTATACTACAGTAATATAAGTCATGTTTCTTAGCTATTTATTTATCTATAAGTCATAGATATCTATAAGTCAAAAGCATTTCTCATAATCTACAGTAAAATTCCAAAAAAGTTCTTAAACATCTAATTCATAAAATATATCACTCATATGAAAGAGCAAATAATGAAATTCATATTTGATATCGTTAGACTACTTTAAATGTCTCTGTATGTCTATTACTTGAACGATTGACAAAATTCAAATATATTGCAAAGTTCATTGAATTTGGAGGGGCAGGAGGACTGTAGGCATGACCAGTGGGGGATTGTGGGAGCTGCAATCTAAAAGCCATGTTTCCATGCCCCTGTCGAAAGAAGCCACTCTCCCATTTCCACAGACAGTGGTGGAGAGATGCTCCAGTACCACCCAGCGTGTGTCCACACTGTACAAATAATGCAGTTTTTTGACACCACTAGAAGTGCAAAAGCTCAATCTTATGGATTCCTGGAACTTATAGTTTTACTATAAGCCTTTAGCCTTCTCTGCCAAAGCATGCCTCAGTAAACCACAAATCCCAGGAACCTGCAGGAAGGAGCCACAGCAGTTAAAGTGGTATCAAATCTGCATTGATTCTGCAGTGAAGATGCAGATTACCGCACTGCACTCTTATAGTGCTACTATTCCACTTTAACTGCTCGGGTTGCCTCCTGTTGCATTCTGAGATTTGCAGTTTAGGGAGGGGTATTTAAAATTCTCAGTCAGAAAGCTCTTATGCCTCACCGAACTCCAAACCCCAAAATGCAACAGAAGGCAGTCAGAGCAGTAAAAGTGGAATAGCAGCACCATAAGAGTGTAGTGTGGTAATGTGGTCAGTCTCTGAGGAGCTCATGCATACTGCCTCTATCATAGAAGTTTATCACATGGGAGGAATTTCTCTCAATTGCGAATGGAGCCAATTCGCAATTACGTGAATTCGCTAGTTTAGCGAATTTACGTGAAATCTGATTGCGTTCAGAATGTGTTCATAATGACTTCCCATTTCCTGAAAATGACTCCCCATTGCCCAAAATTGCGTGAGATACTCTAATACACAATTACGTGAAACCCCATGATTGCGTTCAGAATGACTTCCCATTGCCCGAAATTGCGTGAGATGCCTCATACGCAAGAACGTGAAACCCCATGATTGCGTTTGGATTGCCATTGCATTATACCCCCAAATTCTGTCGTATGATAAACTCCATAGCTGTGTTAACCTGGAAAACCAGTCTGCAAAAGGGATCTTGCCTCACCTTTGAAATGAAATGAAATAAAGAAGTTGGTAGCAGAAGCTTTGTAGACTTGAACCTACTCCCTCAGATGCATTTGGTCGAGTGGAAAGCCCAAGGTTGTTGCCTCAAGTCTCTCAGGGTGCATCTGCACTGTAGAAATAAGGCAGCTTGACACCATTTTAAGTGCTGCAGCTCCATCTTATGGAATCCTGGGATCTGTACTTTTACAAACACGTTAGCCTTCTCTCTCAAAGAATGCTGGTGCCTCATAAGAGTACAAATGCTAGGATTCTGTATGATGGAACCATGGCAGTTAAAATGGTGTCAAACTGCCTTATTTCTACAGCGTAGATGCACCCTGAGAGTCATTGCTCCAAAATGAAGGTGGATAACTGGAGCACCATCTGATGCAGAGGCACAGTGGAGGACTTCCTCAGAGAGCATGGCATTGTGCATCTCCCCCACAACTGATTATGGGTACTCCGGACTATGTCCTAAGGCAGGAAAGACCTAAACAAAGTGAACATTTGGAGGCATGAAGTATTATCCAAAATCCACAAAACACTGATACCTTTCTTGGACCAACCAAAATGCACATGATACATGTTGCAAGTTTTTAAAGCTCTGCTGGCTTCTTTTTCAGGCAAAGACGTTAAAAATGATATGGGGGGGGGGGGGTTGATGATGTTAGTCATAGCCCTGCATTTGGTCAAGATGTTGCAGATATTGTACTCAGCTCAGACGTTATGGAAGTGTATTCATGCAGGTGGCCAGATGGCAGAGGAGCAACAACTACAACATCATGGCCAGATGCAGGGCTATGACTAACATCATCAATTTTCTTTTCTTTCTTTCTCCTGTATGATTTTTAACACTTTTGCCTGATGAAGAAGCCAGTGGAGTTTCAAAAAAGTGTGCAACAGGTATAATGTGCATTTCGGTTCTTCCAAGAAAAGTGTCACTGTCTTGTGGAGTTTGGATAATACTGTACATTGCTATATGGCCAACACAGCTGAACACTAAATATATTGTTTGGAGGGGTGCGTAGGATGAAATGTGCCTCCCTTTTGACTTCAAAATAGCATGCCCCATTTTGGTTGGCCCAAGAAAAGTATCACTGTTTTGTGGATTTTGTACTTCATCACACACCAGCACTCTATTTTGCCTGAAAATCCCACCTGTAGCCGGTAGAGGTCAGGGCAAAGCTTTGCTGGGATTGCCCAGCAGAAGAAAATACACATTGGGGCAAGGGGAACCCAAGAGAAGCTTCCCCAAGCCCTTATTGCCACTACATAATAAACCGGTTTTCAAAACAATCTGAACTAGTTTAAATGGTCACTGTTCACACTTGCGCCAAATTTCTGGCAAGGTTTGCAGAGGGGACACAGCACTAAACCCATTTAAACCAGTTCTTCCGGATCCATGGCATTCCCTGCTTCTTTTTGAAAATAATCGATTCAGTGCAAGCATGACCCTGCTGTCTATTTGATTCGATTCCTGTGGCACAATCACCCCTCTAAGGTGACTCCCTATTGAATCGATCCATTGTGAATTAATTCATGCAAAGTGAATTAAAGTGAAATGGGTAGGTTCCATCACGGCTCGAATAATGTGAACGTCTATTCAGCGATAAATCGTTTCATCGATTCAACTCACAAAACAATTTATTTTGTAGTGGGAATGAGGCCCAAATCTGCAGAATCTGGCAGAGTTAATTGTTTTAGACCAGACCCAGACCAGATTTTAAACCAGACTAAATCCCAGAATTGGGAGGATTCTGGGATTTGCAGTCCAAACTCCCCTAACTGTGCCAAGATCTGTGTTACGTTAGTTTTTTCTTTTAATCTTACTGCTCTATTTCCTTTAGGCACAGTAGATATTTCTGGTGGATAAGGGACTCACGGAGGATCCTACTAGAGATGAGAGCCAGTGTGGCGGAATGGCTTGTACATTGGACTGAGACTCTTGAAACCATGATAGCAATAGCAATAGCAAGCACATTTCTATACTGCTTATCAGTGCATTTAAGCACTCCCGGTTTACAACATGTAAGCTAATTGACCCCAACAAGCTGGATATTCATTTTAGTGACCAATGGAAAGATGCCAGGCTATGTCAACCCTGAGCCCCTGGCTGGTATTGAACAACCTTGTGGTTTGTGAGTAAGTGGCTGCAGTACAGAGCATTTCACCACTGTGCCACTGGATTTTATTCCCAACTCAGGCATGAAACCCACAGGCTGCAAATTGTGTTCAAAGTGCAAAACTAGTTGTATTTAGTTAACTTGGGGAGGAGGAGGGGAGGGGTAGAATCTTCACCCTCCGACTAGACTGAGGCAAAAGCAAACTGCTGCAGCCTCTCCTAACTTGTCTGTTCTTTCTCACTGATGGTGTTTACCATCTTGACCATACTCTAATGTTGTTTGGTCACACACGTTTCACTTTTCATCTGGAAGGTATGGTGTGGCATAGTTGTTTGAGTGTTGGACTACAACTCTGGAGGCCAAAGTTCGATTCCCAACTCAGCTGCGAAAGCCACTGCATAACCTTGAGCAAGTCATGCTCTCTCAGCCTCTGGAGAAGGCAATGGCAAACCTCCTCTGAAAAACAGCTTCCCCAGGAAACCCCATGATCAAGTCACCTTAGGGCCACCGTAAGTCAGAAATGACCTGATGGCATGCAACAACAACAACAGGAATAAGAGTGTATATTTCTAGTGGATGAAATGTGGAGGGAAGGTCAAATTTCTAGCATGGCAAAGAGTGAGGCATTGAAAATCCTTCTCACTCAAAACTCTTCTATTTGTTGTGTTGGCATTCCCTTGGGAAATGCGCCTGTCCCCTTTTCTTTGCATATCTAAACTTTGCCTGTATTTCTAGATGCTCAACTGATGTTTTATGTTACTGCAACGCTAGGTAAACATCTAGTGGAGGAAAATCCACAGGAAAGGTGGAATTATTTCGGAGATGATGCCCTCATTTTGTCCCCTCGTGGCCCTTCCCTCCCCAGACTATGCACCACTTCCAAACATAATGGCTGCCTTGCCTCCCAAACCAGTCCTTAGGTCCTCTGAGGGTCATTGGCTTCAGTCAGCCAGGACCAGGCTGGTAACTGTTAACTGGAGGACTTTTTTAAAGATGTGGATTGACATGCCAGAAGAGATTCCATCTGCATTTCAAACAGTCTCTTCCAGCAGGCCTATCCAGATGGTTTTTAGATTAACGTGTTTTTACATTATTATTGGTTGTTTCTTAATATGTATGTTTGTTATGCTCTTGTAACTTACTGTATATACTCATGCATAAGTCTAGAAATTTAGGTCAAAAAATTGACCCAAAAAACCTGAGTCGACTTATCCACGGGTCAATGTAAGTACTGCATCTTAGCTCTTATTTAAAAGAAGGAGCCATCCCCTGATGAAAAGCAAGAGTATAATCTATCCTGGAAGCAATGACCACCTTTACTCTCTCATCCATCCAGTCTTAAGAATAAGCACAAAGAGTTATGTCTGATGGACTTTTGGAAGTCATTTGACATTGTTTTGCTTTGCTTCATCCTTTAGATCCTTTCATATATGCCCCTAAATTTTACCCTTGACTTATCCACGGGTCATAGCAAAATCCATAATTTTGGCCTTAAAACTTGCCCTCAACTTACACATGAGGTCGACTTATTGTCAAGTATATACGGTGTTATATATTTTATTTGGTGTTCATGTGTTTAACAACCAACAAACTTTCCCAGAATTCCATAGCCTTGAGCCATGGCAGTTAAGGCGATATCAGACCAGATTATTTCTGCACTGTGGATGTAGCTTAGGATCAGATTTTTAGGAGTTTGTTTACCACTTCTAGACTAGTAGTAGCCTTCATGCCAATTTAAAAAAAAAAAATTCTTGCAGTGTATTGGTCCACCTTCATTTAAGCTAGATTGGTGTGGTTTGAAAATGAAAACAACAAAGCCACACCAGTCCTTTTGTAGCACAGTGTGTGTGTCTGTGTTTCCCCCTTGAACTCGTTTTATTTCCAGAAGATATTTTCTAAAATCTAAAAATAGTCTTCCCACCCTCCACACAAATAATGATAGCTATAATTAGAGTTACATTTAATCACCTCTTCTCCCAATTTTGTTGCTGCCATCACTGTTGTTGGCTTGCATAAAATCAGGAAGCAGAAGCAGAAGCACAAAAGTTCCAGAAATATTGAAGCCATGACAGACTCAAAATTGGAAAAAACGAAAATATGTGATATTAATACCCCTTATAGGCGGCATGCCAGTTTGTCACTTTAGCAACATAAAATGCATTATATCTTTATTATTATTATTATTTGGCCATTTTCAAGCAATTTTTGTCCCAAATCACATACAAAACCCTACAAATGTATGAAAACATATAAAAATATGACATGCCCTGTACTTCCCTTAAAAACCTTCATTTTCCTCTGCATTTTCAAAACGGAAAAAGGGATGGTGGGAGCAACAGTGGAGGTACATCTAGCTATGTTCTTGGAGCTGGATGCACAACAGTGCCATCATCCTCACTCTAGGACCACAACAAACTACAGTTCCCAGAATTCCACAGCATTGAGCCGTGGCAGTCAAAGTGGTGTCAAACAGGATTACTTCTGCAGTGTGGATGCAGCTGAGGTTACCAGGACTCAGGCTTTGACCTGATATTGGGGAGTTTTACCCTCCTCCATCCGGAGATCTTTTCTGTGAATGAGGAGTAAAATCTCAGTGTTGCAGAATGCCAAAGGTGGAGCAATGAACCTCTGCCAGATTGTAGCCTGAATATTGAAAGAGATATCTAAGGTGTTGAAGAAACACTGGTAATAGAGTTGAGCACCTTGGATAGCTCCTCCAGAATTCAAAGTAAAATGCACTGAGGATTCACCGCTCCACTGACATGGGGTCACAGGCTGCCTCTGCCTGGGTTCAATGGGGTGCCGGACTGTTTTTTTATTGGCTTTATCCAGGGCAGTGGTTTTCAAGCTATCCGATACAGGCAACAACTGCTTTCCAAGATGCCAGGGAATGGCTCTAATTTATGACCATTGGGTTCCATTACAGTGGGGCCTGCACATTCACTGGGGTTAGGCATGCAGGACCCCCATGAAAGTGGAAAAACCACAAATATTATTTTAAAAAAAATTTTTTTTAACCTGAGGGAACATCTCTTTAGGAATCTCTAGGTCTTCTTGCGCAACTCTACGGCAATCGTCTGCCATAGGTTGACCATAGAATCACTCTGGAGGACCCAGAGATTCCTAGAGAAGTGTTTTCTTGAGGTCCTCCAGCATGACTCTACAATCAGCTTCCAGAAGAGTCACACTGGATGACCTAGAAATTCCTAGAGAGAACATATTAATCAAATCCGTGAATAATCATATCCTCAAAAGTCAAAGCCACAAATGTGGAGGGCCAACTGTAGCTCCTTTCTTTCCTTATTGGTTTCAAATATATAAAAAGTTTAACATGCCAAATACAAATTCTACCTGTTAATCTACTTTTCTTTACATCTGTTTTATCCAGTACTACAATGAGTGAAAAGAAAACTGCAACTCTAAAGATATGTGGATATTGTGAATTATTGACCATACAATTTCTGACTTTATGCTTACAGTGGTCCTTCCACATTCACTGGGGTTAGTGGTGGAGGACTGCCATGAATGTGGAAAAAATGCAAATAAAAAAACACTATTCTTTTTACTTGAAAGAATACCTCTCTAGGAATCTCCAGGTCCTCTAGTACAACTCTATGGTCAAGGTCTGCCAGAATTTGATCATGGAATCATGCTGGAGGACCTATAAATGCCTAGAGAAATGTTTTCTCCATGAATGTCTAAGTTCTGCAGCACAACTCTATGGTCAATTTCTGGCAGAGTTTCCCTGGAGGATATTGAGAAATTAATCAAAACCGCAAATAATCAAATTCTCAAAAGTCAAAGTTGCAAATGTGGAGGGCTGCCTGGGTTTATGTGTTAACTTAACATTTGACACCTTACATATCCAATGCAACATATTTGATCTGACTTTCCTATTATCCCTCCCATAATTATATTTGTGACCACTCATAATTATATATAATTTGGACTTGACCCCCAACTTTGAGCAACACTGATCTAGAATTGTCTCTGCTACTAAGCCTATTGCCTTTTCCTCCTGCCCAGGAGGCTCCACTCCTAAGCCCCAAACTCTGCCTGCTCATTTCCAAAGGCCATTGCATGTCTCTGCAAGGTTCCACCAGGGTCCAAAAGTCCTGGCCCATGGCTTCTTGACTCCCAGATAGGATGGCTTGACTCCCATGTGCCTTACAGCAAATTCATAGCTTGGGAAAGTTACAGAACTTGGGATGGAAGCCCCAAAAGTCCACCAACATGCAGGACTGCTGACCTTGCTGGATGCGGGATTCTGGAGATTATCATCCAATTATGTAACCTATCCATGATCTGGCCTCTCCATTACAGAAGAGAATCCATGGTTTGAAGGGCTGTCCAGCCAAGGTCTAAAACTGGTGTCTTTCAGATGAGGCTAAAGAAGTGTGAATTCTAATAATATATCTCCATGGGTTTTGCTAAGGATTGCCAGTTGTTATCACCTCCAAATTTACTCATTGCATTATTTTGGGAGGGGGGTTGCTGTTGGTGGTGTTTATTAAACCTATATAAGGGCTTTTCCGAAGGTTTTTTAAACAACAAGAGCACAACATGATTTGCTGAAGTAGTTCCATGGTTTGAAGAGCAAATTTTCTCTTTTTATTTTTAAAGCATTATACAGCTGTAGTGGGAAAATGCCATTTCACTGGTTCACTGATGCACTATTGCACTATAATGCTTTTTTTAAAAAGCAAAGGAAAGGAAGGATAAGAAGAAAAGAGAACATATTGTTTTGAAGTATCTTGGAATTAAAATGAAACCCACCATACAATGGCAATACAATACTGCAGCTGGTGTTAGGAATTGCCAGAACATAGTCCAGGACAACAGAAACATCATTTCTATATATATATTTTTAAAACCCCAAGAAGTAGAGCAACAAATACAGCAAACTCTTTATGCATTTGCCCTATCTGGAGTCCTTAAATAAAGACCTGTAAGAAGGCAGAGCCAAGGGTTCAATTCCCAGGTCACCCATGAAAATCACTGGGTGCCCTTGGCTAAGTCATATATTTTCAGCCTCAGGGGAGGGTAACGACAAACCTCCTCTGAACAAATCTTGGCTCTGATAAGGGTTGCCATAAGCTGGAAACAACTTGAAGGCACACAACAACAACAGCAACAGTCTGAGCAAACACTCTAGTGAGATGTAGCTCTCTTTGATTTGTGTTCAGGTTGAGTCTCCCTTATCCAGAATCACAAAATCTGAAATATTCCCAAAACAATGACACCATTGCTTTCTGATTGTTCATTGTACACAAACTTTGGTCCATGCAAACAATTATTTAAAATATTGTACAAAATCAACTTCAGGCTATGTGTATAAGGTGTATATGAAACATAAATGAATTTTGTGTTTAGACTTGGGCCTCATCTCTATGATATCTCCTTATGTATTTATATGAAAATACCAGTATACCAAAATAAAAATAAAAATAAATCTGAAATCCAAAACACCTCTGGTCACAAACATTTCGGATAAGGGAGACTGAATTTGTAATGATTTCTAAAGTTCCACCTGTGCACAAATCTTAAATTTAAATTTAAAATCTGAATCTGTGTCCTCCTTTTTTTCACCCTGCTCCTAAGCTGACCTCCACACACACAAACCCAGAAGCAGACATTGTGAGACTCTGAAGACCTGTGGCAACTTAAAGGTCAAGGAAAGCAGGAATCCTCAGAAGGGTTGTGTTGCTGGTTAAGCTGGTTAAGCTTGCTATCACCAACAACTTGAATCCTATTTGGAAAAGTTGCCTTTTCCGAAGTTGTAACTATCTTAGAAAACAAAAAAATAGCTTAGCGTTTCTCAACCTTTGGCCCTCTAAAAGGGGTTGAACACTGCTCTCAGAATCTGTGGTGGTTGGACCTTGACTCCCAGAATCCATGACTGCTTTTCGGTAGCAATGTCCACCAATTTCTGGAGGGCCAACCATTGAGAACACTTCCTTCTAGTGTTGGCGCTGGCAGGTCATGAAAACAAATCCTTCAGCATTTCTTCCCATTCCCATCCACTGCTCAAATCAAGCCATCCTCCCTCAGCACTTACCTGTTGAGGAAGGGAAGGGGCTGATATGACGGGGTCAAGAGAGGACTCCTTACTCCAGCGAGGGTCAGAGGGGGTGGAGGAGGACCCGGTGGCATTGCTGAGAGTTGCAAAAAGCTGGGAATGGGGTGCAATGCGGTGAGCTGGGTGGTGGGCACCTCAGCATGGTTGGGGGGCTTGCTGTAGCCCAGACTGATGACAGGAATGTTGGGAGGTAGAGGTGCTGGAGAAGTCTCAGATGGAGGGCTCCCTTTGGCTTGAGGGGAGGATGATATTGGGCTAGAGTTAGACGGTGGGGTGGCCTCTACCTCCTCTTCGCCACTGGCTGGAGAGCAGAGGGGTGCTGGGGAAGAAGGTGGGAGAGGCTCCTGGGGCTCAGGGTCAACAGGTGGCTGGGGGCTCTTCAGCTTCTCCATCATTTTGGCACTGCCTCTCATCTGTGGGGAGAACAGAAGCATGGTGAGGTCCTGAAAATACAAATTCTGTTTCATATACCAGGGAATCCAAGATGGGAAGGGTACGTCTGCGATGCACAGTTACAACCATTTGGTGTCTCTTTAACAATTGCAGTCCCAGCCTACAAAACCTTGGGATTCGTAGTTTGGTGAGGTACTTGGATATTGTGCTAGAGAACTCCACTGTAGTCCCCTGAAGCACAAGAGCTCTCTAACAGAGAATTCCAAGTACCTTCCCAAATTACAAACCTCGGGATTCCATAGGATGGAGCCATGGCTGTCTCAAACTGTTATAACTGCATAGTATAAATTCACACAAAGAGTCAGGAAGAGCAAAAGTGTGGAAATCCAGAACAGAGCCTTTGCTGTGAGGTGTAGTAGCATCACCACATATAAAAGGCGATTCATCTATTGTCTGGAGCAAAGCAGGAGAAGCCCCTTGAGAAATTCTACCAAGAGCAGCACCTGTCACCCACTGTTAACCTGAATCTGAATCAGTCCACAGGCCAGAATCACTTTCATGACTGGACCACTATTACCCCAAGATTTAGCCCCCATTCACCCTTTCCTGTTTAATATAAAGTTAAAATTGGTAGGGGTCACCCGAGCAAGACACCACTGCAGATGCCTGGAATCCATGGCAGATTTGGGTCCGTACACATAGGAACTAGCAAAGAAGAAGTTGTAAGGAACCTGCCTTCAGTGAATTTACAACATGGTCCATTTAAGCATGGAGAGACTGAAGGGATTATGGCTAAGGAATGGGATCAGAAGCACATAGGCAGATAAAGGACCTGAGAGCCCTTTATCTAATCCCTTTTTTCTGATGTATTCGCCCCAATCACCCAATGCATTCAGTCCAGTTTCGGACCATTCTTTCCCTACCTGAGAACCATTCTAAAAGCAATTGAACCTTTTCAAACCTTGGTTTTTGGCCTCCAAGACACAATCTGGGTTATATATACAGATAGCAAAACTGCCAGTCTTGGACTAGGTTTAGTAGAATGCAGACATTCTGCTAGTTTACTAAACTAAGCCCCTCAATATACTGGCTAACCCCTGTTCTTCAGCAGCTATTGAGTCTCCTCTGTTTTGGAATTCTCTGTGATTGGACTCAAGATCTATGTCAGACGAGTATTACCATCAGCAATGGCTCATGTCTATTCACTCTCCCATCTTTGACTTTGCTAGATCTTGTGTGCATGTGTGAACTGTGTGTGTGTGTGTGTGTGTGTTGCTTTAATCCCCATTAAAATACAATTTCCATTTGGAAACCCTGCCTCTGGAACTTTGTGTGATTCAGACTTGGTATAGCTGTGTGATTCTAAGACCATCGTTACTTCGGTCGAACTATATTTCTCTTTCGAGTTAATACCATAATTCTCCTAAACCTAGTTTCAGTAGTGAGTGTCCTACCAGGACCCCAGCAATTTGGGTAACACCCCATAGCCATGATTCTGGCCTAGAAGAGGAAGTGTATCAATTCCCATCAGAGATGTTCTGTGTAACATTTGTGATTGTGCATGTGGTGAGTTATTGTGCAGTGAGACACTGGATACTTCCACAATGACTGAAAAGGTATGTAAGTTGGTATAATACAGTGCATGTTATGTTTAGTTTATTCATTAAAATATTTATATCCTGCCCTATGTCTGGAAGTCTGATTGTTGTTGTTTTGTGTCTTCAAGTCATTTCTGGCTTATGGTGATCCTAAGGTGAACCTGCCACAGGATTTTTCTTGTCAAAGATTTGTTCAGAGGGATGATTTGTTCAGAGAAGACTTTACTTGCTTTGAATCTGAGAGTGTATGACTTGCCCAAGGTCAACTAGTGGGTTTCCATGGCCAAGTGGGGATTTGAACCCTGGTCTCCAGAGTCTAGTCCATTGCTCAAAACACTACACCATGCTGGTTCTGTGGTCTTATAATTTCTACAATAAAAACAATTATAAACATTTATAAAACAAACCCACTGAGCAGTGGAGCTTTGAAAGCTTGCATGGTGTATTTTGTGCAATTTGATTGGCCAATAAAGGCACTGCTCTTTTGTGGATTTTGTTGTAGCATGCTGACTGACTCTTTTTTAAATTTATAAAACGATTTTGTGATTCAGACCTACAGCTTGACTTTAAGGCATAAGTCCTTTGACTGATACACAGGGATCAACACCAAACTTCAACATCCATTTTCTGTAGCCAAGTCCTATAATACAAATGTAGCCAAGTCCTATATTAAAAATCAAGACCAAACCCAAATGGTCCTCTCTGCTGTGGCACCTGGGTGACAGACTGCTTTCTCTGGGTGGGTTTCTTAGTGCTGGTTTCTCAGCTGGATTTCACCCCCAAGTTAAATCTGGGCTCTCCACTCAAGCTTTTGAGGTTCAGCAGTCACTGGCCTGTTAGGAGTGTTTTCCTCTTTTTCATTTCATCATATGGAATAGAATAGAATTGTGTATAATTGTTTAATGTTGTGCCTTGAGATCTTCACACTAAGTTCTTAAAAGTGGGATATAAATATTTCAATTAAAAAGAAAAAGGCACAGCCCAACAGACAAAGTATTTTTACAGCTTTCTGATGAAAAGGGATTTATGGAGGAGCTCACATCAAGCATCCTTTACACTAGAATATTATCTCAAAGAATTGTGGTATTTGGCAGGAACAGTCCCAAGCAACATCAGAATGTAGGCAAGATGCAGCTGCGGACAAGTCTACATAGGAACCACCAAACGCAGTGTCCAAACATGAATCAAGGAACACAAGAGACACTGCAGACTGGGTCAGCAAGAAAAATTAGCAGTAACAGAACATGTTGAAAACCATACGGGGCATAAAATGCTATTTGAAAACACTGAAATTCTGGATCATGCCAACACCTGTCAAGTGAGAATGCACAGAGAAGCCATTGAAATCCACAAACACCTACACAACTTCAACAGGAAAGAAGAAATACTGGAAGTAAACAAAGTTTGGATACCAGTCCTGAAAAACACCAGAATCGAGACCCACCAACTGCAAATAACAACCACCCAGGGTCAAATGGAAATTTGCCAAGAAAACCCCATGATAGAGTTGCCATAAGTTGGAAACAACCTGAAGGCACACTACAACAAGAACATCATTAGCAAGAGGCATAACAGAGACACGAAAGTAAAGTGTGGGCCAAGCAACAAACCCATCCCTCTGTCTACTTGGGTACCATTGTTCCTTCCTGCCCACCAAAACGGGGTAATGGTTTTTCTGTTAAAGGCTTGAAGTAGCCAGTGCTCAGAGTCCTGTGATCTGTGCAGAGTTTGGGAAAGTAACTGTGAACTACAGCCTCCTATAGTCTTCCTCCCAACATGTCCAGAGGCTATGCCGGATGGGGATTCTGGGAGCTGCAGTTGAAAAATTAACATTTCCAAGCTCTGGTTCTGTGCCCTGGAAGTGCTACTTGCACTGGATATCAGAGATAAGAAGGTTAGTAGAAAAGGGTGAATGCATGTAGTTTAATAATTTAAAAGCTTTCAAGAAGCTGATGCAAATCCAAACAGTTTTATAGGAGAGGAAAAACTTAACTATTCAGTTGATTCTATATTTCTGTTTGAGTTAGATGACTACACTAAAGCCCTTACAAGACCAAAGCAGATAAGGGAAAGTGGGCGGGAGAGGCGGTGTGGCTATAGTTCATAAATCTAATCTACCCTTGATCAGAGAACCTATCTGGAGAACAACCCACATCGAGTGCATGTACCTCAGCCTGAAGACCAGGGATAGTTTGGGGATTCTGTTGGTATACCGGCCACCCCGTTGCCTAACAGACTCCCTGACCGAGCTGACTCAGCTGGTCTGTGAGTTGCTGTTGGAGTCGCCCAGGCTCCTGGTCTTGGGTGAGTTAAACATTCCCCTCGAGACCAGCCCTTCTGATCTACCTGGAGCAGCTTGGGAGTTCATGGAATCCATGACAGGCATGAAGCTATCCCAAATGGTCAATGGGCCAACCCATTGTGCGGGTCACACACTCAATGGGATCTTCAGTACGGAACGGGAATATCCATGGGCGGAGGTAATTAAAACCTCCGTACTGTCATGGATGGATCACTCTCTGATCAAGATGGAACTCAGAGCTGCACCTTGCCCCTCCAGTGGTGGCGGACCCATTAGAATGGTCCGCCCTCAAAAGCTAATGGAACCAATTGGTTTCCAGAAGGCCCTAGAGGGTTTAATGGTTGGCAATGCCGGTGACCCCATGAAAACCTTGGTGAACACTTGGAACACCGATCTTCCCAAGGCTCTCGACGTTATCGCCCCCGAGCATCCTTTCCAGCCCACTTTGAACCACAAACCCTAGTTCACAGAGGAACTCAGGGAAATGAAGCGGGCTGGACAACGACTAGAGCGCAAGTGGCGAAAGACTCGGTCCTTATCCGACAGAACTCACCATAGGCAGCACCTTTGCACCTATCGGGAAGCATTGCGTGCAGCACAGAAATCCTTCTGTGCTGCACGCATTGCATCTGCAGAGTCCCATTCAGCAGAGCTGTTTAAGATAGTTGGGGAGTTAACGCAGGTTCTCCCTGCATTTAACCCCTTTCTTGACCTGACGACAGCCTGCTGTGATGCATTCAACAACCACTTTGCAGATAAAATCTCTCGGATAAGGGCCGACTTGGACGCCAACATTTCTCCAGTTTCCATAAATGAGGTAACCAGCAACTCCACTACTGTCATTTTGTTGGATGAGTTGCAATCTATAAGTACTGATGACGTGGACAAGCTCCTTGGAAGCGTGAGGAAGACAGCCTGCGCTCTCAATCCATGTCCATCATGGCTGGTCACGCAGGGAGGGGATACATTGAAGATATTCCTTCGGGATGTAGTCAATGCGTCCCTCAGGGAAGGTACTATTCCATCCTGTCTGAAGGAAGTGGCTGTAAAGCCTCTCCTGAAGAAACTTTCCCTTGATCCCCTGGACAGAAACAACTACAGACCAGTTTCCTTGCTGCCGTTTCTCAGCAAGGTGATTGAGAGAGCAGTCACCTCACAACTCCTTGCTGTCTTGGATGAAACTGACTTTCTTGATCCATTTCAAACCAGCTTTTGAGCAGGATATGGAGTTGAGACAGCCATGGTTGCTCTGACAGATGACCTCCGCTTAAGCATTGACAGGGGTAGTGTGACCCTGCTGGTGCTCTTGGATCTCTCAGAGGCCTTTGACACTATAGATCATGCCATCCTTTTGGACCAGTTGGGGAAGATGGGTATCGGAGGCACTGCCTTGCAGTGGTTCCATTCCTTTCTCTCTGACAGGTCCCAAAGGGTGAGGCTCAGGGACAGTTGCTCCTCTAAAATCGAGCTAAATTGTGGCGTCCCTCAGGGCACCATCCTGTCCCCGATGCTATTTAATATTTATATGAAGCCGCTGGGTGAGATCATTCAGAGGCATGGAGCTCAGTGTCATCAGTACGCTGATGACACTCAGATATATTTCTCCATGACTAGATCATCTGCCCAGACCTCAGATGGTGTCTCTCCTCTCAATGACTGTCTCGCAGCGGTAATGGATTGGATGACAGAAAACAGATTGGGGCTAAATCCTGACAAAAGGGAGGTACTGATGGTCACCGGCCCGAAGCCAGGTTGGGGAATACAAGTCCCAGTCCTGGATGGAGTCACACTCTCCTCACAGGACTCTGTTCACAGTCTGGGGGTACTTCTAGACTCATCGCTTCATATGACGTGTCAGGTGAATGCAACAGTCAGAAGTGCCTGTTATCAGCTTCAGCTGATACGCCAGCTGCACCCTTTCCTACATGCGCTGGTTACCTCACGTCTGGATTACTGTAATGCACTCTACATGGGGCTACCCTTGTGCCTAACCCGGAAACTTCAACTGGTTCAAAACATGTCAGCCAGGCTAGTCACTGGAACATTGAGGAGAGAGCATATAACACCAGTGCTTAAATCTCTCCACTGGCTGCCGATCTGTTTCCGGGCACAGTACAAGGTGTTGATTTTGACCTTTAAAGCCCTACATGGCTTGGATCCAACATATCTCAGAGACCATCTCCTCCCATATGAGCCCCCTCACACACTTCGGTCCTCTGGAAGTAACCTGCTTCAGCCTATAAAAACTAGGCTGTCACAGACCTCCCAGAGGGCCTTTTCTGCTATTGCTCCCAGGCTGTGGAATGACCTGCCAGATGAGATGCATCTTATTACAATCTTGGAAGGCTTTTAAAAAGCGACCAAGATGCATCTCTTCTGGCAGGCCTTCCCGAATAGTAACTAATTCTCCCACCGCCCGATGAGTTCTCACCCCCCCCCCTTCTCCCATCTATATCCGGCTGCCTACAATGGACCTTGAAAGGTTATGTATTTTAGATCCGAATTGTTTTAACTATGATTAGTTTAATACTTTTTTAAGGGGAGGGAGGTGGGTATGTTTTGTATAGTCTGGAAGATTTTAACTATATATGTTTTTAGCATGTTGTACCCTGCTCCGATTGCTCACTCAGAGGGGCAGGTTAGAAATAATAATTATTGTTGTTGTTGTTGTTGTTGTTGCTGAAAAATACCATCCATGATCTGTCCCACTCTCCTATTCCCGGTTTTGAGCATTTTTGCAGAGAAAATAACAACTAGGCCCTTGGTATCAACTGAGATTTGTTTCCAAGAGCCCCTGTTGATACAAAACTCTGTGAATGCTCAAGTCCCATTTTATACAATGGTGTAGTAGAATGGTGTCCCTTATATAAAATGGTAAAATCAAGGTTTACTTTTTTGGATGTAAAAAAAAATATTTTCAAGTTGTGGATGACTGAATCTGTGGATGCAGAATCCATGCATTTGGAAGGTGGTGCTGTGCATAAATTTTTGCAGCACCATCTCCCACCCACCTCACTAACCAAGACCCTTCCTTTGCTTTCCTTCTCCCCACTGCCCCTCCCAATTTCATCTTCTTATATTTCCCCCACTTTAAGTTTATTGATTCCTGGTTGGATCCCAGCAAAATACTACAGTTAAGAGCTTCAAACTCTGTTTTCCTGGAACCAATGAGCAATGTCTGGGTATGGTGTCTGGTACAGAACACAGAAGGACCTCTTGGCCTTGGATGCAAAGAAAACCACTCTGCTTCCATGCTGCTTTGATGCAAAGAAAACCACCTTGCTTCCAAGCTGCTACGTGGGTGTTTTAAATCTTTTAACTCTGGAAAGATCTAAAATACCCTACTTTCATCCTGTACAAATGTAAGCAAAGATTCATACAGCCATTTGCATTTGCAAAGAACTGTCTGGGAAACATAACATTTGTTGGTTTCCCCATTTAATTCATTAATAACTTAACTGTGGAGTTCAGTTAACACTAAAAGTACAATTTGATCAGTTAGTTTGGGTCTCTTTCACAATACAATTAAGGCACTTTGGGACTACTTTAACTAGTATGGATGCATCTTGCAGAATGCTGGCACTTGCAGTTTGGTAAGGCTCTAGAGCTCTCTGCCTGAGAATTTTAAATGACTCATGAAATTACAGATTCCAGGACTCCATAGGATGGAGCAAGGCAGCGTGGTATAGTGGTTTGATTTCAGCACAATGGACAAATGAAAGAAATAACTTAAATGTAGATTCAATCAAGGGTTTGTTGTTAGTAAAGTACAATTTTAAGCCTTTGTCTTGCTCAGAGTTCTACAAGTATATTGGAAGCCAAAAGGACATTTTAACAAATCTAAGTTCACGAGAAAAATACGGTTGAGTACATAATAAAATACAGTACACTCATCCCTCCCGATTTGCAGGGAATCCATTCCCCCCCCCCGCCCCCCACGAATTGGAAATATCATGGATATTCAAGCCCCATTGGTTATAATGGCAGCATGCTTCCACGAGCGCTGTTGCACATGCGTCACAGGCACGCACTCCATTTTGTACCTCCTCGCTTGCTCTCCGTGAACGACCAAAACCAAAGGGGAGGGACAAGTATATGTGTAATATAGCTGTAAATAAACCCTATGAAATTAATTTTTGTTTATAGAGTAGTTTTAGCTTTTATTTGGTCATGCCAAATAAAATTTCCTTTTTCTGAATGGCTTATGTTTTGTGGTGCCTTGTCCTTCTTTGTGGTTAGGACATCTGATCACCCTGGACAGGGTTGCCATAAGTGCATTACGTTTCAGAACGTAACATACGGGGAATCCCTACCATCAAAGAGAGATGGTGAGGTAAGACTGAAACATCTCTTCTCATCTGATAATTATCAGATGTGGTCACAATCTCACCCACATGCGGAGGGAGTAAGCCGCACTCATGTGTAGTTCCTCCCACCACTTACAAGGCTTTATTCTTTATGAGGCAGGTGGGAGGAAATGCTTCATGTGCCTGCACACTAGAGATGGGTAATCTCTGGTTTCTGAAGGCTATTCCACCCTCTTGACCTCAAAAAGTTTATTAGATACATCCTCAGGCCACACTTATTATTCTCAAACCCATATGCTAGCGCTCACAAATAATTCAGGCTTCTCAACGTTTGTTGTTTTTGTGTAACTTCAAATCATTTCTGACTTATGGTGACCCTAAGGAAAATTATCACAAGGTTTTCTTGGCAGAATTTGCTCAGACGGGGGTTTGCCATTGCCATCCTCTGGGGATGAGAGAGTGCGACTTGCCCATGGTCACCCAGTGGGTGACTGAAAAACATGCTGGGTAGGCTATACGGCAAGAAAGCGGGGTGAAGAGGGAGTCAGGAAGAGAGCATGGTAGAAGAAGCAGCCTGAGCTGAGCGATTGCCAAGATGTGTGATCATGCCTGCTCCGATTGGTATGCTTCCATTTTTATTAACTGACAGCAAAAACAAGGTCATGTGGTAATGTCCTCAGTATGCAAAAGTGCCAGTTCATTGATACACTGTAACAGTAACACTCAAAAATATGATGAAATAAAATAAGAAAGACAGAAGAGAAGAGGAAGATGAGAAGAGGAAGAGACATTTTTGTTCCTGGGTGTCTTGGAATTAAAAAAGAAACGCACTTGAGGGTGGGAATAAAACGTTGCTGGCAATTCCCAAGAATTGCCAGAGAACACAGAAATTTTGATAATACAGTTGGCCCTCTGTTTTCACGGGGGATCCATACCAGACTGCCCTGTGAAAATGAGGGCTTGTGCATATTCAAGCCTCATAGGCTTGAATGGGGCATGCCCCACGTATGTGACTAGGGCACACATACTGGGCTTGCATATCATTGGAAATAGCGCAGGTCGCCTCTCCATGGATATTAAAGGTCACACATCTAAGATCCACGAGTTAAGAGGGACGACTGTATATATGGAGTATTTCTTGTTGTAGCTTTTGGGTGTGTGTGTGTGTGTGTATACACACACACACACACATCTCAATAAATACTCCAAGTTCCTTTTGTCCCATCTGGAGATGCTCTGAGAAGCAGGGGATGCTAAGCCAACTATAGTAATCCTCAGTACCTAATAAGGGAGTGTGAACCTTTAGGAAGGACAGAGGCAACTTGGATCTCAAGGAGCATCTCTAGCTATCTTGCTAATGAAACTTTATTGTTTTTATTTCCTGGAGTACCCACATGGTCAGAAGGAAAAGGCCTACGTTAATGTCCCTCCAATAGCACCTAAACTGAAAACAGTCACATCTTGACGAAATGCAGGCCTGGGACTAGAATCCTCTTAATTTTTTTCCTCCTGTATGATTTTTCACAGCTTTGCCTGATGAAGAAAACAGTGGACTTTCAATGCTTGCATCATGTATTTTGTGCATTTTGGTTGGCCCCCTAAAGATATCACTGTTTTCTGGATTTTGGATGTGAATTGAACTTTGCTACAGTGCCAACATGGCTACCCCTGGATATGTTTTCTAGTATCCTGTATTTCATCCATCACTCCTACACCGTGCAATGCTGAATAGTTCACCCTTTCAGACTACCTTAAGTTGAGCCTTTTGAGCTTACAACTTTTGTGTTTTTGCTAGCAATCATTTTGTTATTGCTGTTGTTATCCTCAAGTCGATCTCAACCCATGGTGACCCTGTACATGAGACATCCCCAAGACTTCCTGTGCTCCACTGCTCTTCTCAGCTCCTGCAAATTCATACCCATGACCTCCTTAATAGAGTCCATCCATCTAGTATGTGGCCTTCGTCTATTTCTGCTTCCCTCACCTTTCCAAGCATTATTGGTTTTTTTTTCCAGTTAATAGTGCCTCCTCATGATGTGACCAAAGTACAACACCTTCAGTCTTGTCATCTTGACTTCCAGAGAGATCATAGAATCATAGAATCATAGAGTTGGAAGAGACCACAAGGGCCATCCAGTCCAACTCCCTGCCATGCAGGAACTCTCCATCAAAGCAGATAGCCATCCAGCCTCTGCTTAAACACCTCCAAGGAAGGAGACTCCACCACTCTCCGAGGGAGTGTGTTCCACTGTTGAACAGCCCTTACTGTCAGGAAGTTCCTCCTAATGTTGAGGTGGAATCTTTTTTCCTGGAGCTTGCATCCCTTGTTCCGGGTCCTGTTCTCTGGAGCAGCAGAAAACAAGCTTGCTCCCTCCTCAATGTGACATCCCTTCAAGTATTTAAACAGGGCTATCATATCACCTCTTAACCTTCTCTTCTCCAGGCTAAACATCCCCAGTTCATAGGGCACAGTTTCCAGACCCTTCACCATTTTAGTCGCCCTCCTTTGGACCCGCTCCAGTTTCTCCACATCCTTTTTGAATTGTGGTGCCCAGAACTGGACACAGTATTCCAATTGGGGTCTGACCAAAGCAGAATAGAGTGGCACTATTACTACCCTTGATCTAGACACTATACTTCTATTGATGCAACTTAAAATAGCATTGGCCTTTTTAGCTGCTGCATCGCACTGTTGACTCATGTTCAACTTATGGACTACTTGGACTCATAGATCCTTTTCACATGTGGTCTCATTCAGCCAGGTGTACCCCATCCTATATCTGTGCATTTCATTTTTCCTCCCTAAGTGCAGAACCTTACATTTCTCTGTGTTGAATTTCATTTTGTTAGCTTTGGCCCAGCTTTCTAGTCTATTCAGGTCATTTTGAATTTTGATCCTGTCCTCTGGGGTATTAGCTGCTCTTCCTAATTTGGTGTTGTCTGAGAATTTGATAACTAGGCCCTCAATACTGTCATCCAAGTCCTTAATAAAGACATTGAATAGCACTGGCCCAGGACAGAGCCCTGTGGCACCCCATTTGTCACTTCTCTCCAGGATGAAAAGGAACCATTGTGCGGCCAGTCAACCAGTTACAAATCCATGTAATGGTTACCTTGTCTAGTCCACATTTTGCAAGCTTGTTTGCAAGAATGTCATGGGGAACCTTGTCAAAGGCCTTACTGAAATCAAGATATACTATATCCACAGCATTCCCTTCATCTACCAAGCTGGTGATTTTATCAGAAAAAGAGATCAGATTTGTCTGGCATGACTTGTTTCTCTGAAACCCATGTTGGCTTTTTGTGATTATGGAATTATCTTCTAGATATCTGCAGATTCTCTGTTTAATAATTTCTGGTTTAATAATGTAATAATATCTGGTTTGGTCTGCTCTAGGATCCATTTGTTTGACCTCTTGGCTGTCCATGGTAACTTCAGCACTCTTCTCCAGCACCACATTTCAAATGAATTAATTCCCTTCTTATCTGCTTTCTTAATTGTCCATCGCTCACATCCATACAATTTGCAATGATAGCTGGACATGAGTGTAGAAATGCTGGTTAGCCTGGTTACTGCTTGCATAGTCCTCAAAAGTAGTGGACTTAAGCACACAGAGCTCTTTGTAGGTCTACAGTCCAAAAAACATAAAAGATTTTAATGACTAGATCACTTTTGAACATGAAGCACCTCACTGGTCACAATTGCCTATATAAAAATCTCTTCACTGTAAGAATTTAATGCCCTGAATTCAACTGGCCAAACCCAGCTAAAGCATACTCAGTGATTCAATTGTTGAATGGGGAGCCAATGCATAAAAAAAATTTATTCATTGGTCTAGTTGGAACACATTGATGCCAATGTGCTACCCACACCCATGTGTTCATCATCATGTTACATATCTCTACACTATTGAAAACACCCAGGACAATTTGTATATATGTAGCATTATTGCGGGAGCCAGTGTAGCTTAGTAGTTTGAGTGTTGGACTACAATTCTGGAGACCAGGGTTTGATTTCCCACTTAGCTATGAAACCCGCTGGGTGACCTTGGGCAAGTCACACTTTCTCGGTCTCAGAGGAAGGCAATGGCAAATCACCTCTGCACAAATCTTGCAAAGAAAACCCATGATCCCTTCATACAACTCAATTATTATCCTAATTATTTCACTCAAGGTTACATCCTGTATTGATTGTGAGACTTGTAATTTCTTCAAAGGCACCAGAGGAACTCCCTGGCTGAGGATTGTAAATGTCCCTCCCAAGACTGCAGGTCCCACGATTCTGCAGGATGGAATCACGGCAGTTAAAGTGGAATCATATTGCTATAATTCTTTATAATATATAATAATGTATCATTCATGACCATAGGCTCCACGTATAGTGGAATCTGTCATTATCTGTTATGCAAGACAAATGAAGGCTAGGGAAGGACTCCTGATGTGCTATACCCTGCACAGGCATCCCAGGAACAGTTCCAGTAGACTCAAACCCCTGAGGGAAACAGTGATCAGATGTCCTCCTTTTTCAGGAAATGTCCTACAGTTCAACCTTTGGTCCAGAAGGAATTCCAAAATTCCTCGATTTTTAACCAGGCTACAAAAGTGAGGCCCATTGAGTAGCACCACATTTGCTGTTTCTCTTTGAGAAATTTGTCTACTTGGCAGCCTGTCCTCGCTGCAAATAGGGAAATAAGCTGGATTCTTCTAAAGTTCCTTTTTCTCAGAAGCAGCAGCAGACAAGACTTGCCCCCAGAGCTCAGAGTAAGTTTATTTCTCGGAGGGGAAAAGGGCAGCAAACTTAGGCAATGGACCACTTGAGGACACAATGCAAATGTTGGAAGGGTTTCCCCCTTAATTTCAACACAAGGGACAAATGAAAGGAATAACTGAAACGTAGATTCGGTCAAGAATTTGTTGTTAGTAAAGTACAATTTTAAGCATTTGTTTTACTCAGAGTCCTGTAAGTATCTTGCAAGCAGACAAGGCATTTTAACAAAGACAAGTTCATCAGAAAATATGGTAAAATACATAGTAAAATACAGTATATAAAATATAGCTGTAAATAAACCCTATGGAATGACTTTGTATTTATCTTAGTGGTTTTTATTTTGTTGTGTCCTCCATTTTTCTTGAATGCCCTACATTTTGTGGTGCCTTGTCCCCCTTTGCAGTTATGGCATCTGGTCACTCTGACCAGGAGTAGAGATGTGAGTGAAGGCCCAGGGATAATTTTATTGCAAGCAAAATTGTACAATTATATTAGGAATATAATGCATCTTTTTATTTCTGTAATGTTCACACTTGCCCCAACTGCAATTGGTGCAGTTTGCGAGGAGGAGGCAAGCAAAAAGCTCACTTAAATTGGTGCATTTGGTACTGGATCACTTACCATTTTTTAAAATAGAGACGCATTGATTTGCATCTTTGGTAATGTAACCACACTACCACATCAATTCAGATTGTGCTTCATCGTTCCCAGAAATGGAGGCGCCTCCATTTTCAATCAATACAGTGGCAAATGTGAATGGCAACAGGGCTAAAATGCCACAGAGAGATTCAGTAGGCTAAAACACCAAACTGATTCTGAATTGCTGCAGAGATGCGAATCTCTTTGGTCAAAAAAGTAAAGGAGAATGACCCTCTTGTACTTCAATCTTTCTGTCCATCCCCCCCCCCAACTTTTCCAAAAAATTCCATTCTTTTCTGAAAAAATATTTGGGGGGGGGGGTAGACAGGTGTCTTCAAAAATTTTAGAAGTGTCATATTTCTAACTAAAGAGGTGGCTTTTCTGCCATGCTGACCCTGAACCAAAGAACTTTTGCTAATGCTTCTCTACAGCTGGTCAAGAAACCACTTTCTTCTATTTCTGCTTCATAGTTGAGTTGTGCACAAAGTTTGCCAGCAGTGCACAAAGTTTATGGGTGGATGCACAGATTGCAAGGACTTTTGCATTCTGTAATGGCCTTGAAGAAAGAGAAAACCTCAAACCCAGTTCCTGATTTGGATGACTGTTCTGTACAGACTACGGTCCTCTTGTCATAGGACCTGCATCCCAACAGGGACAGTCCTGTATCTGGAAGCAGCTTATATTTGAAAATCTGTCTGGTTAAGTCCAGGTCCAATTGACAAAGATTTATCAGAATGACCAGCAGAATGAAGCTTTTAGGTTGCCCATCATCCACAGTTGCATTGGATAGGACTCTTTCACATGGGAGGTATTTCTCTTTATTGCGAATAGAGCCAATTCAAATTCACGTGAATTCCTATTGCATTCAGAATGCGTTCAGAATGACTTCCCATTACCTGAAAATGACCCCTATTGCCCGAAATTGTGTGAGATGCTTTAATTTGCAATAACGTAAAACCCATGATTGCGTTCGGAATGACTTCCCTTTTGCCCGAAATTGTGTGAGATACTTTAATTCGCAATAACGTGAAACCCCATGATTGCGTTCAGATTGCCATTGGATTATACTTCCAATTTCCGACGTCTGAAAAGGTCCATAGAGACAATGCAACTGTTGCCTTGGACAATACAGCATTTACATTGGACAATGCATCACAGTTGCATTGAACATTGCAGTTGGACAGCAGGCTGAGCAGCAACACAGGTTACCAAGGATCCAGTATCACTGCACAAATTATAGTGCTATTAATCCATTTAAACGGCCTTGGCTAGCTCCTGAGGAGTCCTGGGATTTGGAGTTTAAAGAGGCACTAGAGCAAGGGTTCCTAGCCTTCGTTGGCTGCACCTCCAGGGGGTGCAAAATGGAATTTCAGGGGGTGCAACAAAGAGCAACTTGTGTCCTTGTGTCATGTGTCATCACTCTTCCCCCCCCCCGAATAAATTAGAATCTAGTTGTTCAATTTAGATTTGCATTTTATGCACTGAGTTGAAAGCTTATGTTTTTAAATGTTCATTTTGTTCACCCGCAGTATTGTATGTGGTTCAGTTTATGGTTCCAAAACCAGAAATTAGACTTCTTCATCTTCAAATGTAATTATTACTTCTGTAGGAGGTATGAGCATTAATCAAACATTTCCTAGGTGTGTGGGGCATAGAAAAGGTTGGAAACCACTGCACTAGAAGAAGTCTACAGCTGAGGATTCTGACTGCCCCCCCTTCACCTGCCAATCCCAGGATTCCATAGGATGAAAACGTGGCAACTAAAGTGGAACCATAGGAATGGTTCCACAATGGAACTAATTCTGCAGTATGAATGGGCCCTGATCACAGCCATCCCCGCTAAGGTGAGATATACTGTCTTTCTAATTCTGTTGTAGTAATTATTGTAAAAATTGCATCTCTATATAAAATTAACATGTACGGATTGTATGCAAATGTTGTGTCTACATTCATTTTGATTTTCAACATGTATTTTTCTCTTCTTTTTTTTTTCTAGCCAAGCATAAGTGGCCACTTTATTGCTGTTGCGGCTGCCATTCAAATCTCTGAGCAGAGATGGAACCCTTGATGCTCTCAGCCTCACAAATGATGCCAGAAGTGTATCTTCCTTAATATGACATCCCTTCAAATATTTAAACAGGGCTATCATATCACCTCTTAACCTTCTCTTCTATCAGAAGAGGAGAAAAGCCTACACACCAGGCATGTAGGGAAGACTTACTGACAGCATGAAATATTCTCCTGTGTGTGAATAGCCTCTATTCCCGTGCTTTTTCTAGCCCTGCTTTCCCTAACTTAAGACCTTATCAACTCTAGCGAAATCCCACTGAGAAACAGGATTTAAGGTAGATTTAAATTAGAAAAATCCTGCAAATGTGGGAAGTTTATCACATGATGTTCATGCATGTGAAGTTAAGGCGAATGCAAAAGGGACAAAAACTGCAACTTTTTACTTTTGGGAAGACCTCCAGATACATCCCACCATTGCCAGCTGATATCTGAAAGCATTGGTGGCTTCTGTATCATTGCGGGAGTAAATCCACTCTGGGTTTTAGTATGAAATTATCCAAAGTGCTGAACACAGTTTGGAAACTGGATCCATCTCCTTGAATAGGTCCTTTAAACTTTCAACTAAAACTCACATGGATTCACCATGCTTCTGAGAGCCATCAATGCTTTCATAAGTGTTAGACTACATTTTCCATCTTCCTGAGGCTGGCTGGTGATGGTGAGGTTTGTATTCAAACCATCTGGGGGATTCCAGGTTTGGGAAGGCATGGGGTCAAACAGAATTCTTAGCAGATATAGTGCATGGAGTTACGTACATGCTTACATCTCTTTTTTTCCCCAACCCTTCCTGAGTTTTTATTTTAAAGGAGCTACTCTTGTTTTCCTATTGCTGTAGTTTATATTAATGGAGTTGTCTGACCTGATTCAAAATGGCTGAACTGTTACTGAAGATTGCTGTTATTGTTTTAAGTTAAAGTTAGGAACCTGAAGTGGAAGCAAACTGATCAACTTTGTTTTAAAAATTATACATGAATCTGATGCAGAACTGAGGCTGATTTTGGAATGGGTGGACTCCCTGACTGTAAGACCAATTGAAAATAGAAACCTGGATTGTTCATGATGCATCTTTGTTTGGAGGAAGGCATTTCTCTTTGCCCCAATGCCTGCTAGTCTCTCTACCTTGTTTTCCCAACTCACCCAATCTTCTTCATTCAGCCTTTCCACCCATTTGGAAATTAAAGTGCATAAAGCTGAGTGAGATGGTGCAGAGATGTATGTAACAAAATCTGAAACTCATTTGGAATGGAATATCATTGTTTGTACTCCTTTCAGAACAGAGTTTTAAAACCCCTTGGTTATTTCAAGGTCATATCTTGCTCAGGAAAAAGTCCCATCCTATTCAGGGCAAAATTACAATTTTCAACAGTCTGCTCTTTTCCCAGATGTCAGATCCTTTTGTGAAGTCCAGCTCCAACACACAAAATTTGGTAACTAAATTCATGGCTGAAATAGGATGGAATGATATTTTGCAAAGCAGGTAAGTGTACTGAAGGAGATAAAATAGCAACAGTGGAGTTTATCATACAGCGGAATTTGGGGATATAATGCAATGGCAATCTGAATGCAATCATGGGGTTTCATGTAATTGCGTATGAGTGTACAGTATCTCATGCAATTTTGGGCAAAAGGGAAGTCATTCTGAACACAATCATAGGTTTTACGTTAATGCGTATAAGAATATCTCATGCAATTTCGGGCAATGGGGGGTCATTTTCGGGAAATGGGATTCATTCTGAATGCATTCTGAGCACAATTAGATTTCAGGTAAATTCGCTAAATTAGTGAATTTACATGAATTCGAATTGGTTCAATTCAAAATTGGGAGAAATTCCTCCCGTGTGATAAACTCCAGTGTTCACTCCCAAGTCCCGACTGGCTGTCTCAGCCTTTTGTTTGAGTGTCAGGCGACAAAAATGTTTGAGAAATAGAGGAAATGGTTTTGCAAATGTCATCAAGAGGGCTTGGCTTCCCAATCAGTAACATCTGAGGCCATTTCAAAGCCATTCTTACTGTTTAAAAGAGAGAGTGACAACGAGCTACTTTTAATTGTGGGTGGGTGACTCTGTATATAATTTTAAACCACAAGTTGATTTTTTTTTAAGAGCCAATTTTGTGACTGCACATAAATTGGATGTCGGCAGTGTGTTTTTGTTTTGATGCTTAACCTGGAGGATTGGAGATTAAAAAGAGAAAAGAAATTTGGCTCAAAGTCTTTGTAGACTTGTAAAGTTGAGCAGGATCCCTTTAAGAACTCAGAAGTTCAGGACATACCATTTTCCATTCAAACAACTTAAACAAAGGCATAATCTATTCTACATAAACAATATATATTTATGAAAGACAATAAAACTAGTCCCTAAATAATGTCAGTGATAGATTGTTCCAAATGGGTTTGCAGTAACTTTCGACAAAACAATATTTTAAACCCAAATATTTCAAATTTCCTGGGTTAGGGATATAAACTGATGATGCTACAGCAGCAGTTTAACTTTCTGCTTTCAATTTTCTTATGAGCATTCATTAAAAATAAATACACTACAGCCACAATCCAACAGAGCTTGAAGTGCTGAAAGTCAGGCTGTATCCTATATTGCAGAATTAATGCAATTTGACACCACAATTATTGTCATAGCTCAATGCTATGGCATTCTAGGATTTGTAGTTATGTGGGACATCTAGCCTTTTCTATCAGAGCGCTCTGGTGCCACAATAAGCTACACATCCCAGGATTCCATAGTATGCAGCCATAAAATTTTAAAGCGGTGTCAAACTGCATTAATTCTGCAGTGTGGCAGCATCCTCAGTTGAAGTTGGGTATCTTAAGGGAACCATAATTTTATGGTGGATTGTGGGCCCATATGTAAAGACATACACACACAATATAAATGTACAGAATCAATGGTGTTTTGTGGTCATACATATACAGTGCTTTACTATCAGACATTATAAAACGTATAATTACAGAGTATAATTATAATACATTATTTTGATTTGCTGCAAAAACATTCTAGGTAATGCTACAGTTTTTGATTCTTGGGAGTGCTTTTCAATGTTACATATTACTTCCAGCTTTGCAGCAGGGGAAACACACATGCAGAATCTCATTCACTGTGATTTCTCATATATCTCTTTTATGACTTGCTTATGGGAGGTACATGCCCAGAAAGCTACAGCTATGTAGTCTCCTAGTGAGACAAACACATGCAGTTGTCACGCATGACAACCTACACGTGTTTTTCACTTTTTTTTCATTCACGGAAGTGCTTGACCTGAACGAAGCGTGTCATGAGTCTACAGGCCTAGACTGAAACAACTGTTGGTCCTGGCAAATGCCAGTTTCCCTATTTTGCATCTCCTCCTTCCAGAATTTTGAGATTAGCATTTTAGTTGTCATGATGTTTTTATTATCACGATACCCCATCGTTTCCATTACAAAAGGGCAATCAATAATCACTGCTCCTCATTCCAGATATATTGTACGCACTCATAAATGACTAGATAACATTTGTCTGCATCTTGAATAATAGGATTACACATACAAAATCTGTATTTACAAAAACATGGAACTGTAGATGAAACTATGCTGAGCATCACTTTGATAGGAAACATTAAAGAGCTGTAGGGATTTGAAATTGGTTTGACAAAACACAATGAAAGAAGTAAAAATGGCTTGGTTTTATTATAAATTGAACTCTGGCAGGAAACCATACAGATGATATGTTTTGATAAAAGAGGCAATTGCCAAGCAAGGGTGAGATACCACAGTAGCTTCAGTGATAACTGTGATAATTCTGAGATAAACTAACCACAGGTTGATTTGAAACTGAAGTGGAAGCTTTAAACCTATTGATAAGTGATAATTATTTAATTTTAATTTTCATGTGCTTTCTCTCCTCCAAAGTGACAGGAAACAGTTGA
Source organism: Urosaurus nigricauda (assembly GCA_034509955.1). Classification (NCBI taxonomy): domain Eukaryota; kingdom Metazoa; phylum Chordata; class Lepidosauria; order Squamata; family Phrynosomatidae; genus Urosaurus; species Urosaurus nigricauda. The sequence continues at coordinate 137,910,992 of JAOEGL010000002.1, forward strand.
AACAAATTACTTTTGTCTGAGGAGTGTCACTGATCTCTATAACACAGAGAACTGGGATTTTAATACAAAAGTCTATTGGGTTTGCAATCGCACTGTGAAAATTTCATTGTCGTCTTTACAATTTTCTCAAAGTCATAATGATGTCTTTCTTAAATTTGCTTTCTAGCAGAGGAAAGAGTAAATCAGCAAGAGGGAGAAAAAAAAACCCTCAGGTAATTCATAACGAACAACAACAATAAAAATAAAACCAGATGCAAAAGCAAGATGTACATTGCTTACATTGCTTGAGCTCTCTGATACCTTTATACTGGACTGTTTTCTGCAGTATGGAAATTATAATAGAAATATACAAACCAGTTTAGTACTGGACCAAAAAAAAAAAAATTGCAGGGCTTTAAGTACAAGGAAAAATAAAATACCAGAAAGTAAGTGCTGTGGAGATAAGAAAGGCTCAGATCGACAACAAATTGCAAGGAAAAGAAGCAACATCAACTGATGAACCCTCTAAGTAACACATGCCTTGAAAAATTTCTAATGATACAAATAAACATATTTAGCTGGGGGGGGGATGATTGCTGATATTCAGCTCCCTTCTTTCCAGGATAGATGGCAAGCAGCCTTTCCCTGCCTCCTCCTAATGCCCCCTTCCTCACCTGTCAGACTTCACCCATCCAAAGGCACCTTCCCTTCTGCAAAGGTCAAAGAGGGTCATTTTCTTGATCCCTTGTGGCTGACGGACAGACAGGCAGGCAAAGCAGTACAATCCTGTCCAGTTGCTTGAATTTCGAAGGGAGATGGAGCGTCGTCACCTGATGGCCGGTTGCAAGGAGGAGGCCCGAATGGCAAGGTGGGGGGGCATGTAGAACTGGGGCCACCGCAGTCTACCCGAAGACAACAAACCAGGAGGGCCTGCGATCCCGATCCTAGCACCTGGAGAAGACGGGGCTGACCGGCACCGCTGGGCACTTCACCCCGAACGCCGGCCACATGGCTCCTGCCAGCTACCATGCTCGGAGGCCATGATTCGTGGCTGCTTCCTCTCTTCTCCACGGCTTCCCTGAGTCAGAGCTTGGGTATAATAATTATTATTGTTATGAGCTGTGGGGTTGGGGACATCAAATCAATTAGGCTCCAAGCTTTTCCTGCCACCTCCAAATCCCCCTGAGGCCACTTCTCTCTCTTTCTCTCTCTCTTTCCCTTTTTGACAGGCACTGCGTGGCCACTGGAAGGAGCTGCTTTGAAGAAGGAGCCTGGGCCAAGCACCCTCCCCACACCCTCCCCTCCCCTCCCCTCCCCTGGAGTAGAGAGATTTCCTGCCCTCTTTGGACGGGGGATGTTCTGCAGTTGGAAGATAAGCAGCCCGGGAGCTGCCTGCACAGGACTGATAAGGAAACTCCCGAGTCAGACCCAGCCTAAGCAATAGGACTTGGAAAGCAAACAAGAGGAAGCCCAGTGTCTACACACTGGAATAACAGAGACCAGCAAACACCAAAGACTCAATGGCACACGCACAATAGAGGGTAGCTTAGCAAAGTGCCCAGCACTTTCATTAGCTCTGGGTAGGAACACCGCTTGGATGCGGCAGAAAGGAGGGCCACAGGAAAGCAGGCAGAAGACAGTAGGTGACTTTTTCTCCAACCAACAGATTCAGTGGTCATTCCGACGTTTATTTTTTTTAACACAACTGTGCCAGTAATCTCACTCAAACATTCCAGTTTTGTTGTTCACGCTCTTTTTTCCATCGGAACCGCATCTCTGCGAGTTCGGTTGCTCGCACATGTCAGCAATGCAAATAAAAAATGGAGATGATGACGCGGATGTATTTGAAACACGTTGAGGGCATGCAGAGTTTTATCCCGGTTTGTCCTGGGTCTGTTCGCATCGGTTATTCACACAGCTGACAACACAAACCTTTTAGGAAAACTGGGGGGAAACTCTGAGATCGATTGCCCCGATTGGGGGGGTTTGGCAGCTCCCCCCCCCCCCAAAATTAATCAGATGCATTTGAAAAGTGAACAACAAAGATTCAACCCAGATTCTACCAGGATTATTTTCATTGTCTGAATGATTATTCCTTGCAGGGCCCGTCTGCCTCCTGTTGGGCACCACATTGACCTGGTCAACAGCCAATGGCTCCAACATCTGGGCAAATGGACCATCCTACAAGTCATGAGTCTTAAGGGGAAAAGTGCTTCCAGACAAGGTTTTCTATCCATGTTGAAAAGAACATGTTAATGTTACAACATTACTTGTAGCTCATTGCCCTTTTGGGGGGGGGGGGGGGTAACAAAGGAGGAGTTTGGAATAATGCTTTTTTTTTAAAGAACAGAACATCCAGCCTTGTTCATTTTATTATTATTTTATTTTTTCACTTTAGTTTGTAACATTTAAGATCTAGGCTTGGATGGGGATGATTTGGAGAAGAAAGTCCCCTTTTTGTATGTATATGTATGTATATATATATATATATATATATTTGTAAGAAACATACAGGGGGAGGGATGACAGAAGAGTAACACATAGGTAAAGGGGATGGTGAGCTAGCATACTCATCATCCCCAGTGCCTCTTCACCGTCCTTTATGTTACTCCTAGTTTGTTGGTTAGAACTAACTTGGTAAAACATCCCTTTTAAAATAACAATAAAGAATAACAATATTATAAATCACTCAATGCTAACCCATTAAATTGAAACAATACAATATTTTTTTAAAAAACATAACATTCTACAATCTGCTTGCCTCAGTCACAGATTTTTATGTAGAATCCAGATGTTGTCATCTTCCATCTGTAGCCCTCTCTCCTTTTTTTAACTGGAGAAAAATCCATTATGGAAGGGAAAGACAGGATGGATGCACAATGGCTTTGCATTGGTAGCACAAGGAGGTATCATTCTGGGGGTCACATCCTAACAGTCAACTAAAGACCTCAACAGCTTCTGCAATGAAAGTAAATTTTCATGGGAAAATGCAAATACTTTGGCCCAGTACTTATCCAAACCATTCTGAGCTGGAGGTTTTCTTAATACCCCATTTTCCACCACATAATTTAAAACATAAATCATTTTCCATCACATAATGTAAAGAAGGGCCAAAGAGTAGTATGGTGTAGCGGTTTGAGTGTAGGACTAGGACTCTGGAGACCAGAATTTATTTCTCAGCTTGGCTGTGGAACCCACTGGGTGACCTTGGGCAAGTCACACTCTCTCAGCCTCAGGGGAAGGCAAGGGTAAACCTCCTCTGAACAAATCTTGCCAAGAAAACCCCATGAAAGTTTGCCATAAATCAGAAACAAAGGCACAAAGGGTCCGGGAGATCAGCTGAAATGCACATTTGGCGAATATTAGATTATTCAAAGAAAGCATTTTTGCTTAGAAAGCCCTTGTGAACCATAATGCTCGAATGAATGCAGTAGGAAAAATTGCCCTGTTTAGGTGTTCTAAATTGGATTAATAGAAACGTATTGAGAACAAGGTTGTCATTTTTGTCACTATGTGTAAACAGTGGCGAAAATGCAGGACAGTGGGTGCTGGCATGAGCAGAGCTCTGGTGCCACAACCAACTACAATTCCCAGAATTCCATAGCATTGAGCCAGGGCAATTCTGCAGTGCGGAGGGGTCCTCACTCTCCCTCCATAAGGGTTTACTTTAATCCTATTTAGAATGCCTGGCTAAGACTTATGCATCCAGATAGGGGTTCACTGAGAGGCAGCCACTATATGAGTGCTTTACAGGTGAAGACACTCACTTTTTGCTGAGAGAAGATCACATGGAAGCACTATTTGTGGGATCTAAACCATCACATGGATAGCAAATATGCCCGCGGAGGCAGCAACTTTAAAACAGCTTTAAAGTTTAAAATCCAACTTTAAAATCCACATAGAAGGACTGGTTTTTTTCCAACCCTCTTGAATATCACAATCCCCAGTCCCTTCTGTTGTCTTCCCTTTTCAAGCATTTGTACCGAGGGCATCAGCATGCCTTAGGTACTGGAAGGGAAAGTTTTATTATCAATTGTACTTTTTGTAATTTTAGTTCTTTCAGATATGACTGTTGTTTGATAAATATAAATGAGATAGGTCTAATCTGCACTTAAACTGCTACAGCTCCATTCTATGGAATCCTGGAATCTGTAGTTTGGTGTAGATTTGTAGAGTTTTCTGGCAGAGAAAACCAAATCTCTCACAAAACTACCAAATCCCAGAATTCCATAGCATGGAGCCATGGCAGTTAAAGCAGTATCAAATTGCATTATTTCTGCAGTGCACATTAGGTGATAGTGAGCTAATTTTGTGGTTTTTTCATATGTGTTCTGTCTTCCATTTCTCTGCAGTAAATTGCAACCACTATAAACAATAAAGTTGCAGTTACAGTTGCAACTATCCTTAAATTATTTCAGCAGAAGCGTGATAAAAATCCTCCAAATCAAAGAACCTGGACCAGTAGGGAGTTTGGCCAGCAACATCCAGCAAACTGCTTATGGTGACTGTCTCATGTGTGAAGTGGGTCCATGTTTTGCATCATCATCATCATCATCATCATCATCATCATCAGACAGAAATGCTACACACACACGTTTGTGAAAACAAGTTTAATAACACCCCCCCACACACACACACACAAACACAAATACCTGGGTAATTCGATTAAGAGCCAAGAAGCTTTGCTTAAGTATGACTTATCTGACACTACAAAGGAGTTTATCAGACAGGAGGAATTTCTCTTTATTGCGAATGGAGCCAATTGAAGCCAATTCGAATTCACGTGAATTCGCTAGTCTAGTGAATTCAGGTGAATTCCCATTGCATTCGGAATGCATTCAGAATGACTTCCCATTACCCGAAAATGACTGCCCATTGCCCGAAATTGCGTGAGATGCTTTAATTCGCAATAACATAAAACCCATGATTGCCTTCGGAATTACTTCCCTTTTGCCCGAAATTGCGTGAGATGCTTTAACTTGCAATAACGTGAAACCCCATGATTGCGTTCGGATTGCCATTGGATTATACTTCCAATTTCCTAAGATAGACTCTTTCTGTTATTTTCTGGCCAGAAGGCCCTGAGTGCACAACTACCTTTCCTTCTGTGACTGCACTGCTGGAAGTCAGATGTAGGTAACAGCACCATCCGGCTTGATATGGGCCAGATCACTTCACTGTTGGTCTGGGCTGCCATCTCCTGGGGAGGTCTCCACAGGCTCTTCTAAAAGATCATTTTAGAGCATGCACAACAAATAGGAAGTTGTTATTCAGAGGCCTTTTCTGAAGGTTGTGTCATATGGGGATTAAAACCCGAACATACATTAGGGGAATACCATTTTGCTGCCAGCTAGGGTTGCCAGAGTGAAAAGTGGAGAGAACCCCTGTCCATTTAATGGTTGTGCAGAAGAGGGAATTTCCATTCCTTCTTCGTTTGTTGTGTGCCGAAATTCCTTCTTCTGCACAGCCATTAAAGGCATGGGTGGCCTCTCCAGTTTTCACGCTGGTGGCTTCACAAAGGGCAGGGTCTGATTCAGATCTTAAAAGGAGAGACTCTGACGCTGCAAAATGGAGACAGAAAACTGTTGTCTTTTTTATTTTTATCCCCAGCGCTCAGGGATTTTTTTGTTTATATGTTGGTGGGGGGGTGGGGGGGTGGGACTGAACTCTCTGTCTGCACAGACTCTCCCTCTGTAACATCTCATACAAAAAAGATGCAGACCTGTGACTTTAGCAATGTCACTTTTCTTGCCCTGCATTATCTTTTTTTACCATCTTGGCCTGATGAAGAAGCCAATGTACCTTGAAAAGTAGCACACTGAGTTTTGATCCTTCTGGTTGGCTTAATAAAGCTATTACCACAATGGGATATTTGGCTTTTACTTTATGGGCAGCACCTCTGCATTATTACAGGTGCAAAGTCCCTAGCTTTGAAAAGTCTACGGCTAGATTCCTGTTAGACCCAGCTAGAGCCAACATTTTGAATCAATTGTAGAATGGTGAGTCAACTCAACACACATGTAAATGCCACTGGTTCCATGGCTTTAGTATATGCAGGACTAGCAATCTGGATTCAGATTCATATTCTATCTCTTACTTTTTAATGTCCCAAACAAGTAGCTGCCAAGTTCTGGTTTTGTCACTGGGCCAAAAGCACCGATTCTTCCCCAGCTCATCTCAGTACTTCAATATTATATTGCATGAGTGTGGCAGGCATATATTGGATGGACCCTTTATTGACAAGCATCTCCCGTAAAGACTGCCAAACAATGCAAGTTTTACTCGGGCAAATTGACTAAGGAGATTATCACACAAGGCTCTGGGAATGATAATGAAACGGAATTGCGATAATTCCTTTCATTCATTGCCACATAACATTGTCGTTGATCCTTTGTTAACCCATTGCTCTGTCATTTTTATAGCGCAACTTTTCATTCACAAGAGATACCCTTGAATGACCACCGGTCATGCTTTATTCACATAAGTATACATGTGCAGATCTCTTTAGTGCTGCAGTACTATGTGTTTTCAACGTTGTGAGATAGTAGGCATGACTTCAACACTTCTGCCTACTTCAGTTACATCATGCCACTTCCGTTCTTTGTTCTCTGGGTCCAAGGAAGGGCACATATATTATTTGATTGGTGAGATTTTGATTTTCCATCTATAAATAATGTTATGTGGTTCTAATCTCATGCATGCAAGATTACAGAGAATTTCTTTTAAAAACACACACACACACATACACATTGCATGCGAATAAAGGATAGATGCTTGGTGGACTGAGGGGCATGCAAAAATAAATGATAAACATATTCATCAAAAACGAAGAACAATCCCAGATTTAGCAGGTAATGCAGAAAAAACCACCCTTCTGTGGTAATCTGCTAGAAGTTAATTCTACCCTACAGTCAAGAAGCTAGCTCCTAAACAGAGGGGGTAAAGACCTAGAGAGAATGGTTTCAGTAGATCATCGAGGGGAGGTGTGGCATGTAAACCTAACACATAGGCTGAACCTGCAGAAGCTAAATAATGCGTCCTTATGACAATTCCAGTCCTGTTGGAACACTCAATGTTAATCTTCTTCCAATGTGAAAATGTTTCATTTCGATGCTTGGGGGCTTTAAGGCATTTTTTAAAAACTCCCAGTTTACTGCACTGTTTGGTAGAAGAATCATTTTTCAAAAACGTGTGGTTTGATCCTCAAATTGGTATCATGGTTGATTTGGGATTGAGGAGAAAGTCAAGTGATCACCTAGGTCACCTGATTTTTCTCACCACAGAACGGTAGCTTCTTTTTTTGTGTATCAGCATCCAGTGATGCCTTTTCTTTTTCTTATTCCTTTTTGGATTTGATGTTTGCATACACACATTTACATGCACACCTTTCACCTCCCCCTTCTCACAGAATCATAGAGCTGGAAGAGACTTCAAGGGCCATCCAATCCAACCCTCTGCTATGCAGGAACTCATAATCGAAGCACCCCCAACAGATGGCCATCCAGCCTCTGTTTAAAAACATCCAAAGAAGACTCTTCCAAATAATTTTTAAAAAATCTCATTAAGCAAATATGAGCCCTTCCCTGATTTGGGGGATCTGTTCCAGACCCCCCCCCCCATAGTAAGGTAAATACCACATATGTTCGAGCCCCATTGAAAACAATGGGGCTTGTGTATATGGCGCGGTGCAGTGCACTCACCCGTCATTGCCTCTTCCGGCATGCGACTTCAGTGTAAGCTGAAAGCCAGGTATGACACGGGTGCACTGTATGTGCATTTGTTGTGGGAATCCAACAAACAAACCTGCAGCCGTTACAGTCGTGTGACCAGGCATTAACCGATACAGCACACAGTAGAAACATCCCCTTGCACGGATATAGCTACATAATGAAGGTCCTATGTGGGTTTTCAAAGTAATTTTGTTCTGGATTAAAACAGATGTGTGTGATAGTAATGGGGTAAAATCAGGGCAGGAATACTACGCAATACACTGGGATATATAACCTTTGTGTTGATTGAACCTTAGAGAGTTTAAGGCTATTGGGATCAACCAGAGGTTAAGCCAAATGTTTCCTGGTGCCACATCACTGCCCTACCCACCATTTAGTGCAGCTTGGCAGGCCATTCTAGCATGGCAAGGAGAAAGAGAAACCAGAGAATAGGCTGCAATATTTTGCAAGGTCCTACTTATGCTCCACCTGAAGGCAAGCCTATTGGCTTCTTTTGATCTGCTTTGAAATGAGTCTGGAGGTGCTTTCACACCAAACAATTATAGCACTATGATTCCCCTTTAACTGAATAATAGAATCAAAGAGTTGGAAGAGACCAAGGGGTCATCCAGTCCAACCCGCTGCCATGCCGCAATAAACAATCAAAACACTCCCAAGAGATGGCCATCCAGCCTCTGTTTAAAAATCACCAAAGAAGAAGACTCCACTACACTCCAAGGAAGCACTATTGAATGCAGAGGTGGAATCTCTTTTCCTGCAGTCTGAATCCAATGTTTCGGATCCTATTCTCTCGAGCAGCAGAAAACAAGCTTGCTCCAGCCTCAATATGACATACCTTCAAATACCTAAACAGAGCTATCATATCACCTCTTAACAGTCTCTTCTCATATCCAATCTAAACATATCCAACTCCTTGTGTCCCTCCTCATAGGGTTTTATAGTTTCCAGACCCTTCACCATTTTGGTCACCCTCCTCTGGACATGCTCCAGCTTCTCAACATACTTTTTGAATTGTGGTGCCCAGAACTGGATGCAGTATCCCAGGTGAGGCCTAACCAAAGCAGAAGACACTATCCTTCTATTGGTGCAGACACTATAGTCTAGACACTATCCTTCTATTGGTGCAGCCTAGAATCGCTTAATGTACTTATAGTACAGTATAAATGATAAACAGAAATGTAAATTACAACTGCAACCATAGGAAATTAAATAACAACCCAACATCCACTCAAATTGACCTGGCCATATTACCTTTATACTCAAGAGGTTGATTCCACTAGAGTCAGAATGGCTTGACAGCAAGCAGAAATATTCCACCACAATAAGAACAGAAGTGTCCACATTTTTTTCCAGTTGTGAGAATGGTGTGCTTCAGAGTGATTTTGCTCATGGCACAAGAATTCAGCAAGACGTAGGTGCACATTAGGGGCAAAGTACTTTTCCCCCCTCTTTACAAACCTGTGTATATGGCTCTGTTCTTCTTTAAATTTGTACAACACTTTGGAAATGTTTATTGCTTGTTTTTTTTTATCAGCCAAATATCAGGGTGCACACTTATAGATGAGAACCTATGTTTTGGATTTGGGTGGCTGTTACAAAGCAAGTTTAAAACATTAAATCTACATATTGAGCTTTTGGCTGCAACACCTCTATAAACGTGTTCTCCAGTTGTCCTGATTTGGCGGGGACAATCCCAATTAACCCTCAGATGTCCCACTTTTTCAGCTGCGTTTAAAATGTCTTAGTTTCTCTCTTCTCCTCCCACTTTCCTCCTTTTTTTAGTTCACTTCAGTTGCTGCAAACTGAGTTAAAAAGCAAAAGTAGTCTTTACTCATGATCTCAGCAGGAGGGAGAGGAGAAGGGGTGGATCCTTGCCTTTCCCAGGAGGCTCAGACAAAAGCAAACTGCTGCAGCCTCCCCTAGCTTGTGTATTCTTCCTCATTAATAACCTTTTTACCATGTTGACAATACTTTCATGTTGCTTGGACACATTTGTCCCAGTTCTCATCCATTTAATGCTGGAGGGCATACAAACCAACTGGGCAACCCTGAGCAAGTTGTGGTCTCTGAGCCTCAGAGGATGGCAATGGCAAACTCCCTCTGAAAAACTTGCCAAGAAAACCCTATGCCAGGGTCGCCTTAGGGTCTCCATAAGTCGGAAATGACTTGAAAACAGTGGTGTCATTATGGGGTGTTGGGGGTGTGGATTGACTGAGTGGTAACCCAGAGGGGTGATGTATGTCCAGTGGGGTGGTACACCCAGGGGACTGGCACAGGTGCTGGGTGAGTGAGAAAGGGTGTCATGTCCCTTTCTCACTTGCCCAGCAGATGTGTGAGATCCCAAATAGCCCTGCAGAGATCACAGCACTTTCCCCCTCAAATAGTGGATGCTGTTGGGGAGCAATGCCTATTGTTTGCCATCCAGCACAGCTCCTCCCCTGAGCAACCATGCTGGACCCCCAAACAGCCCTCCAGAAGTCACAGCAATCCCTCCTTGCTGGGTACCAGTGGGCCTCCTTAAAAGTGAATGCTTGCTGGGTATCAGCAGGTATTGTGGACTCCATAGGGCCATTTGGAATCTCATGCATCTGCTGAAAAGTGAGAAAGGGATGTGACACCTTTTCTCGCTAACCCAGCAGATGTGCCTGGGGAGCAGGCAAGCAAGGTAGAAGAAGGGCGGGAGGGAGGGTGGTGGGGCAGTCCACCCACCCCACTGCTTCCACACTGCCCGCTCTGACTGGATGACACCAACCACAGGGATACAACTGTTTGAAGGCACACAACAACAACAACAACAACAACAACAAAATGTACTAATAGTTGTCAAAAAGTAAGGCCCCTTGGATTTTATGGTATTTACTTTGGAGTAGACCAGGACCAAACATTGACCAGAATGGTGACTGCAGTGAAGAAACGAGAAGAAGATTAGGAATGGGGACAGCAGCTAGGAAAGAAATAGACAAAATCCTAAAATGTAAAGATATACAACTGAGCACTAATGTTAGAATAGTCCAAACTATTGTATTCTCCATCACTAAGTACAGATGCAAGTGCTGGACAGTGAAAAAAGCAGCCAGGAAGAAAATCAACTCATTTGAGATGTGATGCTGGAAAAGAGTGCTTAGGATATCGTGGACAACCAGAAAGACAAACAAATAGGTCCTTGAACTGAACAGAAAAGAGCTCTTCTTGGAAGCCAAGATTGTCAAATTGAGTTTATCAGAGCTTGGCCACAGAATGAGAAGGCATGGTTCACTAGAAAAAACAATAATACTGGGAAAGATAGATGGTAGGAGGAGGGGAAGACCACAGACCAGATGGATGGACTCAATCAGGGGTGTGCTGGCATGGGCTTGCAGGACCTGAGCAGAGCAGTGGAAGATAGGGATACTTGGAGATGTCTCATCTACACGATCGCCATGATCAACTCAAGGGCACTTAACAGCAAACAACAAGACACACATAGGATTGCCCTGTAAGTGAACCATTGAGCAAGCTTATCTAGGCTACAAGCAGGGCATAATCTTTCCCAACTCTCCATCTTGAGATGCAGCTTTTATTCCTTTGACGTTTTAACTGAAGAATAATTTAATCAAAAACTACCTTGAATCCTGTGAGTTAGGAAACGTGGGATATGAGTCAAATACTTTTAAAAAAAATAAAAGTTTGTTCATTCACTCATTCTAGTGTTTCTATGCCAGTTTTCAAGGTCTGGCTCTTCCAAGACAGTTCATGTAAACATTTAAAACTGAATATGAAAGGAAAATAAGACAATTAGAATTTTTTAAAAAAATTAAAAATAGTACTCTTGAAAACAGCACATAATACCTTGGCAATTCAGATGAAACAGATCAAAATAACAAACAGGAACATTTTATATACAATATGACATTCTGCCCAAGTTTTTCTTCTGCTTCAGTTAGATTTCACTTGAAATAATGGTGTCCAGTTTAAGGATGTAAACCTTGGCAAATTCCATTGTCACAGAAAAAAAGGAATAATTTAATCCTGCTGTGCGAAAGTCCTTGAAAACTGGGCAGATTTTGAAAATTGTTTGCAGTTTTGAAGTCATTCTGCACACACACACACACACACACACATACACACACACACCATCTGAGGTTTTGGCACAAAAATGAAATTTTCTGTACAGATATGTTCATTTCTGCTCCAGAAAAATGAGATTTTCTCCACAGAAAACAACATACAAAAATTGTCTTCTCTGCATACTCCCAATATGATAAATTTTGCGCAGAGGGAGTCTTGACAGTGAATATTCATTTGGGAAACAGAGGAATCCTCCTTTTCATCCATTATGCAAACATTTGTGCATACTCTTTCCATTCCTTGTCTGCATCTGACCTTCACAGTTTCAGAAGCATATTGGTAAACTGGAATGTTTCCAGTTTACCAAGCCAGACCTTATGGGAAATGGTTTAAGCAGCTGGATATGTTTAGCCTAGAGAAAGAAAAACTGTGAGGTGACATGATATTAATTCCACTGGATTTAGATTACAAGAAATAAGATTCTGACTAAACATTAGGACAAAGTCAGGATAGTGTAGTGGTTTGAAGATTGGATTAAAACTCTGGAGAACAGGGTTCAAATCCCTGCTTAACTATTTAAACCCTCTGAGTGACCTTCGGCAAGTCTTTCTCAGCCTCAGAGGATGGGAATGGCAAACTCCTTCTGAAGAAACTTGCCAAGAAAACCCTGTGACTTATGGTGACCCTGTGAAAACTTTAGGGTCACCATCAGTCAGAAATGACCTGAAGGCAAACTACACACACAAACATCAAGAAGATCTTCCAGGCAGTAAGTTGTTGAACAAGATTGGACGCTTCTTCATGGGAGATATCCATCTCTCTGGGGCACTTTAGCAGTGTATTCCTGCATTGGAAGAGCGTTGTGTTAGTTGGGCTTTGGGATCCCTTCCTGATCTTTGATTCCCTATTGCTATCTTCACTCTATTTTTAGGAATGACGCCTTCTGTTTCCTGACAGATCAATGTCAGGTTGTCACTGTGTCAATAGCCATGTTCCTCCATGAGGCAAAGAGCAGCTGTGATAGAAGATTTAGGCGTGGAACCATAAAAGAAGCAAAGAGTTGCATTTCATCTCCCTCAATGCTCATAAAATGTTTTCAGTCTGGGAGGATGGAAGAGGGCCTTCTCAGTGGCTGCCCCATGCTCTGGAACTCTTTCCCAAAGAAATTAGACTGGCACCCTTCCTACTTCCTTTTTGCAGACAAGCAAAAACTGTTCTGTTTTGACAGGCATTTGATGAATAATATATCTTATATCCCGCCTTTCTCCCAATATAGGAACTCAAGGCGGCAAACAAGTATAAAACAATACAATTTAAAAACAATGCAAAATATTAAAATATATAAACATAAAATTTAAAAAACAAATAAACAATTTTAAGGATTAAAACAGCTATAAATCAAAATATAATATATTAATACAAACCGTTAAAATTTGGGTAGCCCAGCATTAAAAACCCAGTCCTCCTCCGCTTAATAGACATGCCTGTACAGGAACATCTTTACTTGGCATCAGAAGGATTGTAAGGATGACGCCATCCTGACCTCTCTAGGGATGGAGTTTCAAAGAATGACAGTATGAACTAAACAATAAACTTTACCCTGCTAATTGTTCTGCTGGTGTGTGCATGTATGTGTAATGATATATGCTTTAATCTGGTTTTAATTTTTTTCATGGTGTAATCTTGTTTTAACGTTTGTATTTTGTGAATTTTTAGCAGGGTGTGTTTTTAACTTGTTATAAGCCACTTTGAATCCTGAACTGGGGAGAAGGTGGGATAGAAATTAACTAGATGATGATGATGATGATGATGATGATGATGATGATGATGGCGGCAACAACAACATCACTGATTATTTTTGTGGTAGATCCATTCCTTGATCTAGGCCAGGTTTGTTAGAATATCCTGACTAGAGTGTAGATAGGTCACCCCAGGTTTTCTATTATGGTTTTTGGGAAGGATAGAACCCTTACCCTGTGGCGTTGGACAGGGAAGGTGTGGCAGAACAATCAAGGATGCCTCCATTAATCAATTTTAATTAAATAATCATTAATCATTGATTGATCAAGCCTGCAGTTTTCCTTTGAGGAACTCCAGGCACTATTCAGCAAAGGAAGAAACAGCTACAATTGTGCTTCTCCTAGCCCTCATGACACCCTGGAGCAGTGGTGTCCCTGGGTTGGTGTCACTCACTGCAGGAGGGCGAAATGCTACAGTTTCCAGAGGTCCTTTTGCAGCCTGGCATGGTTGCTGGGCAAGCAAGAAAGGGACCTTTCTCACTTGCCCAGCAGCTGTGCCAGTCCAACCGGGTATATCATCCCACCAACTTGTGATCCAGATAAGAGCCTTGGTGACAGGTGTCTCCCAGAAGCATAAGAGTTCTTGTGCTCTCACATTCTGTTATGGCTCTTCATGGAGGGTAGATGGGAGGGAAAGAAAGAAATGTCACAAAACTGCAACAGCGGTGAGCACCAAACAGGATCAAATCTGTCGGCAGCCTGCCTCTGTCCTGCCCTCTCTTCTTTCCCCTCGCACCTGCTTCCATAACAGTCTCCAGGACTGGCTTTTGGAAACAAGCTATACACACAACTTGCATTGCACAACTTGCATGCAAACAGATACAACCTGTAGCCCCAAGCAGTGCTGCCAGCTTTTCAGAGTGAGATTCCTGTACAAAAAGGCTATTATGAGGAAAGTTTCCTGGAAACTCAGGATGTCGAGTGTGGGAGTGTGGAGTAGGAAGAAGGCCAAACAACAGTGACTACATAGTGAAACTCTCTAATAGCATCTTTGGGTATTAGAAGAGGCTGCTTTTCATTTTCATTTCTACTTTGTGGGAAGAAACACCTTGGAGCTGTTTGGGATTTTACATCAGGTGTGTTCCCCCATGCCCCAAGTGCTCATTTTGTCATAATAACAGCTACCTCTGCTCCCCTTTAAATAGTATAATTTCTTGGTTTGGTTCTCAGCTGGCCAGGGCAGGCAGGAAAATCTCCTGGGATGTGCCCTTACTGCAACAGGAATGCTGCCAAAATCAACTGAAACCTTACTAAAATAATGCACCACTACAATCATAAAAAAACCTGTAAAACTCAAAAACACAGAAAACATTAAAAATTCATAGCAGAAAGGCACAGAACTCGAAGAAGTTACTTGTGGGGACTAGCTAGGATTGTGGCTATGATAGCTAAGGGATTTGGGGGTCTAGAGCCCCAAAAGGGAACTTTTCCAAGCCCTGCACAGATCGGTGGAAGACATTCAAGCAAACTTGATTATTTATTAAATAACACAATCATATGTACATCTAAGCAGATATATATTCTACTACTTTCAAGGGCACTTTCTCTCATTCTTGGGAAATGAGTATAAGATGGTAACCTTAACAATTACATAGCTCCCTAAGTCCTATAGAATTAATTGAGGAATTCCCTGGGAAGCGGATAGAAGATGGCATTTTGATGTCTCTGCAATGTATACCATTTGACATGAGGCAGGTGTGACAGCTGGGTTGGTTTCTCTATATAAAGGTGGCTTATTTTAATTCCATTCAGTTTTATAAACATTTAATGTTTGCACTTTTGCTAGAGTCAGCACACAACTATACATTGTGTGTATAGTGCACACAACTATACATTTACCTTTTTTTCCTTAGTGAACATACCATATTAGGTATAGCATTCCTTTACGTTTTGTGGTTTATGTTCATATCCAGTCCTCCATGGTGAGATTTCATTCCTCTTTGAAATTTGAGATTTCATTCCTCTTTGATGCATTCCTCACTGAACGCATCAAGAACAGGCAGCTGGACAGATCTATTGGGTCCTATTGCAACTGTTTGTCCCAATGCATCTATCACATAACTAGGAGAGTTCTGCAGATGTCACTGTTCCAATGTGCAGTGCCTCAGAAATCCTTTGGTTTGGGTGTTAGCAGACTGAAAAGGTACATTTTGGGGGGCAACATTTGTTGGTCATGAATGTAAACGTAACTCCCCCAAGAGTTATGAGACTGTAAGTCCATTTTATGGTCTTATAACTACTAAATAGCAATGGGTTTGTTTGTTTGTTTGCACAAACAAACGTTAGCAAATAAGAAAAAAAAGTTTGCTAAGCAAAATTATTCCTCTGTAAAATTTTGGAATGTTTGAATGCAGGGAGAAAATTGTGCAGTGATTCTCCCTGGTTTACAATTATTCCTGATGGGTTATTCCAAATGTTGGGGGTCTGTTGTTGTTGCTGTTGTTTACCTTAAAATATGTAAAAATGGATATTCTTTCCATTCCTAATGTGTTTCTACAGAAGATGCAGTGATGTACATCTGAGGTTCCAGTGAATGATGACTTCACTGGGCAAATGTCCTGACAAAAGGCTGGCCTTATTCAACTTGCTGAACATGGTGTTAATCTCCCTTCAAAATGTGCCATTCCTGGGACTGGAGGATTCCAGCATCAGGTGTACAGATGTCATAGGACCTGATCTGTGCAACTGAGGAGAATCCCCATGCTTCCTCTCCATGGCTTGGGGGTTTCAGGAAAGAAAGGATTCAAAGAGATCCCAACAAAAGATGGGAAACAGGAAGACTGAATTGCAGGCTGTGTCTCGACATGTGAAAGAGAGAAAGGAGAGAGATGAGCGTGGGAGGGTGTGATTTGCATGTAAGAGATGCATGGGTGGATGTGTCTGAGTGTGTACATGCATGCATGCACACATGCCCTTATATCCTGCACCATTCCTTGGTGGTGTAGTTATTGTTAAACTTTGCTCTTGAAGATATTTTGGACTTCCCCAGCCAACATGGCCAACAGTAAAGGATTCTAGGAATTAAACTGCAAAACATCTAGAAGACCTGCAATTGAAACTCACTGCTCTAGTGGGCCATTTCTTTTTTCTTTGAAGGGGCCATCTTTCTTAAATGTTTTGGAGTCATATGCTGACCATGGAATAGATCACACGGGGGAAATCCCATGCAAAAACAGGGGTTTAAATTGGAAAAGTGGGCTGATTTTCACACAACATCACTGTTAAACTAATGTTAACCTGAAAGGAAAGTGGAGGGAATGTAGACAAAAGCTGCTTCTTTTTACTTTTACTTTGGGTTAACACAGGTTTAACAACGATGTGTGTGAAAATCAACCATTGTAGGTTTTTTTCTACCTTTTAAATCCCATTTTTGCATGGGATTTCCCCATGCGATAAACTCCAGTGAGCAAGATCAGCTCTAAAATGGGTACAAATTGTAGTAAT
Source organism: Urosaurus nigricauda (assembly GCA_034509955.1). Taxonomy (NCBI): domain Eukaryota; kingdom Metazoa; phylum Chordata; class Lepidosauria; order Squamata; family Phrynosomatidae; genus Urosaurus; species Urosaurus nigricauda. The sequence continues at coordinate 137,927,991 of JAOEGL010000002.1, forward strand.
TACCTTTTGGACTACAGTTCCCAAAATCATCTGTGGTAATGTTGATTTGAGGGGGAATTCTCAGAGTAGTAGGCTAAAAAAGTAAATTTTCTTGACTCTGAACGCAGCTGGATTGGATCTAAAATGGACAGGGTTACTCTTGTTTTCTCTTCCTTTCTGCTCCCCCGCTTTCCTCTCTCAGTCTCTCTCTCTTCCTTCCCTAGGAGTCATCCAAGGAAGAGACAGATGACTCTTTCCGAAAGCCTGAACAGATAGATCACTTACTTTCTATTGTTCCATTCATCTGGGCTTTTTTTTTTTCCCTCCTGTGTTTTGTTCCCCCAGACCTTGGGAAAATTACAACAATAAAACCAAGGGCCCTCTTCCAAAATCCGTGGATGCTCAAGTCCCATTAAATACAATGGCATAGCAAAATGGTGTATCTCATATATAAAATGGCAAGCTGGGCTATTTGGAATTTATTTTTAAAAAACTGATTATTTTCAAGCCGTGGATGCTTGAATTCATGGATAAAAAGTCTGTGACTAAGGAGGGCCGACTGTAACATCCAAAATCCACAAAATACCTTTATTTGGTGAACCAAAATGCAGACCCTACATACTGAGGTTGAGACATAATGGTACAAAAAGTGCAATGATCAATGTATTGATTTTGCACGATAGAATGAAACTTAATAACATGTATAATTATAATAATTGCATAATATACAAATTAGATGCCCGGATATGAGGGACTGGAATATGGCAACCTTAACGTCAGTCCTCCTGTTGGGTGGAAGAGGCTCTCTCAACTCCCTGGATATTTCAGTTATTAAAACAAACAGGTTATGTACAAATTTGATAACTGAGCTCAACTTTCTTTTGAGTGGAGAATTCTGAGTGTCTGGTGCGTATAAAAGCGAAAGCATTTACGCAGTGCTGTTCCTGAAAACATTTGGATTGCATTGAAGGAATCCCTCTCTCTCTCTTTCTGTGTGTGTGAGTGTGTGTGTGTGTGTTGGGGACATATTAAGATTTGTTTCAACCAGGAATCCTGTTGGATGGTTTGGGCGCTGAGAGGGAGGCGCAGCCTTGAATGTCAGGAAATGTCTTCACTTCCTGCTTCTCTTGGAGCCACTGCTCAGGAAAATATTACTCAGAGCCATTGGGCCACTTCACACAGAGCAATAGAGTTGTTTCGCGCTCATTGCTTCCTGCGCTGTCCTGGAATTGACTCTCACAGAGCAAGGACACTGCCAGAGCCTTTGGCAACCATACAAAGGGCCAGCCTTGAGTAACTAGCCCCTTATTGGAGGAAGAGGGAGGGAGGCAGCACATGCAGCCTGTCTGATCTTGGAAGCTAAGCAGAGTCAGCCCTGGTTAGTCCTTGGATGGAAGAGCGCCAATGAACAGTAGGTGCTGTAGGCTAGATTTCAGAGGAAGGGACTGGCAAACCCACCTTTGAATATCCCTTACCTAAGAAAACCCTGTGAAATTCATGTGTCACCATACGTTGACAGGCAACTTGAAGGTACAATGGTCATTCAGACATCTCCCCCCCCCCCCCAATGCAACAAACATTCCAGGTTTGTTATTTACATTATGAAACTGCATCTATCCATATTTCTGCAAGTTCTGTTGTTCAAACATGACAGCATTCGAATAAAGATGGAGTTGACGATGAGGCTGTATTTGAAGCACATTCAAGGCATGCAGAGCTTTATCCCAGTTTATTTCGAGTCTATCCACATCGGTTATTCACACAGCCGATGACGCAAATCTTTTAGGAAAACTTGGGGGGTGGGAACCAACACCAATTATCCCAAGTTAAGTGTTGTTGTTTTTTTGGCCGCAACCCCCCCCCCCCCAAATTAATCAGATGCATTCAGAATGCCTATGAATAACAAAGATTCAACCCAAATTCTTGGATTATTTTCACCACAGATTCCCACACAGGGAAAAGATCTGTGATCCAGGTTCTGCGCTTTCTCACTCTCTCGCTCTCTCTCTGGACTCTTTCAAACGGGAGGAATTTCTCCCAACTTCGAATGGAGCCAAAGCGGATTCATGTAAATTCGCTAGTTTAGCGAATTTACATGAACCCCTGCTCCGTTCGGAAGAACCCTTGCTCCGTTCGGAATTACTTCCCATTACCCGAAAATAACCCCCTCCTGCCCGAATTTGCATGCGAAGCTTTAATTCGCAATAACGTAAAACCCATGATTGCATTCGAATTGGCTTCCCTCTTGCCCAAATTTGCGTGTGAAGAGTTAATTCGCAATAACGTAAAACCCATGATTGCATTCGAATTGACCTTAAATTATACTTCCAATTTAGCCTCGTATGAAAGAGTCCTCTGACTCTTTCTCTCTCTGTGTGGACAGGGTAGGGGGAAGACTCTTTAGTACTAAGCAGAGAAACCTGTTCTTAGATCAGTCATCCAAACTAAGAGCAATGTAAAAGGATTTAAACTTTTCCTTACATATCAGAGGTGTTTAAAATTCAAATGCATAGACCTGATGTTTCCTTTGCCTGAAAACTGTTGCACTGGGCCTTCTTCCAAACAGAGGTGCTTAGAATTGGCCTGTGCTTTGTATGACTGATGTTATACTGGCCATGGAAACCCACTGGGCGAGTCCCACTCTTTCAGCCCCAGAAAACCTTGTGATAGGTTCATTTTCGGGTCGCCATAAGCTGGAAATGACTTAAAGGCATGCAACAATGCAGATTATCCCACCCCTGACCTGTCCTTCCCACGCGATCGTGCAAAGTTTATCATACAATGTCATCATTATCACCTCCATTACACATTCTTATCATGCGATCGCAATAGGATTTTCAGACAACATTACGCTTATCCCATCCTTCTCCTGCCCTTGAAGTGGTATGGCCCTGTCAGTTTGTATTAAGGGAAACTCGTGTTAATACAATGGTGGGGCCACTGATGGGACAAGGACTGAATAAACATGGACACAATAAGGATGGGGTAAGGAAGGGAGCAATCCCTGCTTACAGCATGTGATTATCTCCAACAACAAATACCCACACTATACAATTATGCAACTTTTAAACAATTTTTACAACCATGGTTCCATCCTATGTAATTGTGGGATTTGTAGTTTGGTGTGGCACTCAGAATTCATTGTCAGGAGAACCTAACACTTCACTGGAGTACTGAACACCTCCCTAAATCAGAAACCCCAGGATTGTATAGGATAAAACCATGACAGTTAAAGTAATATCAAATTACTGTAATTGTGCAGTGTGGATACTGGAACCTGCGCCAATGGTGCATTTGTGTATGTACATGTGTGGCTCCCCTAGATGTCCCTCCAGAACAAAAATATTGTGCACACCTCAATTAGAATGAAGATCTTTTGGAGGATACACTGGCCCACACAATTTTCTACTGAAGGGCTTGTAAGGTTTGTGGGGAGGCTACGGGGAATTGATGGGTCAACTTAGCACAGGGAGATTCATTTCTAGGATGCTTGTGCAATAACCACCACTGTGTCCTCCTTCCTCTCCTTTGTTACCTTTCTTCATCCCAGGCTTGAGGAGTGGGAACAGTGTGGTAGACCTGCAGCTGTTGGAGAACTACAGCTTCCAGCATTGCAATGACAATGCTAGCTAGTGTAAGAAGATCTGGAGGGCCTCACAATTTCTAGCCCTGTTTTAGAATGGAGGCTCCCTGGGACAGACGCTTAGGTTTAAATTGTTGTGTGACTCTGCAATAGGTGATCGTGATGTCTCTTTAGGGAAAGCTTGTGGTCTTCAAAGATAATCTTGAAACCTTAATACACATTTATGGACACACGCAGCCCAAGTAATTGACAGATTCTCACTGTTTTTGGAATGTTCATCCAGTGCTGCTCAAAACCCTCCTCTCAGCTTCAGTGTGAGTGTCTGAAGCAATGTGCAACCCCATGTTCTTCTTTCGGTGTATTTTTTTTCCAATAAAGGTACATAGAAAAAGCCTTCCATGTTTACATATATGACACAATGGATTGCATTGCATTCTATGCATACTTACACTCATGCGCACTTAACAACCCAGGCCAAATTTGGGGGCCTGCCAAGGGTTGCCTTGTTCCTCCTGGCTGGGTCCAATGGCAGGAAGCACCTGGCCAGTTTGACAGGAAACAGCCTGCTCCATCTGCTTCCGCGTCTTCCTGCTATACTGGGGGACGTGGGCAGCGCATGGGGGCGGGGGGAGAAAGATCATTTAGGCACTCTGTCCAAACAGGATATATGCAAAAGTGACCACTCTGCAGGTGGCTGGAGGGTTCTGCTTCCAACTGTCCCTTTCTCTTGCTCTCTCTTTCCTATGAAACACTGACAATACATCACCCAGTGCTGATCAGCAGAGATTGGGATTTGGAGCAAAGGCTGGAAAAGTTACTTTTTGTGGACTATAACTCCTAGTGTTGCCGGGGCAACAGCATCCCCTTTCCTAAGGTTTCAAGTCCAAAATCTGCATCCAGAGGACCAGTGGCCTTGCAATGTCACGGGGGCAAGGCCTTCTGGTGTCACAGAGGCAGAGCTGGCAAGGCTACAGTGATCCTGAACCCAGCAGGCAAACTGAGAAACGCGAGTTTGGTGACACCTTTAATTGAAACTTTCCAGAATCCATAAGAAGTGGGGTGTTGTTTTTTTATCTCCTAGTAGATTTGGACAAATATGTGACCTGGAGAGTAGCTTTGTATGCCCTAGCAGCCCAAAATATTAAGGAAGAAATACACAGCAGAAATAACCATAAGTTGTAACAGTGATGATTATATTTAATAATTTTATACTAACTATACATTGTTATTTTATTTTTATTTTTTTAATGTTCATTTTTATAAATCATAAATTGCTGTATAACGACTAATGTTGCAAATGTGATTCGTATGCATTTTGTTGTTTTTGGGATACTGTTTTATGCAAAGGCCATTGGCCAAAAGCAATAAAATTTGACTGACTGAGAGACGTGAGCTTTTCGTTCTTTTCCCCACGACGCTGAAGCACCTTCATTCTCTTCCAGTTGTAAAAGTGAGGGAAAGGGTGCTAAAAATATTCCTTTTTACCAAACAGATTTTTCCAGCTTGACAAAAGGGATACTTTCATCACACTTTTAGGATGGGAAGAGAAAAAAACTGCTTCGACTCATACTTTTTTGCCTCTGGGTTTGTTTTCAATTTAATATGGCTGTCAGACAGCTGAATGTGGGAATAGGCATGAGAGTAATGGGCCCAGAATTTTAATTTGTGCTAAGCAGGTATATGGCTATCAAGAGATAGAGGAAGGGAGAAACAAATCCAGGCTGGTGGGAAAATGCACCCATTACCTGCAGCAGTTACTACAATTCCCACTAGGGATCACATCCCATAGAGTAGATGGAGAGTTTTTCCAGGATAATAAATAATTATATTCATTATTTTGAACTATCAATAAATCTTTGTACATTATCCAATTTCCCTGCATTAGGAGATTAATTCTAAATAGAACTTTGTGTGAGGAGGCCCATCTTGGGATGTTTAAACATCATTTTTCTGCATTTTTTCTATACCTGTAAGAGTAATAATAATAATAATAAGTAGTAGCAGTAGTAGTAGTAGTAGTTTATTTATAGCCCGCTCCTCTGTCATCAATCGGAGCGGGTTACAATAATTAAAAGACATCAAGATAAAACAATTCCAATAACCCAAAACCCCACCTCCCACCCCTTAAAATTAAATTAAACCAATATCAGATTAAAATCCAAGAACAATTACATACATACAACATAGAACATAAAAAGCAGCTAGTCAATTCTATAGACACTGTAGATGTAAACTTCCTAAATAAAGTTCTGGGAGCTGGTAGGAGTACACGTCCCGATGTCGTAAACCAGTGTCAGGGCCAGGAGTTAAGATGTTTCTGGGAAGGCCTTCCGGAAGAGATGCGTCTTTAAGGCTTTTTTAAAGCTATCAAGGGATGTAATAAGATGCATCTCATCTGGCAGGTCATTCCACAGCCTGGGAGCAGCAGCAGAGAAAGTCCCCCGGGAGGTCCATGACAGCCTCGTTTTCACAGGCTGTAATAAATTTCTCCCGTGAGAGTGAGTTTCTTACATAGTGATTATTAAAATCATGGCTCATTTTTTCTTTATTATAAAACATATAGGCATGCCAGCCAAATCTGAGTCAACCGCTCCAATTTCAATAATTCTTTATCTTTTAGTAACATCACTATCTTGACATCCCCAGGACCCACTTGGGGACATCAGCATATTTGAGTTGATCCCCAACACTCTGGTACCACAAGGGACCTAATGATGGTCCTAGGTCTCAGGTTTTGGCTCTGAAATCTCAAAACCAGACATAGACCAGGTCCCCAGATTGAGATTGACTGAGATATTGATGCTTGTACAAGAAGCTTCAGGAGTCACTCTCTCACCCCAGTTACCTCTCCTTGCTCCTGGGTTTTTGGTGCAGCAGTGATACACAAGTGCAACATGTACAAGGGTACCTTCGCACTAAGTCAGACAGCCATGGCCCCAGTCAGGAGTGGATGGAAATGAATGCCCTGGGCACATAAAGCCACCTGACATAACAATCAGATTTCCTCTTCTTCCACATCCTAAAGTTTGTTTCCCCATCTGGAAATTCAAGAACAAAGCAGTTCCTTGAGACTTCAGGTTTGAATCCCCATAGCCACCACAGTTACTGGCTGGAACATTCTGAGAAAAGCAGCTCAAAAGGTAACTTTTCCAATGTCTGGTTTGGTGGAATGTTTGATTGCTATTGCCGCTGTGACAGAGTTGCTGGGCAGACCTGACTCTGTTCAGGCAGATTGTGAGGGAGGGAACTGTGGGCGAATTGAAATACAGTCACCCCTCCATTTTTGCGGGGGATCTGTTCTGGACCCCCCCCCCAAATGGAAATCCGCCATTATTCAAGCCCCATTGGCTTGAATGGTGGCGCACCCCTGCGGACACCCGCAGGTGCATGCCATGGGTGCGCACCCCATTTTATGCCTCTCTGTTTGCCCCTCATGTAATCGAGGACCACGGGTTCAAAGGGTTCAGAGGAACAACTGTATAAAAGTCAATGTGGGTCAATTAATTGAGCTGGAGAGAAAGACACAAGGGGTCTTAGTAAAGAGCAGATTTCTTTTCACTTAGTCCAGAGGGGGCTGTGGCACAGTTAGACAGACATGTGTGATTGGTATTCCTACAATCCATTACAATACAATTATTACTATCCAGTAATATTTCTAATATCTATTATATATCTATTGTAATATTATATTAGAAATATTTATTATAATATCTATTATAAGAAGAGCTGGTGGTGCAGTGGTTTAATGCAGCCACTCACTCACAAACCATAAGGTTGCGAGTTCAATACTGGCCAAGAGCTCAGGCTCGACTCAGGCTTGCATCTTTCTGAGATTGCTAAAAGGAGTACCCAGCTTGTTGGGGGCAATTAGCTTACAATTGTAAACGACTTAGAGACTGCTTCGGTGGTATGAAGTGGTATATAAATGAAGATGCTATTGCAATTGCAATTGCTATTGCTATTATAATACTATTGGTATTCTTTTTGGCATTCTGTGTTTGCAGTTTGGGAGTGCTCTTGTATTTGTCCCTTCAAATGTCAGCTGGGATAGAAGCAGTGGGCAGAAGCGCAGAACTGGAAGACCTAAAGATGGTCGTGCACATACTGATAACCTCAAGGCTGGACTTTTGCAATGAACTCTATATTGGGCTACCTTTGTACCAAGTCTAGAAACTTCAACTAGTTCAAAACACAGCAGCCAGACTGATTGCTGGTGCATCTAGGCGTGATCATATTACACCAATATTAAAATCACTCCACTGGCTGCCAATTAGTTTCCAGGCAAATTACAAAGTGTAATTTTAAAGCTCTACGTGATTTGAGTCCAGGTTACCTATGGGACTGCCTTCTCCTGTACAATCTGTCCCATACACTCAGGTCCACTGGAAAATGTTTGCTCCAACTGGCCAGAATTAGACTGGCAACCCTTTCCCAGAGGACATTTTTGTCTGCCACCCCCAGACTGTGGAATGACCTGATGGAGAAGATACAACAGCTAAATAATGACTACATTTAAAACAGAATTAAGGACAAATCTCTTCCAACAGGCTTATCCAGTCAATTTTAAATCACGATTTTTTAAATCTGTATATGAACTTTTCAGAGTATACTTTAATGAATTTATAGTGTTGTATTGCAACTGAGGGTTTATGAATTTTAATTGTCTTTTGTATTTGAACATGCTGTACCCCACCTCGAGCCTTGAGGAAGAGTAGGAAAGAAAATATTACGAGAGATTATAGAGAATCCAAAGCCTCCAATTGTTATGTTAAGGTAACCACACTAAATTTGAAGTAAATTACCTAAGATACTTTCTATCTTAATGCTGCACCCCACTTCCCTTGGTGGGGCTGAGGCGTGAAAGGGGCCGTTGCCACAGCCCCTTTCTCCCTGCTATTTGCCACGGCTGTTTAAAGGCCGCGGCAAAGACCTGGAAGCGAAAAGGAACTCCGTTTTGGAGCTCCTTTTTGCGCTACGGAAAGGGCGTGCTTGGCGCCCTCCTGTGGCACAATGGCGTCACAATGCGCACAGCACTTCTAAACGCTGTGTGCGTGATGACACTATCATGGCGCATCCGTATGGACGCCGCCATTTAAAAATAGCGGCGTCCATATGCACTGGGGTCCGGGAGGGACTAAATGCTGCACCCTCCCGAACCCTATCCATGCTCTAATGGCGCTCTTTAGTGCGTGTCTCGATTGGGCCATTGAAACCCTACCAACTGCACAATTGGCTCCCAAGGCAGCTGGAGGGCTCATGTCATGACCACATGACATGGCTTCAAGCCAGGAAGAAGCGGGGGGGGGGGAGCTGCTTGTTTTTGAAACAGCTTTTCTGTACATAAGGCACCTAAAGGGCACATTCCTGTTGGCTTCAAGGCATGTGTCATATAAATGCCACACCTTTCAAGCCAGCCTGAAAACACCTCTTTTTGCCTGTCTATTTATCCCCATAGTGTCACAGCCCCCTCCAAGAAACAATAAAATCTAATAACTGAAGAATTTTGTTACAGTTTTACACGCTTTGAGCACTTGCATATGAAGATGTAGCATTCAAAGATTTTTAGTGTTATGACTTTATAATACAGTACAGTGGGCCCTTTCTATCTGCTGAAGTTTGGTTCCAGGGCCCCTGTGGATATCAAAATCCATGGATGCTCAAGCTCCATTGAACATAAGGGCATAGTAAAATGGTGTCTCTTATACAAGATGGCAAAATTAAGGGTTTCTTTTTGGAATTTATATATTTTAAAAATATTTTCAAGCCATGGATGGTTGGATCCATGGATAAGAATATATCTGTGGTTATGGAAGACCAACAGTATCAATGTACTAAAGAAATGGCATTTTTGCTGTATAGCGATAACTCTATTTCCCCCCCCCCAAAAAAAAAATCAGAAGGAAATGTATTTCAGAAGCCATTTTTTTAATTAAATCATTCAAACATTGAAGAACTAGAGAAGGAGAGCCAGTGTGATGTAGAAGTTTGAATGTTGGACAAGGACTCTGGAGACCAGGGTTCCATTTCCAGCTTGACCATGAAACCCACTGGGTAACCTTGGGCAGGTCACATTCTTTCAGCCTCAGGGGGAAAGGCAATGGCAAACCCCCTCTGAATAAATCTTGGCAGGAGAACCCCATGATAGATTCACCATAAGTCCGGAAAAACTTGAAGGCACACAAACAACAAAAAATGTGTTTAAGAGAAATCCTCGCATAATTTGTCATCACATGTGTCTATAAAATGTTCATGGGTTGAGGGTCATCTTGCCAAACACATTGATAAGAGGGATTCATGCATCTCACAATATAGGCTGTTTGTTCTTGCAAACTTTCACGGCACACAGCACACTCCCTGGCCTTTAAAATGCCACCAGATTTCCAGTTGCTTTGTCTAAAACAGGCCCACCTCAATACCCCTGCAGAATTGTCCCATTACAATAGAGAGGGCATCAGGTCCAGAAGCCTTAATTATTAAGATATGAACCAAATGGAGTTCTACAAAGCTCAATCCCACTCTCATGGGGGAATAGAGCTTTCCTCTATTCATGAACAGTAAACAGTAAATTTCTTACATTACATTATACACTAGAGGGCAGTAGTACCTTTCTATGAGTGGCTGCAGAGCAACAAGAAAAGAATCCTGCAGGCTGTGGCACCTTTCAGACTGATGAGTTTATTACATGGGAGGAATTTCTCTCAATTGCGAATGGAGCCAATTCACAATTACATGAATCAGCTAGTTTAGCGAATTTACGTGAAATCTGATTGCGTTCGGAATGCGTTCAGAATGACTTCCCATTTCCTGAAAATGACCCCCCATTGCCCGAAATTGCATGAGATACTCTAATAGCAATTATGTGAAACCCCATGATTGCATTCGGAATGATTCCACATTACCCGAAATTGCGTGAGATACACTTATTCGCAATAACATGAAACCACATGATTGCGTTCGGATTGCCATTGCATTATACCCCCAAATTCTGTCGTATGATAAACTCCTGAGAAAAAGACATGAAGTGAAACCTCTGTGAAGAGACAGATACGTTGCAATGCTTGGGGTGCAGGTGAACTGTAAGTGAAATGCAAACCACAGTGATGGGGTAACAAATTCAAGCTCAACTATTATAAAGAAATGTTGTTGTTGTTGCTACTTGCTTCTTCATTTCCACGCACATAGGATTTTGAATTTGAATTGACATTATCACGTACCAATGGTGTATATATGTGTCCCTGGTTTCCACACTACCAAATGTATCTGAGGAAGAAGACTGAAGTCTACGAAAACTCATACTGCCAACTTCTTTCTTTCAATTGGTCTCAAAGGTGCTACAAAATCACTCTACATACTAGTGAACTTCAAAAAAGTTTCACTTCTCTTCTGTATAGAGAAGTCTTGTAATACCTTGAGACTAACTGAAAGAAAGAAGTTGGCAGCATGCATCTGAGGAAGTAGATTCAACTCTAGGAAAACTCAGGCTGCTAGCTTCTTTCTTTCAGTTAGCCTCAAAGGTGCTGCAAGATCTCTCTACATGTTGTTGTTATTGTTCACCTTCAAATCCTTTCCGACTTATGGCAACCATAAGGTGAATCTATCATTGGGTTTTCTTGGCAAGTTTCTTCAGAGGGAGGTTTGCCTTTGCTAGCCTTTGCTATCCTCTGAAGCTGAGAGAGTGTGATATGCCCAAGGGTACCCAGTGATTTTCCATGGCTGAGCAAGGTTTTGAACCCTGGTCTTCCAGAGTCAGAGTCAGAGTCCAACATTCAAACCACTATACCAGGCTGGCTCTTAAAAGAATAATCCTGAATAGTTAAAAGAACAAAGGCGGAAGACAGGTTTTTCATATGACTGCATAAACATATGAATAGTGGAGGAAGTTCTTGATCTAGTCCATTGATATGAATATGGGACCAGTAAAATGTTGCAATAAAGCATACTTTGTAGCAGGGATGGCAAGCAGTGTGGCAAGAAACCCTTTTCAATGTTCAAGGTGCAGTGTGGCAAGAAATTCTTGTCAGTGTTCAAACCACTGCCAGTGAACTGGGGTCTATGGATATAACCTAATAATTGATCCATTTCCAGTCTCCATTTGAACATTTTGTTTATTTTTCTTCCAGGACTGCTGTTTGGAGGCCTGAGACAGAATTCCAGGAAGGCTTGGTAATTCCCTGTTAGGTGCTGCTGTTTCTGATGCTCAGTTTGTGCCCATTTAGCCCCTGGCATACAGTCCTTCCTGTCTGCCCAATGTAGAGCGCCCATGGCCATTGTTAAAAAAGGGTGACATATCTCACGTGGAAGGATGAGCAAGTGGAAATGCCTCTAGAGTTGTGGATGATGACATGAGGGTCTGTAATATAGATAAGGAGATTGTGGCGGCAGAGTTGTTCAGAATTGTGTCATGGCTTTGCTCCTGCCCTCCCATGTTTGTTCTGGTCATGTTGTGTCCTATTGCACAATGTTATGTGACCTGATGCAGAGCAAACTTTTTCTATTAACAGCAGTTGTCTTTCCCGCTCTTGGTCCCTCTGGCTAGTGATGGCAGGTGGCTCCCATGGCAGTGGGGTAATGAATCTGCTCTGGATTAAAGAAGATATTTGAGGTGCTGGACCCCAACCAAATAGTTTCAGCACCTGAGATAGTTCCTTTACAGACCAGAATAAAACATAGAGTAGATCCACCATCCCCCCTGACATTGGAGCCACCAGCCTCTGCGCCATCTGGTTCAACCAGCTTTTCAATATTCAAATGTCATCAGCTCCATAATAATCCTGGGAGCTGAGTCAGGAAGAAAGAACCTATAGAAGGAACATCAAAGGAGGAAAAACCTTTGATGATGATGATGATGATGATGATGATGATGATGATGATGTACCTTCAAGTCATTTCTGACATATGGCAATCTTAAGGTGAGCCTATCATGGAGTTTTCATGGAAAATCAGTGAGCTAGAACATGCCCAATAAGTAGCTGTCCATCCTCTATATGAAAAGACAAAGAAGGCTGGGTACTTTCTTCCACGGCATTCCAACTTGTGCTAGTAGTGTAAATGGCAGGACCATTTGCGAGGCTGTTTTGATTTTCTAATTAAATTCCAAATTATTTAGTTAGTTGTTTAGCTATTTTTCAATGAGCATTGTTTTCCCATTGTTGTTGTTGCTGCTGTGTGCCTTTAGGTGGTTTCCAGCTTATGGAGACCTTAAGGCAAACCTATCATGGGGTTTTCTTGGCAAGTTTCTTCAGAGGGGGTTTGCCATTGCTATCCTTGGAGGCTGACAGCATGTGACTTGCCCAAAATCACCCATTGGGTTTCATGGCTGAGCTGACAACTCAAGCCTAGTCACCAGAGTCATAGTCCAACACTCAAACCACTACACCATGTTAGCTCTCTAATAATAATAATAATAATAATAATGACACTCAATGAGAGCCAATGTAGTGGAGTGTTTTGATCATTTGACTAGGACTTTAGAGACCAGGGTTTGAAACCCCATTTGGCCATGAAAGCCAACTGGGTGACCTTGGGCAAGTCACACTTTCTCAGCCTCAGATTCCCTTTGAACAATTTTTGCCAAGAAAATTGTGTGATAGGGTCACCTTAGGCTCACCATAAGTCAGAAATGACTTGAAAGCACACCACCACAACAATTCAAACACTTAATAAAGTCACTTCATAGTTTTATACAGTATCTCTCTTTAAAAGTGTACATATTGCATATGGTCACGAGGGAAGCACAAAGGGAATAACCACAGGAGAGTGACTGGGGATTCCCAGCCTGGCCTGGTCCCCGTTCTGTTTCTGACCACAGCCTGATCCACAGAGGAGAAACAAGCAATTTTCCCCCCCTGCCATGGAGATAAAATGGTGGTAAAGCATTTGCATTATATTGTAGGTGTGTCCGGTTGCTATTAAGAGTACAGGAGCAGGTTCAGGAGAAAGGTGATGTTGATGGAATATTTTTCTGTATTGTATTATGCACAAGCTGTACAAGCTATTTTCTTTCCCTCGAGGTCAGTTAATATCCATTGCTGTTGGGTGTCCGTTCTGAACAGAGATCCTTCTCCTTGGCTTTGAAAACCACGTTTCCTTTTTCTCTCTTCTGTTACTACTGTGTGCCAGACTTATAGGGCATGGCCCAGAAATGGGCAAATCCCAGCTGGACCTGATTCCAGTTGCAGTCCAACATTTTGCCCAACCTTGGCACTGCTTTTCTCTGAGAATTTGCCACTCCATGGGAAAGTTGTTACAAAAAACCTCTCTGTCATTAAAACGAGGGTAAACCCAAAAGCCAACATGGTTTTGGGTTTTGGATGTTGGACTAGGGCTGCAACTGCACTACAGAAATAATGCGATTTAATACCATTTTAACTGCCATGTGTCAATTCTATGGAATCATGGGGATTGTAGTTTGTTATGATCCCAAAAGTATTTGACAGAGAAGGCTTATTATCTATCAAAATTATGAATCCAAGAATTCCATAGCACTGAGCCATGGCAATTAAACTGGTGTCAAATTGCATTACTTCAAATCCCTTCTTGGCCATGGAAACTTCTGGGTGACCTTGGGCATGTCACATTCTCTCAGCCTCAGAGGAAGGCAAATAAATCTTGCCAAGAAAACCCCATGATAGGATTGCTTTAGGTTCACTATAAGGCAGAAATGACTTGAAGGCTGGATGGCCATCTGTTGGCGATGCTTTGATTGTGAATTCCTGCATGGCAGGGGGTGGGACTGGGTGGCATTTTGTGTCTCTCCCAACTCTATAATTCTATTATTCTAAGGCACAGAGTAATAATAATAATAATAATAATAATAATTATTATTATTATTATTTTATTTTTATCCCACCTCTCCCACAGGATCAAATAACAAAACCAAATATTAAAGGAAAATGGATAAGTGCTCCTGTTATTTCAATAGTTGTGGAAAAAAGAAGAACGTGGACTGGTGCAGATTTACTCACACCTACATTCCTTCTTCTATACCACTGTTTAGTGTTTAGTGCAGCAGGTAGAGACTCCCATGTCAGTGGGGCAGCCATTCCACTCCAGTTGTGAATCCAGGCTTCAAAAAGCTGAAAGGCCAAAGTGCTGAAACTTAATTCCTAAACAGTTTTGGCACCTTGGAGACCTTCTTCCAAGCCACTGAAAGCATGGACTGGATTTACTGCCTGCTGACATGGGAGCCACCAGGTGCCACTGGGTGCTGCCAGGTGTGCCAGTTGACATGCATGTATGACTTGAGAACAGAGGTTCATGAACAAAAGGACTACAAAGGAAGATTAGAAGAAAGAGAAATGGAAGAACTGGAGTATATCCACAAACTGCAGCCCATCAGCAGTGGGTTGGACTGGGACAATGGTCTCCTGGCACACTACACACATTATAAAACTACTTAATCCCCCAGCTTCATGGGGGGTCTCTCTTGGCCAGATCATCACATTTTCATTTTGGCCCCCACATTACATCCCAGTGCTCCTTCATATATCTACTAACCTTGGCTTTAGGCAACTTCCTTGCCTTTTCCCCCCAAGGACCATCATTATAAATGTACTTGTCATCTCATCACAACGTTTTGCATTCCTATGGGTATGCTCACACAGGTTAGTCTCAAAGGTGCTGCAAGATACCTTTGCAAAATGATTTTCCAGACTAACATGGCTAAGTTTTTTAATGCACATATGTATGATACATGCATTTTAACTGAATACCCAAATGAAAGGAAATCTTAATACTGAGTTTTTGGTATAGAGGTGGAAAAAACTGGGATTACAAAGGCTGTTCTCAGGGACCACAGACAAAATCATTGAAAACAGACATGTTGTTTATTAAAGAAAATTCAAAATGAATGGAGATCATACACCAGGGCAATGAGACTCAGAGTAGCAAAAATAATTAAAAGCCGGGAAAGGTTATAAGACAGCAAGCATTTAAAAACCAATGATACTTCTACATCAGAAATCAGGCAGCCCTCCTGATGTGGTTAGACTGCAGCTCCCAACAATCCAAACCAGCATAGCTTCGTTGTGTAAAATGTTGGGAGTTACAGTACAATGAACTTTGTGAGGACTGCATGTTGCCTTCCTTGACGTAGGCATGCTCTCAAATGAGCCAAACTCTGAATGCATTTGTGAAAGGGTTAGATAAGAATTTGTCAATAGGTTTAGCTCTTAACCTTCTGTTGCTTGAACAAGAGGTGGACAAAAGCTGCGTTGCAAAAGGATGCATGAGTAAATCAGTTGATCTATGCGGTGATGTCTGTGCTACCACCCAATTATGACTAGTAAATGATCCCTGGCAATTTTAAGGTGCCAGTAAATTTTTCATTATTTTTTAAACCCGTAACTATAAATGTAATTAACTACTCCTATGGAGCATGTAAACATACCTGTAACCCTGCTGCTAATTAATTTATTCCTCTAAATGCACAATTGAAGCACTTCAATCACAGCACAACATAAACAGGAAAGGAGATCAATAACAGATTTTTAAAAATAAAAAGAATAGCTTTTAAAATGACTTTCAGTGCAACAACAAAAGAGCAAAGATGTGCTGTTAGACAAACAGAGGGTGCTATCATACAAACCCATTTCCTCTTTACTTGCTTGTTGCGATAGGTTGGCATATGAGAGGCTGCAGCAGATGCTGGCGAAACGTCAGAAAGGAGCTCTTCTAGAACATGGCCACATAGCCCAAAAGGTCCACAAAAAACTATGGATGCCAGCCGTGAAAGCCTTCGACTCCACACCGCAGCAGTTTGCTTTCACCTGGGCTTACTGGGAAGTTTCCTTCCCTTAGGTTAACTGGGTGCAAACTACTTTTGCACTTTGAACCCAGTTTGCAACAACTGAAGTAAGTGGAGGACAAAGGGGGAAAGTGGGAGAAGGAGAAATGGGGGGATTATAAAAGTGCTGAAAAAGATTAATTAGAGGTGTTAACTGACAAATTGGAAGAGGTGAAAGACATGATGGAATACACGTCTTGGGGTTATAGTAATACTGTATGTTTTAATAGTATTTTTTTTAATTGTAAGCCACTTTGAGTTCAAACTTTGGAAAAGGGGAATATAACTAACTAAATAAATAAAATAATGATGATAACGACAATAATAATTATGATGTAGTGGCTTGCAATTTCTTGAACAGAGATTTTCCAGGTTAAATCCTTGCTTCCATACTGTGAAAAACTGGACATGACAAAGCATGTGGAAAGCACAGGAACATGTGTGACCATTTGGCAGTTTGGCTTTTTTCCTCCAAACCCCCATGTGTAAATGTTACACGTGCTTTAAAGGAGGAAGGGGGAATGTATGGCAATCCAAAAATAGTTGTATTCCATACTATTCCGTACCATAAAAAGATATAAGGGGATTTTCTAGCATCTATGAGACACTGCAGAAATAATCCCATTTGAGACTGCTTTAACTGCTCTGGCTAAGTGGTAGGCAATTCTGGGAACTTCAGTTTTGTGAGACATTTAGCCTTCTCTGTCAGAGAGCTCTGGTGCCACAGTGAACTACAATTCACCAGATTCCATAGCACTGAACCAGAACAGTTGAAGCGGTCTCAAACTAGATTATTTCTGCAGTGCGTTTTGGATCTGAGAAATAAAAATTCTTAGCATAAACTCTTGCTAATTCCTGTCCACTTCATCAGATGCCTGAAAGGAATTCTCTTTGGAGAGACATCTATACCAACAAGTGTGTATTTGTGAATTATAATAGAAATGTAAAACACGCTGGGCATTGTGCTGGGATGACAAGTTCAGACTCAACAATAGTCCTAAAGAGTTTGAAAACAAGGCAAAGGTAAGAGATATGTTTTACCTACAAGTCAAAATAAGCAGGTAAACATATGAATAGTGGGGAAAATTCTTGGAAAGAGAAATAACTGATTTAGGATATCATAGAACAGAATCTTTCAAGTTGGAAGAGACCACAAAGGCTATCCAGTCCAACCCCCTGCCATGTAGGAATTCATAATCAAAGCGATCCAGCTGCTGTTTAAAGACCTCCAAAGAAGAAGATTTTGCCACTTCTTTAAACAGTCAGGAAGTTCCTCCTAATGTTGTGGTGGAATCTCTTTTACTGTATCTTGCATTCATTGTTCCTGGTCCTATTCTCTGGAGCAGTAGAAAACAAGCTTGCTCCAGTCCATCCTCAAGATGACACAAACTGTAGTCCACTAGCAGTGGTTTGAAAACAAGACAATGTTTCTAGGGCATGCTACACATATTAAAACCCATGCATTGGGGGAAGTAGGCTCAAGTCTGCAAAAGCTCATGCAACCAACTTCTCTTTTTCAGTTTGGAGATTATCACACCAGCCCCTTCCTCACTGTAGTCACTCAATTAAAATGGAAATATCGCTTTCTATGCCTCCATCGCCACACCTCTTCTCATTCCCACAACCAGGTCTGCTGCCTCAATTCCTGGCCTCTCTCTTAACCTCACCACCACCACCTGCTTTCACCCTATATGTTTTTAGGTCCCGTCCCCCCATTTTTCATGCAATTCCAGATCTTTGCAGCCACAATTTAAGCCTTTAAAAGTTTTTAAAAACTTAAATTGAGGCTGTAGAGCTCCTAAATCATGTGAAAAACTGGGGTGAAATTTAAAAGGACTAGCAGGCGGGAAGTGGGGGAAGGAGGGAACAATGACATTACATGACTGGCAATCGCACAGCTGCCCCACAAATGGCTTTTCTCATCCAGGACATTGTATGTTTGCCAGTTCATTCACAGGTTTCCCCCATAAATGAAAAGGAGCAGCTGAGGATCAGGACAGGTATGGATGGGAGGTTGCATCATGCGATCAGCATCATTAAAGCTGCTTCCCTCCCAATGAAATTAGGGTTTAAAAGCCATGTGTGCTAATCCTCTAAGTCTTAATAGTGCTACAAGATCCCATTGCATATTGAAACGCTAGTTGTCATCCCACCCGCTATGTAAGGTTCTTATACCTGCTTTGTTGGGATGTGTTGCTGGTCCTGCACCCATAACACTGAGTCACAGAATCAAAGAGTTGGAAGGGGTCTCATGGCCTTTTCAGTCCAACCTTTTCAGTTCAGTGCGGGATCTCCAGCTAGAGCTGTTCAGCCTCCTTTTGAAGATCTCCAGAGAAGGAGACCCCTCCACCTCTCTTGGTCATCCCATCTGCTAAGTAGCGTTCTTATACTTGGTCCTGAACCCATA
Source organism: Urosaurus nigricauda (assembly GCA_034509955.1). Classification (NCBI taxonomy): domain Eukaryota; kingdom Metazoa; phylum Chordata; class Lepidosauria; order Squamata; family Phrynosomatidae; genus Urosaurus; species Urosaurus nigricauda. The sequence goes on from JAOEGL010000002.1 coordinate 137,946,744, forward strand.
TCACTGAGGGGCTCTACAGACTGCCCCTTTTTGCACAGCTGCACGCCACAGCTCCAATCCAGCCACTGTAGGGCACAAAAAGAAGCCGCAAAAAGCTTGGCAGCACTCCTTCAGCGCTGCGTCGTATGGATGCAGCACGGGAGGAACACCATGATGCTGTGCGCTATGTGGAGCAGCATGCGACGTCATGGTGCCCTGCAGGCGGGGTCAGGGCATGTGTCATCTGGACATGACACCCCAACTCTGCCCCCAGACTGGCCATAAGGGCTGATCTGAAGAGGGCCTGAGCCATAGAACAGTACATGATATATTTAAAGTGTGCAATCATGTTTTCTCTTCAACAAGATGAACGTGTCCACCTCCTTCAACCTCTCCTCAAACATTTTTATTCTTCATATCTCTTATGATCCTCATTGCCCTTTTCCCTGCTTCGCCTTGTCTATATCGTCCTTACAATGAAGCACCCAGAATTGAACACAGTACTTCAGATGAGGCCTGGCCAGTGCAGACTCCCTAATATTCATATGTTAGCTTGTTCATCGTGACTTGTATGTAATACCCATCACCCACTTTTGTTCCTTTATCTACTCCGTATTGAACTTGTCATCCCATCACCATGCCCATATATTTTAAATTCCTATTAAAAGTCACACTCTCCTTGCCCCATGACCCCCATAATTCTTCACCATTGTCTGTGCTGGCTGACAGATGTTACAGTCCTGCAACATTTGAAGGAAGGATGATACATTCCCATCCCTGTTTCAAAGAACATTAAAAAGCACAAGTTCCCATTCCTTGAATGTGTACAAATATGTGAACCATTGTAGTGTAGTTGCAGTGTAGTGATTCCAGGCTAAGTTAAAGGCAATGTACGTGGCAGTCGAAAGCCATATTTATTCTGAAATAACCCATCAGGGATAAAAGTGTGACCTTGTGCCAGATACATATCATGCCTTTGGCACGTCCTGCCTGGTGGGAAAGGTTTTTGTTCCATGAATCAGTATTGCCAAGTCATGGTCTCAGATCCACATGATCTTCTTAGGAATGGAAATGGCAAGTCATGGAAAGGCAGGAGGAGACAGGACAGAAAGAACTGGGCATAGCTGTGAAAAGGGGAAGAATTATTGTCGAAAAGGAAGCAAAAAAAAAAAAAAAAAGGAAGGGAAGAACTGAGGGACCAGCCTGGCACACAAATAGGCAGAATATAGGGCTGCTACCTCTGCATTTCTTAATTAACCTGGTTTCCAAAAAACAAAGTTTTTGTTTTGTTTTTGTGGCATAGAATCAAGATGATGGGGAAAGCTTCACGTTTAACTTGTGAATGTGGAAAAACTGCAAATTAAACAACAAAAAATTCTTTTTATCTGAGAGAATGTCTCTCTGGGAATCTTCAGGTCCTCCAGTACAACTCTATGGTCAACATTTGCCAGAAGTTGATCATAAAAATCATGCTGGAAGACCCACAAATGCCTAGAAAAGTGTTTTCTCTTGGAACTTCTAGGTCTTCCAGCAGAACTCTATGGTCAACTTCTGGCAGAGTTGCACTGGAGGACCTAGAGAGTCCTAGAGCAAACATATTAATCAAAAATGCAAATAATCAAATCTGCCAAAGTCAAAGCCACAAATGTGGAGTGCCAACTGTACATCCAACAGTCTCTTCATTAGAGAGAAGGGGAGAGAGAGTTTGATCATTGGACTAGGTTTCTGGGAAACCAAAGTTGGAATCTATGCTCAAGCACAGAAACCCTTTGGATGATTTTGGATTATTAACACTGGAGTTTATCACATGGGAGGAATTTCTCTCAATTGCGAATGGATCCAATTCGCAATTATGTGAATTTGCTAGTTTAGCGAATTTATGTGAAATCTGATTGTATTCGGAATGCATTCAGAATTTCCCATTTCCCAAAAATGACCCCCCCCCCCCAATTGCCCGTAATGCTTTCGGAATGACTTCCCACTGCCTGAAATTGTGTGAGATACACTTATTCGCAATAACATGAAACTCCATAATTGCGTTCGGATTGCCATTGCATTATACCCCCACATTCCTTCGTATGATAAACTCCACTCTCTTTATCTCAGAAGAATAGCAATAGCATTTACATTTGTATACCAGTTAATAGTTAACTCTGCACTTTCTAAGTGGTTTACAAATCTCTAAGCCAATTGCCCCCAACAAGCTGGCAATGGCAATGCTCCTCTGAATGAATCTTACCAAGAAAACTCTACAATAGGTTGCAATCAACCTGAAGGCACATAACAACAGCTTCACCAGAGGGTATGCAAAAGGCTTAAAATGATTGATTGTAGACCAATGAAATTAGGAAAGGTATTTTTTTAAACAAGAGTCTTGATGCCTCATTTTCCCCTACTCACCACTCAGCTTTTTTAAATGGTTCCTAAAGAGTTACCTTTGAGACAATAGTTGATGGGGAATTAAGCTTCCTTAACAAAGGTGGAAGGAACTTCATGGATCTTCCAGATAATAGTTGGATACATTTATGAAGGCTTATCAGCTCTGAGTCTGAGAACCTCTCAGACTAGAGCTTGATTTCAGAACACACACACCCTCCCCAGGTCAAAAACAAAGACTTGTGATCCATAAAGAGGAGGAGTTTTTTTCCAGTGTGGCTTCTGGTTTAGGTGCTATCTTTTGCATTGTGCAGAAGATGACTGTGGGAATAATGGCCACATGGAGTGGGGGAAGTGGGAGACCAACATGGATATATTATTCCCAGGGGACTCATCTGCACAGGACCTATGTCATCTAGTCTTGCTCAGCAGGCATCTTCTGTGTGGGTGTCTGCTCACTGCTTGTAGCGCACTGCTTGTAGTGCATATTTGTTTCCATATGCTGGCCATTACCCTCCTCATGGGTGGCTGGCCATGTTTTTTTAAGATGGTTGTGTGATTCTGTGAACCTGATTAAACCAGCTGAAAAATGTCAACGGAGGGGATGTGGCTGGACTACAAATGTAGCTTTCCCAAGACGACTCCAAATCCTCTGTTACAATTCCTTCATACTGGAGTCCGTAAAGTTTCCTTGCTGGCGAAATAAATATACATTTTACAGTTTTTAAAAAAAGAAAAACATGTTGCAAGCTAAGAGTGTTAAATTGCAAAAAAGCAGACTATGAAAAGGCATCCTTGGTAAAAGTCAGTAGCACTTTTATCTATACAATGCACACTGAACATTGTCATGATTAGGAAACATGGCAATTGATGTGGCAAACTTCACTCCAAAAAGGAATCAGGTGGGCGGGTGGGGAGAAGAAAAGCAATATGTTCCTAAAGAGAAGGGGAAAAGGAGGTTAAGATCCATGTGCAATTTGTAGGTTGATGGGAAGACTTATCTGCACAAATGGGGGATTAACTGATAAGGAACAACCTCGCTGGTGAGACAAATGAGGATATTACTGAAGGTTTTCATCTAATCATTGTATCTGTGTTATTTTTATTGTGGTGTGTTAAGAGGGTGTTGTGGTGGGGTGATAGGATAGCAATGAAGCCTCTGTCATCTGTTAGCTCTTGTGATATGATGCAGTTGTCCACAAAGAGGTACAGCGCTGGGGGACAAACCACATGGTGCATTAAAGACAACATGTACAACTAAAGATCAATCTCTACACGCTCTAAAGCACGTGTGGCCTCAGCCCAGACTAGGACCAGAACGTTATGTGTGGAAAAGGTTTAAATCTGCTATTATATGATTTCTAACTATTTTTCTAAATGCTAGATATCTTTTAATGCATGGATGAGGGTACTCTCATTGTTCCACAGATGGCATGTGGACAGCTTGTGAGATAAGTGGGACTGCAAACCGGCTGGAACTGAGACCTCACTTTGACTCTATATCCAGGAGGAGAATGTACAGATGTGCTGTGCACAAATGAAGCAAGCTGAATGAGAAAAGGCTGAAAGCAGGAGAGGAAAAATCAAAGAGCAAGTCCTAGCCAGCAGCAATCCTCTTTTGCTAGGTTCGCCTTTCAGAAGGTGGGCCGCACATTTGATTTGCATGCACAAAATCTCATATTTAACACTTAGTATTTCTAGGCAGGGCTGGGGACAAATCCTGCATGAATAATAACAATAATAAAACTTTATTTATATACCGCCCTTCCAAGGATCAGGGCGGTGCACAACATATATAACATATACAAAGCTAAAACATTCCAATAAAAACAAAACAGTATAAAAATCAGTGTAACAATACTATATGAAAATATGCCAGACCAGCTTGCAATGTGGGGAGGGGAGGGGGGGAAGGGGAGGATCACAGTAGGGGGAAGGAAATCAGGGGTATGCTTGTCCAAATAAGTATGTTTTTAACCCCTTTTTGAACAAGGTAAGGGAGGCAGCCAGACGGAGCTCAATGGGCAACGAGTTCTTCATGGTGGTTGATAATTTAGCCTTTGGAACTCTAAGTAGCTGTTGCCCGGAAGATCTAAGTGTGCGGGGCGGATTATGTGGGGAGAGGCGGTCCTTCAGGTACCCTGGGCCCAAGCCATTTAGGGCTTTATAGGTAATAACCAGCACTTTGTACTGAGCCCGGAAGCGAATAGGCAGCCAGTGAAGATCTTTCAGTATCGGGGTTATATGGGAGGCCCTGGGAGCGCCAGTGACCACCCGTGCTGCCATATTCTGCACTAATTGCAGCTTCCGAGTGTGATACAAAGGCTGCCCCATGTACAGCGCATTGCAGAAATCTAATCGAGAGGTTACCAGAGCGTGTACTATAGTTTCAAGGTCCCTCCGATCCAGGTAGGGACGCAGCTGGCGTATCAGCCGAAGCTGAAAACAGGTGCTCCTGACCGTCGCATCCACCTGGGAAGTAAGATGGAGCGACGAATCAAGAAGCACCCCCAAGCTGCGTACAGTGTCCTTAACGGGGAGCGTGAGCCCGCTCAGGACCGGTGGAACCACCTCCATCCCTGGGCCGGGAGAACCTATCACGAGTACTTCCGTTTTCTCTGGATTCAGGCTGAGTCTGTTCTCCCTCATCCAGTCCATTACCGATTCCAGACAGGCCACGAGAGGAGCGCTGCCATCCCTGGACACTGCATCAGTCGGAGACATAGCGAAGACTATTTGGGTGTCATCAGCGTACTGATAACCCCGTGCCCCATGTCTCCAGATGATCTCTCCCAGCGGTTTCATGTAAATGTTAAAAAGCATGGGGGACAGAATGGCTCCTTGAGGGACCCCAGAGCTGAGGGCCCTCTTATCGGAGCACACGTCCCCCAGCTGCACCATCTGGAACCTCCCAGAGAGGTAGGACCGGAACCACTGGAGCGCAGCGCCTCCAATTCCCACCTCCGCCAGGCGTTCCAGAAGGATACCATGGTCGATGGCATCGAAAGCCGCTGAGATGTCCAAGAGCACCAGCAGGGACACGCTCCCCCTGTCGATGCCCAGACGGAGATCATCGATCAGGGCGACCATGGCAGTCTCAACCCCGTAGCCCGCCCAAAAACCGGTTTGAAATGGATCTAGATAATCCGTTTCATCCAAGATCGATTGAAGCTGGATCGCAACCACCCTCTCAATCACCTTTCCCAAAAATGGCAGCAATGAAATTGGACGATAGTTATTATGTATCAGGGGGTCAAGGTAGGGCTTCTTCAATATTGGTTTTACGATAGCCAATTTAAGGCTATCGGGAAAATGCCCTTCCCTTAAAGATGCATTTAAAATCCGGCATAGCAGTGATGCAACCGCCGGTCCCCCCTGTACTGCTAGCCACGAGGGACAGTGATCGAGGGAGCAGGTTGTTTTCCTAACACTTCTAAGTATCTTGTCCACATCCTCGGTACTGACCGACTCAAACTGATCCAGTACAACCAAGTCCATGGAAGCTCTGGACACCTCTACTCTAGTTTCTGCTGTAACACTGGCATCCAGACCTTCGTTTATCCGAGAGATTTTATCCGCGAAAAAGTTGTTAAATTGGTCACAGCAGGTCTTGGTAGGTTCAAGGATCTGGTTCGGGGCAGGAGAGAGCTGAGTTAGCTCTCTCACTACCCTGAACAACTCTGCTGGACGCGACTCCGCGGACGCAACGCGAGCAGCATAGAACGAATTCTTGGCTGCTCGTATCGCCTCTCCATAGTCCTCCAAAAGGTGGTCTAGGAGAGTCTTGTCGGATAAACGCTGGTGTTTCCGCCAGGCGCGCTCTAGCTGTCGCAGAACCTGCTTCCTGGCCCGGAGATCTTCCGTGTACCAGGGCTTCTTTTTGGAAGCAGGCCTGAGAGGGCGCTTGGGAGCGATACTGTGTATAGCCCTGGAGAGATCTGTATCCCAGGTGTTAACTAGGGCATCAACAGTGTCGCCGTCACTTCCAACCATATATCCCTCTAGGGCTTCTTGGAACCTATCAGGTTCCATCAGCCTTCGACGGTGGACCATTCTAATAGGTCCGCCACCCCCGGGGGGGATCTGGGTTGATGCCTTGATGCTTGCCTCCACCAGGAAATGATCCGTCCATGACAGGGGGGAAATGTTAGTGATTTCCGCCCACGGAGTTTCCATGTCAGTGCAGAAAACCAAATCAAGTGTATTCCCCGCAGAATGCGTTGGACCCATGACAAGCTGAGACAGGCCCATGGCTGTCATGGTCTCCATGAATTCCCGAGCTGCACCAGATGGAAGATTGTTGGCCACGCAGGGGATGTTGAAGTCGCCCAGGACTAAAAGCCTGGGAGACTCCAACACCAGCTCCGAGACCAACTGTGTCAGCTCGTTAAGGGAGTCGGTTAGCGCACGGGGTGGCCGGTAGACCAACAGAATCCCTAGACTGTCTCTAGCCTTCAGGGTCAGATAAATACACTTGATATAGGAAACCCCAAAGATCCATTGCTGCCAGTCTTATCAACCAAGTTGACATGCCCAGTTTTGTCAACCTAGTTGACAAGCCCAGTCTTCTCAATAGTGATAGACAGCAATGGCTTTCTGGGGTCCGAGGCAGAATTATACTCCATGCCTAGAGATGCCCATTTGTGAATGTCCTACATTTGGCGGTGCCTTGCCCTCCTTTAAGGTTAAGACATCTGATCACTCTGGTCCCTACCCCTTTGATCAGTCATGCTTCTCCTGCCTATCGAAATGAAGGTGCCATGGCTCTGTATTTTAGCAAACAGCAGTTCCTGGCTATCGTTTTGGCCCTCTCTATCTTTGTTCTCATTTCCTTGGCTATTTACCAAAATTTGATGTATATGCAACGTAAATTCTGCAGGTCCAAAGAACTGCAATGAAGATGCCTGTATTCCAGACAGTAGACAATCTACATACTATGTGGCAGTAACCTGAATGCTAGCTTCTGGGAGCTTGTTGTGGTTAGTGGGTTCCCCATATAAGGTGGTGTTTCTCTTGTAGCCGACACTTCCTGAACCAGCAACAACGTCTTTCTCTTAAAGTTACAAACACATTTTCTAGAATGTACTACTACATAGGATATTATGGGACTAAGATATAGGAACTGTAGGAAAGAGGACCTGAAAGAGAATGGGACTTGAGAAAACTGAAGGCAACGAATGGGTACGTGTAGCAAAACTTCACACAATATTTATTTTATTATTTATGATTTATTTGATTTACAGTGGGCCCTGGACTCCACTGGAGTTTGATACCAGGAACCCTCCAATGCCCCCAACCTACCTGGATAGCTAAATCTGCAGATGCTCAAGTCCCATTATATACATTGTAGTAGTAAAATGGTGTTCCTTATATAAAATGGCAAAGTCCGTCTTTGCTTTTTTAATATTTTCAAGTCCATGGATGCAGAATCCAAGAATGGAGGGCTGACTTTATAACCCCACCCCACCCCCCACCCCCACCCCCACTTTCTTCCTATGGATCTAAGGTTAGAGAAAGGTTTGTGTTATTGAACAGAAGTAGAAAAAAAGAAAGGTGGGCAGAATGGGATAATAGCTATTTTGGCAGCAAGTTGAAGGTAGCAGATCCCATCTAATTCTGAAGAGTCCTGGTTAGACTTTGTAAGGGAGACTGCAAATGTATACCAGGTTGTCTGTATTTTAGAGGTAGGCAATGGTAAACCACCCCTGGGTGTTCTTTTCCTATTAAATCTATGGGATCATCATAACTCAACAGGTGACCTGAAGGCACATATAGTCAGCCCCCTATATCCACAGATTTCTTATCCATGGATTCATGCATCTGTGACTTTAAAATATTTTTAAATATATAACTCCCCCCCCCCCCAAAAAAACCCCAAACAAACCTGGATTTTGCCATTTTATATAAGTGACACTATTTGACTATACCATTGTATTTAATGGGACTTGAGCATCCACGAATTTTGGAATTTTGAAACAAAATCCCAGTGGATAACGAAGGCCCACGGTACTACTACTACTACTACTACTACTACAACTACTAGATGAAGGTAGCCAGCCACCAGCAATTCTACCTTTTATTCCTCCTCCATCACAAGTATCCACTGAAGAAGATAAGATGGAAGAACTGCATGACGTCTTCCGATCTGTAGGAGCTGTCTAAGGGGATTGCTGGGAAGCTTGGCATTGATGAAAGGGGAGGCTTGGGAGATAAGGTGGCCCTGGGGATAAACCAGAGGAATGAAAGCTGAGCTTTCCAAGGATGAACACCCTTCTTCACTCTTTCCGGAAACTTTTTTCTATCTCCACTCACATAAGCAGGAGTCAACAGGAGGGAAAATGTGGGAGTCGGGGGAGCAAAGCTTCAGCGCAGGAGTAATGAGTCATCTACTGGAATGCAAAGGAAATTGAGGGACTCTGGCAAGGAGGTGATAACAAAACTTTTATGTGTTATTGCTGTTTGCAGCAAACAAACGCAGAGGAATCTATGACCTAAATTAGAAAATCATGTGGCTCCTCCTGCTCTTGCTGGATTTCAACTCCCAGCATTCACACCATTAGCTAAGCTTGCTAGGGCTTCTGGTAGATGCATGATTCATGCTCTTAGCCTAACTCCAATGGTTTGTCCAAACCAGAATAGGACCATTGAATCAATGGAATTTACTCCAGTCTGGTCTAGTTAGATTTGGAACTACCGGTTGATTCCAGGTTAGAAAGAAGTAAAAAATGAAGAAGAATAGCACCCCATAGTACCACATGTGCAACCACACACACACAGTTGTAAGGGGCTTCATAGGCATCAAAGGCAAGCCCCAGCCCCGGCCCTAGCCCCACTCAGTGCAGGATCTCCACCTAGACTTTTCAGTTCTCCAGAAGTTTTGGACTTCAGCTCCCAGAATTCCCAACTGTTGACCAAACTAGCTGGGGCTTCTGGGAGCTGAACTCCAAAACACATGGAGGACCAATGTTTCAGAATCACTGAGCCAGAGCATCACAAAGAAGCAGCTATCCATTCTCTTTTTGAAGACCAAAAGACAAGAAGGGCTAAGCGCACTTTCTTTTTCTCCCATGGAATTCCAGCTTCTGCTATGAGTTTAAATGGCAGGAACATTTTCAAGACTGTTTAGATTTCTAATTAAATTCCAAGTTATTTAGTTATTTATTTAGCTATTTATCCATGAGCATTGTTGTTGCTGTTTGCCTTCAAGTGGTTTCTGACTTATGGAGACTCTAAGGCAAACCTATCATGGAGTTTTCTTGGCAAATTTCTTCAGAGGTGGTTTACCATTGCCATTCTCTGAGGCTGAGAGTGTGTGACTTCCCAAGATTACCCAGTGGGTTTCATGGCTCAGTAGGGATTTGAACTCTGGTCTCCAGAATTATAGTCCATCGCTCAAACCATGACACCGCTCTTTCTGTTAAATACCCAATGTGATTAACAAAATTAAGCAAAAACAAAAATCAGCAACAATGAAGGAAGCTTAGAAACATAAACAGTTCGTAACAAACGCAACATTCAGTGTGACAATAGTGCATGCTTAAGCAGTATCTGTGGTCAGGCGATGCCTATTGAACTGTTACAGCACCTGTTCTTCAGAAGAGTCTCTACCCAGATTCAACAACTCTACACCAAGAACATTGGCATTTTTTGATGGTAAGAGCTGTTTGACAGTGGAACACACTCCCTTGAAATGTGTTGGCATCACCTTATTTGGAGGTTGTTAAAGAGAGACTGGATCTGGGGGTCTGTGACTATGTCTTTTTGCATGGCAGGGAGTTGAAGGGATGGCCCTTGTGGACTCTTCCAGCTGTTGTTATTCTAGGATGATGATGATGATGATGATGATGATGTTTTATTTATATAGCGCTGTGTTGTCATGTTGATTTTAACTAGGATGTTGGTGTGTGTGTGTGTACTTACAGATAGTTTACAGGCAATGTTCAGAGACATAGCACATTCTAACATTCCCTCCACCATTCATATGGTCATTCACCCATCCTGGCTTTAGGCAACATCCTTCCTATTGCCTGTGTCCTTCAACCATTGTTAAAACTGAACTTGTCATCTTATCACCATAGCCACCCATTTTGCATTTCTATGGTTATTTATTTGTTTGGTATCTGCTTGCTTCAAGTCTTCCTAGATGAGACATCTCTGAGACCCCCTGTACTCCACTCTTCTGCTTAAGGCACTGTAAGTTCAGAGCCCTGACCTCCCTAACTGAGTCTAGTCAGCTGTTTTTTCCTCCTGCCTTCTTCCTTTCCCAGCATTAATGCTTTTTTATAATAAGTTGTGCCTTCTCATGATGTGGCCAAAGTTTGACAGTCCCAGTTTGATCAACTTGGCTTCTAGGGAGTGTTCAGGCTTGATCTGTTCCAGTACCCATTTGTTTGTCTTTTTGGCTGTCCTCAGCACTCTTCTCCGGCACCACATCTCAAATGAGTTGATTTTCTCATTCTTAGTCTTCTTTTGATTTCTTGCCTGCAGTCTATATTCTAATCAATGTTTGATCAAAGGTACAGAAACTCTTTAACTACTTCTATTTCCTCACTGTCTAGGATAAATTTATTGTAGATCCTCTGTGGCCATTATTTTTATTTTCTTTATATTCATCAGTAAGCCTGCCTTTATACTTTCTTCTTTGACTGTGCTTAATAATTGTTCCAAGTCTGTGATGTTTTCTGCCAGTAATATGGTATCGTCTGCATATCTTTGATTGTTGTTTCTTCCCCCTGTCTTCACTCCTCCTTCTTCTGAGTCTAGACCTGCTCTTCAGATGACATTTTCTGTATAAATGTTGAACAAGTAAGCACATGATTATTCCTCCCCCCCCCGGAATTCCTTGATATATTACATAACTATTGTTACATTACGGGGCGGTACAGACCACCCAAAAAGGTCAGTCTGGTGCCACCTCTTTTTGCGGTGCAACTATGCTGCAGCAGCTAGATGCTGTGGTGCAGTTGCGCCACAAAAAAGGAGCGGGGAAACTGCCCATCTGTATTGGGCCTACATTACATAACCATCATGTGTTTGCAATGTGGTCCCTAGTGTCTCTTCCTTTTGTAAAACCTGCTTGTACCTCTTAAATTTGTCTCTCCTTGTACGATTGGTGTCTATATTGCAGAATTTTGAGCTTCATTTTGCTTGCATGGGTTAGTCATAATATCTGGTTATAAATGTCCTTCCTGGTCATTAGCCCCCTCTATGCAATTGAGGAATAAGACCAAGTCTATGAAAGCACATGCCACAACTTCTTTCATTCAGTTAATTTATATCCTGCTTTTTGCATGCGCAATCAAAGCAGCATACAACAGTTAAAAATACAATTATATACATATACAAATCCCCCCTTAAAACAAGATTAAACAATTATAATATTAAAATTCCAACATTAATTAAAACTCTTATTTACAGTATTAAAATTAACAATATGCAAAGTCGTCACAGCCAGAGCTATATTGATCAGGAGAGTACCTCCATTTTGTCTGGATTCAACTTGCGATTGTTTTCCTTCATCCAGTCCATTACTGCCACAAGACACTGATTGACGGGAGAAATGATTTACCGGTAATGTGTGTGTGTACTCTACAGGTAATAAAAAGCCATCTGAGACCTAGCTTCTAGCACCATGTCCCCTCAGTCATGGTTGTGTAGGCATCCAGATTACACTCTTTAAATCCACCTGCTGAATCTCAGATTATTCAGCGTTGTGACGTTTAATTCAGATGAGCAAGGATTTCCAGGGCAGGAGGCAGGTTGGTGATAATTTGAGCTACTCAGGTCTTTATCCAGCTGATAATCTCCGGCTGTTCTCACTGTGAGATCAAGAATCTTTGAGCCTTGGTTGCAGCTGAAGGCCTTCTTGGGCATGATGGCTGGAAATGTGGTAGGTCAGTTTGGCCTGTTTACCCCATGGATTTGCCTTGTGTGTATTCAGTGGGTTAGTGTTGATCAGTCAGTTACTGTGTCTGTCCATCCAACAAGGTCTTTTTGGAAAACCTTAAAATGTGGTTGTAAAAACAGACCCTTTTGCAGACTCTTTGGTTATGCTACTAAGGGAAAGCAGGGACTCTCAAAAGCTAGGACTATGTCAAGGCTGAAGCTTGATTTTAAAAAAAGAACTAAAGCAGAGATTCCCAAGGATGCAAAATTTTGCATCTCCCAAAGCAATGTCCCAATTGTGTATCTCCCAAAACCAAACTGTGGAGGATATTTTGACGCTTGTCCTTTAGCACCATTTGGAAATGTTCCTTTTTACACTCTAGATCCCTGAAACACTGCTCCCAGCCCGCATGGCTGCTAGCTGTAGGATTCTGGGAACTGCAGTCCAAAAAAAGTAACTTTTTAAAAGTCTTTCCTTTAGTTTGTCCATCTCTGCCATGCTTGGTGCTGTAGAGGGCTCCTCTGGAATGTTTGCTAATGCAAAACGGTAGCAGATTTTGGGGACTCATCTGAGAAACAATTAGGATGCTAAATGGAACTAAGCAAAATTTCTTGCACAACTTTAATGCTCTTCATGATACTATCTTTCCTGCTACTTCAGACTGGTTAGTTTTCATTGCATTAGTAGTGCACTTTGTGTTCAAACCGCTTTGCATCCAGGTGTATCCACACTAAACAATTGTAGTGCTGTGATTCCACTTTAATTGTCATGGTCCCATCCCAGGGGATTCTGGGATTTGTAGTTTGATGTGGTACCTGGACTTTTGTGCTGGAGAACACTAATCCACTATCCTTGAATTACACAGCACTGAGGCTGTCAAGCAGAGTGACACTGTTCTTAGTGTCTCAGGAAACTATAAATTCCAGGATTCAATGGGTTGGAGCCCCAGCAGTTAAAATTGTACCAAATAGCTACAGTGGTGTGATTTGGATACAATTAAGAAGAAAAAAAGAACTGATTTGAGGAACTTTATCTTTTTCATGGTTACAGCCCTTCCTCACATTTTCAAATTCGCATATAACTCACTGGCGTGCAGCTGAGCCATTCTGAACTGGTGGATGTTTCCCTTAGAATTTTTTTCCATGGAGGAAAGGCATAATAGTTCTCTTTTCACAAGAGCTGGTAGATGAGAGCATGAGAAACTAACAGGTCTTGTTATCCCAATCCTCCGCATATCTGTGTTGTTGTGTGCCTTGAAGTAATTTCTGACTCATGGCAACCTAAGGCAAACCTATCATAGGGTTTTCTTGGCAGGATTTGTCCAGAGGAGGTTTTCCATTGCCTTTCCCTGAGGCTGAGAGAGTGTGACTTGCTCAAGGTCACCCAATGGATTTCTATGGTTGAGCCGGGACTTGGAATTAAAGTGCTGTACTTAATGGGACTGCTCATTTTTAAGACACTGCTACTGGGTCTCCATTTTCTCATTCAGACAATTTGTGAGTGAAAGATCCTTCACTACATGCAATCCTGTATGGAAAAGGATCTTGTAGGACAGCTCAAAGGTGTTAAAGTATACTGATTTTCCTAAGACGGCTATATCTTTGGAATGTTGACACTGAAACTGGCAACCCCTTTAATTATGGGAAGGGGATGTTGTGCCTACTATGGGTCTAGGGGCAAGCAAAATAGCCCCAACCCTATAACCATATTTGGAGGTCAGGCTTTCTTGCTCCCCATGAAAATAGCCATAAGTCTGTGGGAGATTTCAGTGTTGGGAGACCAGAATTTGCATCCCCGCTCAACTATGGATACCAACTAGGTGGTCTTGGGCAAGGCACACTTTCTCAGTCTCAGAGAAAGGTAATGCAAACCTCCTCTTAATAAATCATGCCAGGAAAACTTTAGGATAGGGTTGCCATCAGTCAGAATCCACTCGAAGGCACATAAAAATACCCTGCTCACCACCAGTCTGTACATGAATCTAAAATAAAATAAAAATTCTTAAAACCATAATCTCAGAAAAGTGGCTTTAATATATGTTTCTGGACCACTACATACATACATACATACATACACACATGTGTCTCTCTCTGTGTGTGGTTGGGGTTGTGTGCCTTCAAGTCATTTCCAGCTTATGGTGACCCTAAGGCAAACTTATCATAGGAGTTTCTTCAGAAGGGGGTTGCCATTGCCTTCCTTGAGGCTGAGAGAGTGTGACTTGCCCAAGGCAACCCAGTGAGCTTCCTTAGTTAGTACTAATCTCCAAAGTCACATGTCATATTCCAGCCCTTAAACTACTAGGCCACATTGGCCATCATACATATGCTTGGTTATATGTATACATATATGTATATGCCTATGTATATACAGTTGGCTCTCCATATCCAATTCCAAAAAACAAACCTTGGTTTTGCCATTTTATATAATGGACACCATTTTATGAGAGCTAGAGTGATATAGTGGTTTAAGGTTGCATTACAACTCTGAGGACTAGGGTTGAATTCCCAGCGTGGTCATGAAACCCACTGAGTGATTTTGGGTGAGTCACTCACATGCTCTCAGGTTCAAGGGAAGGAAATGGCAAACCTCCTCTGAACCAATCTTGCCAAGAAAACTACATGATAGGGCCTTAGGGTCACCATCAGTTGGAAAGGACTCCACGGTGCACAACAACAACAACAACATTTTATTACCCTGTTGTATATAATGGGACTGGAGCATGCAAGGATTTTGGAATGTGGTATCTAACCAAACCCCAGCAGATACCAAGGGCACACTAGAAATCAAATAAATAATAAAATAAGCTGCCTCTCAGAGCTTACTCTACAAAAGTAACTTTTCTGAGCTCTCTTCTTAAAAGAGAGAAGCCCTTGTCCCTTTCAGGAGCTGTGCAAACCTTGCGTGTGCTATCAATGTATCTTTTGTGTGCATTGGCTTTTGCTAGCTATTTTGGATCGGGAGCCCTTGCACCTTACACAGCTGTAGTGTTCCACTTTAATTCCTAGGATTCCATAGGAAGCAGGCATGGCAACTGAAACACAATCGAAAGAAATTGGCAGCATGAGCTTTCATAGACTTCAGTCTATTTCCTCAGATGCATTTGGTGGAGTGAAAGCCAGGTACAGACATATATTATGCCATTGGTATGTGAGGATGTAAATACAAATTACAAATCCTTTGTATATGGAAATGAAGTTGCAAAGGGATCTTGTCGTACCTTTGCAAGTCTCAAAAGTTTTGCAAGATCACTTTGCATGCTGATTTTCCGGACTAACATGGCCTTCTTCATCTTCTTCTTCTTCTTCTTGCTCCTCGCCCCATGGATCAAGGTGAGGAACAGCAACAATTAACAGATGCCCCACATCAGTTAAAACACATTGCTCTATGTCCAAGTCTCTGGAGCAGCAAAAAACAAGTTTCCTCCATCCTCAATGTGACATCCCTTCAAATATTTCATAGAATCATAGAGTTGGAAGAGACCACAAGGGCCCTCCAGTCCAACCACATTCTGCCATGCAGGAACTCACAATTAAAGCACCCCCAACAAATAGCCATTCAGCCTCTGTTTAAAGATCTCCAACGAAGGACACTCCACCACTCTCTGAGGGTGTATCTTCCACTGATTTGCTGTCAGGAAGTTTTTCCTAACGTTTAGGTGTAGTTTGAATTCATTGTTCCAGATCCTATTTTCCAATGTTCATGCCTGTGGACAGAATTAAATATTCTATTTAAACATGGCTGTCATGTCACCTCTTAGCTGTCTCTTCTCTGGACTAAACATACTCAGCTCCCTAAGTCACTCCTCATAGGACTTAATGGTTTCCAGACCCTTCACCATTTTGGTCACTGTCCAGCTTCTCAACATCCTTTTTGAATTGTGGTGCCCAGAACTGGGCACGGTACGGGCAAGGCCTGGCCAAAACAGAATAAAGTGGCACTATTACTTCCCTTGCTTTTTGTAAATGGAACATGGTTTGTGGTTATAAAAGCAAGTCTGGCCCTGCCATTAGGAAGAATGAGGAATTCATTTCAATCAGCAGGTGCTGGGTGATATATTGGGGGCAACCACAACTACCCTCTGACTCTTCCCTGCTATAGGAGGATCTTGCAGATATCCTGCCCTCCATCTTCTCTGGTGAGGGGTGGATGGTGACAATATTGGCAGCTTCAACGATGGAACTGGGGTGGTGAAAACATCTTGTCTTTCACCTCATGCTGCAAAATCAGGGTTGCCACAATAAAGAGTGATGCATTGACTTAAAAGGCCACTGTGTCCCAGCCTCTATTTTAAAGGCTGTAAAATGGGAAGAACAATGAGCTACATAATTGCTTGCTGTGACAAGCAAGAGAGTGGCTTGTAGCCAAAGAAGCTATTGACTGAATTGACTTGATTTACAGAGGAAAACAGAATACAAAAATATAGTTTTTACTTGTGATCTGCTTTTGTGTTTTCTGGCTCCTGTGGTGGTTCTTGGCCTGCAGCCTTTTTCCCTTCATGGGAGAGAAAAGGGCTTGTTTGCTAATGTATTTCCACATCTCTTGTATCCTCAGTTTTCCAGGTTTATGTTTTCTGCTGTACAACACAATGCCTTGCAAAGCAGTCCCATGGAATTCTCTATGTTTGTATGTATGAATGGGGGAAATGCACTGAAAGAATTCCAAAAAATTCCAACTTATTATTTTTAAAGAGTATATATGATTTTAGGTAGATTGA
Source organism: Urosaurus nigricauda (assembly GCA_034509955.1). Taxonomy (NCBI): domain Eukaryota; kingdom Metazoa; phylum Chordata; class Lepidosauria; order Squamata; family Phrynosomatidae; genus Urosaurus; species Urosaurus nigricauda. Next base: position 137,963,699 of record JAOEGL010000002.1, read on the forward strand.
TGGTGCAATTCTATACATATGGCTTCTGTGCTACTTGTTCCTGGTATATACAGGATTGCAACCTGAAAGGCTTTTAAATTGACAGGATAAAAAATTTTAGTGGGAGAAATGATAGTCTCTTCTTCTTTGGAGGTTTTTAAATGGGGGCTGGATGACCATATGTCAGGAGGGTTTTGATTGTGTATTCTTGCATGGCAGAACAGAGTTGGACTGGATGTTCCCTTGGGGTTTCTTCCAATTTTATGATTCTAGGATTCCATGAAATCTCCAGAGTCAGGTATCTTAGTGCCTTCAAACCCCAACAGATACTTTTTTTCACCAAAGCTTTTCTTGAAACTTTGTGTGCAGTCTGACCTTCACCACATCCCTGGCCATTGTTTCCATTTGTTATGCATCTTTGATCTTTCCTTCGGCAAACCTTGACCTCCTAAGACAGGTAGTAAGCCTTCTCAGCAAGGAAACACTATTTTATGGGCCTGTGTTACCAACTACCGAGCATCCTCTGAGCACAAACTACAACCAGTGCTCTTTTCTACCTTGGTTTACCTTAAATACTGTTTGTTATTTCTTATAACTCTTAGGCTGCATCTGCACTGCAGAAATAATCTGTTTTGGCATCACTTTGACTGCCATGGCTCCATGTTATGGAATTCTGGGAACTGTTGCCATAACAAACTACAGTTCCCAGGTGCCAAACCAGATTATGTTTGCAATATGGATGCAGTGTTAGTTCTTGCAACCATGGCAGTTGTGTTTTCTACAGTATTCTTCACATTTCTGACTGAGATCTGGACCTTTGCCTTCTAAAAATGTTGCTCCCAGAATTATTTCAGGCACTAATATAATGGACTGAAGGGGTGCCCCAAAAGTGATTTGACAGTGATTCTGGTGTAATCTTATTCTTTGTTTTCCTCCCACCACAGTACTTGCAGGACAAAAACGGCGTGGGCCATGTGCTGAGTGGAGCAGGCAACTTTATGGATGACAACAAGCAACATCTCCATCAAGTTCCTGCTGGTTATCTGCGCTTTTTCTATGGCCAAACTGCTTCTCAGGGAGGGTTTGCCTATATTGAGATTGATGGCAAAGAGATGAGTATCACCTACATTGAGGCCAAAGGCAAGTCACTCTACAAGACCTCGCTGCCCAGGCGGAGACGCTTCTAAAGACAAAACAGCCAGCATCACTGACTAGACATCCTGATTTGTAGCAAAGGGCACCAGTGACATCTCTGGCACACACACACACACATATATCCTAATCTGAGAGATGGCATTTGTGGGGAGCGTACAAACATCCAAGAGAGTGCACTAGCCTCTTGCAATCTGGGGAGACACTTCCATGCCAGGTGCACAATTCTTGGAATTTCCCCATATTCTCAATACCAAAGGCTGTCAAGCAGAGTGACACTGTTCTTAGTGTCTCAGGAAACTATAAATTCCAGGATTCAATGGGTTGGAGCCCCAGCAGTTAAAATTGTACCAAATAGCTACAGTGGTGTGATTTGGATACAATTAAGAAGAAAAAAAGAACTGATTTGAGGAACTTTATCTTTTTCATGGTTACAGCCCTTCCTCACATTTTCAAATTCGCATATAACTCACTGGCGTGCAGCTGAGCCATTCTGAACTGGTGGATGTTTCCCTTAGAATTTTTTTCCATGGAGGAAAGGCATAATAGTTCTCTTTTCACAAGAGCTGGTAGATGAGAGCATGAGAAACTAACAGGTCTTGTTATCCCAATCCTCCGCATATCTGTGTTGTTGTGTGCCTTGAAGTAATTTCTGACTCATGGCAACCTAAGGCAAACCTATCATAGGGTTTTCTTGGCAGGATTTGTCCAGAGGAGGTTTTCCATTGCCTTTCCCTGAGGCTGAGAGAGTGTGACTTGCTCAAGGTCACCCAATGGATTTCTATGGTTGAGCCGGGACTTGGAATTAAAGTGCTGTACTTAATGGGACTGCTCATTTTTAAGACACTGCTACTGGGTCTCCATTTTCTCATTCAGACAATTTGTGAGTGAAAGATCCTTCACTACATGCAATCCTGTATGGAAAAGGATCTTGTAGGACAGCTCAAAGGTGTTAAAGTATACTGATTTTCCTAAGACGGCTATATCTTTGGAATGTTGACACTGAAACTGGCAACCCCTTTAATTATGGGAAGGGGATGTTGTGCCTACTATGGGTCTAGGGGCAAGCAAAATAGCCCCAACCCTATAACCATATTTGGAGGTCAGGCTTTCTTGCTCCCCATGAAAATAGCCATAAGTCTGTGGGAGATTTCAGTGTTGGGAGACCAGAATTTGCATCCCCGCTCAACTATGGATACCAACTAGGTGGTCTTGGGCAAGGCACACTTTCTCAGTCTCAGAGAAAGGTAATGCAAACCTCCTCTTAATAAATCATGCCAGGAAAACTTTAGGATAGGGTTGCCATCAGTCAGAATCCACTCGAAGGCACATAAAAATACCCTGCTCACCACCAGTCTGTACATGAATCTAAAATAAAATAAAAATTCTTAAAACCATAATCTCAGAAAAGTGGCTTTAATATATGTTTCTGGACCACTACATACATACATACATACATACACACATGTGTCTCTCTCTGTGTGTGGTTGGGGTTGTGTGCCTTCAAGTCATTTCCAGCTTATGGTGACCCTAAGGCAAACTTATCATAGGAGTTTCTTCAGAAGGGGGTTGCCATTGCCTTCCTTGAGGCTGAGAGAGTGTGACTTGCCCAAGGCAACCCAGTGAGCTTCCTTAGTTAGTACTAATCTCCAAAGTCACATGTCATATTCCAGCCCTTAAACTACTAGGCCACATTGGCCATCATACATATGCTTGGTTATATGTATACATATATGTATATGCCTATGTATATACAGTTGGCTCTCCATATCCAATTCCAAAAAACAAACCTTGGTTTTGCCATTTTATATAATGGACACCATTTTATGAGAGCTAGAGTGATATAGTGGTTTAAGGTTGCATTACAACTCTGAGGACTAGGGTTGAATTCCCAGCGTGGTCATGAAACCCACTGAGTGATTTTGGGTGAGTCACTCACATGCTCTCAGGTTCAAGGGAAGGAAATGGCAAACCTCCTCTGAACCAATCTTGCCAAGAAAACTACATGATAGGGCCTTAGGGTCACCATCAGTTGGAAAGGACTCCACGGTGCACAACAACAACAACAACATTTTATTACCCTGTTGTATATAATGGGACTGGAGCATGCAAGGATTTTGGAATGTGGTATCTAACCAAACCCCAGCAGATACCAAGGGCACACTAGAAATCAAATAAATAATAAAATAAGCTGCCTCTCAGAGCTTACTCTACAAAAGTAACTTTTCTGAGCTCTCTTCTTAAAAGAGAGAAGCCCTTGTCCCTTTCAGGAGCTGTGCAAACCTTGCGTGTGCTATCAATGTATCTTTTGTGTGCATTGGCTTTTGCTAGCTATTTTGGATCGGGAGCCCTTGCACCTTACACAGCTGTAGTGTTCCACTTTAATTCCTAGGATTCCATAGGAAGCAGGCATGGCAACTGAAACACAATCGTAGTGCTATACAGGTAATTGTGTCCGTGTGAAATCATTGAAATGTGGGGAGGAGGGGATAATTTAATTCTAACTCTGCTTTTTCTTCCAGGTATGCAGCTTTTTTATCCTCATACATAACAAGGATGTTTTGATGGGGAAGACTGCATACTCATTGGCCCATTTGTAGAATTATGCTCAAGGAAGATGAGAGGAAGAAAAGTTTATCCCATGTTTCAGTGACCATGAATAATGTTAACACCCATCTTGCTAGAACAATCCAGCATCTCTGTAAATAGCCACTGGACACCTATCTCTGGATACTTATAACCAGAGCCTGAGAGGGATAGTGGTACCCTATTGCTTGTCCTCCAGCACCTGGTCATCAGATATACTCCCTCTGAACATGGAGGTTTCATTTAGCTCTCATAGCTAATAGCTAATACTAGCTGATTAATTTGCTTTCTCTCTGGTAGAATTCAAAGACAGAGAGATTTGACAGCTGGATACAGTTGACCCTTGGTATCTACCGGGATTCTGTAGATGCTCAAGTCCCATAAAATACAATTGCCTAGTGAAATGATTGCCCCTTATATAAAGTGGCAAAATCAAGGCTTGCTTTTTAGAATTGAATTTTTAAAAATATTTTCAAACCGTGGATGCTTGAATCTGTGGATAAAGAATCCATGGATAAGGAAGGTCGACTGTACACTGCCTGGATTTAAAAGAGCCAGAAGGCTTATCCACATGATTTTTTTTAAACTGTGAATTTTAAATGATGAATTTTAAAAGTGGATCGTTTTAATATGGATTTATCTTGTTCTTTTAAATTGATATGTGTTTTAACTGATGTGGGGCATCTGTTAATTGTTGCTGTTCCTCACCTTGATCCATGGGGCGAGGAGCAAGAAGAAGAAGAAGAAGATGAAGAAGGCCATGTTAGTCCGGAAAATCAGCATGCAAAGTGATCTTGCAAAACTTTTGAGACTTGCAAAGGTACGACAAGATCCCTTTGCAACTTCATTTCCATATACAAAGGATTTGTAATTTGTATTTACATCCTCACATACCAATGGCATAATATATGTCTGTACCTGGCTTTCACTCCACCAAATGCATCTGAGGAAATAGACTGAAGTCTATGAAAGCTCATGCTGCCAATTTCTTTCTTTCAGTTAGTCTCAAAGGTGCTACAAGATCTTTCTACCAACTGATTCTACAAACTTCTTTGGCTATATCTTTAAATTGCTTTCTTTCGGATGCTTAAAGTGAGATTGATCCAATTTCAACAATCAGGCTTTAACTAGACAAGTTGTTTTGCTGGTTTTCTTAGACAAAACAAGTAGCCTAGTTATGTCCTTGAACCAGAGTTGGATTTCAGGACTGGCCCAGCCTAGCAAGTTGTTTTAAAGGCTGGCCTCTGAGCCTACCTATTCGTCTTCTCTCATGTCTCTGTATTTAACATTTTACTTTTAAAGCTGAAAGAAAGCAAGAGAAGCATTTTTCAAGGTACCCTTTCAATTTATTATTGTTGTTGTTGTTGAGAGAGTGGTGAAAATATTTTTATCCAGGTCATTTACATACATTTGTTGTTGCAGTGTGCCTTCAAGTCGACTCCGACTTCTGGTGACCCTATCATGGGGGTTTTCTTGGAGAGGTTTGTTCAGAGGGGGTTTGTTATGGCCATCTTTTGAGGCCGAGAGAGTGTAACTTGGCCAAGGTTTCCCACCATAAAGTGGAACACAACTGCCTCTTCCCAACATCTCAGGATGTGGAGTCTTTTTGGTTTGGGGATCAAATCTGGATGAAGTGTGTGAAGAGGAGGGAAGGAGCCCGCTTTCTTTTTCCATTTGAGAAATCCCACTTCGAGGGGCATCTTTTTGACCTGCTTCTCCACCCAGTAAGGGTCTGGACCAAACAAGGTAACCAGATAGCCTCCATTTCCAGAACCTGTCTCCATTTTAACCTTCTGTCCAGGAGGAATTTCAAAATGTGAAATGCATGAATTGATATGAGTGTTTTTAGCATTCTGTTTTCTTTGGATGTCCTGCATTTGGCGGTGTCTTGTCCTCCTTAGCAGTTAGGACATCTGGTCACCCTGGGTCAGGGTGATCACAGGTCCTCATTTTCCAGGACATGTCCTCCATTCCAACCTTCTGTCCAGGAAGAATTCCAAAATGTCCTTCATTTGGAGCATGACTATGATATGAGTGGTTTTTTTTTCCATCTTTCCATTTCCCTTGAATGTCCTATATTTGGCGGGGCCTTGTCTTCCTTGACAGTTAGGAAACCAGGTATCCTCCTTTTCTAGGACATTTCCTCCATTCCAACCTGCAGTCCAGGAGGAATTCCAAAACGTCCTCCACCCTGAGCATGACCGAGGAGCACAGTTTTACATTTCTAGGAGTGTTTTGAGCTTTGATTGGGTTGTGTCCTCCCTTTTCCTTGAAGGCCCTCCATTTGGCAGTGCCTTGGTGGTTAGGCAGACATCAGGTCCCCCTGGGTCCAAAGATTGATTGATTGATCGATCGATCAATTATATTAATTTCTTTTCTCCCCAAACTGGGGCCCAATTTACAGTCTAAACACTTGCAGGCAAAAACTTACAAAGAATACAGTTCAACACTTGCCAAAGTGACATTAAGAGCAGAATGAAACTGTTGCAGAATTAAAATGTTGCCCTTCTGCTCCCCAAATAAGGAGTCCTTGGGCGGCTAGGAAAGTGGGGGCAGCCGAGGAAGGGTGTCGGTGCACCTCTCCTCTCTTATCAGTTTCTTATCAGTGGGTGCATGTTAAAGAGTGACTTGAACCTCTCAGGCTGTTAAAAGGAGGAGGAGGAAAGGTTTGTCACAAGGCTGGAGAGGAGGAAGGGAGAAAAGCAGCCACTGTGGGTCATCATCAGAGCCTTTTTGACTCTGTTAACACTCAATTTTTCTGCTTTTGGGCCCATCTCCCCGCCCCTGTCCCTCTGTTTCCCCTTTTTCAGGGCCTGATATAAAATGTTCCTCATTTCTGCAAAGGTGCTTCAGTTACACACTGGAGAGGCAGGCAGTGCTGAATTTACACCCAGGACCACCTGAAAGGGGGCATCAAGGCTGTGCCAAGAGAGCAAGAGACTGTAAGTGGTGGTGGTGGTGGTGATGATGATCATCCTCATTCAAAGATATAGCTGTATTAGTCTATAGAATCAGTAGGTAGAGAGATCTTGCAGCACCTTGGAGACTCACTGAAAGAAAGAAGTTGGCAGCAGGAGCTTTCATAGACTTCCTCAGATGCATGTTTTGCATGTGAGAATGGAGTAAAACAGTCCAATGTACATGGTAGAATTCAAAGGTATAGCTCTGTTAGTCTGTAGAATCAGTATGTAGAGAGATCTTGTAGCCCCTTCAAGACTATTATTATTATTATTTTATTTCTTTTATATGCCGCTTTCTCCTTTGGCGGCTAACCGTTTAAAACTGTAGAAGAAATAAAATAAATGCCAAAGTGGCTTATATGTATATCATGTAAGACAGTTAAAAGAGTGTTTACTCTTAAGAGAAAAAGATAAGATAACTATAATTAAAGACATGTTGTAATGACATACATTAGGGAAGAAGAATGTGAACCAAAACTATTATTAAAAGTAATGTATAATTTTAAAAGTTAAAGGGAGGGCACATGGAACGCAATAGGATGCAAACAAATAATGTAATAGAGAAACGAGTTAGAATATGTTGGAGATTTAAAAATAAATGAAAATTATATTTAAAAATGGAAATGCATTAATATGTATTGTATGTATGTATATAAGATATTTTGTGTATGTAATGCAAATGTGTGTAAATTTTTTAAATGTTAAATGTAAATATGAATTGCAAGCTCTTTAGTTTTATATTTGCAGATTATATATGTTTCACTGAGGTGATGGGATCCGGTTGATTATTGGGTATTGACTTGCTTGTTTTGTTTTGTTTTGTTTTGTCTTTTGTTATGTTTTGTTTCATTTTGGGGTTGGTTGTGTTTTGTTTTGGTTTAGTTTGGTCTTGTCATTTTGTTTTGTTTGCCTGAGTGTTGTTTCTAGCTATAGATTTTCCCTCTTCTTTACCTTTTCCACATCTTTTTCTCATAGTGATATAGCCTTCCCCTTTAAAATTTTAATATATTTTTTAAATAATGTAAATACAGAATCATAAACAAACAATTAAACCAGTTTTAAAAAGTTAGAAGCATGATGCATTCACATTTTAAATTTGACTATGCAAACCATTTATATACAATGTATAAAATATATTGTATATAAATATATATACTGTACAAAAATTCTGAGGGACACATCCTCATAATAATAATAATAATTATTATTATTATTATTAATTATTGGTACAGTAGACACCCCATGTGCTGCAGTGATTTGGGTGATGGACTAGGACTCTGAAGACCAGGGTTCTCAGCCATGGAAACCCACAGGGTAATATATACAAGTTTTAATATACAAACCTTTGCACAGTATTTAAAGCCCAACTTTTGTCGGTTTGAAAAAACTAGACATTACAAGGATATTCTTACCTGCCATGCAAAAGAGAGCAAGGATGGGGCCATCCTGGTCTCTCTAGGGAGGGATTTCCAGAGAAGTTCCTCTTGAGTATATGTTTATGTAATTACAGTATAGTGGATTTTAATCTGTCTTCTATATTTTGGATTGTAAAGCTTTTAAATGGGTTTTCTTTGTGAGCCGCCCTGGCTCCCTTTCTAGGAGAAAAGTGGCCTCCTCTTGGCCACTTTCTCTTTCTCTTTGCTTGCTGGCTCCTCACTCACTAACCTACTCCCAACATTGTTGTGATTGTGGTGGTTCTTGTGTGCCTTCCAAGTCCTTTCTGACTTATGGCAACCCTAAGGCGACGTTTATCATGGTTTTTTTTTTCTTGGCAAGGTTTGTTCAGAAGAGGTTTGCCAGACCATTGCCTTCCCCTGAGGCTGAGAGAGTGTGTTTTGCCCAAAGGCACCCAGTGGGTTTCCATGGCTGAGCTATGATTCTAGGATCTATGATTCTATGAGCTAGGATTCGAACCTTGGTCTCCAGAGTCATACTCCCAGCACTCAAACCACTACGCCATGGTGGCTGGAGATGACTGACTATAATGAATCAGTTGGAAGTCCAAGAAGTAATAATCTTAAGAGCTCTTGAGCATAAAAGCAAGAATGCTCTTGCATAGCTCAGCTTCCGCTGTGTAGCTCCAGGAATTAGACAAGAGTCCTTCATCATCATCACCACCTCCTGCTTTGAAATTCCTAGCCATGTGGGCTCTTAGAGAAGACAAATATCATACTGTGCAAATTATAAGCAGCTGCAGTGTTCTTTTTATTGATTGTTCTTTTGAGGTTATTGACTTGTCATCACAGGCATGGGCCTTTGCTCAGTATTCTCTGAAGCTGCGTCCGTACTTGAGAAATAATCCGGTTTGACACCATGTTAACTGCCATGGCTCAGTGCTGTGGAATTCCGGCAACGGTAGTTTGTTGTGGCATCTGGGAGATACATATTCTAACCTCTGGTGCCACAACAAACTACCATTACCAGAATTCCATAGCATTGAGCCGTGGCAGTTAAAATGGCATCAAACTGGATTATTTCTCAAGTGTGGATGCAGCCTGAGTTTCTGCTTTGATCTCGGAGAGCCTTATCCCCCCCCCCCCAAGAATTTCCATTCAAACCGGTAGAACAGTAGAGAAGGGGGGGACAGTGGGTTCACAAGCAAGTTGGCCAGATGTGTCATCTGGAAATGTGGAAACAGAGACAGAGCACAAAAAGTTACTTGGTGAAAATAGTTAGAAGTTCAGTGCCACCCCACCCCACAAGCAATTGGTTGCCATTAATATTATATTTTAAAAAGTACTTGTTTGCTTTTAAGTAAGACAGTTTTTGGGGGATGAGCGACTGTGGACAAGTCACACTCTCTCAGCCTCAGGGGAAAGCAAGGGCAAACCTCCTCTGCACCAATCTTGCAAAAAAAAAAAAAAAAGAGCCTATGATAAGGTTCGGCTTAGGGTTGTAGTAAATCGGAAAGGACTTGAAGGCACACAGCAACAACAACAACAACAACCAATTTAATTGCTACAGTCTGCTAAAGCATACATTTCTCTCATCTACTCTATTGTCAGAATGAGCATGTGAACCTTCTTTAAAATTCAGTGAGGACACATCCTCAGAACTAAAATACTAATGATAATGATAATAATAAAAAGTTTTAGGTACAGCAGAGAACCCATGTGCTGTAGTGATGATTTGGGTGATGGACTTGGACTCTGGAGACCAGGGTTCAATTCCCTTCTCAGCCATGGAAACCCACTGACCTTGGGCAAGTCACACTCTCTCAGCCTCAGAGGAAGGCAAAGGCAGATCCCCTGTGAACAAATCTTGCCAAGAAATTGCTGTGATAGGCCCACCTTAGGGTCCCCAGGTATATCACAACAATAGGGGCAGCTCTAAGAGATGTTGTCACTTTTATCAACTCAACAATGAACTCTATTGTTGTGCCTTCATTGCAGGAGAAAGGACTTAAGTTATAAGCATTTGTAGAGCCCTGGGGATTCAAGGTCTTTGTAGCTATATTTTGACATCCTAGATTAGATGGCTGTCCCTTGTAAAAGCTTCTCTTTGAAGGTATTGTATTTGAGGAATATGCTCCAGGCCAGGGCACAAACAAATATATGGTGAAAAGAGACTGTCTCTTTTTTTAAGTTGCCACACCAGGGTTCAGTGCTGCAATTTGGAAAGGTTAGGTGGTTGATGGCTTGGTCTCCCACCCTATCATCACTCCATGAGATTAGGAGAAGAGATTATCTCTTCTGCTAATTGATATTTCTGCCCCTCCAGCTAAGTTTTGTTCTCCAAGTCTGAGGCTGTGGTCCTTATGCTTACATCCCTGAGAATAAGCCCCACCTGGGATTGATTCTCATGAGACATGCATCAATTACACTTGATTCAGATGAATGGTTTGCATTATAAATGCCAATTACCCTCCTAATGGGTTCTTGAAGCTGAACAATGCCAGTCTTTTCACATTGATGCAAACATTTTCACTAGTGATTTTTAAAATGGTACTGGAGTTCTCAGTGTTTGTATGAAGGGGGAAAATGCATTGAAAAAGAGATTATAGGATTGTTAGGTAGATTGATGGTGCAATTCTATATGTGGCTTAGGTGTACTTGCTGTCTGTATACAGGATTGCAGCCTGAAAGACTTTTAAACTGGCAGGCAGCAGGGTAAAAATCTTTGTTTACAAATGGTTGTGTGCATTCAGGTTTCAGATTTATGTTGACCCTGCCACATGGTTCTTTTGGCAAGATTTGTTCAGAGGACATTTGTCATTGCTTTCCCCTGAGGCTGAGAGCATGTGATTTGCCCATATCACCCAGTGGGTTTCATGGCCGAACAGGGAATTGAAACCTGCTCTCCAGAGTTATAGTCCAACATTCAAACCACTACACCATGCTGATTCCCTAAAAATCTTAGTGGGAGAAAAATACAAATAAGGCTCCACTTTTTTCAACTCTATAACCGCAAGTACTAGAGCCCAAGACTGACAGCTTGTTACATTTCTAAGAATATGCGGAAGAAACTAAAGGTAATGTGAAATCATTTTATTAGTCCATATGGTTGCTTAAAAAGCATTGAAGTTTTTCCAACATTTATGGGAATTTAATGCAAAAGTGGATTAAAAAAAACAAAAGTGGGATGAAAGTGAGCCAGACCTCTTAATTAAATAGGATAAAAAGGAAGAGTTTGTTGTGTGTACCTTCAAGTTGTTTCTGAGTTACGGTGTTCCTATCATGGAGTTTTATTGGCAAGGTATATTCAGAGTGGGTTTGCCATTGCCATCCTCCAAGGCTGAGAGCAAATGACTTGTTCAAAATCTACCTGTGGGTTTCCGTGGCCAAGTGGGGAACTGAACCCTGGTCTCCAGAGTTGCAGAACAATACTCAAACCACTATGCCATAAAAAGGAATAGTAACGGGTACCAATTAAATTAGTGTAATGTGTTCTGCAAAGAGCTGCTGCTGAAAATTGATTTTGAAAGTTACAGTTGTTGCAAAGTATAGCGTCCATTCTGTTATCTGGTGTGCACTTTAGAGATCACATAAGTGGTCAGGTCTTATACCAGCTGCACTGAATTCTAATTTGCTTCTAAGCCCAATTCAAGTTGCTGATCTTGACCTTTGTTGTTGTTGGGTACCTTCAAATTGTTTTCAAGGCAAGAACCTATCATGAGGTGTGACCTACAAAGTCCCAAATGGTTTAGGGCCAAAACGTTTATCACACTAGAGGGCAAACAGGATATAAACAGGAATTAAACAGGAAATGCCTTATGTTTAACATAGGGCATTTAACATGCCTTATGTTTAACATAGGGCATTTCCTGTTTAATTCCTGTTTAAATCCTGTTTGCCCTCTAGTGTGATAAACCCAAGCTTCTGACAACAAAGCTCCTTTTTGTATGCCTCCCAAGCCCCTTTTTTCCTCCTTTTGTCTTGTCTAGCTGGAAGGTTTTTGTTTTTATAGCAGCATCAGCATTGGAAAGATGCTCAAAGAGGGCTGAGAGATAATCAGTCCATATTTTATCACACTTAATCATAGGACTTTCAAACATAATTTAAAGAAAAGCAATGCCGAGTGGAGGGCCAGTGTGGTATAATGCTTCAGGGCATTGGACCAGGACTCTGGAGATCAGGGTTCAATTCCTTGTTGTTGTTATTATTTATTAACATTTATATAGCACTGTAAATTTACACAGTGCTGTACATACGATCTTATAAATTAGACAGACCTGTTCAACCATGGAAACCCACTGAGTGAACTTGGGCAGGTCACAGCCCCAGAAAACCCCATGTCACTGTAAGTTGGACTATTTTGACTATTTCTGGTAATATGAACAGATATCTGGCTGGTCTACCTCAAAACATTTTTTCCCCTATCACACTATTTTTCTATCCAAGTAAGAGCCCTCCTGGATGAAACCAGCGGCCCATGCCCTCCAGTATTTTCTTCCCATAATGGCTAACTGGATGCTTCTGGGGAGCCTGGAAACAGCATAATAACACTCTCCCACTCATCTCTCCCACAACAACTGGTCTGTTGTCTCTAGTATGGTTGATCTTCCATATCCATGGATTCTTTTTTCTAAGGATTCAACCATTCCTGTCTTGAAAATATTCCAAAAAGATATAAATTCCAAACAGAAAACCTTGATTTTGCAGTTTCATATGTAATTGTATTTAATGGGACTTGAGCATCCATGGATTTTTGTATCCATGGGATGTCCTGGAACCAAACCACAAGGGCCCACTCTACTGGTGGAAATAGACAGCCATAACAGCTAGTAGCCACTTGACAGCTTTTCCTCCATGACAATCACTTGGTTTCACCTTTTTCCTTCCAGATGCTGAGCCTACTGTTCCTCATGGGGCTTTTCCTGGCTGCCCCACCAAGCCTTCATGCCGGCTCTTCCTCCTTGCGCTTCATTGCTGTGGGAGACTGGGGTGGGGTCCCCAATGCTCCTTTCTACACAGCCCGGGAGGCAGCTGTGGCCAAGGAGATGGGCCGTACAGTCGCATCATTGGGAGCTGATTTCATCCTCTCCCTGGGAGACAACTTCTACTACAGCGGCGTCAATGATGTCTACGACAAGCGTTTTCAGGTAGAGGGACCCGAGGTGCCGAGGAAGAAATGACCGAGTAACTCGTATATAGTGGGCCCTTGGTATCCGCTGGGGTTTCGTTCCAGGATCCTCCATGGATAGCAACATCTATGGACATTCAAGTCCCATTAAATACAATGGCATAGTGAAATACTATCTATCCCTTATGTAAAATGGCAAAAAATTGTTCTAAATTAATGTTTTTAATAGATTTGCTATTGGATTGGCTTCTTAAGTTCTTCAGCTGCATTTTGTTTTAACTTGCATTGTAAGCTACCTTGGGTCCCTTATTGTAAGAAAGGTGGGATACGAATTAAATAAATAAGATGGCAAGGAAAGAAGAGAAGCAACATATTCATACACTTATTTTTAAATTTGCAAAATAAAGAGTGGCCAGACCACACTTCATGGGTCAGGGCTACAGTGGGAAGTTGCCTCCCATTAGGATAAGGGAAGGGAGAACTAAAATCTGCAGAAGTCTTTCCTTCTTTGGCATAAGCATAGATAAATACCTGTACTCTTATTTTTCCCTGACAGGAGACCTTTGAGTCAGTTTTCCAGGCCCCCTCACTGCGAAAGGTGCCCTGGTATGTTGTAGCTGGAAATCATGATCATTCAGGGAATGTCTCTGCCCAGATTGCCTACACCAAGATCTCTAAGCGTTGGTAAGGCCTATTATTATTATTATTATTATTATTATTATTATTAATTTCTTCTTTTCCCAGAACTGAGACTCAGGTTTTTTTCAGAAGACAAACTGCAGCTATATTTGGAAAAGTTTGGGGGAGGGAGAAGAGTTTGTGGGAGAAAGGAGATCTCTTGCATCATCCTGTGTATATGGCCATCTAGGTACATGGCTGAGGCACAATTTGAACTGTGCACTTTGTAGTCTTAGCCACTGAGCTACAGTTGATATTATTAATCATTGTCAATATTTTTAATTCCTTATTTTAGTAACATCCCAGAGCTAAACAAGTAACCAAAACAAAACATAAATTAAGCCTACCTATAAACCAGCCCATATTATTATCTATTGTATTTGAGCATAGAAGTTATGGGGGTACTTGTGTTCCCTTACTTTTTTGTATTTCTCATTCCTAAAAGTTGTTTTATCTAATAAGAGATGGGAAGAATTTCAAAAGATTAAATGACCTAGTCTTTCTCACAGATTAACCAAGTGAAACTTCATTAATTTTTAAAAATTATACCCATCTTTCTCCCAATATGAGACCCAAGGGGACTGAAAAATTGATTTGAAACATAATACATGAAAAGTTAATGAACAATTGAAGAAGCAATCACATTAAAAACATTAATTCATTTTTTTTTAAAAGGCAGTTAAAATACAGCGGGCCCTTGTCATCCCATCCACCTGGGGTTGAGTTCTAGGACTGCCGTGGATACCAAAATCTGTGGATGCTTAAATCCCATTAGATACAATGGCGTAGAAAAATGGTGTTCCTTATATAAAATGGCAAAGTCAGGATTTGCTTTTTGGAATTTACAGTTGACCCTCCATATCGACGGATTCTTTATCGACAGATTCAACCATCCATGGCTTGAAAATATTCCAAAAAGCAAACCTTGATTTTTTTTCATTTCACTTTGCCATTGCATTTAGTATGACTTGAGCATCTCCAACTGGCAATTAACATTCAAAGGCCACAAACCCTTCAGCTGGCAGTGGTTTGGGGGGGAAAATCCGAAAGGAGACCAATCTAGTTTCCCATGGGAGGGAATCAGTCTTGAGAGCAGCCACCAAAATGACTCTCTCTCATGTCTTCATCAAACCTTTAGAGTAGTGATTCCCAAACTTTAGTTCTCCAGGTGTTTTGGACTTCAACTCCCAGAAGCTTGGCACAACAGTCAGGAATTCTGAGAGCTGAAGTCCAAAACATCTGGAGGACCAAAGTTTGGGAACCATTGCTTTTGAGACTATCAAACTTCAGAAAGAAACTGAACATCCCTCTAAAAGGTCTTGTGAGGTAGACGCATCTTCTCTGACTGTTCCTCCTCCTATCTTTCTTCCCCTCAGGCATTTCCCCAAGTATTACTACAAGCTGAGGTTCAAGGTGCCTGGCAGCAATGCTTCTGTTGCCATCCTCATGATAGACACTGTGACCATCTGTGGCAATTCGGACGACTTCCAGAACCAGCAGCCCTTGCATCCACGGAATGTAAATGTGGCCCGTAGCCAGCTATCCTGGCTTCGCAAACAGATGGCCAACTCCCAGGATGACTACTTGATCGTGGCTGGGCACTACCCAGTGTGGTCGGTGGGAAAGCATGGCCCCACAGCATGCTTGGTCAAGCAACTCCAGCCACTGCTGCTGAAATACAAGGCCACAGCCTACTTATGTGGCCATGATCACAACCTGCAGGTGAGTCGAGGAAGAGGAGGTGGAATCTCTTTTCCTATGTAGTTTGCATCCATTGCTCTATGTCCAAGTCTCTGGAGCAGCAAAAAACAAGTTTCCTCCATCCTCAATGTGACATCCCTTCAAATATTTCATAGAATCATAGAGTTGGAAGAGACCACAAGGGCCCTCCAGTCCAACCACATTCTGCCATGCAGGAACTCACAATTAAAGCACCCCCAACAAATAGCCATTCAGCCTCTGTTTAAAGATCTCCAACGAAGGACACTCCACCACTCTCTGAGGGTGTATCTTCCACTGATTTGCTGTCAGGAAGTTTTTCCTAACGTTTAGGTGTAGTTTGAATTCATTGTTCCAGATCCTATTTTCCAATGTTCATGCCTGTGGACAGAATTAAATATTCTATTTAAACATGGCTGTCATGTCACCTCTTAGCTGTCTCTTCTCTGGACTAAACATACTCAGCTCCCTAAGTCACTCCTCATAGGACTTAATGGTTTCCAGACCCTTCACCATTTTGGTCACTGTCCAGCTTCTCAACATCCTTTTTGAATTGTGGTGCCCAGAACTGGGCACGGTACGGGCAAGGCCTGGCCAAAACAGAATAAAGTGGCACTATTACTTCCCTTGCTTTTTGTAAATGGAACATGGTTTGTGGTTATAAAAGCAAGTCTGGCCCTGCCATTAGGAAGAATGAGGAATTCATTTCAATCAGCAGGTGCTGGGTGATATATTGGGGGCAACCACAACTACCCTCTGACTCTTCCCTGCTATAGGAGGATCTTGCAGATATCCTGCCCTCCATCTTCTCTGGTGAGGGGTGGATGGTGACAATATTGGCAGCTTCAACGATGGAACTGGGGTGGTGAAAACATCTTGTCTTTCACCTCATGCTGCAAAATCAGGGTTGCCACAATAAAGAGTGATGCATTGACTTAAAAGGCCACTGTGTCCCAGCCTCTATTTTAAAGGCTGTAAAATGGGAAGAACAATGAGCTACATAATTGCTTGCTGTGACAAGCAAGAGAGTGGCTTGTAGCCAAAGAAGCTATTGACTGAATTGACTTGATTTACAGAGGAAAACAGAATACAAAAATATAGTTTTTACTTGTGATCTGCTTTTGTGTTTTCTGGCTCCTGTGGTGGTTCTTGGCCTGCAGCCTTTTTCCCTTCATGGGAGAGAAAAGGGCTTGTTTGCTAATGTATTTCCACATCTCTTGTATCCTCAGTTTTCCAGGTTTATGTTTTCTGCTGTACAACACAATGCCTTGCAAAGCAGTCCCATGGAATTCTCTATGTTTGTATGTATGAATGGGGGAAATGCACTGAAAGAATTCCAAAAAATTCCAACTTATTATTTTTAAAGAGTATATATGATTTTAGGTAGATTGATGGTGCAATTCTATACATATGGCTTCTGTGCTACTTGTTCCTGGTATATACAGGATTGCAACCTGAAAGGCTTTTAAATTGACAGGATAAAAAATTTTAGTGGGAGAAATGATAGTCTCTTCTTCTTTGGAGGTTTTTAAATGGGGGCTGGATGACCATATGTCAGGAGGGTTTTGATTGTGTATTCTTGCATGGCAGAACAGAGTTGGACTGGATGTTCCCTTGGGGTTTCTTCCAATTTTATGATTCTAGGATTCCATGAAATCTCCAGAGTCAGGTATCTTAGTGCCTTCAAACCCCAACAGATACTTTTTTTCACCAAAGCTTTTCTTGAAACTTTGTGTGCAGTCTGACCTTCACCACATCCCTGGCCATTGTTTCCATTTGTTATGCATCTTTGATCTTTCCTTCGGCAAACCTTGACCTCCTAAGACAGGTAGTAAGCCTTCTCAGCAAGGAAACACTATTTTATGGGCCTGTGTTACCAACTACCGAGCATCCTCTGAGCACAAACTACAACCAGTGCTCTTTTCTACCTTGGTTTACCTTAAATACTGTTTGTTATTTCTTATAACTCTTAGGCTGCATCTGCACTGCAGAAATAATCTGTTTTGGCATCACTTTGACTGCCATGGCTCCATGTTATGGAATTCTGGGAACTGTTGCCATAACAAACTACAGTTCCCAGGTGCCAAACCAGATTATGTTTGCAATATGGATGCAGTGTTAGTTCTTGCAACCATGGCAGTTGTGTTTTCTACAGTATTCTTCACATTTCTGACTGAGATCTGGACCTTTGCCTTCTAAAAATGTTGCTCCCAGAATTATTTCAGGCACTAATATAATGGACTGAAGGGGTGCCCCAAAAGTGATTTGACAGTGATTCTGGTGTAATCTTATTCTTTGTTTTCCTCCCACCACAGTACTTGCAGGACAAAAACGGCGTGGGCCATGTGCTGAGTGGAGCAGGCAACTTTATGGATGACAACAAGCAACATCTCCATCAAGTTCCTGCTGGTTATCTGCGCTTTTTCTATGGCCAAACTGCTTCTCAGGGAGGGTTTGCCTATATTGAGATTGATGGCAAAGAGATGAGTATCACCTACATTGAGGCCAAAGGCAAGTCACTCTACAAGACCTCGCTGCCCAGGCGGAGACGCTTCTAAAGACAAAACAGCCAGCATCACTGACTAGACATCCTGATTTGTAGCAAAGGGCACCAGTGACATCTCTGGCACACACACACACACATATATCCTAATCTGAGAGATGGCATTTGTGGGGAGCGTACAAACATCCAAGAGAGTGCACTAGCCTCTTGCAATCTGGGGAGACACTTCCATGCCAGGTGCACAATTCTTGGAATTTCCCCATATTCTCAATACCAAAAATATTCCTTTCTCAGTGCTGTCTCTGAAGCCTCCCAAAGGATCTCTGTGGCTCCTGCCAAATCTTGGGAATGCCCCAGATCAAGCCTTGCCTCATGACTTGTAGCTCCTATGAGCCTTTTCATGGAGAAATCATGAATATGAAGTTTCCATCATTTTAGGCAAGGCCCATGACAGAAACGGGGGGCAGATCAGTACCAGACTGTGATCTGAGCCCTTCCCAAGCTTAAATAAAATGCACACCTTTGTTCATGACCTTTGTTCCAACCCTGAAGCTCCTGTCCAAGTTGCTGTGCTTCAGAGTGAAATGGGTACAGGATATAGAGGTCTGATCTATCCCTGTTCCTGAGGTCTTTCACAGCAACCTACCATCACATAACCCAATAAAAGGTGGCACCATAGAAGAACTGGGCAGTGCTGGAGAGTAATCATTTTTGCTTGCACAGTAGGAAAGAAAAGCAGTGGAAGAGAAGGCAACATGGCTTACTGCAAAGCCTATTGCTACAATATGGTAGAGAGTTGGCCTTGCAATGAGCACCCTTGAAACAATAATTTGCTCTTCGTGCTGCTATTAACTCCCAGAACTATTAAAGGAGATGGAGACTTTGCTTAGTTTAGGGTCACCATCGTGCAGGGTCATTGCTTCCTAGTGAAGACAGTGGGACCAAGGTCCAAAACACGCTGCAGAAATAATCCAGTTTGAGACCACTTTAACTGCCTGGTTCAATGCTAGGAAATTCTGGGAACTGTAGTTAGCCTTCTGTGTCAGAGAGCTCTGGTGCCACCATAAATTACAATTCCCAGAACTCTCTAGCACTAAGCCAGGGCAGTTAAAGTAGTCTCAAACTGTATTATTTCTGTAGTGTGTTTTGGACCCAAGCTAGTTGGTTAAAATTGGAGCTGAAAATTAACTTTGCTCTGTACCCTAAGTGTACATCACCCAGTGAAGCTGGGTGCCGCTGAAAGATGACCAGGAATATCAATGTTTTGAGAGGAGACACTCTTTCCAACCTTCCCGCTCTGTTTCTCCTTAGGACTAATACAGCCTGTCTCCTTCCCCCCGCCGTTCCCTATTTTCTGGGTACACCTCCATTTTGAGCCACAAATAGGAATTCTATGCTGCAAGCTCAGCCTTTCCAACATGATGGTGCAGGTGTTCTCTGGGTACACCTGTGCTTTCCCTTCTGTTCTTATCCTTTAGCAGATTTCTGTTCACAATAAGCTCCTGTAAAGCAGGAGGCAATGGTGGCTCAGCTATGCAAGTATGGAGACTTGCAGAAGCACAAAACAGGGCCAAAGGCCTCGAAGGAGCACTCTTTTGTCCTTGGTAATAACTTTATTGCTCAATTCTATGTCTTAATGCAGAGGATTTTGTTAGATGCATTGGGGTGAGTCACTCCCTGGGCCTTCATATGCACTCCCAGAAGTGTGTTAATGGCCCCTCATTGCCCTTTTTCTAGCAAAAATGCTATGAATTATAGTTTTCTATGGGTTTTTCAGACTCATGTTCTGGAAGAATTTATTCCTGATGTTTCGCCTGCATCTGTGGCTGGCATTTTCAGAGGTTGGTGGCATGGATGTATGTGGAGTATATATACCTGTGAGACCCTCTATATACTTCCATTCCACCAGCATCTGAAGATGCTAGCTATAGATGCAAGTGAAACATCAGGAATAAATTCTTCCACAATGCAGCCACAAAGCCCGAAAAACTTGCAGAAGACTATGGGTGCCAGCCATGAAAGCCTTTGACTTCATGCTTGAATTATCTCTTTTTATAGCAGCAATCTACCTTTTTAAGTAGATCATATGGCCACATGCCTACGTGCATTAGTTAACATTTTAAAAATACAAGTCTTTCAAAACCAGAAGTAGATTTCTGACTAATTCCCTCACTTTTTTGAGGGTCCAAGAAAACTGATGCATGGATCCACCCTAGTTGCATACCCCTGGTTTTATGCTTCAGTCTCCCAGTCCATCCAAAAGTACTGGTACAATAACCATTACAAGTCAAAAGGATGCCTTTATCTGTGTGTGCCAAAGGAACTGCAGATCTGTATTCTAAAGTATTGGATGACTTCTTGTTTTTTGTTCTTCTTCTTCTCCGTTTGTCTCTTCTGTATTGTATTTCATTGTGCTTTAAATCTTAACTGCTGTTACACAATTTAAAATTATTAATTAGCCAAGATTTTCATTTTTTGAAATGAAAGAGGTCAGCTTCCTGAAAAGATCAATTATTCTCTGCAACTAGAACTCAGTTTTATTCTGTGTATGGGCTACTTGGCTTTGTTTAAGGAACTTTTAATTTGTTCTTTCAATGAGTTTTTCAATAAATTACTTTGAGAATAGTTCTGCTTTTTTCCCATTAATCACAACTTCAGAATGATTTGAAGAGAACTGCACTTTCCAAACCTGCTGGAACATGGATAATTTGCCAATATTGCTTCACGAAAGACCTAAGCTGATGTTTATTTTTATTCATGTGACATGTTTAATTTATATCCCCCTTTTCTCCCAAAACTGAGGCTCCAGATGGCTCATACGATTGATTGACTTAAAACAGTATAGATAAAAACATGAAAAGATTGTAGTATTAAACAAAAATTAAGCAAATTAACTTGAAAACACAAAAGAATTGAAACAATTTAAAAGCACATAAATAAAATACAGTGCTCGCCCATTAAAAGCCTGCCAATTTAAAAACACATCAATGAAGTGTGTCTGTGTGTGTGTGTGGTCATTTCCAACTTATGGTAACCCTAAGGTAAAGGACATGGTGGTTCTCAGACTTTTCACCATTTTGGTCGCCCTCCTCTCTGGACACACTCCAGCTTGTCAATTTCTTTTGAATTGTGGTCCCCAGAAGTGGACACAGTATTCCAGGTATTTATTTTCCCATGCTCTGTGCATTATTGTAGAGACATCTAAAACCATGAGACATCCCCTTTAACAGCCTATGTAGAGTTTTCCCCCACTGATGGGTTCTTGCCCTATTTGCCTTGATCCCTTTACAAGAGTTTCACTATTATCTCCAGCCCTTGATGAACTCCGGCCCTCCAGAATACTGTCTTCCTCCACCTCAGTTTAAAGCTCTCCTGATCAAATTTTTGAGACTATTGTTAAAACCATTTCTGCCAACTGGTGTGAGGTGCAACCCACTGCTTGCCAGAAGTCCTCCTCCTGAAACCGCAGCCCACGGTCCAAGAAGGGAGCTGAGAAGGTTAATAGATGATATGATAGCCCCGTTTAAATATTTGAAGGGGTGTCATGATGAGGATGAAGCAAGCTTGTCTGCTGCTGCTCTAGAGAATAGGACCCAGAGCAATGGATGCAAGCTACAGTAAAAGAGATTCCACTTCAACATTAGGAGGAACTTCCTGACAGTGAGACAGTTCAACGGTGGAACACCGGGTGGTGGAGTGTCCTTCCTTGGAGGTCTTTAAACAGAGGCTGGATAGCCATCTGTCGGGGGTACTTCGATGGTGTCTTCTTGCATGGCCAAATGGGGTTGGATTGAATGACCCTTGATGTCTCTTCCAACTCTATGTTTCTATGATTCTATGAACTTATGACAAGGTTTTCTTGGCAAGTTTCTTCAGAGGGGGGTTGCCATTGCCATCCTCTGAAGCTGAGAAAGTGTCACTTGCCCAATTTTACCTAGCGGGTTTACATGGCCAAGCCAGCAGTGTGGATGCAGCCTGTGTCAATTTATTGTAAATATAGGTACAAAGAGAATCTGAGTAGATTGGCACATAACCAAGTAAAACTAACAAACAAAGAACAGTCGGCCCGCCATATCGGAGCACAGCTTGGAAATATTAAAAATATATACATACAGTATATTCCAAAATGAAAACCTTGATTTTGACATTTTATATCAGTGGCACCATTTCACTATGCATTGTATATGACGGGATTTGAGCATCCATGGATTTTGATATCCATGGGGGGGGGCATCTAGTCCAACCCCCTTCTGCCATGCAGGAACTCACAATCAAAGCATCCCAACAGATGGCCATCCAGTGTTTAAAGACCTCCAAAGAAGGAGACTCCACCAATCTCTGAGGAAGTGTGTCCCACTGTTGAACAACTCTTACTGTCAGGAAATTCGTCTCATGTTGAGGTGGAATCTCTTTTCCTGTAGTTTGCATCCATTTTCCCAGGTCCTATTCTTGGAGCAGCAGAAAACAAGCTTCCTCCATCTTCAATATGGCATCCATTCAAATATTTAAATATGGCTATCATCTCACCTCTTAAACCT
Source organism: Urosaurus nigricauda (assembly GCA_034509955.1). Classification (NCBI taxonomy): domain Eukaryota; kingdom Metazoa; phylum Chordata; class Lepidosauria; order Squamata; family Phrynosomatidae; genus Urosaurus; species Urosaurus nigricauda. The sequence continues at coordinate 137,986,336 of JAOEGL010000002.1, forward strand.
CTCTTGTGCAGGCTAAACATATCCAGCTCCCTAAGTCACTCCTCTCAGGGCTTTATGGTTTCCAGACCCTTCACCATTTTGGCTGCCCTCCTCTAGACACATGCCCCATTGACCTACTCCCATTACTACAGCATACAGAATCCTTAGTGAATTTTTTTGTACTAATCTTACTCGTACATCATAAATCCAGTATATCAGTGAATCTAACTGCAATAATTGTGACATAAACAACTAGAAAAAATCTGTATTATACCTTTGAGTTACAATAGCAATAGGAAGTATATTTCTATAGCATTATCAGTGCACTTAAGCACTCCCTAAGCGGTTTACAATGTCTAAGCCAATTGTCCCCAACAAGCTGGGTACTCATTTTAGCAACCTACAGAAGGATACCAGGCTGAGTTGACTCTGGAGCTCTGCAGGATCGAACTCACAACTTTGTGGTTGAAGTACCAGCATTTAACCACTGCACCACCAGGGCTCTTTATCTTATGCAGAGCATAAAGGTACAGTGGTCCCCCTGGATCTGAATCCCCCCTGGGGAACGAAATCCCAGGGATCCGAAACCGCCGGGGGAGAAAAAAAGCCCCCGGCCAGCGAAAAAAACCCCGGGTTGTGAAAGAAATTCGCAACCCGGAAGTTTTAAAACAGCGCGCTTCCAGCGCGCTGTGCATCCAAAAATGTGGTCCCCCGGGTTGTGAAAACTTCCGGGATACGAAGGTAATCCCGGAACGGATTACCTTCGTAACCCGGGGGACCACTGTATTTACATATAGTTTCATGTGGTTAAAGTGAAGATTTGCTAAGATGTGGTGTTTTAAAAGACATTTTAAAAATAATTTATTTTTTAAAAAAACAAAATTTGATTTTTTAAAAATCTAGGGCCTCTCCTTCTCCCATTAAGCCTCACCCCAATGCTAAGAGATGTTTGACAGTGGAATAGGCAACCTTGTAGGGACACATGACAACCTTGTAAGGACACTCCATTTACCATTTTTAAATATAAGTTGGATGTCCACCCTTGGGGGTGCACTGGGAGAGGGTTATACTAAATGCCTTTTGGGGTGTCTTCCTGGAGCCCTGGGGGCACAGTAGTTAAATGCCTGTACTGCAGCCACTCACTCAAAATCATAAGGTTGTGAGTTCAAGACCAGCAAAAGGGCTCAAGCTCGACTCAGGCTTGCATCCTTCCGAGGTCGCTAAAATGAGTACCCAGATTGTTGGGGCAAATTAGCTTACAGTTGTAAACTGCTTAGACACTGCTTAAGTGGTATGAAGCGGTATATAAATGAAGCTTGTGTGTTTGTTCCAACACTATGATTTTGTAACTCCTGGCAGCCTCCACCAAATGGGCCAGGTAAGCTGGGAAGCATCGCACCAACAAAATCTAGCCAGGCCACCTGTTCTCACTCACTTTGTTGGAGGATACAGTGGTTTGTCCATCTTTCCTCTTAAATGTCTCATTATGGATGAAGGGTCTTTGCATCTTTCTTTGCTTCTACTGGCCCCTGTTGTGTCAGTATGAACGTTACAGTGAAGATAAAAGAATCAGCTTGCTAACCCAAATCTTACCTCCTCTTCTAAATTTTTGCAGGTGCAAAAATCTTCATCCTTGATCTTTTAAATGTGAAAGCCAACTCTAGTTTCATTTCTTGAAATAGGAATAATGCTGTGGGCTCTTTGACCGTGGGCCGGCAGTCCCTTTGCCTTGGAAAAGGGAAATCAGATCTTCTTGTTTCACTGAAAGTGACATTTGGTGACATTTTGACATTCTCCCCTGAAATTTTCCACCAGTGGGTAGGATATCTGTAGGATTTTCTCAGGAATTTCAGATGGGAGCGGGAAGGGAACACCGAACAGTATATTAATGCAGAATTTTGCTTAGAGAGCCACACTTACTAGTTTCAACCTAGAAGAAAGAGAGAGAAAAACAGAAGTTCCCAGCTTCAAAAAGACACCAGCCATGGCCGATCTGAAGAAGGACTTTCTGATTACATTCCTCCTGGGTCCCTCTTATCAACATATAGCAGGTCAATGGGATCCCTTTTCTTCTTTTAATTTTATTGCTACAATATTTGTGATATGTAAAGTACTGGCATGTCTTTGCTTGAGAGAACCCCATACATGTTGGGAAGGACTCTGATCTTGGCATCTCCTGCTCAAAGTTGAAGATTCTGCTGTGTGGCTGGGTTCTGTTGCATTGCTGAACATGAAGCAGAAGCCTGATAAAACAATCCAAGAAAGGTGTAGCTAAGAGGGAAATGAGGGCATTTCCCCTTCAAATATGAATTCTGCCCTCCAATGAAATTTTCCTTCAGTCCCTCAAATTTTCAGCATTGTTGTGGCTGTTGCTAACTGCTGTAAAGATGACTTTGACTTAGGGAAATCAGCCGATCATCAACCACTCTGCTCAGATCTTGCAGATTCATAACTGTGGATTCCTTAATTGAATCTATCTATCTGGGATCTGGTCTTCCTCTTTCCCTCCTACCTTCTACAATCCCAGATATTACTGTCTTTTTCTAGGGAGTCCTGTCTTTTCATGATATGTCCAAAGTATGACAGCCTCAGTTTAGTCATCCTGGCTTCAAGGAAAATTCAGGCTTGATTTGCTCTTGAAGTCATTGATTTGTCTTTTTAGCAGTTCATGGTATTTGCAGAATCCTTCTCCAGTGTCACATTTCAAATAAGTTGATTCCCTCCCCACCCCCCACCCCAATAAGCTAGAAATGATAAATACGATGACATGGACAATCCAAACTTTCTACCATTGCAGTAAATTAAAAGGTTTGTTGTTGAGGTATTCATATACAGTTGAGGTATTCATATAAAGAAGGCAAGCAGATGACCAAGGGAATGCAAACACAGGCAAGCGAAGAGTTCTACAGTAGGTGTGGACAATTTCCAGTGTCTCAATCTCTGCAATGATAGAAATTTGGAGAATATGAAGGAAAATTTCATGGCGGGGGGGACGGGGACAGAATTCTGGAGATTCTGTAGCTCTGAATAGGTTTGATGGCCAGTGGCTGGAGTCAGCAGAGGAAGGAAACAGGCTAATGCCTAAATTCTCTTCTATGATGATGATGATGATGATGATTAATCTTCTGTTTGGCTGCATCATATTGTTTTGTTTTGCAAATGCTGCTCATTGATGCCCATGAGCACAAGAGAAAAGTGGACATGACCTCTGCTGGAGGACTTGCAACAAAACAAGTAGCCAGAATAGCAAACCATCACTGCAGTCTGCATTGCAGACTGACACTGCTTTACCTGACATGGCTCCATGCTATGGAATTCTTGAAGTTGCAGTTTTATGAGACATTTAACTTTCTCTCTCGGAGAGCTCTGGTGCCACAACAAACTACAAATCCCAGAATAGCATGGAGCCAAAGCAGTGTCAACCTGGATTATTTCTGCACTGCAGGTGCAGCCCATGGTCTCTTTCATGCAGGAATTCGAACCCTGGTCCTAGTCCAACACTCAAAACCCTGCAGTATGCTAGATCTCAAATACGAACGTTACAAGATGACTCAATTCAATTCTTTTGCATGCATAAGACCATTTACAAAGAAATATATCCCAGCCTTTTTCTATTTTTGTTGACTTCAGCCCTTGCGGACTTGCCAGAGTTGGGAGGAGACTGCCATTTATGGAAGATATTTAATAAATAGGGTGCCACAACAGAGAAGGACCTGTTTGTGCCAGCTCTAAGCCTCCATTGCAGTTTTATGTTACAATATCATATATTTTTCCCTTCTCTCTTTCCTTTCCTTGCCTTCCTGCCGCTAGGAACAGGCCTGAGCTCTCCCAGGGATTGTTGCCTTGACTTTTGGGCCAAATGACCTCTTTGTCCTGTTAAGGTAAACAAAGGGTCAATTAACCCATTCACAGCCAATTATGCAAATCAGGCATTTGTGAAAATTTCCAATCAGATTTATTAATTCCAAACAGTCTTATCTGCATGCAGAGGTTCAATCACGGGCTTCCCATGATCGAATGCCTCTAAAAATGGCGTAAACAGTTTTTATTAACCCACAAAATATTCATTGAGCATGCGTAGTTTAACATTCATCCATATATATATGTATTGTCTCTGGGCTGGCTCTCAGCTAGCCTAATTTGTAACATCAATGAATGCCTTACAGAAAGGAAACCTTATCAGCTTAAGCTGTGGCCTTGAATGAGGCCCTCTAGTTTCTCAGTGAAGAGAATTTCACGCTTTAGTTCTTCCCTCCTCCCTTCTAAGGTGGGGGCTACAAGCCGAATTCAAAAGGACAAGTTTTTCCTTTAGCTCTATTTCTTACTATGGCTGAACTGTTCATTATTGATCCTTAATGGCAGAGATTATTGGTTATCAGTTGGTTATCAATGGCTTTATCAATTTCCACCTTAACATTCCTCCCTTTTCTTCTGCTGACAAATCAAGTCTTTGATTTGTCTGCATTTGTTCCAATAAAGCCATTGATTACCATAGATGACATACATTATGATGTAAACAGTTTATGTATCAATAACAGCAATTAATTCTTTTCATCATTTCATTTTTTTTGTCCCCCAAACCCAATTGAACCATGAATAAGTCTTTTGTTAGCTGGAAATAAGAATTTCAACACAATTTCAGCACATTCCATTGGCTAAGTCCATTTTCCTCTTCCTCTTAGGGACTTGGCCACAAAAGATTAATGAAAATTGTGAAACCAACAAGTCTCTTGGCATCCACTGTCTGTGTGAATTTGCAGCTCTTTCTTCCACTGTCACTTCTGCAAAAGTGAAACACAATTTCTTACCAACATCAGGAATCTGGAAAGGTTTTCTTCTTTTTCCAAAACTCAGAGAAGAAGGTGTATCTGGTGCTTCTGAGACAGAATAATCCCAAACAGTCACTTAACAAGTTCTTACCCTCAATTCCCATTTCACACTTCACTGTTTGGTCTCACTATCTGTGTGTATTGGAACTCTGTGTAACTTAGCTCCCAAGTTTTAACAATGTGAATTCTGTGGACTGAGAATGGTAAAATTAACATAATTGCACTGCTGGACTTGGCAGTCTGTGTGCACTGGGAATTTGTGCAATTTGGCATCAATGTCTGCTGTGCCCAAAGTTGCTCACATTACACACTTCCAAAAGGGACAGTGAGCATCCTGCAGACTAACACAATCAGCATTACCTCTTCTGGGTGTTCCAGGACATGTGTATTTGTTCTTAAGTGAGTAGGCTCTTTGCCACTCCAAAGTTCCTCAGTTTGGCCATTTTGCAAATGCTCAGTGCTTCAATGGTTGCCCTTGGCATGGGGAACCCAACCCTAACTCTTGACAATGAGATTCCATTGCCATGAACATATGTGCCTGCAAATACCCTGAACTGGTTTTCCTGCAGGACCATAGCAGTGTTTTCTCTCTAATTCTTGACATGTTGAGCTGTATGATGTTGTGAAAGGCCAATTGTATACTAGTGCATGAGTGTTTACTCTGATAAACCCATGTTTGCCCAAACTTGTTTCCTGTTCTCACTGTTTTGATGCAATCTTGGCATGGATTACCTTTTCCCATCTCAGATAGTAAACCAAAACCCCCACAATAACTATAATCAACAACAATATTATGACCAAATGAAACAGTTTAAAACAAAGCCTTTTGGCTAAAGTAGGTTAGTCTTCAGGTGGTGACCACTCCTCTCTCCAGGTAGGGAGTGGTTGCCGCACCCTCCAGAACTTCGCTAACTCGGTTTTCCCTGGTCCCAAGTTAGTCTTCTCCTGTCGTGTCCGTTGGCTTCGCTGCCTTGAACCCAGATTCAAGGAGGCTTCGATGGGCGACTGGCGTTGGCCTTTGCCTCCAGGGTCATCTGGAACTCTCTGGTTGGTAACAGATCAGGTTATTGGAATCAGCTCTGCAGTTGGTTGCTTCAGTGGGTGCAAACAGGATCCCCATTAACTTTCAAGGAAGTGAGAGTAGTCAACAAAACAGCAAAGAGTCTTTTCCCATGTCTTCTTTGTAGCTTTTAGTCCAAACTACTTCTTCAGGGCTGAACTCTTGAGCAGGTATTATTTGGTCAAGTTGTTTGCTTCTTTAATATCAGAGTCTCTACCATGGCAGGCAAAATAGCAAGGATCTTTTCACAAGGAGTTAGACTCCTGGTTTCAGGAATGTCTCTCTAGGTCCAATGGGGTTTTTAGTTAAACTTGAATGCTGCACCCCATCTCTCTGTGAATTTGGAATGAGGCATCATTGTCACTATTAGTTTGCTGGGGTAATTCATATGTGGAGATGATGTCTCCAAGGGAAGCTTGACTACTTCTCTGGAACCTTCAGTTTTCTCTGGCCATGCTTCCACTCATCTGAAAAGGCCATCAGCAGGTGACATGTGGATAAAGTCTACTTGAATACTTGAAATAGTCTGTTGCCTTTGCCAGTTTCCACTTGCTTTAAGTAAAAGTTTGACCTTTACTTCATGTGTCACTTCTCTTTTTGTAGCCCATTTTAATGCTCTGATGGGGGCTATTAGTATCTGATTTTCACTAGTCACTGCAGTTCTCTGTTCTTATTTTCATTTACTTCAGCAGTTAAGTTGATGTCATTATCTGCATATCTTTTGCACTCGTTGCTGTTGTTATTGTCTCACATAAGCTGTGATTCTGCTTTTTCCTTTATCATGATCTTCCACATGTTACACACAGTCTATTTGGGTGATACTGGATCACTCTTAAAACATCCATTCCTTAATTTTCTGCCTTTTAGATATTCCAGGCTTTTATTTCTCTTTCTTTTAGTTAACAGATATGTTCTTCTTCTCTTTTTGTTTCCTTCTTATCTTCGCTTTGCTCCCTTTTATAAATTTGAAACACAGTCCTCGGAGCAAGCACACATAGGCATTTTTAAATTTCTCATCTCAAGTCTCTGGTTTAAAACAATTTCTTTTCAAAAAGTACTAGCATCCAGGAGCACTTTACATATTGGAAATTCTAGAAAATCCTTTTCTTTGTAGATGGCCCATATCAAGAAGGCCTACTTGGAATCAGTATAGATCTTACTGCAATGCTTTCATTAAGGCAATTAGCTCAATGGTTTTGAATTGAAGTCCTTCCTGGAAGGGAACCAGCTCTGATGACCTCATCTTCCTGAACCCACAGCACATCCAGCTTGTGGATTCTCTGGATTGCTGGACCAACAGGGACTGGATTTAAGGTGATCACACTCCTTGGGCCTCTAATCTTGTCCATAGGTGAATTTGATTGCTTCCTCTGATAGGAGGGGTGTAGCAGCAATGCATATGAGACAACCAGGCTAGGTCTGTACTCTTGCTGGACAATTTCATGTTCCAAGCTTCTGGGTGAGCACGCCCACTACTGTTTGGAAGGGTTTGCTCACATCTGGTAGTCCCAGGGCTGGCAAGCTGCTAAAGGCTCTTTCCAGTTGTCTTAGGGTTGCCCTATCTTCACCAGTCCATTCAAACGGGGTAGGCTCTGGTCTTTTCCTTTAAAGGCTTGGCCAAGATAGCAAAATTTGGTATCCATAGTCGACAGAACCCAGCCGCTCCCAAAAATTCTCTGACTTGCTTTCGGCTTGTGGGGGTAGGGATGGAGCAAACAGTTTGTTTCCTCTCTATCTCCAGGCGTCTCATCCCGTCCCTTAGTTTAAATCCCAAATACTTAACTTCCTGCTGAACTAACTGAGCCTTTTTCTTTGAGACCTTATAACCCTTATTACACAAATGTTGCAACAGGGCACTGGTTCCTTCAATGCATTCTTCTCTCGTCTCAGTTGCCAACAGCACATCATCCACATATTGTAAAATGTTCCACCGGTTGCCTCCTTGGGTCAGAGGTACCAAATCTCGTGCCAGTGCCTGTCCAAAGATACTAGGGGAGTTACAGAATCCCTGAGGTAGTTGGGTCCAGCTCATATGTGCCTTTTGGCCCGTGTCAGGGTGCTCCCACTGGAAGGCAAAAATAGGTCTACTGCTTTCATGTATCCCTGATGCAGAAAAAGGCATCCTTTAAGTCTAAGACTGAAAACCATCTGGCCTTAGCAGAAACTAAGCTCAGTAGAGTGTAAGGATTAGGTACTACTGGGTGAAGTGGAACTACTTGTTGATTAACAGCTCTTAAGTCCTGTACTGGTCGGTATGAACCATCCAGTTTCTCTACTGGTAATAAAGGTGTATTCCAAGGTGACTGACAAGGCTCTACAATCCCATTATTTAACAACCTCTGCAAATGTCCATGTATTCCAATTACAGCCTTTCTCGGGAGTCCATATTGGGGAATTGAAATGGGCATTACCATAGCTTTTAGTGTAATAGTTACAGGTGGAATGTCCTTGAAGCTACACAGCTTCCTTTGTGTTCACTGAAGCGCTCCTTTGCTTTCCCCCCTCCTTTCTGAACTTGTGGGCTGTTGCCCCTCCTTTCTTAAGCTGAATTCAAAATGCACCTTTTTCCTTCAATAGCATAAGCAACTGGGGTTAACTACTGAGCGCTGGACTCTTCTTTTTTCTGCTTTCTCACTTTCACATCCACATCCATTCTCTCCTCTCTGGCTGCTCTGGACACTGGTGTCCACTACTGTTCCAGTAAACTTGTGAAACTTATTCTTCAGTACCAACTACTGGCACAAATGTCTCCTTAGGCAGCTAGGTGTTAACTATGAGAGCACTAGGCTCTTGAGTTTAAAAGTCACAGTGATTTCCTATCACTTCACACCTCTACATGGGGGCGGGTGGCCCCATTGACACCTTCAGTCCTCTGTATAGCATTTCCTTCATTAACATCTCTCCTGCTTCATTAACATCTCTCTTGCAGGCTGTGCTGGCAAGGTGGAGCTTGGCTCTCTTCCAGCTTTTCATCTACATCCACATCAAACTTTTCTCTGGCAGCTTTTGGCTTTCCTTCTTGATCCTAAGTTGCAGCTGTCAGTAACTCGCTTTATTCCCTTCATCTCACTTGCTTCATTTCTCTCCTTGTATCTACTTCACTGGGCCTTCAACTGGACTGAAAACATTCTCTTTTAAAGCCTTCTGTCTTTTGTGGTTCCTTCTAACATCAAGGGCATTTTGGGAAACATCTGCCTTGGGGTCTTCAGGGTTTATCTTGTGTCTCCATCCCTCATTTATTTCCTGAGTGAAACCATCTCGGTCTCCTGTAGGGCATCTGGACATATCTGACCAGGTAACATGTATGTCCAGTTATTATTATTATTTATCATTATTTATTATTATTATCTTCATCTTCATATCCAAATGCATCTGAGGAAGTGGACTTCAGTCTAGGAAGCTTATGCTGCCCACTTTCTCTTTCAGTCTTTCTATTATTATTATTATTATTATTATTATTCCTTTTTGCTTTCAGGATTGCTTTTAGATTGGCTTGCATCCGCACATGTTCAGTGGTAATAATCAGTTGCAATGTATCAAGTCTGGGCCTTCCTTGGCTTCAAAGCTGAGCCAGATAGTAGAGGGCCTCAGCTGGCTAAAGTTTCCTTGTTCATTGTTCTATCCTCTCAGCAGATCATGTGCTGTGTACATTCACTCCAAATATTAATGTTCTCTTTTTATTTCTTTTTATTTCTTTTTTTTTCTTTTTTTCTTTTTCCTTAGCTTTTGGGCTTCTTTTTGGAAGCGTGGCTTACTTAAAATCCATTCTCTTCAAGCTTATCATTGCATTCCTGAGGTGGGAGGTAGCGGGGATTGAGCCATATTCAAAAGCCCTGTTTCAGACTTTTGGCTCTATGCCAAAGGGAAGGGTTTCGTGCACCGTCGCCATTTTCTTCTGGCTTCTACAGATTTCCATGGCGTTGCACCCTTAGATTCAAAAAAGGGTAAAAAGAGAGAGAGAGGACCTCCCACCCCATCCCTCTTTCCTACCTGCCTATCCTAAATGCTAACAAGGATAGAAAACAGACAAAGAGGGATCGACAGGGGATATCAGATTGGCTATGGGAATTGGGGGAGCCAATCCTTGAATCAAGGAGAAGGGGGAACACGACAAGAAACCCCCCAACCAATATGCCTCCCCATAGAAAAAGGCAGAAAAGAACCTTATCAAAAAGCCTTATCAGGGGGTGGATCAGCCCCCTCTTCGGTTCGTTTGAACCGGGCCGGAACCTATTTTTTTTTTTAAGGTACAGAATCAGAAGAAAGAACCCTTTTTCCTCCTACTCACCAGCACGTGCTTTTTTTCTTTTTTCCCTTTTTTTTTTTTCCTTTTCTTTTTCCCCCCCTTTCTCCAGCGCTGGATTCTAAGGCTGTTTGGAACTGAATCCCTCAAAGGTCACCTTGCTAATATGTGGGCTTCTCCAGCGGTCTCCAGCCCAACAGGCACCAGAAAAAGTCTGGGGTGGCCACATTCCTGATAAGATAGATAACGCCAGAGTCCCGCATATTTCAAAGTGATGGGCCTGTCTTGGATCTCTTCACAAAGCCGGGGTCAGGGGCAGAGGTGTTGACCTCTTAAGGCCCCACGTTGGGCGCCAAATGTTAAGGTAAACAAAGGGTCAATCAACCCATTCACAGCCAATTATGCAAATCAGGCATTTGTGAAAATTTCCAATCAGATTTATTAATTCCAAACAGTCTTATCTGCATGCAGAGGTTCAATCACGGGCTTCCCATGATCGAATGCCTCTAAAAATGGCGTAAACAGTTTTTATTAACCCACAAAATATTCATTGAGCATGCGTAGTTTAACATTCATCCATATATATATGTATTGTCTCTGGGCTGGCTCTCAGCTAGCCTAATTTGTAACATCAATGAATGCCTTACAGAAAGGAAACCTTATCAGCTTAAGCTGTGGCCTTGAATGAGGCCCTCTAGTTTCTCAGTGAAGAGAATTTCACGCTTTAGTTCTTCCCTCCTCCCTTCTAAGGTGGGGGCTACAAGCCGAATTCAAAAGGACAAGTTTTTCCTTTAGCTCTATTTCTTACTATGGCTGAACTGTTCATTATTGATCCTTAATGGCAGAGATTATTGGTTATCAGTTGGTTATCAATGGCTTTATCAATTTCCACCTTAACAGTCCTAAGAACATAACGTCTTACTACAGGACTGACTCTGAATGCAACCTGGAGGTTGTTGTGTAAGTATCGAAAATCCCTCCTTTCCCAACAATTTGTTCTCCTTAATATTCAGCTATGGCATGTCTGCAGAGGTCTCACTTGGAGATAGCAGATACTCTGTTCTCCATTCATGCCATGACAATTTGGTGACAATTGGGTGAAGTCTCCCAGAGTTCATGCAGCTGTCTATCTTCAGACATTGCCCACCCTAACGGATGCAGAAATATCAAACCAAAGCCCTCTCTTCTCTTCTCCCTCAGATTTGTTATGAATAATGGCAAGCAGATCTGCGTGAATCCAGCTGTGACTTGGGTGCAAAGGGCAATGTCCATTTTGCAAAATAAGAAGTAGGAAGAATTGTGGAGAAATAGAGGTCATCCTCGCTCAGCCACAAAAGAAGATGCCGAGCAACAAGCTAACCAGTTCCCTGATTCTTCTTCTAGTGTCTTCTTACATTGCGTGCCTCTCTCTCACCACTAGGCAGTCAACAAGCTTCAGACTCCACATTTCAAGAGCACTGAAGACAATTCAATCGCTGTGTTTTCCTGCGCTTCCTCAAAGTACTCTAGCAATTGTAGTTTGTAGATTGCTTCAAACTGTATCATCCTTCACAGCCGATACAGTTCCTAGAATTCCTTTTGCTCTATGCTTTTAATTTACAGTAAAGTAATAATGTAAAAGTCTATGATATCTGCACTCCAACCACTAGCCCCATGGCTTTTCAAAATGTAGTTTGCATTAATAAAGCAGGATTACATAGGAAAGTGCCAAGAGCAACTGACAAACTGGTTGTGTGCATTTGTTGCTGTCATGTCTACTGAATGCCTGCTTAGCACTCCAATCCCCAAAATTCCCTGAGATATGGGATTCCGGAATGTGTAGTATAAGGATGTATCCAGGTTGAGTTAATAGCTTTAGCTGAAACTTTTAGAGATTCCCTAAAGCTTAGGGTGTATCCACATTGCAGAATTAAAGCAGTTTGACACCACTTTAACTGGCATGGCTCAATCCAGAAGAAGTGGAAAAAATCAGCGGGTTAAAAGGCCCCCTCTCAGAATTGCTTCAGTGGTTCAGATTAAGTGGAAACCAAGGTCGTTTGAATTGGTTCAAACCGATTCAAGATTCAATTTAAAAGGTAGTGGGAATGAAGCCTTTATCTATTTAGTGATGAGGAATTATGGGTGTTGTAGTCTGGCTGCAACATCTGGAGTTGCCAGCCCCTGATCCTGAATCTTACCTAGGTATGAATCACATGTTCCTGTACTTCTCTGCACAACATGAATCCCTATATTGGGAAAAGGTGGGATATAAGATGATAATAACAATAACAATAACAATAACAATAATAATAATAATAATAGCTGGGAACATCTCTGGCAAATAATATTTGATTTACTCCAGAGAAGGAACACAATGGTAATTCAGGAGGCAACAAATGAGGATCTTACTCCTGTGAGAGCTTTGAAAACCAAGGTTGTGTTTTATAATAACATCCAAAATCCACAAAACAGCAATACCTTGTTTGGGCCAAGCAAAATTCACAAAACACAGTTGGTCCAGGGATTCAAGCATCCACAGCTTGAAAATATTCCAGAAAAGTATAAATTCCTAAAAGCAAATCTTGATTTTGCCATTTTATGTAATTTTGCTTGGTTATTATATCAAATGGGACTTGAGCATCCATAGATTTTGGTATCCACAGGGGATCCTGGAACCAAACCCCATTGGATAACAAGGGCCCCACTGTACAGTACACTGTTTTGTGGATTTTGCTACATGGCTAACTTTGCTACATGGCTAACATGAATGACCTGGCTCTGTTTTAAGGTTATGTACTGGACTGAAGACTTGTCTGTCTCTTTCCAAGATATGCCAACATTTGCCCACCATCCCAAGGGACACTTGAAGAATGTTCACAGCCAATCCCAGTGTGGCCTTCACAAGGCATGGATGATGCACCATGACTTCCATTATGATGCACCTCTTGTTCTGTGGCAGTTAAGATTTCAGCAGGGAGCAACAGTTAGCAGCTGAGCAGGAAGGACCATGAATCGGGCAGCCAGTGGTTGAATATTTCATGCCTTTGTACTGGATCATTTTTTCCAGGTTTCCTTCTAGGAAAGAAGAGAGGGTGGTTGTTCTTTTTGTAGGATTTTCTACGTCTGGCGCCCAAATGCCTTCACTAGCTTGGCTACCTTCACATCCAGGAGTGGATGGTGGCATCTGGTCTTTCGCTTCAGGCAGAAACATCTCTTGGGTCAGCCCTGGCAGGGTCAAGAGCATCTGATGCATCCAATGGTAGGCCATATCGTAGAAAGGAAGATGAAAGTAAAACAGGTGCTTGTGGAAAACAGTGATTCCTTCAGGAAGAGGAGAAGTCCAAAGAGAAAAACCAAAGAGGATTCCAAATCTAGCACTGCTTCTGAGGTCCTCCCTTATGAGGTTTTATTAGTTGAACAGCAAGCTTGATGGAAATATATATGTATATTTGGTATGCACGGCAGAATTAACACAGTTTGACATTTCTTTAACTGCCATGGCTCATTGCTATGGAATTCTGGGATTTGCAGTTTGCTGTGGCACCTGGTATTTGTAGACTGGTGCCACAGCAAACTAGAAACCCCAGAATCCTATAGCACCATAGCACTTAAAGTTCATTAATTCTGCAATGTAGATGAAACCTGGGACATAGTATGATGGTATCAGGTGGAAGGAGATTGAAATGCAAAGAAGCATGGTTTCAATTTAGAATAGAGAGAAGGTGAATAAAGAAGAAGGGGAAATTTGAATCGATTCCGATCTGCTTGTGGTTCACATTTGCACGGAATCGATTTATCAAAAAAGAAGTGGAAAAAATCAGCAAGTTAAATGAATCAATAACATGGGCCCTCTTTCAAAATTGCTTCAGTGATTCGGATTAAGTGTGAACAAGGGTTGTTTGAACCAGTTCAAACCGATTCACGATCCGATTTAAAAGGTAGTGGGAATGAGGCCTTTATCTATTTAGTATTGAGGAACTATGTGTGTTGTAGTCCAGCGTAAACATCTGGAGTTGCCAACCCCCGATACTTAATCTTACCTATGAATTGCATATTCCTGTACTCTTCTGCACAACATGAGTCCCTATATTGGGGGAAAGGTGGGATATAAGTTAAATAATAATAATAATATAGCTGGGAACAGCTCTGGCAGATAATATTTAATTTACTCCAGAGAAGGAACACAAAGTACTGGTAATTCAGGAGGCAACAAATGAGGATCTTACTCCTGTGTGAGCTTTGAAAACCAAGGTTGTATTTTACAATAACATCCAAAATCAACAAAACAGTGATACCTTGTTTGGGCCAAGTAAAATTCACAAAGCACAGTTGGTCCTGCTTATCCAGGGATTCAAACATCCACAGCTTGAAGAAAAGTATAAATTCCCAAGAGCAAATCTTGATTTTGCCATTTTATGCAAGGGACACTACTTTGCTCTGTAATTGTATCGAATGGTACTTGAGCATCCATAGATTTTGGTATCCACAGGGGGTCCTAGAACCAAACCTCATTGGATAACAAGGGCCCCACTGTACACTGTTTTGTGGATTTTGCTACATGGCTAACTTTGCTAAATGGCTAACACGGATGACCTGGCTCTGTTTTAAGGTTATGTACTGGACTGAAAACCTGTCTATCTCTTTCCACGATATGCCAGCATATGCCCACCATCCCAAGGGACACTTGAAGAATGTTCATAGCCAGTCCCAGTGTGGCATTCACAAGGCACGAATGATGCACCATGACTTCCATTATGATGGGCCTCTTGTTCCGTGGCAGTTAAGATTTCAGCAGGGAGCAACAGTTAGCAGCTGAGCTGGAAGGACCATGAATAGGGCAGCCAATGGTTGAATACAGTGGTCCCCCAGGTTACGAAAGTAATCCGTTCCGGCTTACTTTTCGTAACCCAGAAATTTTCATTTCCTGGGGGACCGCTTTGTTTGACGGACCGCGCGGCCAATTTAAAGGGGCCGCGCGGTTTTTTTTAATCGTATCCCGGGGTTTTCTTCGTAAGCCGGGGCTGTTTTTGCGGCCCCGGCTCTTTCGGCTCCCGGGGATTTCATTCCCCGGGGGCTTCGTATCCCGGGGGACCACTGTATTTCATGCCTTTGTACTGGACCATTTTTTCCAGTGGGATTTTCTACCTTGGGTGCCCAAATGGTTTCACTAGCTTGGCTACCTTCCCATCCAGGAGTGGATGGTGTCATCTGGTCTTTCACTTCAGGCAGCAACATCTCTTGGGTCAGCCCTGGCAGGGTCAAGAGCATCTGACGCATCCAATGGTAGGCCACATTTTAGAAAGGAAGACGAAAGTAAAATAGGGGCTTGTGGAAAACAGTGATTCCTTCAGGAAGAGGAGATGTCGAAAGAGAAAAACCAAAGAGGATTCCAAATCTAGCACTGCTTCTGAGATCCTCCCTTATGGGGTTTGATTAGTTGAACAGCAAGCTTGATGGAAATATATATGTATATTTGGTATGCATGGCAGAATTAACACAGTTTGACATTTCTTTAACTGCCATGGCTCACTGCTATGGAATTCTGGGATTTGCAGTTTGCTGTGGCACCTGGTATTTGTAGACTGGTGCCACAACAAACTGGAAACCCCACAATCCTGTAGCGCCATAGCACTTACAGTGCATTAATTCTGCAATGTAGATGAAGCCTGGGACATAGTATGATGGTATCAGGTGGAAAGAGGAAACTGATTTTCTGGGTCCATTTCAAACCAGATTCAGGACAGGATATGGAGTGGAGACTGCCATGGTTGCCTTAGTCTGGGCATTGACAAGGGAAGTGTGACCCTGTTGGTGCTCTTGTACCTCTCAGCGGCCTTCAATACCATTGACCATGGTATCCTTCTGGCACGCCTGAGAGAGTTGCAGTGGTTCTGGTCCTACCTTTCAGCTAGGTTCCAGATGATGTCGCTTGGGGACAGTTATTCGTCCAAGAGGGAGCTCAAGTTGGGTGTCCCCAATGCTGTTTAACATTGACATGAAGCCGCTGGGTGAGATAATCCAGAAACATGGGGCAGGTGTTATCAGTACGCTGATGACACCCACATATATTTCTCTATGTCTCCGACTGATGCAGTGACTAAGGATGGCATCTCTCCTCTGAATGCCAGTCTTGGGGTGGTAATGGATTGGATGGGGGAAACCCGACTCAAACTGAATCCAGGATCTCTTTTAGCAGGCCTTCCCAACCTAGCTAATATATCTTAGCTTTCTCCCCCTGTGGATATTCATGTATATAACCCTAATTCTGCGATTCCCCTGCCAAATTGTTTTGTGTTTATATTCTGTAATTTTAATTGCTTTTAATTTGAGTGTTTAATTGCAGTTTTAATATTGGGGAGGGGGATTGGGAAGGGATCAGTTTGGATTTTATTGTATTTTAATGTATTTTTATTGTTGTATCCCTCCCAGATTCCTAGTGATTGGGCGGGCTATAAACAAATCATTTATTGTTATTATTTATTATTATTATTAAAGAGATTGAAATGCAAAGAGGCCTCATCATGCCATTTTAGAATAGAGAGAAGGTGAATAAAGAAGAAAGAAAGAACGAGAAGAAGACTAAAAAGGGAAGGATGGAAGAGAAGGGCCAGAAATAAGAATAAGAATGAGTGGGGCAAAGAATAAAATCAGAATAGGTAAGAGGAAAGATAAAGGGCAACTGGAGAAGATGGCAGTAAGTGACAAGGCCATGTTGGTAGAAAAAGAGGTGAGTAGAAAAGGCAGATCGTGGTGAAGTTGCTCATAGATTTAAAGAGACAGGGAAGCAAATGGCTGGAAGCTTCCTTTCCAGTGACTGGTTGCTGGTCAACTGGGAAGACTGGAATGGAGCCATGGTTTCTTAGTCCCCAATGTTCTTGTGCTCAATGGCATTAATGGTGAATCCTTAATATTCAAGGCTTTGGGCCCTCAAAGGAATCATCCCTCAGGTGAGTATTCCTCAGTTCCACTGTCTGAAATGCCTTTCTCCAGTTTCTTTGCCATCTTGCAAATGATGCTCCACCATGTTTGCCAAAGGTGAGTGATGTCAATAGACTTGTCAGTCCAATATCAGAGCAAGCTGGGAGCATCTGAATGAAGACGCTTCCAACCCAAGCATTCTCTTTTCATGGATTGTAAGAATTGCACACAAAGTTTTTGCTAAGGAGTTTATTTCCCCCCCCCCAATATTTTTATTAATTGCAGAATTTTTAAAAGAACATTTAAACAAATAGTTTTACACAAAAACATATATAACAAAATGCTCTAAACATACATTCATACACCTACATAACATAAAGATCTATAACAAAAGGCATAAAAATTTTACTTCCTCTCTTATCTGTAATTTCTTATTCTAAAGTAAATGACTTTTGAAGTTCTCAAAATATCATTAGTATGCGTTGCACTATATTAGAGATTGTGGTTCTCTCTAATAAATCCAATATTTACATAAAACAGTGCATCTATAAATCTATCTTTGATTCTATAATTTCATTATTTCACATATGCATCTATGATGACTCTCTATATAACATGAACAAATAGCCTATTAAAATGTTTCTGTATTGATGGTTTTTATACACGAATACCGATTTGTAAAAAGTTCCTAAATTATTTCCATTTATCTTTAAATTTAATGTTGATTAATCTCAGTTATGAATCCATTCATTTTAACATCCGTGTCATATAATCTCTTATTCTTATACAATTGTTTTCAAATATATGTGTTGGCTAATCCCTCAACAATTGTGTGAGTTTATCATACTCAATATATTCTTGCAATTTCATATACCAATCTGATAGTTCTGGAGTTCATTCTTGTTTCCAAAATTTGGCATTCATAATTCTGGCAGCGGTGAACATGTAGAATAACACTCTTCTATGATTTTTTTTTTCTAAACTTTCATTGATCATTCCTAGCCGGTAAATCTCTGGCTTAAATTCTATCAGTAAAATTTCTGTAATTGCTTTTTGTAACTGTAGCCAGTATTTTCTTGCTTTTATGCACAGCCACTATGAATGAAAAGGGGTCCCTTTTTCTTTGGGACATTTCCAACATCTATCGTTGGTGTTTTTATAAGTTTTGCACAGTCTGGCATTAAATGCTATCTATATTGCATTTTGTATGTATTCTCTTTAATCTCCATACTTGCTGTGTATTTCACTCTCCTTTTCCAAATGTTTTCCCATTGTGCATGGGGTATGTCTCTAACAATATCCTGTGACCACTTTGTCGTTGATTCTTTAACCGTTTCTGGTTCCATGCCCAATTTAGGTAAATACTTATAGATTTTGGAAAGAAGTTTCTCATCTTCAACTATTGGTCAATAGTTTCTCTAACTCTGTTTGACTGTCTGTTAGTCCGTATAAACTGTTATCCATTCTGAATCTCTCCTGTATTTGCCTATAGGGAAGCCATTGAATGTTGCATCCCTCCTGTCTCATTTCATTTAATGTTTTAATTCTGAATTTATTTGAAAATTCTTTTATCAGAATCTCCTCATATCGCAGCCAATTTGCATTACCTAATTTTTCAGGAGGTAAATTGCTTCATTAACTGATGCCCAAATTGGAATCTTTTTATTAAAATGTCTTTTGAATTCGATCCAAATTCTGAATAAGGCTTTCCTTACAATATTATTATTAAAGTCTTGCTTTACTTTAATTGAAATAAGTAAGCATGCCATCCGTATCTGTTTCCATATGCCTCTAACCTCTGGAGTCTGTCATTTCTCAAAAGTAACCATTCACGCAGCCATATCAGACATGAGGCATAATAATAGTTCCTTAAGTGTGGTAGTCCTAGACTGTCTCTATCAGTACCATCTTGTAAGAATTTCATTTTGATCCAGGCTTTCTTGCCCACCCAAATGAAACTTGAGATGTCTTTCTGCCACGTTTTAAATGGTAAGTCATTTGAAAAAATAGGTAAATTCTGAAACAGAAATAGTATCTTCGGAAGGACGCTCATCTTTATAACTGATATTCTCCCAAGGAGGGATAGTTGGAGATTTGAGAAGGTCTGATTTAATGTCTTGCCAAGTCTTTGTATAGTTGTTTTTGAAAAGATCCAAATTCTTACAAATGAAATAAATTCCCAAATATTTCACTTTCGATTCATTTTTAAATCATGTGGCTTTTATGACTTCTTAGATTTCATCCTTTGTCAAATTCAAAGGTAAACATTTTTTGTTCTTTGTTCACCTTAAAACCTGCCAATTGGCTGAAAATCTGTTGATGGTTCAACAGAGTATAAATTCTGTCTGGGAGGGTTGCCAATTATAGAGCCATATCATCGGCGTATAATTTTATTTTATGTTCATTCTTTTATAGTTTAACCCCTTCAACCTTTGAATCTTCTCTAATGCTGTTTGCCAGTACAGTGGTCCCCTGGCTTACGAATCCCCCGGGTTACGAAAACCCCGGGATCCGAAACCGGCGGGACCGCTAACGTATCCCCTGGGATCCGAAAGATCCCCCGGGATACGGCGGCCAGGCCTCGGAGGGGAAGGGACGGCCTTCCCGCGGGTCCGCGCGGGGCCGTCCCTTCTCCTCCGCCGCCGGCCAGGCCTCGGAGGGGAAGGGACGGCCTTCCCGCGGGTCCGCGCAGGGCCGTCCCTTCTCCTCCGCCGCCGGCCAGGCCTCGGAGGGGAAGGGACGGCCTTTTCTCTTTCTTCTCCCCCGGGTTACGAAAATTTTCGGGTTACGAAAGGTAATCCGGAACGGATTACTTTCCCACTGTACTTCAATAACTATTAAGGATAATAAGGGGGAAAGAGGGCATCCCTGTCTTGTTCCTCACTTGTTTTGAAAGCTCTTTGTCCTTTCTCCATTATCAATTATTTGGGCTGTTTAATTTATATATAGATTTTGTATGTTTTCGGAAAAAGTTTCCCCAATTGACATTCTTTTTAAGGTTTCTAATTAATTTATTATTGAGAAGAAGGAAAAGGGTGTGGGCTAAATCGATCTAGAAGATCATCAAAGGGATTGTCCCCAGGTAACAGATTTACAGGAATGAGCTTTCTGAACACTCAACATTTAAAGGCTGCTGATATATCTTAGAGGAAGGCCAAAAAACTTTGGACCTATACAAGAGTAACCGCTTGTATTGCTTTTTTAGCAGTGAGGAGACATCAACAAGACAACCAGCAGAAGATGTGAGCAGCTAAGCTTCAACTGGATAAAATACTTTGAGGTATTTTGGCCTGTCTCTCCTTCCATTTCCTTTCCTTTCCAATTCTGATTGTTTAGATTGCAAGCTTTTGGTGAACTTCATTTCTTTCCTTTGCAGGAAAATTTTGTAGCTGTTTGATTTTCAGAATGATGAGAAATGTGAAGGTACTGCTCAGCCAATGTTCAACCATGGCCTTCTATGTGTCCTTCTTGAACATGGACCACTTCTGTGATTAACTTAGATTGCCACTGAAGAAACAGGAGGGAGCTAAGTACCTCTGTCCTGCGCAAGGATGACATGCAAATTCGTGAAGCGTTCCATTCGTGAAGTACTTCTGTCAAGTCTGAGGCCCCATTCACACTATGAAAATAATCCAGGATGAATCCTCATTATGGACACATAAACAACACTGCAGTACTTTCAGCCAAGAAATCACCAGGTAAAACCTTGGTAGGAATTATGTTTTTTTGAACCAAAGCTTCTAATATAACTCAGAGGAAACCCTCTTATTCCAATTATTTAATGATTGATCATCGTATTATCTTGCAGGTGAATATTATTTGAGTCCGTATGGATGCATGAACAACACTGCAATGCCTTCAGCCAAGCAATCACCAGGCACAACCTTTGTAGGAATGATGTTGTTGTTTTTAACCCAAAGCTTCTAATACATCTCAGAGGAAGCCCTCTTATTCCATTTAGTTAATGACTGATTGATCATTGTATTATCTTGCAGGTGAACCTTATCTGAGTCCTTCTGGACACATAAACAACACTGCGATGCCTTCAGCCAGATATGACCTGTGTAGGACTGCTTTTTGAAGTGAGAACATTGAGGAGCTTCTAATGTCTCAGAGGAAGCCTGTGGACCTACGCCTGAAGCAAAATGGCAGAACATTGCAGTGTTCATTGACAAAATTCATCAGTAAAATGTCTAGGAGAAGACAGGACCAGCCGAGACTGACAGACATCAAAGAGACTTTAAAAACTCACTGAGGTATCCTTACACCTCCTCCTCCTCGACTTTATCTCCTTCTCTTTCTCTTGTAGTCACTTTTGCTTGTAAGCCTGAGGTAAACTCCATCATCTTTCCTTTCTTCGCTTTGCAGCATCCAGTTGAATCTTCACAAGAATTGAAAGGATGAAGATTAAGCAAAGTTGTAGCTGAGGAAGGAAGACTTGAAGGAAATAGTCGGCAGGCTCTCTTCCTCTCATCTCATCTCTTCTCTATGCAATTGTCCAACAACACGTAACATTCAAGTGTTCTGCTCCATCCAATGAGACAAAGTAGCCAGAGGGAAAGTCCATTAAAACACAGGTATCGCCCTGCACACACACCTAAAGGCTCCTTTGTTGGATCAACCCCATGCAACAGTCATGCATGATTTGTCATTTACAAGGTTTTCCTTAATCCCAAAGACGACAGCTTTCCAGGCAGACTCAGTTCTCCAGGTGAGTATTCTGCACTTCATTTCTGGTCCCACCCCCCTTCTCCCATTTTTTCCTGCAAACCAACACCTGTGCACTGATGTTTCTTCTCCTCCATCTTGCAGACTTGGATGAGAATAGAAGGACTGAAGCTCCACTATACAAGAAAACTGAGAACATGTGGGAACAGCATCTCATCATGCACAAAAAGGGGAAGCAAAAGGTTTGGTTTTAAAATTCCTGGAAGCCATTTGCAATCTCACCCTTTTCATACACTATGAACACTATGTAACAAATCATTTTCATTGCTGTATAACAGGTTATTGCAGATAAATGAGGAGAGGTCACTGAGTAAGCCCATTAATTCATACAAACATCTCAGGAGACGTTAACCTCAAAGAAACCATCAGAGGGTAAGTGATATACAGCAATGAAACCTGAGACTCCAGAACATTTAAGAATAACTGAGAACATAACTCAATAGAATTTAACTTCAAGGAAACTGTTACAAGGTAAGTGATGTCACTTAAGTTCTGTACCCTGTGAATGCAGAAAAAGGCTTATTCTTTGAGCCTTGAGGTAAGAAGGAATAAGTTTGGCATGAGCAAGAGTTGGCAGGTTAGTGGTCTCTGGTCCTTGCTGACATGCCCAGGTTAGTCCTGGCCACCACTTTTGGGGTCAGGAAGGAATTTTCCTCCAGGGCAGATTGGCCAGAGATCCTGGAGGTTTTTCACCTTCCTTTGGGCATCCAGCAGCGTCCACCTGTTAGGATGTTTGAAAAATTAATGTCTTTTGTTACTATTGTTGTTAACTGCCTTCAAGTTGACTTTAACTCAGGGTAATCCCATGGGTGAAACACTCTCCAAGCCTTTCCATTCTCAACCATTCTGCATACTTTTTCAGATTTAGGTGTAGCCTCCTTAACTGAGTTTATCCATCCATAAAGCTTTGCACTTTATGATCTTATCTGGTTCTTTCTTAGCTGCCCTTCCCAGTCCTAGTCTCCTTCTAATTCCTTAAATGCAATCTCCGTTCTGATTGTTGATGGATCCAGGACATGAGAAGTCTTTGCTTTTCCCAATGTCATCATTTTCTAGACTGAATTTATGCAAGACCTCCGTGATCCTTACTGTTGTAAAAACAGGCAGAGAACGATAAGCCTCTGAAAGAAAATTAATAAAAGATATTCATAGGGAATTTTTGAAATATGAAGCTTGCTTTTGAAAGAAGAGATGATACAAGGTCTTCAGAGAGCCACATAAGAAAACTCTTACCATTTGGAAATGAGGGATAGCATGGAATATTGCTCACTGCAAAATGATACTCCAGTAGGACAGTATTTGCTGATCCATTTTTTAAAATATTCCTGCTTGCTAAATAGCAGCAGCAGCAGTGTTTACTAAATTTAAAATAAAATTTAGAAGAAACATCACACTGTCCAGACAGGATGGCTTTTCCTTGATGATGACCATGGAGCCTAGAGGATGCCAGCATGTCTTCTCCATGGAGAGATGGAAGGAGGGAGCTTCGCCGCTTGCTTGCATAAGGAAGGTTCTTGTCGACATGCCCAGGGTTGCACTGGCCGCCACTTTTGGGGTCGGGAAGGAATTTTCCTCCAGGGCAGATTGGCCGGAGATCCTGGAGGTTTTTCACCTTCCTCTGGGCATCCGGCAGGAGTCACCTGTTAGGCTGTTTGAGAAAGTCATAGGCATCAAATTAAACTTATAATTTTAAAACTTGCCAAACTGAACCTGGCAAATAGACATAACAACCATGATGCAAAATTAATAAAAAACCAGAACCTTGGAAATATTTCTGTTTCTTTCTCTTTTGTTTCTTCATTTTTGTGTTTAAAATACAATTGTGGTACTGCTCTTGAGTTCAGAGAGAACAACATTGCTCTTCCCTAGGTGGAACTTTGTGTCACTTTAGAAATCATAACAGGCTCTCTGACTGTAGTCTCTCTCACTTGTTCTCTCCTGGAAAAAAGTGTTCAGGAAGAGAGGAAATTGGAGTGGCTTCAATTCTACCAAACAAACTAGATTTGACACTGCTTGAATTGCCATGGCTCCATCCTATGAAATCTTGGGATTTGTTGTGGCACCAGCGCTTTCTGACAGAGAAGGCTAAATAGCTCACAAAACTACAAATCCCAAAATTTCATAGCATTGAGCCATGGTAGTTAAAGCGGTCTCAAGCTGCATTAATTTTGCGGTGTAGATGCATCTCAGGGGGAAGTTTGGGTTTCCACATACATTCTAAACTAGAACTCTCTGGCAAGGAATTTTAAGTCCATCACCAAACTACAAATCCCAGGGTTTTATAGGGCATAGCCACAACAGTCACACTGATATCCAGCTACTATTGGTGTGCAATATGCATTCACCTACATTCATAATAGCGGACTGTATAAAGCAGGACTCATGCTTGAAAAATATCCTGGTATGGTTCACATTTTCCTGTAACATACTCTCCCTATCAGTTTTGGGATCTCAGATACCAAAAAACTGAACAGAGTGCACAGTTTAAAAGGTCATAGATATCAGATGGAGAAACAGATGAGAGTTTAGGGAAAAAACCTTCCAGATCAGATCTGTTCACAAGAGTCAGGTAGTTGGCTATAGGAAAAACCACAAGGAGGTTAATGTGTCCAGCAAGAGCACCCTCTTGCTTCTAAGACTAAAAGACAAGGAGGTAAAGAAATGAAAATAATGTCATTTTTAAAAAGAGGAAGTAAGGGCAGAGGATGAGAGGAATGAGACAGAAAAAAATCCCCACATCAACATTGTTCAGAGCTCTCCACAAGTTCCTTCACAAGTGCAAGTTCCATGAGATCTGGCTGAGAGCAAATAGTCATCTGTGCCATACAGCCAGGCACTATGGACCAAGGGAATCCAAGAATTAGTAGCCACTGGATGGAAAGAGACCAGATGCAAGAGAGGATGAGCTTCTGGCAGGAAAGAATCCTTCTCCCATTGCTGCATTTTGCTTTCCTGTTTATAGGTGAGTTGACTTTTTCAAGACAAGAACATGCCCTTCTTATTGCTCTGCTGAAAGAATTCTGTTCTAGGTCTAGAATTGTCCTCTGGGATCTGTCTCAAGTGGGAGACCAGCAAGTATGTTTTGCCCCAAAGTACCAGGGATGTAGAGCCAATGGCTTGAGGACCACCCCAGATCCACAGCCCATCACTTTCAATAGCATTCATCTAGAACAACGTTCCTCGAAGGGATGGCCATCTGGCAGTACCTCAGCTATTAGTCCCTAGTAAGTTTCCAAGAAAGAATGAAATACAGTTGGCCCTCCTTATCCACTGATTTTTTTTTTATCCAAGAGCATCTTGAAAATATTCCCAAAAAGTATAAATTCCAAATAGCCAACCTTGATTTTCCATTTTATATTTGGGACACCATTTTGTTGTGCCATTATATTTAATGGGACTTGAGCATATGCAGATTTTGTTATCCATGGAGGGTCCTGTATATTGTATATATTGGGCCCTTGGCATCTGCTGGGGTTTGGTTCCAGACCAGGACACCATTGTGGATATAAAAACTTGTGGATGCTCAAGTCCTATTAAATACAAAAGCATAGTATAATAGTGCCCCTAATATAAGATGGAAAAAAATCAGGTTTACTTTTGGAACATATATATATATATATATATATATTGATCATTTTCAAGCTGTGGATGGTTGAATCTGTGGACAAAGAATCCATGGATATGGAGGGCCATCTGTAACTGTATCCAATGGACCGAAATTTAGTGCAAGTTATTGGCACATGGGGGGGGGGGGGGGATATGGCCTGTCTCTCACACCTTGTAGCCTGAGAGAAGCAGTGATCGAAGTAATCTGTCCACTATATCAAATGATAGCAAGTAAAATCAAGTTATAAAATGAGGAAGGTAATAAGGAGGAAAGCATCAGCATGGTTTTGGGTCTTGGGTGTTGGAAGAGGACTCTGTAGATCAGAGGACAGTGATTTGTTGCTGTTGTCCAACTTATGGCAACCCTAAAGTGAACCTGTCATGGCTTTCTTTGTTCAGAGGGGATTTGCCTTTGCTTTCCTCTGAGACTGAGTGAGGACAAATCCTGCCAAGAAACCCTCGTGATAGATTTGCCTTAGGGTCACCAGAAGTTGGAAACAACTTGAAGGCACACAACAATAAACAACAACAACTACCCTTGAAGTAGTTGACAAGCAGATGTGCAAGGAGTATATATTACCACCCTAAACGGCTTTTAAAAAGCTGTTAAGACAGACCTCTTCCAGAAGGTCTTTCCTGAATAGATGCCAGGCCATCAAAGGAATATCCAACCTATTGACACTGATCTCTGCTTCAATCCATTATTTGTGTTGTTATTTATTATTTCTTATTTTAAGTTATGTTTTTAAATCGTTAACTGTTTAATTGTATTTTAAGGGGGTGGGAGATACAGAATATATATTTTAATGCTGTAAGCTGCCCTGGTTGCATTGTGTAGAGGGGGCAAGCTAAAACTAAATTTTGTTATTATTTTTGTTATTATTATTATCATTATTATTATTAGAAATTAGGAGCTTTGAGATAAGTCCCATGAGAATGGCTGGTACAGGGTTGGAAGGAGGGGAGATCCTAGGATATTGGTAAAGCAAAAGTTATTTATTTCTATGAGGAAATGGGGTATCAGCCAACTCAGGGCTACTTCCCACTTGCATTTAAACCAGTTTGCGATTTGCCTTCGCTCTGTGTTTGTAAATTGATTCCAAGGCAGCTAGGCTTCACATACTGCCGCTGCTGCAATAAAAGCCTGGCAGGACTTATGGAGGTGAAGAAGGAGCCGGGAGCTGGCACTGACTCCAAACCCGGATTGGGACATTTACAATAAAAACCTTGAATGTCCCGGCAGAAACCAGGATATGGCAACCCTACACTCAGCCCATCTCTTCAGCATTTTAAATTGAAATTGGATAGTGGAAACTTAGCTTACACATAGTAAACCACTTAGGGGGTGCTTACTGTATATACTCATGTGTAAGTCTAGAAATTTAGGTCAAAAAATTGACCCAAAAACCTGAGTTGACTTATCCATGGGTCAATGTAGATCCTCTCATTTTTTGAAAAGGGAACCATCCCCTGGTGAAAAGAAAGATTGCAATTTGTTCTGGAAGCACTGACCTCCTATGCTCTCATTCATCCAGCCTTTAAAGGGGGGATGTTTAGCCTGGAGAAGAGATGGTTAAGAGGTGATATGATAGCCCTGTTTCAATATCTGAATGGATGTCATATTGAGAAGGGAGCAAGCTTGTTTTCTGCTGCTCCAGAGACTAGAACGCGGAACAATGGATGCAAACTGCAGGAAAAGAGATTCCACCTCAACATTAGGAGGAACTTCCTGACAGTAAGGGCTATTCGACAGTGGAACACACTCCCTCGGAGTGTGGTGGAGTCTCCTTCGCTGGAGGTCTTTAAGCAGAGGCTGGATGGGCATCTGTTGGGTATGCTTTGATCGAGAGTTCCTGCATGGCAGGGGGTTGGACTGGATGGCCCTTGGGGTCTCTTCCAACTCTATGATTCTAGGATTCTAAAGTGAGCACAAAGTTATGTATGCTGGAATTTTATAAGTTCTTTGGCATTGTTTTCTTTTGCTTCGTCATTTAGATCCTTTGTTACATGCCCCTAAGTTTTACCCTTGACTTATCCACAAGTCATATAAAAATCCATAAATTTGGCCCCAAAACCTGTCCTGGACCTATACATGAGGTTGACTTATAGTTGAATATATAAGGCGGCATAGAAATGCACTCGCTATTGCTATTGCTAAATGCCACAGCCTGTTTCTGCCCCAAGGGCAGATGTTTGAGGAACTACAAAGGCCTAGAAAAGTATTCTCTCTAGGAATCTCTAGGTCCTCCAGTGCAACTCTAAGGTCAACTTTAACTAAAGGTTGCAATGAAAGACCTAGAAATTCCTAGAGAGAATACTTTTCTAGGCCTTTGTAGTTCCTCCAGTGCAGTTCTATGGTTAGTGTCTGTCAGACGTTGACTACAGAGTTGCAACTGGAGGACCTAGAGATGCCTAGAGAGGTGTCCTCTTGGGTAGAAACATGGTGTTTTTGTTATTTGCGGTTTTTCCATATTCACTAGGGTCTTGTGCCCCTAACCCTAGTGAATATGGAGGGACAAGTGTATACATATATACACACAAATATATGCGTGCGCACGTGTGTGTGTATATATATATATATATAATATATACACACACACATATACATATATGTACATACATATATATGCATTATACATGCATATACATATACCTATATGTGTTTGTGTGTGTGTATATATATATATATATATACACACACAGAAACATACAGGTATATGCATAGACATGTATACATGCATATATGCGTGTGTATACTTATACACACATATATATGCATATATACATGTACATGCATACATGTATACACACACACACATACACATAGGTATATGTATATACATGTATACATGCATGTGTGTGTATACATATACACACACATATGTATATACATGTATATACATATACCTACCAGTATGTGTGTATGTATGTGTGTGTGTATATATATATATATATACATACAAACACACACACACACACATACATACACACATACTGGTAGGTATATGTATATACATGTATATAGATATACACACACATATATGTGTGTGTATATGTATACACACACATGCATGTATACATGTATATTATATGTATACACACATATATTTTCACAGCATATATACATGTATATATGTATGCATACAGTATACTGTATGCATACATATATACATGTATATATGCTGTGAAAATATATGTGTGTATACATATAATATACATGTATATGTGTGTGTGTGTGTTTATATATATATATATATATATAGAGAGAGAGAGAGAGAGAGAGAGACAAACACACACACGCATACACATATATATGTGTATAAAACACATAATCATCTAATATTATCTATGCTAATGATACATTATTATCCCAATACAAGGTTTTGGTTGCCCTAACCCTTTGTCTTTCTCAGCCAATAGGAAGGCAGCTGATGAATTGGGCTGGTGACGTTTTCAGTCTCTAACAATCTCTGAGCTTCAGAGGAAGAGGAGGACCTGGCGGTACCCGCCACCTCCACCTCCTTTCCCACCTCTGTCCTTTTCTTCTCTCTAGGTAGGCGCCCAACCATCCAACTCTGACCTGGGTCGAAGGGGCGGGGCCAAGAGGTTTCCCTTCCGGTCGGGAGGCCGGAAGTGATGGTCTCCGTTGGAAACGCGGCCTAGGGGGCAGGTGGGAGCCAGGTAGGAGTAGTTTGGGGAGCCAACATATCTTAATATATATTATTATATAATTATTCGAGATATAGATATATATATATATAATTATTATATAATATATATATATATATATATATATAACATATTATTATCATAGAGGTAGAATACCAACTGCAATATATATATATATATATATATAGTCATTGCCAAATATTAATAGGTGATGGGACCAGATGTAAAAATAAGATACTGTATTATGATAAAGTAATAAAGTGGATTATGATTATTATAATATATTACACTATGGGGGGAACCAAAAATTGGAATATCTTTAAGAAGCTACCACAGGTTTCAATGCTGTGTTGGAAGAAGCATCAGGACTTATTCATTCATCAGAAAAGATTTATGTTGTCTTTGTTTACGTAATGTTGCAATGTTCTAAAAAGATATTTGTGCTTATTTATTTGCCTTTTTATTATTATTATTATTTGTTTGTTTGTTTATATAGCGCTGTAAACTTGCACAGCGCTGTACATACGATCTTAAAAGTAAATCTCTTTATGCCTCCTTCGCCTCCTGCAGGGAAAGATGGGTCGCAGGAAATCAAAGCGAAAGCCTCCCCCCAAGAAGAAGATGACCGGGACGCTGGAGACCCAGTTTACTTGTCCGTTCTGCAACCACGAAAAGTCCTGCGATGTTAAAATGTGAGTCCTGCAGGCCTCTGAAAAAAAGAGATCGGAGAAAAGAGATCGACAGTGGAACACACTCCTTCCTCGGAGTGTAGTGGAGTCTTCGTCCTTGGAGGTCTTTAAGCAGAGGCTGGATGGCCATCTGTCAATGGGGATGCTTTGACTGGGAGTTCCTGCATGGCAGGGGGATGGACTGGATGGCCCTTGTGGTCTCTTCCAACTCTATGATTCTATGATTATCTGTTTTGTGGCAAACTGAATTTGCTTTATAGGGTGTAGTCATCGGCACTCTCAGGCCCTCCAAAAGGAAGGTTCATAAAACAGGACTCCAGGAGGTTTCTTTCTAGCTGGTACCGTATTGCAGTAGTGAAAGTGACTGGGAAGAAAGTCACAGTACTCCTTCCTTGAAACAGATTGGATTTATGCACTGCATTCTGCAGAATACCATAGACAGAAAGTATATTTTCTACCAAAGTTTTGCAAAGCCAGAATGCAGATGGAGTGCTCACCTCCCATATCATAGAATCATAGAGTTGGAAGAGACAAGGGCCATCCAGTCCAACCCCAATCTGCCATGTAGGAACTCCCAATCAAAGCATCCCTGACAGATGGCCATCCAGCCTCTGCTTAAGGACCTCTAAGGAAGGAGACTCCACCACTCTCCGAGAGAGTGTGTTCCACTGTCGATCTCTTTAATATATGAAGTGTCTGTACAGAAATGAAGCATTTTTAACTCGTGCATTTAGATGAACATTTGCAATGTGCGAGTTCTAAGCTATTTTCTGACTGGAGTAAGAATTCTAGCTCATAAATGGTGCGAATAAATGTCTGTGTCCAAAGGAGAGTGTGTGTAACATATGGAATCTGCTGCCTTCCATCCAAATATGGAGAACCAGGAAACACAGTGGAAAGGGAGTAAAATAGTGTCAGGAAGATAAAGGATTAAAGGAAGATAAAATAAAGTAACACTACAGTTTATTGCAGTATGGAGTATTTCTCATTTCCCTACGAAGATGGGAAGGAACATCCTAAATATAGGGTTGTCTGCCCGCTTCTCCGTAAGCAGGAAGAAAGCCTTTTGAGAGTGTCCAGTAGGCAGAGTAACCTTCCTCACAAGGCTAGTTTTAGTTTCTGACTTCTCTGTGTTGGCACACCTCTCCAGTCACCATTTTCTTTATTCTTTGTTCTCTCTTATTCTCTCTCTCTTCTTTCTATTAAAAAAAAGTTGAAGGCTTTAATGGTCAGCATCCATAGTAGGGCTGTGTTCTGGAAATATTTATTCCTGATGTTTTGCCTGCAACAGTGGCTGATATCTTCACAGGCACCTGGACAACTTCCACAGTAAAGAAGAAACACTGAAAGTAAACAAGGTTTGGCCACCGGTCCTGAAAAATACCAAAATCAAGACTCAAGACAAGCAAATTAACATTACCCAAGCTCAAGGGGTTTCCCCACAGAAAATGGATTACCAATTAAATAGACACAATTCCCCCTCCACAGCACACACCTTTAGGCTGCACCATTCAACACAATACAACACACAAACTAACTCTGACAGTAATATGTAAAACCATTTTTTCCTAAACAAGCGTCCCACAGGTATATATACCCCACACACTTCCATTCCACAACCCTCTGAAGATGCCAGCCACAGTTGAAGGCGAAACATCAAAAATATTTTTTTCCAGAGAATGGCCACACTGCCCAAAAAACCTTTTTTAAAAATAAGTTCTTAAATTGTGCCTCTATCACCTTTTAGTGTTTGTCTTTCAACTTT
The DNA here is from genome assembly GCA_034509955.1 of Urosaurus nigricauda. Classification (NCBI taxonomy): domain Eukaryota; kingdom Metazoa; phylum Chordata; class Lepidosauria; order Squamata; family Phrynosomatidae; genus Urosaurus; species Urosaurus nigricauda. The sequence goes on from JAOEGL010000002.1 coordinate 138,017,801, forward strand.
TTAGCTACCTCTTCTCCGCCTCTGTTCCGGCCCCCCCCTTCCTTTGCTTCAGAGTGACCTAGATGTGGCAAACCAGAGTATGTCACACCTACTTTGCTGTATTATTGGTTTGCTAGAAAATATCGTGGGACATTTTTTTTTGTTCCAATAAGTAGACTCCCCATAATTTTGTTCAGTGACAAAAATCGATAGATTTGAAATTTGGGACTTTTTTTGCCCAGGTGATTCTTGTTTATAAGGTAAAAAAACCTACATGGCAAGTGGCTGAAATTTGGGGAGACTGCTTAGTATTGTATACGTGCTCAGGTGAGATCCTGTATGGTGTGATGGCTTGAGCATTGGACTGTGACTCTGGAGCCCAGAGCTCAGCCATGGAAACTCTAGCTGATTTTAAGCAGGTCGCATTCCTCAACCTTAGGGGAAGGCAAAGGAAACAGAACAAATCTTGCCAAACAAAAAACCCTGTGATAGCATAACCTAATGTATAAGTAATAAATAAAGGGACTAAACAAATGCAGAATTAGAGTGAATCTCTCTTGTACCACCTAGCATAGTACATCAGTTGTAAAAGTAGAAGGCTGGTTTCTTCAAGTCACAGGGTAATTGGCAGGGTTATCCTTGATGTCCTGCATTGCATGGCCTCCACATACAGAAACAAGAAATCCTATGTTCAGTACCATGCATTTGGCTCTATTGTCTCCACTTTTCGATGTTGGGGAAGGCCAGCTCTGCCTAATAGTCAGATACTGAGCATGCCCCCCAGGAAGGCTTTGTAAAAAGTACACAACCCCTTTGTCATGTGAGTACTCCCTGATATGAATGAGCCATTATTTGTTCCTGCTCAGAATTGCTTGTTAAGAGATGTTTATTACCAAAGCTTGTTACATGTGAGCAAGAACTTGTTGATGTTTACTTTTTTTGCTGTCTAGTTTCTCATATACAGATACTTTGTGGGATTAAATGTGTTTACATTTATATGGTTTCTGTGTTCCAGGGATAGAGCTCGAAATACTGGTGTGATATCCTGTACAGTTTGTCTGGAAGAATTTCAGACCCCTATAACCTGTATCCTTTGATCTTTGACTCAAGAAAAGGATCTACAATACGTAGTTCCCTGGTCCATCACATTTGGGTGCAAGGAAGTGTGAGTGAAATGGTTGAAAAGGAGAAAAAGATGCAGTGTTTCATAGTAACTGACTCCTTTTCCCCTGCGTATGACTGGATCTTGCTTCCATGAGACTTAATTTGCAACACAGAATGAGAACGTTTTTGCTGGCAGTCTTTATTAGCCCTGAACTAATTAGGTTAAGACTCCAGAAAAAGAGAATTAGTATTTGAACTGATGAAGCAGTCACATGGGATGTATTCTTAACAGAGTGTGCACCATTACATGGCGGCTGATTCTGTACAATGAAAATGAGCCAAAAGTCCTACTTCTGTACCAATGTGGGGAGGAGAAAATGGGGATGAGCAGACAGATGACTTGAAAACACAGACACACACACACACACTCTGCCTTGCTGGCACTAGTGAAAAACAAGTAATGTGACAACTGTTCCACTGTGTATTCTGCTGATTTATTTTATCTGGAAACAATTTGGCTAATTTGTGGTTCCATCTCTGTAAGATGCAGTAGGCCATATGACTTAAACGTGCTTGTTGCATGGAAAGCTTAGGAGAGGCATGGAGGCTATAGGAAAATATAAGTGGCAGAAGTGTTGGCATCATATGTTCAGGCCACATGAAGAATTTTTATGTAGGAGACACTTTTCCTTGACCTTGACCTTGAAGATCTTTCAGAACCCGTGGACGTTTACAGTGATTGGATAGATGCTTGCGAAGCAGCCAACCAGTAGCAGCAACTGGAGGGGAGCCAGCCTCATGTTGACAACGTTTCTAAATTTGGGGGGCAGGGTGGGAGGGTTTGTGTGTCTGTTATATAATGCATTGTTACTGAATGCATAGAAGAGACAACTGAAACTGTGGGGAAATGATGGCTCTTGTGCAGTTTGTATCTATCCAGTAACCTTGTCCTTTTTCATGTATTTTGGGAGATTTGGGGACTAAAGATTATTGGTGGGACCTGCAAGAGTGGGAAAGGCCAGTAGTTTTGTGAGCTGCCTGGCCTTTGGAAATCTTGCTGTGCAAGGCTCCACTGGATGTGATCCATCACATGTTGCAGCTCAGTTTATTGAAGAGGTTTCATGGCATCTTGGTGCTCGCTGACATTTCTTGGAATGTTGTGCTTCCTGTGCCATGGTTGAATTGCAATGTTTAGTAAGCAAGAATAAGAATATAAGACATCATTTCCTGATCCCACACCATAATTCTTTTGAGTGTTAATCAGTGGGGCAACTTACCCTCTTGACTGGTTGCCTCCAAGTAGGAAGGGTGATAGTGCATTGCATTTGTGTTGTTCCTGACCATGCTAGAAGAATATCATTCAGCCCCTTCCCTCTCATCATTTCTTTTCATTTTTCTGTGCACTTTTGTGTGCAGGACTTCTCTGTCCTTTTTGGTACTATGCAACTGGGCAAGTAGAACTCCTTCTCAGACTCACTTTGGCCTCTCATTAAGACTGTTGATCTTCCCACATGGTGGATTCAACAGATCTACAGTTCGTCTTTGATTTTACTATTTCAGATGCATCCAATGAAGAAATTGTTATTTTATCGGGGGAAAAAGCCAATTAGTTGCCAGGATTGTTAACTATGTTTCTGTGGCTAGGTCCTCTATGGCAGTGGATATGGGATTTTGAGATTTCTATCATGGCATAATAAACTTTCATTCATAGGAATAAGCAAGCCTGCATTGCTGAGAAAATGTGCCATCTTTTGAAAAATAGGTGCTTGTGTAATATACATAAGTGGGATTGAATAGTATATTCTTAAAAAAGAGCCCCTTCATCCTGTGTGTTTTGCTTTATTTTTTAAAAATCCTTTTCAACATATTTCAGGTGTTTGGTGAGCATACACTCTGCCAGTTTGTCTTACCTTTTCATATTAGGCTTCTTTCCTAATATTAGCGGATCCATGAATTACGGGATCCCAACATCTTCCATATGTTTGAATAGCAAACTGTGAAGATCTCAGCTCGCAGGATAGGAGTATGATTCTGTATCTGGAGATCAAGTAAGAGGGATACTTTGTTCCATTCCCAACAGATCTGTGCTTTCTTGGAAAACAGATTCACAATCCTTGTATGTAGATAATGTTCAACAAATCTAAAAATCAGATTCATTGTATTTAAGGAACAGTATTTGAGTTTTCATTGTATTGGAGGAACTTCCATTACAATTAATACCCCTTTTAAATAAATTCTATATTGGAAAAGCAGCCCTTACTCTTCGTACTGTGTTGTGTCTCTTGCTGTTCCTTTTTGTGGTGTTTGATATCCATGCAGCTTACTGTGTTTTGTAACTGCTTCTGTAGTAATAGTTTTCTTTTTCTCCCATTATTATATGATTACTGTTTGTGTTTGGCTGATTTCCACTACTATTCCACACTTAGTGATGAAAATGTTAATGATTCTGGATTTTGTGGGAATGTTTTCATCTACTTATTTGAAGGATCAAAAGGCTATCTGATCAAATTCAATTATGAGGTTTGCATGCTACATAGGAGCATAGAATCCTAGTGTTCGAAGAGACCCCAAGAGCCATCCAGTCCAATCCCCTGCCATGCAGGAATTCACACTCAAAGCACCCCCAACAGATGGCAATCTAGCCTCTGTTTAAAGACCTCCAAAGAAGGCGACTCCACCACTCTTCGAGGTAGTGTGTTCCACTGTGAAACAGCTCTTACTGTCAGAAAGTCCCTTGTAATGTTGAAGTGAAATGTCTTTTCCTGTAGCTTGCATCCATAGTTCTGTATTCTAGTCTCTGGAACAGCATAAAACAAGCTTGCTCCACAATATGACACACCTTCAAATACTTAAACAGGGCTCTTGTCCAAGCTAAACATACCCAGCTCCCTAAGTCTTTCCTCATAAGATATGGTCTCCAGGCCCTTCATCATTTTGGTGGTCCTCCTTTGGACATGCTCCAATTTGTCAACATCCTTTTTGAATTGTGGTGCCCAGAACTGGACACAGTATTCCAATTGAGGCCTGACCAAAGCAGAATAGAGTGGCACTATTACTTCCCTTGATCTATACATTATACATCTATTGTTGTGTCCTAGAATTTCATTGGTTTTTTTAAACCGCAACATCACAGTTTACTCCTGTTCAACTTATGGTCTACTAGATCTGTTTCACATGTACTAGCTTTCTTCCCACCTCCAGCTGACCACGTATTCATGAATCCCCTTGAGACTACAATGTACCGGAGGAAGAGTGTAGCTTACTGTACAATAAGTTAGTGAGCACACTGCTGTGGAGAACTAAAAGCCTCTAAGAGCAATGACCAGATGTTTTCCCCCAGAGGACAAACTGTAGCAAACTGTGAAATTCATTCACTTCTGGCATTCCCATGCAGTTCTTTGGGATACTTGGAGTAACTCCTAACCACTCTATAATCAAGTAATATGGAGAATCCAGTTTGAGTGAACTGTTGTGCCTGGATGCACCTGTGACAAACAAACAAAAAATGGTTCTTTCAAGGAGTCTTGGGTAAGTCAACTCATGAGCAGGTAGACATACTTTTGTGCTATGCTTCCTGGAAGAAGGAAAGAGGATGTTGGAATAATAGCCTAGTATCCAGTAGGCAAAAGTATGAGCTTCTTGTTGCCATGGTCATTCCAGAAATAACTTGCAACTCCACACTTACGGTAGGTTTTCCAAGGTGTCTGACTTAATGGAGGACTGTGATAAGCTACTTAGATCTGTGCTTTTTATGTGTGAATGAACTCGGTAGAAATGGGGAGGTGGAAGATTGTACATGGTTTGCTCTAGTTTCAGTGTGGCCTATATTAGGGGTGGGAATTGTCCAGTCATCCAGATGTTGGGCTGCAAGTCCCAGCAGCCCATAGTCAGAACTGATAAGAGTTACAGTTCAACAACTGGAGGACTATTGATTTCCACCCCATTCTTGGTGTGAAATGTACCTTTGTAGATGAGGATTCATTCAGTTTTGGGTTAAGGCTCCAAATTTTTAGACTAGAAAGCAGGGCTAAGTCAGTCTTCCAAAGAGATGGACTTCCCTCCTCAAGCCTCAGATGTTTTGGTTGAGAAGGCTGCTGATGTGAGGTGGTTTGGAGGAGACTCCACGAGTTCCACAGGCAACACAAGACCATGGAGCAGGTACGGTATGAGGAACTGGCCATTGGGACAGTTCTGCCTTTTCGCTTCCAGGCCACATTACAAGGGCCAGGCTGAGAAGGCAGTCTTCTAATGCAGCCTAACCAGGAATGGGAGCAATAGGAAGGGAAGCCTATTTTGGCAGCACATTGTAATGTTTACAGGAGACTCCCTGTGGGAAGCACCATTGTGGTTCCAACTTCACATTTTTGGAGAAAACCCACTATTTAAAGCCAACCCACTATTTAAAGCCCTGTGCAGAGCCAAGGAGATATGTGAAGGGTCTATATGTAGACATGGTGTTGAGATTCCATTCCCCCCACTGGTACCATGGACCGCTAGATTTTGTCAATCTACAGTGGTCCCCCGGGTTACAAATCCCCCGGGGTACGAAACCGGCGGGACCGCGATTGTATCCCCTGGGATCCGGAAAAAAAACCGCGCGGCCCCTTTAAATTGGCCGCGCGGTCCATTGAAAATAGCGGTCCCCCGGGAAACGAAAGCTTCCGGGTTACGAAGGTAATCCCGGAACGGATTACCTTCGTAACCCGGGGGACCACTATAAAAGCATGTGGGGTACTGGGTGTCTTGAGAGCAAGTTGAGGAATGAGATTTATCCCCATCCTCATAGCCTGGCCTCACCAGAGATCACTATTCCTGTTGCTTCCCTCATGCTTTATGTATGAATTGCATTTATATTCTGCCTTTCTGTTACAACTGTTCACAAGACAGCTCTCTTATTGCAGGTGCTCTTGTGCCAAAATGTTTCCAACACATCAGGTCTTCCTGGCTAAGAGATTTTGGACAATGGAGCTTCACCCACCAACCAAACTGACCACCTCTATCTGCTTGTCTGTTCTGTCCTTATTAGTAGTAATATTACACTTCCGCTCTTCTAAGAACTGTTCAAAGTGATCAGCATTATTTTTCTCTTGGCCTCAGCAAAGAGCAAGCTGGTTAAGAAGCCAGGATCACAGAACAGAGTTTCTGTAATCAGTGAGGCTTGTTTACTGAGCGATTAGGCTGAGTAAATGGAACGAGAAGCGGCAGTTGCTTAATCACCAAGGTGATTTATTGGCACTTTGGGCAGAGCATTTTAGGACAGCCAGGGGCCCCCTGAGCAGCCAACACTGTTTTCTGTGCAGCCTTTGTCCTTTGGGGCGCTTCATGCTCTTTGAATGGAAGCGGCTAGGATAAATAGCATGGGCACAGGTGTCATCCACATTATTTGAATGGTTAACATTTTGTATACCACTCCTGCAGAGCTCTAGTCCAGGTACCCATACCATTTGGCAATCAATGACTAGATTTTGCTCTCTACTAAAATATTGGTGGCTGATATTTAAAAAAATAACTGCCAAAAACTGAGCCAAGTGCCTTTTGAAGTAGAGTCCAAAGCTATCTTCACTTCAGTTTGCACAGTTGGGGACAGTGCACCAGTGCACTTTCTGCTGCAAATTCATAGGTGGCTTTCCTTTTGTACTGTGTGCACAACACAGGAAAATATTTTTGTTCTGTGATAGTATCCTTATACTAGGGTAGCTTTTCTCATTTAAACACAATCACTGATCTCATAACTTGCAGAGTGTATAACATCCTCCTTATGTGAGAGGCCTGCCATATTGCTAGGCACTCCTGTAGTGTTCCTTTAATGTATTGTGCAGCCAACATAATGGAACAGATGTATGTAGTCATATGGGCTCAGCCTGCATTAGCAGCAGTGCTTTTAAGTTTCTCCACACAATCCTGTGTGTGCTTATGGGGTGTATGAAGAAATATACTGATTTTTGACAGTCATAATTGGCCCGTGCAGTTCTGCATTGCTTTCAAGCTGACACAACAGCTTTATCCCAACAGGAGGTTATCAAATTAAATGTAGCTTTACTTATTTTGTACTTATTTTCTGAGACCTGCTCAGCAACAGACTGTTTGGTGTCTGTCTGGTCCCCTGAAAAAAATCCTAAACTAAGCCAAATCTGCGCACACAGCATACTGTACTTCAGCGGTCTAATTGCACAGAAACTCCTGTTATTTTCAGGTTTTATCTATAGCTACAAGGAGTATGGATTTGCTCATTTAAAACAGCAGGTCACTGGCTGCCGAAGTTTTCAAGTTCTCAGTGTATTCAGTGAGCATATTCTCAGTGCAGCAAAAGAATCTGTAGATGGTGGGTAGTGTCCATCTCTGCCCAGAGAGAGGCAAGGAAGAATATGACCACAGGGTTGTATGTAACTTATTCTCTTGCACTGAGAATAACAGAACTATCTAATAGTTAAAATTCAAAGATATAGCCATGTTAGTCTGGAAGGTCAGTATGCAAAGGGATCTTGTAGCACCTTTGAGACTACTGGAAGAAAGAAGTTGGCAGCATGAGCTTCCACATGCATCTGAGGAAGTAGGCTCAAATCTATGAAAACTTATGCTGCCAATATCTTCCATTAAGTTAGTATCAAAAGTGCTAGAAGATCCCTTTGCATATCTAATTGTTGTTGCTCTTAATGCATCTACAGTTAACTGCATTGTACTTGACAATAGGTGCTTACACAAACACAAAGGTTCAGCACAGTTGTGGGAGGCTGATAATTTTGTTAGGCTACTAAAATTTTGATGCCATTTCCTATGCACTTGATAAATGGTAAGGGTTTGTTCCCAGAATCATGGAGTTGGACAGGACCCTTCTCCTTCCTGGCTTAGTGCAACCTCTACAGTGCCTGCTGCAACTATATTATTCTTGGCAGGACCATCCAACCTCTGCTTTAATACATCCAAAAGGAGAAACAGTCACCTCCCCAGGCAATCTGAACAGCTCTGTTAGCAAATATTTAGTCAAAATCTGATTCCCTAAAGTGTCCACCCATTGGTTCTAGCCCTTTCTTGTCAAAATAGCTCTGCTGTATCTTCCAGATGATAGCCTTTCAGATATTGGAACACCACTATCAGGTCTCCCCTTAATCTTTCACTGGCTGAACATACCAGCTCTTTTGGACTTTCCTCCTAGGACTTGGCATTGATCTATTGTGTTAACCATCCTTCATAACTTTGTGCCATCTGCAGATTTGATCATCAGCCCATTTAAACCTTTACAGCTCATTTATACAAAGGTTGAACAGAGTCCTGAGTCCACTAGAAACATTGCTCTAGCAGAGGTAAGTGAATCCAGTGGCCCTCCAGATGTTGCTAAGCTGCAAATCCCAGCATTCATCATCATTTGGTGTACTACTTATGGTCCTTGACAGATGTGTGGAGAAGCGCTGCTCCTTTTTACTGTGCAGCATTGCCGCAGCAACCAAACACAGTGACAATACTGCGCAGTAAAAAAGGAGCTGCCTTTAGCAGTTCCTTTTTGCAATGTCATAAGGGCTGCATCACAGCCCTTATGACGCTGCTTCCACCTAGAGTGGACTGGATGATGCGGTGCAGCTGCGCAGCTGCTACGTCTGCTGTGTGGGCGGTACGTCGCAACTTTGGACACCCAGCCCTATTGAGCCCTAGTATTGCCGCCAGGATGTCGCATCCTGACATTCTATACTGGGCCTAGGACTGCCAGGTGCTGCAGACAACCTGGTCTTCACCCCAGCAATAGGAGGATAGTGAGCCTTTAATCAGTTGTCATTGAATACAGTTGCTCACCCAGCTGTACATCTACTACCCTGCTATACTATTATCTGGGTCACATTTTATCATGTTTTCAAAAAGGGTAATGTGAGATACCTTGCTAATGGGTTAATGAAATCGAGTTATATTATGCCCACAGCATTCCTATGATCTACCACCAACTAACAAAAAAAAATTACATTGTTGATCTCACATTACGTATTCCAGGCATATTCTATGAAGAAATCTTGATACAAGGCTAGGAAAGACTTGCCTAGTAATAACTGGGGTGAGGGGATCAGTGTTGGGCTAAGTGGAGCAACAGTTTGATCCAGTATAAGGCTTATAAAGACACTTTCTTATCTCTTTGTCATGCCAAAAACAAACATTAAGAAAGTTCTTCAATAATGTTAAAAATATAATTTTTTCTTTTTTTATTGTGCCACAGTGAAATTAAGAAGTATTCATTAGCATTACAAACAAATACATCTGTTTATAAATTTGGTTTTGAAGGGGATGGTGTGGTTAGCTGTTCAGCATGCAAAATGCTTCTAACTGGGGAGAGAAGGGAAGAGGAGGAATTTTAAGGTGTTTGAAGACAGCTGTTTTCTTTGGCAAAACAGATGACTTCTCAGTAGTCTAGATCTCAGCATTTTCCCAGTCTCTGGCACCACAGAAAACAAGAGAGTCCATGGGCAGATGGCTTTCCTCTAATTCTAAATTTGCCCCCAGACATTACAAAAACACATTAGCTGTTCCTGCTCTGATGGCAATATGCACAGAAATAAACTCATTGATTCTAACTAGGGCTTAATGCTAATCTATCAAATATTTTTTATCAGTTAACAATTAAATATATATATATTTATGTATATATATATTGCATGTGAGTAATTACAAAGGAATTGCAAGTACCTTCAGATAAGAGACATTTGTCCTTTGTCCTCATTCAGGAGGGAATGCCTCTTATGAGAGACAGTGACTATGTGACACATGCAGGCATCCTCACAAAATAGGAGTACATACTTTTCAGAATGAATGTGGTACAGTATGCATATTTGATTAATCACATGATTAATTGACAGGTTTCTTTAATTAAGCAATAGCTTATCTTAAATCCAACTTAAAATGTGCTGGTAAGTAGCTGTGATTTCAGTGGATCTTACTTCGGTGTTCATGTGTTCAGGCTCAATTGAACAATACTGGCTTCACACCAAGTGGTTTCTGTCTTCATGCAAGGCACATGAATGCTGAGAAGCTGCTTTGGTTTTAAATGTGAATTAGTTCCATGGCACCAGTGCTTCTGTAGTCTTATCTAGGGCTGTTCATGTTTTATACCTCAAGAATTGTTAAATCCTTCTAAGACTGTTTGCAAATGGCTAGTTTTGCATAAAATTGCTTGATAATTCAATTTTTTTTACTGTGGAATAGTGCATACGTGATGTTAGTAGGATAAATGGGGTTGTTGGCAAGGAACTGATTTACTGGCTGAGAACTGTTGGCAATCGTAAGGGGAATGGGGCAAGGAACTATGTGTCACCAAAGATTTACTAATCCAAAGCGCTACTGTTCTCTGTAAAAGCTGCCTGCATATTGTGGAGCTAGGTTGATACCTAAGAGTTCTGGGCACTTTTTAAAAAGCAAATGCTGCATTTTTGAAATCTGGCAGCTCGTTTTCCAGACATTCAAATTCTGCCTGAAAATATACATGTACAGCCATGGTTTACATTTGCACTTCCCTGTCTGTCATCCTCTTTCCCATCACCCTTGAGATATCTCCAGGTCTATAAATATGCAGTGTGAACATATCGTTTCTAGTGAAATGTGCTTTGCGAGTGTGCCCAATCTTCTTCCACAATCTCTCTCTCCACCATACACATGTACTACCTAAACAGGTACATTTCCAGGAGGCCAAGAAGTCATTCAGTTTCCATGTTCTTCTACAAACTTTTTGGATTTAGGAAAGAGAACTGACCAGAATCTTTGGCAAAATAGGCTGATGGAAAACTTGCCCTTCCTACACCTAGGCTGGTTGAAAATAGGAGACAGTCATTAATTCAACTCGTACTGGAGCAGCTTCTGCTACTGAGTTTACAGAACAGAGTGCAGGAGTCAATACATTCACCAACAGAAGCTTTGCCTCCATTGCCCACTTCTGCTCTAACAGTAGTGGTGGCAGTGGCAGCAATTGGCACAAACAACGAAAACAATGATGCTAAGGGAGGCTGGACTCTTACTCTGGAGGGAGAGAAGGAAAGGAGAGAAATCAAGAGTACTTATTCCCCTGCTTCTCCTCCCAGCCCTGAGGGCTTTCTGCCACATTAGTGCATGCTTAAAAGTTGTGGCTGTATTTGATAAGTTAAATAAAGCGTGAAGGCATCAAGGTGAAGCTTTAAGGCTCAGTGGCAGAGGCTTGGAGGAGAGACCTGGCTTTGACATGACTTAAAGAGTCTCTAGTGTGCTGATGAGCAGTTTGGGGGGAACGGTCTACATCTCCTTATATTCCCAGGTGAAAATAACCACTTGTGGGTGTATCTCTTGGGGGAAGCGCCTTGCAGTGCCGATGTGTTTGTTCCACGTCTGTCCAATAATTTCTGCTGGCTACTCTGAGTTGTAGAAGTTGTGATGGCTGTGGTTGTACTGGTCCTCGTCCTCTCCAATGATGGGGTAGTTGGGCGTGAGGCAGTACTTGGAGTCATAGACCTGCCGCGGCAGCCCATACACAGTCATGCCCTGCTGCGATGCCCCTTTGTTGCTGCCCATCTGCAGGGAGATGTTCTGGGTGTCACAGTGCTCCATACCCAGGGCTGGCTCAAAGATCTGGCGCTTGGTTCCAGGAGCAGTCATGCCCGCCTGGGGAGTAGGGAGAAATGCAGGTGGGTAGTGGAGGGGGAAGAGCAGACAAGTAGGAAACAATTAGCTTAAGAACATAAGAAGTTTGCAAAGCGGTTTAATGGAAAACATGGGGCTTCAGATGAAATCCTTGTTTCCCTCACTTTTTAGTATTTAGTGTCGCCAATAGGGCTTCATTAGTGTTACATGTGACCAAAACATCCTTGTGCTGTCCAAAGCAAAGTTCTAGCTTTTATGTTAGCATCTCTTTTCCCCTACCTTCTAAGGCTGGGCTGTGTGCTTTGGCATATTACACATCTGAGTTTATCTTTTGATCTTAGGGGAAATAATATATTTGTTGAAGATTAGAAGTACCAGTTTTCTGAACTACTACCTTTAGGTTGGAAAGAACAGGCTAGAACCTGTTAATGGTAATCTTATCTTGAGATAATGACCCCTGCCTTGTATGAATTTGCTTCAGCTTCGGTTTTTATGTTTTCCAAAGGCTAAAAGCAAGGCCACTGACTTTGAAAAATCACAGGCTTCTTTCAAAAATGGTCAGCCTGCTCGTATTTGGCTTAAGTAATCAGGCAGCAGTGGCTTTATCTCTGGCAGAGTGTTAACATTTGTATATGATGCTTAAAAGCTAGCTATACTGAAGTGCTAAATGCACAGGCAAACCTGAGTGATCCACAAAGAAATATGTTGGCAGAAACTTGTCTTAATGTATACAAGAAATGATATTAAAAAATACTAACACATGCACAGTTGTTTCCTTCAGAAAGTGACTTCTAGTTAACACCACTGATGTGCTTCATTATATTTTTGACATTTCTGAGGAACAGCTATCTGCTTTTTTTCTCTCTCCATGGAAACAGCATGCCTCCTGTAACAAGGAAGACTATGCTGATTGATAGGCCAATGTTATTCTGTCTGAAAGCTTGGGAAATTAAACTGATGGCAAAAGATGCTATTCTTCCCAGAGATGTCACTTGAGAGATGTCACTTTGGTGAAGAGAAGACAACTCAGTCATGCACGGCATTTAACTGTTATATTGGTCCTGGCTCTCTTAAAGGCTTCATATGACCATCTTCTCATTAAATGTACTTCCTTCTCTAGTTGGAGCATTAACTATTCCATTTCCATAATAGCACATTTTCTCCTTTCCCCTTTCTTACCTGGCTGGCTCCTTTGTTAGTTCCCATCTGTAGACTGATTGTGGCTTGATCTAGAGGCTGGTCTGTGCCCAGTTTTGGATCATAGAGGTGCCGACGTGTGCCATATGCTGTCATGCCCTGTTGACTGGCAAACTTGTTGGTGCCCATCTGAGAAGAACACAGTATTGACAATGAAAACTGGCCATTCCACCTTTGCCCTGTCTCCTCTTGGCAGTGAGGTTGCTCTCAGAATCCAATAGGTAGAAAGCCCCCACTGTAACCTTTTGGTGCTGTTGTTGTTTTTGATCTATGCCTTCAAGTCATTTCTGACTTCTGGTGACCCTAAGGCGACCCTGTCTCAGGGTTTTCTTGGCAAGTTTCTTCAGAGGGGGTTTGCCATTGCCACTCTCTAAGGCTGAGAGAGTGGGACATGCCCTACCACTCAGACAATTCCTTATTTCTAAATATTCCATTTCTGGTTCTTGTTATCCCATTTCAATCCTTTTTGCAATGCTGCAGGAAGACCTAGCAACTGGAGGTCTCCTTAATTTGTTGCCACCCATCACTCTTCTAGGCTCTGAGGTAATATTGTCCTCTATAAAACAGCTTCATTTATATATTGCTTCATAGTGAATTAACAGTGTCTAGGCGGTTTACAACTGTAAGCTAATTGCCCCCAACAATCTGGGTACTCATTTTAGCGACGTCGGAAGGATGCAAGCCTGAGTCAAACTTGAGTCCTTTTGCTGGTCTTGAACTCACAACCTTATGGGTTTGAGTGAGTGGATGCAGTACAGGCATTTAACCACTGTGCCACCAGGACTCTTACTATAAACAATACAGGGCTCAAAGGGGGCAGAATGAAACTGCTGTTCTGAACCTGATGCTGGGGAAGACAGCAGAATGAACCTGGGGGGTGGCTCATTTCTAGACAGAACCCACAGGACACCTGCGGCCTAGAAACATTTTTTTGCATATTGTGGTCTCTTTGGGGCTTTGCTGATGTAAGTCAGGTACCCTACTTTGCTTCTCACCTTTTGTCAGTGCTCTTATTGATACGTCCTCTTAAATCCTTTGCTTTTTACAAAGGAAGACAGTGGGTCATAAAAATGTCTTGCATTAAGGGCTTCTGCCAAAATGTGATGTTATGCTCCTATGCTCCTCTGTTCTTACTTGTTACCACTTCATAACTAGGTGACAATGGGTATATCATGTTGCTTTCTTGGGATTCCTCCTCTTTTCACATAATGAGGAGGGGATACACATATGGTAAGAGCCAGTGTGGTGCAGTGGCTTGAGCGTTAGATTATGACTCGAGACCAGGGTTTGAACCCCTGCTTAGACATGACAACCTACTGGGTGACCCTGGGAAAGTCACCTTCTCTCAGCCTTAGAGGATGGCAGGCAAATACCCTCTGAACAAATCTTGCCAAGAAAAGCCCATGAAAGAGTTGCCATAAGTCAGAAACACCTTGAAGGCCCATAACTACAACGTTGAAAAATAATTTAATGGTTGGTGTGATGTGCATTTATGTGGAGAGAGTGTTGTTTCTGTTTTTACTACAGTGGCAACATGTGGTAGTTATGAACGTTTTCAGTGTGGTAGGCTTTGCCTACATCCCCAAGATGGCTATGCAGGTGTTAAAGGGCTTTAATATCAGCATGGAGAAAGAGATTCTTTTATAGTATAAAAATAATTTCATCACTAACCTTCCGTGGCACATAGTACATCATGTATGTGAGACAGAGAATGAGGGAAATGCAAGCTGCTGCTCTGAGTTAGAGTAGCTTTCCTGATGTTTTTTAAACTTCAGTTTTCATTAGCTTTGGATAAGGATGTTATCATGTAGTGCCATCAGGTGGCAGTGTAAAGCCTAATACTTCCCACACAGTAGGAAAACCAGATGTGTCTTTTGAATGCTCAAGCTGATTGCACTGGAATTAGGGGGGAAACCCTCCAAATTTCTTTTGTTTCCACTTGCTTTTGGGATGATTATGGTGATGTGGTGTGGCTTCAAGTCATTTCCGACTTATGGTAACCCTAAAGCAAACTTATCCTGGAGTTTTCTTGGCAAGATATGTTCAGAGGAGGTTTGGCATTGTCTTCCCCTGAGGCCAAGAACATGTAGAATCAGTTTGAGGAGTTTATCACATGGCAGGCAAAGTGTCCAAATCCCATGGATAAACAGCATTTAAATCCTGGTAATATCCCACAGGAGTGGGATTGTTTTCAGACATCTCGGGTGATTTTGACTTTAATGCGACATTAACCTGTGGAGAAAGCCACAAAATTGCGCTGCAATTTCTTGAAGTTAAAAAGTTATGCGATTTTGCGGCCTTCTGCCTTCTGTTAATGTCACATTAATATCTAAGTTGTGTGATGTTGTCTGAAAACAATCCTGCTCTTGCAGGATATTCCCAGGTTTAAACCACATTTATCCACAAGATTTGGGCACTTCCCTGTCTTGTGATAGAGTTGGAAGAGACCATAAGGGCCATCCAGTCTAACCCCCTGCCATGCAAAAACTCAAAATCAAAGTACCCGCGACAGATGGCCATCCAGCCTCTGTTTAAAAACTCCAAAGAAGAAGACTCCACCACTCTCCAAGGGAGCATCTTCCACTATCAAACAGCTCTTGTGACTTCCAAGGTTGTCCAGTGGCCAAGCTGGGAATTGAACCTTGGTCTCAAGAGTCGCAGTCCAACACTCAAACCATTACACCATGTTGTTACACTCTAGGCATGATTATAGACACCTTCAAACTATCAAAGTCAAGGATGGTGGCCCCCTGCTAGCCTCCTCATCTTTCAGTACTACAAGCGATTCTGGAATGAAACCACATACCTGCAACCCAATGATGTTCCTGCCTTCTTTCAGCTTCTCAGGCAGGAATTTGCGTTGCTGTTTCTCAGCATATTTCACCCCAATGTTCACCTTGTTGCCTTTTGTCTTGGCCTGTACCAGGAAAGGAAACGGAAGTTACTCTCAAGGTTTGCTGTTGCTTTGTGTTGAAGTGGGAATGTAAACTAGTTCCACTCTCTCTGGATCTTGTGCATTAGAAGGCAGCTTGACTTTTCGTGGAGAGAAAAAAGCTGGCTATGTCAACAAAATTGAGCAGGCTTCTGCCTGGCCTTCAGATTGAGAGCTGCAGGTGACCTTTCTTCTTAAAACTTATTACTGTGCTCTAACTTGGGCTCACCATTCAACTCTGAAAAATGCTCTGTTCAAAATGAAAGGTGTCATCTGCTTTTGAATTGCAATGGCAAAGGAGTGGCAAAGCAAAGGCATTCTGTGAAGGCATACTCGCAACATTTCACCAATGAAAGCCAGGCCACATGTGCCCAGGTAACACATGAATGTGATCAAAATGACAAATGTTATTAATGAAGAAGAACGCACAAATCAAAATAGGCTCTAGCAGTTTGATTTTCCCTGAGCCTACCGGGAAAGGCAAGATTCTATTTATTTCTATATTAGTTAATATTTCTATCCCTCATTTCTTTCTACTTTTCAAGGCAGCCTACTTGGCTTTTCTCCTTCCCACGTTATCCTTACAACAATGTGAGGTAGGTCTGGCCAGGAGAGAGAGATGGATCAAGAACTGTGAGTCATCCCATAGGTTTTTGTGGCCCAGGGGCTACTAGAACTGGGAACTCTGAAGTCCCAGTGCAGTCCTTTCATAGCTGCACCATTTGCAATGTCAGGATAGACCTGAGAGCATTGTTTGCCAAGATTAGTAAGGTTATTTTTTTTGAAGTAGTTTCAATACACTGAGCAAGCTGGTCCTCCATATACACAGATTACTTATCCACAGATTCAACTATCCATGACTCTAATATATTCAAGAAATTCATAAATTCCAAAAAGCAGCCAGGGCAGATGTCTCCAAGCGATCAATTTACAATTTTATATTAGGGACACCATTTTACTATGCCACTGTGTTTAATGAGTCTTTAACAACCACAGATTTTGGTATCGATGAGGGGTCTTGGAACTAAACCCCAGCAGATACCAAGGATTCACTGTACATGTGAAATAATAATAATAATAATAATAATAATAATAATATGGCACTACTACATTAAAAAATCCACAGAGATCCCAAGCTTACCATGCTAGCCAGTGCAATGAGCGTAGACTGGACCTGAGTGTGGTTTGTGTTCTCAAAGAGGTCATTGGCTTCAAAGATGTCATGGGGCTTTACTCCATATTTGGTGATGGCCTTAATGAAGTTGCCGATGTTCTCCAGCTGCAAAAAAGAGGAGAGGCCAATGAAAAACCATCTGCTGAGCCTTTTTTTAATTCTCCTTCTCTCAGGCAGCTCAGGTGACAGCATTCTCCCACAGCTATCCAGTTAAACAAGAATGTCATTTCAGAACTTACAGTAGGACCAGGGCACTGTGGCTCTTTGGGTGCTTTTGGACTGCAGTTACCTTAATTTCTCAAACTTTTGACTATGCTACCTAGGGCTGATGGAAGATTTAGCCCGCCCAAATATTACTTGATTTTTGCTTTACTGTGCAGGCAACATAACTGCCTTTTGAAGCTGCAGTTCTGTTACAAGTGTATCCCATTTCCCAAGCACTTGGAACAGCAGAGTGGGCAAATTTAATTTCTCCTTGGGCAGAGTATTCATTGCTATTGAAGTGGTTATGTAGAATAGGGTTATATGAGTGCCTCCGGTTCAAATGTCTTTGCTGTTTTGTGATTTTGCTCTATTTCTGATATTTCTTTTAATGTGGCCTTACTGTGGATTGCCTAATGCCAGATAGCTAGCTAGCTAGCTATGTGTTTGTGTTTGTGTGTGTAAGTATGTATGTCTGACCTTGGGCTAGTCACACTCTCCGAGCCTCAGAGAAAAGCAAAAGGAAAATCTGCTCTGATCAAATCTTTCAACAACCAAAAAACTGTGATAAGTTTGTCTTAGGGTTGCCATAAGTTGGAAACAATTTGAAAACACACAACATAGTTGTATATCTAAACTGGCACAAAGAAGAAAGCCTACCATGTGCAAACATCTGCAAACCTTTCTTTATCTCAACATTTTTGGATGGTTTTGCTGGAATAGGTTTTCTGGCAGATTTAAAGGTGGAAGGACTGAATATTGTTATGATTTGGTTAGTACTTGCAGGAATAATGGACAAAAGGCAAAATGTGTCTAGGGTGAATAAATTTTCTGGATCGGTATTTCCCTATAGAAGTATCCATTTTCCACTTCCTTGGACTTACAGTGGGATGAAATACATCTTGCCTTGCTTACCTATAAAATTTCTGAGGCTTATAGTACATTTCTGTGAAGGAAAACATTTCATGAAGTCATGCATGCATATGAAAATACGTATGACTAAAATAATGTATATTTAAGATACATAGATATGTTTTAGTCAGTGGTGGAAGAGGAGTATAACAGGATGTATATTAGCCCAAAACACCCCACAAAAATAAGTATGTACATTTCTTTTAAACAGACATATTCATGCAGGAAGAAAGAAATAGATATAGGGCTGGGATGGATCAAGAATACTGGTGGGATTCTGATAAATGCTCACATCTCGAGTTAGGCTGAGAAAGCCAACATGGCATAGTGGTTTGGCTGTTGGACTAGGACTCCAGAGACCAGAGTTCAAATCACTGCTCAGTCATGGAAACCCACTGGGTAATCTTGGACAAGTCACACTCTCAGACTCAGAGGAAGGCAATGGCAAACCTCACAACAAATATTTATTTATTTAATTTGTATGCTGCCTTTCTCCTAGGAGGGACACGAGGCAGCTGACAGATAAAAACATTTTTAAAATCTCAATAAAATTAAAAACAATTAAAGTAATCTACATACCAATATAAAAATGAAAACCCTATCATAGGTGTGCCATAGGTTCACCATAAGTTGGAAAGATGTGAAGGTGCACAATGAGTTGGGATGCATTATTTAGAGTATCTGTCAGTCAAAAATACTGGTACTTGGCCCTTCGGTCAAAAAGTGTTTTTTTCTTTAATTATGCAGAAAACTGTTCCTTTCTTATAGAAAGTAAAGCCAAAGGCTGCAGGAAACATCTTGTTTTAGTGGAGTCCTATTGTGGAATATGAAGTCTAGACATAATTTAGGCAAGGGATGCTCCCATTTTTCAGTGATTTTATTTTTTATGTCCCATTTGAGAGGCTTTGGGGGGGGGGGGGAGGGAAGAAAGAGTGAAAAAGAAAGAAAGAAAAAAATAAAGAGAAGGAAGGAAGGAAGGAAGGAAGGAAGGAAGGAAGTTTAGTTCACCTGATGCCAGTTCTGTGTGGACTCATTCACCTTCCTCACAGATCCAGGTTGGAGTTTGTTGATAAGGCTGAAAGGCAGAAATGGGAGAAGGACATTCATTTCCAAGTGTCTTATATGTTACTGAAATGGTACTACAAGCATCATGTTTCTCTGTATGAAGAGCATCAGCTTCTCAGTCTGCAACTATTTTGATCTACTAGGAGCACACTCTCATTTTTAGGTGAATATGTGTGCTTTTTTCTATACAGAGGAGATCTCCATACAGAAGAAGTTTCTGTCTAGAGAAGAAAGGGGTCATCAGCAGAAAGTTGCTTTGTAGTTTTTTAAAAAACTATTCTGCTTTCCCCTCCTATTTAAAGAACACTTCCAAAGCATCTGACACATCTTGCTTTGTAGGGCAGGGGAGAGAGAATTAAAGACATGAAAGTACATTGAGAGGTGTCAAACAGCCAGGAATCAAACAGTTTATTATTCTATGTACTCCCCACTATGTGATCCATGAATTTCCAGATGCTTCATAAAATACAAAGATTTCATTTGCGACCAAGCAAAGTAAATGATTAAAAAGGCTGAATAACAATAAAGCTGTACAATTATTACAAAGTACAAAAAGAAATGAGGAATTAAGCAGTGGATTGAGATGAGAAGTTTCTAAGGAAGCAAAACTGGCTGTTCTTAATTTACAAGCAAGGATGGTTGAATTAGACAATAAACCCAAGAAGAACAATCTGACCCTTGTGGAAAATACCTGTAACTATTGAAAGAGAGCCACTTGTTTTATGTGAAGCAACACAGATGTCATTTTTAAAGAAAGAGGACAAAAAAATAAAGAACAAAGCAGATATTAAGGAATGAAGCTATTCTTCAACTTAGAAGGAGATCTTCTGGTTTAAATAAAGATGTGCATGATATATTACTATACACTATTTAAAAAGATAATAACATGGGAAATATTTTAGAAAAAAATGGGAATTATAAGAAAAATGTCAAATCTTCTTCAACTGATGCAGACTTTTCTTCTGCTTGGTTCTAAGACAAAGCAATTAAGGCCTATTACTCTAATTTTAACAATAAATTTAGTTTATTGTTGCTAGGTTTTTCTATTTTTGTTTTTCCCATGGAATCAAACTGTGTTAATCTTAAACTGGGTAATTACTTGTTTTCTGAGTCAGCTTGATTTTATTTTAATTTATTTACTTAAAAGATTTATAACCCAAACTTCTAATGTAAACTAACCCTCTCAAGGCAGCATACATTAAAAGTAGATGGATATGAAGGAAAAGAATAACATGGAAGATGTTGGCTTAGACTTCCTAATATCAAGCGGTATTTGAGTTCAGTGTTAACACAGAAGGATATCTTTGGTGTGAGCATCTGGGGATTTATCATGAAGGTTTTGAGACTGATTCTACTGTTAATAGCTGCCCTGCTAACTGTGGGTGTGTTTCTCACTAATTACTGTCCACTTGGATTGGTATTTTTTTAAAATATTCAAAATAATAAAAGAATAACCACCACCAGCAGCTAGGCTCTTTGACCTCTGGAACAATTGCCAGAATATTTCATGTAAAAAGGCTGCCTGCCTAATCCCATATACAGTGGTCCCCCGGGTTATGAATCCCCCGGGGTACGAAAACCCCGGGGAACGAAAGAGCTGGGACCGCAAAAACGGCCCCGGGATCCGAATAAAACCCTGGGATCCGAAAAGGAAAAACCGTGCGGCCCCTTTAAATTTGCCGCGCAGTCCGTGAAAGAAAGCGGTCCCCCGGGAAACGAAAATTTCCGGGTTACGGAACCCGGGGGACCACTGTAATCCACCTCGTACACTCAGGTCCTCTAGAGGACATTTACACCAGTCAGCCAGGACTAGGTTGGCAACTGTCAGCCAGAGTTTTTCTTCAGCCACCCCTAGACTGTGGAATGACCTGCTGGAAGAGATTCAACAGCTGAATATGCTGTCTGAATTTACAAGAGCATTAAAGTCCAGTCTCTTCCAGCAGGTTTATCCAGATAATTTTTAAATTGTGAATTTTAAATGATTAATTTAAAATGTGGATTGTTTTAATATGTTTATCTTATTTGTCCTTTTAAACAGGTGTGCATTTTAACTGATGTGTTTTAATTGATATGTTGTGTCTGTTAATTGTTTTTGTTCCCTACCTCGATCCACAGGTAGCTGGATAAGAAATATTACTACTACTACTATTACTACTATTATTAGAGTAAAAGCCATTGATGAGATTTCCACTTGAGGTGCATGGATGACGCATATGTGCGTACACTTCAGAACCAAGCTGTAGAGCTCAGCCCAAAATACAATTTCACATGCTGTAGGTAGATTCTCTAGCTATTTTTGATAGAATCTATAGAGGAAAGGAAGGCCAGGTGGGAAAAAGCAGGCACATTGGATAGAGTCAGGAGTTTGGTAGGGACAAGTGGCAGAAGTTTCCCTTTCAATTTACAACATCCACAGTGCCGTTCTTCTGTCAAAACCTATAACCAATTTGTAAAACTTGTACCTCAGAAGGCACCACATTAAATTTGTACCTCATGTCAGTACAGTTGGCCCTCCATATCCATGGATTCTTTTGGACTGAAGCATCCATGGCTTGAAAGTATTTTTTAAAATGTATAAATTCCAAATAGCAGATCTTGATTTTGCCATTTTGTATAAGGGAAACCATTTTATTATGCCATTGCATTTAATGGGGTTTGAACTTTAACAGATTTTGGTATCCATGTGGGTCCTGGAATCAAACTCCAGTGGATATCAAGGGCCCACTGTACCTCTGAAGAAAAGCTTCATCCTGCTTCCTGCCATGTTCCTTGGGGCATTCCCTTCCAGTGGCTGGCATGGTATGAATGATTGTTGGGGACAGGGTTGCAGGCACTAGTGCATGGACTGGGATTCTTTAGTTTCCATCTTTCAAAAAGCCTTGTAGTCTCTTGAGCCTTACAAAAGGGGCAACATTGCCAGTACTGGGCTTCCTTGGCCCACCCTCTTCTGGGACAGAGACTTCACCCCTCCCCACATGGCTACTTACTCGCAGAGGATGACTCCATCTTTCAGACTTTCCATGAAGCTTTCTCCAATGCGCTTCCCCGTCACTTCCTCAATCCATACCCGCAGTTCGTGCTCCCTCTGGGGATCATATTTTTGTGCTAGCTGTAGGGAAGAGCAGAATATTTTGAAATTAGAGCAGAAGGTCAACAAGTCTCCAGCCACTAATCTGGTATATGACATTCACAGTCCATTTGACGTGCTGTTTCAACCTCTAACAAAGGTTGAAACTGCATAACTAGAATCAGTATGTCCACAAAAGATAAAGCACCACTTTCGATAGAGAAATGGATACCATGTCTAGTCACTTTTCCAAGAGATTACTTCTCCCACTCCAAACCATATTGCCCTACTAGGATATGTCTGCAAATAACTGTCCTGAGTTGGCAACCACCTGAACTTGTGTTTATTTCTCTAAAACAGTGAGTACACACATCTGTTTCTAAGAGAATGTGCTAATGCTCAAAAACATTGGTTGTACTTCCATTATTTGGAATATAGGGATGTCTCAAGAATGTACAATGGTGTGGAATGTACAATAATACACGCACCCCATCAGTACCAGGGGCTGCTGAAGATCTGTGTGATAAGATAGGCAAGGCCTCTTCTCCTTTCCTTCTTATTGCCCACACTATCCTGATATTCTCTACTTAACATTGGACTTAGAAAGTTACTTTTTGGAACAACTACTCCTATTATTGGGATTCTGGGAGTTGTAGTCTGAAAAAAGTACCTTCCACAAACATTGCCCTTGTTAAAATACTGATTTAGCCTTCTGGAGAGAAAGAAATCTGTGAGATATGCTTCTAAGAACAGAAAATTGCAACCATGGATGGGAACCTAGTTATGAAATTAGACCCAAGCTGACAACACCAGTATTTTATTTTTGCTGTGATCCTGTAGGCATTTTTATGTAAACATCCATAGGATCCTGTCTTGTTTTCAACATTTAATATTTTTATGGACCATAACCATTTTGGTTTGTCAACAGAAAAAAGTACATGAATATAATGGTCAACAAGCTGAGAAGAGCCTAGAACTAAGGTATGGGGCACGGATGGACACTCACAAAATAATTCTTGATGGGAAGTTGGTGAGACAAACCCACAAATTTCATTTGTAAAATGTTGGCATAAATATCAGTGTGATGGAAACTTCAACCAACCAGAGAGGATGACATGCCACCAGAATTTGGGTTTTATGTACCACTGGGAAAAGCAACCTCGGCTGTAGCTTGCCTCTTTATTTGGAAATGTGTTTGCAAATAGGTCCTTCTAAGGGCTTTGCAGGCCCCCACCTCCATCCCTGCCCATGGATCTTGGACTCTACTGATCTCCTGGGAACATGGGACAGAAGTGACAAGAGATGGATTTGAGGGCTTCATGATCCCCTGGCTTGCAAAAAACAAAACAAAACAAAACAAAAACCAATAACAACCACAACCCACAACTTGGGGCTTTTTGTCAGCCAAAAAGTCCAGATGCTTAAATTATTAAGGCTGGCTTGCTTCACATACATATTTTTATTTCTGTTTTCTTCTGTTGTTTTATTTTTATTAAAATAATCTCCTAGAGCAGTGGTACTCAAACATTTTACCCTTGGGACTCCCCTGTACATCTACATATGGACGTCACGTCCACACACACACATCCCCAACATAGCATATGATTAAAAATATTTTGTTTAATTAGTGTGCTTATTTTCATTTGTGCATGGAAACACTGGGTGACCTTGGACAAGTCACACTCTCTCAGCCTCAGAGGATGGCAATGGCAACCTCCCTCTAAAGAAACACGCCAAAAAAAAAATATGATAGGGTCACCATAAGTTGGAAATGACTTGAAGGTACACAAACAACAACAACAACACCCTTAGCCCCTATTCTCTGCCCTATCCCTTGGCTTGAAGGATGGGTTGCTTGCTCTCCCTCACTTCAATTTTCCCTTTTGTTTCTGCCTCTGCTGCTATGCCTTTTAACAATAGGTTGGCAGACTTGTTTAGCAGATAAACAACTTGTTGATGTGCAGAGAGAGTAACTAAGGGAATCTTCGTCAGCTTCATTTTAAAGAGTTGTTAAAGACATGTAAGCAAAACCACCAAGGACCTGCCTCTCCCTTGCAACCTTCTCTGGGCTTGTCAGGCTATGCATTGTAGTAAGTGAGAGGTGGGAAGGTGATGCTGTTGGACTGCAACTTCCATCAGCCTTAATCAGTTTAGCCAATAATGAATCATGGTCGTAGGTACAGTCCAACAACTTCCTTGCAGTAACTGGAACTATCATGGTCGGAGGTACAGTCCAACAACTTCCTTGCAGTAACTGGAACTAACAGCCCCATCTACCTTTGCCCTCCTGAGTATTGTTTTTTTGGCTGCATCTGCACTGCAAAAATAATCCAGTTCAATACCACTTTAATTGCCATGGCTCAATGATATAGAATTCTGGGTTTGCAAAGCTCTGGTGCCACAACAAGCCTGGAGTAACATTTCACCCTTCTCTCCGCTACTTCCTTCTCCCATCTGCTGTCCTCCTCAGATCCCTGCTTTTCAATTTTTCACCCTCTCCCCTGCTTTTTCAAAAACCATGCCAAGCAGCTTTTTTTTCTTCCTAGCAAGAATTGACAGGCTTTTAATCCTGCCAAACTGACCATTTTCCCTTCCTCACAGAATCCGCATTAAAATCTGGCATACGTTTTACTTTGTGAACACTGCATTGCACCAACTCCCCCCCACTCAACAACTAAAGCTTCACTGTCACAATCAAAATACAATATGGATTATTCTCCTTTGTCAACAGATCCACCACATTACACAGAACAGTGTGAATTATGGACTGGTCAGTGATGTGTGGATGTAGGGCTGACTCTTTCCAGCTGTAGGGACCTGGAGCAGATAGCTCTTTACTGACTCCTGAGCACTACAGAAGCTCATCTCCAAATTTGGCAAGTTATCTCAAACTGGGGCTTGAAATTGAATCCCAGCAAGTGTTTCCATTGTTAGAGGCTGGCTATTTTCCAGTACTATAGCTACTGGATACCAGTGGTGGAATATTGTGATTTGGCAGTGTTGTTGCACAAGCACTTACTGGCTAATTCCCATAATACAGGAGAGGGTAACTATGCTCCTCCAGATGTTGTTGGAGATCTTGATTCCTTGCAGTTGGCTTTACCAGCTAGGGCTGATTGGAGTTACAGTATTTTTTCTATAAGGATTTTCTCAACTCAGTGTCCATGTTGGATGTCTCATGATTTCATACGATCTCTCAAAATTATCTATTTTTCCTTCATCTCTCCCTTTTAACCTTCCCCTTTGCTAACTGAATGTTGCCTTACCTGTGGGTGTGAGTCTGACACAGTATGAAAAATTAGCTTGGTTTTGCCCAGTCTATAAGGCAAGAGCAGAGAAGGAAGGGGGGCTAAGCTGGAGCTGGCTAAAGAAGGTGCTGATATATGGGACAGTAGGTAGGACTCTGCAGTTCACATTTCTCAAATGAAATGGTCCCATGCCATTAAAAAAAAAAAAACTCCCTTGCTTAGCACAGTTGAAGACAGACTGGGCTGATATTGCTACCATTCTCTTATCCTTTTCTTTTTTAATTTTAAAGTCTGTATTTTTAAAAGGGGGGGGGGGATTTATCTGTGACATAAAATCATTCACATTCATGAATAGATCTAGAAAGTTTGGTCAAAAAACTGACCCAAAAACATGCATCAACCTATCCACAGGTCAAGGTAAGTACTGTAATTTAATTATTATTTTTAAATATTCCCTGATGAAAGGGAAGAGCATAATTTGTCATGGAAGCAGTGCCTGCTGGAATTTTGTAGGTTCTTTTGTAGGTTCTTTATCCTTTAGATCCTGTGTTACATGGCCCTATGTTTTACCAAGGGTCATAGCAAAAACCATAATTTTGGCCCCCAAACCTGCCCTCAACCTATACATGAGACTGACTTATAGTTGAATATATATATGGTATTTCAAAGTTTACTGTATATTCTCATATATAAGTCTAGAAATTTTAGTCAAAAAATTGACCCCCCAAAAAACTAAGTTGACTTCTCCACGGATCAAAGTATGTACTGTACTTTAACTCCTATAAAAAAGGAAAGACAAGAATGTACTATGTCCTTGACTTATCCATTGGCCATATCCAAATCTATAATTTTGGCCCCAAAACCTGTCCTCCACTTATATACAATGTCAACTTATGGTCAACTAGATATATATGGTATATTGTGCTCTGTATCATACAGATATGCCCTATCTACAATTTGAAAATGGCAACATCCACTCTATTCAGCTACATGGGTAGACTAGACACGATATCATGACTGTTCCTTTTTGGAAAGACTGTTGCTGTAGAAAGTGGAAAGACAAAATACATGCTTTTTAAACCCAAAACAAGTGATCTGGATACAAAGCTAACACATGAAAGGGGTGGCCCATTCCTTCCCTCCTTCTGGCTCTTTTTATGATCAAAGTGCCCTTCCCTGCTTTTTCAACTGTAATAATAATAATAATAATAATAATAATAATAATAATTTTATTTATAGCCTGCTCCTCTGTCATCAATCGGAGCGGGTTACAATAATTAAAAGACATCAAGATAAAACAATCCCAATAACCCATGACCCCACCTCCCACCCCTTAAAAATAAATTAAACCAATATCAGATTAAAATCCAAAAAATAAAAAATAAAAATAAAATTGCATACATACAACATAGAACATAGAACATAACAAGCAGCTAGTCAATTCTATAGACACTGTAGATGTAAACTTCCTAGATAAAGTGATGGGAACTTGTAGGAGCGCACGTCCCAATGTAGTAAGCCAGTGTCAGGACCAGGAGTTAAGATGTTTCAGGGAAGGCCTGCCGGAAGAGATGCGTCTTTAAGGCTTTTTAAAAGCTATCCAGGGATGTAATAAGACGCATCTCATCCGGCAGGTCATTCCATAGCCTGGGAGTGGCAGCAGAGAAAGTCCCCCGGGAGGTCTGTAGAGGGGAACTGTAGAGGGGAACTACAGTCTCCCTCCCTCCCTCCCTCCCTCCCTCCCTCCCTTCCTTCCTTCCTTCCTTCTGTCCATCCATCTCTTCCTCCCCACTTCTCTCTCTCTCACACACACAATTCGGTTGATGGAAGAAGCAGTATACAGGAGACTAATTTTCTCCAGTGTGAAATTCTGATCCAGCTTGCAGCTTTTTGCAGCTGCTGTAGCTTTGAAAACACCAAACACACACTCAGGGCAAACATTCCTATCCATTGTAGTCTGAGCAGAGCCCTGGGCCACAGATTCTGGAGTCAGCGAATGGAGCAATGGATGGGATGTGCAAGAAGTTCATTCTAGCAACAGCAAGCCAGATGAGGAAATTCAGTATTGCCCAACTCTGTGTTGAACTGGAAAGACTTTGAGCTTTGTTCGGACAACATTCTGTTCTTACGGCTCCATCTTGTTTTCTTGCCCAGATGTTGCAAATGTTAGTGCAAATTATTTTTACTTGGGGAGTGGGCAGGAGTATATTTATGAGCTAGTTAATCCAGTGCTATCCCTAGGAAGCAATAATAATAAGAGTTGCAGGAGATGAATAGGGTTTTAATCAATGGTCAAGCTTTCAGGCAATGAACTTGGTTTGCTAACTTGGCTTCCAAATCTGACACAGACAATGGTAAAATCATTGTCTGCAGCTAAATTGGTAAGAAATTATAGATATGAATTTCATGGCATTAATGTGGGCTCATCTTGGCAGTGGGTAGTAAAACCCCAGGGCTGATAGGGACTTTACTGTGTTATGATAATAAATTCAGTAAATATTCTACTTTGTTGTTGTTGTGTGCCTTCAAGTCATTTTCAACTTATGGGGGCCCTAAGATGACCCTGAGAGCCAACATGGTGTAGTGGTTTGATCATTGGACTAGGGTTCAGTTCCCACCTGGCCATGAAACCCACTGGGTGACCTTGGGCAAGTCACACCTTCTCAGCCTCAGGTGAAGGTAATGACAACCCTACTCTGAACAAATATTGCCAAGAAAGCTCCATCATTGTTATTATTATTAACCTTTATTTATATAGCTCTGTAAGTTTACACAGTGCTGTACATACAATCTTTTAATTAGACGGTTCCCTGCCCTCAGGCTTACAATCTAAAAGAGACAACACAAAATAGAAGGGAAAGGTGGTGCGAAAGGGGATGAGGTCCGGTGGTTCTTCTCTCCCTCTTGGGCCTGGACCAAGGCAGATGGACTGGAGGGAGGGCTCAGCTTCTTAATACACAGTTAAAATGAGGCATCCTGGGGCAGACGGCCCAATCCTGGGAATGCTTCCCTAAACAATAGAGTTTTTAACTCAGTTTTGAAACTGGTTAGAGAAGTGATGAGACGCTTTTGTGTGGGGGGGA
The DNA here is from genome assembly GCA_034509955.1 of Urosaurus nigricauda. Taxonomy (NCBI): domain Eukaryota; kingdom Metazoa; phylum Chordata; class Lepidosauria; order Squamata; family Phrynosomatidae; genus Urosaurus; species Urosaurus nigricauda. The sequence goes on from JAOEGL010000002.1 coordinate 138,046,344, forward strand.
AGGAGGTTCCAGGAGTGAGGGACACCAAGTGAGAAGGGTCGAATCCGGGACAGGGCAGTGGAGATCCTAGGCTGGGTCAGGAGACCTTGACTACCTGAATGGAGGGTGCGAGTAGGAATGTAAGGAGAAAGATCGAGTGTAATAATACGTGCAGCTGAATGCTGGACAGAGATTAAAGGATGGAGGTGAGAGAGAGGAAGACCTGCCAAAAGAAGGTTGCAATAATCTAGTTTCAATACCATGGACCAGAGTCTTGGCAATTGAGGGCGAGAGAAATGGGCGGATTTTGGCAATGTTATAAAGATGAAATCGACAGGCCTTGGCTGTAGCCTGGATCTGGGGGATAAACAACAGAGAAGAATCAAAAATAAAACCAAGACTGCGGGCTTCTTGGACTGGTTGAATAGAAGTGTCATCAACAGAGACAGAAAAGGAGTACTGAAGAGTGGGTTTAGGTGGGAAGACAAGAAGCTCTGTCTTAGACATGTTGCGCTTCAAGCGCCACTCCACTGAGAGACAGCAGTCAGTGGGTCGCCTTAGGGCCACCTTAGGGCTGCCATGAGTCAGAAATGATTTGAAGGCAAACAACATACATGCAGAAGTCGACCCTGTCACAAGGTTTTCTGGGGCTGAGAGTGTGTCTCACCAAAGTCACCCAGTGGGTTTCCATGACTGAGTGGAGAAATGAATTCCTGTCTCCAACATTCAAAGCAGTATACCACATTGGGTCTCTAAATATTGTACTATACAGTGTTTATGTTTCACTCTAAAAGGGCAACCATGTTTAATATTCCGCCACACTCTTTGCAATCCTGGGGATATAAGAACGGCTCCTATGAGGTGCCTACTCTATTAGTGATTTCCATTGAGTAATGATTCAGCCTGGGATCAGTAAGAATAACTCTTCTCCTTCACAAGGGGAATAGTTCCGGGTCTCCTTTTCTTCTTCAGCAGGGGTTTACAAGTAGGGTCAGATCTAAAAGGCCACCACCTATGATGCCACCACCTATCCCAGCACTATTTAAGTTCTCTGCCAGAGAGATCTAGTGATTCTCTAAACTACAAATTTCAGGATACTACTGTATATGATTTAGACATAGTAGTTAAAGTTGAACCATAGTGCTATAACTGCGTAATATGAAAGGGCATACCCTGTTCTCATATTGCTTAGAATGAACAGGCAAAGAACATGTCATCTGCTGTTGAGAGTGGCTGGTAAGAAGGTCCAAAACATTCCACATTTCCTTTTCCCCCTTTAATTTATGTCAGCAGGTGTTGTTGTTGCTCTTGTGTGCCTTCAGGTAATTTCTGTGTTATGGCAACCCTAAGGCAAATCTATGATGGGGTTTTACTGGCAAGATTTGTTCAGAGGAGATTTGCCTTTGCCTTCATCTGAGGCTGAGAACATAACCAAGCAGAGGTTCAAAGCTTGGTCCAATGCTCAAACTACTACATCACACTGGCTCTCAATGGCAGCAGGCAGCTCTACAACAACCCAACATGTGAATGACAGTTGGATGAGAATTTCCTTTCTGTTACATCTGCACTATTATTTTCAGTTACTTGATGACATGTTCTTTTTGAGGTGGGAATTCTAGAGCTCTCCAGATGTGGTTAATCTTCATCTCCCAGCATTCCTCACCATAAGCCCTGCTTGCTTAGATCAAATGGGATTTCCAGTTCAACAGCATCTGGAGGGCTCCACAATTCCTATTCTGACTGTACAGTTACATATTCAGCTTTGCTGCCTAGCTGTATGCCTTGCATAGCTGTGGGTAGTGTTTATATGTGAAAAAGATTTCCAGAGCTTGAAAGAAACCAATTGTGACACTGTAGCTCTCTGGAAATAGCTATTTTTTAAAGGTATTGGAAACAGCTACATTTCAAAATTAACATAACATTTGAAAGTCCAATATCATCCAAAATCCACAAAACAATGATACCTTTATTTGATCAACCAAAGCGCACAAAACACGTGATGCAAGCTTTCAAAGCTCCACTGGTTTCTTCACTGAGCAAATGTGTTAAAAAATCGTACAGTAGAAATTTTTTTTATAAAATTACGATGTTAGTTACAGGCCTGCATTTTCTCAAAGTGATGTTGCTGCATTGTTCCATGGAGGGATCTCTATTGAAGGAGGTCCCTCCTCCTTCTGGCCATGTGGCAATGGGAACAAAGTATGCCAAAGCCCAGGAGATACAATTTGAATTTCATTAGCAATGCAAAAAGGTTACTTCTTCTGAGATCCAAGATGTCTCTGTCCCTTGTGGGGCCACAGAACCCTTTGTCAGGCAAAGAACATTGAATCTCTCAAAAGAATCCTCCATGCTTTTACATTAGGAAAATATTAGCAACTGTTTTTGGTAAAATGTACCAAAAGCAGTCCTATTTTTTTAAAAAATGTTTTACCTTTATTGGAAGGAGAAACCCCAAATAGTAAAGTCCCGGTCCACTGACTCTCTCTTTAGATGTTATTATTTGGATGTTATGGTACATGACCAGCATGGCTATCCCTAAATATATAACATTTGAAAGATATGTATGATGATACTATACTGATGTTTTGAGTTACAGCTTCTAGTTACTTACACCCATTACTTTTAAGGGGGATATCAGTAGGCATTTTGACATTAGTATTTGATGTTTTATGCCATTCTTGTATCAACCATAAGGTTCCCCCCTTTAAAACCTCCAGAAAATAAGAGAAAAACAGAAGCAGTGCAAAGTGATGCAAGTTACTTTTTCAAAGCTGTAAGAAGTTGAATTACCTTTCAACTGCTATAACAAGTAACAAATTAATTTTTAAAAACAGTTTTCCAGCCTATACTAACAATATATACTAACACATGTTGTTGTTGTTGTTAAGTACTTTTCTGACTTATGATAACCCTAAGGCAACCCTTGCCAAGATTTATTTAGAGGATGTTTGCCAGCATTGCCTTCCTCTGAGGCTGAGAGAGTGTGACTTGCTCAAGGTCACCTAGTGCATTTTTATGGCCTAGTGAGGTTTTGAAGCCTGGTTTCCGGAGACATAGTCCAATACTCAACCCATTACACCATGCTGACTCTCACTAAGCCAATACCTTCAATGTATATTGACAGCAAATTGATCATCTGAGTATGGACCCAAAGCACCATAAACATACACAAGAGGGATATATCAGTAGATATGGTGAACCTTAAAGTTTTATTTACAGGGAAATAAATCAGAATGGGGAGGAGACTAGATAGTAATGTGAAGACTGAGTCTGTTCTTCTAAATCAGGCCTGTACAACATATGGCCCACCAAAGGATTTCAGGCAGCCCATGAGAATGTGGAACACCTTCAATGATTCTCCACTGCCCGGCTTTCTCCCGAGGAGGAGGCTGGGTGGAGGAGAGTAGGAGGACAGGCAAACCCTCGCCCTGCAAGGCTCTTCCATCATTATTAATGAATAAATATTTAATTAAAACCTATCTGCAGCCCTAAGATGTTTAGCCTTTTTAAAATGTTGGCCCCTACCTATGGCCAAGTTGTGCAGACCTGTTCTAAATGCCGAGGAAACAACAGGCTGGTTGGCTGAAATCCTGGTCAAGCATATTTAATGTTAGAGGTCCCTCATGTTCTCTCTTTAAAAAGCCAGTTCCTGGATCTGTGAGTGCTTCCAAACAAGGTCTTTACTGTCCAAGTGCACCATCTCATTCTAGGAAGCTGACTGAAGTGCCAGGCATCTTTACTTTCCATTTGCAGAAATGAATGTTTTCCTTTTTTCTTCTTCTGTCTTTTGTCTCTTACCAGACAAAATCCTTTGAGAAAAAAGAGGGACTAGACTAGCAGCATTATGCCTTTTAATGGTGAGCAGCAAGAGCCCTTTCATATGCCCTAAATATCTGAAGGAGCAAAGCAACAAATACCCTAAAGGCATCAGATATGATCTTGGACGCTATGCAGGGTCAGCCCTGGTTAGCATGTAGATGGGAGACCATCAATGGAGGTGCTGTGAGCTATATTTCATAGGAAGGAACTGACAAAATCACCCCTGAATATTTCTTGCCTAAGAAAATCCTATGAAATTTGTGGGGTTTCCATAAATGACAGGCAACTTGAAGACACTCATACATGCACATAACACACAAACACACACACAAAGGGGCTTTTTAGATTGGCAGGAAAGTGTGACATGAAGTTGCACTTTCCTTAATGCTTAGCAGCTAGACTGCAAGCCCCAGGTGTGCATTTAAAAAGTACAGGGCAGCTAGACTGAGGTTTTTTCTGTGGCTCAGCAACTACATGGGAAGCTGTCAAAACGCTACAAACACAGGCGGAGCAGCTACATGGGCGGCAAGGAACATGGCTTTTAGCCGCGCTTTAAACATTTTTTTTCCCCTTGCTGGCTGCGAATTGCGCAATTGCGCAGGTACATCATACAGTCGGAGCTTATCACATGGGGGAGTACAGGACCATTCCGAAAGAGGGAGAAAGTGAGGTCAGTTCGGAAATGCACATGATTACGCACAAGCTCATCACACACAAGACAAGAGAGCATCTACACAAAAAGAAAATGCAGAGTCAATACGAAAGAATTCATCACATGTGAACATACTGGTCGGCTTTCTGTTGCAAATTAAGGCATCTTGGGAAATGGTAGCAAAGGCTCATGGGAGTTGTTGTCTGTGTTCTGTCAGAGCATTATATTGAGTTGTCTTGAGGTTTCAGCCCTCTGTCCAGGAGGGATCCCCATATGTCCTCCATTCTTGAGCAGAGGCCCCCCTTTTCCAAGTTGACCAGGCACGTCCTCCTTTGCCAGGACACGTCCTACTTTTCCAGCCTTCTTTTTGAAGAGGAAGCAGGAGGGCCAGGCGTGCTCTGGTCAGGCTCTGGGGGTCTCTTCCTGGCTCCTTCCCTCCCTCCCTCCCTCCCCGCTGCCTTCCTCCTCCCTTTGGCTGAGAGAGTGTGACTTGCAGGGAGGAAGGGCAGCGGTGGTGCTCCAGGTCCTCCTGATGCTGGGCCAGGGCAAGCTGGAAACAGGAGGAGGAGGAGGAGGAGAGGGACATGGGGCCCCTCTGCTGCCCTGCTTCCCTGCAAGTCACACTCTCTCAGCCAAAGCGAGGAGGAAGGCAGCCAGGAGAGAACCCTGGAGCCTGGCCAGAGTGTGCCTGGGCCTGCCTTCTCCTCCCCCCTTCGGCTGAGAGAGTGTGACTTGCAGGGAAGCAGGGCAGCGGAGGTGCTCCAGGTCCCTCCCCTTCTCCTCCTCCTCTTGCCAGCTTGCCCTGGCCTGGCTGAGTGCCTCCAGTGTCCTGCTGTCTCCCTAGAAGTCACACTCTCTCAGCCAAAGGGAGGAGGTGAAGGAAGGTGCAGGCGCACTCTGGCCGGGCTCTGAAGGTCTCTTCTTGTCTTGGCACCTTCCCTCCCTCCGCACTTGTATCGCTGCCTTTAAATGGGTGCTTTAAAGAGACAGAGCCCCATTTAACCGTGCAACTACACCTTAGCCTTTAGATGCAATAGCAATGTTGCGCCCTTTTAAAAAAAGTAGTGGGGAAATCAAGCTACTTTTTAAAGGCACTTCTTCTCCCTTAAAACTCCAAAATAGTGTTTTCATGGCACACTTTCCCTTTTTCTCATCTAAAGGCTGGGCTTTCATGCAGCCTTCAACACACCTCTTTTTGCCAATCTAAAATGGGCCAAAGGATGTAGCCTGCCTCTGCAGTGACCAAGGACAATTCCAGATGGAGCCTCCTCATACTCAACTATACAGCTATTCCACCTTTTTCTCTATAATGGATTTTCCACATTAAGTCAGAAACACTGGGAAAACAAGGCAGGGTTATAAGAGTGAGTGATGGTGCCATCTAGGTTTCTTGTCAAATTCTGTGAGCAAAGCAGGACAGAGGTGTGATTAAAGACTCAAGGTCTGAGTCTATGCCGAGAGAGCTGGTTGATTTTTCTAGTGGTACCACTGAAAGCTATGAAAGAACTAGATAGACTCCTAAAGAATAAACACATACAGCAGAGCACTAAAGTCAGAATCATCCAAGCCATTATGTTTCCTATTACCATGTATGAGTGCAAGAGCTGGACGGTGAAGAAAATGGAAAAAAAAGAAAGAAAGAAAATCAACTCATTTGAGTTGTGGTGCTGAAGAAGAGTTCTGAGGATACCAAAAAGACAAACAGATTAAGTCCTAGATCAAACAGATCAAGTCAGAAATCTCCCTGGTAGCCAAGATGATAAAACTGAGGCTGTCATACTTTGGTCACATTATGAGAAGGCATGACTCATTAGAAAAGATGATAATGTTAGGGAAAGTGGAAGGCATTGGCAACAGAAAGAGAGGAAGAGGATATACCAGATGGATAGACTCAATCAGGCAGGTCACATGCCTGAAACTCCAAGACCTAAGCAGAGCAGTGGAGGACAGGGGTCTTGGAGATGTCTCATCCCTAGGGTCACCATGAGTCAGGGCCAACTCAAGGGCAGTTAGCAATGACAACAACCATTGGGTTCCACAGGAGAAGACTAATAGGTTGCCACCTGCACCACAGACAAGTTACTAGGGCAAAACAATAAGAAAGGTGTTCTGGGTGAGACCAAGCTCATGGCCCTCGTGTTAACATGGGGCACAGAATTGCTTTTAAATAGCTATTTAAAGTGCGAAGAAGGGCTTTCTTTTATCCTCCGCCAATTAGGGCTCAAACAGCCTGCCTCAAAGTATAAAGTTTCCAGTTCTTTTTGTTTTGGCAGTATCTGCTGGAGAAGAGTGCTGAGGATACTGTGAATTACTGACTTCATTCAACAAAAACCCCTTTAGGATTGTCCTCTAAGACTATCATAGCTAAGTATGTTTGCATGAAGCTGAAACATTCAAATACACAAGTAAACTGATGCCAGTTAATTGTTCATAACCTGTATTTTTGTAGGTTCAGGTTGAGTCTCCCTTAAGTGAAATGCTTGGGACCAGAAATGTTTTGTATTTTGGATTTCGGAATACCTGTATGTGCACATATAGATATTATGAGATACCTTGGGGATGGGACCAAGTCTAAACACAAAATTCATTCATATTTCATAAATAACATATGCATATAGCCTGAAGGTAATTTTATACAATATTTTAAATAATTTTGAGCATGAAACAAAGTTTGTCTACGCTACACCATCAGAAAGCAACGGTGTTACTGTTTCATCCATCCATAAAATAAAGTTTGGGGTTCTGGAGTATTTCAAATTTTGGAATTTCATATAAGGGAGACTCAACCTGTAAATGTTTCCTTCATATGACATATACAACTTAAAAGAGAAGAAGATTATGCATATATTTAGAGCGTTTAGAAACGATTTAATATTTTCAGTCTCTATGTATGTGCGCGTATGTTACACGGACATGGGAGCCAGGGAATGAAAAAACTGCTTTGTAAGGCAAAACTGAACACTGTACAAACACCCTGTAAGAAGTGGTGAAAATTAAGATGATAGTAGATTTAGCACTAGATAGACCTCAGCTGAAAGCTCTATATAAATGTGCCCAAGATCCATATCTCTAAACCTTCTGCATATCACAATACAGATAGGAAATATCCCATCCACACAAGAGCTTTTTATCTTTTTAACTGCATATTTTTATTTTACATGTGGATCTGAACTGTTTTAATACTTTGATTACTGGTAGTTCAATTCCATTTTAATGTGCACTTTTTGTACATTTTTATCTGTATGGTTCTTTGAAAACTGGAAGCCTCCCTGAGTCCCAGTTTTGATAGAAGCTAGCCATGTTATTTCCCTGCTTCCAACCTAAACAAGATGCTTTGTAACATTGCAGTGTATAACCTTGAAGAATCTTTATTATGGTCATAGACCAACACAAGCATTAACGCTTATAATGATGCTGCAGAACTTTCAAGTTGAGAGACTTGTCAATGAGCACTCAGAAAATCTAATGTACAAGCAAGGATTTGAACCCATGGTTTTAATGCCAAAGCCCAAGCCTTTGGTGGAAGGTAGTGAGAGACTTCCATCTGTCCTGGATTTAAAATATGGACATGGCATGCAGACAAGTTGATGCCTTTATGCCAAGCAGGCCTGGACAATGTTCCAGGTAATTGAACCTGGAAAAGTTATTTTTGCTTTACAGCTCTCAGAATTGTCCAGTCACTATGGCCAGGCTAGCTGGGATATTGTAGGAGTTAAAGTCTCAAAACAATTTTTCCAAGCTCTGGTTGTAGTCTAAAATATGGTCCACTTGAGGTCTTCTGTGATGCACTAGATATTTGTAGATGATACAGGAAAGCTTGTTCTGAAGACAGAAAATTTGTTGGAGAGGACCCTGAGCAATGTGGTCATACAACTCCAGCTTTGAGAGATAAGTGAGAGAGTGCAGGAAGTTCTGGGATTTCTCTATGAACAAAAATATATTGTTAGGGAATAAATTCAAAATTATTCCAGTGTACAGATGGAGCACTAGTTAACCTGGCAGTAGTAGCATCTAATGTGATTATTTAAAAAGTAAGCTTGAATGCGTTTTGAGAGAAAGAAAAAGGAAAGACGTTTGAGGTCATGTAGTCAGAGGAAGAGCAAGAAGGAATGATCAGGCCTGGAATGTCAGCATAAATCTCCTGGCATTAAACCCAGAAAGGAATGTATAAACCAGAGGCATTGCTGTCTCGTAGCCATATCCCTAGAACCCATGTCAACAGTAATGCTATTAAGAGACTGGGCACCTAAGAAGGCCCAGCTTTTGCATACTTTGAAAGTTGCCCAGTTTCATCTCCTGCGCAGGCAGGGGGCTGGATTTCAGAGATGTGCTGATGGTGTTCCTCTCCCATGCTGCTCCTATCCATTCTTGATGTTTGGCAGGCCTGGCTGTTGTTAGGAGTGTGTGTGTGAGTGTGTGTGTATATTCCTGGGTTCCTTCCTCACTCTGGATATGAGGCAGCTTCTCATACCTTCAGTTGGTGCCAGGGAGTTCTGCCAATCCAAACAGGCTGTGTCCCCTCTAGAAAGAATTCACCAAACTTGGGAGAAAAATGGGGGATGTGTCTGCACAGATTCACAAGGATTTATCCCTCTGCTGGGATCTTTCAAAGACTGACATGCTGGACTTGAAAGCTGACTGGAGGAAGACAGAGCGCTAGGTCGGCTCTCAAAATCCCCAGTTTGTTTTTACTCTCTTTTTTTGATGTCCTTGGGAGGAATTGCTGAGACTTGCTGAGAATAATGCAAGAGCAATCTGCTGATTGCCACATTTGCAGCTAATGCCTAAACCAACAGAGGACCTTTTTCTAGCACTGACACCTCTTTGCAAAGTTTTTTAAATGCTGTTTTCATATTTAGTTTGGAAGTTTTAGGCACCGAGGTTGACCATTTTAGACCACTTCATACCCTCTAGATGTCCCGATTTGGCAGGGACAATACCGATTCATTTTCTGCCACCCTGTTTTTTCAACTGCTTTTAAAATGCCCCAATTTTTCTCTCCTCCTCTCACATTCACCCATTGTCTTCAGCTTGCTTCAATTGGTACAAACTGAGTTCAAAGTGCAAAAGTAGTTTGCACTCAACTCAGCACTTGTGAAAAGTTGGAGGGTAGGTCCTTTTTCTCACAATTACGCACAACTTTTAAAACCCTTCAGCTAACTGTGACTGAATGGGAAGACGGAGCAATGCCAGGCATTCAGACATTGCTGTTATGTGTGGCTTGGCTCCCTTTGCTCTGGAGGCATCATTATGACTTATAGTGCTCTGTATCTTTCACCTAGGCAAGGTTGGATTCTGGAGCAAATGACCCAGGTGACTGCCAAGAGAACCTGGCCTGAGTGACACCTGTTATGGACTATCTGTTCAACAGGCGGGAGGAGGAGAAAGAAAAGGAGGAGGCTGTAGTCCATGTGCTTGGGTGAGATCTAATCTAATTTACAGTGCTGGGAGGCTACTTAAGGCTACTCAAGGCTAGCAGAAGCTCCATTTCCTTTAAGGAGGAGAAAGAAAAGGAGGAGGCTGTAGTCCATGTGCTTGGGTGAGATCTAATCTAATTTACACTTGAGCAGCCATTGCATTCTGTGACCCAGTGCTGGGAGGCTACTTAAGGCTACTCAAGGCTAGCAGAAGCTCCATTTCCTTTAAGGAGGAGAAAGAAAAGGAGGAGGCTGTAGTCCATGTGCTTGGGTGAGATCTAATCTAATTTACACTTGAACAGCCATTGCATTCTGGGAGCCAGTGCTGGGAGGCTACTTAAGGCTACTCAAGGCTAGCAGAAGCTCCATTTCCTTTAAGGAGGAGAAAGAAAAGGAGGAGGCTGTAGTCCATGTGCTTGGGTGAGATCTAATCTAATTTACACTTGAGCAGCCATTGCATTCTGGGAGCCAGTGCTGGGAGGCTACTTAAGGCTACTCAAGGCTAGCAGAAGCTCCATTTCCTTTAAGGAGGAGAAAGAAAAGGAGGAGGCTGTAGTCCATGTGCTTGGACTTCTCAGTATGGACACTGAAGGCCCTGCTGCAGTCACCTGCAACACCTGTGGGATGTTTGTCTTCTTGCCTACAGAGGTGGCGAACTACACCTGCCCCAAGTGCAAGTTGGTAGCCCTCTTGGAAGAGAAAGTACAGCAGCTAGAGGAGCAGATATCTGCACTCCAGCATCATAGAGAGCAGGAGATTCTCCTGAACAGATTAGACCAGAATGTCTTGGGTGAGAAACAGACAGAGGAAGTTGTTGGGGCGGAGGAGGTCACTCCACATACAACAGAGGTAGATGCTTGGAGGAAGGTCACACACAGAAGTAAGGAAACCAGGGAACGTTCTGTGAGCGGCTTGCAGCTACAGAATCGCTTTGAATCTCTCTCTGTTGTCAGAGATGATGAGGAAAAGCAGCAGGGACAGACATCAGGGACAGAGCAGGAGAGCCTGAGAGTATCACGAAAAGGAACGGCCACTGCTAAGCCTCGGAGGAGGCGCGTGGTCGTGGTGGGGGACTCCTTGCTGAGGGGTACAGAAGCAGTGGTTTGTGGGCCTGACAAGATGTCTCGGGAGGTGTGCTGTCTCCCTGGGGCAAAGATCCATCATGTGACGGAGAGGCTGACAAGACTTGTCAAGCCTACTGATCAATACCCCCTTCTTTTGGTTCATGTGGGAACCAATGATACTGCAAGGCACAGCCTTCAGAATATCAAAAGGGATTATGAGGCTCTGGGAAGGAAGCTGAAAGAGATGGATGCACAGGTTGTCATCTCATCTCTACTCCCCGTAGAAGGGCATGGTCCAGGAAGGGAGAGGAAAATAGCAGAGGTGAATAACTGGCTCCGTAGATGGTGCCGCCAAGAACAGTTTGGATTCTTGGATCATGGGCTGCGGTTCCATGAGGAGGGACTTCTGGCAAGGGATGGACTGCATCTCACGCCAGTTGGCAAAAACGTTTTTGCCAACAGTCTGAAGAATCTGATCAGGAGGGCTTTAAACTGAGTTATGTGGGGGAGGGAGACATTATACTGGAAGGCAAAAGGGATGGAGAGAATAGTCCAAGTGGCATAGAGGGAACAAGGCAAACAGTGCAAGGACCCAACAGTAGGAGGCAAAAAAATGTGCAAAAGCAGCAAGTAAAGAGGACACATGGTCTTAAATGTCTCTACACTAATGCACAGAGTATGGGAAATAAGCAGGAAGAACTTGAACTCCTAGCACAACAAGGGAAATATGATATAATAGGCATCACTGAAACCTGGTGGGATGAGTCTCATGATTGGAATGTAGAAATAGAGGGGTATAACCTTTTTAAGAGAAACAGGCCAAGCAGGAAAGGAGGAGGAATAGCATTATATGTCAGGGATATTTACACCAGTGAAGAGATGCAGGAAGTCAATACTGGAAGCCAGGTGGAGAGCATCTGGATAAAAATTAAAGGAGAGGGAAATAACAGGGATGTTACTGTGGGAGTCTACTACAGACCCCCGACTCAGGCAGAGGAATTGGATGATGCCTTTCTAGAACAGATAATCACATACTCAGAAAAGAGAGATGTAGTAGTGATGGGTGACTTCAACTATCCTGATATTTGCTGGAAGTCAAACTCAGCCAAATCCTCAAAGTCTAGCAAATTCCTCACTTGCCTGGAAGACAATTTCATTGTCCAAAAGGTGGAAGAGGCAACAAGGGGATCAGCCATTTTAGATCTGATCTTAACCAACAGGGAAGACCTAGTTGATGGGGCGCAAGTGGTTGGATCCTTAGGTGGAAGTGACCATGTTCTCCTGGAGTTTATAATACAGTGGAAGGGAGAAGCAAGGCATAGTCAGACACGCACTCTAGACTTTAGGAGAGCTAATTTCAATAAACTTAGAGAAATACTGGGAGTGATCCCATGGTCAGGAATACTAAAAGAAAAGGGAGTTCAAGACGGATGGGAGTTTCTCAAAAGGGAGATATTGAAGGCACAATTTCAAACAGTTCCAATGAGGAAGAAAAATGGAAGATGTCTCAAGAAGCCAGGATGGATGACTAAGGAACTTTCAACTGAGCTAAGTTTTAAACAGAACATGTATAAGAAATGGAAAAATGGAGAAATCACGAAAGAGGAATTCAAACAAATAGCCAGCACATGTAGGGGTAAAGTCAGAAAAGCTAAAGCGCAGAATGAACTCAGGCTTGCTAGAGAGGTTAAGAACAATAAAAAGGGCTTTTTTGGATATGTCCGCAGCAAAAGGAAGAAGAAGGAAACAGTGGGGCCACTGCGTGCAGAAGATGGCAAAATGCTAACAGGGGACAGAGAAAAGGCAGAATTACTCAACACCTTCTTTGCTTCAGTCTTCTCAGAAAAGGCAAAGGGTGCTCAACCTAAGGATAATGGAACAGGAGACAGAATAGAGGAAATTCAGCACAGAATAAGTAAAGAGGTAGTACAGGAATACCTGGTTAACCTAAATGAATATAAATCTCCAGGACCAGATGAACTACATCCTAGAGTATTAAAAGAACTGGCAAATGTAATATCAGAGCCATTGGCAATAATCTTTGAGAACTCCTGGAGAACAGGAGAAGTCCCAGCAGACTGGAGGAGGGCAAACGTTGTCCCCATCTTCAAAAAGGGAAAAAAAGAGGATCCCAACAATTATCGTCCAGTTAGTCTGACATCAATTCCAGGAAAGATTCTAGAGCAGATCATTAAGCAGAGAGTCTGTGAACATTTAGAAGCCAATGCCATAATCACAAAAAGCCAACATGGGTTTCAGAAAAAGAAGTCATGCCAAACGAACCTGATCTCTTTTTTTGATAAAATTACCAGCTTGGTAGATGAAGGGAATGCTGTGGATATAGTATACCTCGATTTCAGTAAGGCCTTTGACAAGGTTCCCCATGACATTCTTGCAAACAAGCTTGCAAAATGTGGGATAGACAAGTTAACTGTTACATGGATTTGTAATTGGTTGACTGGCCGAACTCAAAGGGTGCTCAACAATGGCTCCTTTTCATCCTGGAGAGAAGTGACCAGTGGGGTCCCACAGGGTTCTGTCCTGGGCCCAGTGCTATTCAACATCTTTATTAACGATTTGGATGACAGAATTGGGGGCATACTTATCAAATTTGCAGATGACACTAAACTGGGAGGAGTAGCTAATACCCCAGAGGACAGGATCAAAATTCAAAATGACCTGAATAGACTAGAAAGCTGGGCCAGCGCTAACAAAACGAAATTTAACACAGAGAAATGTAAGGTTCTGCACCTAGGGCGGAAAAATGAAATGCACAGATATAGGATGGGGGACACCTGGCTGAATGAGACCACATGTGAAAGGGATCTAGGAGTCCAAGTAGACCATAAGCTGAACATGAGTCAACAGTGTGATGCGGCAGCTAAAAAAGCCAATGCAATTTTAGGCTGCATCAATAGAAGTATAGTTTCTAGATCAAGGGAAGTTATAGTGCCACTCTATTCTGCTTTGGTCAGGCCCCACCTGGAATACTGTGTCCAGTTCTGGGCACCACATTTCAAAAAAGATGTGGAGAAACTGGAGCATGTCCAAAGGAGGGCAACTAAGATGGTGAAGGGTCTGGAAACCTTGCCCTATGAAGAACGCCTTAGGGAGCTGGGGATGTTTAGCCTGGAGAAGAGAAGGTTAAGAGGTGATATGATAGCCCTGTTTAAATATTTGAAGGGATGTCATATTGAGGAGGGAGCAAGCTTGTTTTCTGCTGCTGCAGAGACTAGAACGCGGAACAATGGATGCAAACTGCAGGAAAAGAGATTCCACCTCAACATTAGGAGGAACTTCCTGACAGTAAGGGCTGTTCGACAGTGGAACACACTCCCTCGGAGTGTAGTGGAGTCTCCTTCCTTACGGGTCTTTAAGCAGAGGCTGGATGGCCATCTGTCAGGGATGCTTTGACTTGGAGTTCCTGTATGGCAGGGGGTTGGACTGGATGGCCCTTGTGGTCTCTTCCAACTCTATGATTCTATGATTCTATGATTCTAGGCAAAAGGGGGAAAATTCAACTAGTTTACCATCTCTTGGGAGTTTATCACATGGGAGGAATTTTTCCCAATTTCGAATTGACCCAATTCAAGTTCACGTAAATCTGATTGCGTTCAGAATTACTTCCCATTGCCTGAAAATGACTGCCCATTGCCCGAAATTGCGTGAGATACTCTTATACGCATTAACGTAAAACCTATGATTGCGTTTGGAATGACTTCCCTTTTGCCTGAAATTGCATGAGATACACTCATACGCAATTACGCGAAACCCCCCGATTGCGTTTGGATTGCCATTGCATTATACCCCCAATACAGTGTTCCCCCGGTTTACGAATCCCCTGGGGTACGAAAACCCCGGGGTACAAAACCGGCGGGACCGCTAAAGTATCCCCCAGGATCCGAAAGATCCCCCGGGATACGGAAAAAAAACCCGCGCGGCCCCTTTAAATCGGCCGCGCGGTCCGTTGAAAATAGCGGTCCCCTGGGAAACGAATGCTTCCGGGTTACGAAAGGTAATCTGGAACGGATTACCTTCGTAACCCGGGGGACCACTGTACTGTCGTATGATAAACTCCTAGGATAGCTCACCACACTGCATGGCTAGCACTGCATTAACAATCTGTTTTTACTTGTTGGGAAAATGTTCGACATCAGCATTCATTCAACAAACAGTGCGCCTCTGAATGACTGTGATAAAATCCATGCCTGCAGATTTGTCATCTTAAATGGCAAGCACAAATCCTGCATGAAAAGTGTGCATCAACATTGTTGAGTAAAGTACAACTGTAATAAAAATAATGTAGTCAAAAGCTGAACAAATGGAAGGGGCTGTGTGTCAACAATGCCTCACTCCTAAGCTGCCATTTTGTCTAAGACCCCTGTGTTGTGCTAGCATTGAGCATTTTGAATTGCGAGAAAATTTACATCATCTGTGTTTGTTCACCAAATTCTGAATGTGCTGATACTGATGTGATAACTGATAACCATAAAAATAGTGGATGGTCCTGAGGTTAGTAAATTTTGCTTTAGGAGGAGATAGCTGAAGGGCAGGACACTCTGGCCTCATCCACTGGCCAGGAGAACAGAGGCCATTTGGGGGTTGCACCTCTTGCCTCCGCAAAAGCACATAATGGCATCTGTGAGAACAACCTGAACCTATCTATAAGCTAGAGGAGAAGCTGAAGCTTTCCTCTTCCCTCCACATTATCCCCCCTGCCCGCCCTTTTGAAATGGTTGTACACTCATCCCTCCACTTTTGCAGCTTTGACCTTTGTGGATTTGAAGTTTTCAACTGAAGTGAAAACCCAAGTGTGACACTGTAAATTATTTGTTCTGCAATTATTAAAGTGAACATTGTTTTTAGACTTGGAAAATATAAATGATTACTAATAAAGATATCTCACTAAATAAACATTCAGTTAATGCCACTGCACTGATGACCCATAAGAGACTGGCATGGTTTGCTATTTTGACTAGTTGCTAGCCTATGGATCTTTCTGACGCTGTGTTTCATTGTGGAAGATCAAGAAGAGTCAAAAGATATGGCTTGAATCTAGACTATCTGAAAGACCTTTCTCTCAATATGAGCCTGGTCATGTTTTCAGGCCCTCAGGGGAGTACTTTCTCTTGATCATACCACCTTCACAGGAATGTTTGGTGAAGACATAAGATAAGAGCTTTTCAATAGCTGTGCCAGCCAGTGGAATTCCCTCCCACAGACGCTGGCTCACTCTCTGTTGTTTTTTATGAGTTTTTTTGGGCAATGTGGCTGTGTTCTAGAATAATTTATTCCTGATGTTTTGTATCTTTAGATTTCTCTGAAGATGCAGCTACTGCTGCTGGTGAAACATCAAGAATAAACTCTTCTAGAACACTGCCTCATAGCCCCCAAAAAGCCCCCAAAAAACTATGGATGCCAGCCGTGAAAGCCTTCAACTTCACATTCTCTTTCTGTTCTCTTTCCATTTGCAAGCCTTTGATTATTAGCTATCTGTTGCAGAAGGTCTTTTAACTTGGGTGTGTTCAATTTGTATTTTAATTCTTATTATATTATTTTAACTACTTTTTTGAAAAATGGGTTCAAATTAATGTTTTAATATGACTGTTTGGTTAACTTTTTTAAAAAAAACTTTTGTACTTCTATTTGTTTCAATGATATTTTGTTTTAATTCAGATTATGAGCTGCTGTGGATCTCATATTGGGAGAAAAGCAGGATAGTGTATACATTAAATAAATATTCTTTTTTAAAAAAGAGGCATCTTTTTCAAATAATGAACCTCTTGCTGTTAATGCTGTTCAGGTTTTTAATGTTATAGAATATTGTAAGTTTTTTTTTTTAATTTGAAAAGCTGTATAAGCTTGAAGTATTTTTTTAATTGCTCATAAGCAGCATGAATAATTACAGATGGACATATCCATGTATGCAGATTTAATATTTTGTAAGATAGGTGAAAATCATGCACAAGAGCTATTAAATACAATTTTGCTTTTTTAAAAAAGAGTCTTCAGAAACTGAATGGGATAGCAAAGACTTTCCCCATCTGGAAATGCTATATGATCTGGGACAGCTTTCCAGCCTGATGCTTTTCAGAAGTGGTGAACTACAGTTATCAATGTTTCCTATATCTGGAGGGCACTAAATTCATACCCTCCAACTGTCCTGATTTGGTAGAAACAGTCCAGATAAATCTCTGTTGTTCCATTTTTCTCTAGATGCCTTTTAAATGTCCTGATTTCTTCTTCACCATCCACTTTCCCCTTTGTTTGCTATGGTTGCTGCAAACTGAGTTCAAAAGTATCTTGCACTCAATTAATTCAGTGGGATGGGGGAAGGGGGGGTACTCTTGCTCTTCCCAGTAGGCTCAGGCAAATGCTAACTGCTGCAGCCTGCCCTAGCTTCTGTGTTCTTCCTTGTTAATAACTTTGGCCCCGATTGCTTGTTCAGAGGGGCGGATTAGAAATAAATATTATTATTAAAAATATTATCATTATTATAGTACAGACTGGTGCTTTGCACAGGCCTGGGGCCGAAAATAGGGTTAGGTAGGGCTGGGCATTGACACGAGCTGAGCCCTAATATTGGCATGCAGGTGCCATCTTGCCATGTCCCCATACAGATGGGGCGTGCGCTGATGAAATCGGCGCAGCACAGCACCAAAACAGTGCTGCGCCACATGGATGTCATGATCATACACGATCTTACCAAATGCGCACGGCATAAAAATCCCCCGCCAAGAGTGTTTTTTTTTTAGGTCTCCCAGAGGCCGTGCCATTTGTCTGCTGTGGCCTCCATCCGGGGCAGAAAGGGGCGCCGTCTTGCTGCCCCTTTCTGCCAATCTGTATCCCCTCCTTTGTCATCTTGACCACACTCTGATGTTGCTTGGCCACACATGTCCTGGCTTCTATCTGTGAAATGTAGGAGGGTATGTAAGCTGGAGAAGGCTGATGTAAGGCACAATCTGGGAGTTACTGTCCTGAATTACAACTCCCAGCATCCTCCAGCAGCATAAATAGTACTTGGTATTTTAGTAATGGTTATACCTATACAAAATAATAGTAGCTTTCTCAAACCCTGATCTATATGAACTAGTTACACATTAATTCATTTATAATAGTGGAGTGCTACCTATACAGATTTGTGTACATTGTATATGCTTCTCTGGGACCAAATGGTTTCTTAATCCCTTCACATCTGTAGTTCTGCAGTGTGTTACAACTTGAAGCTACAAGAGTTCAGAAGTGATCATAAATAAAAAGAGATTAATGAACTAAAAGTATATTTTGGTATATGACAATATTGGCTAACTTGAGGTGACCAAAACACCTGAATGTTAACAGGGCCAGCACTCCACAGGGTTCATTTTGGAGGGGTGATGAAGTATACAGTTGTCCCTCCACGTTCGCTGGGGTTAGGGATGAAGGATCCCCATGAATTTGGAAAACTGCAAATAAAAAAATCATGATTGTTTTTACCTAAGAGAACACCTCTCTATGAATCCTCAGGTTGTCCAGTTCAATTCTATAGTCAACATCTGCCATCATGCTGGAGGACCTACAAATGCACAGAGAAGTGTTTTCTCTTGGAACATCTAGGTTCTCCAGCACAAGTCTATGGTCAACTTCTGATAGAATTGCGCTGGAGGACCTAAAGATTCCTAGAGAGACCATATTAAACAAAACCGCAAATAATCAAATCTGCAAAAGTCAAAGCCACAAATGTGGAGGGCCAACTATATTTCTTGTCAAGGGAATGGTTCAAATAGTCAGACACCAACTAGCAGCTTCCCACACCTAGGCATATTCTCCAGTTCCCAAAGCTAAGTGCAGAAGATGCTCAGCCAAAGAAAGATAGACACAGTTTGAGCTGAAGCCTTCATCTGCTCTTGTTGACTGTGCTTAGGCTTATCCAGAACCAGGATGACCAGAGATCCTCCTTTTCCAGTACACATCCTACATGTCAATCTTCTGTCCAGGAGGAATTCTAAAATATCCTCCATTTTGAGCATGACTAAGAAGCCCATTGAGTAGCACCATCTTTTCCTTTGAGAAATGTTCCTTTGACAGCCTGTCCTCATTGCAAATAGGCGGATAGGATGGTTCCTTCTAATGTTTTTTTTTCCCCAAGAGCAACAGCAGACAAGATCTGAACCCACAGCTCAGGGTACATTTGCTTCTCAGAGGGGAAAAGGACAGCAAATGTGTTAGGCAATGGGCTGCTTGAAAACACAATGCAAATGTTGAAAGGGTTTTTCTCTTAATTACAGTGCAATGAACATATTAAAGGAATAATTTAAATCTAGATACATTATAGGATTTTCTCACTCAGGTGAGAAAGTGGTTTGAACTTGTCTTGGATACTGTACACCTCAATGGACTAGCTATTTGCTATTGCACATCAGGCAACAAACTTTTTGGTCTGTCCCTAGCTTGAGTTGTGCGACTTAGAAAGCTGTACTGTTTTTACTTTGGTTTCAGCATCTGGTCTTTCACATTCTACATTATTTGGTTTGGTAGGTTGAGTGCATTAAAATTTTGATGAGAAGAGTGGTAATTCATGGAAGAATGAACTTTTCCTATTGATTCTGCCCATTGCCGTTCAGTCTGTGCCTTCATTTTGGGGTGGTTGACTGGATAACGAAGGCTGAAAGTGTTTGCATGAACATTCTGATTCACACTAAATGCTCGGTTATAAAGCAGATTCTTTTTATAGTGCACATAGCATCTGCATGTTTCCTGGTCCTAACTGTAGGTTTATTTTTTTGTAATGTACAAAATACAGAGACATTCTAACTCCCACTCAGACTTAGCAAATGTATCTTATCACTGGGCAAGATGTGACCATCCAGATGTTACTGGACTGCAACTCCAAGCTTTCTTACATCTGGCTATGCTGGTTGGGATTCATGGAAGTTGCCATCTGATAACATCCAGAGGACTGTGTACTCCATCAACCCTGAACCAAGTGATCTAGTCTAATTAAAACAGTAGAAATGGAGGATTCAGGAACTGAGTGGCGAAGTACAAAAGGGCTTTGGTAAACCTGTCTAGTAGCCATTGGAAAGCCTCTGCAGGCTCACCAAAACACTGAATATATGCCACAATGTTTCAGAGTCCTAAATTCCTGATCAGACGCCATTGCTTTCTGTATTAGGTCTAAGGCGCACAACAGATATGAAGTTTCAGAAATACCATGCAGACATTCATTAAGAACAGAGACAGGGGGTTGTTGTGATTGCAACAGCAAATCCACCCCTCTTTGCCTTGGTGTTACACAGAGATGCTTGGTGTTACACTGTAGAAATTTGCAACTACACAAAACTCACATTATATATACAGTTGGCCCTTCACATCCATGGATTCTTTATCCACAAACTCAACCATACATGGCTTGAAAATATTAAAAAATATATAAATTCCAAATTGCAAACCCTTGACTTTGCTATTTTATATCAGGGACATTATTTTACTATGCCATTGTATTTAATGAGACTTGAGCATTCATGGATCCACAGGGTCCTAGAACCAAACCCTAGTGGATACCAAGGGCCCACTGTACTCCAACAGTTATGTTTATCTATTCAGACAGGGCCTGTGTAAGTAAGACTGCTATGTAAGTATGCTACCATCCATCCTGGACATTAGACATGCACACAGAGGTACTGTCATACTGCTGCCTTTACCGTTATGAGATGCCCATAAGTAGAAGAAGAGGACAATGACCATTTGCACAGGCATAGAGTGTTGGGTTGCCAGAGTAAAAACTGGAAACAGCTCTTGTACCTTTAATGGTTGTGTAGAAGATAAAATTTTAGGAGGTGTTGCTTATCACACAACCAGGTAACAAGGAACACCTGCTGAAATACCTGCTTCTACACAACCATTAGGTACTGGGGCCTCTCCCAGTACCCCGTACCATACCCAAATTCTAGTAGATATCCTGTTTTCACTCTGGCAGACCTACTAGAATTTCTGAGTCAGAAACCAGAACAGACAGAGAAAGAGCAAGGAGGAGACCAAAGATGTGGATCACTAATTATGCAGACACTGATTTATTTATTTAAATATTTTTATCCTTCCCCAAATCAAAATGTCTCAGGGCAGCACACCAATACCAACAAGTTAAAATAATTAAAAACAATAAAATATTTTAAATAGACTAAAGGCTTATTAAACATATCAACAAGCTGAAACAGGGTTAAAAGATTAAAACAACTGGAAAAAACCCTATGCATAGTATTTGAACTAAATATGTGAGGCCCAAAAGGTTTGATAAACAGCCAGGTTTTAACTTGGCGCCAAAATAAAGCAGACTTGGTGCCAATCAAGCCTCCAAGGGCATTCCATAATTGCAATGCCACAACTGAACCAAAAGGCTTGGCTTGCCCCCAGCCTCTCATCGGCTAGTTCAGATAATGCAGGCCAAAATCCTGGGGACAAGATTGGGCTTGATCCTGCCTGTCCAGACATGGATCCAGAGGATCCAGGCTGACTCCGGAGTAAATAGCCTTTACCTTGGGGTAAAATGCCTCTGGTTCTGTGTGCAGTTTCTAGGAAACTCTGTGGCAAACCAGGGCTAGTCAGATGCCTCCCCATGCTCCTTACTTTGCTGGCCATCAATCCTATTGAGAAGCCCCCCAGTCACCGTGACTGATATGGAAACAGGGCACCTGGCCACGTGAGTGCAGCCAGGCACACCATTTCTACACCAGACACAGCAACTGGGGGGCTTCTCAGTCGGATATAGCCAGCAAAGTAAGGAACAATGTGCCTTTCCTGGAGCCCAGGTCAGCACAGTGCTTTTCTGCATGGTATTTAATATTCGAAACTGCTGTTTTTCAAAACTGGATTCCAGGATTGTTTTTAGATTGCTTTTAGGAATTTTTAATGAGTATTTTACTGTATTTTAAAAATGTATTTTTTCAAATCTTTGCATTGATTTAATTATTTTTTATTTGTTCATCACCTCAGGAGCACTTGTGGGCTGGGAGGCAATACAGAAATACTTAAAATAAATACTGTAATACATAATAAAAATTTGTCCACATATCAACCCTATTAGATAGGTTTGGCTGATTCAGGTGGTGAGCTCCACCACTGAGAAGGTTTCTGAACTCAGGTTATTGTGGAGCCAGTCTAATACCTTCCCCACTAAAGTACATGGTCTCTCTAAAACTACTTGTGAGGAAAACGTTTTTAAAGCATCACAAAATATGTGTCTAATACTCCAATGAAAAAGTAGACAATGTTCTCTCATATAGAGAAGAAGTTGCAAATACAAGAACTGAAAAAACTCATAATAGCTGGCTATTCTGGCTAAGGTAACCCCACTTTATTTAATTGTCTGCATCTATGTAATACAGAGGCCAGGAAGCAAAATACTGTCCAAGAGTTTGTGTTAAAGAGTTATTTCCATAGCTAATGACATTGATACTTTGTAGCACCTCTGGATATTAGAATCTTCTGGTTTTCCTAATTATTATAACCTAAGCCGATTGTTATAATGCTAGAAGAAAATGTCTACATAATAGCCATCACATGAAGTGGTACCAGACCACTGTTCTGTCTTGGTGGCCAGTTGTAGCTACTCCTGTGAGTAAAGTATGCAATGGTTACTGCAAGTGGGTGAAGAAGAGCTTAGTGCTGAGATACTACATTTTGCAGGGCTGTGAACAATTATCTGAATAGATTAGAAAGCTGGGCCATAACTAACAAAATGAATTTCAGCAGGGAGAAATGTAAGGTACTGCACTTAGGCAGAAGAAATGAAATGCATAGATACAGAATGGGGGACACCGGGCTTAAGGAGACTATGTGTGAAAGGGATCTAGGGGTCCAAGTAGACCACAAGCTAAATATGAGTCAACAGTGCGATGCAGCAGCTAAAAAGGGTCAATGCAATTCTAGGTTTCTTCAATAGAAGTATAGTGTCTAGATCAAGGGAAGTAATAGTGCCTCTTTATTCTGCCTTGTTCAGGCCTCACCTGGAATACTGAGTTCAGGTCTGGGCACCACAATTAAAGAAGGATATTGACAAATTGGTGTGTCCAGAGGAGGATGATCAAAATGGTGAAGGGTCTGGAAACCATAAAGCCCTCTGAGAAGAGACTTAGGGAACTGGGTATATTTAGCCTGGAGAAGAGACAGTTGATATGATAGGCCTGTTGAGGATGGAGCAAGCTTCTTTCTGTTGCTCCAGAGAAAAGGACATGGAACAATGGATACAAGATACAGGAAAATAGACTCCACCTAAACATTAGGAGGAACTTCCTGACAGTAAGAGCTGTTTGACAGTGGAACACACTCCCTCCAAAAGTGATGGAGTCTCCTTCTTTGGAGGTCTTTAAGCAGAGGATGCATGACCATCTGTGAGAGGTGCTTTGATTGTGATTTCCTGCATGACATAATGGGGTTGGACTGGACTGTAGTCTCGTCCAACACTATGATTCTATATTTTGGCCTACAACACCAAGAATGCACACATATCCAGGCTAGATGTGCTTGCTGGGGGATTCTGGGAGTTGTAATCCAAAGATACACCTTTGAAGATATCATTTGGTTGCTCCGGTTTGTACTTAACTGAAATCTAGATAGACTTGATAACTTTCCGCAAGGTATTAGATAATCTAATGATATAATAACATATGAGTTTTTATGTTGGGGGAGGATCTATATTGTTCAGCGTGAAGGGTGAAAATTAGAAGTTTTTGTGAAACAGACTGGCTCATTCTCAGTGATACATATTTACAGAACAAGATAGTTACAAATTCAGTTATTTTTTATTATTTCAGATAGAGAAGAATTTAATCACAAAACCAGGATGATTCTTCCCACCTCTAATTCCCAATTAACATGCACTGACAAAATGGAGATTACTAGATTTTTTTATTTTTATTTTTTAGCCTGAAGAAATAAAATACATTTGCACTTGTAACCAAGCTTGCTGTCACATTAATGGTGGCTCATTAATAGTGCAGCTCAAAAGACTGTAAACTCCTGTATCCCTAGAAACAGGCAAAAGTCTGCTGTATTTGTAGTGGAAACAGGATGGCAACATAACACATGTCAAGGATACCCAAGTTTTGAATAGAACTTTTTTTTTTACTGAGGCTTTAGAAAAAAATCATTGTTCAAGAAAAGATACTGATTTCACTCCTCCTATTAGGGGGGAAACATCCTATGGCCATGTGTAATGTAGGGAGCCCTTGACTTTTCTGCGGCTGTCAGATGATAGAGGTGGAGGGATCTGTTTCCTCTGGGTTCTCAGGGCAGACAGGGTGTGCCTGCAAGATACACACCCAGCCAAACCATGCCTTATATAGAACCAGCCTACAAAGAAACCCCAAAACTGACCATATATGGTGAGTCTAATGCTGCCCAGACTCCAGCAGCAGAGTGGGGAGTGCTGGCCAGGACGGTAGCTGAGGAATGCAGCTTGAAAGGGGAGGGAAGGAGCTGGTCTTTTAATGCAGCCAGTGCTCACAGTGAGCCCTGGGAGGTAAAGGATGCACAGATGGGAAAGCCGAGCAATAGGGTTAAGGGTGTGTGGAGGGATGTCTATGCTCTCTCAATTACAGTGTTTCAGGAGCATAAGCAGTTTTAAAATCCTGAGTCACACCATTTTCCCCTCTCATTCACTTCTGGATGCAACCCTCTGGGGTTTCAGGTAGGAATACTTTATGGTCCTACTGAGAGATTCAAAGTATTGAATCAAGGCCTTTTGTAGACAAAGTGTGGTCCCAAGTCCTTCCCATTCACACATGAATGTTTCATATGATCTTGCACTCCTAAAAAGACTCCCATTCACACATCTAGGCTGGTGTTGAGATGAATGGTACCCAACAGCACTATGAGGAGCGACTTAGGGAGCTGGGTATGTTTAGCCTGGAGAAGAGAAGGTTAAGAGGTGATATTACATAAGGAGTTGCACTGTTGCACTGTTTAAATTTCTGAAGAGATGTCATATTGAGGATGGAGCAAGCTTGTTTACTGCATCTCCAGAGCCTAGGACAACTACAAAAAAAAGAGATTCCACTTCAACATTAAGAAGAACTCCCTGAAAGTAAGAGCTGTTCAACAGTGCAAGATGCTGTCTTGGAGAGTGGTGGAGTCTCCTTCTGTGGAGGTTTTTAAGCAGAAGCTGAATGGCCATCTGTTGGAGGTGCTTTGATTATGTATTCCTGTATGGCAGAAGGGGCTTGGACAAGATAGCCTCTGAGGTCTCTTCCAACCATATGGAAGAGATTCTATGATTCTAATATTGACTCTCTCCAAAAGGACAATAAGATTATAGTAACTGGACTCCAATAATGAGCCCCACCATTTGACCATGTTTCCTTACTCCCTCCACTCCCAGCTGTACAAGATTGGCAAAGGGCACAGGGGAAAAGAAAAAGCTCCTCCAGCTGAGAGGCAGTGAAATCGTCAATGAGAAGGCTTGCCAAGCCACCCAGCAGCTTCCCATGCTAGGGGCAGAGAGGCAAGGCTGTTAACTACACCACTGTGGGATATTGTTCTATGTCATCCTTCTTGGAATATATAGAAGCTCCACTAAAGCATGACTGAATTCACTTCTGTGGAGCATGGGCAGCAGAATGTCTTGCTGAATCATGTTCCATGCAGCACTTAAAATGTGGGAAAGCAATAAGGACCCCATCCTCCTACTTCCTTTTATTTCAATCACATATAAGCTGGAATCCAGCTGTATGTGGGTGCACATGTGCAACTTCAATTCACCTGTTTTATTGTGACTTGATGAATTTCATAGGGTTTTCTCTGGTGAGGAATCCACAGAAGTGGCTTTGCCAGTTCCTTCCTCTTAAATATAGCCTACAGCATGTGGTATTCATTGGTGGTCTCTCATTCAAGTAGGTCAACCTAAGGCATCAGATCCCATCTGCTCTTGGAAGCTAAGGAGGGTCAGCCCTGTTTAGTACTTGGTTGGGAGTCTCCACTAAATACCAGGCACCATGGATTATACTTCAGAGGAAGGACCTGGCAAAACCACCTCTGAGGATTCCTTGCCTATGAAATTAATGTGGTCACCATAATAGGCAATTTGAATAGGCACAAACCTACAAACCCTATTACATAAGCAGTTGCACTTTTTTGGAGGTCGGGCAAGAGTGCTTTCTTATTCAGGATCAACAAGTCCTGTTGTGACAATATAAACACAATGTAAACCATTGTGCAAGCAGTCGCTCTGCCTAGTTGGTTCTGTAAGCACAGTCCTCAGCCATAAGTATGAAGTAGGACTGCCTGTCGCTCAATGGGAGAGTGCCTGACCATACCACTCCAACTGCAATATGGCATAATTGTACACCATGGTGAACAGGAACCTGTCCATATTGTCCTCTTGTCCTGTCCCTTGGACCTCCTCTAAAAATGAAGAGGACACCACAAAAAATAAAGGCTCTGTGTCCTTCTGTTTTGTTTGTTTGTTTGTTTGTTTGTTGCATGTCTTCAAGTCATTGCTGACTTATGGTGATCCTAAGGAGAACCCATCATGGGGTTTCTTGGCAAGATTTGTTCAGAGGAGGTTTGACATTGTCTTCCCTTGAGGCTGAGAGAGTGTGACTTGTCCAAGGTCATCCAGTGGGTTTACATGGTTGAGCTGGGAATCAAACCTTGGTCTTACAGCTCAATACTCAAACTACTACACTACGCTGGCTCACCTATCTCCTTCACCCTCTTGTAAATTAAGTCATGGTGTACTCAGACCACCCCACCCCCACACCCAACTCCAAATGATACCATAGACCAGGCAAACAAAGCAGCCAGCTCACTATGCTCTGAAGATGTCAGTGATGGGCTGTAAGAGTCCTATCACAGCAAAGCCTTCAAGGCTGTCCTCCTATATTAAGCACTCATCTCAAGTGCTCTGTAGCAAGCTACATCAATGGGTTTTGCCAGTTCCTTGGGCTGATCTGGCTAGGTCTGGATCTCCTTGTCCAGGAATAACTGCAAAGATGGACTCTTCCCCTGCAACTCTCAGTGTGTGGCTTGAGGATGCATGGCACTTGGAGGAAATAGGCATAGGCCTGGTCAGGGCCGCAGCTGTGTGTGTGTGTGGTTGTTGTTATGATAGCATTGTCCACAAATAAGAATTCTGCCCCCCCCCCTCATTTTTTTCTTCAATCTCCAATTGCTAGCTTTGCAGAGAATGAGACTCGGAGAACAGGACACGGAACAATGGATGCAAGCTCCAGGAAAAGAGATTCCACCTCAACATTAGTAGGAACTTCCTGACAGTAAGGGCTGTTTGACAGTGGAACACACTCCCTCGGAGTTTAGTGGAGTCTCCTTCCCTAGAGGTCTTTAAGCAGAGGCTGGATGGTCATCTGTCGGGGATGCTTTGACTGGGAGTTCCTGCATGGCAGGAGGTTGGACTGTATGGCCCTTGTGGTCTCTTCCAACTCTGTGATTCTATTATTCTATTGAGATTATCACACTAGGATCAATTCCAGAAGCAACCCACAATTATCCCATCATTGCCAATGACTACCCCATTATTGGCAATGGGATAATTGCGGGATGGTAATGGGATATTTGTGGGATGTTTCTAGAATTGACACTAGTATGATAATCTCATATGAGACATTGAAAATTATTCTTTCTCAGGACTAGTCTCTTGCTGTGTTGGCATTCTCTTAGGAACAGGGCCTGCCCTGTTTTATTCTCTTAGGAACAGGGCTTTGGAAACTTAAATGTATTTCCAAATATTCAAATGAAGTTTTAAGTCACTGCAATGCTAGCAATTTGGGAACTTGTGTAAAATTTCAAGGCAACGGGGGGGGGGGGAGAATTCTTATTTGGGAGGGGCAAATATAATGGAAGAAAGGTGGGGTATAAAATAAATGTATTCAAACTAAATTTAAAAATAAATAGGAAAAATAAGAAATCAGGATGGCAACCTTCACACATACATTGGATTAAGTCCTATTGAATGTGATGCTTTCTTAAGGGAAAACCATGGAAAGTGTTTCCCCAAGCAGAAGTATCAAAAAGTATGGACTATTCTTGGAAGCGTGTGTGTGTGACGTGCCTTCAAGTCATTTCTGACTTATGGAGATCCTAAGGCAAATTTATCATGGGGTTTTCCTGGCAAGATTTGTTCAGAGGAACTTTGCCATTGTCTTCCCCTGAGGCTGAGAGAGTGTGACTTGTCCAAGGTCACCCAGTAGGTTTCGTGGCCATGCTGGGAATTTAACCCTGGTCTTCAGAGTTGTAATCCAACACTCAAACCACTATGCCATGCTGACATCTGGAAACAGATGCTCTTTTCAGCTTCTCCCAGTATGAATGCAATGACAGGGCCTTGTCAAGAATTTTTTCAGTTCTGTTGGCCTTTATGAATTTGTGGTTGTTCTCAGACATGAAACTCAAACTGCAATTCTATACCCACTTACCAGAGAATAAGCCTCATTGAATTCACTGGGATGTTTCTGGGTAAACAGGCATAGGGTTGTGCTCTTGATGGCATTATAAAAGGCTAAACTGGCCAGAATGCTCATTACAAAAATTTCTCTTTCACAACAATCAGACCGTAACCTAAGCAGCATTGAGAGACTTAGTAATAGTTATATGCTTGGCTGGTTCATGATGGTAAGTCCCTTTATCTCAGCAACAGTTTCATATCTGCAAAATGGGTATAAAATGATCTTCCACACAAGATTAAAAACACTGTCATCACTAAAGGTTGCTAAGGGATCTTGAGACTATTCCAGACTAACATGGCTATATCTCTGAATCAAAGGTTGATGAACATGGCAAACCTGGTTGTCATACACTCGTTCTCTCTTGGTTCTAGTCCATCTGCTGTTTGAAAAGAGGAGCACTGGCCATGAAAATGAACAGATGAGTGCCTGGTTCATATTTGGCTACTACCACAAACATAGTAGAGGGCCATAGGCAAACAACCATTCTTCCAGCCTCAGTAGTCCCATCCATGATATGGGGATATAGTCTTAGGTCCAAAACACACTGAAGAAATGATCCAGTTTGCTTTAACTGCCCTGGTTCAATGCTAGGGAGTTCTGGGAATTATAGTTTTGTGAGACATTTAGCCCCCTCTGTCAGAGAACTCTGGTACCACAATAAACTACAATTCTCAGATTCCCTAGCACTGAGCCAAGAAAGTTAAAGTGGTCTCAAACTGGATTATTTCTGCAATATGTGTTGGACCTTAGTCTACAAAATGTGTTGTAAGGTTTATCGAGTCTCAGAGAGTGTTTCTGAAGGACTTTGAACATTTGACATGTGTTATACAAAAGCAATGCTTTGCTTTAGTTTGATGCCCCCATTCCTCCTATAGAGAACTAGCCCCACTCCATCACTTCTGGTGTCTACTACTCCCTCCACAGGAAATTGGGATTGACCCAGACTGTGATCAATTGCAGTGGTCTCTGCCTGTAATTAAATAACTATATTGACTCCAAGATATTTTAAAAACTGACCATTTGTAAAAAGAACTAAATCGTCTTAAACTGAAAGTCTTAGAACATTTTTTAAAAAAAAAAACAGTTGCCGCATTAAATTTCATTTTGCTTATCCATTCCAAAATCCTTCACAACTCATTCTGTCCTGTCCCCTTTAACTAGTCTGTCCTTTCCCAACACAGTGGGGAGACTTGTACTATAAAGACCATCACTCTGTCACCTAGTGGATGTAGCTGAAGACATTTGGAGAGCACCAGACTGAGGAAGACAGTGCTAGCCACTAGATGCCCTGAAGCCTCTAGTAAACTGATAAAGGGTCATTCACACATTGCTGTTTTTAGCACCACTATGTTAATAATCTCACTCACACATTCTGGGTTTGTTGTTCACACTATGGAACCACATCTCTGCAAGTACGTTTGCTCACAGGTGTCAGCACTTGAATAAAGATGGAGTCTATGATGCAAATGTATTCAAAGCACATTCAAGGCATGTAGTGTTTTATCCTGGTTTATCCCAGATCTATTCACATTGTTTATTCACACAACTGAGAATCTGAATCTTTAGAAAAACTCAGGGGGAAAAAAACACGAGGTCAATTATCCAAGGTTAAGTGGTTTTTTTGGCAGCCCCCCCAAAAACTTAATCAGATGCATTCAAAATGCATGTGAACAACAAAGATTAAACTCAGAGTTTTCTACCTGGATTATTTTCACTGTCTGAATAACCCCAAGTCTCCATCCCTGGGACTAAGGATTACCATTCCATGGAGTGCATCCTCCAATGCTAAGTCTGCACCACCACCAGCAGTGCTGATCTTACCTTATTCTTGACTTCAGCTGACATGCCATAAGCGGGGCCTCTGTTGAAGTGTGTCGCAGACATGTTGCGCACGTGTAGCGGTGTTGCTGCTCCTCAGTGGGGTTGGGTGCTTTCCTTGGTGCACGTTGAGTCTGTCTCTCCTCTGGCTTTCCCTGCAACTTTTAAAAACTCTTTGCTCTCTGGCTCTCCCCCTTCTCCCATCTGATGGGGAGTCCTTCCATTGGCCAGCTTGCGTGGCCAATCGCCACCTGCCAGGGATGCTGATGTCAGCCTGTTGGTATTAAGAAATAATGGTGTCATTTTTTCCGCCTTGGGGGGCTTGGGGGGCATCCAGTTCTGCCGCTGACTCGATTCCCTGAGATATTCTAAATATTTACAGAAGCTTGAATCTGTGACAAGTGGGGACATATTGATGGGATGGGACCAACTGGCACAGCATCCCCAGCCCATGACTGACTGGCAGAGCATCCCCAGCCCACGACTGACTGCCAAAGCATCCCCAGACCATCTCCCCTTGCCTTGAGTGCCATTGCCTCCTGCCTCTCTCACACACTACTTCTGTGTGCTCCTCTTTCTGAGTTTTCTGTTCAGGCCTCACTCCCTCCCTCCCTTCCAGCACCTTCTCCAAGGAAAGCAACTATGCCACTCACTTTCCTTTTCATGCCCCCAAACCCCAAAAGAACAAGCTAGAAAAACAGAGCCCAGCCATTCAGGGGGCAGCTCTCTGTTTGCTGTCTGGCTGGGCCTCCCTGACCCATTCTGCACCAGTTCTCTTTGCTTCGTCATCTTATTTGGTATTTTCAACTCACATGTTGCTTTGGCCGCTGGCTTGGCTCCTTTTCTTTCCATGCAAAAGAGCTTTTTCCTCCAAAGAATCTGCATGGAACAGAGCACTTTAACTTGACACTTTCTCCCACCAGCAGCTGCGAATCAGATCTGACTCTATAGACTTAAGGAGTCCAATGTTTCTAGATAAGAAACCCTTACCAAATGTAGCTCCCTGCCTGCGCCTGAGAATTGAGGCATGGAGGGGGGCTGAGGGTGTGGGAACTGACAAACAGCACTCGACTAAAGAACTTGTTGGGATTTCTTGAAAAGAGCACTTGGTGCCTGCTGCTGCTGCAAAAAAAGGCAACTAATCTGCTATACTTTAAAAAAAAACCAGTAAGTGAACAGATTTTAGGAAGCAAGCATCATGAGAGGAGACAGAAAAGCAGATTTAGCAACATGCTGCTTGGGAGCAGTTCTTTGCAAGTTTAAGGACAATCTGCCCAATAAATAAACCGTAAAATTATTTTAAAGGAGGAATAGATTTTTCACAGCATCCCAGCCACTATGTATTGGACCTCACATCTCTTGCTCCCTTCAGAGTGTCCAGGGCCTTTGAAAAGGATAAGAAAGAGGTAGTTCTCATCCCATAAATACGTGCAACTCAGTTCAACAGACATGTTCTGGAGATATGGCAGGGTACTCTGCCTGGATCTACATTTTGGCCAGAGCATTTTTGTTGGACATCATTGCTGTCAAGTTGGGTATGAAAAGCGGGTGAGGCATCTGTTCCCAGCTGTGCTGTTCCCCTTTAAAACACATGGATCAGAGCCAGGCAAAATCTTGAAAGGAGTTCCCCCAAGCATACAGCCCCATTCCACAGGCATACAAAGGGCCTGCTTTGGATTGAAAGCTACATAAACATCTGTCACAGCGAGCAGGATTACACTTGGACTATTAGTCCTTGAAGAATGAAATTACAATGGAAGCCTAGGAAGAAAAACTGAATTATATTCACAAATTTCAAGCCATTAGCAGAGGTATGAACAAAGACAATGGCTTCATGGCACACCATGTAACACAAGAGTCTTTGCCACTGAATATATCTGTATAACAAAACAAATTTTCTCAGAGAGCTTTGAGCCCTAGAAAACTGACTTTTTGTAAGCAGATTTATTATTTTCACACATCAGCACTAAATGATCTTGTGGCAGCACTTTTAAGACTAACTAGTTTTTATTTTTGCAGGTACTTTCATGGATATAAACCTACTTTCTTGGATGACTACAGAGTGAAAGTTTCTTCAGAGGGGGGTTGCCATTGTCTTCTTCTGAAGCTGAGAGAGCATGACTTGCACAAGATCACCCAGTGGGTTTACATGGCCAAGCCAGGATTCAAACCCTGGTCTCCAGAGTCATAGTCCAACACTCAAACCACTATATCATGCTGGCTCTGTTGTTGTTGTTGTGTGCCTTCAAGTAGTCTCTGACTTATGGCGACCCTATTACAGGGTTTTCATGCTGCATGAGACTAACACAACTACTTTTTAGAAAACTACCTGGGCTATTGTGTTGTCCAAGCTTTTTCTGAATAATAATAATAATGGTAATAATAATAATAATAATAATATATTTATTTATTTGTATCCCATCTCTCCCTGTGTTGGATCGAGGCGGGTAACAGCAAGTGGGGAACAGTAAAAAAAAAAAAAAAAAAACAGTACAAAAATACCAATGTGCTACAGCTTTAAAAACATAATAATCTAAAGCTCATGTAGTTTAGCATTTACTTAGGAAATCCATAAAATACTCCTGGTTGAACACAAATTTCAAATAAGAATGAAGTTCAATAATGTCTCCCTTGCTTCAATTGCTCTCACAGCTTATCTGTAGTTTCAGACCCACAGGGCAATGGACCCCACAGCTTATAACATATGAACAAATCCCAGGTCATTTTGTGCCTTGCCTCACCATCACTGAATAGTGTATGTGCCTTCAAGTCACCTATCAATTTATGGGGACATCATACATTTCACAGGGTTTTCTTAGGCAAGGAATTCTCAGAGGTGATTTTGCCAGTTCTTTTTTTCTGAAATACTGTATAGCTGACCGCACCTGCTATTTGTTGGCAGTCTCTCATTCAAGTACTAACCACAGCTGACCCTGTTTAGCTTCCAGTATCGAACATGATCTGGTGTCTTTGGAGTATTTAGACACTCCTCATTTTTATATGGACTAAATTGTACACTGTTCATTTCTTATTGTTATTTGCTATCAAATTGACTTTGACCCTACGAAATCCCCGGTCATCAACTGCCCGGCTTAGCTCTTGCAAATTCAGCACTGCTATGGCTTTCTTGATTGAATAATTGAGACAAAAAATAGGGAGCTACAAGAGTTTGGTGGAAAACTCCTGCCTTATAGAAAGTAAGACATGAAGATGAAGTGAGGGATTTTAGTTGAGAAAAATAACTTAGAGGTGATTTGAAAGCAACCTATGGGGTGGGGTAAGAAAAATATTTTCTCCTTCTCTTATAATACAGTAACTTGAACCTGGGATCACCCAATGAAAGTTTGTGATAGTAGAGATAGTAGATAGTAGTAAGGTTTTCACATAACGTTTCATTAACTTATGGAAGTTGATGTCACAAGAAATGATGACTTACCACTGGCTTTAAATCTTGCTGTACATAGATTAGACAAATTTATGGGAGAGAGAGATCTACCAGAGCAAGATCTATCATCATTTGCCATGATAACAAAATTGGACCCTGGATATTTCAGGGTCAGTGTGCTATTTGAATGCCAGCTAGCTATCACTTTCATGCTTTACTTACAACCCCCATGTCTCTCCAAAACATCTGGGTTGCTGCTCTTGGAAACAGGGTATTGAACTAGGTAGGATCCTGGCCCTAGCCCTGGCCCTGGCCCTGGCGAGGAGGCTGTTTAATTTTATTTTTTCAAATTTTACACTACTCTTCACAATATAAAACAACAAATAAAAGAATCACCTGAAACCAAACATACTATAGCAGTATATTACTCCATCCCAGAGATAAAAAATACCATCTCATTCTTCATCTACTTCCAAAGGCCTGGTCAGAGGTATGTCCTTGTGATTTGAGGACAGCAAAAGTATATGGATTTACTACCAAGAGCAGGGAATTCCACATCCTTGGAGAAAGCCCTTTCACGTATCTACTGGCTGTATGAAACTCTGAGAGTGGTGGTACAGAGAGCTACAAAAATTGCCTTTTTGGTTTACAGCTACCAAAATGTCCTGCCAACATGGTGAATATAGTGGCTGGGGGATTCTCAGAGAGTAATTTAAAAATAAAAGAAAAATTGAATGCTCCCAGACTTTGATTGCATGGATTATAACTACCACCACTATCCTAAATGTCAAACCTATGTTGGGAAGTGGGTGGAGAGCTCCTCTTTCAATGTTTGTGTAATTTTTCTGTGCTGTCCCCAAATTGTGTATAATAGTTATTAAGAAAATACAAGAATTTAAGGCCAGAATTGCAACAAGAAAAAAGTACCATGGAGTATACATTGGATCTGAAGAGCAATGCTATTTCCAGTCATCAGGATATACATTCAACACAAACATCTAAATGCATTGTAACCTTTGCTAGGCTCTCCTGTCCTGACTCAGACACCCCCTTCCAGCACCTGTTGTGTGTGACACTGAATCAGAGATTCAAAAAAGTCACTTATTCGGTATTTTCCAGTGCACTGCAGCCGTGTGACGAAGCACGGAGAGATTTGGCCCTTTATTTCATGGGGCTTTGTCACTGTGTAAAGTCACCTTGAATTGCAGCTGCCAGGCAAACATTGCCACTGCCTATTGTCATAGATGAGCCTGACATGACCCCCTACTACAGCTTCCCAATGATGTAAGCTTCCTTTTCTCATCTCTTTTAAGGTCTTTTAAAAATGAATGTTTATGTCATGTTACAATTTATGATTTTATGTTTTTACACACTGATGATAACAGTGGAAAGGCTGATTGTCTGTGTTTGTCATCTCAGTGGATTCATTTAATGGATTAAAGCACAAGTGTTAAAAAGCTGTTTTTAAAGGATATATATAAACTGGTAGTGTTGATTCAGCAATTTATTAAAGATGTCCAGGCTAATTGTACGTAGAGAGATCTTGTAGCACCTTTGAGATTAACTGAAAGAAAGAAATTGGCAGCATGAGGTTTTCTACTTCCTCAGAAATCTCATGCTATGAAAGCTCATGCTGCCAATTTCTTTCCTTCAGTTAGTCTCAAAAGTGCTCTCTCTACATACTGATTCTACAGACTAACACGGCTATATCTTTGAATTTTCCAAACTTTGATACATTGGACATGGTATTGTGCTTCTTCTGTTTTGTCATTGATTGTGAACAACTCCATTTTGGAGCAGGGAAGTGAGATGCAAATGCCTTCAATAAGATGTTCTTGTTGTTGTGTGCCTTTAAGTCATTTCTGACTTATGGTGACCTGAAGGTGAATCTACAGTGGGCCCTTTGTATACACAGGGGATCCATTCCAGAACCACCCCCACCCCCATGTATGGGAAAAAACGGTGAGACCTTAAGTCCCATTGATTTCAATGGTGGTGTGCTCCCATGAGCACCATTTTGTCCTCCCAGGCTTGCCGCCCACTTGAGCTCAAGTCTGCATATGGCAAGCACAAGTATAGGGCAGGCAGACTGTATTCCTGGATTTTCTTGGGAAGATTTGTTCAGGAGGGGATTGCTTTTGCCTTTGTCTGAGTCTGAGAGAATGGGGATTCAAACCATAGTCTCTCTGCAACTTAATCCAACACTCAAACCATTTCACCATGCTGGCTCTCAGTAAGATGTTAAATTGAAACAAAAATTTAACAAAGACAAAAAAGTCTTCTGAACTTGTCCTGAAATACCAGTTGATGCAGCAAGCTAAGCACGAGGTCCCACCAAGGATATTTCTTGTTCTGATTGGGATCACACCCTTGCTGCAGTTTCCTTCTCTTCAATGCAGCTAACACAGCTGCAGTTCCCAATGGACTGCGTCCAATGTATTTGGAAGGATGAATGATCGTGACAGCTGGCTTTGAAGCCTGAATAAAGGTACAGATTTTAGGGTGGGAAAAGAATTTCTTCCCTCCCATAGACACATATCCCAAATGTGGCAGAGTAACATCAAAACAGATACGAGATGCAATGAAGTCTTCCAAACTTTTAAAGCATTAAAAGTAACTGCAAAGTAGGGAACAGGGCAAGAGAAGCAGTGCTTGAGTCAAGGGTGTGAACCCCTCCCAGGCCCCCACTGTGCCATGTTCCTACTCAATCACTTTTCCTTCCTTTTAAAGTGGTCATTAGCCCTGCTGGGAGTGGAGATTGCATCTGTTATTTTAACTTTCTCCATTAGTGCTAATAGGTTTCAGCAAGGGTCAGCGATTGTTGTTTGGAAAAAAAAATGCAAGGGAGAAGGGTAAAACACCCACGCCACAACAGTTGTGCCTCAGCACACTCTAATCCTCACCACCCCAGTTTCTTTTAAGTTTAAAATGGGAAAACATGGGGAGGTCTTATAATGGATTTTGGTCCCAAAATTTATATTTTGAGAGCTGGGAATATATATGTTTTCTAGGGATAGATTTTATCCGACCTCAGTATTCAGTACTTTTATTTATAATCATACAGTGAATTTACTTTTGTATACTTACTTTTACATAAGTCTTTCCAGGTCACTTAGATGAGATATTCCACATCATATGAGAATCAAAGAGAAACTACGGTGAATTTGTATAACTTGAATACAAAATACAAATACAATACTTTATCATAATTTCACCACCAAAACCTGACATGTTTTGCCTCTACTATGAGAGGGCAACGTTTCATCCTCCACATATCATCTTCAGTATAAACTGCCTTACAGGAATATAGTCAGCCCTTCGTATCCATAGATTCCTTGTCCACGGATTGAACCATCCACAGCTTGAAAATATTTTAAAATATCTATAAATTCCAAAAAGCAAACCTTGATTTTGCCATTTTATAAAAGGGACATCATTTTACTATGCCATTGTATTTAATGGCACTTGAGCATCCACAGATTCTGATATCCATGGGAGGTCATGGAGCCAACCCCCAGTGGATATAAGGGCCCACTGTATGTGCATTTCAGACATCTGTAATTTCTATAATGGATCTAGAAAGCCCTGGTAGCACAGTAGTTTAAGCCATAAGGTTGTGAGTTCAGTCCCTGAGCTCCAAGGTTCACTCAGCCTTCCATCCTTTTGTAGGTCAGCAAAATGAGTACCCAGGTTGTTGGGGGCAAATAGCTTACAGACTGTAAACCACTTACAGAGTGCTGAGTTCACTGATAAGCAGTATAGAAATGTAAATGCTATTGCTAGCTATCACTATTGCTATCTGTGGCCTCTAGAAACACTGTACCATCTACATAGAGCCCTTACCTCCCAGCATTTCATAAAAACTGGGATGAGGTTGGTTGGCCAGAGTGTGATCAAGATGGCAAAAGTTTGCTTTTGCCGGAGCCTACTGGAAAGGACAAGATTCTGTGTTCTCCTCTCCCTCTGCTGAGGTAACTGAGTGCAAACTACTTTTGCATGCAGAAATCAGTCTGGAGCAATTGAAGTAAGCTGAGGACAATGGGCGAAAGCAGGAGGAGGGGAAAGAAACTGGGACATTTAAAAACATCTCAAAAGATGAGATGACAGAGACCACCCTTGCCAAATCAGGACAATTGGAGGTTCTGAGAACACTCTAACTGTTACTTAAATGGGCAGAAAAAACATTTTGGTGGACTGCGTGCAAGAAACACTGGGGGCGGGGGGAGATAAATCCACCAGTGTGGCACTGGTTGTTGTTATATATTTATATCCTGCCTTTCTACCAAACTGTTTAAGGATCCATATATGGTTCAATCCAGTTTTTACCTTCCCAGTTTCAAGACCTATACAGGCACCTAGTGACCTTCATGTCCAAGGAAGGTTTTGAACTCTTAAATACTGTAACTACTAGGTACAATGTACAATGTACAACTCGATAAGCAAGTTTTAGGGGGTCCAATCAGCTGGGTTTTTTTTACAAAACCACAGGTCAAGTTTCCCAGCACCTGCAGAAGGAGGAGAATCAATAAAAATGTATTAACAGCAGGCTTCTCTATTCTGTTCAATATAATTATTTAATTAATGCTCCCAGAATTTATATGTGGTTTCCCTATTGTTGTCACAGAGAAGAAGCAAATCAAGAGGAAAGAGCCAATTATGTTGCTGATTTAGAAACACCACAAAAATAATTTATCCATTGATCATCAATCGATCTCACTCACAAATTTAATTTTAATCTCTGTTTTAACTATAATCTCAATCTCTCTCTTGTTGCGGTTTCTGAAGGAAATGGTTTGCAAGTATGACAAGAAGGAAGGGCTGTGACCAGCAGCTTTCGATCCAACAGTAGATCTACCACATTGCTGGGGTCACTTGAGATGAGAGAGGATTTTACTTCTCCCACCACACAGTGATGCCACACAGTCTCTGCCCCAATATTGGAAAGAAAATGTTTACCTCATCAACACCAAAATTGCTGGCAGGGTTGAGGAGCAGTAAAAGCCTCCACCGAAAATCCTGGCCAACTTTGATGTTCTGATGCTGTAGCTGCAGTCTTTCTTTTACTGAACATCTGGTGTGGGACTCTACAGCTTTGGGGGCACAAAGTGACTACCTTTTTGCTACCTCATGGGGAAACATTGTCCATTTGGCCAGAAAAATAATATCTATCTATCTATCTATCTATCTATCTCCACTCTTCTACTCAAAGTACCTAGAATAGCTACAGATCATAGAGATACATATGCAGGCAGGCTCCCAACCAGACACATCATTGTTTTAATAAAGGGGTTCTTAGTAGGAGGTGATTTTAAAACAGAACTTGCTATTCCAAGCTATAAATCCCTAACAGAGCCAGCTGAGGGCATTTGGCTGCCCCAGGAAAGGCAAGATCTTAGAAAGTCAGAAAGTTGAAAGGTTGGAGACAAGAACTGGGGGATGCCATTTTCTTCTAAAGTTAGGCTTTTGGCTTTCCCTAAAAGTTTGACTTGCTGCTCTCATCACATGCAGCTCCCAGGAACACTGCTGTCAGAGCTTGAAAAGGTTACTTTTTTGGCCAACAGTCCCAGAATTTATCATCCAGCATGCCTGTGTTGGTTTGGGGGGGGGGGGGGGCTGTTTCTGGGATTTAAGTCCAAACAACAACAACAACTTTTCCATGCTCTGCGTGTTTATTATACACGTGTTACTGTGGATTGCTAATCCCCATCACCCTACCAAGGCTGGGCTGACAGTAAAATCCAGGAGTTCAGGTACAAAATCCTCTCCCTCATATGTTTCCTAAAGCAAAGGAACAGATTAGGATTGCTGTCCCAACTCCATGCCCAGAGGCAGGCAAAAGGAACAGAGGTTTGGCTCCCTGCCCTTTGCTCTATCTGCTAGTTTATAAACCCCTATCGGTCCTATTCAAGTGAGGTTT
Source organism: Urosaurus nigricauda (assembly GCA_034509955.1). Classification (NCBI taxonomy): domain Eukaryota; kingdom Metazoa; phylum Chordata; class Lepidosauria; order Squamata; family Phrynosomatidae; genus Urosaurus; species Urosaurus nigricauda. The sequence goes on from JAOEGL010000002.1 coordinate 138,085,833, forward strand.
TTAACTTTATGATTTTGAATATTTCTGGCACCGATCTGAGGGAGGGTGAGGGGTGGTAGCTTTAATTTATCTCAGCACCGCTATAACTAATGAGCCAGACTCCTGGCTGTAGCAGATTGAGTCCTGCTCTTTACTTGCCTTATAAGTCCAGCATCCTTCCTTCCTTGCTTTGCTTTTCTATCTCCCCCCCACTCCCTCTTTTCCTTGGCTGTCCATAAATCTGGTAACAATCAGAAGCAAAGCAAGCAGCAGTGGGCCAGGGAGGCCGTGCAGGCCCAGAATGAGGCGGGGGGGGGGAACGAGTGCGAGAGAGCCTGCACGGGTGCCAGGTTCCACAGCACTTTTATAAACATGTTTGCCTCAAGCCAAGTGGTGCACATTTTCAGCCTTTATATGGGAAAGGAGCAAAGAAAGGGGGCCTTGGAGAATCCGTGGGGCTCCCAGGCCAAGGAGCTGAGGAGCATGCTATCTGGACACCTCACTTGGTAGTGAGTCTCAGTCAGGTGCTAATGGGTCTCGTGAGTGCCAGGGGTGCCATCTCCCCTCTCCGCTGCCACCCCTCACTAACCCTCTTTAGGCTGGCTGATTATTTAACTAACCAGGAAATGGGAAAATTAAATTCTTTGCCTGCCAGCCTTCCTGCCTCCCATGAACTTTTGCATTTTCCACAGAGCACTTTTCTTCACTTTGGGAATGAGCAGGGCAGCCCTACTATTAGAGAGAGCAGGGCAGCAGTTGTGTTATGTGTGCTTCTCTTACCCCCTCTTGTATCCCTACATGGCCCACTCTGTGCCTCCTTAATGTATGTATGTATGTATGTATGTATAAGTCTATAAATTTTAGTCAAAAATTGAACTAAAAAAAACTGAGTTGACTTATTCATGGGTCAATGTAAGTAGTGTACTTTTAACTCTTATTTTTTAAAAAAGGAACCATCCCCTGGTACAAACCAAGAGTGTAATCTGTCCTAGAAGCACTGATCTCCTCTACTCTCTTGTGTGAACATAGTTAGGACTGCTGGAATTTTGTAAGTACTTTGATATCATTGTCCTTTGTCCTTCACATCCTTTGTTACGTGCCCCTAAGCTTTACCTTCAACTTATCCATGGGTCATCTCAAAATCCATAATTTTGGCCCCCAAACCTGCCCATGATTTATATATGAGGTTGACTTATAGTCGAGTATACATGGTAGGTAGCCTTCTGCTGTGAGGTAGGGTTAAGGATACCGTTCTGTTACTAGTGCTGAAATCATGTTCAACTTCCAATTTATTCAGGTTCCATGCATGGACCAAGGGCAGTAGGAGCCAGTGAGGTGTTGTGTTTTGAGTGTTGGACTAGGAGTTTGGGTGACCAGATACAGAGGAGTTTATCACATGGGAGGAATTTCTCTCAATTGTGAAGGGAGCCAATTTGCAATTACGTGAATTTGCTAGTTTAGCGAATTTACATGAAATCTGATTGCGTTCGGAATGCGTTCAGAATTACTTCCCATTTCCCGAAAATGACCCTCTCCCCCCATTGCCCAAAATTGCATGAGATACTCTAATATTCGGAATGACTTCCCATTGCCTGATATTGCGTGAGATACACTCATTCGCAATAACGTGAAACCCCATGATTGTGTTCGGATTGCCATTCCATTATACCCCCAAATTCCACCGTATGATAAACTCCAGAAACTCATTAGTTGACTGTAGATACGTTACACTCTTTCAGCCTTCCAGGAAAACTGTAGTAAAAGCCCTCTGTGCAAATCTTGCCAGCAAAACCCCGTAACAGGGTCATCATAAGTAGAGACAACTTGAAGGCACACAACAACAACAGCAACAAGTGTAGACAGCAAAATGACTTGGGACAGCGCCAGGAATGAATACTCAAAGCAGTTGTGTGAGAGGGTTGCAAAAAAGACACTCTCCTGGCCCAAAGTTTGATTGAGGCAATTTACTGGTCATGTCCTTCGGGATGTGTCCAGAAACAGTCAACCTTTTGCCTACCATCATAACCAATTAAAGGCACTTTGATTAGATGCAGTTGTCATGTTTATACATAATTACATGTATGTGTATGTGTTCAAATTGCCTGTAGTCTTATGGAGACTCCATTAATTTCATAGGGTATTCTTAGGCAACGAATACTCAGAGGTAGCTTTGCCAGTTCCTTCTTCTGAAATATAGCCTACAGCACCTGGTACTTATTGGTAGTCTCCCATCCAAGTGCCAACAAGGGCTAATGCTCCTTAGCTTCTAAGATCTGTCAGGATCTGGTGCTTTTAGGGTATTTAGGCCCTAAACCTGATTAACAATATCTGACCAAGAATGGGCCCTTTAGCCTTATGGCTTCCTGGAGGGGCGAACCCAGAGGGTTCCCTCAGTGTTCTGTGTTGTCCCCTATGCTGTTTAACATATACATGAAACCGCTGGGGGAGGTTGTCTGGAGTTTTGGGGTGCGGTGTCATCAATATGCAGATCCTTCCCACCTCACTCAAACGAGACTGTCTTGGTCCTAAACCAGTGTCTGTCTTCAGTAATAAGACTGAATGTGGACAAAGAAGTTGACACTTAATCCAGACAGGACAGAGGTGCTCCTGGTCAGTTGGAAGGCAGATCGGGGAATAGGGATCCAGCCTGTATTAGATGGGGTCACACTCCCCCTGAAGACACAGTTTCGCAGTTTGGGAGTATTCTTGGACTCAGCTTTGAACTTGGAGGCCCAGGTCTCTGCTGTGACCAGGAGTGCTTTCACATATTTAAACCTTGTGCACCAGCTGCGCCCGTTCCCTGAGAAGCCAGATCTGGCCATGGTGGTACATGCCTTGGTTATATCCTGTTTGGATTACTGTAATGGGACTCTACACAGGGCTGCCTTTGAAGAGTGTTTGGAAAATTCAGCTGGTTCAAAGAGCTGCTGCCAGGCTTTTAACAGGAGCAGATTACAGAGACCATACAACGTCCCTGTTGAAACAGCTTCATTGGCTGCCAGTTTGTTTCCAGATACAATTCAAGGTACTAGTTGTCACCTATAAAGCCCTGCATGGCTCAGGTCCACACTATTTGGCAGGCTGTTTCTCCTGGTATGAACTGGCCCAGACCCTGAGATCCTCCGGAGAAGCCCTTCTCTATGTCCCAACACCATTAAAAACAAAACAAAAACAACAACAACAACAACAACAAAACCAGTTGGTGACAGAGCCTTCTTGGTCGTTGCCCCTAGACTCTGGAACTCCCTCCCCAGGGAGATCAGAATGGCTCCCTCCTTGATGGCCTTCCACTGGCAGGTGAAGACCTACCTGTTCACAGGGGCATTTAAGGAATTGTTATAAGGACAGGCTGGGATGTTGGACCATTTTTTAATGTTTTAATTGCACTGTTTTTAATGCTGTGAAACCGCTCTTAGTCCCAGTTCTGGGAAAAGAGCGGGATAAAAATAAATATAATAAATAAATATAAATAATTTATATATGTTGTATTTTATATTGTATTTTATCCATTATTGTAAGTAGCCTCGATCCTGCAGGAGAGGTGGCATATAAACAAAAATTTATTATATTATTATTATTATTACTTCTTATACATACACACATCATATCCTACCCACTTGTTACATTACTTTTTGAAACGTAACATCATTATGTCCTCATTACCAAAGGTGGGCAACTCATTGCAGTTGTGTTCTGTTACTTGTTATTTTATAGTTCTAATGGAGGGAGCCATCTTGTCTTTCAGGCCACAAAACATCTTGAGTGGCCCTATGTACGTACTTTGTGCCCTGCGTGCCTTCAGATCTCATTGGTTCCTGGGCTCATCCAAGTGATTAGCATTGCAAATGGTTGCCGCACTGGTTGTATGTTGTGCCTTTCCCTGTTTAGCTTCAATGTTCAGATATTCCTGGCCATGACAGCCTTCCAGCCCAAAGGAAAAATAAAACTCCTTCGGACCTTGGCAAAGAAGTTACGTTGCATAAAATCCTACTTCATATACTTAGCCTTCTTCTTTCCGGCGGGAGCAATTACCAATTAATTAGAGTTAATAAAGAATTACAAACCAGTCTTGGTTCTGCCATAGAATAAATTACTGGTACTGCTAAAAGTTATAAGCACTGTTCCTCCCACTTCTTCATATGAGTTAACATTCACTTCTATCTTGAACAGGTATATAAATTTAATTTCTAATCCATGCATTCAGGATAATTAATGGGTGGCAGAAGTTTTTCTCCTTTTCTTATTCCTGTGTTGTTCCTGGGAATATGATGCCTGTTGAATTAACTTTGTTCTTATGATTATTAATCAAGTTATAATTTCCAATACCATATTTTAAGCAGTATTTGAATACGAAGAAAATGTGGTCCTTTTAGCAACAGATTTTGTTTAACCACTCAGACATTTAAAATACCTGAATTGTTTATTGAGTATGAGAAACAACTGTGCACACCAGACATCTTCATAGCCACATTGAATCCCATTTTGGGAGAAAGGCAGGATATAAATCTCATTAAATAAATAAATAAATAAATAAATTCATACCCAACAATTACAGTATTTGTTATAGTCCACAGAAACACAGGCCAAGGAGAATGGTCTTTTAAGAGAAGCACAAACAACTTAAATAACTGTTGTTGCTATATGCCTTCCAGTTGACTCATAGGGTTGTTGTTAGATTTTTTTGCAAGATGTATTCAGAGGACGTTTGCCATTGCCTTCCCCTTAGTCTGAGAGAGTGTGACTCACTGCCCAGTTTACCCAATGTTTCCATGACTGAGTGGGGAGTTAAACCTTGGTTTCCTGGATTTATAGTCCAATTATTTTATTTTATTATTTGTTTATTTATATCTCACCTTTCTCCCAATATAAGAACTCAAGGAGGTGCCAAGACCCAAAACTCCAACCACATTGGCTCTCTTATTTATTTATTATCCCTTGCTATTGATACAGACATATACAAGCCTAGGTGATATGATGCCTTACTTTCTCCTTCTCCTCTTCTGTTTCTCTCACAGAGCATGCTAGCAATGAAGTTTTCTGGGCTTGTCTCCTAAAGAGGCCATACTGGACAGTGTCCTAAGTCTCTTTGTCCTAAGAGAGGGTCAGCTGGCAGGACCTTCAGGCGGCTGCCAGAGACCACAGTGTCCTGCCAAGGCCGCTATTGTACTGACATTTGCCCTGGGCCCTCTGAAAAGGGCAGCTGCCTCTGAAGTATTATTTTAATTCGCACAAATTCAAATTGCTGGGTGTCCCACCTGGGGATGGGAGAACCAAGGTGTACTTCCCATGACCCCCCCCCCCCAGTTCACCTACACACTCACCCCACCACACTCTTACTTCAGGCTGTAATGGGGAAAGAAAATGTTTGAAAAGTGGACTCTATCCATAAACAAAGAAAGCGTGTAGCTGAGGTTTGGAAGTACGAAGGAAGGTTCAGCCTGATTTTGCTCCAGCACAGCAAGGATACAAAGTCTTTGCGGCTTTCCTATGCTGGCTCTTTTGAACTAGGAACTTGCCCAATTCTACAAAGAGACCAGATGGAAGGAATCAAAGGGAATAGCAAGGGTAGAGTTGTGTATAGCCAAAACGTGAGGATGCAAGGACCTTCGTAAAGTTCATCCTTAGTATCTGCTGGGGTTTGGTTCCTGGACCTCCCTTAGATACCAAAATCTGTGGATGTTCAAATCCTTTTTTTAAAAAAATTGAAAATATTTATTGAACAATTATAAAATATAAATTAGAACAAAAAAATTTAACAAACAATAATACCAGACACTGACATGTGACATTACATTTAACACACCCCATATTACCTTTTCCATTTCCACTGCTTTCACATGTGATGTTCAAGTGCTGAACAATCAGCACTTCACTTGAACAGTTTCCTAGCCTTCTAAAACTTTATCAGTTACATACACTAAACAATTAACAATTCATTAAACAATTATCTATTCTTCTAAAAGTTTATCAATTAGATACATGCCAACATTGTTTCTTTCATAATATCTCTTCTCATTTCATTACCTTAAAATACAGTTCTGCTAATTAACAACCATCCGTCATCTCATTCTCTCTCCTTGCACCCTTTCTCATTTAACTTTTCCTTCCTTTCCCTACTATACTTCTTTCACAAGTGATGTTCAAGTCCTATTAAATAGAATGGATAGTAAAATGGTGTCCCCTTATATACAGTAAAATGGCAAAATCAAGCTTTGCTTTTTGAAATGTATATATTTTCTGAATATTTTCAAGCTGTGGATTTTTAAATTTGTGGATAAAGAATTTGTGGATATGGCGGTTCAACTGTAATAGCTTGGTGATATTTCACAGTCACAGTATGACCATGGGAATGTAAGATTGCCTTGCTGGATCTAATTACAGTCCCAGCTAGTCCATCATTCTCTTTCCAGATGATCCTGTGTTCACAATAAGTCCATGAAGAGGGTGGCCCTTCTGTAAAGCCTTGCCCTAGCTTCTTCTAGTAAGAGGTATACTGCCTCCTTCTCAGGGTGGGACCTACTATTGGGCAGAGTAGTGCAACTGATTCAGGTGACAGATGCCACCCCAGCCAGTCTCCACTGTTGAGGGAACACCACTATGTACATGGAGGGTTGCCAAGTCAACAACTATCCAAAGCTTTCAGTTTTCAGAGTCAAAACCTGAGATCTAGGGATGATTTCTTCTGATATGAACAGGAGGTGGGCCCTGGTGTTGTTACAAGGGGGCTGTTACAAGATGTTGTCACTAATAGTATCATTAAGCATATTATGTTAAATATCAACCACAGCTACACAGAGTGTTCCATTCAAATAAAAAGTCTAAGAAATAGATAAATAAAATAAATACCTGTGCTTTTCAAGACAGCACTTCCTTTCCCCCCTGCCCATCCCAGCAGTGAAGATCTGGGATCCCTACGTACAGGTTGCATGTCTTCACCCCTGAGGGCACCCTGCCCTCAAGGATGGCGCAGAACATTTTTAAAAAGAAGGTATCTATTTGTTCCATTTTTATCTCACATTTCCACCAAAGTCCAAAAACTCTGGATAGCCCACAAACATAACAAAGATAATTAGAAACAAAGTAAAAACAACACAACTTAAAAACATATTAAGTGAAGGGTCTAGAAACCATGCCCTATGAGGAACGCCTTAGGGAGCTGGGGATGTTTAGCCTGGAGAAGAGAAGGTTAAGAGGTGATATGATAGCCCTGTTCAAATATTTGAAGGGATGTCATATTGAGGAGGGAGCAAGCTTGTTTTCTGCTGCTGCAGAGACTAGAACACGGAACAATGGATGCAAGCTGCAGGAAAAAAGATTCCACCTCAACATTAGGAGGAACTTCCTGACAGTAAGGGCTGTTCAACAGTGGAACACTCTCCCTCGGAGTGTAGTTGAGTCTCCTTCCTTGGAGGTCTTTAAGCAAAGGCTGGATGGCCATCTGTCGGGGATGCTTTGACTGGGAGTTCCTGCATGGCAGGGGGTTGGACTGGATGGCCCTTGTGGTGTCTTCCAACTCTGTGATTCTATGATTCTATGATAAAACCATTAAAGTCATTCTTATAACCAGGGGTCCCCAACAGATGACAATCCAGCATCTATTTAAAAACCTCCAAAGAAAGAGACTCCAAAGGAGTGTGTTCCACTGTTGAACAGCTCTTACTGTCAGGAGGTATTAATATCTGACCTCTTCCCCAATGAGCTCAAGGCAATGTATATGGCTCTCCTTTCCCCTCACTTTGATCCTCACAACAATCCTCTTAGGTAGATCAAACTAAGAGATAGTGACTGACCTAAGGTCATCTAGTGAGTTTCATGGCCTAGTGGCAACAAGGATCTGAATCTCCCAAATCATCACTCTAACCACTACACTGCAATGGCTCGCTCAGGTGTGTTCTAAATTGCCCCTTTATGTACACAGTTGTTATTTCTGATTTATGGAAACCCTAAGGACATATCATGGGGTTTTCTTGGCAAGATCTGTTCGGAGGATGTTTTCCATTGCCTTTTCCTGAGGCTGAGAGCATGGTACTTGCCCAAAGTCACCCAGTGGGTTTCATGGCCAAGCTGGGAATCAAACCCTGGTCTCCAGAGTTGTAGACCAACATTCAAACCCCTACACCACACTGGCAGTACTATAATACAAGTAAACAACCTAACAAATCTGTTCTTGTTCTTGCTGTGTGCCTTCAAGTACTTTCTAATTTATGCCAACCCTATGGCAACCCTAGGTGAGGTTTTGCCATTGCCTTCCTCTAAGGGCAAGAGAGTGGGACTTTTCCAAAGTGGGTTTTCATGGCTGAATGGGAATGCCTACCCTACCAGTAATCATCCAGAGCCCTAGATGATTTTGTCATGCTGGCTTTGTCAATAGGCTTACTTCCATGAGATTACACTTGTGCTCCTATATACAGTTTTCTGGGAATGAATCCCATTAAACTCATTGGAGTTCAGTTCTGAGTAGGTGTGTATAGGATTGGTGTTTGGAAAGGGAAAAGATACACAAAAAGTAGGGATACCATACTTTTTAAATTCAAACAACACCCCTGTGGCACTATTCTTATGCCCATATGAACACACTGTATTTTATTCTAAAATGAAATGTCTGGGAGGAAAACTGTTTCTTTGGTGTTCCTGATGGTAAAACTTTTTCTAGAAAAAGAAAATAAATAACAGGACTAAATGGAACAAAATAATATTTCCTAGGGAGCACACAAGTTGTAAAACCAGTGTTTTACAAAGGAATGAGGCATAATCCAGAGGCCATAGTACCATATATACTCTACTATAAGTCGACCTCATGTATAAATCAAGGGCAGGTTTTGGGGCCAAAATTATGGATTTTTATACGACCCATGGATAAGTCGAATAAGACTTAGAAGCATGTGACAAAGAATATAAAGGATGAAGCAAAGTAATGCCAAAGTAAAAAATTCCAGCAGGCATAATAGTTAATGCCCACCTAAAGGCTGGATGGATAAGAGAGAAGAGGGGAGGTCAGTGCTTCTGAAACAGATTACACTTTTGTCTTTCACCAGGAGTGGTTCATTTTTACGATTTAAAGTACAGTACTTACATTGGCCCATGGATAAGTCGACTCAGATTTTTTTGGGTCAGTTGTTTGACCTAAATTTCTAGACATATACATGAGTATACGGCCATTGTTAACATGGCAAATTCATGACATGTAGAAATTTCTAAATTATGGTAATTTACCAGGCAAATTATAGCCCCATCTTTTGTCTGCATCCTCTTCATTCAAAGAACCTGAGGCTATAGGGCTGAAAGAAACACTGCATTTAGGTAGATATTAATTCAAATGGGCTGGATAGACAATGGTCTGATTAACTAGAAGACTTTAACTGGGTCTTGCTCAGTAATTAATGAAATACAAGCTTTTGAGTTTAGTTTGAGGTGACCCATTTGCTTTCCTTCACAGACACTGTGTGTATATATGTGCCTTCAAGTCATTTCAGACTTATGGCAAACCTATCACAGGGTTTTCTTGGCAAGATGTGTTCAGAGCTGGTTAGCCTTTGTTTCCTCTGAGGTTGAGAGAACATGATTTGCTCAAGGTCAGCAAGTGGTTTTCTGTGGATGAGCAGGGATTCAAACCCTGGTCTTCAGAGTCATAGTTCAGCACTCAAACCACTACACCACACTGGTTCTCTACACAGTAGAGGAGTTTAAATATGTTTTATTATTGAAATAACTAGCAAAGCATATTTTGCTTTCAGGCAACCTCCAGTTTAATTTTCCATTAAGCAGGATTCATCAGCTAGAGAAGTCCAAATCTTTGCCAGAAATGTGAAGTCCAAGGCTTTCATGGCCGGCATCTATAGTTTTTTGTGGGTTTTTTTTGGCTATGATGCTGTGTCCTAGAAGGGTTTATTCCTGATGTTTCGCCAGCAGCTGTTGCTGGCATCTCCACAGAAATCTCTGAGGATGCTAGTCACAGCTGCTGGCAAAACATCAAGAATAAACTTTTCTGCAATGCAGCCTCATAGCCCGAAAAACCCACAAAAACTTTGCCAGAAACCTGGAAAGAGTGCTACCATTGCAGGTGGAGTGGAATATGGTAAGTAGACAGGTGAAATTTTGGACTGTGTTTTGGTGAGGGTCCTTCCCTAGGCATGCATTTTGCCCACAATGTGGCAGCCACACAGTTAACTCTGGTAACCCTCAAAGCTTACTGTGTAGTTTGGCACAAACAGCCTCCTCAATTCCTAAGGGAGCTTCTGGGAGTTTAATTTTTGCTGATGATGTGAGGCTGGGATGCGTGGCGGCTGAATCAGAGTTTGCGCTCCTCTCCCCCTGCCGAGTGCTGTATCTTTACTAAGAATGAGCATTTCCATTTATAGAACCCTGCCAGTTGAGCTGATGTCATCACTGCCCCACTAGCTTGGTAAACACAGGCTGTGTGTGTGTGTGTGTTGCGTGTTGCTTCCTAGGGAAGGGAACAAGACAGCTACTGGGCCGCTACTGAAGCATCCCACTTGGCAGGGCCACCTAGCTGATGTCTACTGCCTCAAACTATGTGGCATCCATGGCTCACAGGCAATGAATGAAGCCATCTCTTTGGGCTTTCCTTCCATGCAAGGAAAGCAAATCGCCAGAGTGGCTGTTGCATTTCTTTGTGCTGGTAAGGGTGGCTGCAGAGAGGTCTTCTAGTGTGCCAAGGCTGCCCGTGGATGTCAGCTTGCAATATTAAGATGGTTGAGCTGAACACAACAGTAGAACAGTGCCAATGAACGAAGCAACATCTGTAATCCAGTCAATAAATTGTGCCGAAAGCCTTACACTGTGGTTCTGGATAAAAGAGAATAGCTCCTGTTTGCATATTAGGTGGTAACACCATTGCCTTGCTGCTTCAGGAGAACATATTGAGCTCACCATTGTAGTGCACTGGTGGAGCACATATTTTGGTTGCAGAACATTCATGGGTCAATCCTGGCATCCCCAAGTAGGGATTGGGAAACATCTGTATGGAACCCTTCAGAGCTGCTGCTAGTCAAGAGCTAACAATCTGGTCTGGCTCAGAGTAAGGCAGTTCCTTCTCTGTGTTCTTATACTTGTACAAATCCACTGGTTTTCTGTACAAAATTCCCTCCACCTCTATGGGCTGCTGACATGAAATAAAATATTGCCTCAATCTTTCAAACTGTTTGTGGGACTCCAAAACATCTGGTTTTCTTGTAGGAAGTGCACACTCCAATCGCAGTGTATTTCAGTGATTGATTTAGGAGTTTATCAGATGGGAGGAATTTCTCTTTAATTTGAATGGAGCCAATTGGAATTCACATGAATTCGCTAGTTGAGCGAATTTACGTGAATTCCAATTGCGTTCGGAATGCATTCAGAATGACTTCCCATTACCCGAAAATGACTGCCCATTGCCCAAAATTGCGTGAGATGCTTTAATAAGAAATAACGTGAAACCTCATGATTGCGTTCGGATTGCCATTAGATTATACTTCCAATTTCCATCATCTGATAAACTCCTTAGAGAGAAGCTCCTATCTGAAGGTCAACACAGGACTTTTAAATGAATGCCCCCCACCCCACTTTCTTTGTCATTCAAAATACTTGGTTACTCTTACCCACTCAACGGGCAGTAAAAGCAATCCATTTACCAATTTTGTGTATTATTATCCTCTTCAAGAACAAACATGGCAAGAGAGCATGTCTTTCCCATTTCAATTGTGAAGTGATCACTTTTGCTCTTATTTACTTTAGTCCATATATTTTGCAGCCACCTGCAGTTTCTAAATGAAATGGGTTTATATTCTGTTGTCTCCAGAATAGCTGATAAAAATAATCCATTTACCAGTTTTGTGTATTATTATCCTCTCCGTGGCAAGAGAGCATGTCTCCCCCATTTCAGTTGGGAAGCCATTATTTTTGCTCTTATTTGCTTCAGTCCCTATAGGTTGAAGCCACCTACAGTTTCTAAATTGAATGGATTTACATTTCCTTGTCTATATGCTCCCCCTCCATCCCAACTCTTAAAGAAGTTGCAGGGATTTCCAAGACTTTAACTGGACAGGAGGCCAAGCTGGAACTGGTACAGATAGGTTTTTTTTTTTAAATTCACACAGCACCACCTCAGATTAATGGATTTCTTATCCAATGGATACAAATACTTTGATAACATCTCATGCAACACCAAATGCTGAGGTGAGTGGGTCCAGGAATAGGGTTGATCTACATACAAAGCACCTGGCAGCACACATGGGTTCTGGACACTGCCTTCTAAACCTGATTCCTTTTCATTTGTGTGTGCCCACTATCTATTTGCAGCTGATTACAACGGGTATATGTTGAAAAACGGAGAGAGAAAAAATGTAAAGACATCCAGTGGAGAGAAGCTTTCAAGGTTCAGCAGCCCATATTTGGCTTATGCATGCTTCCCTGTCAGTATATTTGCCCACACAGCAGACTGAAATGCAAACATTCACAAGATACAATACACAGATGTGTGCACACAGACAAGACTGAAGACAGAATAACAGAATGTAATAAATTAATCTTATTTATTATATTAATGCTCATTGATTTGAGTTTGTTAATAAATGGAAATTAGAAAATTACAAACACTGCTCGGGTAAGGATTAAACCATTCTAAAAGGCAGAGGAAAATAAGAAACAGAATTTCCTCTGCTTGCTTGGGGTAGAATAATGTATTCTGTCAGGTGCATCCAACTAACAAATTAAAGGTGCTTTTCAGAATTTTCGTCTGATGCTGAATGTTTAGTAAAGCCTCTTAAGGCCGAGATCTAGGAGCAAAGCTCTTGCTACCAGTTTCTCTTAAAGATGACACTTTACTCTCCCAGCATCCTAGGTAGGTTTTATAAGAATTTAAAAAATAAAACTGAGATTGCATAAATACTTATTCAAATATGCCCTAAGATGTTTAGTACCAGCTGTCAGTTTGTTTGGTATCTGTGTTTGGTTTAGAGTGAAAATATGACACAATCATCTGAAAAGTTCCACTGAAATGAATGGGAGCCCTTTTCTATAGGGCATATAAATTGGAATCTCTTCATGGATTTTAACTTAGTGAAATAATTCTCTCTGCTATGCTGATTTGCCATCTACATTAGAATCTGTTTTAATATTGAATAGCTAGAGGCCTTAGTTACTGAGAAGAATCAGCACTGTAAAGCAGAAATACACTGCTCGAAACAAAATTTGGCAGTCTGACATTGGGATAGGAAGTCACATTTACCAAAAAGTAAATATTCACCTTTGGGTGCAGCAGGGTTGGGAGCCAAATGCATCCACAGCTCTGCTGTCAGCCAGCTACTTAATAGTGTTCTTGGGTAAGTCCTTTTGCCTTAGTTTGCTCTTTGTAAAATGGGAACAGGGGCATTGTACACTTGACTGATTCAGGGACAAATGAGACAGAAGGAAGCAAAACCTATCTACATTAAACAGTGCTGTATGGAGCTAGAGCAGCCATGATTTGGGGCCCTGTTGTAATGCCTTTGGAAAACAGAGAGTTACATTAAATCTCTGTATGCCCTGAACCAGCAGCCCCTTTTGGCTGGTTGAGTGCATATCAACTGGCCTGGTGCAAGGGGAACAGGGAAAGGATCAGCAGCTGTATTACTGCGATATTTCTTGTGACCATGGAAGGAAATATAGCATCACTGCAAAGAACGTGGCAAGTTGCATTGCCTGTGTTTTTGGTTGTGTGTGTATATACTTGTGGATATGTGGGGGGAAATCTTCTATTACTCATGAGGACAGCCCCACATGGTGAAAGAGAAAGGCAGGAACAACACTGAAACCTACCAATGTTATCCTCTCTGTTGCATCTTTATTTCACTACGTAGGAATGAATGAGTAACCACAAAGGAATGGTATATATTTCCAGTGCTTGGAAAAGTGACTTTTCAGACTACAATCTGAATTTCCCAGCCAGAATGGCCACTGGTGGCTAAGGAATGCCAAGAGTTGTAGTCCAAAAAGTAAATTTTCCAAGCATTTCATATTTGCCATTTATTAGCGAAACTTTCCATATAATCCACCATGGAAATCTGTCTGTTCAGAGTCTGCTGTGCTTTGGCAAACACAGTTCAACTCCTAACACAGAATTTGTTTGGCCTGTGTATGGGTGTGTGTGTAGACACAGTTTCTCAGTCTAGGGTTCTGGGAAAGATCATGTTTAGGGGAGATCTTTTTTGAGATATAGATCATATTGGACAAGATCTCAAAAGGCCATGAAGTCCAACCCCCTGCTATGCAGGAACTCACAATAAATGCATTCCCTACAAATGGCCATCTAGTTTCTGCTTAAAAACATTTAAAGAAAGAGGCTCCACCACCCTCCGAGGAAGCAGAGCTTTCCACTGTTGAACAGTTCTTACCGAGAGGAAGTTCTTCCTAATATTGAAGTGGAGTATCTTTTCCTGTAGTTTGCATCCACTGCTCCATGTCCTAGTCTCTGAAGCAGCAGAAAACAAGATAATTTGTTTTTGTTTTTTGATGTAGGAGTTTCCTGAAACCTGAACATTATTTAAAGGGTTCCTCCAGTGTAAAAAGGTTGAGAAAGGCTAGTGTGGGGTGGTGTAACCTCAGTTCTTTAATTCTTTCTTTTATTTCAGATGAAGGTGAGAAAATCCTAGCTGAAATTACAGTGAATTATTAATAAGTTACTAAATCTTGCCTGGAACAGGTGGAGGTAAACATTATGCCCTGCCTTAAGGTTACTGCATTCTAATGGGAGCTGACATTTATGTCCACTATTTAACATCAATATTTTCAATTTGACAGTATTTGCTGGTTGACACATTTCATGGCATTTAGCATTTGATAGCCAAGAGATATGATGGGATTTCTTTTCTTTTTTTTCCTGACAGTCAAAACATACAGAACATAAGAAGCATAAAAATATAACCTTTGCATGAGTTCAGTTGGGTTTACTGCCTTGGCACATCTGAAGCAACTGAAATGTGGATTCACACTCAAAATGTAATTCTTAATGTATATATTCATCATAACTTCACATTCAAAAATTCACATTAAGCAGAAAATGGGATTTAAAAAAAAATGTGCAATTTTAAATTTTGTTTCTGGTCCTTCAAAAAGAGGTCCACTTTTTTACTGCAGATGAAGAGGAGGCACGGTAGGATAGGGTGGAGAGAGAAATTTAACAAGCATACTTCTCTGTAAAGATGCATGATAGATATTGGTTTATTTTCCCCAAGTACCCAGAACTGGCATTAGGGAATAGACTGCCACTGGGATGGCCCAAGGGGAGTAGCTTTGCTGCAGATGAAACAGCTGGACATATTTCTGTCACTTGTATATGACTACTGGAAAGGTGGAGATACAGAGGTGGAAATGAAGTCAAGGGACTGCATTTTAAAAGGAGGGGAGGCATGCAAGAGCATTTCTAGAATGAAAATGGGCAAGTACGCCAGCTCTTTAAAAAAAAATAAATAAAAAAAATAAAAGAATGTATTAAGACAACTTCAGTAAATGACAAAGAATAGGGAAGCCCATGACATTAAGATTTAAGGAGATTGCATCTGAACAAAAAATGTTGTTGAGTGCTGCAAAAATCATGGGTTTCCTTTAAAGAGAAATGTTGCTGGAATGAGAACCACCCAGTTCCCAGAATGACACTCATGCAGCTATTGTGAAGGATGACTGAGCCCCTTGGATACATCTACCAATACCCTCACATTGTTCCTTAAACATGCAGCAGTGTTTACTTCATGATCTAACACGCTGATCTAAAGCTTTGGTGGCTCTGGCAATTCAATGCATCATTAAGCTGCTTCCTTCTGTTCATCCACTGTTTTCCATCCTTGTCTTTTGAACATACTCCTTTTGTCCTTGGACAAATTGTCAAATGGCCACTCTGATTTCTTACTTTTCTTCCAAAATATTCCTTTTAAAGAGCTAGAAGACCTTTTACCCAGATGGCAACAAGAACCATTGTTCCAGTTGATGGATTTACAACTGAAACTGGTTGAGTTCCAGTCGCATGAAACACAAGCCATTTGAAGTCCCATTCTAGATGCCCTGCATCAGATCTGAGCAGCTCCAGCTCAGCCACAATGACCAGATGAACACTGATATAGCTCTATTTCCCCCCAGTGTGTGCCAAATGGAAATCCTATGTTGTTGGACCATATGTGCTTTGAATCAATGCATCTCCAACCATGTCAGATGCCACTGAGTGTTCATCTCCTGAACTTGGATAGTTATTCTGTGGTACTCAGCTGGTGATTCTGGTCAGGATGGCAAAGACTTGGATGGAAAAAAACCCAAAGGCTCCAGCTGTGTGGCTTTGGGATTTTCAGGCCCAAAGAAATAGTCAGTAATAGTTCTTATGGCTACTGGCCTCTAAGGAAATTAGAAGGGGATATCCAAGCTCTTATGTTCCTGTCTGTCCTCATGATGCTTTGTGTGCCTTGGCCCGACAGAAGGCGCGGTAGAAGCCACGGATGATGCGATACATCCAAACAACATTGAGCACTTCCAATGCAACGCTGGGCCCAATCCAGGCCAGCTGTACACCCAAGCCCAGGCGCTCATACTCAGGAGTTCCATACCAGAAGTACACCTGTGCGTAATAGGTGGGGATGACGGCAATGCGCACCATGAAGAATACCACCATCATGGCCAGGCCATTGGCCATGACAAGCCAGGAGGAGCGGGGACAGCCAGCTGTATCTAGGAACCATCTGAGGCAAGAAAAATAATAGAGTCAAATATATATAGCCCCTTGGGATGGTGATGGCCCAAGAAGACCCCGCCCTAAGGGAAAATGGAAAAGAAGTCACTCACACTGACTCTGTTGATAAGTGAAATAGGGTAATTCTGTCAATCTAGGGGCAATTTCTGGAACCCACAAGGGGCTGCTGTACCCCCTCATGTAGGCAATGCAGCAGCAGCTGTAACTTAGAGAGCTGCATCTCTCTAAGACCAAGGCATGTTTGGTATACATGTCTTCTTTTAAAGCACAGTTACACTTCTGGGAACATGGCTGTTCTCTTAAACAAGGTGCAGTGACAATTTGGGGAGCAGTGAGAAGCTGATAGGAGCAACAAAATAGGATAGACTGTGGGTTGCCCACTTCTGCCTCAGGAGAGAGACACAGCCCCCTTCTCATAGTTCTTCATAGGCTGCGGCAGATGCCATGAATTCAAGAGTGTATTCCTCACTAAGCAACATTTGGTAGTGGAGATGGTAGAGACTACAGTATTTAAATCAGGTTTGGGGAAAGTGGGCCCTGTGAGCAATATGGGCTCCCCCAGCCTCTTTCTGCAACTGGCCCAAAGCCCTCAGACCACCCTCAAATGATTCCCGCCCCCTCAGGCAGAATAAAAAGTATCCATAAAATGGTTCCAGTTGCTGGCTAGAGTGGTTATATACAACAAAACAAAGCCTAATCCCTCCAAACATGCTTCACTTGTCAGCAAAAATGTCCTGAGAGTACAGGATGGAAATGATTTCCAGTCACTTTGGCTAATGATGTGTAACTCTAGCCTTCCAGAGGATCAAAAATTGGCCCTTACCACACCTGATTTAAAACATAGCTGAATATTATGAAATGCTGGGATTTAGGGTGAACCAGTATGCTGTTGCAGTTTGAGTGTTGCACTATGACTCTGGAAACAAGGGTTCAAATCCTCACTTGACCAGAAACCCACTGAATGACTTTGGGCAAGCCACACTGTCAGTTCCCAAGGAAAGCAAAGGCAATACCCCCCTGAACAAATCTTGTCAAGAAAATCCAGTGGTAGGTTTGGAATTAGTCAAAAACAACTTTGAAGGCAGACAACAATAACTTAGAATCCCCTGCAGGATAGCTCCTCTGTGCCTCTTACCAAACTACAAACCCTAGGGTTCCACAGCATGCAGTCATGGCAAAAGAGGAAATTGTAGTGCTCCTACAATTGTAGGAACCCTGGTCATGCAGTGGCTGCCAGTACTGCTGCCATTCATAGCCACAAGGTTGTGAGTTTGATCCCAGGTAGAGTTCCAGGATCCGCTCAGCCTTGCATCCTTCTATAGGTCACTAAAATGAGTACCCAGCTTGTTGGGGGCAATTAGCTTACACATTGTAAACTACTTAGGGAGTGCTTAATTGCACTGATAAGCAGTATAGAAAGGTACTTGCTATTGCTAGTGCCATAATTATGTAGTATGAAAGGTGCCTCCATGCCTTGGTGCCTCCATGCCTGTGATCTAAAAATGACAATTAATGAAGAATCCAGCACACCATATCTTGTTAGAATAACTACTTAACGAAATGTCTGACCCAAAACTAAGCAGTAGCCATTCAGGAAGCCCTCTCTCCAGTTCAGACCCACCATTAATGTGCCAAGGACTTCAGATAAGGCTGACTCTAACCCAGCTTCCCAACACTTCCCTGCCTGCAAACAGGATATAAAGGACCACTCCTCAAGTACCTGACATGGGTTCTTAGACAAGCTCACAAGCCCATATCCCTTGCCATATCCCCTGAGACAACTCACCGTAGGTTCACAAAGGGCGTGGAGAGCTCTGAGAGAAGACGGAAGTTGGCAAAATAGGGCAGCACCCCACGACTCTATTGGGACAGAAAAGGAAGCCCTAAGTTACCAAGTTTGCTGCACTCCGGACAGTAATACAGGTCTTGTTTCAGTCATGGCTGGTGGCTTCCCTCATCAGTGGAGAGGTGAATGTCCTCTGGGTGGTAGAATGAACTTTAAATGAGTTGTCCATGGCATTCAGTTCTAAACAGGTCCAGCACCTTAGACAGTTCTTTTAGAATGGGTAAAAATCCAGAATATATTTCACTGTCCCACTGACAAGGGTCAGTCCCAACCACCGATGTCTTGCTCCTTCCAGTGGCAGAAGATTTACATGCCTCTAAAGTACTGAGCAGAAAGCTCCCATCTTCCCGCAACAAGGAAGCAAAGCAGAGAATTGTTAGACAGCAAGTGAGAAGAGAACCTACACAGCCAGACCTACTGCTACCACTCACACTTTGGCCATCCTAAACTATCTCATTCTCCCCCACAAGAGCCTCAACAAAGGGCTTTCCCTAATACTATTTGCTTTATAGAGCAGCTGAACTTTTCATCCATGAAACATTTCAAAGGGAAAGGGGGAAAGGGTTCTGTTTCTCAAGCCACAGCCCACTTTCCTCTGTGTAGTTTTTGTTGTCCTGCTCACAAGCACTTGACACCCCGGATGAGAAGCAGCAGGATCGCTTCCCTTCATGGAGGCAGGAGGGTAGAGGAGTGATCTGTTCACTAGTGACAAGTTTTGAAGCTGGCTGACTCCTGGACTTGAGTCCTAACTCAACCAACTCCGGGAAGAGCCAGCAGACAGTGGGACAAAGACTCCTCTCTATCTCCAGTCAGAGGCAGCAGAGTCACTGTCTCCCTTAGTGTGGGGACAGGGTTCCAGGATGGGGCAGGGCTTTATGAAGGGGGTATTTGGGGAACCTGACTGCTGACTGGAAGGTTTAGGCCTACAGGCTGGAAGTTCCCCTCTGCCCCCCTACCATTTTGTGCCCTTCAGCTTTAGGAAGAGTTCTGCAGAATCTGAAAGCCTGCATGTTCTCTGGCTTCTTAACTAGTTCTAATAAAGCAATAGTGGACTTTTTTCACTTCACACAGACTAGCATAGCTATCGTTTTAAAAAAAAAGAAACTGTAAACATGCATAGCAAAATACTCTTTTCTGTCCAAAAATGGGACAGAAGTCTACAAACAGGCATATTCAACATTGAATATTACACAAACGGAATCTGATCCAAATTATTCCCCTTTTTACCTGCTGTTTTGTCTTACCAATGCATTATTTGTGCCCCTCTCTTTCTCTACAACTGCCTTACTATGATGTAAGGCATGAAGCCCCATTGGACTGAAACTGCATCCAGATGAGCATTGCTAGGAAAAGGTGTGGGGTTTTTTTGGACTACAACTCTCAGAATCCCTCAGTCGGCACTGTCAGTGACAATGATGGCTAGGGGCTTCTAAGAGCTGTAGTCCAAAAAGAAACTTTTCCAAATTCTGCAAACAAGTTCCAGATATATTTCCAGTCCAGGGGTCCGTTCTTTTGCCAGGGGTAAGGGATTCTTGCTCTGACTGATGCCAACTATCATGAGGGAGCAGGCGAGGTGTGTCTGTGCACAGGAGAATGACCGCAAGCGATGCAGAGAGTTAATGCCTGAAAAAAAGAAACAGAGCCAGAAAGGGTAAGGAAATCAGGAGCAGGATGGAGTGGGAGAATCCTTAGCTGCAAGGAGACACTGAGGCAAGGAAGATGTCCTGAGAAATTGTGTTCAGCACTGCCCTTCAAACTGATATCCCAAGCTGTGCATACTCATGGGTAAGCTCCCCTCAATTTATTACAGAGTTGGGAAGCAGGTGGCCTTCTAAATTCCAGACTAAAACTCCAATCAGTCTTGACCAGTACAGTAACTGGAGGGGAATGCTAGAACTTGCAGTCTAAAAACTTCTTGGGGGCCTATGCTTTATTCAGCCTGATTTAGTGAAATTTGCCTTCAAGTATGACAACATGGAATTTTTTTACAGCCCCAATTTATATACATTTAACTCAGGAATAAGCTCTCCTATTACCTGTTTCCACTTGGAAAAGTGAGGATTTTTTGGCAAGATCTATTTTGAGGTCTGCCTGTCTCTGAGGCAGAGAGTGTGTGACTTGCCCACCACGTGGGTTTTCATGGCCAAGTAGGGATTCAAACCCTGATCTCCAAAGTCATAGCTTAGCATTCAAACACCACACCAGCTCTCTTGGCTATGGCCTTACAAGTCTACTTCGTCTTTCAAAGCTTACAGAAGTGCCAGTGTTACTTATACTGAACTTGGTCAAATAATATTTATAGGGCAAGGAGACTGCGATGTCTAGCTGTTCAGAGCTGTCTGACAATGCAATACACTGCCTTGGAGGGTGGTAGACTCTCATTCTTTGGAAGTCTTTAAATAAGCTGGATTGTCATGTCTCAGTACTGCAATTATCCCAGGGCAACTACATGAATCCACTGTTGAGCATAACACATAGACCTGAATCTTTTTGGTTAACTAGTGTCTGCCTGCTGGATTAACTGTTGAGTCAACATGGAGGCAAATCCAATGGATTCAACAGATCTACTCTAGGATTTTTAAGCCAACATTCGAGGTACAACATTCTCTGCCTGCTTACAACCTACAATCATGAGTAGATTCCACTTTTAGAGGAATAGGATTGTTACCTCCATGTTTCTGGGCGGAGAAACAGAAGATTTCTTTCATTTCACAGATTGTGTAATGCTTGTTGGTTTGTAGTTGTTGTGTGTTTTCAAGTCATTTCAGTCTTATGGTGACCGTCAGGTGAACCTATCATGGGTTTTCTGAGCTGAGAATGTGTGACTCACCTAAGGTCACCTAGTGGTCTTTCATGGTGGAGAATCAAATCCTGATCTCCAGAGTCATGTTCAACTTTCAAACTACTATGCCACTATGCTTCAAGGAAATAAACCCAGAAGAACTTTTACAACTTTTCCTAGAGAAGCTGATCCTTTACCATGGTACATGTTGTCTATTTCACATTGTGCTTCTGATTCTCCCTCACTCTTCTTAGCGTGTCTTGTTCTTCTCTAGACTAGGGGCAGAGAAATTTTTAATTATATATGGACATTTTAGACCAGAGTTCCCATAGCCCCTTCCCTTTGGCTATGCTGGCTGGGGCTTCTGGGAACTGAAGTTCAAAACGATTGGATGCAAGAAATTCCTCAAACCTGCTACAGACTATGGATCTGTAGGGGGGACTGTGTTTTTAGTGACATCTGTTTTTCAATCAGGCTGTGATCTGTCTTGGGGCACCAGTTGTGGGAGACAGTCAGCCAATGATGTATCTATGGCAAAAATGAGAGCATTGGTTCCCCAAATAAGAATTCTGCCCCCTCATTTTCAGTCCCCAAATGTTTAGTGGAGAGCAAGATACTGATAATCTTTTGTACCCAGAACTCTTCTATTTATTGCATTTGCATTCCCTTAGTCAGTTTGTCTGCCCCTTTTCTTTGAATGTCTAAACTGCACATCTAAATTATCAACTGAAATTTCAAAGTTACTGACAGAAATTTGGGGACTGAAGGAGTATTTCATGGGTTGCAGACTTCTTATTTGGTGGCAATGCCATCAACTTTGCAAACTCCCCAGAACCAGCATATCAATTAACAGTTCTAGTTGCTGTCATGCTGCACTCTTAAATATAATTACTGACAAAAATAACTTCTCTGAGCTCACTGGGACTTACTTGTGAGTAAATATACTTAGGGTTCTTCCATTTGCTCTCTCCCTCTGTCCTTCAGCCCTTCAAAAACTCCTCAACTGTGGAAATGAGAAGTGGATCAAGAATTTTCATGTATATGGAAATATGGAATTTACATTTCTTACTCTCCAGATTATTAAAGGAAGAGAATGGAAGAGTTGGAAAAATTTTCAATCCCAGTGGCTGTACATTTTTCTTATTATTTCCCTAGTAAATATTGCAGTCCTTGTTCCTTTTGCTTTCCTGTGACCCAGTGTTTGTGGATGGGTGTGTGTGTGTGCAGGAGCTGATGTCCTATTGACAATTGCAGAGGAAGAGCAGAGGGAAGCAGAGTTTGTTGAAGCGTAGCAATTTTTTTTTTAAACAAACAAACAAACACAGAGAATGGAGAATAAAAGAAAGCTCATCCCTCCCCAGGTCTCTGGAACTAACCAACACATATCCATAAGCGTATAGCGCCGCCAAGTGGTGGCAAACGAAAAGGGAATCTCCCAATGTTCTCCAGTAGCGCACTAGCAGCAACAGATCTAGAAGTCAGAACACAACACATACACACACAAGGAAGGTTTACTGAGATATACATTGGCAGGAAACAGGGCTCAAGCAGAAGGTAGTGGAAACACAAATCAGGGTTGACACCCTTTTACCATGGACCTGTCCTCCTCCTTTTCCCATCCCTACCTTACTCAGTGGCATCCTCAACCCTGGTGTCACCCAGTGTGTATGTATGGGGGCTGCCAGGGGGGCTCTGGCAAGCAAAAGGGCACACTCGGCTCTCTTCTCTCACACACACACAGTGGAAGAGGTCTCCTCATGAAGAGGCCTCAGCCATTATGGCAAAGCTTGGAGACGAGCACTTGGCCCTCTCCTTTGTTGCAGCGGAGGTCTCCTCATAAAGCTGAAAGAGGGGCACTTGGTTCTCTGGGCTATGGCGGAAGAGGTCTCCTCATGAGGAGCCATCCAGTGCCACAGCAAAACTGGGAGGGACAGAGTGGGAGGACGGCCCAACTGGGTGTCACCCCTCTTCTAGAATGTCACCTGGTGTGGGTCATATCCTCCGCACCCTGCTAGTGATGCCACTGTCCTTACCTATAGACAGTTAACATGTGAAGCTTTTCCTAGCATAAAGATAAAGCCGCTACATATCAGTGGCCATGCTAGGTATAGGATTCTGGGAGCTACGTCTTCAACATTTTTTCCTGTTTCACTGTGACCTACACTTTGCAAGAAGCTTTGCCCTTGGGTTTAGTAGACAAAAAGATGTGAAATGCTTTGAGTGGCTCTTATAATGAAAGATAGACAAGATAATATAAGGGAAGATAGAAGAAATTTGGCGAGGTTATACTGAGTGCTCAGCATGTTGAAGGCACTCACTGGGACTGCAGATACAGTCAGCCCTCCATATCCACATTTTTTTTAATCCATGGATTCAAGCATCCACTGCATGAAAATATTCAAAGAATATATAAATTCCAAAAAGCAAACCTTGATTTTGCCATTTTATAGAAAGGTCACCATTTTACTATCCATTGTATTTAATGGGACTTGAACATCCACAAATTTTGGTATCCACAGGGGATCCCGGATCCAAACCTCAGCAGATACCAAGGGCCCACTGTATTACAAAATTAGTTCATGGAGTAAATGGAACAGATTACAAGCATATGAAGAAAAAAGAAAGGGAAGAGGAAGCACTAAGGAAAAAACAAGCAACAACAAAACACCAGTTCCCCTTTGGTGGAAAGCCCTGGTCATCAGCTTTGTGAAACAAATTTTTAGCTTGCTCAGCTGAAACAAGCTCCATGATGAGGGAAAGGTGCCACTGAGTGGCTATTATAAATGGTTACTGGGAATGACAGCTGGATGACAATTGCCCCCACCCCGCTTCAGCAGAGACTGAATGAAAAGAAAAGCCAAGGGAAGCAAAAATTCTTCACTGTAAATGCCTAGGGGGAATCACTCTAGACAGATAACTAACAGATTCACAGAAGCAGGGTTCAAAGCATTAGAACTATGTGCCTCTCAAAGAGCTCCCCAAGACATTCAAAAAGGATGTTGCCTCCTACTCTTATCTGAATGAGATAGTACTTGTACATCTCCCAGAGGATTTTGAGGAAAGCCCTACTTGATAGACAACTTTGGGTCACAATTTTGATCCCCCACCCCCAACCCCACTCCATGAACACTATGCCATAAAAGCATCTCAAATATATTCACAACATTCATACCATGCCCCCTCTTCAAATCCTGAAAAGCAAGGAAATTATGCCCTGGAGGTACCATCTGGTCTGACAGGCATGAGCTCAGAGGTCAGGAGACACCTTTTCAAACAACAGGAAGTTAGTTGCATTCACTTCCTGATTTTAAAAGGCCTCTTCTGGACCTAAATCGGTCTCAGGAACCAACAACATGGTGCAAAGTCCCCCCATATCCCCTAGAAGACACTTGGGAGTTCTTTGGGAACAACATTTTTCCCACCCTGTGGTTTGTGATTGGTTTTGGGCTATGGGTAACTGAGCAACAACCCTGATGTTTAGATCACTGACTTCCATCTCACAGTTGAGTAACTGAGATGAAGGAAAGTGATACATTGAAGGTAACAAGATACTCCCTGGCAGAAGAAGCAACAGCTCACTTGGTGCTTTCTTCAAAGGATGCTCACATGTATCCACCTGGAGCTGCCAAATGCTTCAGAACCAGGAAATCAAATACTTAATCCTCTCTCTAAGGACATACAAATGTCAAGTAAAAAGTGATTTATCTTGGCAGGTATCACCAGTTCATGAACATTTATTCCTTTCCTAGTTCTCTGAAAGTTGTACTTGTATTTTTAAAAATTGTCCTGTTTTTAAATGAAAGTTGAGGGGAAAATATTTAAAATACGTAAGAGGTAAATTAAATCAAGGTCTTTCTTTTAAATGGGGAAAAACATAGTCCTCTGGCAGCAAAATGATGATGTATATTTTAAAGTATTTCTTTAGTCCAGGTGGTGGGAATCAGGTGGCCTTCCAGATGTTGTTGGACTATAAAACTGTATCTCTCTGTTTAAAGTCCAAGCTTTAATATCTACAGGGAGGGTTTTCTTTGTGTCCCATCACCATCATTGGCATGGTTGGTGAGGACATGAGAGAGAACTTTCTTTGTGGCTTCTCCCAAGTTGTGGAACTCCCTATCTTGGGAGGTCAGACTGATCCATTCCCTGCTCCCTTTCCTCTGGCAGGCAAAGATCTTTGAATTTAAGGAAGCATTTGGTATTTATTTGTTTTTTAATATGTTGTGTCAGAAAGTTTTTAATGGGAAGTGTTGTGTTTCAATTTTAGCATGTTTTATAAGTGTTTTTAAAACGGCTTTTAACTTGTGTTTTTAACTTGCGTTTTTAAAACAGAAGTTGGCTTAACTGTGTTTTAACTTTAGTATTAAGAGTTCTTTAAGGTGTATTGTGTTTTCTTTTTTCTTTTAATTTTTTTAAAAATTTATTATTTACACAATATATAGTACAAATTATATGATCCATCATTCATAATATGCTTTTTCCTCTTCCCCCCACTCCTACTCAGAGGAAATACATTTCATTTAAATTAACAGTCATTTTTGGAGATATGGAAAATATCCTTAATTACTTTTTTTTACTTCTTCATACCCCATTTCACCCTCCATTTTCTTAATCACAATTTCCTATTTATCTCTCTATGATTCTTTATTGCTTTCCCCAATATATTTCAGTCTTTTTTCCCTATGGAAATCAAATACCGGTAATATACATTCTTTTATATATTTAAACAAGTAATCCTTATTCCAATTAGACTTCTTTTTCCATCCAAAAGCAATCACTGCAAGGGCAGCTTTTGAAATTTGTTTTGTTACATATCCTTGATTGATATCCAGTCCTACTTCCCCCAAACGAAGAGTTAAACTTTTTTTCTTTTTGCTTAATTGTATCTCTATCCCTATTATATTTATCTGTTCCTTGCCTTCTGTCCAAAATTCTCGAATTAATGGGCATTCCCACCACATATGTATATAAATCCCCTTAGCTCCACATTCATGCCAACATTTTGATTGGAATTTATTATTTATAAATGCTAATTGACGTGGCATCCTGTATTGTGTTTTCAACAGGTTGCACACTGCCTTAAATCCAGTGCTGGGGGAAAATTGGGAGATAACTTAAATAAATAAATACTGTATACACTCGACTATAAGTTGACCTCATGTACAAGTTGAAGGCAGGTTCTGGGGCCAAAATTATGGATTTTGAAAGGAGCTGTGGCTTAGTCATGGATAAAACCTAGGTGCATGTAACAAAAGATGTAAAGAATGAAAGAAAGCAAAACAATGTCAAAAAAATACAAAATTCCAGCAGTCATAGCTGTTTGTGTTCATTCTAAAAGATGGATGGATGGGTAGAGGGGGATCAGAGCTTCCAGGCCAGATTACACTCTTGCCTTTCACCAAGGGATGGCCCCTTTTTAAAATAAGATTTAAAGTACAGCACTTACACTGACCTGTAGATAAGTCGCCTCAGGTTGCTTGAGTCAATTTTTTTTACTAAAATTTCTAGATTTATACATATATACAGTAATCCCTAGCCATCACAGCCAGTGAGGAATGCTAGGAGTTGCAAACAACATCTGGGGAGCCACAACCCTGCTCCCTTATAGTAATTTTTAATCCCACTTTTCCAGCTAAAACCTCGTTTGTTCGTTTTTTACATGATTACTCTAAATAGGAAAAAGGCCTCAGTCAAGCTGACCCAAGATATGACAGGGGAACAGCAGAGATTCACAAGTCCTTATCAGCCACTGAGCTTTACTTTGTGTTGTTTTTTCAGAGTGCAATCCACTTGGGAATGTCTCAGCACAACAGTGCTCCTCCTGTACACTCTAATGTGTACCATGCACCAGATGTTCCCAGTGCTGGTCCTGATGTGGAAAGGAAGAGACAGTCAAATCACAAAAGTGATCAAAATATCTCAAAGAGACCAGATTTTTCACTTGAACCACCATGGCAGTGGCAAGGAGTTTTCTCCACCTAACTGCTGGCCTTGCATCAGTCTAAGAAGCTGCCTTGACTCCTGCCTGCCCAGGGAAACAGAGAAACTTGCTACTTACCGTAGAGTAGATAGCCACAGGTGATAGCTACATTCAGCTTGACCAGCCAAGGGTCTCCCCTGCAAAGATGAAACAGCAGTGGGATGGTAAAACAGTAGAAGTCTTCCTTCCCCTCCAGCTCATTACGTCCCATTTCTTTTCCTCATGATTGTGCTATCACAGAGTGTTATAATATAGACTTCGATTTTATGGATTACAATTCTCAGAATCACCCAGCCAGCAAGGACACAGGGGTCTTTCACTGGAAGCCTCACTGATTAAAATTTTGTTCTTAGTAATTACAACTGATACAATCAAGACAATTTAAATAACTGATTCATATTTAAATTTCTGAGTTGGAAATTCATATACTGTATTATATATTTCATATACTGTAGTGTGTTTCATTATAAAATGTTCATGTATTCATTGCTATAACATCTTGGTTTGGAAATAAGCAGGTCCTGAATAAAAGCTTAGAGCACAACCCAAAGCTATTTATCACAACTGCTTCCACAAACTGCAGAATTGCCTCTTCCTACAGCTGGACTGTGGAATCTTTGTTCATAGAATCATAGAGTTGGAAGAGACCACAAGGGCCATCCAGTCCACCCCCCTGCCATGCAGGAACTCCCAGTCAAAGCATCCCCGACAGATGGCCATCCAGCTTCTGCTTAAAGACCTCCAAGGATGGAGACTCCACTACACTCCGAGGGAGTGTGTTCCACTGTCAAACAGCCCTTACTGTCAGGAAGTTCCTCCTAACGTTGAGGAGGAATCTCTTTTCCTGCAGCTTGCATCCATTGTCCCGCGTTCTAGTCTCTGCAGCAGCAGAAAACAAGCTTGCTCCCTCTTCAATATGACATCCCTTCAAATATTTGAACAGGGCTATCATATCACCTCTTAACCTTCTCTTCTCCAGGCTAAACATCCCCAGCTCTCTAAGTCGTTCCTCAAAGGGCATGCTTTCCAGACCCTTCACCATCTTAGTTGCCCTTAGTTGTCCAGTTGAAGTTGCTGGACTTCAACTCCCATCAGTCCTAGGGTGAATCCACAGTGCAAAAATAAACGTTTGACACCACTTTAACTACCAAGACTCTATCCTACAGAGTCCTAGGATTTGTAGTTTGATGGGGCACCAGAGCTCACTGACAGACTAGGCTGAATACCTAACTCAATACAAATCTCAGGATTCCACAGGATGGATCCATGGTAGTTAAAGTGATATCAAATTGTTTTATTTCTGCAGTGTTTATACATCCCTAGGCAGACTGGCCATTTTAAGTATGCTGGGAGTTGCACCTCAATAACATCTGTTGGGCCACAGCCATAACATAGGTGCGGGTTTCTTTTTTGCATGTATTTTTGTAGCTATACAAGACTACTACTTATCTATTTAAAAATATTTTTAGACTCCTTCTAAGGGTGGAACCACCCCAAGGTGACATACAGGACAAATGAAACATTATGAAATGATAAAGAAAGTAATGACAAATAAAGGCATCAGCCTAAAAAATTATGAACATAGGTAAAAACAGACCTTTTCAGAATTCTCTTGAAGACCTGAAAAGAAAGTGCCTGACAAACTTTTGATGGAAGTCTGTTTCCACTTTAGCAATGCAATGGGATGTTGCTGGGGAATGCCACTAGTAATTCTCTGCCGACCGTAGGGCAAAAACGGGCCAAACTAAGGCATGTAAAAAAGACATGCAAGAGAGGCAAAGTACTTTTTTTTAAAGGGCTTTATTCTAAGTAAGGAAATTCTATAGTAAAAGGATATCCCTTTTCATAAAGAACCTTCTTGTTCTTCAGGCACAGGTGGAAAATACAGGTTGCAGAGCCAAATCAATTCAGCCAAACCAGAAAAAGTAATCAAAAGATCCTAATGCCACTCACTGGTACATTCTCCTAATCTTATCCACAGATCAGATGGTTTCTGGATAGCTGGGAGTCTGGACTCCATTGTTTGGCTCCACCAGCCTCTCAGTTCCAGAGTTCCTGGTTACAAGCCCTTCATGGTCTGCTTAGTGACAGCCAGGGACAAAGACAAACCCCAGACCTCATGGTGCACGGGTATGGGGTTGCAGGAATTAAGCAGAGCAGTGGAGGACAGAGGATCTTGGAGATGTCTCATCCATAGGGTTGCCATGAGTCGAGATCGAATCAAGGCCAGTTAACAACAACAACAACAACAACAACAAGAAGTCACCTAAATAAAAAGCCATAGGAATGTTCCAAAGATCATCCCAAGAGAACCATGTGATCTGGAGAGTCAATAGGGTGCTTGGTGGTCCAATATAGCTTTAGCCTCATGCTTGGTTTCTCAGACTAAGCAACATGTCGGAGAAGTTGGTGTCCTGCCCTCTTCTCCCCTCTCCCGATCTTGACTACACACCTGCCTCTTCTAACCACCCTTGGCCTGGTGTCTGTTCAGTCCTGGACTTCTACTTGACTTTGAACTGTGTATTTGCTTTTATGATGCCAACTAATCACTTGCAGGATGAAACTTGCAGGTTTCTAGAACACTTGATAACTAAATTTAAGAATAACTAAGGCCCTTTTCAGACTGGCCATTTAGGCCGGCTTGGGGGCGGAGTCGGAACATTGTATCCTATCTAAGGGATTGCCTACTTCCACGTACTCTCAGGTCCTCTGGGAGGAAGTCACTGACTGTGATTTCCCAGAGGACTTTCTCAGCAACCACTTCCACCTTATGGAATGGCCTGCCAGATGAGATCTGTCAAATTACTAATCTAGATATCTTTAAGAAAGCTGTCAAGACGGATCTCTTCCGGCAGGTGTTCCTGGAATAGCACACGGCCATGTAGACTCTGCTGTATATGTGATGATTCTGCCCATTGTTATTATGTTACTGTATTACTGATTTCTCAATTTTAATGTATTGTAATTTTAATTAATTAATTTTAAACTTTTTAATCCTTTTTAAGGGGGGGAATATTGTGAATATATTGGGAAATATGTACACAGATGCCCCTAGAGCTCTGAAAAGTTACCTTTTTGGAGTGCAACACCCAGAATCCTTCAATCAGCACAGTCAGAGGCCATGCTTGCAGGGGGATTGTGAGGTTCATGATCCAAAAATTAACTTTTTCAAGCTCTGGATGAAATTGCACATGTTTATCTTTATAAAAAAATAATTATACCCCCAAGCTCTAGTTCTGGAAGGACAAGATACAAAAGACAAGTCATGGAAGACCAAGGAACAAGACTGCATGAAATGAATGTGATAAGAGAGTCATTTAAAATCACAGATTAACTTCCAAGTGGAGCAGAGATGGATTGTGAGAGGGTCCAGGAGAATGGATGGAACCAAATACATGATGGTGAGAAAAGAGTAGAAATGGCAGGACGTAATGTAGATAGACAAGAGGGTGGGATGTGAAATTGGTCAGTGCCTGCAGAACTTCAGGGGCTCACCTCAGCCAGCCCCATCTGGGAGCAATAAGAGGCTAAGGGACAGCAGGGCATGGTCATGGTACACTGCCAGCAGGGAGGGAGGGATGGCCTGGGCAGCAGTATAAGCACCTCTTAAGGCACGGTGCCAGCCCTGGATCACAGGCTCCTGCCTGCAGCTAACTCCACCCCATCTGGTTCAGTCCTAAATCCAAAGGGAAACAAGAGTCCATTCTTTCCCAGCACAAAACATCCCTTCATGATTTCCCTACACAATGAGACCAATCAAGCTCAAAGTCACCTCCTCTCTTTCTCGCTTGAGGAGAAGCAAGCCAAGGAAACAAAGCCTGCAGCCTGGGTGGTGGTGTGTTATGAGAGGGTGGCAGAGTTTATATGTGTGGGTGTGAGAGGGAGGGAGGGAGATGAGAATGCCAGCCTGGTGCTCCATTCTTTCTTACCAGATGGGGTTGGCATTTATGGCGTCGTCATACCAAAGGATGTAGAGGCAGAAGAGACCAACTATTATGGCATGGAGAGTGGACACGCACCTAGGAAGGAGGAACAGGAGAAAGATGAGTTAAGGGTTAACCCAGGATTATAGCATTTGGGTTCACAGAGGTGCATTCTTTTTGCCTTTACGCACACATACAAAATTATTTCTTGTAAAACCAACAAGGCCTCAAGGCTTTTCTTTCTTCTTGCCCAAACATAGACCAATGTCTGTTTTTGCTCCTCCAACATGTTCTTAAAACTTGAGCCAGATAAGAGCACAAGAGGGAACTGCATGCTTCCACCCCATCTCCTCCACACATACCCCTGAGTTTTGTACCTGGAATTCCATTCACTCTGCTTTACTGAAGAAAGGGTGGAGTAACTGGGGCTTAGCGACAGGGAGAGCTGTGGGCTAACAGCGGAAAAGGAGAACTGGAAGGCCACAAAGCTGCTGGCCACAATGCAGTAGCCCACGCGGGTGGAGTCCTCCATTGAGTTTCAGCAACACCTGTGAACAAATGATTGAATGTGAGAACAGAGAATGGTCTGCTGTTGTGCTGAAATTCACTAAGGACAACAGGTTTAGCAAACGGCTCCCTCAAGTCCATAGTAGGAGACTGAAGCAGGTTAAATTGTTGCTTATCAGAGTGCACCACAAGGACCATGATATTAACTCTGCTTGAACATGATGGCTGGGAGTTTCTGGGGTTGTAATAAAGGCAGGAAGACAATATTCCAAGCACAGCAATCGATCAGTCTCAAAGAACTAAAGTATCAGAATTCCCAAATCTCCCACCCTGCATGACAAGTGGCCATGTGGGGTGGGATGGGGTGATGTCCAAATAGCTTTTCCCAGTTCTGGTCTAAGCAGCAGAAGAGACAATTTAGAACCAAGGTTCAGAAAGGTATTCACTTGCCTAGTAAATGGTTTGAGAATTCCTGAAATTTGATTCTAAATTGCTTCTGAAAAAGTCCTTATGAGTAAACACAGGCCAAAACATGTCAAGCTTTTTAAAAAGTGTTTTTTGTTTTGTTTTTTAACTATCTGTTTTTACTCAACCTGTTCAGCATCTTGAGATGTGTCTCTAGTTTCTTATGTGGATTTCATTGTATTCTCTGTAGGTTTTGTTTCTTTTATATTCAATAAAAATTATGTAACCAAGTCAGCTGGGTGCTCCCTACATCTTGGTGGTCCAGGGTAAGAGCACCAGCTTGCCTATCTCCGGCTTCATCATAGCACTCTCCTCTGAAAGAGATGCTGTTGTGGCTGTGGCAATGAAATCTAAATTGTGAGTTAAGGTTCAGACAGAGCTCTTACACTGGTGTCCCTTAGCTGTGGCATTTTGTAGGCATTTGGTTGGCCAATGTGGCAAACAGGAGCAGAACCTGGAAAGTTTTTTTTTGGGGGGGGGGAGGCTATACCTCTGCTGGCTTCTGGGGAACCTGGGGGTCTGTAGCCCAGTAAGTATTTTTTCCAGACTCTGAAAGAATGCTTGACAAAGGGCCAAAACATACTGCAGAAATAATCCAGTGAGACCACTTTGACTACCATGGTTCAATGCCAGGAAATCCTGGAACTGTAGTTTTGTGAGACATTTAGCCTTCTCTGTCAGACAGCTCTGGTGCCGCAACAATCTACCATTCCCAAAATTCCCTAGCACTGAGCCAGGGCAGTTAAAGAGGTCTCAAACTGGATTATTTCTGTAGTGTATTTTGCCCCTAAATCAGTGGTCCCTAAACTATGCCCTTTAAGAGATTTTGGACTTCAGCTCCCAAAAGCCTCAGTCATGTTGGTCAATAGTTTGAGGTTCTGGGAGCTGAAGTCCAAATTCCTTTAGAGAGAGCAATTTGGGAACCACTGCCCTAAATGAATCCATCTGTATGCTATAACATGGCATGTCTTATGTTCAGAAGGATCCCACAGGAAGAAAAGAAGAGGCAATGGCTGTAGCAACCATTGGAAACTACGCCTTAGATTTCTTCAGCTTTCCAGGAGCAATACCATAAAAATTAAAAAGAAAAATCCCAGCTTTTCATTTTTCTTCTCCCACCTCCTAGAATGCCAATGGATGCTTTTTGCTTCAGTAGGGAAGCAGATGAAAAAGAAGCTGGCGATGGCAAACCTCCTCTGAACAAATGCCAGGAAAACCCCATAACAGCCTTGGGGTCACCATAACTTGGGAACAATTTAAAGGCAGACAACACACACACAATGATTAAATGCTCACAGGTATCAGCGACATCTGGCTCATTTCTTCACATCCACTAGCTGAGAAAGAGAGTTTTGCTCCTGTTTCAGCCACTGGCCACCTTAAGGTTAGTGAAAATGGGCAATTATGGGTGAGGTGTAGCTTTGGGAGGGTGCAAAATGAGCACATTGCCCCCACAGATAAAGAGTTTTGTCTTCCAATGAAATTTTCTGTCATCCCCCAAATTTCTGGCATTAGAGTAACTTAAAACTACAGATCAGCATTTAGAATACAGTTTTAGCATTAAAGAGAAGGGACAGGCAATGATGAAAGCCACAGCAAAATAATGATCATTTAGTACTCTTCTAATTGATAATTCCAGAGGGAGCTCAACTATAGAGGGGCCTCAGTAGTCTAATTTTGCCCAATCATTTCAGGGGGCTCTCAACAGCTCTATCAGCCTAATCTTGTGGGTGATTTGAGGTCTCCTCCCCTGTTCCAGAGTCCATGCCAGGCAGCCAAAGCACCTGATTTATCTTAAGTATCAAGGCCAAACACTGGGTGAAAAGTACAATATAAAACATAAGAGGCAAAAGTAGCACAAGAGTGGCAGCTTAGGAGGGATCAGGCCTGGTGTGCTATCTGAAAGAGTTGTAATGGTGCCAAAAGAATAAGCTTCAGTAGCTTTCAGTAGCTACTTCATGAATGGGGAGCAGCAAAGCCTTCCAACTTGATATGGGAGAAGGTGCCTCTATGAGCACCAGACTGAGCACAGAAAATATACACAAGGCACTTGGTGTTCACAGCTGGATAAAAGCCATAAGAGAAGGGATGGACTGATAGTTGAGTATTGTGTGAATGACGGCCATGAGCTTGGGATTCAGTTTACCTTCACTGGTGTTCAGCTGGGACAGATGTTTTTGTTCCTACTGTGTCAGGGTCAGAAGGAAGACCCTAATTCTGAAATCTATAAAACAAAATAAAGTGAGTGCTGGAAATGTCAGGAAAATATACTGTAGGCTCTTGGATGCACATATGGTAGAAATGTCCCAAAATTAAGAAATATTGGGGGAGAATACATCTAACAATAATTAAAATATTACCAATTAATTTTCAAATGTTGCCTGAAATATACTTACTTAGCATGACAACTAAGAAGGCACTAAGGATGAGAAAAAACATTGGAGGATAATGATATATATGGTAAATTGTGCCAGAATGTTACTAGCAAAATATTGGAAATGTAATGATGTACCAACAATAGAGGAATATTAAAGCTACTAAGTCTAGCAGGCATGTGTGAACTTGACAAATTAACGGCCAGATTGAATAACAAGAACATGAACATTATTAATAAAGAATGAGCCCCTTTTCTAGAATTCTGTAAGAGGAGATGGGAAGGTTAAAACACAAAATATTAAATACTAAACTCAATAGATGTAGCACTGTTAGAGGATGGAAAATTGTATGATGATCAGAAGTCTAGAATATAGAGCTATATAAAGCTTCTTCAGGTCACTTTGGAGGTATGCTGTTTAAATGATACATGCATCCTAAAAGACCAGAAGCCACGCCAAAGCCATGCTCCAGTCCTGGGGCGCAGTTTTGACGCAGCTATTGATCTCTTAAGATGTGCGTGTCATTTAAACAGCATACCTCCAAAGTGACCTGAAGCAGCTTTATTTTGGCCTGTCTGTTCAGGCCCTATTTTATGAAGTCAGATGGATTTAAGATGCAGTGCTTTATAAATAAACCTTAATAATAATGAGATAGTGATTTGTTTCTGTTGTTTAGGATGTATGTTGACATGTGTATTGGATGTGTTATTGTCGTGTTAAGATGTTTATATATGTTTAAATGTGTTTTAGTAATAACAAATGTTTATATATTTTAAAAAAGAAGACCCTGAAAGTATGTGCCCTGAGAGACACCACCAAAGAGAAAGAAAGGAAGGAAAAAGCAAGCTGAAAGAGAGACTCATAAGACTACTCAGAAAGGTAATGAGGAACAGACAAAAAGAGAGGACATTTAAGACACAGCTTTCCCAACCCAGTGTCTTCCAGAAGTGTCAGACTAAAACCCCAGCCAACTCAAATTTTATAAAGGAGGCAGAACAACTGTTGAAAAAAAGTGCTGATGAGTCAAAAGAAAGGAAGAAAGCAAACAAGCAAGCAAACTGATACTGTATTCCTTGGTATCAAGAGAATCAATGTTGTGTTTTTGTGGGGGATTGTCCCAGGAGAGGGCAAAGGATGCTAACCAAAGGAGTGATTATAGGGAAACAGTTGAAAGAAATAAATTGAAGACACCAAAAACAAAGAGTATGCATTTCTATAATAAAAAGCTGGCTCTCACTCTATAGTTTGAATTCAAGTAAGTGCTTTGAGCGTTGGACCACGACTCTGGAGACCAGGGTTCAAATCCCCGCCTGACCATAAAAACCCATTGGGTGACCTTGGGCAAATCATGCCGTCTCAGTCTCAGAGGATGGCAATGACAAACCTCTTCTGGAGAAACTTGCCCAGAAAACCTATAATAGGTTCGCCTTAAGGTCACCATAAGTTTAAAAATAACTTGGAAGCACATAACAACATGGGTTATTCAAGGAAAAAAAGTGACAAGTGTACTTGAGAATCCCCAGGCATTGATATTACAGTTTTAAAAAATGTGAACTGAGAATTCACCCTTAGGGATCGATGGATCAAGTGAGGGTTTCTTTAAGAATGAGAAGAAAATGAATGAGCTCATGGGGACAGAATGCAACAGGACAAGTGATAAAATACCAATGGGGCAGACAGAGGTCTTTAACAAGACAAAAGGGGCCAGGGCGAGGTAGAAGGTCTGGATCAAATGAAACCAGGTTGAAGGCAGAAGCATTAACTGCACAGAGTCTTTCATGTGATACTGAACAGAAGAGGCAAGGAAAGGGAGGTGTATAACAGATTCTAAGCACCAGAAATAAAATACTAAGAATGGTTCACAGCAGAACAGTACTACTGTTCAGCAAGCAAAGGGATCTTGCAGCACTGCTGAGACTAACTGAAAGACAGAAGATGGTAGCATGAGCTTTCGTAGACTTCAGCCTACTTCCTCAGATGCATTTCGAAGGAAGTAGGCTCTAGTCTACGAAAGCTCATGCTACCAACTTCTTTCTTTTATTTAGTCTCAAAAGGTGCTTTTCCTGGCTGCGTGTGGATTTCAGCGCTGGCATGCCACTTTTGGCCTGTGTGTCTCGGGCCTGTCTTGAAAATCTTTACCAAGAAATAAATAGTCACACAAGCAGTAGAGAAGAATAGTGCAGTGAGACCAATGGTGAGTCTATCCCTGCTCTTTGTGGAGGTCAGAATGCTTGGGGGGGGGGGGGAATTCTAGCTATGGAATTGACCAGCAGCCATTTAATAAAAATTGACTGTCCCCATGCTTATTGTTGGATTCATCTGCTAGATTTTCAATTATCTCTCACTTAGAGCCTCATTCCTACTACATTTTAAACTGGTTTACAAACCGTTCCGAAGTGGTTTAAATGACCCTTGTTTGCATTTGAGCCAAATCACTGAAGTGGTTTGGAGGGGGGGGACCATGTGCCATTGTGTTTTTAATATTTGTAATTTTATATTGTTTTTAGCTGATGTTTGCAATGTTTTTAGAATTGTTATTGTTAGCCGCCTTGGTTCCCTTCAGGGAGAAGGGTGGGATAGAAATTAAATTAAATTAAATAACAGACCCATTTGATATGCTTCTTTTTGACACTTATTTTTTCCGCACCTTTTGCAATAAATTAGTTCAGTGCAAATGTGAATGGGATGTGGATCAGAATCAACTTTTTAAATGATGTAATCAGATTATTATCCCTGAAGAGGTTCCCTTTGGAATTGAATCACTGATCAATATGAGTGAAAAGTGAGTTATTTTACAACAAGAAAATACGATTGGGGCAAATGCGGTGTGAACCATGTTCTGCTGTCAAATCAATCCATCAATTCAGATCGCAAACTGATTTATTTGTAAGTGGGAATGAGGCCTAAGAATGGCTGAAAATGAAGTTAGTGACCTACAGACTAGACAACAGTGAGAAAGGGGCTTTACAAACCGCCCAAAGGGGGCAGTCTGTAGGAGCCCAGAGAAGCGCCGGACTGGGGCCAGGGCAAATTTCCACTTCTCCATGGTCTCCCTGGGCACCCGCTGCACCCCGCCATCCACGGTGCTCCCGGGTGAGAAAGGGGCCACCATCGCAGCCCCTTTCCCCTCGGACTCCTTGGTGCAGCCATGTGAAGGCCATGCCAAGGACAAGAACCAAAAAGGAGCTCCATTTTGGAGGTCCTTTTGGCGCCACAGAAAGGGTGCCCTAAGCATAAGTGTTAGGGCTGGGAAGCGTGCGGTTGCTGTGCGCTCCCCAGCCCTAATCATGGTGCGGGAACGGCCCTTTTGGGCCATCTATACCACGCCAAAGTCTCTCCTTTATGGTTTGTTCAGGGAGGCCTTTCACAATAACCACGGGTGTGATCCCATTGTTGGGAATACTAAAAGAGAAATGAGTTTGGGACAGATGGGAGTTTCTCAAAAGGGAGATACTGAAGGCAAAAATTCAAACTGTACCAATGAGGAAGAAAAATGGGAGGTTTCTCAAGAAATCAGGGAGCCATTCAGACTACCATATAAACCAGTTTGTAACCCGGATTAAAATTGGGAAGTTCATATTGGCCCAAGTTTTTTCACTAGGGAATCCGGATCTTGCACACCCGATGCGGTGCAAATCCCCCTAAACCTGGGTTTTCCGAAAGCGAAGTATTTACTGTTTCTTTTCGGAAAAACTGGTTCAATCGAATGTGAACTTGGCTCCGATCATGATTGGGTCAAGTTCAGGGGAGGGGTAAAACCCAGGGGGCGGAACATGCCTCCTCTCCCTGCAACCACCGGCTTTAATCCGGTGCTGTTTAATAGTTTTTGCAGCAGGAGTGCTTCATTGGGCACTTCTGAATTTTTTTTATTTCTTTTACAATTTGACAGCTTATGCATATTTTACATCGGGCTCTTTAAACGGGAGGGGGAACCCCCAACCCATATATGGATAGTTGGCTTCCATATGTGGATTGGGGTTCCCTCTCCCTTCATTTAAAGAGTCCCATTCATATTGAGCATTTAAACGAAGGGAGTGGGAACCCCAATCCATATATGGAAGCTAACTATCCATATATGGATTGGGGGTTCCCCCTCCCGTTTAAAGAGCCCCATGTAGAATGCGCATAATCTGTCAAATTGTAAAAATAATTTTAAAAATTCAGAAGTGCCTGATGAAGCACTTCTGGTGCTGAGAAAAACAGAGGAGGAGGAGGGGGGGAAGGATCCCCACAAGCCGTACCGCTCCCAGCCCTATGCTCCATGCATATAATCTGTCAAATGTAAAAAAGTATTTTAAAAAAGCGAAGCGCCAGATGGCGCAATCACGCAGCCAATGGCTGCATCAGACATCACCATGACATCATTTGATTGACAACTAAGAGGCTCCATCTTGAATCGTTACTTTTACATATATGAACTTCAGCCGGGTAAAATGCACCGGGAAGCATCGATCGGAGCAAAGGGTAGTATGAATTTATTTCCAGAGATTCGGTAATGGCATGCACGATCTGATCCGGATCTAACCAGGGCAAACGGGCTAGTATGAATGGGGTCTAGGATGAGTTTCTAAAGAACTTGCAACTGAGCTAAATTTTAAATGGGACATGTTTAAGAAATGGAAAAGCGGGGAAATCACCAAAGAGGAATTCAGACAAATAGCTAGTGCATGTAAGAGTAAAATCAGAAAAGCTAAAACGTGGAATGAACTCAGGCTTGCTAGAGAAGTTAAAAGCAAAGAGCTTTTGGGGTATGTCCTTGGCAAAAAGAAGACTAGACAGTACTGAGCTAGATGGACCAAAGGCGAAACTCAGTATAAGGCAGCCCTCTATGTTCATAGAGTACAATCATTCAGACCAAGCATTATGGGTTTGTGAGGTGGTCATACATACAGTACATCCTTGATGGAAAACATAGGTGCTTTCTAGACCACCCAAAAGGGGCGGTCTGTATTCGCCCGTTCAAGTGGCGAGATGAGGCCGAGGCTGCCGCACGGGCAGCCCCAGAGGCCTCATCCTGCCGCTTTTGGAGGCCGCGGGGAACCGGCAAACTGCCGGTTCCCCGCGGCCTCCAAGCGGGGTGCAGCAGGCACTCTGGGTGGCCGCTGCACCCCGCTTCCCTCGGCGGGGCTGAAGGGAGAAAGGGGCCACCGCCGCAGCCCCTTTCTCCCTGGGTCTTTGCCGTGGCCATTTAAAGGCTGCGGCAAAGACCTGCCGCAAAAAAAGAGTTCCGTTTTGGAGCTCTTTTTTTGTGCCACAGGAAGGGCGCAATTGGCGCCCTCCTGCAGCACAAAAGCGTCAAAACGTGTGCATCGTATCTAAACGCTGCGCACGTGATGACGCTCTTCCGGCGCGTCTGTATGGACGCCGCCATCTTAAAATGGCGGCGGCCATGCGCTTTAAGCCTAGGGAGGGTGTAGACGCTACGCCCTCCCTAACCCTAAAGGCGGGCTTTTTAGCCCTATTCGCACCTCTTTTTGCCCGTCTAGATCGGGCCACTATATACGAAACAGTCTTGAAATTGTAATTCATTCTACATTATGAGGAAACAGATGCCTGTTCTTGATTTATAGACTGGAGAAGGTTCAGGAGATCCAGGCACACTTATATCAGGTTTGTATACAAGCACAATGAGGTGAAATGTTTGCAGCTGACTTTTCCAGTGAGTTCCCAAGGGCATCTTACTCAGAGATCTAGCTGAATTCAAGAAATGTAATTTCAATATTTGCTGTTCTGGTCTGAATTGCTTGTTCAAGATGCATCCTGTTCAAAGCCCAGATTCCAGGCAGGAATGGAAAAGGTCTGCTGTTGGTCACAACATCAGAGGACAAAGAACACAATCCCAGGCATTCTTACCTATGAGTACATAGATACTGAATTCAATGGAAATTATAGTCAACCCTCCATTTTCGCTGGGGATCCGTTCCGGACCCCCCCCCCAAAAAAACTGGCACTGGAACACACTACGGACACACACCCCATTATGTTCCTCCTCTGTTTGCTGCTTACACATAAGCGAGGGCGCAAATTCCAAGGCCACACAAAAGGAGGGGCGACTGTACTTCTAAATAAATACACATAAGCCTATGTAGAATCATAGAATCATAGAATCATAGAGTTGGAAGAGACCACAAGGGCCATCCAGTCCAACCCCCTGCCATGCAGGAACTCCAAGTCAAAGCATCCCTGACAGATGGCCATCCAGCCTCTGCTTAAAGACCCCTAAGGAAGGAGACTCCACTACACTCCGAGGGAGTGTGTTCCACTGTCGAACAGCCCTTACTGTCAGGAAGTTCCTCCTAATGTTGAGGTGGAATCTCTTTTCCTGCAGTTTGCATCCATTGTTCCGCGTTCATTTTAAAAATGTCAAACTTCATGTGATGTTAAAGCACTACTAGGTCTGCTGCTGAGTAACTGACACATATTTCCCCAATCCTTCCTTAAAATGTTCCATGGCACAGTCTTGAGCTTCCATGACAAGTATATTCTATGTTTTTTTTCTTAATCTTGAACCAAAATGGACCCACTTATGCATTAAATTGCTGCTGCTTACAAGAAGGAAGAAGCTATTCCTTCTTTTCTTTAAGAAATCCTTTAAAATATTTCTAATCCTCTTCCTAATCCTTTCCCCTTAATCTTCCTTCCTCTAAACTAAATGTGCAGAATTTGGAGTAACACAATACGTACAAATAGTGATGTTTCCTTTAACACAATATTAAGGGCATAATACCATTCCTTCTTCAAAAGAACTTAAGGACTGGCAACTTTGTGGCTATACAGACATGTGAATGTCGCCCCTGTATGCCTCGGATTGGTGCCACAGCAGTCGTACGCTGCGGCATCAATCCGCTCCCCAAAAGAAGCTGCTCTGAGCAGCTTCCTGGAAGGGGCATAACTGGTGCACTTGCACATCATCATAACACCCCTTCTGGCCAGCGCCATTTGGGTGCTGCGCCCAGTATGCGTCATCATGATGTGCGCCATCTGAATGGGCATGCAACAAAATGGCACCCGGGCAGCAGACTAGGGTTTATGAGGGTGTAAATGCTCAGCTCTTATCTAGCCATAGTCTACGAACAGGTTGGCATAACGTGCCGGTCTGTACACCCCCTTTGCTACCTTTAATTTGTTTCGGGGTAGTATAATGAGTAACATACATCCATTACTTTCAAAATGTCGGTTTGTGGGATAATTTGTGGGTACTTTGGGACCATTTTCTAGACAGGGATACATATCTTACCCTGTCCTGCAGGCATGTCCACCAACTTTCTAGGTTCTGTTAAAACAGTGGTCCCCAAACAAAAATCTAAAAACTTAAAGAGGGATTTTGGACTTCAGCTCCTAGAATCCCAGACTATTGGCCAACATGTCTGTGGCTTCTGGGA
This sequence comes from Urosaurus nigricauda, assembly GCA_034509955.1. Lineage (NCBI taxonomy): Eukaryota > Metazoa > Chordata > Lepidosauria > Squamata > Phrynosomatidae > Urosaurus > Urosaurus nigricauda. The sequence continues at coordinate 138,127,777 of JAOEGL010000002.1, forward strand.
GCTGAAGTCCAAACTCTCGTAAAGGGTACAGTTTGGGAACCACTGTCTTAAAGCATGGCATAAAACCCTGCTCTCAATCCTACCTAGTGCCTTAAAATTCAGGGAGCGACTTGCTCAGCATATCAGTTGCCTAAGAAATAAAATCTAAAGTGTTGGGCATAGCATTATGTTACTTATAAAATGTTTTTGCTTTCAGTTTCATCTGTTTGATCTAATTGCTACACACTGCTGTAGTGTTTTTAGACTGCTGATTTTAATTTTTTTGCAATTGTAAGGAGACTGTTTTATGTGCATTTTATGGTTTTAAATGTGTGCATGAGAGCCTTGTTAAGGCTTGAGAGATGGCATTATAAATACTGGAATAAATGAAAGGATAACCACATAAAATGGAATGTAGGGATTTTTTTCTTGGCTGTGGCTAACTAAGTTAGTCCCCAGCATAGCTTTCATATTCATTTATGTATTTGATTGATTAATGTCTTCCTTTCTCCCAAAGCTGCTTGCAATACAATTAAAACACCAAATAAATAAAAGCTTTACAAAAATTTAAGATCCAATTTAAAAACAGATTTTTTTAAAAAGACCTACAGTGCCCTTCCAATTAAAAATCCCTTCCAGAACAATAGAGGTTAGTTGCCTAAGGCCATATGGATGCTATGAACCTAAGCCCAAACCCTTCACTGCTTAGTTAAAACATCTCAAGAAGGAGAATTGGGAAAGACCATGCTCAACTTGTATGCATAAAATATCATATGAAAAGCAGGTTTAGACTCAGAAGAAGAAGGAGGGAAGACAGGAGGAAGGAACATCAATAATTTAAGATATGCAGACGACACCATACTACTAACAGAGAACAATTGCTAAGGAAGGTCAGAGAAAAACGTACAAAGGCAGGCTAACTGCTGAACATTAAGAAAACAAAAATAATGACTACAGAGGATATACATAAATTCACCCTAGATAACATTGAAATAGTTAACAACTTACCATACCTTGGATCAAATATTGATTAGAATGGAGACTGCAGTCAAGAACTCAGAAGAAGATTAAGAATGAGAAGGGCAGCCATGAAAGAACTAGACATGATCCTAAAGTGTAAAGGTATAAAACAGAGCACTAAAGTTAGAATCATCCAAGCCATCACCATGTATGGATGTGAGAACTGGACAGTGAAGCAAGTAGCAGAAAGAAGATCAACTTGAGATGTGGTGGTGGAGGAGAGTGCCAAGTATACCATGGACAGCCAAGAAGACAAACAGTGGGTCCTTGAATAGATCAAGCCTGAACTGGAAGCCAAGATGACAAAACTGAAACTGTCACACTTTGGCCACATCATGAGAAGGCACAACTCATTAGAAAAGACAATAATGCTAGTAAAGGTAGAGGGCAATAGAAAAAGAGGAAGTCCACATGGCGAGACTCCATCAGGAATTTCATGGGCCTGAACCTGCAGTACCTGAGCAAAGCAGTAGAGAATAGGGAGTCTTGGGAAATGTCTCAATCATAAGGTTCCCATGTCTTGAAGGCAGTTAACAACAACAAAGGCCATGGAGGAATGCTGTCAGTGGCGGATTGTTCACCTCCAGGTATAATGGTCTGAGTCAGCAGAAAACTATTCCTTCTGTTCCGCTGCATATCAGTCATGCAGAGGGGTCTGTCTTCTATCACCCAATAACCTTTGGAATATCTTCCAGCCTTACACTTCTGAGATAAAGTTTCGACCTGTGCTTTTAGCCTAGATAAACTTGCTCAATGATTTGCTCACAGGGCAAACCTATGCATGCCTACTACAAAGTAAGTTTCACTAAACTGAAAGGATCTTGCTCTTAGGTAAGTGTTTATAGGTGTACTGCAACCAAAAGCTGAATGTCTAGGTTTAATGTTTAAACTTGCTTTGTAACAACCAGCCAAGTCTCAAGGTGTAGGTTTAAACTTTAAACCTACACCTTGAGATTTGGGCATTTGATACAAAGCAAGTGATTTTTAACTGATAAACATTTCCAAAGGGTTGCACAAATTTAAGGAATAACAGGCTCATCCACACAACTGTGCCAGTTTAAAATCTTTCTCCAGAAAATGCACCCTTCCATGGCCTTCATACACACCCACGTCTTGACACATTATTGTATCATGAGAGCCTTCTCAGTGGCTGCTCCCACCTGCTGCAATTCCCTTCTGGGGGAGGCTAGGATGGCCCACTCCCTGCTTTACTGTCTTTATTTTTTTTTACTTTATTTTTTCATACAATTTATAATATACAATAGTAAATATTATTTCAAAGTGTACCTGCTTAGTACATAAATCATTCTATGAGTTGCTTAATAATATATATCCAAGTTATTATAAATATTCAATTTGTTCATAAATGTCTTTTTTGAATGTTTGGGTTTTTTTTTTCTTCTTTTAAGACTTCCTTGAGCTTCTGTTATGTGAGGCATAGCTTCTTATGCTTGACTACTTCTTTCAGTATGTGACTTTCATATTTTTTCAGTGTTTCCTACTTTTGTATGTTCAGTTAGGCTCTCCCAGCTAGCTATGTGATATATTTAATGATTAAACCATTCTTTATTCCAAATCTAGTAGTTCTTACAAAAATTTATTAGACCTTCGCAATCTTTTTCTACTTTTTCTGAAGTTTTTTTGTTTATTATTTATTTTTAAATTCTGTATACTTTTAAAATAATTTTATGCTATTTAAAATTCAATTATTTTAATTGTTTCAAAATTTGTATTGTTAGTTTTTAACTGATTTTCTTCTGTGAGCCACCTTGGGTCCATTCTGGGAGAAAGATGGCATATAAATGAAATAAATTTTAAAAACTAAAAAAACAACAACTATGGAAATCATGAGATCTGTAGACTGCAGGGTTTAAAAAAACTCTGACTGAACAAAAATAAATAAACAACCCCTTTCAATCAAAAGACAGACTCTAGAGACTACATTTTGGTCAAGAAATGCTGCTTCAGTCTCCTGCCCATGGGGTGGATTAGTGAAGCCTATGAAAAGTCCAAATCAACCAGAAATTGCTGTCTGATCCCTGGTGCATGCCAATTGATGTTTTACCCAAAGGCATCTGGAGAGCCATTTCTTCCTTATGCATAGCCCACTTAGGCTGGAGTTTCTAGGTAGGTGATGAAATCCAAAATACCTGAAGGGCCAAAAATTCCTCACTCCAGGTCATGAGGCTCCAGATCACACTGGCCTCATTGAAAAGCTTACATGTAAGAAAAGCAAATGGTAAGTGAACAGTGGAGGAGAGGGTGGTAGGTAGGTAGAAAAAGACCCTAAACACTGTATTACAAAATAAATGTTGGTACAGGCTGAGTCTCCCTTACCCAGAGTTTTGGGGCCTAAAATATTCCAAAATCCAAAATTGTCCACCTGGGTGGCTGAGCTAGTGACACCATTGCTTTTTGATGGTTCATTGTACAGAAACTTCATGCAATCCATGATTTAAAATATTGGGTATAAAATTGCCTTCAGAGTATGTGTATAGGGTGTATGCAAAACAGAGATGAATTTCATGTATAGACTTGGGTCCTGTCCCCAAAATAGCTCATTCTGTATATGCAAATATTTTTTAAAAACTCTGAAATCCAAGACACTTCTGGTCCTAGCCTAAAGAAGAAGGCCCTCCCTCCATGCCATCTGCCATTGTCTGGCCTCGGCGGGAGTGTAAAGGCAGGCCCAACGCCATCAGGCCTAGCCAGTGTAAGCAGCAAGGTCCTCCCTCCAGTCCATCTGCCATGGTCCTGGCCTCAGAGGGAGAGAAGATCCACTGGACTTGGTCCCTTTCCCCACCACCTTTCCCTTCTTCTTCTGTCTCTAGTCTTTTTAGATTGTAAGTCTGAGGGCAAGGAACCATCTACAGTGGTCCCCCGGGTTACGAAAGTAATCCATTCCGGCATCCCTTTCGTAACCCAGAAATCTTCGTAACCCGGGGGACCGCTTTATTTGTAGCGCCGTGTGGCAGATTTAAAGGGCCGGCGCTTTTTTTTCCCGGAACCCGGGTTTTTTTTTCCGGAGACCGGGGCCGTTTTTCCGGCCCCGGCTCTTTCGTATCCCGGGGATTTCGTTGGCCGGGGGATTCGTAACCCGGGGGACCACTGTATTTCAAATCACAGAGTTGGAAGAAACCACCAGAGCCATCCAGTCCAACTCCCTGCCATGCAGGAACTCTCCATCAAAACAGATGGCCATCAGTTTAAAGACCTCTAAGGAAGGAGAATCCACCAGACTCCGAGGGAATGGGTTCCACTGTCAAACAGCCCTTACTGTCAGGAAGTTCTGTTGAGGTGGAATCTTTTTCCTGGAGCTTGTATCCATTATTCCGGGTCCTAGTCTCTGGAGCAGCAGAAAACAAGCTTGCTCCCTCCTCAATATGACATCCCTTCAAATATTTAAACAAGGCTATCATATCACCTCTTAACCTTCTCTTCTCTAGGCTACACATTCCCAGCTCCCTAAGGCATTCCTCATAGGGCATGGTTTCCAGACCCTTCACCATTTTAGTTGCCCTCCTTTGGACACGCTCCAGTTTCTCCACATCCTTTTTGAATTGTGGTGCCCAGACCTGGACACAGTATTCCAGGTGGGGCCTGACCAAAGCAGAATAGAGTGGCACTATTACTTCCCTTGATCTAGACACTATATTTCTATTGATGCAACCTAAAATTGCATTGGCCTTTTAGCTGCTGCATCACACTGTTGACTCATGTTCAACTTGTGGTCCACTTGGACTCCTAGATCCTTTTCACATGTGGTCTCATTCAAACAGGTGTCCCCCATCCTATGTCTGTGCATTTCATTTTTCCTCCCTAAGTGCAGAACCTTACATTTCTCTGTGTTGAATTTCATTTTGTTAGCTTTGGCCCAGCTTTCTAGTCTATTCAGGTCATTTTGAATTGACTGTATGTACAGTGCTATGTAAATTTGCAGCGCTAATTAAATAAAGCCTAATAATAATAATAATAATGCAGACTCAACCTGTATCTCAAGAGAGCAGATTGTGGCTATAATATCTCTGAAGATGCCAGCCACAGATGCTGGTGAAATGTCAGGAAGAAACTCTTCTAGCATATGGCAACATAGCCCAGAATACCCACAAAAAAGGTATAATATCTGTTGCTAAATTTCAATATATCCAAGTCTTCTACAAGCATAAATGTCCAACATGTTTCAGATTTGGCAAAACATAACATGCACCTCGAGACTAGAGCCACTAGGCTCCAACAGTAGATCCCAAGTATGCTTAAAGCTGTTTAAAAACTTGTTCAATGAAAGTGGTAAAGCTTGGTCTGGCTCTTTAACTCCAGGTTGTCTGGGCTGCCATTTACAGGCAAAGTGGCTCAATTACTCAAGCTCAAGTTTCTTTAAAACATGCTAATGGAAGTAATAACATCTGGTTTGTAGGAAGATTTAGGGAGTCTCCCCCACAATTCATGCAGCTCTTGGAGCATGAATGCTCTGAGAGCATGAATAAAACTCCCTAGAATCCGAAGTAGCTTTGGAAATGGGACAGTCAGCATTAGGTAGGGCAATCCTGTTCGATCCTGCCTACCCACTAAGGTCAGCTAAGGAGTCTCTGTTAAACGTCCTGCTGATCATGGCACCTGGCCCTTGGGACTCCTTGTTCTGAGCAATTTGCCTCTTCCCTGACCACCTGCCAACTAAAGGGAGTTTTGTTTACTTGCTGTTGTTCAGGAAGATCTGTGGCCTGGTTGTGCTTGGCTCTCTCCTTTTGCTCTTTATTTTGCAGTTTTACCTGCGTAACTCATTGATTCAGTCCTCCATTTTAAAAGTAAGCTGGCTTCCATTCAGAATCACAAGTATATCAGTATTTTGCATAAATAAGAAAAGTGGCTATGTAGGACCTAGGAACAGCACCCCAGCATCCTTGTTGACACTGTAAGAATTCCACAAGAAAGCATGAGATGTACAAGATACACAGATACTGTACACTCATCCCTCCATTTGCAGCTTTGATATTTGCGGATTTTATTATTAACGGATTTGATTAGTATGTTCTCTCTAGGAATATCTAGATCCTCCATGGTGTTTTTGCTTTTCACCATTTTTCCTTATTCATGGGGGTCTTGTGCCCCTAACCCTGGCAAATATGGGGGGAACAAGCGTACAATCTGGCAGCATATCAAAACCATGAGTTTTAGTCTGCTTCTCTATAGATGACTTTTTAAAAAGTGCAGGTGCTGCCAAAGACTCAGATCTTAGGCACACTGGAAGCTGCATTACACCAACTCAGATCATGGTCCAGCTAGCCCAGAACTCTCATCTCTGACTGGCAGGAGGGGCTCTACATGGTCTCAGGTAGGATCCTTCCCTGGCCCTATTTGGAGATCTGGGACTGCATCTACACTACAAAATTAATCCAGTTTCATACTGCTTCAACTGCCACCTTATGGAATTCTGAGATCTGTAGTTATGCGAGATATTTAGCCTTCTCTGGAGGAGTACTCTAGTGCTATAACAAACTAGAAATCCCAAGATTCCATAGGATGACAGATAAAGCAGTGTTGAATTGGATTAATTCTGCATTGTTGCAGCAGCCTGGGATTACTTCATGCAGGCATTAACCTTTTGCACTCCTAAGGCTACATTTGTAATCCTCAACCCCTCCAGGTTGTCCATACCCCCTCCCCCGCCCTTTCTTCTAGCAAAGAAAGAGAGAATGGAGGCTTCCTTGAGTAACAAATAGATTGTGTCCACTCCTCGCCCATTTCCTTTACTGCTTATTTTTTGTTTTCAAAACCAGAAGTGGTTCTCTGGCCACTTCAAGATTTGTTTTTGTTTTTCATTTTCCTTTTTTGGTTGTGTAGTGGTTTCCTGTGAAAGCAAAACCATACTCAAAGTTCTGCAGCATATATTCCAATCATATATGGAGAGAGAACTGCCAGATGTCCAAGCAGGGTTCATAAAAGGAAGAGACACTAGGGATCACATTGTAAAAATACAAGGGTTAATGGAGCACACCAAGGAATTCCAAAAGAAAACCAGCATATGCCATATGAACCAAACAAAAGCTTTGACTGCATAGGTCATGAAAAGCTATGGAACACCCTTAAAGACATGGATTGACACAATGTTTGATAGTAGTAATGAGAAATTTGTACTTAGGACAAGAGGCTACTGTCAGAGTGGAGAAACAGAATGGTTACCAACTGGCAAAGGGATCAGGCCAGGCTGCATTTATCACCCTATCAGTTCAACCTGTATACAGAAAACATTATACAAAGAGCAGGCTTGGACACTAAAGAAGCAGGAGTGAAAATAGGAAGAAGGAACATCAACAATCTAAGATATGTGGATGACACTACACTACTAACGTCATAGACTTGGAACAATTACTAACTAAAGACAAAGAAGAAAGCGCAATGGCAGGATGGCATAAAGAAAACAAATATAATGACCACGGAGGAGCGATATAAGTTCAACCTAGATAATGAGGAAATTGAAATAGTTAAAGAGTTCCCATACCTTAGATCACACACTGATCAGATTGGACTGCAGTCAAGAAATAGGAAGAGGACTAAAGATGGGGAAGGCAACTATGAAAGAACAAACCCTAAAGTATAAAGACATACAACTGAGCATATGAGTTAGAATAGTATAAGCCGCTCCGTATCTATGTATGGATGCAAAAGCTGGACTATGATGAAGGGAGATAAGAAGAATATCAATTCATTTGAGACATAGTGCTGGAGAAGAGTGCAAAGGATCCCATGGACAGCCAAAAAGACAAGCTAATGGGTCTTAGAGCAGATCAAGCCTGGAAGCCAAGATGATTAAATTGAGGCTGTCGTACTTTGACAGAATACTTTGACATGAGAAGGCATGACTGATTAGAAAAGACAATACATGCCAGGAAAGGTAGAAGACAGTAAAAAGAGTGGAAGACCACATGCCAGATGGACAGACCCAATCAGGAAGGCCATGGGCCTGAACTTATAGGACCTAAGCAGAGCGGTGGAGGAAATGGGGTCTTGGAGATGCTTCATCCATGGGATCTCCATGAATCCAGGTAGTCGAAGGCAGTTAACACACACACACACACACACACACACACATTTTGAGCGTTGGACAGCCACACATCTGGAGACCATGGTTCAAATCGTTGCTTGGTCGCAGTCTCCCAACCTCAGAGGGAGGCACTGGAAGAAAATCCACTCTGAGCAAATCTTGTCAAGAAAATCCCATGACACGCTTGCTTTAGGGTTGCAGTAAGTCAGAAAGGGCCTGAAGGAACATAGCAACAACAGAGTCTCCCGGAGGGTTCCAGGGCACAAAATTAGCCCCTCCTGGAGTCTACCTATTCACCCCACTTCGCTTTACTGGGCAAAAGGCACTTTTTTTGGATGTTGTTGTTGTTAAATACCTTCAAGTCAACCCCGATTCATGGCACCTGGTGGATGAGACACCTTCAAGACACTTCTGTCCTCCATTGCTCTGCACAGGTCCTGCAGATTCATACCCCTGGCCTTCTTAATAGAGTCCTTTGGTCCTCCAGGTGTTTCAGGCTTCAGCTCCTAGAAACTCCAGCCAACTTAGACAACTGACAGGTACTCTAGGAGTTGAAGTCCAAAACATCTGGAGGACCAACATTTTGGAATCACAGCATGTGCTCCCTCCTCTCTTTCTGCTTCGCTTCACCTTTCCTAGCATTATTATCTTTTCCAGTGAATGGTGTCTTCTCATGATGAGGCCAAAGTAGGGCAGCCTCAGTTTAATCCCAAATCCCAGCATCCTCAACTTGGACTGTTGCTCACGTCCCTTTCCTTTCCCTCTTGCCACATCCTCGCTGCCCTCATCCATCCATCTGCCAGATTGATATTTCCAGGCAGAGGGAACCGAACTCCCCGACTCTTATACACAGAGGGTCAACAAACTACCATTCCCTAAATTCCATAGCATTGAGCCATGGCAGTTAAAGTCGTGTCAAACCGGATTATTTCTGCAGTGCAGATGGAGCCAGGTGGGATTGTCTTCCTTCCTCATGGAAACATAAATCCATGCTTCTTAGTAAAGATCAAAATGGAGGACCTTTTGCATTTCCTCTTGGGAAGGGAGCTGAAATGGAGGACACGTCCTGGAAAAAGAAGACCTCTGGTCACCCTGTTCTTAGTGTTGCTCAAAATGGAGGACCTTTTGGAATCCCTCCTGGAGAGAAGGCTGAAATGGAGGACGTGTCCTTGAAAAGGAGGATCTCTCGTAACCACACAACAGGACAAGGAACCGTAAAATGTTAGGATGTTTAAGAGAAAAATGAAGGACATTACCAAATAAAAGCTACAAAACACTCATAGAAATATCAAATCTCAGTCGTGCTCAAAATAGAGGACGTTTGGGAATTCCTCCTGGACAGTAGACTGAAATGGAGGACACATCCTGGAAATGGAGGATACTTGTTCTTGGTCCTGCTCAAAATGGAGGACATTTGGAAATTTCTCCTGGACAGAAAGCTGAAATGGAGGACACGTCCTATAAAAGGAGGACCTTTGATCACAATTTTCTTAGTCCAATTCAAAATGGAAGACCTTTTACAGGACAAGGCACTGTAAAATGGTAGGCCATTCAAGAAAAATGGGAGGATAGGCCCATAAAACCTACAAAACACTATAGGAATATAAAAGGAGGACTTTTGGTCAGAAAGAATGTTCTTAGTCCTGCTCAAAATGGAGGACCTTTGGGGAAAACCGTCCTGAACAGAAGGCACAAATGGAGGACCTGTGGCCACCCTGTTCTTAGTCCTGCTCAGAATGGAGGACCTTTGGGGAAATCCCTCCTGGGCTGAAGGCAGAAATGGAGGAGGACCTGTGGCCACCCTGTTCTGAATCCTTCTCAAAATGGAGGACCTTTGGGGAAATCCCTCCTGGGCAAGAAGGACCTGTGGTCACCCTGTTCTTAGTCCTGCTCAAAATGGAGGACCTTTGGGGAAATCCCTCCTGGGCTGAAGGCAGAAATGGAGGAGGACCTGTGGCCACCCTGTTCTGAATCCTTCTCAAAATGGAGGACCTTTGGGGAAATCCCTCCTGGGCAAGAAGGACCTGTGGTCACCCTGTTCTTAGTCCTGCTCAAAATGGAGGACCTTTGGGGAAATCCCTCCTGGGCAAGAAGGACCTGTGGCCACCCTGTTCTTAGTCCTGCTCAGAATGGAGGACCTTTGGGGAAATCCCTCCTGGGCTGAAGGCAGAAATGGAGGAGGACCTGTGGCCACCCTGTTCTGAATCCTTCTCAAAATGGAGGACCTTTGGGGAAATCCCTCCTGGGCAAGAAGGACCTGTGGTCACCCTGTTCTTAGTCCTGCTCAAAATGGAGGACCTTTGGGGAAATCCCTCCTGGGCTGAAGGCAGAAATGGAGGAGAACCTGTGGCCACCCTGTTCTGAGTCCTGCTCAAAATGGAGGACCTTTGGGGAAATCCCTCCTGGGCAAGAAGGACCTGTGGTCACCCTGTTCTTAGTCCTGCTCAAAATGGAGGACCTTTGGGGAATCTCTCCTGAACAGAAGGCACAAATGGAGGACCTGTGGCCACCCTGTTCTGGGTCCTGCTCAAAATGGAGGACCTTTAAGGAAATCCCTCCTGGGCTGAAGGCTGAAATAGAGGAGGACCTGTGGCCACCCTGTTCTGAGTCCTTCTCAAAATGGAGGACCTTTGGGGAAATTCCTCCTGGGCATCTACTCACCGTCTCTTCCCTGCCACCTTGGCTGGTGCTCTGTGTATTTTGAGATGAGTGTGGCCTGGAGGAGGAGAAGAAGGCCAGGACTAGGAGGCTGCCCCAGCCAGCACTAGGACCCCAGGAGCCTATGGTGGTTCTCCTCTCTCTCCTCCTCCTCCAGGAGGCCAGCGCCCCCGCCTGGGCCAATCCCCCGCCTGGGCCTGGCATGCCCGCCTCCCACAGGGTCCCTCCCCAAAGGGAAGGCCAGCAACAACAAGTACACATAGGCCTCTCTCTGAGAATAACACAAATTGTGCCACAGTGCCAGTGCCACGCACTCAAAACAGAGGCCTACTACTAGGAGCCAAGCCAGGCTTCATGAGGAGGAGGAAGATCCCACACAGACACACACACAGAACTTTATTGTTCAAATATAATCATAATAATAGATTTTATTTATATCCCGCTTTTCCACAAGGATCGAGGCGGGTTACGATTGAACACGTAACATGTACATAACTTAAAAATTACATATCCCCTTATCCCGTGCCTTAAAACGGAAATCCCGACACTAACAATACAAATTAGCCTTGGAAGCAATCTTGTAGGCCGCCCCTTTGAGACCTACTGAAAGGAAGGAGTTGGCAGCAGGAGCTTCCCTAGACATCAGTCGAATAATATTTAGTATACTGGAGTATACTGTACGGTCGTATACAGTAAAGTCTCGATTATCCGACATAAACTGGACCGGGTGATGGTTGGATAACCAAAAATGTTGGAAAATCCAGAAGGTCCAAGAAAAAGCCTTGAAATCATTATGAATTGCAAATGTATTGAAGTTTTTATTGCAATAACAGTCAAAGTAAATGTAAAGAAATCACTGATCAACATTCTGATGCACAGTATCAACAGTTCAGTGCTCTGAAAATTCAAAATCACAGAAAATTTAAAGAAATCACAGCAGCTGCGACGTTGGATAATCCAGAATGTTGGATAACCGAAGGTTGGATAATTGAGACTCTACTGTATTTAGATTTAGCTATGTTAGTCTGAAGTCAGTGTTTGGAGTGATATTCTTGCAGCCCCTTTGAGACTCACTGGAAGGAAGAAGGGGGCAGCAAGAGCTTTCCTAGACTTGAAAGTCTACTTCCTCAGATAATATTTAGTGTATTGTATACTGTAGTATACTACCATAATATACAGTAACATATTTAGATATAGCCATGATAGTCTGTGGAGTCAGTCTGTGGAGAGACCTTGCAGCACCTTTGAGACTAAGCAAAAGGAAGAAATGGCCGGGCAGCAGGAGCTTCCCTAGACTTCAGTCAGATAATATTTAGTATACTGTACCATAGTATATTTAGAAGTAGCCATGTTAGTCTGTAGAATCAGTATGTGGAGAGCTCTTGTAGCCCCTTTGAGACTTAACTGAAAGAAATAAATTGGCAGCATCATTATTATTATTATCTTTTATTTATATAGCACTGTAGATTTACACAGTGCTGTACATACAATCTTAAATTAGACGGATCCCTGCCCTCAGGCTTACAGTCTAAAAGAGACAACACAAAAGGAAGAGGGGAAGGTGATAGGAAAGGGGGTGAGGTCCGGTGGTTCTTCTCTCCCTCTGGGGCCAGGACCAAGGCAGATGGACTGGAGGGAGGGCACGGCTTCTTAATACAAAGCTAAAAGGAGGCATCCTGGGACAGATGGGACAATCAGTTTTGGTAGACTTCAGTCAGATAATATTTAGTACACTGTAATATAGTGTAGTATATATTTAGACATAGCTGTCCTTCGTCTATAAAATCAGTATGTAGAGAGATCTTGCAGCACCTTTGAGACTGACTGAAAGGAAGACATTGGCAGCATGAGCTTTTCTAGACTTAAAGTTACTTCCTCAGATAATCTTTAGTATACTGTAATATACTGTAGTATATTTAGATACAGCCGTGTTAGTCTGTAGAATTAGTATGTTGTGGCACCTTTGAGACACTGAAAGGAAGAAGTTGGCAGCAAAAGCTATCCAAGACTTCAGTCAGATAATAGTATACTGTACTGTAGTATACTGTACTGTAGTATATTCACAATATAGCTGTGTTAGTCTAAAGTTCAGTCTGTGGAGAGATCTTGCAGCACCTTTGAGACTAAGCAAAGGAAAGAAGTTGCCAAATAAATAAGTGAGTTGGCAGCATGAGCTTTTGCAGACTTAAAGTCTACTTCCTCAGATCCGGAACGGATTACTTTCGTAACCCGGGGGACCACTGTACTGTATACTGTAAGAGGCCAATGCTATTTTAGGCTGCATCAATAGAAGTGTAGCGTCTAGATCAAGGGAAGTAATAGTGCCGCTCTATTCTGCTTTGGTCAGACCCCACCTGGAATACTGTGTGCAGTTCTGGGCATCACAATTCAAAAAGGATGTGGAGAAACTGGAGCGGGTCCAAAGGAGGGCAACTAAGACGGTGAAGGGGCTGGAAACCATAAAGCCCTATGAGGAGAGACTTAGGGAGCTGGGGATGTTTAGCCAGGAGAAGAGAAGGTTAAGAGGTGATATGATAGCCCTGTTTAAATACTTGAAGGGATGTCCCATTGAGGAGGGAGCAAGCTTGTTTTCTGTTGCTCCAGAGACTAGGATGGAGAACAATGGATGCAAACTGCCGGAAAGAGATTCCACCTCAACATTAGGAGGAACTTCCTGACAGTAAGGACTGTTCAATAGTGGAACAAACTCCCTCAGAGGGTGGTGGAGTCTCCTTTCTTAGAGGTCTTTAAGCAGAGGCTGGATGGCCATCTGTCAGGGATGCTTTGATTGGGAGTTCCTGCATGGCAGGGGGTTGGACTGGATGGTCCTTGGGGTCTCTTCAAACTCTGTGATTCTATGATTCAGAGGACCCATCTTCTAGACCAGTGTACTTGGGACCAGGAGGTTCCCAAACTTTGGTCCTCCACATGTTTTGGACTTCATCTCCCAGAATCCCAATCTATTGACCAACATAGCTGAGGCTTCTGGGAACCGAAGTCCAACATTTCCCTTAAAGAGCAGCACAGTACTTTGGCTCCTCCTCTTGCCTTTTTTCTCGAGGGGGCGGAGCCTACATGCTCCAGGCGGGGGAGCTCCTCAGTCATCCTCGCGCTGATTGGACGCGTCGCAAAGGTGACGTCATAAAGGGAACCTTCATGATGGCGGCGCTCAGCCAGAGACTATGAGTTGAGGTCAGGACAGGAGTCTAAGTGAAGCAAGGCTGGGAGGGTTTGTGTTGAAAAGGGAGGCAAGAAAAGGCGGGAGGTTTTAGATTTTGGGAAGCCAAGAGTAGACAGCAGCAGGGGCTGTTTATGCCACTGTTGTCACAGAGTAGCGTTTCAAAGTAACGTGTGAATGCAGCAAGCGTGTTGTGTATGCATGCGTGTTTTGTGTGCCTTCCAAGTCGTTTCTGATTCATGCTTGACCCTAAAGGGAAACCTATCATGGGGGTTTTCTTAGCAAGATTTGTTCAGGGGAGGCCTGCCATTGCCATCCTCTGAGGCTGAGAGAGTGTGACTTCTTGCCCAAGGTCACTCAACTTTGTTGTTGGGTGCCTTCAAGTTATTTTATTTATTTGTTTGTTTACGGGTATTCAGCCCCAAAGTCTCTGAGAACAGCTAACCATTATTATTATTTTTAATTTTCAACTAATGGTGAACCTCACATGGGGTTTTCTTGGCAGGATTTGTTCAGAGGAGGGTTGCCATTGCCTTCCTCTGAGGCTGAAAGTGTGTAAATTAGCCACTCGGTGGGTTTGCATGGCCGAGCCAAGATTCGAACCCTGGTCTCCCTTTATGACTAGTCCTGTGCTCAAACTACTATGCCACGCTGGCTGGCTCGTATCTGTCTATTCAGTGGCCATAAACACAAATCAGTGCTTCCCAGACGCTGGTCCTCCAGGTGTTTTGAACTTCACTTCCCACAAGCCCTAGCCCTCTTGGCCAATGATCAAGGATTCTGGGAGATGAAGTCAAAAAAAAATATGGAAGATGCAAGTTCGCTGCTCTGTGGTAGGACTATGATCCATCTTGTTGTTTTTGTTGTGTTCTTTCAAGTCGTTTCCAACTTATGATGACTATAAGGTGGCAAACCTATTATGGAGTTTTCTTGGTAAGGGTTTTTCAGAGGCGCATTTACCGTTGTCTCCCTCTGAGACTGAGAGAGTGTGGCTTGTTCAAGGTGACCCAGTGGGTTTACGTGACCAAGTGAGGATTCGAACCCTGATTTCCTGGGTCATGGTCTGACTCAAACCACTGTACCATGATGGCTGTCTACATTCCAATATTTTTGACTAATGGTGAACCTATCATAGGGGTTTTCTTGGCAAGATTTGTTCAGAGGGAGTTTGCCGTTGCCGTCCTCTGATACTGAGAGAGTGTGGCTTGCCCAAGGTTGCCCAGTGGGTTTTTACATGGCCAAGCCAGGATTCAAACTCTGATCCCCAGAGTTATAGTCCATCGCTCAAACCACGACACCACGCTGGCTTTCCTTTCTGTAGCTCTATGTATTTAAGTTGGCCTCAGAATAGTATCAGAACAGGATCAAATCCAACATGTCTGGCCTTGTATTTTGGTAACATTTCTTTATAGGTGTGCATGCAGTAGCTGTGTGTGTGTGGATGCATTGTGTGCTGATAAGCTCTTGACAGAATGGTGGTACTTTCTTCAACAGTAAAGTATGTGGGTAGGAGAGGGAGCAACAGAAAGTTAAAAATGTCCCAGTCACTTTTTTTTTCTCCTAAGAAACCTGACACTTGCTTATATTTCTGCTTTTGAAGAGTAGGTGGTATGCGTGGCACTCAGCCTTTCAATACAACCACAGCAAGAAGTCCCCTCTCTTTTTCCTGTGTGATTCTGGAAGAACAGACTGATCACCATGAAATGTATGAGGACATTATTGTTGGCCAGGGAGCTGTGTGTAGTAAGAGGCGCTGCCCTGCTACAGACTGTTTCCAAGAGGGATCAGCAACTACAGAGAAGTGGCTCTCTCCAGGTAAAAGTGTTCCTGAACAGTTCTTTCTCCCTCTGAAACCACATAAAAATGTCAGCCTAATTCTATGTTCTATGTCAGCTACAAGATACTGGTGGATTTCTTTCAGTGTTGATGCCTGGTGCCATTTCCTTAAATAGTAAGCATTCAAGGCCTGGCCCAAGACATTTTGATAGCTAAAGCAAATGTTAATCCAGGTGCTCTGTCCTTCCTTGTTGTGCCTGTTGGAGCCATGTCACTTCCCTTGGCTTCAATGTGAAGAAGGCTACTAGCTTTCCTCAGAAAAGGCATTGGAGCAGTAGTGACCAAGAAGATGGCCCTGTCATGGAAAGGCAAAGGGCTTTTTGTCCTACAGTGCCTCTTTGGTATCCATGCTCAGAGCATTGTATTTTATGATTGAGTTAGAATGGCTTCTGAGAATTCTGCGTTGTTTTACTGTTGCAGTGGATACAGTTTTTGCTGCCACACTGAAGCATTAGTGGTGCTCGACGATTGGCAGGTACTTTCACGCTCAGCTTTCTTTCCTTGAGCAAGGGATAGATGGATAGCTGTGAGTGGAAAACAGGCAGATGGGCCTGTGAGTGACTTTTGGAAAGGTAGATTGCATCACTGTGGCATATGATGCAATCTGCCATCTCTCTTGTTCTGCCACTGACTGAGTAAAGAGGCTGTCCTTTTGACCCCGGCCTGTTCTTTTATCTGTTTCTCTTTCTTAGGATACCATGCTGGTTCCTGCGAGGAGCATCCACATGAGCACAGGTCTTGGCACAACCACCCCTCCAGACAAGGACAGCCCAAATAATGACAGAGAACCCATTAATCGATCCTTGATGACTGTGGAAGAATTATTTGAGAGAACTTCTGTGGATACAAAGACTAGAGCTACATTCCAGCAAGCTGTGGACATCTTCTGCAAGAGGGACATCCGTCGCAGGGGTCATGTGGAATTCATCTATGCAGCCCTGAAAAAGATGCCAGAGTTTGGGGTGGAGAAGGACATCGATGTCTACAACAGAATCTTGGATGTCTTCCCAAAGGAGGTGTTTGTGCCTCGCAATTTCATCCAGAGGATGTTCAACCACTACCCACGGCAGCAGGAATGTGCTATCCAAGTGCTTGAGCAGATGGAGAACTATGGTAGGTTCAGAGAGAAAGAGAGAAGAAAGATTCCACTTACCATATTGACACAAGGCATCATTTTAATTTCCACAGGGTATCGTAAAGCTGTAGCTAGAGCAAAGAATTTGCAAAGGCCTAGCAGTTGGTTGCAGAACTTGACAATAGCTTTGGTGCTGTAGGAAACTAAGATATAATAAAATAGTAAAAGAGCTACCTTTTTATTGGACTAACATGGATTGTTGTTGGATGTTTTCATTTTTATGGAATTCTGTCTTGTGATGAAGAACTTTGTGTTGGTTTTCATAAATTATTGGACTACTTTTGTTTGATATTCCTCAGAGATGGCCATGTTTCTGACAACAGCGAAGAAGAATCAGAAATAAGAATTGTTACATGCTGATGCTATCTTATAGCCAAATAAGTCAGTGTAATAATTTTTAATTCTTCTTTTTCTGGTCCTTTTGCAATGGAATAAACTTCATCATATGGTAAAATTCAAAGATACAGCCATGTTAGTCTTCAATCCCTGATACTCTCTCCCTCCTTGCTGTCTTGCACTGCAATGTCTAAAGGAGGCAATCTACTCATGTCTACATGAATGCATATAGACTATTCCAGATGTTCTGGGACCCTGATAAAGCAGCCTCACTGACTACATGGAGCATTCTGCTTGCATTCAAGTAAACGAGTGAAGCATCCCTTAACTTTCTCTGCAGAACACAAGTAGGGCAGAGACTGAAAGCAGGGGACAGTAAGTACATAGACAGTGGTACCAATAAGTGTGGTCCTGTTTATCTACCCACCTGGAGCCCTGATGCATTTAGACAAATGTCTCAACAGGGCTTACCTGGACAGCTTTTCCAGATTCTTAAAATAGATAATTTCTAATATCCTTCTTTATTTGCTTTATATGCTTATTTCAAAACAGAGTATAGCACACAGCCAGATTGAAAATGAGTTTTAACCTCTCCCCCAAATATTATATTAATTCACAAATTCCAGTATCACAACATAGTTGAACTAAAAGTAATTTAAAAACAAATCAATTCAAAAAGTGCAGCATATTAACAGAAAGGCCCATTCTCATCCACTTGTTCAGCTATTTAGTACTTAACAGCCTAAATGAGTAAAAAGATCTTTGCCTACTAGTGAAAGAACAACAGGACCCTGAGGGAGGAAGGCCCTCTCTTGTTTCCCTACCAGACATTCCTGTGGTGGTGGTAAGATCAATGGAAAGGTCATCCCCAAAACCTTTGAGACCCAGGCAGTAAGCAAGTCTGGTGTCATGCTAGTGCACATCTGCCTACATGATAGAACTTTCTCCCTCTTGCCCCATATAGGTCTTCAGGTTTGCCCAAAACCTGCTCTAAAAGGTTTTTCAAACATCTGGCCCAGATTTGAAGGGACCACTGGGGGCTGCTGAAGAGAGGGTGGGGGTTACTATCCTTCCTGCTTTTGTTAACAAAAGCCATTCTATCATCATACTGACCTTGCTGGATGCTGGCTAAAATTCTGAAGTAAAGTCTATCTGTAGTACTAAATTATCAATCCCAGCAATCCAACAGAAACAGGGGGGGGGGGGAATTAAAATGTTTAAAAATCTCCTAAGTACCTTTAACTTTCAGTAACACGTTAAAATTATTTCCTGCTGCCAGATTGGATAACTGCAGCTTGCAAGCTGAGTTCCCCACATTTGTAGTCCTATTTAATTCCCTTTGAATCATGAGTAGCAAAAGAGATTTCGGTCTATTACTAACAGATGCGTCTTTCCTCTTGTCCTGAAGGTGTCATGCCGAACAAGGAGACAAAGTTCCTACTGTTACAGATCTTTGGGAACAAGAGCCATCCTATGAGGAAATACCAAAGGATCATGTACTGGTTTCCTAAATTCAAGCACATCAACCCTTACCCAGTTCCAGATCCTTTGCCTCAGGATCCAGTTGATCTTGCTAGGCTGAGCCTTCAGAGGATCGCAGCTGACCTGGATGCCAAGGTTACGGTATATCAAGTAAGTCAAGGCTCTTGGTGCCTGACACATAGAGGTTTTCTATTCTGTCTGCAGCTTAACATGATTAGTTTTCAGCAGTATAAGGTGGCAGGCCTTTTCCTTGTGGGTAAAGGACAGTTTGCTCCAACTGTTCATTCTCATTCTTCCAACTGGTGATGTGGGAGAGGAGGTGACAAAGTAACTGGAAAAGCAAGGAAAAGCTTCCCTCTATATTGTCTTGGATCCAGATCTTTGGCTGCTCCCAAGTTGTACAGCTGCCTTCTTCAGAGATCTGGATAGCGTCTCCCCTGGCTCTTTCTGTCAGCAAGTAGAGACCTTTTTATTTAAGGAAGCTTTTGGTTTTTAGCGTATGCAGCAATAGAGTTTTTAATTGGGGTGGTGTAATATTTTTATTCTATTATGTTTTAAAGTAACTTTTAATAATGTTTCAAATGCTGTTTTTAACTGTGTTTAACTGATGTTTTTTAAAATAGAAATTATACTGTAATTCAATTTTTGTATTAACAGTTTTAAAAATTGTGCTTTTAAAATGTTTTATGCCCTCATTTTAGTTCATGTTGGCAGAAAGAAGGGAATATAAATTAATTAATTAATAAAACAGCAACTGGAGGGCTGAAGGTTTTCCTACCTCTAAAATTAAAGGGTCTTCTGCTTTTCTCCAATTCCATAATTGAAAGCAAGATATTAAAAACATGCTTCCACTTTAATTTGATCCATTTCAATTTAGATTAGATGGATGTCTTTCAATTTTATTTCAACTATAAGGCCAAACTCTTTGTGTTATCATAGATTTGGGGAATATTCTCTGGCTGCATAATGAAGTCTCAGTTAATAATAAAACTGTCTTAATCCTCACAGCTGCCTCATATGGAGATGTCAGACTCTGGGAAATCTATTGACCATCCACACATCGTAGGTACTAACCTCTTCAGATCATGTTAAATGCATAATGCCTAAACTAAGTTTTCTGTCTTAAAAATGATAAATAATAAGCAAATTTATGTAAAGATGAGATCATAAGCATCTTTGTAACAAGCATTTTCTGTCTCCTCTGCTTCTTATTTTTCTTGTATGTGGCACCTTAATGCTCAGAGGTAATGTTCCAGATTCCTTAGGTTCCTCAGCACCTCTTTTAGAAAACTCAAAATAAAAGCCAGGTAAACAGATGACAGTGTTATGTGATTGGAAAAAATACTGTATTGAGGAAATAAACAAATAATAATTTGCAGAATTTCTTAAAGTTACAGTGCTTGTACTGTCAGATTACTTTGGTAAGAAAAGAGGTGGTAAGGGGTCAGAAGGAAAGTGAGGCTTTTATTGAAGCAGTCTAGAAGTTCCAGAGTTGACCTGTCAGAAACCTGACTAGGCAGGTTGCTCCTTTTTAAAATTCTTTAGCAGACACCTTTTTGCCTGCTTTGTATCCTTAATTCACAAACAATAAAAACAAGCTATTTTAATTATTTTAGCTTTTCTTTAGTTGACGTGACCTCTGCCCAGCATTTTGGAGTGCAGGTACAATCACTTATAGCAGCCCCACTTACTAGAGTGTTGATGGCATTCTGCCACAGCTCTTTTTTTCCCCATGCCATTTCTATTATATTACTGTGGTGGGTAGCCTTTGGTTTATAATGTGTTCTCTCTGTCTCTCTTCTATGTTCCTTTTAGGAATCCAGAGCCCTGACCAGCAGTCGCTCTTGGCTCACCACAATCCAGACAGGCCGGTATTTGTAGAGGGTCCCTTTCACTTGTGGCTCAAGAAAACATGTGTTTATTACTATGTGCTGAGGGCAGAGCTGTTGCCTCCAGAAGAAAGGGTAAATTATCTGCCCTTTCCTACTCAGTTGGGGTGTGCAACTCTGATTGCTCCAGGGGCCAGTTTTCTACCTCTGGACTTCTCTAGGTCTTTATGGGCTGTCAAGAAGGGCACCCTGAAAGTCCACTTCTACTATGTAAAAAACAGTTAAATGGTGTTGCAACCTGTTTATATGTGAATTGCTGTTCTTGAGGCTTCTAGGAAATTCTTGCCTATATTGCCAGGAGGGAAAAAGGTTGTTGCAGGTGAGGGAGGAGGCAGAAAAACAGCCTTTATGAATCGCATACAACCCCAGGACTGCATTTCTCCCTCCTATCTTCACTAAAAGATGCATCTAGCAATAAACATATGTGCTGAAGGAATTCTGAGTGTGTTTATGCAGGTTTCAAGAAGGCTAGTCCAAGCACTGGCTATCAGCATGGCTAGGCCAGACCAAGCATTATGCTTTGAGTATGTGTTAACATTTATAGAAATGAGAAAATAGAAAGACACCACTCTTAAGTGTTTGTTCTGTAGTATCATCGAAAGCATCTGGTTCCAGTGGGATGAAAAAGATACCTGATTTTCCTCTTCATTGGAACTTTCTTGTTGGGATGTGAGGATTCCCTTGAAACTGCAGATTATTTTGATGGTGATTGAAATAGTTACTGTGTTCATCTTTCTTTTATTCACAGAAGGAAGAAATTATTGATCCAGAGAGGAATTTTTACTACCCCATGCATCTGGATATTGACTTGGAAAGGGACATGTGGGATGACATGGACTTTGACATTGATGAAGGTAGACATCATACTTGTCATTTGTGTGGGTACTTTTTCTTTTATCAGTTTGGCAGCAGTGGCTAACCCAGGAAAGAAACAATTCTTAGCAGGATGAAATTATTCAAAGCATTAAAAGGATGGGCATAGCAATATTAATAACACACCATTTGCTTTGTCTTCCATTGACAATAACCTCTGAGCTTCTTTTATAACCTGTCCTTGCTATGAAGGTAGTAGATTGAGAAATGTGGAGTTAGCTAGATGTTTGTAGCTCTCAAGGGCTACTGAGGTGATAAATAAATTAAAGAAAGCAAATATTAAAATATTTTTCAAATGATTAAAAAATCTTTAAACACTCCTAAAAGGAGTCTAAAACAAGCCTAGATTCTAGTTTTAAAACAGTTAATACAACAATTTTAAACATAGAATGCCATGTTTTGTCTACCTGCCAGGAGCTTTAAAGAGATGGGGCTAGCCTAACTTCCTTGTATAAAGTGTTCCACATTTGAGGCACTGCTACAGAGAAAGCCCTGTTATGTGTACCCACAGCCTAGCTTCATTAAGAGTTAATGACACAACTGGTCTTCCTCTAGAGATCTCAAATTTTCGGTAGGTTTATATGGGAGGAGGCTATCTTTCAGATATCTTATTATTTAGGGCTCCGTAGTTCAACACCTAAACAAACAGCTTCATTTATATACCGCTTCATACCACCTAAGGAGTGTCTAAGTGGTTTACAACTGTAAGCTACTTGCCCCCAACAATCTGGGTACTCATTTTAGTGACCTCGGAAGGATGCAGGCCTGAGTCAAGCTTGATCCCTTTTGCTGGTATTGAACTCGCACCTATACATGAACATATATGCAGAATGCTTCTTTTGAGCACAGTGTTCTGTAGAAGTTGCTTCCCTGACCATCCATAAGAGCCTTTCTAAAAACTTGGAGTCTCAAAAATCCAATTCTACCCAGAATCTAATGCAGAACAAGGGAGAGATAATGTGTGCTGTTGCTGATTTTTTTTTTTAATGTGACGGTTGCAGAGTAAAGGACAGTCTTTAGAATGGTTGTGTTCCTAGCTCTGACTGTTGAGTGGGGATTTTATTGGCTTGTGTTGCAGCCAGGCTCTTTGGTACCAATTTTGCTGGGCTATTTTTGGTTTTATTCTGTGAGTCTGGATTTGGGCTATTTTGTGGTTTGTTGCCTCAAAATGATGATGCTTCTTCTTTTGCTTCCCCTTGTAGTTGAGGAAGGCCCTATATTTGCCATGTGTATGGCAGGGGCAGGGGATCAGGCCACCTTGGCCAAGTGGATTGTGGGCCTTCAGGAGACAAACCCAATTTTGCGTCAGATACCGGTTGTGTTCCGCCTCACGCCTGGGCCTCGGGAGCTGCAATCAAGCCCTGACTCAGACGATAACAGCGAAGAGGAGATGGCACAAGCTCAGCGCTTCAACCAGGAGTTTTGAGCATAGGCTGATCATGTCTTAAGTTTAGGTAGCGATACAACATTTAGCTAGCATAATTTCATGATTGTGCTTTTAGTTCCAAGAGTTTAGTGCAATAATTCCTTGAACTGGCGTAAGCCACTTCAGGTTCAATCCTAAACGAGTGTGGGCGCATCAAGGACATTGGTTTTCAAAAACAAGACACTTCTTTTCTCAAATGTAGTACTTTGATACTGAATATTCAGAAACTGAGAGGGCACAAGCAGAGCTTTAACGTTTGCTGTTCTCTCAGTTGTCTAAGGCCACTACTTTCCCCTAAATTTCCTTTTGGTTCATTTTCCCTCATGAACACACCTACTATTGGCTGTTTCTCCTGTCGTTTTAAATAACAACCTTTTAAGTGAAATGCTCTGCATTATTTGACAATTATCATTTCTTATCATGACTGTCCTAACAGCTAGAAAAAATGAGGCTTTGTTCCCCTTAAGACTGGAATTAGTGTTTTGTCCTTGGGCTTCTGCCTGAAAAGCTGGTAAGTGCTGGGGGAGAAAATTTGTGAAATGATTCTGTGATATGATCCTTTTGTTCCTACTTTCCAGAAGCATTGTTAAAGGTGGAAAAGTGGATCTTCGTATTACAACATCTGACGTAATAAATCTCAAGTGTCTTCTGTGTCTCTGTGAAGTTAAATTTCAAAAATGAAAGAAGGCAGGCTTGGGACCATAAGCACAGAACTCTAACAATTCATGAAATTATACTAATAATAGATGCATTCAGCTTCTGTTTAAAAGCCTCCAAAGAAGGGATTTCCACCACACTCTGAGGGAGTGTATTTCACTGTTGGACAGCTCCTGTTGTCAGGAAGTTCTTCATAATGTTGAGGTGGAATCTTTTTCCTGGAGCGTGCATCTATTGTTCCAGGTCCTAGTCTCTGGAGCAGCAGAAAACAAGGTTGCTCCCTTCTCAATGCAACATCCCTTCAGATATTTAAACAGGGCTATCATATCACCTCTTAACCTTCTCTTCTCCAGGCTAAACAGCCCTAGTTCCCTAAGGTGGTCCTCATAGGGCATGGTTTCCAGACCCTTCACCATCTTGGTTGCCCTCCTTTGGACACGCTCCAGTTTCTCCACATCCTTTTTGAATTGTGGTGCCCAGAACTGGACACAGTATTCCAGGTGGGGCCTGAGTACCAAAGCAGAATAGAGTGGCACTATTACTTCCCTTTATTTAGACACTATACTTCTATTGATGCAGCCTAAAATTGCATTGGCCTTTTTAGCTGCCACATCACACTGTTGGTTCATGTTCAACTTATGGTCTACTTGGACTCCTAGATCCCTTTCAAATGTACTTTCATTCAGCCAGATGTCCCCCATCCTATGTCTGTGCATTTCATTTTTCCACCCTAAGTGCAGTACCTTACACTTTTCTGCGTTGAATTTCATTTTGTTAGCCTTGGTCCAGCTTTCTAGTCTATTCAAGTCATTTTGAATTTTGATCCTGTTTTCTGGAGTATTAGCTACTCCTCGTAATTTGGTGTCATTTGCAAATTTGATAAGTACCTCTTTGTATGGCTATCATTTCCACACATCTCTGGTCATGCTTCCTTCTGGAATATCCACTCAAACTCCTGAGACCCTGCAACAGAACACATTTTACCCTATAAATATGCCTGTTTGGACATTTTAGATTTATTCTAGTTTAGGATCAAGCAGGCACGTTTCCAGAGTTTAGATTGACTCCTCAAGTATTGCTGGCTGACCTCACTTTTCTAGGCAGTGGGCTGAGCCACCCCAAGTCACAGCCTTCCCCCAGTCAGTACATTACTTCTGGTACCAGCATAGTATTCCCCTCTGCAACCCACAAGTCACTATCCACTACCACCTTTTGTAACTTAGTTATTGTGTGTGTGCATGTCTTTCATGGATGTTGAATTGCTGTAATTTGCTGTCTAGAGTTCTTGGTTTGGAACCATTACACACAGGCTAAACCCTGGCTTTTAAACATTACCCAGAGCCCTCTCACAGATTCCTATTGGGTTAAATGTATTCCCCCTTTGAATACAATTGTGAGTGTCCTTCTGGGATCCTTAGCAATTTGGGTAACAGCTGGAAAGAACTTCCTGACAGGAAGAGCTGTTCAACAGTGAATTGTGCAGCCTCGGAAAATGGTGGAATCTCATTTTTTGCAGGTTTTTAAACAGAGTCTGGATGCCAATCTGTCAAGAATGCTTTGATTGCATCTTCTTGCATTTCAGAGGGTTGGATTAGATGACCCTTGTGGTCTCTTCCAACTCTACACTTCTATGATTCTGTGATCCTGGAGATTTGACCAAGGCTAAACCCATTTTTGTTTCATATGTACATTTATACTCATGGCCTGAAAGAAAGATTATACAATATTTTAAGATAATTTTGTGCATTGAGCCATCCAGAAGCAAAGGTGTCACCATGTCAGCCACCAAAGAAAAATGTTTTGGTTTTTAGAATATTTTGGATTTTGAAATATTTTCAAAATGAAGGTGACTCAACCATTATTGCACTGCAACTTGCTTGTCCTGCAGAAAACCTTGACTCCTCTGAACACATCTCTGGATTGAATTGACTGCTTTACTGTCCTTGGAAGATAACCTTCCAATTGGCTGCTTGATGACTGGAGCATAGGAAAATGGGAGAGCACTGTTGCTCTTGGGCAGAGAACTCTGGGCTCCCCACCAAAGTACAGATCCCAGGATTATATAAGATGGAGTCTTCTGGAGTTCAGTTTTGATGTAAACACAAATGTGTCATAGTGCTAGGTCTGAATCTGTCTCAAAGCAGAGATAATTGTCATTGGCACGATTGCCTAAGATGGGCAAGGCACCTTGGCCACGGTCTGCTATATGTTCATTCAAAAGCCAAGCAAAGTCCAGCTTGTGATCTTTATCTTTAAAGAAAATGCCCACCTTGTCCTATCCTGGACAGACTGAAATGCTTTATCTGGAGAAGTTACAGATAACAGCCAAGAACACTTCTATATTGAATTTGTTTGGTTAATCTTTATATTTAACCTCCAGTTTGTTAAACCTCATCCATTTTACCACTGATTAAGGCATCAACACTTTCTGTACTATGAGATGGATCAAGAGAATTGTGTTTCACCTGGACACTGATGTCCAGTGCACTGCAGATCTCCATGGTCAGATGTTTCATGTGATATTATAGAGTGACAGGTCAAAGAGCCAAGGTCTCAATTGCTCCATCTTTTGAAACTGACTTGGCAAGAATGATATCATCTCTAAATAGTGTCTTTGCTGAAGCTTGACAGGTGGAACCAAATGTAAATGACAGTAAACTCCACTGAGAAGTCTAAAGGACCAACAGGAATGTAACTTTCAAGCTGCCTTGCATCCCATTTTAGAGGAAAGGCAGTGCATAAGTTGAACAAACAATCAAACAAACAAACAAGCAAGCAGTCCTATCATGTTCCTGGTGTAGATGGTCTATCAGAATGATGAAAGTAATTTCCATCCCAAATACAGACCTATAAGCACGTTGAAACAAATCCATTTCATAATCCATTTCAAATCTGTGAACCTAGAATGACAGTAGAGGTCTGAGTAACTTGCCTAAAAGTGGAATGTGTGGTGCAAAATTTCTTTTCTTTTCTTTTCTTTTCTTTTCTTTTCTTTTATGTACAGTACTAACTCTATGACAAGCACCAAAGGCAGTTTACAGTTTCAAAGGGCAGTTTCTCAGAAGCCATCCTTGTCAATCAGGGTGTTTGTCAAGGGTGCCTGTTAGCCCCTTGTTTATTTAATTTCTGTATTAATGGTATAATCTCTTCTCTATTAGACGCAATGTTTTTGTCCCTTTGTTTGAAGAATAAAGCTATCCCCATCTTATTATATACTGATGAGGCGATCCTTCTTCCTTTTGCTCAAGTGGTCTTGCATAGGGCTTTAGGAGAATATTACAAAAAAGAATTTCTAGAGATGATTCAAAAACAAAAATCATGTTCAGATGGCAAAGGGAGAAATATCAATGGCAGCTTAATCACCAACAGTTGGAGCAGCTAAGTCATTATAAATGCCTAGGCGTAACATTTAAGGACTCTGGATGCTGGTCTACACACTTGAAAGCTACTGTAGCTACAGCTGATATAACAGCTAATGCTTTTTTTTTTCCGATACGCAGCACATTTTGGTGGTATGTTTGTGTTTACATGCCTTGAGCTCTACAAGAATAAGCTATTGCCCCAGTTGTTGTATGGGGCTGAAGTGTGGGTCCACTCAGACATGTCAGTTTTTGACTCAATACAGCATATTGGGTTCATTAATTGATTTTGTTTTGTATGTGGATATTGCCACACAAGCCCCACTCTCACAGCAGTTGTATTTGTTTAACAGAAAAGAAAAGAAAACCATTTTCTGAGCAGCCATTATCTCACATCTTCACAATTGTGTAACTGAACTGCCACTGCCTTTGTATTCACTTCCTGATGCCCCCTTAATTCCACCTCCCTTCCTTATGCCCTACCCACCATGCCTTGGGATTATTTCATTTTACTTTTCTTTTAACTCTTTCATGCAATTCCAGAGCTCTGCTACTTCAACTGAAGTTTAATAAAAATATGGAAAATAAATAAAGACAATTGGCCTGCTTGGGAATAGCAAGGAGGAGGGAGAGGAGGGGACACTGACACAACATGACTGCCAATATCACAACTGCCCTGGCAGCGACCTTTTATACCTGAGGACTAGTACAACTGGGAGGTCATTGATGGGTTTCCTCCTCAATGAAAAGGAATGCCCTGACCACTTTAAGGAACACAGAGCCTATGGGTCGGAGGTGTTGATGTGTGATAAGTATAATCAAAACTGCTTTTCTCTGGCTGTAATCAAGGTTTCAAAGTCATGTGTAATAACCTTGTGAGTGGAGTCGAAGGCTTTCATGGCCGGCATCCATAGTTTTTTGTGGGGCTTTCGGGCTATGTGGCCATGTTCAAGGAGAGTTCCTTTTCTGACGTTTCGCAAGCATCTGTGCCTGGCATCTTCAGAGGAACTCTTCTAGAACATGGCCACATAGCCCGAAAGCCCCAAAACCACAATCTCATGAGTCTCTGACAATCAAACAAGATGTTTCATCATCTCGGTGGGCTTGATGGGCTGAGCTGCTTATCTGCAGGTGGCAGGTTCTTAATAAAGTACCTTCTGGTCCAGGATAGTCTCCAGTAGGAGCTCAGGAAGACCTTCTTGCCCAGACAAGGGTCAACTGAAGACCATGCTCCCCATTGGTCTACCTGAGTGAATGGTTAGACTAGCACCTTCCTTTCTATCTTTCTCAAGCAGGTGAAGAATTTTGTGTTTCAGCAAATCTTGGAAGGCTGATTGCTCAAGGAGAACAGGCCTTGCATAATGTGCTGGATTTTCTATTTCTTGTTTTCCTTTTAATGGCTTATGCTTTCAACAAGTTTTAACTTTGTGAAAATTTCAGTTACAGTTTACGTCTAGGTAAGTGGACATATGCGGAAAGCATCATCAAGCAGTTTCTCAATGTGTGTGTGTGTGTGTACAACAAGAAGCTGCTGTGATGTTACTAAACAGGGGAACCAGTAAAGGGACTGTTGCACATTGGGACATACCTGGCTAGGGACTACCAATGTGCATCAGTAGACTTGGGATACTCTTGCTGGTGCCTTGATACATATCTTCACACTTCACTAGGAAGTTTGCATAGCACCTCTGCTTATGTAGCTATGAGGGTTTATGGGCATCCAGAAAGTGCTGCTTTCCCCTCTAGATTTCTTTAAAATATGGCTTTCATCATTCCATAAATGTTGTCAAGTCTGAGAGCTCATCCAGAAGTCTGGAACTCTTTCTGGAAAGTAGAGTTAAAGGCTTTCATGGCTGGCATCCCTAATTTTTGGTGGGATATTCGGGCTATAAGGTTACGTACTAAAAGAGTTTCTCCTGACGTTTCACCGGCATCTGTGGCTGGCATCTTCAGACAAAATCTGGAAATATCCAAAATTCCCTTCCTGCCTCCTTCTCTTGTAGGTCCTTCCTCCTCTTTGCTGATGTTGTGTGCCTTAATATTGCTTCCGACTTATGGTGACCCAAAGGGGAACCTATTATGGGGGTTTCTTGGCCCGTCTTGTTCAGAGGAGGTTTGCCATGACCTTCCCCTGAGGCTGAGAGGACTTGACCAAGATCACCCAATGGGTTTTATGGCCAAGCTGGGAATTGAACCCTGATCTCCGGAGTTGTAGTCCAACTCTTAAACCACTACGCCACACTGGCCAGTTTTATGGAAACTTTCAGAAATTGATTTTCACCAATTTCCACTGAGGCTTGAGCTCCCAGAATCCCTAGCCAGCTTGGCTAACAGTCAGGAATTCTGGGAACTGAAGTCCAAAACACCCGGAGGACTAAAATTTGGGAACAACTGTGCTAGCATAACACTGAGGGGCTCATTGAATCCACCTTGTCCAGTCCAGACCTTATTCAAATGTTTGAGGGAATTGACTACTCTTTATCACACTGGAAGCCTGGACGCAATCAGAATTCTTGTATATTAGCTAAAGTAGCGAATTCACATGAATTCGAATTGGCTCCATTTGAAAATACCCCCAAATTCCAAAGTATGATAAACTCCTTTGTCTCAAAGCTGCTACAAGATCCCATTGCACTCCTTATGGGCAATGACACCCATGTTCTGATTCATTCATTCTTTTTACAACTCACCTCTAAGGCAAGGGGGGGTGGTCTGTGTTTGAAGTATTTTGTACTCTTTCTGCCATTAAGAGCTTGAAAACAGCCAGCTATAAAATTCAGATACACAAAACATATTCTGTCCAGCAAAGAGCTCAAACAGAACTCCTAATAACCACAGTATGCATCTCCCTTTTACTGATCACCAAATAAATACGTAAATAAATTAATACCCCAAAATACAACAAGAAACCTAAAAAAATCACAAGCTAGCCAGCAGATTTGTGAAAAGTCCGTCTCACATTTTAATACAGAAGAATTCAAAGAACAGCTGTTTTAAAGTGAAGGAAATTTAATAATTTCTAAATTGAATAAATATAAAAACTCTCTAAACAACATATTTACTCTCTAAACAAGATATTTAGATTAGAAACCACTAGGACAATGGCAAAGTGTTGTCCCAAATATAAATTAATGTGAAGTACTGTTCATTTATTTGTGTTTCTTTCTTCTTTAAAAAGAATAATAACAATAGGCTCTAAAATTAGTTGATCTCTTCCCATTACATAAAACATTTTTTAAAATTAATATTTTATAACTAATATTTTATATTCCTTTCTATCTGTTAACGCTGTGATTTTCCTTAACTGTGGTTTATATATATACAGTGGGACCTCCGTATGCGCAGATTTGCCATCCGCGGATTTGAGCATCCGTGGATTTGAGCATCTATGGATGGGAAGCCCATATTGGGCAATGATGGCGCGCACGGATCCGCACCACTATTTTGGGGGGAAAGTCCCTCCCCTTCCTTCCCTCCCCCTTCTCCTTCCTTCCTTCCTTCCTTCCTTCCTCCCTTCCTCCCCTCCTTCCTTCCCCTCTCCCCCCACCTTTCCTCCTTCCCTCCTTCCTCCTTCCCTTCTGCCCCAGCTTGACTGCGGGGCATGGTCTGCTGCCTAGTCAGCCAGGGCCAGGGCCGGGGCTGGAACTGGGCCCAAGGCTTGAGTCTCAGAGCCCCATCCTCAGCTCTAGCAGCCGGGACAGAGCCTCTTTTATTTTTTAAAATAATTTTATTAAGATTCATACATTTACAGACTTCCGGTGGAAATGGCGGAGTGAGAAGCACCTCCGAGACGGAGCTCCGGAGGGTGCTTGCTGGTCTGCAGGGATGGGACCGTCGGGGTGAAGGTTCAACGGATCAAGAGTATCCCCCTGGTAAAGGGGAAGCAGAGGGGCCTGACAAAATTCCCCCCAGTCCAAATCAGTGGCCAAACTTATGGAAGTCGTAGGGAAACAGCGGTGCAGGTAAAAAAGGCTGGGACTGTGGAGGAACTCCGGCATCCACGCCTGCAGCAAGCAGCCTCAAGCCGCGGCTTGAGAGCAGAGGCTCTGCCACCACTTTCTCTTTTTATTTTATGTGAAACAGGCTTAGTAACTATACTTGGGAGCTCTACCAATTGGAATTACTTTCTTCCTTTAAAGGATACATCGGGTTTGTCCTTTGTTTTTGCTTTTGTTTTTGTTTTGTTTTTTGGTTTCTTTTTCTCCATTGCCCACAAGAGACTGATGCATAAGAGATAAACAGGGGGAATAAAGTGTAGGAGAAGGGGTTTGAAGATCGAGAGAAATCTTCGTGGAGGGGACTTAATTTTATAAACTCTTTGAAAATTTTTGAAGTTGGGGGAAAGAAAGGACAGAGTTTTTTTTTCCCCTTTCCTTTTTCTTTTTTTTTCTCTTTCTTTTTTTTTTCTTTTTCCTTTTTTGATGTTTTGGATTTGAAAGAAACGGAGGAGAAAAGCGGAGAACTGAGAAAAGAAGAAAGGCAGAATGGAACAGAGGAATGGGGAAACGGGATGTTGGGAAGAAGCTGAAGATTACTGAGAAGGAGGTTTGAGGGTTTGAAGGCGAACCATTAGAAAAGGAGTGGAATTGGAGGAGAAGAAGGACCGAAGGCGGAGAGTATGGAGGAAATGCTTTATTAACTAGAATCGGGTAATTAGGGAGACAAGAAAATTAAATGAGAGACTATATTTAAAGGTTCTAATATACTTGACTGGATTTGTGTGGTAAGACTGGAGGAAATTGAAATTTAGAACTAATACTTTGGACCCCCGATTGTTTTGAATTGTTAAATTGTTGTATTGCGAACTGTGAGTGCGGCAAACTTTAAAGCTGATTAGAAGAAAGACCTTCAAGGTTATGTCGGCTGGCTGGAGTGAAACACAGGTGTAAGCAATAATACAAGAGTGCAGAAGGCGTCTAAGAAGATAAGAAGAGTGGGAAAAGAAGTAAAGAAGCAGCTTGGACTTTATAGAATATAGGGGAACACCTAAAAGTAATTTAGAGTAATTAAGTTAAAGATGTATAATTGTATCTTGTAATTGTATCTTGACTATTTTCCCTCAGGTTTTCTTGGGCTAGAGTAATTAAGTTAAAGAGTTAAAAGAAGGAGGGAAAAGGGAAAGGAGGGGGAGAAAAAGGAGGGGGGAGAAAAGAAAGGGAGGAAAGGGGAGTAAGGAAAAGGGAAGAAGGAATTAAGAATTAAGAAGTAAGAGAATAATTGGGGAATAATTGGGAGGGAGGTAGAGTGAAAACAGGAGAAGAGCCCAAAAAAGAATAAGAGCAAGAGTAAGAAACAATATATAGTGAAACATTTAAGTGAGGATTAGTTACAATAGTACATCTGTATAGAAGTAGATTCAAGCATAGTGAATCGGATAGGGAAGGTTGAAATTAAAGCGGAGTGCAGAGGGTTGGGAGTTTATTTAGGTGAAATCTGAGCTACAATTTGACTATATTGAAAACTCATACATCTTTGTCATTATATTGCTACCTCCTCCTCTGTTATCCCTCGGTGCCTATATTATTATTGTGGTAACAATTCTATAAGAGACTTTGGGATGTTCGTGTATTTGTGGATCAGTTCTTTTAAAGAAAGTAATAATTTCTGTTTGTTTATTTAGATCCTTGAAATCAAAAACTTTAAGAAATTAAGAAAGGAAAAGGGGAATAATAGAGAAATAAAAGAAAAAGGGGAAGAGAGAGGGAAGGGAAGAGGAAGGAAGGAAAGGAAAATAAGAGATCTCAGAAGAAAAGAACCATCTGTGCTTAAATCAGGAGACAAGAGGACTTGGGTAAGTTCCCTTCCTGTTTTGTCTTGTTTGCTTGTTTTGTTTGTTTATTTTTTTGTTTTTTCTTTTTTAAAGGAGGGAAGGGAAGCGAAGGGGGAAGGAAATAGGGGAGGCAAGAAAAGAAAGAGAAAGGGAGAGGAAAGTAGGAAAAGGGAGAGAACAAAGGAAGGAGAAAGAGAAAGGGAAAAAGAGGAGGATAGAAAGAAAGAAAGAAGTGAGGAAATATTAAGACAGAAATTAAATAACAACTAATACTAATAAATGTGAATACTAAATTTAAAGTGACTAAGAGGCAGAGCAATATAGTTTTGATAAAGATATTATTAACTTGAGATAAAAGTATTTGAATTAGAATAAATAGAAATAGAAAGCGAGGAAGTTAGAAATTAAAGTTAATTTCGGGTCCTTACTTCTCCTGTTACGTCTCTCGATCCCACCCCCTCCTTCCCCCTGTATTTAAGATGGCACCGGGAACAAGAAGGACACCAGCGCCAGCGCAGACACCAGCAACCTTACAAAGGAAAAATTCATCAGATACTCCAGTAAAGGCTTGTGATTTGAACGAAATTCAAATGGAAGAAATTAGAAGAATGCACCAAGAAACAAATATAGAAATACAAAAGGCACGAGACGAAATGAAACTGGAATTTAGAACAGAATTAACACAAGTTACATCTAGATTAGATAAGATCGATGGAGATATCAGTGCAATAAATACAAAAGTAAATAAACTAGAAGAAGAAGTGAAGACTATGGAATTGAAGATGGACAATTGGGAGAAAGAATATCAAGATGAACAGAAAGAAATCCTAAGACTACAATTAAAGCAAAGAGAAAATTGTTTGAAGTTGCGTGGTCTCCCGGAAAGAATGGATGAAAATCTTTATACATATCTCACTCTGATACTAGCAAAATTTATAAATGAATCAGAAACTTTATTTCCTTGGGAAATCGATTGGATTTATAGAATTAATTCGTATGTAGCAAAACAGAAGAAGCTCCCGAGAGATGTGATTATTTACTTTGTCAGGAAGCAGACGAAAGAGTTAATTATCCAACAAAGTTACAAATCAAAGCTGACGATTGACGACAAAGAGATAATAATCTTGAGGGATGTACCGATCAAAATTCTGAGACGACGAAGAGAATACAACTTTCTAACAGACAAATTGAAAACCAATGGTGTTCCATTTAAATGGGAAGAACTGGAAGGCTTAACTGTGAGTTGGAAACAAAGAAAGATAAGATTGAACTCTTAAGAAAAAGTAAAAAAAATTTTAACTGAATTTGAAAAAGACATCAGAAAAGGAAGCAAAGGACAGGAGAAGGACCAGATAGAAAGAAGGGAAGAAGAAGTAGTCTTAAGTGAAGAAGAAGAAGAAACATAAAGGAGTGTAAGAACTAAAGAACTTATAAATTAGGAAAACATCCAAATTATTTAGAGTGGATTTAAGTTACAATTTCCTTCCTTTTTTTGTGTTGCTATTGCCGCGGGTTTTTTTTAAAAAAATTATTAATAAAAGTCTCGGGTAAATCCAAAAGAGTTTGACATATCAATTCAAGAACTAAGTTGGAGTACAGACAAAATCTACAGAATCAACTCCAAAATTGCGAGAGATAAAGGCCTGCCAAGAGATATTGTGATCTATTTCTTGAGACAAAATGTTAATGAGTTACTCCTCCAATCGAGTTATCAAGGAAGACTTGTCGTAGAGGACTGTGAGATCCAAACTTTCAAAGATGTGCCGAGAAGAATCCTTCAAAAACGAGATGCATACAAATTCCTGACAAATCAACTAAGGAGACACAATCTTATATATAAATGGGAGAAGCTGGAGGGAATCTCCGTTCTCTTCAAACAAAGATGGATCAAACTGAACTCTATTCATAAAGCTAGAGAGTTCTGGAAAAGACATCAAAAAGAAATTGAAGCAGTCCAAAAGCTTGCTAAAAAGGAGGAGGATAAAGACGATAATAGAGATGAAAAAGAAAATGAAGGACAAGTAAGAAAACTAAACACGGAGGAATTGAGCGGAAAAGAAGATGAAGATACAAATGAATCCGAAGAGGAGGACGAGGAAGAGGGAGAGGAAGTAAGCTCGAGAGAAACAGAAACAGAGGAAGCAGAACAAAAAGAAACCTTAGAAGGATACTCTTCAAGAGAAACCTTTGAGAAAGCAGTCAATCAAGAAGAGGAATCAGGAAGAAAACTAAGAAAAAAACGAGCTAAGACAAAAGTCAAATAAGCCAAAACATCAAATGCAAAATATACGTATATTATCATGGAACATTCAAGGACTGAATAATAAATGTAAAAGAAAAGAAGTTTTCCACCTACTTGGTAAAGAGAAGTATGAGATTATATGCTTACAGGAGACGCACATCAGACAAAAGGATGAGAGACTTTTGAGAAACTTAAAATTAGGTTCAGCATATATAGCCTCAAATAAACAAAAAAAGAAGGGAGTGGTGGTTTATGTTACTAATAAATTGAATTCAAGAGAACTGTTTCATGATAAAGAGGGTCATTATGTAGGAATACAACTGGAACTATCAAACACTGACATACTTTTGGTGGCCATTTATGCCCCCAATAATGGGAAAGCTAAGTTTTTCCAAAAACTTAAAGAGTTGCTACAGGAATACAGTAACAAAAACATTATTATATGTGGCGACTGGAACGGGGTTATTGAACCAAGGATCGATAGATTGTCCCATAAAGCAATAAAAGTAAATCAAGGAAAACTCCCAAACTCATGTTTTAGGTTAATACAAGACTTAGGTTTATGTGAAGCACGGAGACATAAATATGGAGATTTAAGAGGCTACACTTTTTTTTCTAATAGACATAAAACGTTTTCCAGAATTGACATGTTTTTTCTTTCGAAATTATTAGCTACTAGACTCATTAAACTTGAAACATTATCAAAATCATATTCAGATCACAATTCGATATTATTAACATTGAGAAAAGAAACTTCTGAGTTCCGTTGGCATTTACAAGACTATCTGTTTGACAGTCCTGAGATTGTAAGCCAAGCCAAGGAAATCATAAAAAATTATTTTAAGGAGGACATAAATAAAGAAACTGACATAAAAGTTGTTTGGGCAGCAAGTAAAGCAGTGCTCCGGGGTTTCTTTATTAAAAAACATTGTGAAATCCTAGCTAGAAAGAAACAAAATATGAGACAAATATCGGATGAGATACTTAAAAAAGAGGAAATGTTGAGACAAAATCCAAAAAATGAAAAAATTGTCAAAGAAATAGCTCTTCTGCAGAAACAATATAATATGCAGAACGCGCAGGACATGGCTAATATGCTAAAAGCTTTGAAAGTAAGACAATTTTGTGAGGCAAACAAACCTGGTAAGTGGTTAGCTCAGAGGTTATGTAAAAATAAAGAAAAAAAACTAATAAATAAATTAGATGATGGACTTAAAATCTATAACGATAGTAAAGGAATAAGGAAGGCTGTACATAAATACTTTAAGCAAATGTTTGAGGCTAAGAGATTAAACACTTCTGATATGGACAAGTATCTTCAAAATTGTCCTTTTCCGAAAATAAGTAAAGAAGAAATAGCTGAACTAAATAAACCAATTTCCATAAAGGAAATAAAAGACGCAATACAACGAGCTAAGGCCAATAAAGCACCGGGCCCTGATGGCTTTACGGCAAAATATTATAAATTATTATTATTATTATTATTATTATTATAAAACTTTCCAGAATGAGATCATTGCTCCTCTAAATGAAGTCATGAACTCTGTCAACGCGGACGGCCTACCTCAGACTTGGGAAGAAGCGAACATCGTACTGGTACTGAAGGAGGGAAGAGAACAACAATACTTAAAAAACTACAGACCTATATCCCTCCTCAACACCGATTATAAACTGTTTACAGATATTATAGCTAATAGACTGAAAAAGATCTTACAGGAGCTGTTACAGGAAGATCAGTGCGGATTTCTCCCAAAAAGACATTTAAAGGATAACATTAGATATATATTAAATGTGATTGAGCATTACGATTTACACAACGAAAGAGAACTGGCACTGATTTTCCTGGATATCGAAAAAGCTTTTGACAGCCTTGACTGGAATATTATAATTAAAACACTAGAACGATTGAACATGGGACTAAAATTTATTAATTGGATAAAAGCAATATACAAAAAACAATCTGCGAGAATAATAATTAATGATCAAAGAACAGAAAATATATTATTGTACCGAGGTACCAGACAGGGCTGTCCTCTCTCGCCTCTACTGTTTATTTTGGTATTGGAAGCACTTCTAATTAATGTCAGAAATGACCCCAAAATTAAAGGGGTCAGATTTAAAGGGGAATTTCTGAAAGTACGAGCATACGCAGATGATATTGTGTTAACTTTAGAGGAACCTTTGATGGGATGTGGAAGTTTAATAAAGCAACTTGAAGATTTTGAGAAAGTAGCAGGTTTAAGAATTAATATAGAAAAAACAGCTGTAATCACAAAGAATATGAAATCAGAAAATCAGAAAAAACTTAAGGATATTACTGGTTTCAATATTACAGATAAAATAAGATACTTAGGTGTCATAGTAACAAGCAAAAATTCAAATTTGATCAAGAATAATTATCAAGCTAAATGGGTAGAGATCAAGAAAGAAATAAAGAGATGGAAATGTCTAAACTTGTCAATGTTGGGTCGGATCGCAGCTGTTAAAATGCTAACTCTGCCAAAATTGTTATTCCTATTCCAATGTATTCCAATTCTCAAACATGTCAAAATTCTTAAAGAATGGCAAAAACATCTAGCTGATTTTATATGGGCAGGCAAGAAGCCTAGAATCAAACTAAAGATATTACATGATTCGCAAGAAAGAGGGGGATTTGCCTTTCCCAAATTAGATCTATATTATGAAGCCAGTGCTCTCTTGTGGCTAAAAGAATGGATATCATTACAAAATAAGAGACTGTTAAAGTTGGAAAGTACTAACAACAGATTTGGTTGGCACGGCTATTTATTTTATGATAAAATAAAAGCAAATCAACATTTTAATAATCACTACATCCGTGCCTCATTGATACAGATCTGGATGAAATATAAAAATAGAATATGCCCTAAATTTCCTATTTGGCTATCTCCGCATGAGGCTCTATATTGTATGGACCCAAAAAGAAATGAAACATGGATAAAATATAAAAATCTGATGGACATCGAGGGAAATATGAAGCCTCATGAAAAATTATTAGAAGAAGGATGGGAAATAGGATGGTTCCTATACAGACAGTTAAATCAAAGATTTAAAACCGATAAAAATCTGAGAGGTCTTTCCAACTCTAATTCTGAAATAGAGGAAATTTTATTGAATTCAAACAGTAAAACATTGTCTAAGATTTATAAAATATTACTAAATTGGTTCACTGAAGATGAATTAATAAAAGACTCTATGATCAAATGGGCACAAAACTGTAAGAAAGAAATCCCACTGGAACAGTGGGAGAGATCTTGGAATAGGAGAATGAAATATTCCACATCCCAATATGTTAAAGAAAACTATTATAAAATCTTATATAGATGGCACTTGACCCCGGAAAAAATTGCTAAGATTTATAAAAAGAGTAGTAATATTTCTTGGTACTGTCAGAAAGAAATCGGCTCTTATTTTCATCTTTGGTGGTCGTGCGTGAAAGCTAAAACATTTTGGAAACAAGTACATGAAGAAATTCAACAAATGTTAAAAGTGGAATTAAGATTTAATGCGGAAACTATGTTACTGTGTATGTTGAATGATGAGATGGAAAGGAGATATGGGAAAACAATATTTTTCATGCTGACAGCAGCGAGACTTGTATTTGCGAAGTTTTGGAAATCTGAAAAAACAATAGACATTGATGAATGGAGGTACAAACTATATGATATGATGGAACTTGATCTGTTATCTTGTAAAGTGGAAAGCAAAGATAGCTCTAAATGGAAACAGAATTGGGGAAAAGTCATTCAATATATGAGAAAAAAATGGGGTCAGGTGGCTGACTGGGCGTCAAATATGGAACAAATTGTATAATTTTAAAGAGTACTTTTAGGAGCTTTATTACAAACAATGACAACATAGGTAATAGGCAAACTAAAAATAAGCAAAGTTCTTATAAACAGGAGGTAATAAGACAGAGTATAAGAATGGAAAATACAATAATGAAACTTGTAATATGGGCATTATTGCCATAGAGGTAAAAGAGTAAAATACAAAGTAACCTCCAAAAGTAAACAAGAATAAAGTATGCTACATATTTTGGAGGTTTAAGTTAAAAACTATTCTATTAAGTTAAATTTTCTGTTGTGGTTGTTAAAGTATAATCTATAATACAAAAAGGCAAACAATTATTAGAAGATTATAATGTGGATGACAAGAATTAGTTTGGGAAAAACCTATTGGGGAATGGAGAGTCACTTTCCTATTTATATATAATGTATCTTTCTTTTCTGTAAAGATTCGTCTTAGTTTACTTGGGGGAAAATGGAAGTTCAAAAATAATTATTCATAATTGATCGGACTGGAAAAATTTATGGAAAGTGAATATGTGAATTGATGTGAAACTATGTATAGCAAGTGAAATATAATGGATGTATAAAATATTTAAGTTAAAATATAATAAAAAGTATGTTAAAAAAAAAGAACTAAAGAACTTGTAAATTAGGAAAACATCCAAATTATTTAGAGTGGATTTAAGTTACAATTTCCTTCCTTTTTTTGTGTTGCTATTGCCGCGGTTTTTTAAAAAAAATTATTAATAAAAGTCTCGGGTAAATCCAAAAGAGTTTGACTAGTTATTTTACAAACTAAAGGAAAAAATTGAGATAAGGATTAAGGTAAAGATTACGAGGAGAAATGAGGGTTCTATCACTAAATGTGAAAGGATTAAATTCACCACAAAAGAGGAAAAGAGTCTATCAGTATTTGGAAAGAACTAATGTAGATATAATATGTTTGCAAGAATCACATATTAAAAATAAAGACAAGAGACTAATTAAGAACAACAAATTAGGGAAAGAATTTATTAGCTCAATAGAAAAAAGTAAGAAAGGAGTAATTATATATGTAAAAATTTATTAGGTTCTAAAGAAATCTTCAAAGATAAGAATGGCTATTAGAAGATACTAATTGTGTGTGTGTATGGCCCCCAGGAAAACAAAAAAGTTTTCTATAATAAACTGAACGAAAGAATTTCAGAATTTGATTACAAACATGTTATTTTAGCAGGAGATTTTAATGGAGTGCTCGAACCGAAACTAGACAGAACATCAGGTAAGAAAATTAAAGAAAATCAGGGCAAACTGCCGAAAAGTTTTTTCCAAATGCTAGAGAGACTCTCGTTGATTGATGCATGGAGACATCTATATAATGATGAAAAATCATTTACATTCTATTCAGATAGGCATGAATCACTATCCAGGATTGACTTATTCTTAGTATCTAGAGGGCTGATAAATGAGGTAACCAAAATGGAGAGCTTTAACAGGGAAATTTCAGACCATAATCCTATAGTATTAACTATGAAAGAAACTAGAAAAGAAATGAGATGGAGATTAAATGAAGATTTGCTTAAAAATGAAGAAGTGATAGAAAAAGGAAAAGAGATGATAAAATTATTTTTTAAAGAAAACATGGACAAAGGAATCAAACTATCAACTGTGTGGGATGCATGCAAGGCGGTAGTTAGAGGATTTTTTTACCCAGCAGAATATAATTTACCAAAAGAAAAAAACAGAAAGAATGAAAGGGTTAAACAAAGCACTGAAAGAGAAAGAGGAGATATTGGTAAAATATCCCCAAAATAAAAAAGTGCAAAAAGAGATCAAAATACTTCATAAACAACTGGAAATAGAGGCAGTTACAGAATTAGAGAAAAAATTAAAGATGGTAAAACAAAAAAACTTCGAATACGCAAATAAAGCAGGGAAATGGTTGTCGTATAAATTAAAGAAAGAGAAAGAAAGCAAACTTATTAATAAGATCAAAAAAGGTGAGATAATAGTTTCACAGCAGGAAGAAATAGAAGAGGTCTTTACCGAATTCTATGCAAATCTATATAAAAGACAGGATACAGAAGAAACAATAATTAAAGATTTCCTAAATAACAGCCAGATTCAAACCTTCTCAGAAGAACAATTAAAAAGACTAAATCACGAGATAACAAACAAAGAAATAAGAGAGGCAATTGGTCAAAGCAAATTAAATAAATCACCAGGAAATGATGGATTAACAACATTATTTTACAAAACCTTTGTGGAGGAATTAGCAGAACCACTACAGAAAGTTATGAACGAAATATTAACAGGAGAAATACCAAATTCATGGAAAGAAGCAGTTATAACTATAATACCAAAAGAAGGGAAAGATCCATTGGACCCAACCAATTATAGACCGACATCCTTGCTCAATAATGATTATAAAATCTTTACAACAATATTAGCAAATAGACTAAAGAGCTGCCTCCAAGAGACGATTGATGAGGATCAAAGGGGTTTTTTACCGAAAAGATATATGAGGGAAAATTTAAGAATAGTTATAGATACATTAGAATATTATGAACGTCACAATGAGAAAAAATTAGGATTATTGTTCTTAGATTTGGAAAAGGCATTCGATTCTGTAAATTGGAAGATGCTGTTAGATTTATCAAAGAAAATTATGGGTAAAGACAATTTTACAAAATGGCTAGAAAGCATTTACTGTAACCAAAAAGCGCAAGTTAAAATAAATGGAAGAAAATCCAAATTTATGAATATCGAAAGAGGAATGAGGCAAGGTTGCCCACTCTCCCCATTACTCTTTTTATTGGTTGTTGAATTGCTTATTAAAGAAATAAAACTAAGTAAAGAAATTACAGGAGTTAAAATTAAGAGACATGAATATAAAATCAGAGCTTTTGCAGACGACCTAATAATAATAATGGAAGACCCAAGCAATAATATAAAAGGATTCTAGAACATCTAAATAAATTTGGTTTGGTAACAGGATGCAAAATAAATAAGGAAAAATCAGTAATTTTAACTAAAAATATGAGAAAGGAAGAAGAAAAAGAAGTAGAAAATAAAGCAGGAATTAAAATAGGGAAAAAAGTTAAATACTTAGGAATTCAAATTACAAAGAGAACCACAGAGTTGTTTGAAAATAACTACAAGGCGTTGTGAACAAAAATAAGAAATGATTTAATAAGGTGGAATAAACTAAATATTTCAATAATGGGAAGAGTGGCCACGATTAAAATGAATATACTTCCAAGGATTTTATTCCTCTTTCAGATGATCCCAATTATAATTGCGGATAAACCATTTAAAGATTGGCATAAGGACATTGCTCAGTTCATTTGGAGGGGGAGGAAACCACGAGTGAAACTAAAAATCCTACAAGATGCCAGGGAGAGAGGAGGACTGAGCTTACCAAATTTAAAACTGTATTATGAGTCCTGTGGTCTTGTATGGATTAAAGAGTGGGTTACGCTGGTAGACAACAGACTGTTAGATTTAGAAAGCGATGGTATGAATTTCGGATGGCACGCCTATTTGATTTATGAGAAAGATAAGAAAAATCCAATATTTACAAACCATATTATTAGGAAAGCTTTGAAGAAAGTATGGGATAAATATAAAAGAAGAATTATAGTGGGTTTGGAAAGATGGATATCCCCACATGAAGCATTTTTTAAAAAAGAAACGATTAAGGACAATAAATGGTATACTTATAATGATATCTTGGAGGAAAAAGAGAGGAAATGGACCTTAAAAACTAGAGAAACACTGAATGAAGAAGGATGAAACATCTCCTGGTTTATGCATAGACAATTGCATGAAAGATTTAGAATGGACCAAAAGTTGTATGGGGAGATAACAGGTAAGGATGAATCAGAACTTGGTAAGATCTTAATTAGAGAAGAAAAAATCCTAATAAAGAAATTCTATGGGACGCTGCTCAAATACGAAATGGAAGATGAAGTGGTCAAAGAACAAATGATAAATTGGGCGAGAAAAATAGGTCACTCTATTCAGTTTGAGCAGTGGGAGAAAGTCTGGGGAAACATCTACAAACATACGGTATCTCAAAGTCTCAGGGAAAATTTCTATAAGATGTTTTACTTTTGGTATTTGTCTCCAGAGAGAATAACAAAAATGAGGTGGGGACATTTTTTCATTGCTGGTGCTCTTGCAAAAAGGTAAAAAATTACTGGATGATGGTTAAGAAAACAATTGATAAGGTCTTGAATATAAATCTAAAACTAAAACCAGAAATCTTCCTCCTAGGGATATTAGAGGGTGATATAGAAAACAAATTCGGAAAAATTTTATTTTATATGATCTCTCTTGCAAGAATATGTCTGGCCCAGAAATGGAAAGAGAAAGAGACCCCAAATAGGGATGATTGGATGCTCAAGCTATATGATGGAATGATGATGAACAAGTTGACACAACTATTAAGAGGTAAAACAGAAGAGACGTTTTCAAAGGAATGGAGGAGGGTAATGGAATGGATGGAAGAAGAGAGGAATAACTAAACTTATATAAGATGTATCCGACAACAGAATTGTTTTGTTATAAGAAAGTCAATTGGACACATACATAAAAAAGACAAATATTGGTAGATAGGAAGTCACTTTTAGAATGAATGAATGGAAGTAAGAAGAAAGATTGAATGAGTGAAGAGAAGAAGAAAGAGTATGAGGAGGAGAAAGAATGTTTAGAAGAAGATAGATGGATGTATAATATAATAGTATAGTATAGTATAGTATAGTATAGTATGGTAAGGTATAAGGGGATAATGAATGATAAGAGAATAAGAAGGTGGTGGTATGAATGAGAATAGATAAAGATAGGTAGTTTTAAGAATTGGAAATATATCTGATTCTTTGATTTGCTTTGTTCCATGGATTGTATTGCGAATGTGATGATTGGAAGTTAATTGTACGAATATAATGTTTTTTAAATAATAAAACTTATTTTAAAAAAAAGATTCATATATTGACTAATGATTATTATACAATACATAAATCTGTAGATATATTTTCTACATTCTATTCCAATTTAGGACGTAGCCTCTGGGCTTCGAACCCCAAACCCCGAGCCTGGCCTCGACTCCCTCTGGCCAATGGGGTCCCAAGGGAATCAGGGCCAAGGACAAGGCTTGGGTTTTGACACCCAAAGGCTCCCTCTCGGCTGCTGGGCTGGAACTGGGACCTTTTCCTCTGGCCAACGGGGTTCCAAGGGAGTCGTGGCCAGGGCCGGAGCTTGGATTTCAAAGCTCAAAGACTCCATTCCGGCTGTGGGGCCTGGGAATGGGGCTGTGAAAGCTAAGCCCCGGCCCTGGATCCCCAACTCCCTTGGAACTCCATTGGCCAGAGGGAGCTGGCCAGGTCCAGCAGCCAGCAGTCCAAGTACAGTATTGTTATCATGATATAATTCAGAAAAATGAAAAAGTGAGGAAGAAGATTTGGTAACAAATTTGATTACAGCAGCGAGTTTAATTATAGCAAGATGTTGGAAAACAAAAATAACTGTATAATAGGAGGAGTGATATAAAGAGGTATGGAAATTAGCAATTAATGATAAATTGACATGTGGATTGAAAGTAAAAAAAGGGATTGTGGAAAAGAAATGAC
The DNA here is from genome assembly GCA_034509955.1 of Urosaurus nigricauda. Taxonomy (NCBI): domain Eukaryota; kingdom Metazoa; phylum Chordata; class Lepidosauria; order Squamata; family Phrynosomatidae; genus Urosaurus; species Urosaurus nigricauda. The sequence goes on from JAOEGL010000002.1 coordinate 138,172,074, forward strand.
TTTGGTGGAATTTGGAAAGAATTAATTGAAAAAGTGTTGAGAAAAGAAGATGGAAGATTACCTCCATGAGAGGAATTGAGATTTTGGATGGAATATAAGGGTGAAAATGGCTCCAGGGAAGGGGAGCACTGAGATGGGATAGAAAAGATATTTAGATAAATTGGAATAGAATGTAGCAAATATATCTAGAGATTTATGTATTGTATAATAATCAATCTATGAAAATGAATCTCAATAAAATTATTTTTAAAAAAGAGGCTCTGTCTTGGCTACCAGACCTAAGGATGGGGCTCCGAGACTCAAGCCTCAGCCACGGTCCAGCCCCAGCCCTGGCCCTGGCTGACTGGGTGGCAGAGTACACCCCCACAGTCAAGCCGTGGCAGAAGGGAAGGAGGAAGAAGGGAAGGAGAGACGGAGGAGGGAGAAGGGGAAGAGGGAGGGAGGGAGGGAGGGAGGGGAGGGGAGGGGAGGGAGTTTTCCCCCAAGGGCACTTTGTTATGGGGGACAGTATGGGCTTGCCATCCTCGGATGTTCAAATCCACGTGGTCGTGCCACCATTAAGGGCATGACTTGAGCAGATGTGGATGTTGGTGGAGCAGATGTGGAGCAGATGTGGATCCGCGGGGGGGGGGGCAGGTGGAACGGATCCCCCGCGTATACCGAGGGCCTACTGTATATACAAAATGGATTTTGCCAATTCTCCCACAGCTTTTCAACAACAGGAAAACCCATCCCTGGTTGGATCATTGTTCCTCCCTCCCTCCTTCATTGTTGTTATAATGGTCTTATGGCCTCTTGCGGGATGGATTGTTGTCTTGTAGTTGCTGAATTTGCAGGGAGGCTCCGCATGTGGTTGGTGGTGCTTCTTCTACCAGTGTTCAAACGTGGAGTCCCACTGCCACCTGCCTCGCCCTGCAAATAAAGGAAGGGATCAGGGAAAGGGCTCAGTCCCTTTTGCAAGACACCCAGGAGTTGAGTAAGTTTGCTGTTGTTGTTGTTTTTTCCTGAACAAGATTGCATGCAACCTTTGGGCTTCTGCCAGAGCTATAAAGGGCATTTCTGCCAGAATAAACCAGTAAGGACAATCTGCTGAAGAATGCTTAAGTAACATGCAATTGCCATGCTGTTTTATGGGTTGCTTGTGTGATGCATCAAAGAGGCAATTGCATTTTTATCATTTTGCTGAGATTTTTTTTAGTCTTATGAAGCATAATTTATACAATTATACAATAGATGACTACACACAAATTCAGTTATTTCTTCCTGCTATTGACATTCCAAGGGTGTATCTACACTGTAGAAATGAAGCAGTTCGACACCACTTTAACAGCCATGACACAATAGCAATAGCAGGTACGTTTCCATACTGCTTCTCAGTGCACTGAAGCACTCCTTAAGCAGTTTAGAAAGTTCAAGCTAATGGTCGCCAGCAAGGTGGGCACTCCTTTTAGGGACCTAAAAGGATTCTGGATTGGTCATTTTGTGAAATATTTAGCCTTCCCTTTCACAGACTTCTGGTGCTCCACCAAACTACAAATCTCAGGATTCTATAGCATTCAGTCATGGATATTAAAAATGGCATCTGTGGCAGCATGCAAGGCCCCCAAAAGCCTGAAACCTCAATAACTTCAGTAGCCTTTCTTTTCATATACACTGGGCAAGGCAGTTGAAATCTCTTCTTCTGCACAAGCATTAAAGGAAGAGGAGCCCTCTCCCGTTTTCACTCCAGCCACCCGACAGAACAAGGACATGGGAAAGGGCCTTCTTTTCTGTGGCTCCCTCAATGTGAAATCCTAAAGACGCATCTCTTCCGGCAGGCCTTTCCTGAAACCTCTTAGATTCCGGCTCCAAAACGGAATGAATTAATCTAATCTGACCCCTTCCTTGGTGCTATCCCCTTCCTCGTTTTAGAACTGTTCAAGATATTTTATGTTTTAATCTGTTGTGGTTTTAAATCATTGTTAACTCAATTCATTTTTAAGGGGTGAGTGGCAGGGAATGGGCTGTTGTATTATTTTAATTTGTATGTTTTAATCTTATTGTACCCCACTACAATTGAGTTCTACACAGGAGCAGACTAGAAACAGATGATGATGATGATGATGATTCCCTCTCTTTGGATATCTGACTTCATTAGCGTGAATTAACAGGAGGTGCTGTGTGTCAGCTTCTACCTGGTCTCTGCCCTCCACGACTAAAGTGTCTTCTGTTTGGGTGGTCATAATTGCCGCGTTGGTTTCCATGCATCTGGGGAGGAGGAGACTGGTGGACCTTTGGAGGAGGACCATGAGGTGTCTGAGGGACTACCGATTCCTGGCTGGTCACATAAGGCTCTGGCTGAGATGGCTCCTTAATTCCCAGAAGATCCTCCGCCTTTGTCTATTCATATCAAGAGCAAAAGAGCATGGAGAGAGAGAAGTTAGTAGAAAACTTGAGAGGAAACAGTCCAAAAAGGTTTCTGCTTCCTGACTGAGCTACTGAAGGCAGGATAGGAATGGAGGGGGGTGCTTTCCCTAGATTCCCCCCCTCCCCATATGTGGAGGATGCAGTAAATTCACTCTAGGTTCTCATCTGAATTCCAGAGGAACTCTCAAAGGTACTACACCCAATGCAAGGAAAGCACTCGGGACAGTCTTTTAAACTTGGGACTAAAGCCCAGGGCAGATTCATTGCCAGCTGGCATGAATGCTCCTGGGTCTACATTCCCTTGGACACTGGTCTCTCATTTTAGTCCAGAGTCCTAGTTTAACGCTTAAACAGTCAGGATGGAGGAAAGGAGACAAAGGGAACCCTTTTTATTCCTTCTTTCTTTCAAAGAACAAGCAATAAAGTAGCAATAACAATACCCATCCTAGATCCTATATCTTAAAGGTATAGATATTCTGTGCACCAGCAGCCCCCACAAAAGAGCAGCACAACATAGCCATAACTCCCAAGGTCGAAGCTTCCGGGACACTCTCCCCTCCTTTTATCTTCTTCCATATTTCTGCCTTTACTTTTTAAAGCCTCTTCTATGCAGTGCAGTTGAAAACAAAAGAGATTGCTAATCAGATGAGAAAACTAGTGTTCACCATCCCCCGGCAGGTCCCTACATTAAGCTCCCAGTTTTGAATCATCACTGCAACACTCATGCTCTGACCTCCTTTATTGTCATTGGGGAGGAATAAGTAACTGTCTTTGCAAGATAGCCAGATGCAAACATGCTGCCCAAACTTAAAAGACCACAGCAAGTGCATGAGGCTTCTTCTGTACCTTGTCAGTTTGTTCCAGGTCATGGCCTGATTCGATGAGCTTCCAGCGCCTTTGACCTTGATCGGTAATCACCCGCAGGAAAAGTGGGTCATCCTCATCCTCCGATTCCCATTCGAGAACGAAATGGTCTTCTTTGTCTCGGGAGTTCCGAGAAAATCTGTCCATTTGAACAAATAGTAGAAAGATGAGGTGGTGCCCCTTTTCCATATTGTAGGTTTTGTCCTAAGGCCAAGAACCTATTGGGAAAAGTCTCCTAGACTCACTTAGCTCTTTCCTTTGGCTTTGGAGGAATTTTTTTCTCTTCCTCGTATGGGCAAGGGTTGTTTTTGTTGACCTTGAAGGGCCTTGACCAATCGATGAATGGACCTCTCTTCTTTTTCCATCCTTTGAATGGAAAACAATTATTAAATTTATATATATATATCATTTCTAAATCATGTCCCCCAGGAAGCCCTCCTGTGAAAAATGCACCCCGGCATCCGCATGAAATTGCAAGCTACCCTTCCTCAAAGGCTTCTGGAGATCACAGTTTGCCTTTTTTCTTCCTTCCCAAAATTTTAGGGTGGCCAGAGGAGCGTTTGCGGTTTGCAAGCCTCCATGGTCTACCAATGAGCATCCTGGAGCATGGTGTCAATTGTGAAAACACAGGTACATATTTGGCATAATTCCTGCCAGTTAAAGGATTCCAAGTTAGCTGTCATAGTAACACAGTTGTGGAACCTCAAAGCTCAGCCAAGGAATCAACCTGGGAATTCAAATAGGTATTGGAGAGGTTGCTTCAAACCTCTGCCACATAGAGCTCCAAAGACTTCTCCACCCGATGGCTGAAGGAGCACAGGTCCTTTATTTACCTTCTCCTGGGTTGTCGTGTGTCACCTGCACTTCATTTTTGTTCACAACAGACACACAGCTGTTATGAGCCACGGACATGTCTAGCAGTTCAGACTCTCGGGAGACGGACTCGAGACTGGAGCTGGGAAAGAAAGAGCCAGGATGCTTAGTGCCCTGGGATGGGGCACTGAGTAGTCCTATCACCTGCAACCTGTCCATGCAAGCTTATCTGCCCCGAAAAGACTCCTAAGTAACCAACAACCACTGTAACAGAGTCACACACCCCACCCTGGAAGCTCAGATGTTGCACCTCTGCTTTCCGAACCAGCAAGAAGGAACTAAAAGCTTGCTTTTTTCCCTCTAAAACTCTTTGGGAGAACTAAAGACAAAACAATTAGCTTATCTTCTGTGCTTTCCTTCCCATGGAAGCATGGAACTGGCTGTTAACAAAGCATATTTAGAATCCTCAGCCATTAACTCTAAACTGCCTCACTAGACAGCATATCCCAGGATGCCATAGGATGTTCCCATCTCTGATATTGCAGTTTTCCAGTTTCCATCCATAACTACTCCCCAGCTGTAGGAGTTGTTGTTCTTGTTGCGTGCCTTCAAACTTTTCTGACTGATGGCGATCTTAAGTTAAACCTATCCCAAGGTTTTCCTGGCAAGCTTCTTCAGAGGGACTTTGCCATTGCTATCATCTGAGGTCACTTTCCCTAGGCCGCCCAGTGGGTTTCATGGCTCAACTGGGAATTGAACCTTGGTCTCCAGAGTCATAGTCCAACATTCAAACACTATACCACATTGACTGTAGGACTAGGACAGAATGAAGCCATGGCTAGTCAGGATAGTTCGACCCATCAATTGACTCATGATCCATCTACCTCTCTTGTAAGACTGGTGGGGCAAACTGTGGCCCTGAAGAAGTTGCTGGAAAACCACTTCCATCTGATATTACATTGGCTGTGTTAGATCTACCAGGAATACACTATGAGGAAACCTGCGACTCCCTTAGAAATCGATCACATCACATTGTGCAAAGGTGCTTTGAGACTTTTTGTTAGCATCACTATCTTTTCAGTTAACTAGATGAGTTAAGGATACATTGGATCCTGATGAGATGCTGGAATAGGGGAGAAAGAAAGAAAGAAACCAGCACCTCTGCTATGGGCTATCGAATTGAATACCAACCTCCTGTCTTTGGAGTTTGTGAAGCCTTCCGCTGGGCTCATGTGGATGCTCAGGGACTCCCCTTCCAGCTTTGGCCTCATATCATTCAAGTCCTCTGTCTCGTTCTCGGAGCCTGATGATCTGTCCAGCTCTCTCTCCATGTTGAGGCTCGCTAAGCATAGCCTGAAGCTGGAGAAACCAAGAAGCGTCAGTAAAATAGCTTTCAGAAGGTGCTACTCCACTGCTTAGCCTCTTACGCTTGGTGGCCCAAAGGAGAAACTATCCTAGGTTTTTTTTTGGCAAGTTTTGTTCAGAGGAAGTTTGTCATTGCCTTCCTCTGAGGCTGAGAGAGCGTGATTTGTCCAAGTTTACCCACAAAGTTTCCATGGCGAAGTGCAGATTTCAATCAACCTTCTCTTGGGCTTCAACAGATTAAAGTGTTTCCCGCATGTTTGCAAGAATACCTTTGCCCCCATGGGAACTAGGAACTTAAATTTTATAGGTATTTCAAGACTTCAGTGGCTTGGGAACCTATTGATTGCTTCCCATGTACCCATCTGCCTGAGGACTAAAGTCTTTTGCAGGGGGCCTCCTCCATGCTCCACCAGTGGGAGCTGTATATTTTAGGTGGATGGGAGAGAGGACCTTTTGTGCTGGGGCACCTTTAGGGGTCCAATTGGCACCAACACCGATTTGATAAAACATGGCTTTTTGCAAGAGCTTTCCCAGTGCCACTGGATTGAATTCACACTTCTACATGTCTTTGGCTATTGTTTTTATTTTATTTTTTTTGAAAACTTTGTCGGCTCTTCTGTTTTAATTTGCCTTATTTTTGGAAGATAGATTTAACCTACTAAATTTCACTTTTGTTTTAATTCACAACACATCTGGTAGCTCCTCTAAAAGAAGTTGAAGCATAAACTTTTGTAGACTTGGGCCCAGTACAGAGTTAGTACTAATTAGTAACAGTGACTTTCTGGGGACATTACTGGATGGATTGGAGAGAACTCAGAACGCGTTGGAAATTAGGGCTCGGGAGAGTGGAGTGTCGGCATGCTCTGGGCTCTCCCGGAGCCACCTTGGGCATGCGTGCATTGAGACGGTTCACGTGCTGATGACATGCCTTTTGCATCCTGTCCAAATGGCATGGCGCAAGAGATATCACCAAGCTACTCCAGGGTGCTTTGGGCATCTTAGCAACCGCGTGGAAAGCTGCTGTGTTTTGTGGCTCCCTTTTGGAGCATGTTGTTGCCAGCACCGTGAGGTCGCCGTGGCAAGGATGCTGGGCAGAAAGGGGTGGCGTCTCACCACTCCTTCCTGCCCATCTGTACAGCCCCTTGTTCTCCTTTCTCAGATGCATGGATCCCTCCTGAGCACCCTCTCACTCCATGCATCTGTGGAAGGAGATCAAGTCTACAAAAGCTGATGCTACAACTTCTTTTGCAGGCACAAGACCTGGTCCAGCACCTCTTGGCTTCTCCGTTGAGTTTTCGGCACAACTCACCAAATAAAACATGGCTTTTCCCTTTCTGCTGCTATTGGACTTAATCCCCATTTGTGCATGTGTTTGGCTTCAAATTGTTTTAAAAGGCTGCGGGCTCTTCTGTTTTAATTTGCCATATTTCTGAAAATAGGTTTAGCCCACTTAAATCACTCTTGTTTAAATTTACAAAGGGATCTTGTGGCACCTCCGAGATTTTCTCTTGCAAATGCTCTTTTGCCTCCTTCCTTTGCTTGACCGAATTCCTCATGTATTCAAGCTGAGCTTTGAGCTGCTTCTCCTGTGACATTTTGACTGTCTCATTTGGCAGGATCTTTGGATGGGAAAATACACAAAAACAAAATAAAATTCCATATATATTTAAAGAAGTCCCCTACCAGAGCAAGGGAAGCAAAGGTAAGAAGGTGAGTTTCTGAACCTGATGTGAACATTATTTTTTTAGGGGGGGGGGGCATGTTGTAGCTGACAGATCTGGTTCACATGATCATGATGGTATTACTGGTTGTTTGTTTAGAATAGAAACTCCACAATGCATGATCTGTGATTGCACAGTTTTTCTCCCTCTCATTCTGAATTATTAAGTATAACAAGGAGAAGTAACAGTTCCATAAAGAAAACAATGCAATATACAAATAAATGAGTTTTGACAACGATCTCCAAATCAACTAAAAGATCAAAACCCAGCAAGACAAATAATTTGGACCGGTGTACGATTCTCCAAATAGATGCAGCATTTTTAAAGGGAAATGTGCCTGTTTTTGTTTACATATGCATTGCAGATATCCCAAATCCCTAACAAAAAATTAGAGACTCAAATATTCCCTTGTATCTGTTACCTAGTTGTGTTTTTATTTTTCTTGGGAATTCACTTGCTATTATTATTATTATTATTACTATTCCTGTATAAAGGTGGTATTTAAATAAACCTGACTTGCCTCGTAAAATTCATGGCACGGCTCTCACTAAAGACAAAGGTCTGTTCCCTATTGTCTCTAACCCCCTAGTGGCTTCCATCCTAGTGGGACAGTGAATCCACATTCGTTCCCCTGACTCAGAAACCACCTCTCACCCATACAAACTTATACATTAAATGGCATCCCCATTGAAGTCAATGGGATATAGAACTGCAGGGTTAGGCTCTGAACTTGGCCACAAAGACAATGCAGCCAATTGCCTGGACCACAAGGATCAGGAATTTCAATTATTGCTCCAAGCGAGTCTAGAAACTTTCTTTTCTTTGCACCAGATGCAAACATCCTGCCCCAACTCAAACACCAAGGGCTTCTTTTGTACCTGGTCAGCTAGTGTCAGGTCGTGGTCAGATGGGATCAGCTGCCAGTTCCTGTAGCCACACTTGTCCCTTTCCAGCATCACATGGGAGTCTCCCTCCAAGCCCTGGCTGAGTTCATGAAGGGCTGCTTCCACTCGGCAGGTTAGACAAAACCTGTCCATTGGACCAAAGAGGAAAAAGATGAGGTGGTGCCCCTTTGCCATATTGTGGCTTTTCTCCTAAGGCCAAGAACCTACTGGATAAAGTCTCCCAGACTCACTTGGCTCTATTCTTTGGGTCCTCCAGCACCCTCAAAGGATCTATATATCCGGTAGGGCCTTTGGTTTTGGACAAATTGGTAAAGGGATTTTTCTCCTTTTCCGGTCCATTGGCTGTAAAACATTTTTAAATAAATTTTATTGATTCATATTTGAATATAAATGATTAAAAAACTGTGACATCTATAAAACATAAAGCATTTTTATCCCAGTTCCCATTCCTTCATAATTTTTTTGCATTCTTTCATTCACAGGTTTCTTTTTCTCTACTTCCCTTCCCCCTAATTCCCAAAGAAATTTATCTAGATTACTATCTTATCTTTTTCTGTGGCATTGTATGACTACAGAAATATTCTTCTCTTACCTCCTGTGCTTATAACTTTAATCAACAACAACAACAAAAAATCCTTTGAAGAGGTTTAAAGAATTGCTAAATCCAGATCAGGGTGCACATGGTAATATTACATAGTATTTTGCAACTTAGTAATCTTTTCTCCCCCCCCCCCCCCCCGCATGATTTCCCTTTATTTATCCATGGATTTGTAAGCTTTCAAATTTTTTCCACAATTTACTGGAATTTCTACAGTTGAAACTAAACATCTTTATCACGATCAAATATTTTCACTTAGGCTTGTTGCCAAAGTTGCCACCTTCTCCCATTTCTGTGCCATAGACATCAATACCTTTTCCCATCCTTCTCTCCTTTTGAAATTACTTTCATGTTTCAGTTTGGATGAGAATCAGTCTAATTCTATCATTTCCTATAGTTTAGCAAACCACTCTTCCATATCTATTTTCTTATCAATTTTCCAGTACCTGGCATAAAGAGATCTGGCAGCTGTTAACATTTAAAACACAGTTTTACAAAACTTTTTTTCTTGATCTTCCTGGGATATATTTAATAACATAACCTCACCTTCAAGTTTTAATTTGATTCCCAGAATATTATAAAATTTCCCTTTGTATTTCTTTCCAAAATTTACAGGCTCTATCGCAAGACCACCACAAATGATAATAGGTTGCATTTCCAACATTCTCGCTTACCAGTATTATATAACCTAGTTATTTTATCTGGGATAGATGCCATCTATACAGAATTTGATCTTAGTTCTCCTTCACATTTTGGGATAGGGAGTATTTTAACCTTCTGTTCCAGGATTTCTCCCATTGTTCTAGTTCAATCACCCTCCAACAATTTGGCTCCCTTTTGATCATGGCCTCTTTTCCTATTTCATCCTCCCTGTTCCATTTGAATAGCTTCTTGTATACCTTAGAGAGCATCTTTTGGTCTGATAACAATAAAATATCTTCCATGTTAGTATTAGAATTTCAGAACCCTCTTTGTTTCTTTTTATACCTCTTTGTTGGTTTTATACCTCTCATAGAGTTGTCTGTATAGAAACCAATTTATATTCCCATTTTCCTCTTTTAACTTTTCATAAGACAAAAAATGTCATATTTTTTCTTTATGAGGAGATGGAAAATCTCTTTCCTTTTGTTTTTTCGTACAGACCTTTAACATTCCATGATAATATGTGTAAATTCTGAGTTTGCTGGCCCATTTACTCTGCTTTGCAAAAGCTTATTTACCTTTTGCTTTGCAACACCTTTTCTTTTTTTCCTTCTTCCCACATTCTGGTGAGTCTGCTGTTGTTCTTATCCCCAATTCTTCATTCTCCTCTATTTCTTCATCCTGGCCTACTTCTAAAATTTTTTTTTAAAAAAAAAACAAAAGCATTAAGCACCTCCCAGCAAATGAATACACTTATACCTCAGCAAAAGTAAGTGAAGATCTTGATATAGGGTATATCAGGTCGAACTATCTTCATGCTTTATTCCCTGATTGCTCACCCAGAGGGACAGGAGATAAATAAATATTTGTTGTTTTCTTTGTAAACTTTTAAAAAGTTCCCTAGTAGTCAATTTGATGGCAGTTATCCATTTGTTTGCATCTTTTGTTTTTTGCAACCTCACTCTTCTTGGAATTTGCTGACATCTGCTGCGTTGGGGGAAATCATGGACCCAGGCAGCTCTCCTATGCTCAATGCAGCCCTGCATCCCCATTCAAATGCGAGGTTCCCTTCGCCAGAGGCTTCTGGAGAACACAATTTGCCATTTTTCTTCCTTCCAAAATGCTAAGGTGGGCAGAGGAGTGTTTCTGGTTTCCATTCCTCCATGGTCTACAGAAAAGCATCCCCAGGCATTGCATACTCCTGGGCTAGCAGAGATGGTGTCAATTGTAGAAACACAGGGACATATTTGGCATAATTTCTGCCAGTTGAAGGATTACAACTTAGTAACACAATTGTGGAACCTGAAAGCAGCCAAGGAACCAACCTGGAAATTCAAATGGGTATTGGGGAGGTTGCTACAAACCTCTGCCACATAGAGCTCCAAAGCCTTCTCCACCAGATGGCTGAAGGAGCATAGGTCCTTTATTTACCTTCTGTGGGGTTGTCGTGGGTCACCTGAACTTCATTTTCTTTCACGACAGACACATAGCTGTTATGAGCCCCAAACTTGTCTACCAGTAAAGACTCTTGGGAGACGGACTCGAGGCTGGAGCTGGGAAAGGAAATAACCAGGATGCTTAGTGTCCTGGGATGGGGCACTGGGATTGGGCTAGATTTGCCAAGAATCCACTATAGGGGAATCTGCGAGTCCCTTAGTATTAGATCCCATCACCCCATCCAAAGGTGCTTTGAGACTTTCTTTAGCATTATTACATTTTAATTAACAGGATGAGTTAAAGATACATTGGATCCTGACAAAGATGCTGGAATAGGGGAGAAATAAAGAAAGAAACTGGCACCTCTACCTTGGGCCCTTGAAATAAATACCAACCTACTTCCATTTGGTTATTTTGGATGCTCTTGGGCTTCCATTTAAACTTTGGACTCTTTAAATATTTTGAGTAATCTGTCTTCCTTTCCTCTCCAGATGATTTATCTGTCTTCCTCATCATTTGGAGGTCTGAGCCTGTAGAAATGAAGAAGTTTCATTGGCCTGAGCCTGTAGAATCTAAGAAGGCTGAGGAAGATGGCTTGCAGAAGTTGCTGCTCCACTGGTTACACTCCCAGGTACAATTTGCTCCCTGGTTAAAGAGAAATACCTGATCTCATGGGATCGTAATATTCTTGCAATGTTGTTGGCATGTGCCTTCAAGTCTTTCTCTATTTTATATTTTGACATAATTGATTCATAGGAGGTTTGTCATAGGCCACCACCACCATATAACTGTGGATGAAAAAACCCACCAGCCACTATGCCTACGAAAACAAATTTAGGGCACCTTCCTGGGAGGATTTTTCTTGGACTGCTGCCCAAGTGCTATGTCTTCTGTGAAAATGTACAACCATTATGTGTTTAAGGAGCAAAACTGTGAATAAGCATGACCAGGAAAGAGGTGCATCAATTTTGGGTGAAGAAGGTGGAAAGATCTACCTCCTTCTCTCTTATTGCTTGATCTTGGGGTCATTTAGTGGAAATGGCAAATTCAGGCCAGAGAAAAGAAAAAACAAAATCAAAATTAGCCAATTTTCTTCTTTCCAAAATGTTAGGGTGGCCAGAGGAGTGTTTGTGGTTAACATTCCTCCATGGTCTACAAAAGAGCAACCCCAGGCATTGCACACTCCTGGCTTAGCAGAGATGGTGTCAGTTGTCGAAACACAGGTACATATTTTGCATAATTTCTGCCAGTTGAAGAATCCCAATTTAGCTGGCATAGAAACACAACTGGAGAACTTCAAAGCTCAGCCAAGGAACCTACCTTGAAATTCAAATAGGTATCTCTGGAGGTTGCTCCAAACCTCTGCCATATAGACCTCCAAGGCCTAATCCACCAGCAGGCTGAGGGAGCATAGGTCATTTATTTACCTTCGTACGGTACAAAGAAGTTCTCAAGATACTTAGTCAAAGGTGTCATTTCAGCCGCAAACTTCTCCTCAAGCTCATCTTCTCTGGCGACAGACTCAGGAGGGAAGCTGGGAAAGGAAACAACCAGGATGCTGAGTGTCCTGGGATGGGGCACTGAGCAGTCCTACCTCCTGCAGCCTGTCCCTCCAACCATTCAATAGAGTCACAGATCCCACCCTGGATCCTTGGATGTTGCACCTCTGGTTTTTGAAAATACTAGAAAAAAACTAGAAAGTTGCTTCTGATTTCCTCTAAAACTCTTTGGGACAACTAAAAACAGAATGATTAGGTGACCTTCCATGCTCTCCTTGAACATCTCCTGCCAAAAAGTTAAACAGAAAGGTTTAAGATATCCCTCACTGCAGTAGTTTTACAGTACTTATTCTTACTTTGAAACCCCTCTTTAAAATATTTCTTATTACTCTTAGCTGTTGTGCTCTGATTTTTTCCCGATATTATGAATTGTTTCATACAATTCCTTCTCGTATCTTTCAGTAATATTCGGTGTTCCTCCCTCTATTTGTGAATTGTCCTGAGTCCTTCTTTTGGGGGGGGGGGGGGGAGGGAGGAGAATAGAAGTAAAGGTTTCTATCACAACAGTAAATTCAATAAACAGCAGCAGTGCCTAATGAAACCAGATTCTCAGAATATCCCAATAGATCGAAAGGCACTAGCCGCTTCATGGGAACTCCAAACTTCATGAAGGACTTAATTAACGTGTAGTGTTAAAAGAAAAAGGTGGCAAGAGCTATTGGAGATCTCCACCAAATCCATGCTTACCTCTCTTCAAAGACAGCTTGGGCAAATGGTGGCCCTGAAGAGATTGTTGGCTAAGAACTCCCAGATGATATTACATTGGCTGTGTTACATTTGCCAGGAATCCAAGATGGGGGAACCTGTGACTTCCTTAGAATTATATCACATCACTCTGTGCAAAGGTGCTTTGAGATAGTTTTTTTAGCATTATTATATTTTAATTAACAGGATGGGTTAAGGATACATTGGATCCTGACAGAGATGCTGGATCGGGAAGAAATAAAGAAAGAAACAACTACCTCTGCCTTGGGCTCTTGGATTAAATACCAACCTCAACCCTTCGTATTCTTCCATTGGGTCATCTTCAATGATCTGGGACCTCCAGTGCTGGAAGTTTGGACTCTTGATATCTGGCAAATCATCTGTCTTCCTCTCTGCTCCAGATGAATTGTCCATCTTGTCCATCCCCTTGAGGTCTGAGCCTGTAGAAACGAAGCAGTTGCATTGGCCTGAGCCTGTAGAAACTAAGAAGGGTCAGGAAAATGGCTTGCAGAAGGTGTTACCCCACTGCTTAGCCTCCCAGGTATCATTTGCTCCATGGTATAAGAGAAATACCTCATCTCATGGGATTGTCACATTCTTATAAAGTTGCTGGAGTGTGACTTCAAGTTTGTTTCCTATTCATGGCAGCCCAAGGGGAAACTATCCTATCTTTTCTTAACAAGATTTGTTAATAGGAGGTTTGTCATAGACCACCTCCACTGTCTAACTGTGCATGAAAAAACCCACCAGCCTCTATGCCTAGGAAAACTAGTTTAGGGCACGTTCCTGGTAGGATTTTTCTTGGACTGCCACTCAAATAATATGTCTTCTGTGAAAATGTACAGCCATGAATAAGCATGACCATGAAAGAGATGCATCAATTTCTGCATGGGGTGGAGAAGGTGGAAGCAGATACAGTTTTCCTCCTTCTCTCTTATTGCTTGATCTTGGGGTCATTTAGTGGAGCTGGGAAATTCAGGGCAAAGAAATGGAAAACAAAAATCACAATTTGCCATTTTCTTTCCAAAATGTTAGGGTGACCAGAGGAGTTTTTGTGCTTTGCATTCCTCCATGGTTGTTTACAGAAGAGCATCACCAGGCATTGCACGCCCCTGGGTTGGTAGAAATGGTGTAACTTGTAAAAATACAAGTTCATATTTTGCATAATTTCTGTCAGTTGAAGAATTCCAACTTAGCTGGCACAGAAACACAACCGAGGAACCTGAAACTCAGCCAGGAAACCAAGCTGGAAAGTGAAAAAGAGCTATAGTGCAGGTTGTTCCAAAACCTCTGCCACATACACCCCCCCCCCCCCCAAAGCCTAATGCAGCAGGCGGCGGAAGGATCACAGCTCCTTTATTTACCTTCTCCTTGGTTTTGTGTCACATCCTCTTCTATATTGATCATGGCCGATTTACAGCTGTTTCTCCCCCAAAGGTTTCCGATCAGCCTCCACCTTGTCCTGCATCTCAGTATCCCGGGTGACAGACTCAGGACTGGAGCTGGGAAAGGAAACAACCAGGATGCTGAGTGTCCTGGGATGGGGCACTGAGCAGTCCTACCACCTGCATCCTGTCCATGCAGGCGTCCCTGCCTCTAAATATTTCCAAGGTAAAGAACAACCCTGGATGCTTGGATGTTGCACCTCTGGTTTCTGAAAACACCAGAAGTAACTAAAAAGTTGCTTCTGATTTCTTCTAAAACTCTTTGGGACAACTGAAGACACAATCATCAGGAGACCTTCCATGCTCTCCTTAAACATTTCCAGCCAAAAAGTGAAAAGAAAACTTTAAGATATTCCTCACTGCAGTAATTTTACACTACGTTTTCTAACTTTCAAACACTTCTAAATCTTTTTATTATTATTCTTAGCTATTGTGCCCTGACTTTTTCTGATGTTTTTTATAGTCTCGTGCCATTCCATTTGCTATCTTTGAATCGTATTGGGTCTTCCTGGCTCGATTTGTAAATTTCCCAGAGTACTGTTTTTTGGGGGGAGGACTGGAGTGGAATAGAAGTAAAGGTTTCTATCACAACAGTAAGTTCAATAACAGCAGCAGTTCCTAATGAAACCCGCTACCCAGTATCTTTGAAAATACCCAAAGGCACTTGTCGCTTCAAGGGAATGCCAAACTTCATGCAGGACTTAATAAACTTGTGGTGTTAGAAGAAAAAGGTGGCAAGAGCTATCAAGATCTCCACCAAATCCATGCCTACCTCTCTTCAAAGACAGCTGGGGCAAACGGTGGCCCTGAAGAGGTTGTTGGCTAAGAACTCCCAGCTGATATTACAATGGCTTGGGTCTAACATCTCAGGGACCGACTCTCCCTGTATGCACCCCCCCAACCCACGCACACACACTTCGATCCTCTGGGAGGAATCTGTTGCAGCCTGTGAAAACTAAACTGTCGCAGACCTCCTGGAGGACTTTTTCCGCCACCCCTCGCAAGCTTTGGAATGGTCTGCTGGTTGAAATGCGACTTATAACATCGCTTGATTGCTTTAAATAAGCTCTGAAGATGCATATCTTCCGGCAAGCCTTTCCTGAAACCTCTTAGATCCCGGCTCCAAAACTGGATCTATCAATCCAACCTGACCCTTTGCTTGGTGCTATCTCTTTCCTCAATTAAGAACTGTCGAGGATGAATTATGCTTTTAATTTTGTCGTGGTTTTAAATCATTGCTAATTTAATTTATTTTTAAGAGATGGGTGGTTAGGAATGGGTTGTTGATAAATTTTAATTCTGCATGTTTTAATCTTGTTGTACTCCGCTCCAATCGTGTCCTATAGAGCAGTGGGCGAGAAATAACAACAACAACAACAACAACAACAACAACAATAATAATAATATTGGCTGTGTTACATTTGCCAGGAATCCACTACAGGGTAACCTGAGACTCCCATCACCCCATCCAAAGGTGCTTTGAAACTTTCTTTAGCATTATTATATTTTAATTAACTGGAAGAGTGAAGGATACATTGGATCCTGACATTGATGCTGGAACAGGGGACAAATAATGAAAGAAACAGGCACATCTTCCATGGGCCCTTGGATTAAATACCAACCTCCTGATTTCGGATCCTTCCTCTGGGTTATTTTGGATGCTCTTGGGCTTCCGTATGAACTTTGGACTCTTTATATATTTTGACCAGTCTGTCTTCTTCTCTTCTCCAGATGACTTTTCAATCATGCTCATCACATTGAAGTGTGAATCTGTGGAAACGAATCAGTTTCATTGGCCCGAGCCTGTAGAAACTAAGAAGGGTCAAGAAAATGGCTTGCAGAAGGTGATACTTCACTGCTTAGCCTCCCAGGTATCATTTGCTGTATGGTATAAGATTGTGGTATCATTTGCTTCATGGGATTGTGATATTCTTACAATGTTGTTGGGGTGTGCCTTGAAGTCTTTTCCTATTCATGGTGGCCCAAGGTGAACCTATCTTATGTTTTCTTGGCACAATTTATTCATAGGAGGTTTGTCATAGGCCACCTCCACTGTATAACTGTGGATGAAAAAACCCACCAGCCTCTCTGCCTAGGAAAACCAGTTAAGGGCACATTCCTGGGAGGATTTTTCTTGGACTGCTGCCCAAGTAATCTGCCTTCTGTGAAAATGTACAACCATTGTGTTTTTTAAGCAGCAAAACTGTGAATAAGCATGACCATGAAAGAGGAGCATCAATTTGTTAATGGGGTGGAGAAAGTGGAAGGAGATACAGTTTTGCTCTTTCTCTCTTATTACTTGATCTTAGGGTCATTTAGTGGAGCTGGGAAAATCAGGACAGACAAATGAAGAACCAAAATCACAATTTGCCAATTTTCTTCCTTCTCAAAGTATTAGAGTTGCGAGAGGAGTGTTTGTGGTCTGCATTCCTCCATAGTCTAGAGAAGAGCATCCCCAGGCATTGCACACCCCTGGGTTAGCAGATATAGGGGCTTTACACACCTCCCAAAAAGGGCGGTCTGGCGATACCTCTTTTTAGTCCGAACCTTAGTAACAGCAACTGAGTGGCAAAGGTGCGGACAAAAAAAAAGGAGCCCCAAAAAGCGGGCTTGTGACTTCAGAAAAATCAGAAAAAGCACTATAGGGCACCTCTATTACATCACAGCTGCACAGCGGCAGATAGCAGCTGCGCATGCTCTCTATACGGCGCTGTGCAGCTGCGATGCCCTCATAATGTGCTAGGGTCAATGGGTGTGTATATGCTCTACCCCAAGCCAACTCTAGCACATGACGAGAAACATCAGTTTCGGTCCTTAATGTCAACTGTGAAAACACAGGTACATAGTTTGCATAATTTCTGCCAGTTGAAAATTTCCAACTTAGCTGGCACAGAAACACAATTGGGGAACCTCAAAGCTCAGCCAAGGAACCAACCTGGAAGGTCAAATAGGTCTTCAGGAGGTTGCTTCAAAGCTCTGTCATATAGACCTCCAAGGCTTAATCCACCAGCAGGCTGAGGGAGCATAGATCATTTATTTACCTTTGTATGGTACAAAGAAGTTCTGAAGACACTTAGTCAAGGGTGTCATTTCAGCCTCAGACTTCTCCTCCAGCTCATCGTCTCCGGTGTCTGACTCAGGAGGGAAGCTGGGAAAGGAAAAAACCAAGATGCTTAGTGTCCTGGGATGGGGCACTCGGCAGTCCTACCACCTGCAGCCGGTCCATGCAGGCTTCCCTCCAACCATTCAATAGAGTGACAGATCCCACCCTGGATGCTTGGATGTTGCACCTCTAGTTATTGAAAATCCTAGAAAAACTAAAAACTTGCTTCTGATTTCTTCTAAAACTCTTTCGGCCAACTAAAGCCCCAATGTTCAGGAGACCTTCTATGCTCTCCTTGAACATCTCCTGCCAAAGAGTTAAACAGAAAAGTTTAAGATATTCCTCACTGCAGTACTTTTACACTACTTATTTTTACTTTGCAACCCTACTCGCCCTGAAGAGGTTGTTGGCTAAGAACTCCCAGCTGATATTACAATGGCTGTGTTACAGTTGCCAGGAATCCACTATGGGGGAACCTGTGACTCCCAGTGTCTTAGATGCCATCACCCCATGCAAAGGTGCTTTGAGAATTTCTTTAGCATTATTATATTTTAATTCACAGGAAGAGTTAAGGATTCTTTGGATTAAATACCAACCTCAAGCCTTCGTATTCTTCCCTTGGATCCTCTTTGATGATCTGGGACCTCCATTTCTGATAGCTTGGACTCTTGACATCTGGCAAGTCATCTGTCTTGCTCTCCGCTCCAAATGATTTATCCATCTTGCTCACCCCTTTGAGGTCTGAGCCTGTAGAAACGAAGCAGTTGCATTGGCCTGAGCCTGTAGAAACTTGGAAGGGTCAGGAAGATGGCGTGCAGAAGTTGCTACCCCACTGCTTAGCCTCCCAGGTATCATTTGCTCCATGGTATAAGAAAAATACCTGATCTCATGGGACTGTGGTACTCTTACAGTGTTGTTGGGGTGTGACTTTAAGTCTTTTCCTATTCATAGTGGCCCAAGGGGAACCTATCTTATGTTTTCTTGACAAGATTTGTTAATAGGAGGTTTGTCCTATAGGTTACCCCCATCGTATAACTGTGGATGAAAAAAACACCCAGCCTGTATGCCCACTAAAAGGAATTTAGGGCACTTTCCTCAGAGGATTTTTCTTGGACTGCCACCCAAATAATATGTCTTTTGTGAAAATTTACAACAATTGTTTTGTTTAAGGAGCAAAACTGGGAATAAGCATGACCATGAAAGAGGTGCATCAATTTCTGCATGGCGTGGAGAAGGTGGAAGGAGAAAGAGTTTTCCTCCTTCTCTCTTATTGCTTGATCTTGGGGTCATTTAGTGGACCTGGGAAATTCAGGACAGACCAAATCAAAACAAAAATCATATATCATACAATTCATGTACACTATGACAGACTGTGGCTTCCATGTTATTTGACGTTGAATTTCCTCTAGGTTTTCTTCGATGGTGCTGGAGCCCAGTTCCAAGATAGAGTTAGCACCACAGAAAGTTCAGACTAAAAGACAGAGCAGATTCGCCAACCCACTAACATGGAAATCACATCTATTGCTGTCTTTCTTTTTATTTTTTTTAATGATATTTTTGATTGATATTTCCATACTATAACAGTAAAATCTTGTATTGAACATTACATCTTATATCAACTGTGTGCGTATACAATAAATTTAACCACCAGATATCAAATAATAGGTGGGTTAACGATTGAAATCAAATAGAAACTTGATATAGTAGAAACAATATAGACATATGTATATGTACACATACACCCGTAAACATATATATATATATATATAAACATAAACATATGTATACATGTCCATGTACCCATATATATATATTATCGGTGGTTACTGAGATAGAAAAAGAAAATAAAAGTTAGGATATTTGTTATTCTTATATACAATTACAACTTCTTTATCTGTATCTTAAGGCAAGCAGGTCATCATTGGAAAAATATAAGCATTAAAACCATGCGGTAACTCCATCCTTCCATTTCTCCTCATAATCTTGAATAGGTTTCCCTGAGAAATACATTGATAGTCTGTCCATGTTCCATAGTTCAGCTACCCTTAACTTCCATTCATCTATGGTAGGCATTGTGCTAGATTTCCAGTGTCTAGCCAGCACCATTCTGGTGGCAGAGATCATATATAAGATCACCCTTGTTTGGTTTGAAGACAATTTTGTTTGGATTTTTGCTACTATATGTAATAAAAATACTTCTGGAATGAGTGGAATATTTAATCTTAGTACTGATTTCATTTCCTTGTGTATTTTTTGCCAAAACTTTTAAATTAATTTACATTGCCACAAGACATGATTGTGCCGATTTTATCTTTACATTTCCAACATTTAAAATCTAGGTTTTTGCTCTATCACTGCCTGTGTGATATATCTGCAAGCAATTGTCCTTCAATTTCCTAATTCCCTCCCAGTTAATATTTGTAGATTGTCCTTTGCAGATCTTTGAGAACTAACTGCCAACCAAAGCAACAGCATCATCCTTTTCTTTTGCTATCATGTGTACGTTTTACAAATGCTTTTGTTCATTTTATCTTTTGTACTCTAAGCCACCTTGAGACCTACCCATTGGAGAAAGGGAGGAATGAAATTTAATAAATAACACAATCCTATAATCCGTTCAGTGAACGTACCAAATGAATGAATAGATAAGGATGCTTTCAGATGAGATCAAGCCTTCAAAAAGCAGGAGTAGGGTCCACTGAAAGAAAGACTGGACTCAAAACACTCCCAACAAATAGAAAATAGGCAAAGCCACCAAGAGAAATGCCTCTTGTCTTGAGGTCTCTCCACCTCCTCTCAGCCTCAACTGACTCAACTCCCACCTTGGCGAAGATTCTCAGTTGTTTCCATGGAAACCAAACAAACAAACACTCTCCATTCTGCCTGGTCCCATAGGCCCACTTCTCCATGAGGTCCAAATTCATAGGTTACATTTCTCATAATAGGATGATTTCAATTGATTTTTAAAATTTCACTCTTTTTACCTGACTCTGTTGGTGATCCTATTTGGATCCTACTGAGCATATAGATGAAATGAAATAATTATTGGTATCAGAAACTGGAAAAGCTGACTCCCCCACCAAGAGAAAGGCAACATTTAAGTGAAATCATGATTATATTTATGAATATTACAAGTTGAGTCTCCCATATACAAAAAGGCTTGGGACTAGAATTATTTTGAATTTCGGGGTTCTTCAGCTTTTGAAATCATTGCTTCAACATAATAAGATATCGTGGAAATGGGGCTCAAGTCTAAGCATGATATTCAGTTATGTTTTATGTATACCTTCTGCACATAACCTGAAGGTGAATTTTATACACATTACAATAATCAGTCAGTCAGTTAGTTAGTTCGTTTCTATGCTGCTTTTCTCCCAGGCCTGGAGCCAAGACGGCTAATAATTTTGTGCATGAAATAAAATTTGTTTACCTTGAACTATCAGAAAACAAAGATGTCATTTTCTCTGTCACCCTTATTGATAATTTTGGATTTTGAAATAGTTTGAATTTTGGAAACTTGTATTACATTAACAACAGAATGATTTATTTGTGTTTTTGGCTGTCCACAATACCCCCATGTCCTTGAGTGCATTCCATAGCTTTTCATGATCTATACAGTCAAATGCTTTGCTATGGACTATAAACCACATGCTGATCTTTTCCCCTTTGAATTCAATGTGGAGGGTGGCGGTTAGTACAGGTAATTGCAAAAACTGCATAAAAAACAATCCACCTTTAGTTCTGTTTCTGGACTCTAAGCTGTTTTTGGACTCCAAGCCCTGACTTCTGCAGTCCTCAAAGAAAATCCACTTTCACATTTATTTATTTATTTATTTATTTAATTTTTATTCCACGTTTCTCCGAAAGAGGAGCCAAGGCGGCTTCATTACACAAACACATGCACACACACAGAGTTGCCCCTTTAAACTTGTCGGGGATCTGTTCTGGACCCCCCCCCCCCGTGAGTTCAAAATCTTGTGCATATTCAAGCGCATAGGCTTGAATGGGATGTGCATGAAGGTGGAGTGCGCACCACATACATGCTGCATTGAGATTAATAGCGGTTGCCCCTCTGTGGATTTCCAAGTCCGCTCATTTCAAGTTCACAGACTTGGAGAGGTGATGGTATATATATATATATATATATATATATTCAGCTGGTTATTTTTCTTCCTGTTTCTTCCATATCACCCATTTGTTGGCCTTTCACAGGCTTGGACCCAGACCATTAGAAAGGCTTGGATCGAGTACATTTGAAAGACCATGGGCTTGTCTGATTAAAATTTCTCATTCTAGCTGGTAGGAATATGATCCGTCCACACATGATTTGCAGGAGTTACGGCTTTTTGCAGTGTTCCCCCTCCAAAAAAATCTGCTTAAACTCTGGAGAAAAACTCTGGAGGAGAAACAAGTGGCTGTCCATCTGTTTTGCATGGATTTGGGTAGCTGTGCATTTTCAAGAGAGGGAGAGAGAGATGCAGGAAATATGTGCAGGAAAGTGAAGAATTAAACGTCAATGTGAACGAGGAAAAATCTCCATCAATTTACATAATACACTTACATGTAGACTAGCCCATATCTCCCGATATGAGTGTGCCCAAATTTTAAGGTCTTCATGGGAGGGCTTTCTCTTGGTCCCACCACCATGACAAATCTGCCTAGTGAGGACACGGGAGAAGGTCTTCTTGGTGGCTGCTCCCAAGCTGTGAAACCCCCTCCCCTGGGAGGTTTTGTTGTCATCTCTCTGCTCTCTTTCTGGGGACAGCAAAGACTTTTTTATGAGCCTGTGTGGCCTAGTGGTTTGAGTATTGGACTACGACTCTGGAGGCCAGGGTTCAAATCCCAGCTCAGCCACGAAAACCACTGGGTGACTTTGGGCAAGTCACTTGCTCTCAGCTTCAGGGGAAGGCAATGGCAAACCTCCTCTGAACAAATCTTGCCAAGAAACCCTTATCAAAGGGTCACCATAAGTCAGAAATGACACAAAAGGACACAACAACAACAACAACAATTCCATTTTTAAGTTCTTCAAGGGAAGGATTTCTCTTGGTTCTCACCATCATTCCAGCCCTTTCAGATGAGGACATGGGAGAGGGCTTTCGTGGTGGCTGCTCCCAAGCTATGAAATGCTCCCTTCAGTTGGACTTCTCTCTGGTCTCTTTCTTAAATCTTTGGTTCTTAAATCATGTGGCAAGAGAGTGTTTTGAATGTAGTATATGGTGCTTTATTAAATTATGATTTTGTTTTTTGTTGTTGTGTTCCTTTAAGTCATTTCCAAGACTAACCTATCATGGGGTTTTCTTAGCAAGATTTGTTCAGGGCAGGTTTGCCATTGCCTTCCCCTCAGGCTGAGAGAGTGTGACTTGCCCAGGGTCACCCAGTGGGTTGCATGGCCAAGCTGGGAATTGAATTCTGGTCTTCAGAATCATATCTCAAACAACTACACCATGGGATTTCGATGGCCTTTAACTATGTACATGTGAATACATTTAGGTGTTCATAGGATACTGTAATTTAAAGTTATAATTTTAATTTTGCTCATTATTTTTGTCACAACTATTGTGATTACATTCAGTGATATATGGCAATTACAATTTATGAGTAACATTAATACCAAAAAACAAAAAACAAAAAAACTCAAACCATTACAGTAGGCCCTTGGTATCCACTGGATTTTAGTTCCAGGACCCCCATGGATACAAAATGGCAAAAACAAGGTTTGCTTTGGGAATTCAAGATATTTTTGAATATTTTCAAGGCTTTGATGCTTGAATCCATGGATAAAGCATCCTTGGATACGGAGGGGTGACTGTATCATTAGTGTCAGTAGCTTATATATTAGGGATAATAACTAGTTTTAAGTTGGAGATCAACATGATGCTTTTTTTCCTCCCATAGTATTTCTTGGGAACCCCAGCATTACCAAGGATTACAAGGACCCCCATAGATCAATGGATGCACAAGTCCCATTACATACAATGGCATAGTGAAATGGTGGATATAACATGGCATTCCTTGGATATCAAAAGAGCAGCAAGGCTTTACTTGAAAATGATTAAACAGTTCAGGAGAACGGAAGCTGTGTTTAGATGCTACAATACGAGGCCCCTGGGGCTAGAAGCATATAGGCAAATTCTATCTTGATAGTTAAAGGCATGTATATATCAATGTTATGGTTTGGCAAAAATTCCTTATTCTTGACAACTGATGTGGATGAAGAAAACTTTGAAGAATGCTGGCATGATATCTTGCCCAAGGAATCAATGGAATCGTTGAAGTTAACACTCGTAGCACTCTTGCTAAGAACATTGTATTCACTGGGTAATATTTTCAATATTTTCAAGCCGTGGGTGGTCAGCTTTGTTGATAAAAAAAAAAAATCCATGGTTAGAGTGCTTACTGTGGTAAGGATTCTGTATGGTGTGATATGGGAGGCAGTCAAGGGAATGGGGTGACACCATGAGTTACCTCACCAAGTGATGCCAACTCTAGTATTCCCACTGGTCGCAGGTTTTGTCACTGAAGTCTTAGAGAATGGGAAACTACTGACCTGGCAACCCTATACCCAAATGCTGGGTGCCAGGGATAGTTTGAGCATCTCCCTGTCTCAAATCCCAACTTCCTACTCCCTGCCATTGCAATCGACAAATGAGGAGTATATGCAATCCTATGCTGAAAGCTGGGATACAAACTTTTAAAATAAAATAATAGCTTTAAGAGAGCCACTAAGACGCATCTCTTCCGGCAGGCCTTCCCAGAAAATGACTAACTTTTCTGTCATTCATTGCCCCTCCACTCCCATTAAATGAGACATTGATACCCTTGTGGCCGCCCACGTATCCAATTTTTAGAGCCATTAATGTTTAATGTTTTAATGTTTCATTGTTTTAAATTTCATTCCTAGTTTAATTCATTTTTAACGGGTGGGAGGGGAGACCGAACTGTATTTTAACTGTATGTATTTTTAAATGTTGTACTCCGCCCCGATTGTTTACCCAGAGGGGCGGAATATAAATAAATATTTATTATTATTATTATTATTATTATTATCAATGAAATCAGACCTGGCCTTCCCACTTCAGTTTGATTCAGAACAGCTGATGTTTTATGCTGCAGTTCTAAAAGCGCTCTCTTTCACAAGAAATAATAATAATAATAATAATAATAATAATAATAAAACCTTCTTGGCCTCTGCCCAGGTCAGTAGAATATGATGCATTTCCCTGGCTTCTTTCCTAATAGCAGGATCGTGTTGCAAAAAGAAAACCCTTAAGGAAAAAAAAAAGCAAGAAATTGAAGTAGGCAAAAAACCTGAAGCATGAAGTTTGGGGAAGATAAAGCATGGAATCTTTCTTGAGCAGAACCATTTATATTAGGGTGACATCTTTCTTAAATTTTCAAGAGGCTAAAGGAACCTCCAGCCAAAGCATCGGGGCAGAAAAGTCAGTTTGCTTTGTGGGGATCTGTTGTGCAACATCCCACTTCTTTCATTAAAGCGGCGCCTCTTAAATGTAGCTTAGAGGCCCATTAGTCTCAGGAAGAATTTGAAATAAATTATATATTCTATGACACAGAGTTTATTGTCTGGGAGGGATGGGCAGGATTTCTCTTTAAAACAGCATTAGGGTATAGGCCTTCCTGGGTTTAAATATTTCTGAGTTGCTAAATGCAACGGTGATGTCATGGGATTTCAAGTCAACTCCATCATTATCCTAGAGTTTTGTTACAAGAGTGATTCAAAGGATAGAATCACAGACTACATCTGCACTGCAGTTTGATATCACTTTAACCTCCATGGCTCCATGCTATGAAATTCTGGGATTTGTAGGTTGTTGTGGCACCAGAGCTCCCTGACAGAGAAGGCTACATGTCTCACAAAATGACATTTCCCAAAATTCTATAGCATGTAGCTAAGGCAGTTAAACTGGATGATTTCTACAGTGTGGATGCTGCCACAGAGTTCATAAAGAGCATGGAATCAGTGGAGGAACTCCAGAGCAGCCCCAGCAGGAGCTGTCTAGCCTCTCTTTGAAGATGCTTAGTTGAGCATTGGACAATGACTTTGGAGAACAGGGTTCGGATCCCTGCTCACCTACGAAACCCACTGGGTGACCTTGGGCAAGTCACACTCTCTCAGCATCAGAGGAAGGCAACAGCAAACCCCCCTTTGAAGAAACTTTCCAATAAAACCCTGTGAAAGGTTCACTTTAAGGTCACCATAAGTCGGCAATGACTTGAATGCACACAACAACAAGAAGAACCATTAACTAAAGGAATGGAGCTGGCTGCAGCTCTCCAAAGTCTTTAGTGGAGAAAGGTATTTCTTGGTGCGACCTGGTCATGCCACCGCTTGACTCTTCAGCATGCAAAACGTGTGCGTTTGCCACCAAGCTATAGCCCCACCTGCGTTTGTTCGTAGCAAAATAAACCAGCCTTGTGAAAAGGCTGCCTTGAAGTTCCCACGTGTAGATACACTCATAAACTGGTGTCCTTTTGGGCAGACACAGACTGGGACTGCAGCATACGTCTTTCAAAGAGCTTTCATTGATTTCTGAGGAAGTCGACTGAAGTCTACATAAGCTCATGCTGCCAACATCTTTCTTTCAGTTAGTCTCAAAGGCGCTACAAGACCTAAAATCTATTGTGATTGAGAGCTTTATTTCACCAACAATTAGATCCAAAACTTACAACTTCAAGCAGAAGGTTGACACAATCAAAATTTCTAAAATGTAAGCCCAAATCCCTTGCTATCTGGCAGAGCAAGCTACATTGTCATAGAATCCAAGCAACAGCAGGAAATAGAAGTGTACTTAATATATCAGTGAAAAAGGCAAAGGAAACAAGAACTAGTTTTTATCAATAAATTTATTTTTCATTTAATATCTCTTATTTGTGTTTATGCTTGTTTATCTTTATTATTTTAATATTTTCATTATTTTAAAGATGATATTTTGAAATTGATCTGGATGTGCCAATTCACCTAGCAAGTGGCTCCTGCTCAGTGCCCAGGGGAAGGCAAAAAACCTCCAGGTTCTCAGGCCAATCTGCCCTGGAGGAAAATTCCTTCCCAACCCCAAAACTGGCAGTCAGCACTAGCCTGGGCATGCTCCATCATCAGTTCCTGTGCTGTGCTCCTTGCTGGCTCCTCCAGAGAAAAACATCATGAAGAGACACAAGGAAGTGGGGATTAATGTCTTCTTTGTGCAGCTCTGGACTGAACTGATGCTTTGGTGAACAGCTCTGAACATTGACTCCGGAGAGTTCACTTGATTTCGCTTTCAATATCAGCACTCCCATAAGCATCTTTCCCATTCTTCTCCACTGGGGCAGGTTCTGCTGTCCTCTTAAAAAGTCTTCTGGAACTTGATCTTCTGCAATGATTAATACTTGACATTCATACAGCATCTTTTAAAATGGTATGCGTTGACATTAAGCTTGCATAGAACTTAAATATTTGCTTTTCCTGAAAGAAGGAAAGGAACTGATAAGGGTCAGGCTGATCCCAGAAGAACTGTTCAATACAAGTTTACAGCTAAGTTGTGCTGTATTGCGCTCCTTGACTACTTGGACAGAGAATGCAGTAAATGAACTGCAGTGATAGCTTACATATTTCCTTCCTTTCATATAGAGTTATGCTGTATAAAGCATTAGATGAGTCTAGTACTGTGCACTTGCATGTTACATCTCCCCCCATCCACAAAAAAAAAAAAAAAAAAGAAGCACTTGGATCAACAAATACAGTAAATAAATACATGTATGATAATAGATTCATATTTTTTGCTTTTTTCACTCTAGATAAATGTAAGCCATATGACTAACTAAATAAAAATTAAAAGTACCAAAAAAGTCGTATGAAATAATCTTGTGAGTCTCAATCAAACCAGATGTATACACTCACACAGAGAGATTTGTACCAGGAGGCCTGAATGAGTACCATTTTTACCATATGAGCCCTGGTGGCGCAGTGGTTAAATACCTGTACTTCAGCCACTCATTCAAAACCATAAGGTTGAGAGTTCAATACCAGCCAAAGGGCTCAAGCTTGACTCAGGCTTGCATCCTTCCGAGGTCCCAAAAAGGAGTACCCAGATTGTTAGGGACAAGTAACTTACAGTTATAAACCGTTAAGACACTGCTTAAGCGGTATGAAGCGATATATAAATGAAGCAGTTTGTTTGAATGGTGGAGCCTAGTCAAATCGTCTCCTCTCCCATGTCAATACATCACTAGTCTTGCTTTAAGCTGGTTTCTCTAGTACAGGTCTGATAGTGAAGCAGCAGCAGCAGAGCACGGGGAGGGGGAAAGGCCTCCGCGGCCCAACCCCCAGCCACCACCCACCCCAGCTCCACGCCGAGGCCAGCGGCGGCACAGAGGCCTTAAAAGCCGGCCCGGGAGACCACTGAGGCGGCGCAGCAGCAGCAGAGCACGGGGAGGGGGAAAGGCCTCCGCGGCCCAACCCCCAGCCACCACCCACCCCAGCTCCACGCCGAGGCCAGCGGCGGCACAGAGGCCTTAAAAGCCGGCCCGGGAGACCACTGAGGCGGCGCAGCAGCAGCAGAGCACGGGGAGGGGGAAAGGCCTCCGCGGCCCAACCGCCAGCCACCACCCACCCCAGCTCCACGCCGAGGCCAGCGGTGGCACAGAGGCCTTAAAAGCCGGCCCGGGAGACCACTGAGGCGGCGCAGCAGCAGCAGAGCACGGGGAGGGGGAAAGGCCTCCGCGGCCCAACCCCCAGCCACCACCCACCCCAGCTCCACGCCGAGGCCAGCGGCGGCACAGAGGCCTTAAAAGCCGGCCCGGGAGACCACTGAGGCGGCGCAGCAGCAGCAGAGCACGGGGAGGGGGAAAGGCCTCCGCGGCCCAACCCCCAGCCACCACCCACCCCAGCTCCACGCCGAGGCCAGCGGCGGCACAGAGGCCTTAAAAGCCGGCCCGGGAGACCACTGA
The DNA here is from genome assembly GCA_034509955.1 of Urosaurus nigricauda. NCBI lineage: Eukaryota > Metazoa > Chordata > Lepidosauria > Squamata > Phrynosomatidae > Urosaurus > Urosaurus nigricauda. The sequence continues at coordinate 138,200,584 of JAOEGL010000002.1, forward strand.
GGCGGCGCAGCAGCAGCAGAGCACGGGGAGGGGGAAAGGCCTCCGCGGCCCAACCCCCAGCCACCACCCACCCCAGCTCCACGCCGAGGCCAGCGGCGGCACAGAGGCCTTAAAAGCCGGCCCGGGAGACCACTGAGGCGGCGCAGCAGCAGCAGAGCACGGGGAGGGGGAAAGGCCTCCGCGGCCCAACCCCCAGCCACCACCCACCCCAGCTCCATGCCGAGGCGAGCGGCGGCACAGAGGCCTTAAAAGCCGGCCCGGGAGACCACTGAGGCGGCGCAGCAGCAGCAGAGCACGGGGAGGGGGAAAGGCCTCCGCGGCCCAACCCCCAGCCACCACCCACCCCAGCTCCATGCCGAGGCCAGCGGCGGCACAGAGGCCTTAAAAGCCGGCCCGGGAGACCACTGAGGCGGCGCAGCAGCAGCAGAGCACGGGGAGGGGGAAAGGCCTCCGCGGCCCAACCGCCAGCTACCACCCACCCCAGCTCCACGCCGAGGCCAGCGGTGGCACAGAGGCCTTAAAAGCCGGCCCGGGAGACCACTGAGGCGGCGCAGCAGCAGCAGAGCACGGGGAGGGGGAAAGGCCTCCGCGGCCCAACCCCCAGCCACCACCCACCCCAGCTCCACGCCGAGGCCAGCGGCGGCACAGAGGCCTTAAAAGCCGGCCCGGGAGACCACTGAGGCGGCGCAGCAGCAGCAGAGCACGGGGAGGGGGAAAGGCCTCCGCGGCCCAACCCCCAGCCACCACCCACCCCAGCTCCACGCCGAGGCCAGCGGCGGCACAGAGGCCTTAAAAGCCGGCCCGGGAGACCACTGAGGCGGCGCAGCAGCAGCAGAGCACGGGGAGGGGGAAAGGCCTCCGCGGCCCAACCCCCAGCCACCACCCACCCCAGCTCCACGCCGAGGCCAGCGGCGGCACAGAGGCCTTAAAAGCCGGCCCGGGAGACCACTGAGGCGGCGCAGCAGCAGCAGAGCACGGGGAGGGGGAAAGGCCTCCGCGGCCCAACCCCCAGCCACCACCCACCCCAGCTCCACGCCGAGGCCAGCGGCGGCACAGAGGCCTTAAAAGCCGGCCCGGGAGACCACTGAGGCGGCGCAGCAGCAGCAGAGCACGGGGAGGGGGAAAGGCCTCCGCGGCCCAACCCCCAGCCACCACCCACCCCAGCTCCACGCCGAGGCCAGCGGCGGCACAGAGGCCTTAAAAGCCGGCCCGGGAGACCACTGAGGCGGCGCAGCAGCAGCAGAGCACGGGGAGGGGGAAAGGCCTCCGCGGCCCAACCCCCAGCCACCACCCACCCCAGCTCCACGCCGAGGCGAGCGGCGGCACAGAGGCCTTAAAAGCCGGCCCGGGAGACCACTGAGGCGGCGCAGCAGCAGCAGAGCACGGGGAGGGGGAAAGGCCTCCGCGGCCCAACCCCCAGCCACCACCCACCCCAGCTCCATGCCGAGGCGAGCGGCGGCACAGAGGCCTTAAAAGCCGGCCCGGGAGACCACTGAGGCGGCGCAGCAGCAGCAGAGCACGGGGAGGGGGAAAGGCCTCCGCGGCCCAACCACCAGCCACCACCCACCCCAGCTCCACGCCGAGGCCAGCGGTGGCACAGAGGCCTTAAAAGCCGGCCCGGGAGACCACTGAGGCGGCGCAGCAGCAGCAGAGCACGGGGAGGGGGAAAGGCCTCCGCGGCCCAACCCCCAGCCACCACCCACCCCAGCTCCACGCCGAGGCCAGCGGCGGCACAGAGGCCTTAAAAGCCGGCCCGGGAGACCACTGAGGCGGCGCAGCAGCAGCAGAGCACGGGGAGGGGGAAAGGCCTCCGCGGCCCAACCCCCAGCCACCACCCACCCCAGCTCCACGCCGAGGCCAGCGGCGGCACAGAGGCCTTAAAAGCCGGCCCGGGAGACCACTGAGGTGGCGCAGCAGCAGCAGAGCACGGGGAGGGGGAAAGGCCTCCGCGGCCCAACCCCCAGCCACCACCCACCCCAGCTCCATGCCGAGGCGAGCGGCGGCACAGAGGCCTTAAAAGCCGGCCCGGGAGACCACTGAGGCGGCGCAGCAGCAGCAGAGCACGGGGAGGGGGAAAGGCCTCCGCGGCCCAACCCCCAGCCACCACCCACCCCAGCTCCACGCCGAGGCCAGCGGCGGACAGGCTTTTTTTTTTTTTTTTTGCAACGATGAACTTAGCCGGTTATTATATTGACTGTGGCACCTCTTTCCTTCATCCCCCCCTCTATTACCCTGTTTTGCTGTGGAGGGGATGGAGAATTTTAATAAGGAAGGAGAGGGAGTTCTATCTGAGGAGGGAGGGGATAACTGTCTTATTACAAGCGGGGCTCCTATCCAAGTTGTGTGGGGCAACGGGAAGTATGACGGTAGGAGAAAGGACTGGCGTTGCAGGGGAAGGCGAGATCGATGCTTAATATCTATCTCTCCTTCCAGTCCTTCTCCTAACCAACGGGGCCTGAGGGTCACTCCAGCCGTACCACAAACCCTGTCTCTGCTCCTGTGCAATGCCAGGTCCATCAAGAACAAATCCCACATCATACATGACTTAATCGAGGATAACAATTGTGACCTGGCTTGCATAACCGAGACCTGGCTCGGGCCTGAGGCGGATGCTGTGTGGGCTCAGGTCCTCCCTGCCGGGTACTCGGTGAAGGACCAGAGCAGGTTAGGTGGGCGGGGGGGGGGTGTTGCCTTGGTGCATAGAAACACCCTGTCTCTAACCAGGAACCATGTCCGTCAGACCACCTATATCGAGTGTATTTACCTGACCCTGAAGGCTAGAGACAGTCTAGGGATTCTGTTGGTCTACCGGCCACCCCGTGCGCTAACAGACTCCCTTAACGAGCTGACACAGTTGGTCTCGGAGCTGATGTTGGAGTCCCCCAGGCTTCTAGTCCTGGGAGACTTCAACATCCCCTTCGCGGTCAACAATGTTCCATCTGGTGCGGCTCGGGAATTCATGGATACCATGACAGCCATGGGCCTGTCTCAGTTGGTTTCGGGTCCAACGCATTGTGCGGGGAATACGCTCGATTTGGTCTTCTGTACGGACATGGAAAATCCGTGGGCGGAAATCACCAACACTTCCGCCCTGTCATGGACGGATCATTTCTTGGTTGAGGCAAGTATCAAGGCATCTACCCAGATCCCCTCCGGGGGTGGCGGACCTATTAGAATGGTCCACCCTCGAAGGCTGATGGAACCTGATAGGTTCCAAGAAGCCCTAGAGGGGTTTATGGTTGGAAGTGACGGCGACACTGTTGATGCCCTAGTTAACACCTGGGATACGGATCTCTCTAGGGCTATACACAGTATCGCTCCCAAGCGCCCTCTCAGGCCTGCTTCCAAAAGGAAGCCCTGGTACACGGAAGATCTCCGGGCAAGGAAGCGGGTCCTGCGACGGCTAGAGCACGCCTGGCGGAAACACCAGCGTTTATCCGACAAGGCTCTCCTAGATCTCCTCTTGGTGGACTATGGAGAGGCGATACAAGCAGCTAAGAACTCGTTCTTCGCTGCTCGTATCGCGTCTGCGGAGTCGCGTCCAGCAGAGCTGTTCAGGGTAGTGAGGGAGCTAACTCAGCTCCCTCCTGCCCCGAACCAGATCCTTGAACCAACCAAGGCCTGCTGTGACCAATTTAACAACTTCTTCGCGGATAAAATCTCTCGGATAAATGAAGGTCTGGACGCCAGAATTGAAGCAGAACCCAGAATAGAGGCGTCTAGAGCTTCCGTGGACTCTGTTGTACTGGATCAGTTTGAGTCTGTCGGTACCGAGGATGTGGACAAGATCCTTAGAAGTGTTCGGAAGACAACCTGCTCTCTCGATCCCTGCCCCTCGTGGCTAGTGGCCCAGGGGGGATCGGCGGTAACCTTGCTGTTACGCCAAATTATTAATACATCTCTGAGGGAGGGACAATTTCCTGACCATCTTAAATTGGCCATTGTAAGACCGTTATTGAAAAAGCCCTCCCTCGACCCCCTGGTTCATAATAATTATCGGCCAGTCTCGCTGCTGCCATTTCTGGGGAAGGTGATCGAGAGGGCGGTTGCATTCCAACTTCAATCGATCTTGGATGAAACGGATTTTCTAGATCCATTTCAAACTGGTTTTCGGGTGGGCTATGGGGTTGAGACTGCCATGGTCGCCCTGGTCGATGATCTCCGTCTGGGCATCGACAGGGGTAGCGTGTCCCTGTTGGTGCTCTTGGACATCTCAGCGGCTTTCGATACCATCGACCATGGTATCCTTCTGGAACGCCTGGCAGAGGTGGGAATCGGGGGCACTGCGCTCCAGTGGTTCCGGTCCTACCTCTCTGGGAGGTTCCAGATGGTGCAGCTGGGGGACGTTTGCTCCGATAAGAGGGCCCTTACATCTGGGGTCCCTCAAGGAGCCATTCTGTCCCCCATGCTCTTTAACATTTACATGAAACCGCTGGGAGAGATCATCCGGAGGCATGGGGCGCGGTGTTATCAGTACGCTGATGACACCCAAATAGTCTTCTCTATGTCTCCGACTGATGCAGTGACCAGGGATGGCGTCGCTCCTCTCGTGGCCTGTCTGGAATCGGTAATGGACTGGATGAGGGAAAACAGACTCAGCCTGAATCCAGAGAAAACGGAAGTACTGGCGATAGGTTCTCCCGGTCCAGGGATGGAGGTGGTTCCACCGGTCCTGAACGGGGTCACGCTCCCCGTGAAGGACACAGTACGCAGTCTGGGGGTGCTCCTTGACTCGTCGCTCCATCTGACTTCTCAGGTGGACGCGACGGTCAGGAGCACCTGTTATCAGCTTCGGCTGATTCGCCAGCTGCGTCCCTACCTGGACCGGAGGGACCTTGAAACCGTAGTACATGCTCTAGTAACCTCTCGGTTGGACTTCTGCAATGCGCTCTACATGGGGCAGCCTTTGTATCACACTCGGAAGCTACAACTGGTGCAAAATATGGCAGCGTGGGTGGTCGCTGGTGCTCCCAGGGCCGCCCATATAACACCAATTCTGAAAGACCTTCACTGGCTGCCGATTCGCTTCCAGGCTCAGTACAAAGTGCTGGTTATTACCTATAAAGCCCTATATGGCTTGGGCCCAGGGTACCTGAAGGACCGTCTCTCCCCATACAATCCGCCCCGCACACTTAGGTCCTCTGGTCAGCGGTTACTGAGAGTTCCGGAGACTAGATTGGCGAGTACAACGAAGAGGGCATATTCCATCTCTGCCCCCTGTCTCTGGAACTCTCTACCTATCGATCTCCGCTTGTCCCCCTCCCTTGCTCAATTTAAAAAGGACTTAAAGACCTATTTATTTAACCAGGCTTACCGCTGAATGGACTTTTATTTATCTGCCTGTTGTAATGCCGCCCACTGTTCTGCTGCTGCATATGCACTAGCACTTGTATTGAGAATTGTGATTTTATTGTGATTTTATTGCTTACTGGTTTTACTGTTTTTATTGTTCTATTGTTACTGGCTTATTTTAATGGTTTTTATATCCTACTGTTTTTTATATGCTGTACACCGCCCTGATCTATGGAAGGGCGGTATAGAAATAAATCATATTATTATTATTATTATTATTATTAAAAAGGAGAAGGGTTTAAAGAAAAGAAATGCATCAGAATAAGGGGGTGAGGATTTTGCTCCCCACGCTGTTCCCTTCCTCTTAGTATCAGATAAGATGCTGTGGCATTGAGGACACACTTGTATATAGAGCAACGGAGATTACAGAGCCTCTATGAGAGATATCTGTCTGCTTCTGGAGGGGGAAAGGAGATTCTCCAACCTGAACAGAGCTCCGTGTCACTTCTCGGCCATCCAGGCGCACTGCCTCAGTGTGGTGCAACGCAGCCTGCACAATCACACTAACAGAAACAGCCACCTCTACCTGACAGTAAGTACAGCTACTTTGACTGCTTCTATATGATACCAATCTACTAGTATAAAGCCAGTTCAAATGCCAGGGCTCCATTCATCAGCATCGTGAGTTCTATAGTCTGGGGAGGTATTTGGACCAAAAGATCCTGAAGTTCAAGGGTGTCATACCTCTCCCCCTGTTCAATTCGGCTGAAGAGGAGAAAGAAGAGGCAGCTTGTCAGGAATCTGCTACTCCTGATAGTGAAGGTCCCAAGAGCTGGGGCAGAGGTAGTAGGGTCCCTGCTCCCCATCAGGAGGTTGCAGAGGCTGAGGATGCTGAAGACACACCACGATCCTTTGCTGAGTAATGAACAATAAACACTGATCCCAGAAGCTGTAACGTAAGAGATGCTGATTATTTAGGCCGCTGGTGTTGTTGAAGGAGATGGACGTAATTCTTCCAGCAGCCCCCAATGTCTCTGTTGTTCACAGCTGTCTTATCTGGATGGTTGACTGTCCTCTAGCATTTGTGTCTCCTTGATCTTGACTAGCTTTTCGTTAGACTCCTGTATGGCTTCTGGCATCTTAACTGCTGACTTGTTACAACTACTCCTGGACCAACTGACAACCACCCTTTTGTTTCACCCTCCGTCACGCACTAGGCCTGAACTTGTCCGAAAGCAGAGATCATTGCCATTGGCACACTTGCCTCAGCTGGGCAAGGCACCATGACCATGGTCTGCTATATGGACATTCAGGAGGGAAGCTTTACCTTCAAAGAGAATGCCCACCTTGTCCCATTTTGAACAGATTGAAATGCTGTATCGGAAAAGTTACACTTTTGTATATTCAGTTAGTTTGGTTAATCTTTTTAATTTAAGTTTCAGGTTGCCCAATCTCATCCATTTTATTACTGATTAAGGCATCAATATCTTCACTGCAATCTGATGGATATACATACTTGTGTTCCAGCTGAACAATCATGTTCAGTGTGCCTCAGATCCCCTTGTCCACACTATAATTGTACAGTGTGGATACACACATAAACTGGTGTCCTTTTGTGCACAAACAGACTGGGACTTCAGCCTACTTCTTTCAAAGTTTTTTCATTGAGATCTTTAGAAAACTTTAACTCTCAGTGTGGACCATATACCCCCAATCCTATTCATTTACTCCAAAACCTATTTATTTCATTGGAATCAACTTTTGGGTGAGTACTCTTATAATTCAATACTAACATATTCAGATATAAATGGCCAGTTGCAATCTGCTTCTAAGCAAGTGTGTATTGCATTCCTAACACCTAAAACCTGGTCAAGGATACAGCCCTGTTAGTCTGTAGAATCACCTAAAACCTATTCAAAGATATAGCCATGTTAGTCTGTTAGTCTCAGAAGATCTGAGGAAGTTGATTGAAGTCTACAAAACCTCATCCTGCCAACATCTTTCTTTCAGTTAGTCTCAAAAGTGCTACAAGACCTAAAATTGGTGAGGTTCATCTGTGAAGTTTCACTCTTTCCTCCTTTTGGGGAAAAAAACATTTTTTCCCCTTAATTCACACCAGACTTGTTAATATTTGTCTATTTCTTTCATTATCCTCTTCTTTCCCAAGTTGGAATTTAGTTTCCTATTAAATCAGAAGAGAAATCACAAATACACTCTTTAAAAAGGTTAATAAGTACTTTTGGTACATAGGATTTTGAACATGCCAATCATCAGGGAAAATTAACCAGAAATCTTTTTCCTGTTTCCTCCCTTCCTACGGATTCACCTTTATGATGGGGAAATCCAATTGTGATGCTTTACTCTCCATTTTTGAAGAAATATGTTCTGCATCTTATATTAACTCCATACATTTTATTAAAAGCTGTTTACCTTCTGAATCATGTTTATGCTTCACATTAGATTGCTTTATCTTTTTAAAACTAAACGAATCCCTGCAAGTAAAAACGATTTTGTCAATATATGTATACTTCTGTTTATTGCAACTGAAAATTTACCTGAAAGATGTATCACTCTTTCTTCAGAGAACAGGATTCCATTTCTTCTTAACCTGAAAACTTTCTTTCAAATCTATAAAGAGGTCATTTATAAAAGAGGTTGTCACCCTTTAACTGTAATAAATATTTCTCAGTTCGTAGCTCTACGTGGTTGTCAAGTGAAGGAAAACCAGGAATCTCTTTTTTTCCTAATAAAGGAACCTACCTTTTGGGGACTTACCAAAATGATGGAGATGTTTTGGGGAAATGCTTTTCACTTTTCCATTCTTGAAGGAGCATGAGTTCTGTACCTTGTGTCACATCTTTTGGTGCATGTCTGTGCCTTTCTTAACATTGGCAGAAACCTGAACTTTCATTCTTTTCCTACTCAAATGTTATTTAGAGAGCCAGGCAAAACAGAGCACCTAGAACTAGAAATACTACAATGTGCACCACATCTGCTGGACTGTTATGTTTAAGTCTCTCCAGAGCATGCAACCTTTTGTTCTGGAACTATGTCTTTTAAATCTCACCTGACAACTTTGCTATAATTTTAAATAAATGACATTTTAAATGAAACACAACTTTTTTCACCAACTGATATTCTTTAAATCATTTAGCTTCTGTTCTTTGACCCATGGACTTTCTTGATCCACTGGACTTTCTTGTTTCAATTCTCCCAATGTTAGATAAATAACATGAGAAGTGTAAAGCTCGTCTCTGTATAGCTGAGGTCTTTAAATATTGTTTTTTTAGATTTAAAGACAATATTTAATACTTTATTTTAGTATTTTCTTTAACTATAAAATAATAATAATAATAATAATAATAATAATAATAATAATATATTTATAGCCTGCTTCTCTATTCGCATAATCGAATAACCCAGCTGGTTATAACAAGGTTAAAAAAAATACAGATTAAAACAGTTATCCTACCCCTTCCCAACCATCCACCCCTTAAAACTAAATTAAACCAATGAAGACTTTAAAACGGCATCTTAAGGACATTCTTTCAAGCATCCATGATGTTTCACTCTTTCCAATTTTGAACAAAAAGATCTATTTCTTTAATTCATGCCAGATGTATTAATTTCTATTTCTTTCTTTATCCTGTTTCATTCATTTTCCTGCCCCCCCCCCCCCCAACTGGACAATTTCCTTTTAAATCTACAGTCAGATCACAAATACATGCCTAAGAATGGTTAACCACTATTTTTGGTGGCTAGCGTTTTGAACAAGCTCATCATCAAGGAAAATAAGCCAGAAATCTTGTCCCTTTTCCCTTTCCACTTCCTTTCTAAAGACTCACCTCCATGGTGGAAATATTCTTTTATGATGCTGTATGCTCCAGTTTTGAAGAAATAGGTTGTAAATCTTATATTACTACAGACTTTTTGTTAGGAGCCGGTTGCTTTCTTAATTATGCTTGTGCTTTACAATAGATTTCTTTATCCTTTTTAAACTAAGGCAATCCCGAGAAGTAAAAATGGTTTTGTCAAATTCTGTGTTCTTCTGAGTTTATTGCATTTGAAAATTTACCTTAAAGATTGTATTGTTGTCTCCCTCTTCAGAGAACAACAGGTTGCCATTTCCTTTCAGCTATACAAAGAAATCATTTATAAAATGATGGCATAATCCTTTAATCATTATAAATATTTCTCGCTGCTTAGTTGCAAAATGCTATCAAGTGAGGAGAAACTGGAATCTGTTCTCTTCCCAATAAAAGGACCTACATTTTAGGGACTTACCAACCTGTTGAAGATGTTCATTGGAAATGCTTCTCACTTTTCCATTTCATTCTATACCTCGTGTCATATACTTTGGTGCACGATTGTTCTTTTCGTAACATTGACAGAAACCTGAACTTCCATCCTTCTCCTGGTCAAAGGTTATTTAAAGAACCAAGCAAAACAAAGCACATAGAACTACAAACACTACAATGTGTACCACATCTGCTGGAATTTTGTATTCCGGTATTTCCAGAGCATACAACTTGTTTTTCTGGAAATGTGTTTCTTACTTCTCACTAAAAGGAGCGCAACGTCTTTCCTCATTCAATTTATTTTTCATATTATTTAGCATCTGTCCTTCATCCAACGTTAATGTATGATTCATTCCCCTTTCCCCTAATATTAGATAAATAACATGAAATATAGAGAGCATCCCAGTGAGGCCTTTAAATCTTGTTTTTATTTTTTAAACTGTTCTCATACATGCCTCATTCTCACCTACACATTGTTATTACAGTGCATAATTTTAGCGTTTATTACATACAGTTTGACTTTTCCAGTCAATAGTTCCTTAATCAATTCCTTGCCAAGATGAACTGTGCTTTAAATAGGCCTGAAAAGATTTAACAAAAGTAGCATTTATTTATTTATTTAAAAATAGCATTTATACACAAGATTGTAATCCCTTTTCTGTTTCGGTGCTTATTAAATGGAGAGCAGTCATATCAGGTGATACTGATAACATCTTTAGGGAAAGAAAAAATTAAGACTTTTTTGTTTTGTTTTGTAAAACAGAGAAAATTGCCTTTCAGAGTGAGAGGTCACAGAAATTATCCAAATACTTTCATCAGGCAGCCAGAAGAAGTGATTCTGTATGTGTTTTCCTTAGCAATGGACACATGACAAAGAACTTCTTCCAGGTTTCTGAAGTTCATCTGTCATGTTTCTTTCTCCTCAATTTGGAACAGTGTCTTCTGTTAAGTTCCCTGCTTTGTGCTGAGCTTTTTGATATAAATACATTTCTTAATCTCATTTTATTAATTTAGGTTCCTGTTAAATTTGCAAAGTCACAAAAATTAATTACCTTTAAAATGTAGATATTTTGTGGATATTTTCGGGCATTGAGATATTGAACAGTTGAGAATTCCACTTTCTCTCTAGAACCTATTTCTAAGTACTCACTTCCACCTCATATTAACTTACGATATTTTAAACACTTGTGTGGGGAAAAAAGTCTTAGAATGCACTGGACTTTTTGTTCTGAGTTTCTTGCTTTATGACAATAAGTTGAAGCTGTGACTCTCTTTATAGTTTTTGAACCAATGGCATTTCCTGTAAAGAAATACTATCATGCTATCATCATCTTATTCTGTATCAATGACATTTGAAAACATATCTTAATTTGGAAGGTGTTACTGCTCCATCTTATACAACAGAGGTGTTTGCATTTTTTTTAAAAAAACTTGAAAATTTCCTATTAAATCGGCAGAGAGTTCATTTAGAAAATTATAAAATCAATGTTCCACTTTCTTTCTTTCTATGGAACCTACTTCTAAGGACTCACCTCCGTCTCATATTAAGCTGTTTTAAACTCTCTTCTTGAAAAAAAATATGTCTTATACTTTTCACATTGCACCAGACTTTTTGTTCCAAGATTGCTGCTTAATTAAGTTGAAGCCGTGAATCCCTTTATGGTTTTTTAAGCCATGGTACTTTCTGAAAAGAAACGTTGCTATGCTGTCCCCAGCTCATTCTTTTATTACCATGACATTTGAAAACATACCTTAGGGAACCTGGAAGGTGTTACCACTCCTCCTTACAAAACAGATCTATTGCAGTTCTTTATCAATTCTTTTAAAATTGGAAAATTTCCTTTTAAATCTGCAAAGAGGTCATTCATAAAATGGTGAAATAAATGTTAACCATGGAATATATTTCCCCATAATTAGTTTGAAGAAGCTATAAAGAAAGGAGGTAACATGCACCAATAACCTGCTCTTTTTCCAAGACCTGCTCTGCAGGGAGGTACCAGAAACTTGATATTCACTGGAAATAGTCTTTCTTCTTCTAGAATATTCTCTTCATTCTAGAACTGAACTGCCAGCCTTGCCTTTTGTTTGGTGTATTTTAGAAGGAACAAGGCGTCTTTGATCATTCCACATTGATTCCATCATTTTGCCTCCATCTTCTGCGTAGTGTGGGCCCATTAAATAACATCACATTCACAGCCTTGGCCATTCTTACATCCCAATATCCTTGCTTTCAGACAAATAAAAGAAAGATATAGAAAGTTCACTTGGCAAGATGAATTTTTGAAGTTTTGATGGGGAAATGGTTGGTTCGGGGTGTATGACTCCCCCCCCCTTCTTTTTAGTATCTAACACAAATATACACAATACCTTCTCTTCTCTTATTCCCATTTTGTGCTGAATCTCCTCCTCCTTTTACAGAGAAGTGGCTCCCATGAAATTTCAAGTGTCTCCCATGAAAACTCCCTTCCTCCTTCCCCTTGCTTTCTATGAAGCTTGAAGCAAGACTGAAAGCTTTCTGAGTGTGTCACAGCAGAAACATCACAAATTTCATCATAATCACAATGTGCATATGCCAAACTGTGGCGGCTAGTGAGACTAAACATAAGTCATTTATTTATTCATTTAATTTTATTTAATGCCCTGCCTTTTCCTCATATGGGATCCAAACATCTTACAACATACATGAAAACAAAATAGGTAAAACAATATACAGGTTGAGCGTTCCATTTGTGGAATTCCTAAATATTCCAAAAACCCAAACTTTTTTTTTTCATGTGTGGCTAAGATAGTGACACCTTTACCTTCTGATGGTTCAGTATACACAAACTTTGTTTCGAGCCCAAAATTATTTAAAATATTGTATCAGAGTACCTCCAGGCTAGGTGTATAGGGTGTATATCAAACAAGTCCATTTTGTGTGTAGACTTGGATCTCATCTCCAAGATATTGCATAGTACTAGCCCCAAGAACTCTGCTTAAAGACCTAAAAAGAAAGAGACACTACCACTCTCCGAGGGAGTGTGTTGCACTGTCGAACAGCCCTTACTGTCAGAAAGTGCCTCCTAATGTCTCGGTGGAATCTCTTCCTGCAGTTTGCATCCATTGTTCTGTGTTGTAGTCTCTGGAGCATCAGAAAACAAGTTTGCTCCCTCCTCCATATGACATCCCTTCAAATATTTAAACAAGTCTAACATATCACTTCTTAAGTTGTTCATCATAGGGCATGGCTTCCATACCCTTCACCATCTTAGTTGCTCTCCTTTGGACATGCTCCAATTTCTCCACATCTTTTTTGAATTGTGGTGCCCAGAACTGGACACAGTATTCCAGGTGGTGGCCTGACCAAAGCAGAATAGAGTGGCACTATTACTTCCCTTGATCTAGACACATTGGGGCTTTTTACATTGGCCGAAAGTGGCGGTCCAAACTCGCCCCTTTCAGCGGCAGGATGACGCCGAGGCTGCCACACGGGCAGCCTCTAGGCCTCCTCCCGCCGCTTTTGGAGGCCGTGGGGAACCGGCAAACTGCCGGTTCCCCGCGGCCTCCAAGCGGGGTGCAGTGGGTGCTCTGGGCACCTGCTGAACCCCACTTCCCTCGGCGGGGCTCAAGGGAGGAAGGGGCCGCCACCATGGCCCCTTTCTCCCTGGGTCTTTGCTGCGGCCATCTAAAGGCAAAGACCCGTTGCAAGAAAAGAGCTCCGAGAAGGAGCTCTTTTTTTTGCGCCGTGGGAAGGGCGCGATTGGAGCCCTCCCGCGGCGCAAAAGCGTCATAACGTGCACAGCGCGTCAAAACGCTGCGCACGTGATGATGCTTGTACGGCGCCTCCATGTAGAAGCCGCCATCTTTAAATGGCGGCTTCCACGCAGTTTAGGCTTAGGGAGGGTGTAAAAGCTACGCCCGCCCTAACCCTAAAAGTGGACTTTTTAGCCCTAAACGCGCCTTTTTTTTCCTGTCTAAAACGGGCCTATACTTCTATTGATGCAGCCTAAAATTGCATTGGCCTTTTTAGCTGCCACATTGCACTGTTGACTCATGTTCAACTTGTGGTCTACATGGACTCCTAGATCCCTTTCACACATACTTTCATTCAGCTGAATGTCCCCCATCCTATATCTGTGCATTTCATTTTTCCGCCCTAAGTGCAGTATCTTACATTTTTCAGCTATGAATTTCATTTTGTTAGCGTTGGCACAGCTTTCTAGTCTATTCAGGTCATTTTGAATTTTGATCCTGTCCTCTGAGGTATTAGCTACTCCTCCTAATTTGGTGTCATCTGCAAATTTGATAAGTATCGCCCAATTCTGTCATCCAAATCATTAAATAAAGATATTGAATAGCACTGGGCCAAGTACAGAACCCTGTGGGACCCCACTGGCGACTTCTTTCCAGGTTGAAAAGGAGCCATTGTTGACAACCCTTTGGGTTCAGCTGGTCAACCAATTACAAATCCATGTTACAGTTAACTTGTCTAGCCCTCATTTTATAAGCTTGTTTGCAAGAATGTCATGGGGAACCTTGTCAAAGGCCTTACTCAAATCAAGATATACTATATCCACAGCATTCCCTTCATCTACCAAGCTGGTAATTTTTATCAAAAAAAGAGATCAGGTTTGTCTGGCATGACTTGTTCCTCTGAAACCCATGTTGACTTTTTGTGATTAGGACATTGCCTTCAAAATGTTCACAGACTCTCTGTTTCATAATCTGCTCTAGACTCTTTCCTGGTATTGATGTCAGACTAACTTGACAATAATTGTTGGGATCCTCTTTTTCCCCATTTTTGATATATGGTGACCCCATGAAGTTCATAGGGTTTTCTTTGGGAAAGAATATTCAGAAGTAGTTTACCCTGTTTCGTTTCCAAGATCAGGCAAATTCTGGTAGCTTTAGAATATTTAGGCCTCTTATATATCTGTGGAGTAATCCTGTTTGTACACTACCCTAGCATAGCTATGTAAATGATGTAAATGATGACAAGAAAAAGAGAAAGGCTGTGAATGAAGTAACAGGCTAGAGAAACAAACCACTCACAGCTGGCATATTTTGCCAGTCTTTTTGTCCAACTCTGTTCAGTCATGAAAGAAGTTTGACCATAGCCACAAAGCACCAGGATTCTGCTCTACATATTTTTAAACAAAATAAACCAGAAGGCCTTCATTGGAGTGCACACAATTGTCGCATTGCAGAAGTAGGCATCAACAGTGACAATAATCCACTGATCTGTGTTGTAAGTGGGAAACAATAGAATCCACACAGAGAGATACACAAATGGGCTGGGGGCTGCTTTTGTAGGGTGCTTTGTTGACTACATTGACTTTGGTCCCATTGCATCTGAGGAAGCAGCTCAATTCTGTGAAAGCTCATGCTACCATCCTCTCTCCTTCACTTAGTCTCAAAGCTGCAAAGATCCCTTTGCATACTGATTTTCCAGACTAACAGGGCTATGTCTTTGAATTCTTGGATCTATCGGCTGCTATTTGTTTTTAAGCTGTGCACATGTACACCCTGAAAATGCCACAGTGTGAGTAAGAGAGTACAGCACTAGATGAGTGATTCTCAACCAGGTATTTTTGATTTCAACTCTCAAAAGTCCGTTATACACAGGCTAAACCCTGGCTTTCAAACATTACCCAGAGCCCTCTCACAGCTTCTTATTGAGCTAAATTTATTCCCCCTTTGAATACAACTCTGAGTATCCTCCTGGGACCCTAGCATTTTGGGTAACAACTAGAAAGAACCTGACAGTAAGAGGTGTTTAACAGGAAATTGTGCAGCCTCGGAAAGTGGTAGAGTCTCATTTTTGGAACTTTTAAAACATAAGTCTGGATACCAATCTGTCAGGAATGCTTTGGCTGTGTCTTTTTTCATTTCTTGCATTTAAATTACCCTTGTGGTCTCTTCCAACACTACAATTCCATCATTCTGTGATCTTAGAGATGTGATCCACGGGTAAAAACATTTTTCTTTCATATGTACATTTGTACACACAGGCTCTAATAAATTTTATACAATATTTTAAAATAATTTTGTGCATGAAAGAAATTTTGTGTACATTGAACCCTCAGAAAACAAAAGTGTCACCATGTCACCCACCTATGGAAAAAAAATTTTGGTTTTTAGAATATTTTGGATTTTGAAATTTTTCCAAAATGAGGGTGACTCAACCATTATTACAATTGCAATGCAATTCGCTTGTCCTGCAGAAAACATTGACTACTCTGAACACATCTCTTGATTGAAGTGACTGATTTAATGTTCTTGTAAGATAACCCTCCATTTGGATGCTTGCTGACTAGAGCATAGGAAAACGGGAGAGCAGTCTTGCTCTCTGGCAGAGAACTCTGGGCTCCCCACCTGAGTACAGATCCCAGGAGTCCAAGTTTGATGTAAACACAATGTGTCACAGTGCCAGGTCTGAATCTGTCCCAAAACAGAGATAATTGGCATTGGCACACTTATGGAAGCTGGGCAAGGCACCTTGGCCATGGTCTGCTATATGGTCATACAGAAGCTAAACAATGTCTATCTTGTAATCTTTATCTTTGATGAAAATGCCCACCTTCTCCCATCTTGGACAGATTAAAATGCATTTTCCGGAGACGTTACATGCACAACCAAGAACACAATTATATTCAGTTTGTTTGGATAATCTTTATATTTAAGCTCCAGTTTTTAAACCTCATCCATCTTATTACTGGTTAAGGCATCAACACCTTCTCTACAATCAGATGGATCAACAGAGTTGTGTTTCACCTGAAAACTCATGTTCAATGCACCCCAGATCTCCATGTTCAGATGTTTCATGTGATATTAAAGAGCATAGGAGACAAAATTGGAACCTAGTGGGATGCCATGGGCGAAAAGGCCAAGGGCTGAATAGCTCTATGTTTTGAATTTGACTTTGCAAGAATGATTCAATGATCTCTAAAGAGTGCCTTTGCTGAGTCTTGACAGGTGAATCCAAATGTTAATGACAGTAAACTCTAATGTGCCTCAGATCCCATTTTAGAAGAAATAGAAGACATCAGTTGGAAAAACAAACAGTCCTATCTTTCTCCTGGTGTAGGTGATCTATCAGAATGGTCAAAATAAGTTCCATCTCAAATCTAGACCTAAAAGCACATTAAAACAGATCCAAATAATCCATTTCACTGAAGAATCTGTGAACCCAGAATGGCAGTAGATGCTTGAGCAACTTGCCTAAAAGTGGTATGTCTGGTGCAATATTTCTTTCTTTTCTTGGTGCTTTCTTTTTTAGTGTTCCTTCCAAATATATGGCTTGCATTGAATTAAAATTATTGTCTGCCAAAATCAATATGTCGCATTGATTTTAAATTCTTGTTTGTCCAAATCAATATGTTGGTAGCTTCTGCCATCAGCTACCAGGAATGTAAACCTCCTTGCTTGTTTATATACGATCGTACTGTCATGTTATATATTACTATCAAAACAATTTTGTTCCTTATCTTTCTCTTGAATTTTAGTAGTGCTGGCCTTACTGCCTTCATCTCCAGATAGTTTATATGCTGACATACTTGTCTTTTTCTGTTTTGAATGCTGTTCACATCACCTGTTATGTGTGGCTCTACAGATTTATTATTTTTTTGTTAGTATATCTTTTTCCTTACCATTGTCCTTACCTCGTCTAACACTATTTAATGCAGATGGGCTGTTATTTTTTTATAATATGTAATATTTCTCAGTTATTAGTAATGGATTTAATTTGTTTCAGAAGTGGCAGGTTTTGAATAAGCCATATGAATATCAAATTTCTCTGGCTGATTAAATGCAGAATCCATGGACTGCTGAGGTACAGCTCGTCCTGGGACGTCTCTTATTAAGCTTATTAATGAAGAAATTATTTCTTTCTACACTTTCTTTTCAGTATTGACTTCCTCCAATGATTTCACTGGTGACAGACCATTCTTTTCTTTTTCTTTCTTCTTCTTTAGAGGAGGATCTGCGATTGCTGTTGCCTGGGATTCCTCCTTCTCTCCCAAACAATCTCTGCCTCCTTTGCTGTCTGCAACTGTGGATAGCAAGGCAACATGCTGGTATGAACTGTCTGTAGTCTTAGAACAGCTGAATTCCCTTCCTGAAGATTTCACAGGAGATGCCGTTTGAAAGTTACTGCCTGTATTTTCATTACTTTCTTGGTAAGTAAAAGCATTTTTTTCGCTTCTTAAAATCCTTTAGTTTTTTTCCCAGTCTTTGTTATGGGGAGGGAACCATATGATTGCTTGGACTCATCCCCTCCACAGCAGCCATGGCCAATTTCCTCTGTTTCGCTTTCACTGGAGGACACAAATATTTGTTTTAAACCCTCAATATCAGAGAGATGCTGATTTTTGTTCATTTTCAAATCACTTGCTGTAAATGACAGATTTGAAGTGCTTACCTCAGCTCCTGTTTCCTTTCTTCCAGTCTTCCTCAGAATGTACAAATGTGATAGTTAGAAAACCAGATAAAGTAAGGAATAGATTTTGGTCACCATGAAATATTGAAATACTTCAACTGCTGGGTTGCTTTGTTCCGATTACTTTCAGAATGTACAAAATGGGTCAATTCACCCCTAACAAAATGGATGGATTGACACTTCTTTTAAAATGGAAAAATTCTCTTTCAAGTGTGCAAAACGGTTATATACAGATTTAAGAAGTAAAACCTTTAACTATATTTAAACAGCTTAAGTATTTTTCAAAATATGATTTTTTTTCCACCTTTAAGAAACGTACCTCATACGCATTTATTATCTTGCTGATGAAGTTCAGCTGAGAGACTTTTCTCTTTGCTCTTCCTGAAGCATGTCTTGTTCTTTACCTTATATCAGTATTTTGTTACATGTTTAGCTGGGTTTTGAAAAATGTCAGAAGCTGGAAATCTATGCAAAGTTGTGGATGGACTTTGGGATTTGGAAACACTGAAATATCTCATCTCCTCTGCTAAATTGCTCTGTTCCCATCTCTTTTCAAAATGTCTGGATCATTGATCTAGAATGGAAGGTTATTTCTTACCTTTCAACTGCCAAGCTTACTATCGATTTTGTATGGAGAGTGGACGGAGTACAAATTCGTTATTTACTGGTATTCTATATATCCGTCACATAATTTGTTATCGCAAATTGTTTGATTGGTGTAAGTGGCAGGGCCATTCTAACTTAGACCAGTCCCTCCCCTTCCCCCCCCCCCCCCCCAATATGAAGTAAATGAATGAGAAATATGGAAAGCTCACCTGGAAAGCTGAAGTTTTGAGGTCTTGGTACGAAAACAAGCTGTTTTTGTAATATGTCTTTAGATTACATGTCATGATATAACGTACCATATTGATCTTTTCTTCTTTCCCATTTTATACGTTCAGTTATTCCTTCCATCAGAGGAACTAAGTTGTTTCCATGCACTTCCTCTACCTCTCTCTGACTCCTGAGTTTGACCCACCACTAAAAGAATCACAAGTGCATCATAGTAGAAACATCACAGGTTGCCTCACAATCACCAGGTCCAAGTGGAATGAATAAAAGGGTGGGAGGAAACTCGGTTTCATTATAACCATCACATTGTAGTGGTGTAGGAGCCAAACTAGGTTTCCTCATAATCACCACATCCACATAGCAGGGAGTGAAGTGGAGGGTATGGAGGAGAATGCATCATTAGGAAAGGTAGTTTGCCAAAAGTGAATAGGATCTTTCTATTCTGTAAATATAAATCAGATTTATACTCGTCTAGTTATGAGAGTGTTTCTTTGATAAGCAAGTGGATTCTTTGATTGGGTTGATTTTTTTTCCCGGCTTTGAATGAGGACTGAGGACATTATCACACAAGCCACAGTCTCACAGCAATTGCATCAGTTTTAAAAATGGTAACATAAAAGTTGCAAAGCAGCAATTATCTGATGTCTTTGCAAGCTCATGATGAGGGCTGCCACCACCATCAAACTCTCTTCCTGAATCCCCCATAATATCATCTCCCTGCCTCCCTCCCTACCCAGCATGCCTTTTAGATAGTTCCTAGACCTCTGCTATTACGATTGAAGTTTAATTAAAAATATAGCGGGCCCTTGTTATCTGCTGGAGTTTAGTTCCAGGATCCCTCATGGACAACAAAATCCATGGATGCACAAGTCCCATTAAATACAATGGAAAAGGAAAAGGGTGTCTCTTATATAAATTGGTAAATCAAAGATTGCTATTTGGAATGTATATTCTTTTAAAAAAATATATTTTCAAGCCATGAATGCTTGAATCCATGGATAAAACAATCTGTTGATAAGGAGGGGAAACCGTACAGCAAATAAGTAATGGCAGTCAGCTTGCTTGGGAATAGTGAGGAAGAGGAGGAACAGAGGGAGCGGAAAGGGCACTGAACCCGCACGGCTGCCAATATCACAAATGCCCTGGCATTGAGTGCATCTCATTTTCTACCCAGGGACTTGTGGTAGAAAACACATTTCCCTATCAATGAAAAGAGATGCATTCACTGTGTTTCAGGAACACAGGAAGTATGGGTCAGAGGCATCATTGTGTGATAAGTATCATCAAAACCACTTTTTTCCTGGCCGTAATCATGATTTAGAAGCCCCATGTAATAATGTTGTTGCTCTCTAATAATAAAACCATACACACACACACACACACACACATACATATATGGCGCTCATATACTCATTCCAGATGCAAAAGTCAACTAGATTGGCAGTTGGACCTTTTCTTCTCAGTGGTGATCAGATAATATCTACCACACTTGGAGTAAAGATGCTAGCCAAATGGCTGTGCTCACTGTCTATACAGCTTTCTTTTTGATAATTTTTAGCCTCCCTCCAGGCATCTGCCACATTAAACAAACACCTCTGCATAAGAGTAGGTAGGGCTGCCCTTTCTGTATCTATACTGTTCCATTCTACCAGTATGAAATCTTTGTAAATGTGATAGCTCCATCCTTCAATATCCTGAGGTCTGTAGTTTGGTGAGGTACATGGACATCTTTTTTGACATTCAAGGCTGTCATGACTCACCCCCTGTTTATGTCAGATGAAGAGGAAGAGGCCCTTTTCCAGGAATCTGATGCTCCTAATAATGAAGGTCCCAGGAGTGAGCGGCTGAAGTAGTAAGGGTTTCTGCTCCCCAGGAGGAGTTGACAGAGGCTGAAGGTGATAAAGGACACCTCTCTCCTTTGCTGAGTGATGAACAGAGAAACATTGGGCTCGGCAGCTGTTAAGTGAAAGACGCTGATTAATTAGGAACCTGGTGATGAGGAGGGAGTTAGCCATAATTCTCCCAGAGCCCCCAGTGTCTTTGAGGTTGACAGCCATCTTTTCTCGGTGATTGGCTTTGCACTTGCACTGGTCTTTCCTTAAGTTTGAACTGGCTTAGCTTTGCTTTGATTTTTTTTAAAACTCTTTGATAGTTTCTGACTGCTGTCTTGTTATAACTACTCCTGGACTGGCTGACCCACCACCCTTTTGTTTTACCCTCTGTCATGTTGGATAGTTTGTGACTGACTTCCAATGTCACCCCCTGCTTCCCAGGATGCTTCCTAACTGGAGCATAGGAAAATGCAGGAACACTGTTTTGGGTAATTTCCATCTCATATTCAGACCTAAAAGCATTTTGAAACAAATCCAGATAATCCATTTCATTGCAGAATCTGTGAACCCGGAATGACAGTAGAGGCTTGAGTAACTTGCCTAAAAATGGAATGTGTGGTGCAATATTTCTTTCTTTTCTTTTATGTACTAACTTTCTGACAAGCACCAAAGGCAGTTTAGAGTTTCAAATGGCAGTTTCTCAGAAGCCATCCCTGTCAATGAGGGTGTTTGTCAAGACTGCCTGTTAGCCCCTCTTTTATTTAATTTCTATATTAATGGTATAATCTCTTTAGTAGATGCAATGTTTTTTCCCCTTGTTTTGAAGGGTAAAGATATCCCCATTTTATTACATGCCAATGATGCCATCCTTCTTTCTTATGCACAGGTGGACATGCATAGGCCTTTGAGGGCTCTAGGAGAATATTACGGAAAATAATTTCTAGAGGTTAATTATTCAAAAACTAAAATCATTGTGTTTGGACAGTGAAGGAAAAAATATCAACAGCAGCTCAATAACAAACAATTAAAGAAAGTTATTCATTATAAATAAATAGGGGTAACATTTAAGGACTCTGGATGCTGGTCTCCACACTTGAAAGCTACTGTAGCCACAGCTGATATAACAGCCAATGCTTTTTTTCCCCAATAGGCAGCACATTTTGGTGGTATGTTTGTGTTTACATGCCTTGAGCTCTACAAGAATAAGCTATTGCCCCAGTTGTTGTATGGGGCTGAAGTGTGGGTCCACTCAGACATGTCAGTTTTTGACTCAATACAGCATATTGGGTTCATTAATTGATTTTGTTTTGTATGTGGATATTGCCACACAAGCCCCACTCTCACAGCAGTTGTATCTGTTTAACAGAAAAGAAAAGAAAACCATTTTCTGAGCAGCCATTATCTCACATCTTCACAATTGTGTAACTGAACTGCCACTGCCTTTGTATTCACTTCCTGATGCCCCCTTAATTCCACCTCCCTTCCTTATGCCCTACCCACCATGCCTTGGGATTATTTCATTTTACTTTTCTTTTAACTCTTTCATGCAATTCCAGAGCTCTGCTACTTCAACTGAAGTTTAATAAAAATATGGAAAATAAATAAAGACAATTGGCCTGCTTGGGAATAGCAAGGAGGAGGGAGAGGAGGGGACACTGACACAACATGACTGCCAATATCACAACTGCCCTGGCAGCGACCTTTTATACCTGAGGACCAGTACAACTGGGAGGTCATTGATGGGTTTCCTCCTCAATGAAAAGGAATGCCCTGACCACTTTAAGGAACACAGAGCCTATGGGTCGGAGGTGTTGATGTGTGATAAGTATAATCAAAACTGCTTTTCTCTGGCTGTAATCAAGGTTTCAAAGTCATGTGTAATAACCTTGTGAGTGGAGTCGAAGGCTTTCATGGCCGGCATCCATAGTTTTTTGTGGGGCTTTCGGGCTATGTGGCCATGTTCAAGGAGAGTTCCTTTTCTGACGTTTCGCAAGCATCTGTGCCTGGCATCTTCAGAGGAACTCTTCTAGAACATGGCCACATAGCCCGAAAGCCCCAAAAACACAATCTCGTGAGTCTCTGACAATCAAACAAGATGTTTCATCATCTCGGTGGGCTTGATAGGCTGAGCTGCTTATCTGCAGGTGGCAGGTTCTCAATAAAGTACCTTCTGGTCCAGGATAGTCTCCAGTAGGAGCTCAGGAAGACCTTCTTGCCCAGACAAGGGTCAACTGAAGACCATGCTCCCCAATGGTCTACCTGAGTGAATGGTTAGACTAGCACCTTCCTTTCTATCTTTCTCAAGCAGGTGAAGAATTTTGTGTTTCAGCAAATCTTGGAAGGCTGATTGCTCAAGGAGAAAAGGCCTTGCATAATGTGCTGGATTTTCTTTTTCTTGTTTTCCTTTTAATGGCTTATGCTTTCAACAAGTTTTAATTTTGTGAAAATTTCAGTTACAGTTTACGCCTAGGTAAGTGGACATACATATGCGGAAAGCATCATCAAACAGTTTCTCAATGTATGTGTGTGTGTACAACAAGAAGCTGCCATGATGTTACTAAACAGGGGAGCCAGTAAAGGGACTGTTGCACATTGGGACATACCTGGCTAGGGACTACCAATGTGCATCAGTAGACTTGGGATACTCTTGCTGGTGCCTTGATACATATCTTCACACTTCACTAGGAAGTGTAAATTAATTTAATCCTATTTTAAGGGGGGGAGGTTGGGATGGAATTCTTGAATTATTTTAATCTGCAATCTGTTTTTAACCTTGTTGTACCCCGTCTCGATTGTTTTACAGAGGGGCGGGTAAGAAATAAATATTATTATTATTATTATTATTATTATTATTATTATGGTTTCATAGCACTTCTGCTTATGTAGCTATGAGGGTTTATGGGCATCCAGAAAGTGCTGCTTTTCCCCTCTAGATTTCTTTAAAATATGGCTTTCATCATTCCATAAATGTTGTCAAGTCTGAGAGCTCATCCAGAAGTCTGGAACTCTTTCTGGAAAGCAGAGTTAAAGGCTTTCATGGCCGGCATCCCTAATTTTTGGTGGGATTTTCGGGCTATAAGGTTACGTACTAAAAGAGTTTCTCCTGACGTTTCACCGGCATCTGTGGCTGGCATCTTCAGAGAAAATCTGGAAATATCCAAAATTCCCTTCCGGCCTCCTTCTCTTGTAGGTCCTTCCTCCTCTTTGCTGATGTTGTGTGCCTTAATATTGCTTCCGACTTATGGTGACCCAAAGGGGAACCTATTATGGGGGTTTCTTGGCCCGTCTTGTTCAGAGGAGGTTTGCCATGACCTTCTCCTGAGGCTGAGAGGACTTGACCAAGATCACCCAATGGGTTTTATGGCCAAGCTGGGAATTGAACCCTGATCTCTGGAGTTGTAGTCCAACTCTTAAACCACTACGCCACACTGGCTAGTTTTATGGAAACTTTAAGAAATTGATTTCACCAATTTCCACTGAGGCTTGAGCTCCCAGAATCCCTAGCCAGCTTGGCTAACAGTCAGGAATTCTGGGAACTGAAGTCCAAAACACCCGGAGGACTAAAATTTGGGAACAACTGTGCTAGCGTAACACTGAGGGGCTCATTGAATCCACCTTGTCCAGTCCAGACCTTATTCAAATGTGTGAGGGAATTGACTACTCTTTATCACACTGGAAGCCTGGACGCAATCAGAATTCATGTATATTTGCTAAAGTAGCGAATTCACGTGAATTCGAATTGGCTCCATTTGAAAATACCCCCAAATTCCAAAGTATGATAAACTCCTTTGTCTCAAAGCTGCTACAAGATCCCATTGCACCCCTTATGGGCAATGACACCCATGTTCTGATTCATTCATTCTTTTTACAACTCACCTCTAAGGCAAGGGGGGTGGTCTGTGTTTGAAGTATTTTGTACTCTTTCTGCCATTAAGAGCTTGAAAACAGCCAGCTATAAAATTCAGATACACAAAACATATTCTGTCCAGCAAAGAGCTCAAACAGAATTCCTAATAACCACAGTATGCATCTCCCTTTTACTGATCACCAAATAAATACGTAAATAAATTAATACCCCAAAATACAACAAGAAACCTAAAAAAATCACAAGCTAGCCAGCAGATTTGTGAAAAGTCCGTCTCACATTTTAATACAGAAGAATTCAAAGAACAGCTGTTTTAAAGTGAAGGAAATTTAATAATTTCTAAATTGAATAAATATAAAAACTCTCTAAACAACATATTTACTCTCTAAACAAGATATTTAGATTAGAAACCACTAGGACAATGGCAAAGTGTTGTCCCAAATATAAATTAATGTGAAGTACTGTTCATTTATTTGTGTTTCTTTCTTCTTTAAAAAGAATAATAACAATAGGCTATAAAATTAGTTGATCTCTTCCCATTACATAAAACATTTTTTAAAATTAATATTTTATAACTAATATTTTATATTCCTTTCTATCTGTTAACGCTGTGATTTTCCTTAACTGTGGTTTATTTTTTTTAATTTTTAATTTTTCATTTTAATAAACAATATAAATACAATAATTGTCGAGACATATTAAAACATACAAACAACATAACTTACATCACAATACAATATAATTACATCCACATCTCATCACAATAGGGAGGGATGGGGGGGAGAGGGAACCATGGGGGAAAGAAACATTAAGGGAAAGGAAAAGACAGTTGACTTCCTTGAATACCGCTCTGCACTACAGATAATAACAGTAAGAAAAAAAGATCTGTAAGCTTCTCTTATCTTCATTATTTGTCAATTGTTCATATGGACTTGAGGAATTTCACTTCTGAACTGTTATATAATTCCAATTAGATTAAGAAAAGGAAAACAAAATTGACATTAATTATATTTGTCTAATTCCTTACCAACCCGATAAGATGGTATACTATCTAGTATTCTAATATATACAAAAAATCAAATATTAGAGTTTTAATATTTTCCCTTTTTTTCCTAGATATTCTAACACCGGGAGCCAGTCTTTACTTGATGATTCCCAGTCTTCTCCTCTGGTCAAGCAGGTAAGTTTTTCCAACTGAATGAATTCTATCACTCTATCAAACCAAATTTCAACAGAGGGGGTTTCTTTTCTTTTCCAATATTTCGCCAAGGTTATCCTGGCAATAGTCACCAAAAAAAGAGTAGTTTCCCATGTTTTTTTTCCAAATTTTCATCAGTCTGCATGTTTAATAAAAAGAATTTGGGGTCAAAACTTAATTTACATTTTATAATATCTTTAATAACCGTATATATATTTGACCAAAATTTCCTAACTATTTTACATGACCACCAAAGGTGGAAGAAAGTTCCTAAAGCTGAGCCGCACTTCCAGCATTTATTAGAAGCTGTTTTGAAAATCTTTGCAGATTTAACTGGTGTCCAATAACATCTGTATTGCATTTTAAGGAGATTTTCTCTCAAATCCGCACTCACTGTATATTTCATTCTCTTTGTCCAATTTATTTCCCATTGTCTCAAGGGTATATTCTGTTTAAGATCTTGGGCCCACTTAATCATTACTTCTTTTACCACCTCATCTTCTAAGTCCCAACGCAAAAGTAAATCATAAATGCTAGAAATTTTGTAATGTTTTTTTGATTTTAGAAGTTTCTCAAAAGATTCTTCTGCTTTGCCTATTCCCGGTTCTTTTGAGTCTATTTTGTATCTGCTTAATAATTGTTGGTAGAAGAACCAGGTGTTATATTATCCTGCTTGTACCATCTCTTCCTGAGTTTTAAATCTAGACTTTCCTGTTCCTTCCTCCTGAATAATTAAGTCCTTATACGTAAACCAGGTATTATTAGGGGTCTTCGTTTCTCTAAAGAATGCTTCGTTAGGTGAGCTCCAAATTGGGATAAGCGGGCATAGCCTAGTTTTGTAGGATAACCACACTTTAAAAATTGCTTTTCTTACATGATGATTGAGAAAGTCCTTATTCACCAGATGTTTTCCATAAAATAAGTAGGCATGCCAACCAAAATGATTTCCCAGACCCTCCACCTCTAAGGTGGGAAGATCATCTAGTTTAAGCCAGGTCCAAAGCCATTCTAAGCAAGCTGCTTCATAGTACAGTCTAAGATTGGGTAATGCCCATCCACCTCTAGATAATTTGTCAAACAAAACCTTCATTTTAATCCTTGGCTTTTTTCCTCCCCATAGAAATTTGCTTAAATCTTTATGCCAAATTTTAAATGGTTTAATACAAGAAATTATTGGGATATTCTGGAATAAAAAAAGGAGCTTTGGTAATAAAGACATTTTGATTGCTTCTATTTTACCAGATAAAGACAATTTGAAATTCGTCCAATTAACCAAATCTTTTTTTATTGTGGTCCAGGTTTTTTCACAGTTGTTTTTATATTAACTGTGGTTTATATACATACAGTGGAACCTCCGTATGCGCAGATTTGCCATCCGCGGATTTGAGCATCCGTGGATTTGAGCATCTATGGATGGGAAGCCCATATTGTCAGCAATGATGGCGCGCACGGATCCGCACCACTATTTTGGGGGGAAAGTCCCTCTCCTTCCTTCCCTCCCCCTTCTCCTTCCTTCCTTCCTTCCTTCCTTCCTCCCTTCATCCCCTCCTTCCTTCCCCTCCCCCCCACCTTTCCTCCTTCCCTCCTTCCTCCTTCCCTTCTGCCCCAGCTTGACTGCGGGGCATGGTCTGCTGCCCAGTCAGCCAGGGCCAGGGCCGGGGCTGGAACTGGACCCAAGGCTTGAGTCTCAGAGCCCCATCCTCAGCTCTAGCAGCCGGGACAGAGCCTCTGTTTTTTTTTAAAAAAATAATTTTATTAAGATTCATACATTGACTGACTTCCGGTGGAAATGGCGGAGTGAGAAGCACCTCCGAGACGGAGCTCCGGAGGGTGCTTGCTGTTCTGCAGGGACGGGATCGTCAGGGTGAAGGTTCGACGGATCAAGAGTGTCCCCCTGGTAAAGGGGAAGCAGAGGGGCCTGACAAAATTCCCCCCAGTCCAAATCAGTGGCCAAACTTATGGAAGTTGTAGGGAAACAGCGGTGCAGGTAAAAAAGACTGGGACTGTGGAGGAACTCAGGCATCCACGCCTGCAGCAAGCAGCCTCAAGCCGCGGCTTGAGAGCAGAGGCTCCGCCACCACTTTCTCTTTTTATTTTATGTGAAACAGACTTAGTAACTATACTTGGGAGCTCTACCAATTGGAATTACTTTCTTCCTTTAAAGGATACATCGGGTTTGTCCTTTGTTTTTGCTTTTGTTTTTGTTTTGTTTTTTGGGGTTTTTTTCCCCATTGCCCACAAGAGACTGATGCATAAGAGATAAACAGGGGGAATAAAGTGTAGGAGAAGGGGTTTGAAGATCGAGAGAAATCTTCGTGGAGGGGACTTAATTTTATAAACTCTTTGAAAATTTTTGAAGTTGGGGGAAAGAAAGGACAGAGGTTTTTTTTTTCTTTTTCCCTTTCCCTTTCCTTTTTTTTCCTCTTTCTTTTTTTTTCTTTTTCCTTTTTTGATGTTTTGGATTTGAAAGAAACGGAGGAGAAAAGCGGAGAACTGAGAAAAGAAGAAAGGCAGAATGGAACAGAGGAATGGGGAAACGGGATGTTGGGAAGAAGCTGAAGATTACTGAGAAGGAGGTTTGAGGGTTTGAAGGCGAACCATTAGAAAAGGAGTGGAATTGGAGGAGAAGAAGGACCGAAGGCGGAGAGTATGGAGGAAATGCTTTATTAACTAGAATCGGGTAATTAGGGAGACAAGAAAATTAAATGAGAGACTATATTTAAAGGTTCTAATATACTTGACTGGATTTGTGTGGTAAGACTGGAGGAAATTGAAATTTAGAACTAATACTTTGGACCCCCGATTGTTTTGAATTGTTAAATTGTTGTATTGCGAACTGTGAGTGCGGCAAACTTTAAAGCTGATTAGAAGAAAGACCTTCAAGGTTATGTCGGCTGGCTGGAGTGAAACACAGGTGTAAGCAATAATACAAGAGTGCAGAAGGCGTCTAAGAAGATAAGAAGAGTGGGAAAAGAAGTAAAGAAGCAGCTTGGACTTTATAGAATATAGGGGAACACCTAAAAGTAATTTAGAGTAATTAAGTTAAAGATGTATAATTGTATCTTGTAATTGTATCTTGACTATTTTCCCTCAGGTTTTCTTGGGCTAGAGTAATTAAGTTAAAGAGTTAAAAGAAGGAGGGAAAAGGGAAAGGAGGGGGAGAGTAAAAAAAGGGAGGAAAGGGGAGTAAGGAAAAGGGAAGAAGGAATTAAGAATTAAGAAGTAAGAGAATAATTGGGGAATAATTGGGAGGGAGGTAGAGTGAAAACAGGAGAAGAGCCCAAAAAAGAATAAGAGCAAGAGTAAGAAACAATATATAGTGAAACATTTAAGTGAGGATTAGTTACAATAGTACATCTGTATAGAAGTAGATTCAAGCATAGTGAATCGGATAGGGAAGGTTGAAATTAAAGCAGAGTGCAGAGGGTTGGGAGTTTATTTAGGTGAAATCTGAGCTACAATTTGACTATATTGAAAACCCATACATCTTTGTCATTATATTGCTACCTCCTCCTCTGTTATCCCTCGGTGCCTATATTATTATTGTGGTAACAATTCTATAAGAGACTTTGGGATATTCGTGTATTTGTGGATCAGTTCTTTAAAAGAAAGTAATAATTTCTGTTTGTTTATTTAGATCCTTGAAATCGAAAACTTGAAGAAATTAAGAAAGGAAAAGGGGAATAATAGAGAAATAAAAGAAAAAGGGGAAGAGAGAGGGAAGGGAAGAGGAAGGAAGGAAAGGAAAATAAGAGATCTCAGAAGAAAAGAACCATCTGTGCTTAAATCAGGAGACAAGAGGACTTGGGTAAGTTCCCTTCCTGTTTTGTCTTGTTTGCTTGTTTTGTTTGTTTATTTTTTGTTTTTTCTTTTTTAAAGGAGGGAAGGGAAGCGAAGGGGGAAGGAAATAGGGGAGGCAAGAAAAGAAAGAGAAAGGGAGAGGAAAGTAGGAAAAGGGAGAGAACAAAGGAAGGAGAAAGAGAAAGGGAAAAAGAGGAGGATAGAAAGAAAGAAAGAAGTGAGGAAATATTGGGACAGAAATTAAGACTTCCGGTTGGTAATGGCGTCTGACTAAGAAGCCATCTCGTAATACAGCGAGGTGACTTCTCGAATTACGGGGACAGAGGTGGCTGATCCATCAGTAAGCAGCCACAAAACAAAGCTCCACGGGTACGAGGAGTCCTTGTAAGTCTGAAGAAGGCTTTTTTCCTGTGATCTAAACCAAGAGAAGCTTGGATTCCTCCGGATCAAGACTTCTCTGGTAAGGAAACAGAGGCAGCCAGAAGACAGCATGTCCCCGTAGTTTCTGTATCGTCATAGACGAAACAGACACCACCAATTTTAACTAGCTGTTTGTGTAACATTCGCATTATATTCAAATCAAGAATTCAATCTTATCTCATAACTTCTGACACTTAACCTTCAGAGTAATTAAAATTACTTTTGAATCAAAACAGAAGAAAATATTTAGAGAAGGAGAAGGAGTTTATATATATAGATCAGGATAACTGTATTTACTTACCATTTAATGTTCTCTCCGACTTGAAATCGCCACAACATTGATCCAAGTGGAGAGAAACAGGGAAAGAATCCCAGAGTATGAAACCAGTGGAGAGGGCAGATTTGTCGGCGGCCGACGTGAATGGAGGGGCGACCAAAGCGGGGAGAAGCAGGAGAAAGCACCCAGCGCAAAGAGCAGGAAGAGAAGGAGTTAAAGGACTAGGCTGGCATTTCAGCGACCGGCGCGAGGGAGAGGCGACCAGAGTGGGGAGAGCAGGAAGAGGTGCCCAACACAAAGAACAGAAAGAACAGAACACAAAGAACTGAAAGAGAAGGCGATTAGAGCGAGCGCCGGCGCAGGGGGAAACATTCAGCGCAGGGAGAAATAGGAGGAAGCGCCCAGCGCAAGAGGCAGGGGAAAAGGGCGACTAGCGCGGAGAGTGGTGCGGAAAAGAAGCGTCCAGCCAGGAAGAAATGGGAGGAAAAGCGCCCAGCGCAAAAAGCAAGGAGAAAAGGCGACTAACGCGGCAATCGGTGTGGGAAAGAAGCGTCCAGCGCAGGGAGAAGCAGGAGAAAGCGCCCAGCGCAAGGAATAGGAGGAAAGGAGAAGACGACTAGCGCAGCGACCGGTGCAGAAAGGAAACGTCCAGCGTAAAGAGAGGAAGGAGAAGGCACCCCACGCAAAGTGAAAAGAGAGAAGGAGATTTTACGTAGAGGCGAAAGCGAGAGAGAAGCGCCCAGCGCAGAGAGAAACAGAAGGAAGTGCCCAACGCAAGGAGAAAGAGGAGAGGGAGATTAACGTGGCGATTGGTGTAAAGAGAGGAAAGGAGAGCATAAAGAGAGGAAGGATAAGGCGCCCCGCGCAAGGTATAAAAAGAAAAGGCGTTTAACGCAGAGACAGGAGTGAGAGGAAAGCAAGAGGGGAGCGTCCAGCGCTGAGAGAAATAGGAGGAGGCGCCCAGCACAAGGAGTAAGAGGAGAGGAGAAGACGACCAGTGCAGAAACTGGTGCGGAAAGGAAACGTCCAGCGTAAAGAGAGGAAGGAGAAGGCGCCCTGCGCAAAGTGAAAAGAGAGAAGGAGTTTTTACGTAGAGGCGAAAGCGAGAGAGAAGCGCCCAGCGCAGAGAGAAACAGAAGGAAGTGCCCAACGCAAGGAGAAAGAGGAGAGGGAGATTAACGTGGCGATTGGTGCAGAAAGGAAGCATTCAGCGTAGAGAGAAATAGAAGAAAACGCTTAGCGTAAGGAGTAATAGGAGCAGGCAACCAGCGCAGCAACCGATGTAAAAGAGAAGTGTCCTATATACGGGAAAGCAAGAGGAAGCGTCCAGCATAAGAAGCAAGAGGAGAAGGCGACCAGCACAGGGAACGGTGCGGAAAGGAGGCGTCCAGCGCAGGGAGAGGTAGAAGAAAGCGCCCGGCACAAAGAGCAGGGAGAGGAAGCAATCAACGCAGTGGTTGGCGCGAGAGGAAAATATTCAAGGAGAAATAGGAGGAAGAGCTGAGCGCAAGAAGAAAGAGAAGAAGGAGAAATAGCAAGACGATCGGCGTGGAAGGGAAGCGTCCAGCGCAGGGAGAAGCAGAAAGAAACGCTCAGTGCAAAAAGCAGGAGAAACAGACAACCAGCACAGTGATCGGCACGAAAAGGGAAGTGTTTAAATACAGTAGAGATAGAAAAAGGAAGTGTTCAATGTAAGGAATAGAAAGAGAGAATTAGAAGGCGCCTTAGCGAAGGAGTGGAGAGAGCAGAACTGCATAAACGATTGGTGTAGAGACTGACAAGAGAGGGAAGTGTTCAACGTAAGGAGAGGCAGAAGGAAACGCCCAATGTGATTACCAATACGAAAGGGAAAAATTTAACACAAGAGGTAACGAAGGAAAACAAAACAAAAAAAAACACTTAACGTAAAGAACAAGAAGAGTAAACGACTTGAGTAGATAGAAGATAAAGGATAGAATGGCTTCAGGTACAAGAAGCAAAAATCCAACTTCGAAATATCAATCACAACTCCAATTTACAGCAAGAAGAGTATCTTTAGAACAACAACCTTTAGAACCCTCCAACCAAATACTACTAGATGAAATAAGGAAATTAAGAACAGAACTTCACCAAGAAATGAAAGAATTTAAGGCAGAAATAAGACATGACATTAGGACAGAACTAAAAGAAATAAACCAAACAGTAGAAAAATTGACAAATGAAATGGTCCTCGCAAAGCAGAAAATAAATATATTGGAGGAAAAAGCAGAAAGAGCAGAAGAGGAATTTCAAAATATAAGGGCAGAAAAAGAAAAAGAATTAAATGAGAAAGCGATGTGGGATCAAAAAATAAGAGAAAGATGTATCAAAGTATGTGGCCTCCCAGAATACAAAGAAGAAAACTTAATGCAAATTTTCTTACCTAGACTTGCAGAATTTATGGATAAAGAAGAAAGGCTGTTTGAACTGGAAATAGATAGAATATTTCGTCTGAACTCAGAGGTCGCAAAAAAGAAAAAACTTCCAAGAGACATAGTGATTTATTTCACAAGGAAACAAACAAGAGACGACCTTCTGCGACTTCACAACGAAACCGCTTTAAAAATAGATGGACATGAACTACAAATTTTTAAAGATGTCCCTGCCAGATTGCTAAAAAAAAAGGAAGGATTACATATTTCTAACAAGCTGCCTAAGAGAGGAAAAAATACAATATAGATGGATTCAACCAGAAGGCCTCATATTCTGGTTTTATAAGAAAAAAATAATAATCAAATCAGTTGATGAAGCCAGAAGATTTTGGGAATATTGGGCAAGGAAAAAGAATGCGGAAAGAAAAAGACAAGAAACACAGGTAAGACGGAATAGACAAGAGGAACAGGAAATACGAGATGAAGAATCGACTAAGAGACAATATAGACTGGAGACAAACAATGATAAGGAAAAGATGACCATTGAAACATTGAACCAATTAACACCGGAAAGAGAAGAAATTCAAAAACTTAGATCTATCACAACGGAAGAGTTAAAGCGACTGGAAAGTTCAACAATAATAGCGATAGAAGAAGATTTAATCCAAATCTCACAGACAGAAGAAGAAGAAGAAGATGAAGAAGAGGAAGACGGAAAAGAAATAGAAGAAGAAGAGGGCATAGAATCAGACGAAGAAATACCAGAACTGGAATGGGAACTTGAGAAATATAAAATAAAATAAATTAGAATCCTATTACTTACCCATCTTCCTCTCCACTCTCCAAAAAAAAAAAAAAAAAAAAAAAAAAGATAGATACAATGAAATTTATAACTTGGAATACAAAAGGTATGAATTCCCCCCAAAAACGTAAAAGAATTTTCCATTATTTACAAAAACAGAAATGGGACGTAGTATCTCTACAAGAAACCCATATCAAAGAAAAAGACATAAAATATTTAAAGAACCGGAAATTAGGTTCTGAATTTATAACAGCAGACAAAAAAAAAGAAAAAAAAAAAGAAAAAGAGGAGTGGTAATCTACATTAACTCTAGATTCCAAGCA
The DNA here is from genome assembly GCA_034509955.1 of Urosaurus nigricauda. Lineage (NCBI taxonomy): Eukaryota > Metazoa > Chordata > Lepidosauria > Squamata > Phrynosomatidae > Urosaurus > Urosaurus nigricauda. The sequence continues at coordinate 138,234,329 of JAOEGL010000002.1, forward strand.
AGGGAAATTAAGAAAGATAATGAGGGAAGATACATAATGATAGAAATAGAAAGTGAGATGGGAAAACTACTTATAGTGGGAATTTATGCACCTTTGTTTAAAAAGAGTCAATTCTATAAACGATTGTTAAAAGAGATTGAATCAACAGAACAGGACTCGATAATTATTATGGGCGATTGGAATGGAGTAATGAACCCTAAGATAGATAGACATTCTAAAAAGAAAATTAAAGAAACGCAAGGGAAACTCCCTGGATCATTTTTTAACATGATAGATATATTAAACCTTAAAGATGCATGGAGGATTAAAAACAATCAACAAAAAGATTATACTTTTTATTCCAACAGCCAAAAATCATGGTCAAGATTAGATATGTTTTTTGTTTCTTCCCACTTAATACCAAACATTAATAAAGCATCTATATTATCAACGGTCTGGTCAGATCACTGTCCAGTATCACTAACTTTTAAAAATCACTTTAAAACATATAGATGGAGGTTAAATGACTACCTCCTAAAAAATGACAAAATAGTAAAGGAAACTAAGACCCAATTAGAGAACTTTTTCAAAGACAATTTAGAAAATGAAGTAAAATCAAGTATCGTTTGGGACACACCGAAAGCATATATAAGGGGCTTTTTCATTAAAAAAACAAGTGAACTAAAAAAAAAGAAAAATGAAAAATAAAAAGGATAGAAGAGGAAATTAAAATATCTGAAGACAACTTGAAATTACACCCCAATAACAAAAAAATATATGAGGAAATACAGGCATTACGTAAACAGATATCGATTTTGACAATGGAAGAATTGGACAAAAAATTGAAATACACTAAACAGAAATTTTTTGAATCAGCAAACAAACCAAGCAAATTATTAGCACAGATGTTGAGAAAAGAAAAAGAAAGGAAAATAATATCACAAGCTAAGAAAGACGAAAAGATCTATACAGATCAAAAATCTATAAAAGAAATTTTTCATAATTATTTCTCTAATGTAACAAAAGAGGCCGGCATTAAAGAAAAAAATATCATGGAATATTTAGAAAAACAAAAAATCACAAAGCTTACAGAAGAACAGAGAGAATTGTTGGATAAACCAATAACAGAAGATGAAATTTTAAAAGCCATATCTAGACTAAAAAAGGGGAAATCACCAGGTCCTGATGGCTTCTGCCCAGAATTCTACAAAATTTTTAAAGAACAAATAGCCCCACCCCTAATGAAGGTAATGAACAATATATTGACAGATGGAATACCTAACACATGGTCTCAAGCAAATATAACATTAATACATAAAGAAAGTAAAGACAAATTGCTCCCAGAAAGTTATCGACCAATTTCACTTTTAAATTGTGACTACAAACTATTTACAAGCATTTTGGCCGACCGTCTTAAAAAAGTTCTAATAAAATGGATTCATGAAGATCAAGTGGGCTTTCTCCCACATAGAAATATTAAACAAAACACTAGACATTTATTAAATTTGATTGAATATCACAGAAAACATGTAGACAAAAAAATAGCGCTATTTTTTATTGATGTGGAGAAAGCATTTGATAAGCTAAATTGGAATTTTATGATAAGTGTACTAAAAAAATGGAAATTGGACAAACATTTATAAGATGGATTGAAAATATATACAAAAATCAAGAAGCCAATCTAATAATAAATAATGACATATTAAGAGGTTATAAAGTTGAAAAGGGAGTAAGACAAGGATGCCCGCTCTCTCCTTTGCTTTTCATCACATCTCTTGAAATATTAAATAATACAATAGGACTTAACGCAAAGATTGAAGGGGTAAAAATCAATAAAATGGAATACAAAACCCGATCCTTCGCAGATGATATTATGATTTCCTTAGCTAATCCCAATAATAATATAGAAGAACTTATAAAAACGCTTAAAGAATACTGTAATGTCTCAGGAATGAAGATAAATGAAACAAAAACCTCGATACTGCCAATAAACCTATCACAATCTGAAAAAAAATATCTAATAGAAAAAACAAAATTTCAAATAGTATCAAAAGTTAAATATTTAGGAATAATCGTAACTACAAAAAATTCAGACTTATTTAAAAATAATTATCAGACGAAATGGCAAGAAATAAAAAAAGACCTTCAGAGATGGGAAAATTTAAATTTATCATGGCTTGGAAAAATATCAACAATCAAAATGAACATCCTCCCGAAAATGATATACTTATTCCAAAATATACCCATTATAACTAATGATACCCCGTTTTATAAATGGAATAGAGATTTGTGTAAGTTTATATGGTCTGGGAAAAAACCGAGGGTTAGATTTAAGAGTATGCAAGATATAAGCACCAGAGGGGGTCTAGCTTTACCAAATCTCAAATTATATTATTATGCATGTACTTTAGACTGGATTACAAATTGGTTAAAACTTGAAGATAGAAGGTTGTTAACTTTAGAAGGAAATGACAAACTTTTCGGCTGGCACGGATACCTCTTTTATGATAAAATAAAAATGAATAATGACTTTAATGATCACTATATAAGGAAATCATTGCTAAGAGTATGGCTAAAAGTCAAAAAAAGATTGTGTAACGGCATACCCAAATGGGCATCACCTAATGAAGCATTGTTTAATAGAACACCTCTTCATCCAGCGAAATGGGTAACATATGAGGACTTATTAGAAAAAGAGTCAAATAACTTGAAACTAAAAACTTTAGAAAAACTTAAAGAAGAAGGGTATAAATGTACTTGGTTTACGTATTATCAAATTAAACAATGCTTCTTAAAAGATTGACGGGAAAACAATATTATAGAAGCGGATCCAAATTTTGTAAAAATACTTAAAACCTCTCAGAACCATTTAATTAAGAAATATTATAACTTACTATTGAATTATGAAATGGAAGAAGAAATAATAAAACCACAAATGGTAAAATGGGCCCAAGATATGAAACAAAACATTCAACTTAGCCAATGGGAACTAACTTGGTCAAAGAGATTAAAGTACACATTAAGCTACAATATTAAAGAAAATTACTATAAAATGTTGTATCGTTGGCATATCACTCCAGCCAAATTAGCGAAAATATATAAAAATCAGAGCGATCGTTGCTGGAAATGTAAAAAAAACCTGGGCTCATATTACCACATGTGGTGGGAATGCCGTTATGCAAAGGAATATTGGAAAAATGTACATAAAACCATGGAACAGATTTTGGAAATATATTTTTGTTTAGACCCTAAAAGGTATTTATTAGGTATCAATGAAGAAAAAATACTGGAAGAAAAACATGGAAGGCTTATCTTCTATCTAACAGTAGCTGCTCGGACCACATACGCTATGAAGTGGAAAGAAAAAGAATCTCCACAAATTAAAGACTGGTTGAAAAAGGCATATGAATATATGCAATCTGATAGACTTACGCAACTACTACAAGATAAAGAAATGGAACAATTCAACAAGGACTGGCAACCCTTTATAAATTATGTAAATATTAATTGGGGAGAGAATTGGGTAATAGCCCTGACATAAATGAAATAAGAGTATTCAAGCTAGGTGAAGATGGCTATACTTTCAAAAGTCAAGTAATATAAATAGAAATAATTAGACTCTTAAGGTACTGGAAATTGATTACAGAACAGAAGTAAGTTAATAAGAGTATTAAGATATATAAGATTTGAAATTCTAGATAGGAAGTACTATGTATATATATATATGTTTGTATATGTGTATGTTTATGTTATATGTTGTTTGTTATTTGATGTTTTATATTTTTAATCAATAAAATATATTAAAAAAAAAGAAATTAAATAACAACTAATACTAATAAATGTGAATACTAAATTTAAAGTGACTAAGAGGTAGAGCAATATAGTTTTGATAAAGATATTATTAACTTGAGATAAAAGTATTTGAATTAGAATAAATAGAAATAGAAAGCGAGGAAGTTAGAAATTAAAGTTAATTTCGGGTCCTTACTTCTCCTGTTACGTCTCTCGATCCCGCCCCCTCCTTCCCCCTGTATTTAAGATGGCACCGGGAACAAGAAGGACACCAGCGCCAGCGCAGACACCAGCAACCTTACAAAGGAAAAATTCATCAGATACTCCAGTAAAGGCTTGTGATTTGAACGAAATTCAAATGGAAGAAATTAGAAGAATGTACCAAGAAACAAATATAGAAATACAAAAGGCACGAGACGAAATGAAACTGGAATTTAGAACAGAATTAACACAAGTTACATCTAGATTAGATAAGATCGATGGAGATATCAGTGCAATAAATACAAAAGTAAATAAACTAGAAGAAGAAGTGAAGACTATGGAATTGAAGATGGACAATTGGGAGAAAGAATATCAAGATGAACAGAAAGAAATCCTAAGACTACAATTAAAGCAAAGAGAAAATTGTTTGAAGTTGCGTGGTCTCCCGGAAAGAATGGATGAAAATCTTTATACATATCTCACTCTGATACTAGCAAAATTTATAAATGAATCAGAAACTTTATTTCCTTGGGAAATCGATTGGATTTATAGAATTAATTCGTATGTAGCAAAACAGAAGAAGCTCCCGAGAGATGTGATTATTTACTTTGTCAGGAAGCAGACGAAAGAGTTAATTATCCAACAAAGTTACAAATCAAAGCTGACGATTGACGACAAAGAGATAATAATCTTGAGGGATGTACCGATCAAAATTCTGAGATGACGAAGAGAATACAACTTTCTAACAGACAAATTGAAAACCAATGGTGTTCCATTTAAATGGGAAGAACTGGAAGGCTTAACTGTGAGTTGGAAACAAAGAAAGATAAGATTGAACTCTTAAGAAAAAGCAAAAAAAATTTTAACTGAATTTGAAAAAGACATCAGAAAAGGAAGCAAAGGACAGGAGAAGGACCAGATAGAAAGAAGGGAAGAAGAAGTAGTCTTAAGTGAAGAAGAAGAAGAAACATAAAGGAGTGTAAGAACTAAAGAACTTGTAAATTAGGAAAACATCCAAATTATTTAGAGTGGATTTAAGTTACAATTTCCTTCCTTTTTTTGTGTTGCTATTGCCGCGGGTTTTTTTAAAAAAAATTATTACTAAAAGTCTCGGGTAAATCCAAAAGAGTTTGACTAGTTATTTTACAAACTAAAGGAAAAAATTGAGATGAGGATTAAGGTAAAGATTACTAGGAGAAATGAGGGTTCTATCACTAAATGTGAAAGGATTAAATTCACCACAAAAAAGGAAAAGAGTCTATCAGTATTTGGAAAGAACTAATGTAGATATGTTTGCAAGAATCACATATTAAAAATAAAGACAAGAGACTAATTAAGAACAACAAATTAGGGAAAGAATTTATTAGCTCAATAGAAAAAAGTAAGAAAGGAGTAATTATATACGTAAAAAATGATTTAGATTGTAAAGAAATCTTCAAAGATAAGAATGGCTATTATTTGGGAATCGAGACGAGTTGGGGGGGCAAGAAGATACTAATTGTGTGTGTGTATGGCCCCCAGGAAAACAAAAAAGTTTTCTATAATAAACTGAACGAAAGAATTTCAGAATTTGATTACAAACATGTTATTTTAGCAGGAGATTTTAATGGAGTGCTCGAACCGAAACTAGACAGAACATCAGGTAAGAAAATTAAAGAAAATCAGGGCAAACTGCCGAAAAGTTTTTTCCAAATGCTAGAGAGACTCTCGTTGATTGATGCATGGAGACATCTATATAATGATGAAAAATCATTTACATTCTATTCAGATAGGCGTGAATCACTATCCAGGATTGACTTATTCTTAGTATCTAGAGGGCTGATAAATGAGGTAACCAAAATGGAGAGCTTTAACAGGGAAATTTCAGACCATAATCCTATAGTATTAACTATGAAAGAAACTAGAAAAGAAATGAGATGGAGATTAAATGAAGATTTGCTTAAAAATGAAGAAGTGATAGAAAAAGGAAAAGAGATGATAAAATTATTTTTTAAAGAAAACATGGACAAAGGAATCAAACTATCAACTGTGTGGGATGCATGCAAGGCGGTAGTTAGAGGATTTTTTACCCAGCAGAATATAATTTACCAAAAGAAAAAAACAGAAAGAATGAAAGGGTTAAACAAAGCACTGAAAGAGAAAGAGGAGCTATTGGTAAAATATCCCCAAAATAAAAAAGTGCAAAAAGAGATCAAAATACTTCATAAACAACTGGAAATAGAGGCAGTTACAGAATTAGAGAAAAAATTAAAGATGGTAAAACAAAAAAACTTTGAATATGCAAGTAAAGCAGGGAAATGGTTGTCGTATAAATTAAAGAAAGAGAAAGAAAGCAAACTTATTAATAAGATCAAAAAAGGTGACATAATAGTTTCACAGCAGGAAGAAATAGAAGAAGTCTTTACCGAATTCTATGCAAATCTATATAAAAGACAGGATACAGAAGAAACAATAATTAAAGATTTCCTAAATAACAGCCAGATTCAAACCTTCTCAGAAGAACAATTAAAAAGACTAAATCACGAGATAACAAACAAAGAAATAAGAGAGGCAATTGGTCAAAGCAAATTAAACAAATCACCAGGAAATGATGGATTAACAACATTATTTTACAAAACCTTTGTGGAGGAATTAGCAGAACCACTACAGAAAGTTATGAACGAAATATTAACAGGAGAAATACCAAATTCATGGAAAGAAGCAGTTATAACTATAATACCAAAAGAAGGGAAAGATCCATTGGACCCAACCAATTATAGACCGATATCCTTGCTCAATAATGATTATAAAATCTTTACAACAATATTAGCAAATAGACTAAAGAGCTGCCTCCAAGAGACAATTGATGAGGATCAAAGGGGTTTTTTACCGAAAAGATATATGAGGGAAAATTTAAGAATAGTTATAGATACATTAGAATATTATGAACGTCACAATGAGAAAAAATTAGGATTACTGTTCTTAGATTTGGAAAAGGCCTTCGATTCTGTAAATTGGAAGATGGTGTTAGATTTATCAAAGAAAATTATGGGTAAAGACAATTTTACAAAATGGCTAGAAAGCATTTACTGTAACCAAAAAGCGCAAGTTAAAATAAATGGAAGAAAATCTAAATTTATGAATATCGAAAGAGGAACGAGGCAAGGTTGCCCACTCTCCCCATTACTCTTTTTATTGGTTGTTGAATTGCTTATTAAAGAAATAAAACTAAGTAAAGAAATTACAGGAGTTAAAATTAAGAGACATGAATATAAAATCAGAGCTTTTGCAGACGACCTAATAATAATAATGGAAGACCCAAGCAATAATATAGAAAGGATTCTAGAACATCTAAATAAATTTGGTTTGGCAACAGGATGCAAAATAAATAAGGAAAAATCAGTAATTTTAACTAAAAATATGAGAAAGGAAGAAGAAAAAGAAGTAGAAAATAAAGCAGGAATTAAAATAGGGAAAAAAGTTAAATACTTAGGAATTCAAATTACAAAGAGAACCACAGAGTTGTTTGAAAATAACTACAAGGCGTTGTGGACAAAAATAAGAAATGATTTAATAAGGTGGAATAAACTAAATATTTCAATAATGGGAAGAGTGGCCACGATTAAAATGAATACACTTCCAAGGATTTTATTCCTCTTTCAGATGATCCCAATTATAATTGCGGATAAACCATTTAAAGATTGGCATAAGGACATTACTCAGTTCATTTGGAGGGGGAGGAAACCACGAGTGAAACTAAAAATCCTACAAGATGCCAGGGAGAGAGGAGGACTGAGCTTAACAAATTTAAAACTGTATTATGAGTCCTGTGGTCTTGTATGGATTAAAGAGTGGGTTACGCTGGTAGACAACAGACTGTTAGATTTAGAAAGCGATGGTATGAATTTCGGATGGCACGCCTATTTGATTTATGAGAAAGATAAGAAAAATCCAATATTTACAAACCATATTATTAGGAAAGCTTTGACGAAAGTATGGGATAAATATAAAAGAAGAATTATAGTGGGTTTGGAAAGATGGATATCCCCACATGAAGCATTTTTTAAAAAAGAAACGATAAGGACAATAAATGGTATACCTATAATGATATCTTGGAGGAAAAAGAGAGGAAATGGACCTTAAAAACTAGAGAAACACTGAATGAAGAAGGATGGAACATCTCCTGGTTTATGCATAGACAATTGCATGAAAGATTTAGAATGGACCAAAAGTTGTATGGGGAGATAACAGGTAAGGATGAATCAGAACTTGGTAAGATCTTAATTAGAGAAGAAAAAAACCTAATAAAGAAATTCTATGGGACGCTGCTCAAATACGAAATGGAAGATGAAGTGGTCAAAGAACAAATGATAAATTGGGCGAGAAAAATAGGTCACTCTATTCAGTTTGAGCAGTGGGAGAAAGTCTGGGGAAACATCTACAAACATACGGTATCTCAAAGTCTCAGGGAAAATTTCTATAAGATGTTTTACTTTTGGTATTTGTCTCCAGAGAGAATAACAAAAATGAGGTGGGGACGTTTTTTCATTGCTGGTGGTCTTGCAAAAAGGTAAAAAATTACTGGATGATGGTTAAGAAAACAATTGATAAGGTCTTGAATATAAATCTAAAACTAAAACCAGAAATCTTCCTCCTAGGGATATTAGAGGGTGATATAGAAAACAAATTCGGAAAAATTTTATTTTATATGATCTCTCTTGCAAGAATATGTCTGGCCCAGAAATGGAAAGAGAAAGAGACCCCAAATAGGGATGATTGGATGCTCAAGCTATATGATGGAATGATGATGGACAAGTTGACAAACTATTAAGAGGTAAAACAGAAGAGACGTTTTCAAAGGAATGGAGGAGGGTAATGGAATGGATGGAAGAAGAGAGGAATAACTAATCTTATATAAGATGTATCCGACAACAGATTTGTTTTGTTATAAGAAAGTCAATTAGACACATACATAAAAAAGACAAATATTGGTAGATAGGAAGTCACTTTTAGAATGAATGAAGGGAAGTAAGAAGAAAGATTGAATGAGTGAAGAGAAGAAGAAAGAGTATGAGGAGGAGAAAGAATGTTTAGAAGAAGATAGATGGATGTATAGTATAATAGTATAGTATAGTACGGTAAGGTATAAGGGGATAATGAATGATAAGAGAATAAGAAGGTGGTGGTATGAATGAGAATAGATAAAGATAGGTAGTTTTAAGAATTGGAAATATATCTGATTCTTTGATTTGCTTTGTTCCATGGATTGTATTGCGAATGTGATGATTGGAAGTTAATTGTACGAATATAATGTTTTTTAAATAATAAAACTTATTTAAAAAAAAGATTCATATATTGACTAATGATTAATATACAATACATAAATCTGTAGATATATTTTCTACATTCTATTCCAATTTAGGACGTAGCCTCTGGGCTTCGAACCCCAAACCCCGAGCCTGGCCTCGACTCCCTCTGGCCAATGGGGTCCCAAGGGAATCGGGGCCAAGGACAAGGCTTGGGTTTTGACACCCAAAGGCTCCATCTCGGCTGCTGGGCTGGAACTGGGACCTTTTCCTCTGGCCAACGGGGTTCCAAGGGAGTCGTGGCCAGGGCCGGAGCTTGGATTTCAAAGCTCAAAGACTCCATTCCGGCTGTGGGGCCTGGGAATGGGGCTGTGAAAGCTAAGCCTCGGCCCTGGATCCCCAACTCCCTTGGAACTCCATTGGCCAGAGGGAGCTGGCCAGGTCCAGCAGCCAGCAGTCCAAGTACAGTATTGTTATCATGATATAATTCAGAAAAATGAAAAAGTGAGGAAGAAGATTTGGTAACAAATTTGATTACAGCAGCGAGTTTAATTATAGCAAGATGTTGGAAAACAAAAATAACTGTATAATAGGAGGAGTGATATAAAGAGGTATGGAAATTAGCAATTAATGATAAATTGACATGTGGATTGAAAGTAAAAAAAGGGATTGTGGAAAAGAAATGACTTTGGTGGAATTTGGAAAGAATTAATTGAAAAAGTGTTGAGAAAAGAAGATGGAAGATTACCTCCATGAGAGGAATTGAGATTTTGGATGGAATATAAGGGTGAAAATGGCTCCAGGGAAGGGGAGCACTGAGATGGGATAGAAAAGATATTTAGATAAATTGGAATAGAATGTAGCAAATATATCTAGAGATTTATGTATTGTATAATAATCAATAATCAATCTATGAAAATGAATCTCAATAAAATTATTTTTAAAAAAGAGGCTCTGTCTTGGCTACTAGACCTAAGGATGGGGCTCCGAGACTCAAGCCTCAGCCACGGTCTCAGCCCCAGCCCTGGCCCTGGCTGACTGGGTGGCAGAGTACACCCCCACAGCCAAGCCGTGGCAGAAGGGAAGGAGGAAGAAGCGAAGGAGAGACGGAGGAGGGAGACGGGGAAGAGGGAGGGAGGGAGGGGAGGGGAGGGGAGGGGAGGAGAGGGAGTTTTCCCCCAAGGGCACTTTGTTATGGGGGACAGTATGGGCTTGCCATCCTCGGATGTTCAAATCCACGTGGTCGTGCCACCATTAAGGGCACGACTTGAGCAGATGTGGATGTTGGTGGAGCAGATGTGGAGCAGATGTGCATCCGCGGGGGGGGCAGGTGGAACGGATCCCCCGCGTATACCGAGGGCCTACTGTATATACAAAATGGATTTTGCCAATTCTCCCACAGCTTTTCAACAACAGGAAAACCCATCCCTGGTTGGATCATTGTTCCTCCCTCCCTCCTTCATTGTTGTTATAATGGTCTTATGGCCTCTTGCGGGATGGATTGTTCTCTTGTAGTTGCTGAATTTGCAGGGAGGCTCCGCATGTGGTCGGTGGTGCTTCTTCTACCAGTGTTCAAACGTGGAGTCCCACTGCCACCTGCTTCGCCCTGCAAATAAAGGAAGGGATCAGGGAAAGGGCTCAGTCCCTTTTGCAAGACACCCAGGAGTTGAGTAAGTTTGCTGTTGTTGTTGTTTTTTCCTGAACAAGATTGCATGCAACCTTTGGGCTTCTGCCAGAGCTATAAAGGGCATTTCTGCCAGAATAAACCAGTAAGGACAATCTGCTGAAGAATGCTTAAGTAACATGCAATTGCCATGCTGTTTTATGGGTTGCTTGTGTGATGCATCAAAGAGGCAATTGCATTTTTATCATTTTGCTGAGATTTTTTTTAGTCTTATGAAGCATAATTTATACAATTGTACAATAGATGACTACAAACAAATTCAGTTATTTCTTCCTGCTATTGACATTCCAAGGGTGTATCTACACTGTAGAAATGAAGCAGTTCGACACCACTTTAACAGCCATGACACAATAGCAATAGCAGGTACGTTTCCATACTGCTTCTCAGTGCACTGAAGCACTCCTTAAGCAGTTTAGAAAGTTCAAGCTAATGGTCGCCAGCAAGGTGGGCACTCCTTTTAGGGACCTAAAAGGATTCTGGATTGGTCATTTTGTGAAATATTTAGCCTTCCCTTTCACAGACTTCTGGTGCTCCACCAAACTACAAATCTCAGGATTCTATAGCATTCAGTCATGGATATTAAAAATGGCATCCAAAACACTTGATTTGGGCAGTGTGGCAGCATGCAAGGCCCCCAAAAGCCTGAAACCTCAATAACTTCAGTAGCCTTTCTTTTCATATACACTGGGCAAGGCAGTTGAAATCTCTTCTTCTGCACAAGCATTAAAGGAAGAGGAGCCCTCTCCCGTTTTCACTCCAGCCACCCGACAGAACAAGGACATGGGAAAGGGCCTTCTTTTCTGTGGCTCCCTGAATGTGAAATTCTAAAGACGCATCTCTTCCGGCAGGCCTTTCCTGAAACCTCTTAGATTCCGGCTCCAAAACGGAATGAATTAATCTAATCTGACCCCTTCCTTGGTGCTATCCCCTTCCTCGTTTTAGAACTGTTCAAGATATTTTATGTTTTAATCTGTTGTGGTTTTAAATCATTGTTAACTCAATTCATTTTTAAGGGGTGAGTGGCAGGGAATGGGCTGTTGTATTATTTTAATTTGTATGTTTTAATCTTATTGTACCCCGCTACAATTGAGTTCTACACAGGAGCAGACTAGAAACAGATGATGATGATGATGATGATTCCCTCTCTTTGGATATCTGACTTTATTAGCGCGAATTAACAGGAGGTGCTGTGTGTCAGCTTCTACCTGGTCTCTTCCCTCCACGACTAAAGTGTCTTCTGTTTGGGTGGTCATAATTGCCGCGTTGGTTTCCGTGCATCTGGGGAGGAGGAGACTGGTGGACCTTTGGAGGAGGACCATGAGGTGTCTGAGGGACTACCGATTCCTGGCTGGTCACATAAGGCTCTGGCTGAGATGGCTCCTTGATTCCCACAAGATCCTCCGCCTCTGTCTATTCATATCAAGAGCAAAAGAGCATGGAGAGAGAGAAGTTAGTAGAAAACTTGAGAGGAAACAGTCCAAAAAGGTTTCTGCTTCCTGACTGAGCTACTGAAGGCAGGATAGGAATGGAGGGGGGTGGTTTCCCTAGATTCCCCCCCTCCCCATATGTGGAGGATGCAGTAAATTCACTCTAGGTTCTAATCTGAATTCCAGAGGAACTCTCAAAGGTACAACACCCAATGCAAGGAAAGCACTCGGGACAGTCTTTTAAACTTGGGACTAAAGCCCAGGGCAGATTCACTGCCAGCTGGCATGAATGCTCCTGGGTCTACATTCCCTTGGACACTGGTCTCTCATTTTAGTCCAGAGTCCTAGTTTAACGCTTAAACAGTCAGGATGGAGGAAAGGAGACAAAGGGAATCCTTTTTATTCCTTCTTTCTTTCAAAGAACAAGCAATAAAGTAGCAATAGCAATACCCATTTTGAAAGAATTGGTTGACCCACATAGGAGATTGGCAGGGAGGCCTGTGCAACTCTCCTTATTTAAATACCTTGGTACGCCCAGTACTTGAAGGAGTGCTTCCCCTGGACTCATCTGGCTAAGGAATAAAGTCTTTTGGAGAGGACCCCCACATAATTTTAGCTTCCTTAAATCACTCTTGTTTAATTTTGCAAAGAAATCTTGTGGCACATGTGGGACTAACTGAGCAAAAGAAGTCAAAGCAGAAACATTTATAGACTTGGTCTCCGTCCTCAGATGTGTGGAGTCAATGGGTGCCCAGGAAGGATCCTAGATCCTATATCTTAAAGGTATAGATATTCTGTGCACCAGCAGCCCCCAGAAAAGAGCAGCACAACATAGCCATATCTCCCAGGGTCGAAGCTTCCGGGACACTCTCCCCTCCTTTTATCTTCTTCCATATTTCTGCCTTTACTTTTTAAAGCCTCTTCTATGCAGTGCAGTTAAAAACAAAAGAGATTGCTAATCAGATGACAAAACTAGTGTTCAGTTTCCCCCGGCAGGTCCCTACATTAAGCTCCCAGTTTTGCATCATCGCTGCAACACTCCTGCCCTGACCTCCTTTATTGCCAGTGGGGAGGAATAAGTCACTGTCTTTGCAAGATAGCAAGATGCAAACATGCTGCCCAAACTTAAAAGACCACAGCAAGTGCATGAGGCTTCTTCTGTACCTTGTCAGTTTGTTCCAGGTCATGGCCTGATTCGATGACCTTCCAGCGCCTTTCACCTTGCTCGGTAGTCACCCGCAGGAAAAGTGGGTCATCCTCATCCTCCGATTCCCATTCGAGAACAAAATGGTCTTCTTTGTCTCGGGAGTTCCGAGAAAATCTGTCCATTTGAACAAATAGTAGAAAGATGAGGTGGTGCCCCTTTTCCATATTGTAGGTTTTGTCCTAAGGCCAAGAACCTATTGGGAAAAGTCTCCTAGACTCACTTAGCTCTTTCCTTTGGCTTTGGAGGAATTTTTTTCTCTTCCTCATATGGGCAAGGGTTGTTTTTGTTGACCTTGAAGGGCCTTGACCAATCGATGAATGGACCTCTCTTCTTTTTCCATCCTTTGAATGGAAAACAATTATTAAATTTATATATATATATCATTTCTAAATCATGTCCCCCAGGAAGCCCTCCTGTGAAAAATGCACCCCGGCATCCGCATTAAATTGCAAGCTGCCCTTCCTCAGAGGCTTCTGGAGAGTTTGCCTTTTTTCTTCCTTCCCAAAATTTTAGGGTGGCCAGAGGAGAATTTGTGGTTTACAAGCCTCCATGGTCTACCAATGAGCATCCTGGAGCATGGTGTCAATTGTGAAAACACAGGTACATATTTGGCATAATTTCTGCCAGTTAAAGGATTCCAACTTAGCTGTCATAGTAACACCGTTGTGGAACCTCAAAGCTCAGCCAAGGAATCAACCTGGGAATTCAAATAGGTATTGGGGAGGTTGCTTTAAACCTCTGCCACATAGAGCTCCAAAGACTTCTCCACCCGATGGCTGAAGGAGCACAGGTCCTTTATTTACCTTCTCCTGGGTTGTCGTGTGTCACCTGCACTTCATTTTCGTTCACAACAGACACACAGCTGTTATGAGCCACGGACATGTCTAGCAGTTCAGACTCTCGGGAGACGGACTCGAGACTGGAGCTGGGAAAGAAACAGCCAGGATGCTCAGTGCCCTGGGATGGGGCACTGAGTAGTCCTATCACCTGCAACCTGTCCATGCAAGCTTATCTGCCTCGAAAAGACTCCTAAGTAACCAACAACCACTGTAACAGAGTCACACACCCCACCCTGGAATCTCAGATGTTGCATCTCTGCTTTCCGAACCAGCAAGAAGGAACTAAAAGCTTGCTTTTTTCCCCTCTAAAACTCTTTGGGAGAACTAAAGACAAAACAATTAGCTTATCTTCTGTGCTTTCCTTCCCATGGAATCATGGAACTGGCTGTTAACAAAGCATATTTAGAATCCTCAGCCATTAACTCTAAACTGCCTCACTAGACTGCATATCCCAGGATGCCATAAAATATTCCAATCTCTGATATTGCAGTTTTCCAGTTTCCATCCATAACTACTCCCCAGCTGTAGGAGTTGTTGCTCTTGTTGCGTGCCTTCAAACTTTTCTGACTGATGGCGATCTTAAGTTAAACCTATCCCAAGGTTTTCCTGGCAAGCTTCTTCAGAGGGACTTTGCCATTGCCATCATCTGAGGTCACTTTCCCAAGGCCGCCCAGTGGGTTTCATGGCTCAACTGGGAATTGAACCTTGGTCTCCAGAGTCATAGTCCAACATTCAAAGACTAAACCACATTGACTGTAGGGCTAGGACAGAATGAAGCCATGGCTAGTCAGGATAGTTGGACCCATCAATTGACTCATGATCCATCGACCTCTCTTCTAAGACTGGTGGGGCAAACTGTGGCCCTGAAGAAGTTGCTGGAAAACCACTTCCATCTGATATTACATTGGCTTTGTTAGATCTGCCAGGAATACACTATGAGGAAACCTGCGACTCCCTTAGAAATCGATCACATCACATTGTGCAAAGGTGCTTTGAGACTTTTTGTTCGCATCACTATCCATCCATTCCATCAACCTTTAGTAGGCATATCAAAATACAACAAAACAATACAATATAAGATTAAGAAACTAAAATAGTTTACATAAACACTTTAAAATTTGTCGCCATTAAAATCATTTAACTTTGAACAATTATTTAATTATTAAATTAATGCCAATTTTTTTTGCCTCCATTAGAAAATTGGCCATCAGTCGTATAATCTGTACATTACAGTCCTCCAATAAATGTACTAGAGTTACATCCGATAAGCAGTAATTCAATTCCATTAGTCTCTTTAGCAATTTCGCTCTCGGTTTTTGATACAGCGGGCAAAGAAATGTAACATGTTGGAGAGTATCCGGGGATAGCTCACATAAACATTCGATTTGCAAGAGGAATCCTCAAATATCTACCTCTGGTGACACAGGAATGGTGAATATTTAACCTTGCAAAAAGGAAGGCTTTCCTCGAAGCCTGGAGAGACAGTGATCGAAAGTACTTTGGCATCTTACCACAATAGGGGGGAATGCCAAATACAGATGGAGAACACACCCTGGGAGGAGTGGAGTAAGTCATCCTATCATCCCAACTCAATAAACAATCCTTAATTGTCTTGAAACACTCCTCCTCGGTTAGAAGCAGAAGAGTGTCCAGACTTAGTCCCTTTATTTTTAATTTATCTTCATAGATTTTTGTCCAATTGGTATAATGATTATCAGATAAAAGATACCAAATGAGACTAGATGCATTGGGTCTATAATGGATTTTAAGCCAAGCTTTGTACACCATCAACCAAGCTGTGATCTCGAGGGTGTCCAGACCAAGCTCGGCATATAGTGTTAGGTGATCAACACATGGTGGGATAGATAACAATTTCCTACAGAGTTGTGTTTGTAAACTTTCAACAACATTGTTAAAAGCTGTTACCCAAACAGATATACTGTATAGTATTTGCGGTCTTATTTTGGCTTTATAAATTTTCAAAGCTGCAAGGACATCTTGGTTTCCCTTCTTATAATGAAAGGATTGTAGAGTTAGCATCACTATCTTTTCAGTTAACTAGATGAGTTAAAGATACATTGGATCCTGATGAGATGCTGGAATAGGGGAGAAAGAAAGAAAGAAACCAGCACCTCTGCTATGGGCCATTGGATTAAATACCAACCTCCTATCTTCGGAGTTTGTGCAGAGTTCCGCAGGGCTCATGTGGATGCTCAGGGACTCCCCTTCCAGCTTTGGCCTCATATCATTCAAGTCCTCCGTCTCGTTCTCAGAGCCAGATGATCTGTCCAGCTCTCTCTCCATGTTGAGGTCTGGCTCGCTAAGCATAACCTGAAGCTGGAGAAACCAAGAAGCGTCAGTAAAATAGCTTTCAGAAGGTGCTACTCCATTGCTTAGCCTCTTACTCTTGGTGGCCCAAAGGAGAAACTATCCTGGGGGTTTTTTGGCAAGTTTTGTTCAGAGGAAGTTTGTCATTGCCTTCCTCTGAGGCTGAGAGAGCGTGATTTGTCCAAGTTTACCCACAAAGTTTCCATGGCGAAGTGCAGATTTCAATCAACCTTCTCTTGGGCTTCAACAGATTAAAGTGCTTCCCGCATGTTTGCAAGAATACCTTTGCCCCCATGGGAACTAGGAACTTAAATTTTATAGGTATTTCAAGACTTCAGTGGCTTGGGAACCTATTGATTGCTTCCCATGTACCCATCTGCCTGAGGACTAAAGTCTTTTGCAGGGGGCCTCCTCCATGCTCCACCAGTGGGAGCTGTATATTTTAGGTGGATGGGAGAGAGGGACTTTTCTGCTGGGGCAAATTTCGGGGTCCAATTGGCACCAACACCGATTTGATAAAACATGGCTTTTTGCAAGAGCTTTCCCAGTGCCACCGGATTGAATTCACACTTCTACATGTCTTTGGCTATTGTTTTTTTTTTGAAAACTTTGTCGGCTCTTCTGTTTTAATTTGCCTTATTTTTGGAAGATAAATTTAACCTACTAAATTTCACTTTTGTTTTAATTCACAACACATCTGGTAGCTCCTCTAAAAGAAGTTGAAGCATAAACTTTTGTAGACTTGGGCCCAGTACAGAGTTAGTACTAATTAGTAAGAATAATAATAATTTTATTTTTGTATCTCACCTTCTGCCTGGGCAATAAAGGTGGCTTACTTGAAATAAAACATTATCTGGATAAAAAAGAGAAACCCCCGCCCCCTTAAAAGAGAATTAAATACATTATAATATTAAAAAGAAAAACCATTAAAAACAACAACACAATATTAAAATTAAAACAGCAACTTTCGGGGGCCAGTACTGGATGGATTGGAGAGAAATCAGAACGCGTTGGAAATTAGGGCTCGGGAGAGTGGAGTGTCGGCATGCTCTGGGCTCTCCCGGAGCCACATTGGGCATGCGTGCATTGAGACGGTTCACGGGCTGATGACATGCCTTTTGCATCCTGTCCAAATGGCACGGCGCAAGAGATATCACTCCAGATATCACTCCAAGCTACTCCAGGGTGCTTTGGGCATCTTAGCAACCGCGCGGAAAGCTGCTGTGTTTTGTGGCTCCCTTTTGGAGCATGTTGTTGCCAGCACCGTGCGGTCGCCGTGGCAAGGATGCTGGGCAGAAAGGGGCAGCGTCTCACCACTCCTTCCTGCCCATCTGTACAGCCCCTTGTTCTCCTTTCTCAGATGCATGGATCCCTCCTGAGCACCCTCTCACTCCATGCATCTGTGGAAGGAGATCAAGTCTACAAAAGCTGATGCTGCAACTTCTTTTGCAGGCACAAGACCTGGTCCAGCACCTCTTGGCTTCTCCGTTGAGTTTTCGGCACAACTCACCAAATAAAACATGGCTTTTCCCTTTCTGCTGCTATTGGACTTAATCATCATTTGTGCATGTGTTTGGCTTCAAATTGTTTTAAAAGGCTGGGGGCTCTTCTGTTTTAATTTGCCATATTTCTGAAAATAGGTTTAGCCCACTTAAATCACTCTTGTTTAAATTTACAAAGGGATCTTGTGGCACCTCTGAGATTTTCTCTTGCAAACGCTCTTTTGCCTCCTTCCTTTGCTTGACCGAATTCCTCATGTATTCAAGCTGAGCTTGGAGCTGCTTCTCCTGTGACATTTTGACTGTCTCATTTGGCAGGATCTTTGGATGGGAAAATACACAAAAACAAAATAAAATTCCATATATATTTAAAGAAGTCCCCTACCAGAGCAAGGGAAGCAAAGGTAAGAAGGTGAGTTTCTGAACCTGATGTGAACATTATTTTTTTAGGGGGGGGGCATGTTGTAGCTGACAGATCTGGTTCACATGATCATGATGGTATTACTGGTTGTTTGTTTAGAATAGAAACTCCACAATGCATGATCTGTGATTGCACAGTTTTTCTCCCTCTCATTCTGAATTATTAAGTATAACAAGGAGAAGTAACAGTTCCATAAAGAAAACTATGCAATATACAAACAAATGAGTTTTGACAACGATCTCCAAATCAACTAAAAGATCAAAACCCAGCAAGACAAATAATTTGGACCGGTGTACGATTCTCCAAATAGATGCAGCATTTTTAAAGGGAAATGTGCCTGTTTTTGTTTACGTATGCATTGCAGATATCCCAAATCCCTAACAAAAAATTAGAGACTCAAATATTCCCTTGTATCTGTTACCTAGTTGTGTTTTTATTTTTCTTGGGAATTCACTTGCTATTATTATTATTATTATTATTATTCCTGTATAAAGGTGGTATTTAAATAAACCTGACTTGCCTCGTAAAATTCATGGCACGGCTCTCACTAAAGACAAAGGTCTGTTCCCTATTGTCTCTAACCCCCCAGTGGCTTCCATCCTAGTGGGACAGTGAATCCACATTCGTTCCCCTGACTCAGAAACCACCTCTCACCCATACAAACTTATACATTAAATGGCATCCCCATTGAAGTCAATGGGATATAGAACTGCAGGGTTAGGCTCTGAACTTGGCCACAAAGACAATGCAGCCAATTGCCTGGACCACAAGGATCAGGAATTTCAATTATTGCTCCAAGCTAGTCTAGAAACTTTCTTTTCTTTGCACCAGATGCAAACATCCTGCCCCAATTCAAACACCAAGGGCTTCTTTTGTACCTGGTCAGCTAGTGTCAGGTCGTGGTCAGATGGGATCAGCTGCCAGTTACTGTAGCCACACTTGTCCCTTTCCAGCATCACATGGGAGTCTCCCTCCAAGCCCTGGCTGAGTTCATGAAGGGCTGCTTCCACTCGGCAGGTTAGACAAAACCTGTCCATTGGCCCAAAGAGGAAAAAGATGAGGTGGTGCCCCTTTGCCATATTGTGGCTTTTCTCCTAAGGCCAAGAACCTACTGGATAAAGTCTCCCAGACTCACTTGGCTCTATTCTTTGGGTCCTCCAGCACCCTCAAAGGATCTATATATCCGGTAGGGCCTTTGGTTTTGGACAAATTGGTAAAGGGATTTTTCTCCTTTTCCGGTCCATTGGCTGTAAAACATTTTTAAATAAATTTTATTGATTCATATTTGAATATAAATGATTAAAAAACTGTGACATCTATAAAACATAAAGCATTTTTATCCCAGTTCCCATTCCTTCATAATTTTTTTGCATTCTTTCATTCACAGGTTTCTTTTTCTCTACTTCCCTTCCCCCTAATTCCCAAAGAAATTTATCTAGATTACTATCTTATCTTTTTCTGTGGCATTGTATGACCACAGAAATATTCTTCTCTTACCTCCCGTGCTTATAACTTTAATCAACAACAACAACAAAAGATCCTTTGAAGAGGTTTAAAGAATTGCTAAATCCAGATCAGGGTGCACATGGTAATATTACATAGTATTTTGCAACTTAGTAATCTTTTCTCTCCCCCCCCCCCCCCGCATGATTTCCCTTTATTTATCCATGGATTTGTAAGCTTTCAAATTTTTCCACAATTTACTGGAATTTCTACAGTTGAAACTAAACATCTTTATCACGATCAAATATTTTCACTTAGGCATGTTGCCAAAGTTGCCACCTTCTCCCATTTCTGTGCCATAGACATCAATACCTTTCCCCATCCTTCTCTCCATTTGAAATTACTTTCATGTTTCAGTTTGGATGAGAATCAGTCTAAGTCTATCATTTCATATAGTTTAGCTAACCATTCTTCCATTACCTATTTTCTTATCAATTTTCCAGTACCTGGCATAAAGAGATCTGGCAGCTGTTAACATTTAAAACACAGTTTTACAAAACTTTTTTTCTTGATCTTCCTCGGATATATTTAATAACATAACCTCACCTTCAAGTTTTAATTTGATTCCCAGAATATTATAAAATTTCCCTTTGTATTTCTTTCCAAAATTTACAGGCTCTATTGCAAGACCACCACAAAAGATAATAGGTTGTATTTCCAACATTCTCGCTTACCAGTATTATATAACCTAGTTATTTTATCTGGGATAGATGCCATCTATACAGAATTTTATCTTAGTTCTCCTTCACATTTTGGGATAGGGAGTATTTTAACCTTCTGTTCCAGGATTTCTCCCATTGTTCTAGTTCAATCACCCTCCAACAATTTGGCTCCCTTTTGATCATGGCATCTTTTACTATTTGATCCTCCCTGTTCCATTTGAATAGCTTCTTGTATACCTTAGAGAGCATCTTTTGGTCTGATAACAATAAAATATCTTCCATGTTAGTATTAGAATTTCAGAACCCTCTTTGTTTCTTTTTATACCTCTTTGTTGGTTTTATACCTCTCATAGAGTTGTCTGTATAGAAACCAATTTATATTCCCATTTTCCTCTTTTAACTTTTCATAAGACAAAAAATGTCATATTTTTTCTTTATGAGGAGATGGAAAATCTCTTTCCTTTTGTTTTTTCGTACAGACCTTTAACATTCCACAATAATATTTGTAAATTCTGAGTTTGATGGCCCATTTACTCTGCTTTGCAAAAGCTTATTTACCTTTTGCTTTGCAACGCCTTTTCTTTTTCTTCTTCTTCCCACATTCTGCTGAGTCTGCTGTTGTTCTTATCCCCAATTCTTCATTCTCCTCTATTTCTTCATCCTGGCCTACTTCTAAAAATTTTTTTTTAAAAAAAAAACAAAAGCATTAAGCACCTCCCAGCAAATGAATACACTTATACCTCAGCAAAAGTAAGTGAAGATCTTGATATAGGGTATATCAGGTCGAACTATCTTCATGCTTTATTCCCTGATTGCTCACCCAGAGGGACAGGAGATAAATAAATAAATATTTGTTGTTTTCATTGTAAACTTTTTAAAAGTTCCCTAGTAGTCAATTTGATGGCAGTTATCCATTTGTTTGCATCTTTTGTTTTTTGCAGCCTCACTCTTCTTGGAATTTGCTGACATCTGCTGCTTTGGGGGAAATCATGGACCCAGGCAGCTCTCCTATGCTCAATGCAGCCCTGCATCCCCATTCAAATGCGAGGTTCCCTTCGCCAGAGGCTTCTGGAGAACACAATTTGCCATTTTTCTTCCTTCCAAAATGCTAAGGTGGGCAGAGGAGTGTTTCTGGTTTCCATTCCTCCATGGTCTACAGAAAAGCATCCCCAGGCATTGCATACTCCTGGGCTAGCAGAGATGGTGTCAATTGTACAAACACAGGGACATATTTGGCATAATTTCTGCCAGTTGAAGGATTACAACTTAGTAACACAATTGTGGAACCTGAAAGCTCAGCCAAGGAACCAACCTGGAAATTCAAATGGGTATTGGGGAGGTTGCTACAAACTTCTGCCACATAGAGCTCCAAAGCCTTCTCCACCAGATGGCTGAAGGAGCACAGGTCCTTTATTTACCTTCTCTGGGGTTGTCGTGGGTCACCTGCACTTCACTTTCTTTCATGACAGACACACAGCTGTTATGAGCCACGGATTTGTCTTCCAGTAAAGACTCTTGGGAGACGGACTCGAGGCTGGAGCTGGTAAAGGAAATAACCAGGATGCTTAGTGTCCTGGGATGGGACACTGGGATTGGGCTAGATTTGCCAAGAATCCACTATAGGGGAATCTGCGAGTCCCTTAGTATTAGATCCCATCATCCCATCCAAAGGTGCTTTGAGACTTTCTTTAGCATTATTACATTTTAATTAACAGGATGAGTTAAAGATACATTGGATCCTGACAAAGATGCTGGAATAGGGGAGAAATAAAGAAAGAAACTGGCACCTCTACCTTGGGCCCTTGAAATAAATACCAACCTACTGACTTCTGTTCCTTCCATTTGGTTATTTTGGATGCTCTTGGGCTTCCATTTAAACTTTGGACTCTTTAAATATTTTGAGTAATCTGTCTTCCTTTCCTCTCCAGATGATTTATCTGTCTTCCTCATCATTTGGAGGTCTGAGCCTGTAGAAATGAAGAAGTTTCATTGGCCTGAGCCTGTAGAAACTAAGAAGGCTGAGGAAGATGGCTTGCAGAAGTTGCTGCTCCACTGGTTACACTCCCAGGTACAATTTGCTCCCTGGTTAAAGAGAAATACCTGATCTCATGGGATCGTAATATTCTTGCAATGTTGTTGGCATGTGCCTTCAAGTCTTTCTCTATTTTATGTTTTGACATAATTGATTCATAGGAGGTTTGTCATAGGCCACCACCACCATATAACTGTGGATGAAAAAACCCACCAGCCACTATGCCTACGAAAACAAAATTAGGGCACCTTCCTGGAAGGATTTTTCTTGGACTGCTGCCCAAGTGCTATGTCTTCTGTGAAAATGTACAACCATTATGTTTTTAAGGAGCAAAACTGTGAATAAGCATGACCAGGAAAGAGGTGCATCAATTTTGGGTGAAGAAGGTGGAAAGATTTACCTCCTTCTCTCTTATTGCTTGATCTTGGGGTCATTTAGTGGAAATGGCAAATTCAGGCCAGAGAAAAGAAAAAACAAAATCACAATTAGCCGATTTTCTTCTTTCCAAAATGTTAGGGTGGCCAGAGGAGTGTTTGTGGTTAACATTCCTCCATGGTCTACAAAAGAGCAACCCCAGGCATTGCACACTCCTGGCTTAGCAGAGATGGTGTCAGTTGTCGAAACACAGGTACATATTTTGCATAATTTCTGCAAGCTGAAGAATCCCAACTTAGCTGGCATAGAAACACAACTGGAGAACTTCAAAGCTCAGCCAAGGAACCTACCTTGAAATTCAAATAGGTATCTCTAGACCTCCAAGGCCTAATCCACCAGCAGGCTGAGGGAGCATAGGTCATTTATTTACCTTCGTACGGTACAAAGAAGTTCTCAAGATACTTAGTCAAAGGTTTCATTTCAGCCGCAAACTTCTCCTCAAGCTCATCTTCTCTGGCGACAGACTCAGGAGGGAAGCTGGGAAAGGAAACAACCAGGATGCTGAGTGTCCTGGGATGGGGCATTGAGCAATCCTACCTCCTGCAGCCTGTCCCTCCAACCATTCAATAGAGTCACAGATCCCACCCTGGATGCTTGGATGTTGCACCTCTGGTTTTTGAAAATACTAGAAAAAACTAGAAAGTTGCTTCTGATTTCCTCTAAAACGCTTTGGGACAACTAAAAACAGAATGATTAGGTGACCTTCCATGCTCTCCTTGAACATCTCCTGCCAAAAAGTTAAACCGAAAAGTTTAAGATATCCCTCACTGCAGTAGTTTTACAGTACTTATTCTTACTTTGAAACACCTCTTTAAAAAATTTGTTATTACTCTTAGCTGTTGTGCTCTGATTTTTCCCCTATATTATGAATTGTTTCATACAATTCCTTCTCGTATCTTTCAGTAATATTCGGTGTTCCTCCCTCTATTTGTGAATTGTCCAGAGTCCTTCTTTTGGGGGGGGGGGAGGGAGGAGAATAGAAGTAAAGGTTTCTATCACAACAGTAAATTCAATAACAGCAGCAGTGCCTAATGAAACCAGGTTCTCAGCATATCCCAATATATCGAAAGGCACTAGCCACTTCATGGGAACTCCAAACTTCATGAAGAACTTAATTAACGTGTAGTGTTAAAAGAAAAAGGTGGCAAGAGCTATCGGAGATCTCCACCAAATCCATGCCTACCTCTCTTCGAAGACAGCTTGGGCAAATGGTGGCCCTGAAGAGGTTGTTGGCTAAGAACTCCCAGCTGATATTACAAAGGCTGTGTTACATTTGCCAGAAACCCAAGATGGGGGAACCTGTGACTTCCTTAGAATTATATCACATCATTCTGTGCAAAGGTGCTTTGAGATAGTTTTCTTAGCATTATTATATTTTAATTAACAGGATGGGTTAAGGATACATTGGATCCCGACAGAGATGCTGGATCGGGAAGAAATAAAGAAAGAAACAACTACCTCTGCCTTGGGCCCTTGGATTAAATACCAACCTCAACCCTTCGTATTCTTCCATTGGGTCATCTTCGATGATCTGGGATCTCCAGTGCTGGAAGTTTGGACTCTTGATATCTGGCAAGTCATCTGTCTTGCTCTCTACTCCGGATGAGTTGTCCATCTTGTTCAACCCTTTGAGGTCTGAGCCTGTAAAAATGAATTAGTTGCATTGGCCTGAGCCTGTAGAAACTAAGAAGGGTCAGGAAAATGGCTTGCAGAAGGTGCTACCCCACTGCTTAGCCTCCCAGGTATCATTTGCTCCATGGTATAAGAGAAATACCTCATCTCATGGTATTGTCACATTCTTATAAAGTTGCTGGAGTGTGACTTCAAGTTTGTTTCCTATTCATGGCAGCCCAAGGGGAAACTATCCTATCTTTTCTTAACAAGATTTGTTAATAGGAGGTTTGTCATAGACCACCTCCACTGTCTAACTGTGCATGAAAAAACCCACCAGCCTCTATGCCTAGGAAAACTAGTTTAGGGCACGTTCCTGGTAGGATTTTTCTTGCACTGCCACTCAAATAATATGTCTTCTGTGAAAATGTACAGCCATGAATAAGCATGACCATGAAAGAGATGCATCAATTTCTGCATGGGGTGGAGAAGGTGGAAGCAGATACAGTTTTCCTCCTTCTCTCTTGTTGCTTGATCTTGGGGTCATTTAGTGGAGCTGGGAAATTCAGGGCAAAGAAATGGAAAACAAAAATCACAATTTGCCATTTTCTTTCCAAAATGTTAGGGTGGCCAGAGGAGTTTTTGTGCTTTGCATTCCTCCATGGTTGTTTACAGAAGAGCATCACCAGGCATTGCACGCCCCTGGGTTGGTAGAAATGGTGTAACTTGTCAAAATACAAGTTCATATTTTGCATAATTTCTGTCATTTGAAGAATTCCAACTTAGCTGGCACAGAAACACAACCGAAGAACCTGAAACTCAGCCAGGAAACCAAGCTGGAAAGTGAAAAAAAGCTATAGTGCAGGTTGTTCCAAACCTCTGCCACATACACCCCCCCCCCCAAGCCTAATCCAGCAGCCGGCGGAAGGATCACAGCTCCTTTATTTACCTTCTCCTTGGTTTTGTGTCACATCCTCTTCTATATCGATCATGGCCGATTTACAGCTGTTCTCCCCCAAAGGTTTCCGATCAGCCTCCACCTTGTCCTGCACCTCAGCATCCCGGGTGACAGACTCAGGACTGGAGCTGGGAAAGGAAACAACCAGGATGCTGAGTGTCCTGGGATGGGGCACTGAGCAGTCCTACCACCTGCATCCTGTCCATGCAGGCGTCCCTGCCTCTAAATATTTCCAAGGTAAAGAACAACCCTGGATGCTTGGATGTTGCACCTCTGGTTTCTGAAAACACCAGAAGTAACTAAAAAGTTGCTTCTGATTTCTTCAAAAACTCTTTGAGACAACTAAAGACACAATCATCAGGAGACCTTCCATGCTCTCCTTAAACATTTCCAGCCAAAAAGTGAAAAGAAAACTTTAAGATATTCCTCACTGCAGTAATTTTACACTACGTTTTCTAACTTTCAAACACTTCTAAATCTTTTTATTATTATTCTTAGCTATTGTGCCCTGACTTTTTCTGATGTTTTTTATAGTCTCATGCCATTCCATCTGCTATCTTTGAATCGTATTGGGTCTTCCTGGCTCGAATTGTAAATTTCCCAGAGTACTGTTTTTTGGGGGAGGACTGGAGTGGAATAGAAGTAAAGGTTTCTATCACAACAGTAAGTTCAATAACAACAGCAGTTCCTAATGAAACCCGCTACCCAGAATCTTTGAAAATACCCAAAGGCACTTGTCGCTTCAAGGGAATGCCAAACTTCATGCAGGACTTAATAAACTTGTGGTGTTAGAAGAAAAAGGTGGCAAGAGCTATCAGAGATCTCCACCAAATCCATGCCTACCTCTCTTCAAAGACAGCTGGGGCAACCGGTGGCCCTGAAGAGGTTGTTGGCTAAGAACTCCCAGCTGATATTACAATGGCTTGGGTCTAACATCTCAGGGACCGACTCTCCCTGTATGCACCCCCCCACCCCCCACGCACACACACTTCGATCCTCTGGGAGGAATCTGTTGCAGCCTGTGAAAACTAAACTGTCGCAGACCTCCTGGAGGACTTTTTCCGCTACCCCTCGCAAGCTTTGGAATGGTCTGCCGGTTGAAATGCGACTTATAACATTGCTTGATTGCTTTAAATAAGCTCTGAAGATGCATATCTTCCGGCAGGCCTTTCCTGAAACCTCTTAGATCCCGGCTCCAAAACTGGATCTATCAATCCAACCTGACCCCTTGCTTGGTGCTATCTCTTTCCTCAATTAAGAACTGTCGAGGATGAATTATGCTTTTAATTTTGTCGTGGTTTTAAATCATTGCTAATTTAATTTATTTTTAAGAGATGGGTGGTTAGGAATGGGTTGTTGATAAATTTTAATTCTGCATGTTTTAATCTTGTTGTACTCCGCTCCAATCGTGTCCTATAGAGCAGAGGGCGAGAAATAATTAATAATAATAATAATTAATAATAATAATAATAATAATAATAAAAGTAAAAATAATAATAAGAATAATAATATTGGCTGTGTTACATTTGCCAGGAATCCACTACAAGGTAACCTGAGACTCCCATCACCCCATCCAAAGGTGCTTTGAAACTTTCTTTAGCATTATTATATTTTAATTAACTGGAAGAGTGAAGGATACATTGGATCCTGACATTGATGCAGGAACAGGGGACAAATAATGAAAGAAACAGGCACATCTTCCATGGGCCCTTGGATTAAATACCAACCTCCTGATTTCGGATCCTTCCTCTGGGTTATTTTGGATGCTCTTGGGCTTCCGTATGAACTTTGGACTCTTTATATATTTTGACCAGTCTGTCTTCTTCTCTTCTCCAGATGACTTTTCAATCATGCTCATCACATTGAAGTGTGAATCTGTGGAAACGAATCAGTTTCATTGGCCCGAGCCTGTAGAAACTAAGAAGGGTCAAGAAAATGGCTTGCAGAAGGTGATACTTCACTGCTTAGCCTCCCAGGTATCATTTGCTGTATGGTATAAGATTGTGGTATCATTTGCTTCATGGGATTGTGATATTCTTACAATATTGTTGGGGTGTGCCTTGAAGTCTTTTCCTATTCATGGTGGCCCAAGGTGAACCTATCTTATGTTTTCTTGGCACGATTTATTCATAGGAGGTTTGTCATTGACCACCTCCACTGTATAACTGTGGATGAAAAAACCCACCAGCCTCTCTGCCTAGGAAAACCAGTTAAAGGCACATTCCTGGGAGGATTTTTCTTGGACTGCTGCCCAAGTAATATGCCTTCTGTGAAATTGTACAACCGTTGTGTTTTTAAGGAGCAAAACTGTGAATAAGCATGACCATGAAAGAGGAGCATCAATTTGTGAATGGGGTGGAGAAAGTGGAAGGAGATACAGTTTTGCTCTTTCTCTCTTATTACTTGATCTTAGGGTCATTTAGTGGAGCTGGGAAAATCAGGACAGACAAATGAAGAACCAAAATCACAATTTGCCAATTTTCTTCCTTCTCAAAGTATTAGTGTTGCCAGAGGAGTGTTTGTGGTCTGCATTCCTCCATAGTCTAGAGAAGAGCATCCCCAGGCATTGCACACCCCTGGGTTAGCAGATATAGGGGCTTTACACACCTCCCAAAAAGGGCGGTCTGGCGATACCTCTTTTTAGTCCGAACCTTAGTAACAGCAACTGCACTGAGTGGCAAAGGTGCAGACAAAAAAAAAGGAGCCCCAAAAAGCGGGCTTGTGACTTCAGAAAAATCAGAAAAAGCACTATAGGGCGCCTCTATTACATCACAGCAGCACAGCGGCAGATAGCAGCTGCGCATGCTCTCTATACGGCGCTGTGCAGCTGCGATGCCCTCATAATGTGCTAGGGTCAATGGGTGTGTATATGCTCTACCCCAAGCCAACTCTAGCACATGACGAGAAACATCAGTTTCGGTCCTTAATGTCAACTGTGAAAACACAGGTACATAGTTTGCATAATTTCTGCCAGTTGAAAATTTCCAACTTAGCTGGCACAGAAACACAATTGGGGAACCTCAAAGCTCAGCCAAGGAACCAACCTGGAAAGTCAAATAGGTATTGAGGAGGTTGCTTCAAACCTCTGTCATATAGACCTCCAAGGCTTAATCCACCAGCAGGCTGAGGGAGCATAGATCATTTATTTACCTTTGTATGGTACAAAGAAGTTCTGAAGACACTTAGTCAAGGGTGTCATTTCAGCCTCAAACTTCTCCTCCAGCTCATCGTCTCGGGCGTCTGACTCAGGAGGGAAGCTGGGAAAGGAAAAAACCAAGATGCTTAGTGTCCTGGGATGGGGCACTCGGCAGTCCTACCACCTGCAGCCGGTCCATGCAGGCTTCCCTCCAACCATTCAATAGAGTGACAGATCCCACCCTGGATGCTTGGATGTTGCACCTCTAGTTTTTGAAAATCCTAGAAAAACTAAAAAGTTGCTTCTGATTTCTTCTAAAACTCTTTCGGCCAACTAAAGCCCCAATGTTCAGGAGACCTTCCATGCTCTCCTTGAACATCTCCTGCCAAAGAGTTAAACAGAAAAGTTTAAGATATTCCTCACTGCAGTACTTTTACACTACTTATTTTTACTTTGCAACCCTATTCGCCCTGAAGAGGTTGTTGGCTAAGAACTCCCAGCTGATATTACAATGGCTGTGTTACACTTGCCAGGAATCCACTATGGGGGAACCTGTGAATCCCAGTGTCTTAGATGCCATCACCCCATGCAAAGGTGCTTTGAGACTTTCTTTAGCATTATTATATTTTAATTCACAGGACGAGTTAAGGATTCTTTGGATTAAATACCAACCTCAAGCCTTCGTATTCTTCCCTTGGATCCTCTTTGATGATCTGGGACCTCCATTTCTGATAGCTTGGACTCTTGACATCTGGCAAGTCATCTGTCTTGCTCTCCGCTCCAAATGATTTATCCATCTTGCTCACCCCTTTGAGGTCTGAGCCTGTAGAAACGAAGCAGTTGCATTGGCCTGAGCCTGTAGAAACTTGGAAGGGTCAGGAAGATGGCGTGCAGAAGGTGCTACCCCACTGCTTAGCCTCCCAGGTTTCATTTGCTCCATGGTATAAGAAAAATACCTGATCTCATGGGACTGTGGTACTCTTACAGTGTTGTTGGTGTGTGACTTTAAGTCTTTTCCTATTCATAGTGGCCCAAGGGGAACCTATCTTATGTTTTCTTGATAAGATTTGTTAATAGGAGGTTTGTCCTATAGGTTACCCCCATCGTACAACTGTGGATGAAAAAAACACCCAGCCTGTATGCCCACTAAAAGGAATTTAGGGCACTTTCCTCAGAGGATTTTTCTTGGACTGCCACCCAAATAATATGTCTTTTGTGAAAATTTACAACCATTGTTTTGTTTAAGGAGCAAAACTGGGAATAAGCATGACCATGAAAGAGGTGCATCAGTTTCTGCATGGCGTGGAGAAGGTGGAAGGAGAAAGAGTTTTCCTCCTTCTCTCTTATTGCTTGATCTTGGGGTCATTTAGTGGAACTGGGAAATTCAGGACAGACCAAATCAAAACAAAAATCATATATCATACAATTCATGTACACTATGACAGACTGTGGCTTCCATGTTATTTGACGTTGAATTTCCTCCAGGTTTTCTTCGATGGTGCTGGAGCCCAGTTCCAAGATAGAGTCAGCACCACAGAAAGTTCAGACTAAAAGACAGAGCAGATTCGCCAACCCACTAACATGGAAATCACATCTATTGCTGTCTTTCTTTTTATTTTTTTTAATGATATTTTTGATTGATATTTCCATACTATAACAGTAAAATCTTGTATTGAACATTACATCTTATATCAACTGTGTGCGTATACAATAAATTTAACCACCAGATATCAAATAATAGGTGGGTTAACGATTGAAATCAAATAGAAACTTGATATAGTAGAAACAATATAGACATATGTATATGTACACATACACCCGTAAACATATATATATATATATATATATAAAAACATAAACATATGTATACATGTCCATGTACCCATATATATATATTATCTGTGGTTACTGAGATAGAAAAAGAAAATAAAAGTTAGGATATTTGTTATTCTTATATACAATTACAATTCCTTTATCTGTATCTTAAGGCAAGCAGGTCATCATTGGAAAAATATAAGCATTAAAACCATGCGGTAACTCCATCCTTCCATTTCTCCTCATAATCTTGAATTGGTTTCCCTGATAAATACATTGATAGTCTGTCCATGTTTCATAGTTCAGCTACCCTTAACTTCCATTCATCTATGCTAGGCATTGTGCTAGATTTCCAGTGTCTAGCCAGCACCATTCTGGTGGAAGAGATCATATATAAGATCACGCATATTTGGTTTGGAGACAATTTTGATTGGATTTTTGCTACTATATGTAATAAAAATACTTCTGGAATGAGTGGAATATTTAATCTTAGTACTGATTTCATTTCCTTGTTTATTTTTTGCCAAAACTTTTAAATTAATTTACATTGCCACAAGACATGATTGTGCCGATTTTATCTTTACATTTCCAACATTTAAAATCTAGGTTTTTGCTCTATCACTGCCTGTGTGATATATCTGCAAGCAATTGTCCTTCAATTTCCTAATTCCCTCCCAGTTAATATTTGTAGACTGTCCTTTGCAGATCTTTGAGAACTAACTGCCAACCGAAGCAACAGCATCATCCTTTTCTTTTGCTATCATGTGTACGTTTTACAAATGCTTTTGTTCATTTTATCTTTTGTACTCTAAGCCACCTTGAAACCTACCCATTGGAGAAAGGGAGGAATGAAATTTAATAAATAACACAATCCTATAATCCGTTCAGTGAACGTACCAAATGAATGAATAGATAAGGATGCTTTCAGATGAGATCCAGCCTTCAAAAAGCAGGAGTAGGGTCCACTGAAAGAAAGACTGGACTCAAAACACTCGCATCCAATAGAAAATAGGCAAAGCCACCAAGAGAAATGCCTCTTGTCTTGAGGTCTCTCCACCTCCTCTCAGCCTCAACTGACTCAACTCCCACCTTGGCGAAGATTCTCAGTTGTTTCCATGGAAACCAAACAAACAAACACTATCCATTCTGCATGGTCCCATAGGACCACTTCTCCATGAGGTCCAAATTCATGGGTTACATTTCTCATAATAGGATGATTTCAATTGATTTTTAAAATTTCACTCTTTTTACCTGACTCTGTTGGTGATCCTATTTGGATCCTACTGAGCATATAGATGAAATGAAATAATTATTGGTATCAGAAACTGGAAAAGCTGACTCCCCCACCAAGAGAAAGGCAACATTTAAGTGAAATCATGATTATATTTATGAATATTACAAGTTGAGTCTCCCACATACAAAAAGGCTTGGGACTAGAATTATTTTGAATTTCGGGGTTCTTCAGCTTTTGAAATCATTGCTTCAACATAATAAGATATCGTGGAAATGGGGCTCAAGTCTAAGCATGATATTCAGTTATGTTTTATGTACACCTTCTGCACATAACCTGAAGGTGAATTTTATACACATTACATTAATCAGTCAGTCAGTTAGTTAGTTCGTTTCTATGCTGCTTTTCTCCCAGGCCTGGAGCCAAGACGGCTAATAATTTTGTGCATGAAATAAAATTTTTTTACCTTGAACTATCAGAAAACAAAGATGTCATTTTCTCTGTCACCCTTATTGATAATTTTGGATTTTGAAATAGTTTGGATTTTGGAAACTTGTATTACATCAACAACAGAATGATTTATTTGTGTTTTTGGCTGTCCACAATACCCCCATGTCCTTGAGTGCGTTCCATAGCTTTTCATGATCTATACAGTCAAATGCTTTGCTATGGACTATAAACCACATGCTGATCTTTTCCCCTTTGAATTCAATGTGGAGGGTGGGGGTTAGTACAGGTAATTGCAAAAACTGCATAAAAAACAATCCACCTTTAGTTCTGTTTCTGGACTCCAAGCTGTTTTTGGACTCCAAGCCCTGACTTCTGCAATCCTCAAAGAAAATCCACTTTCACATTTATTTATTTATTTATTTATTATTTAATTTTTATTTCACCTTTATCCGAAAGAGGAGCCAAGGCGGCTTCATTACACAAACACATGCACACTCATAGAGTTGCCCCTTTAAACTTGTCGGGGATCTGTTCTGGACCTCCCCCCCCCCGTGAGTTCAAAATCTTGTGCATATTCAAGCACATAGGCTTGAATGGGATGTACATGAAGGTGGAGTGCGCACCACATACATGCTGCATTGAGATTAATAGCGGTTGCCCCCCTGTGGATTTCCAAGTCCGCTCATTTCAAGTTCACAGACTTGGAGAGGTGATGGTATATATATATATATATATATATATATATATTCAGCTGGTTATTTTTCTTCCTGTTTCTTCAATATCACCCATTTGTTGGCCTTTCACAGGCTTGGACCCAGGCCATTAGAAAGGCTTGGATCGAGAACATTTGAAAGACCATGGGCTTGTCAGATTAAAATTTCTCATTCTAGCTGGTAGGAATATGATCCGTCCACACATGATTTGCAGGAGTTACGGCTTTTTGCAGTGTTCCCCTCCAAAAAAATCTGCTTAAACTCTGGAGAAAAACTCTGGAGGAGAAACAAGTGGCTGTCCATCTGTTTTGCATGGATTTGGGTAGCTGTGCAATTTCAAGAGAGGGAGAGAGAGATGCAGGAAATATGTGCAGGAAAGTGAAGAATTAAACGTTAATGTGAACGAGGAAAAATCTGCATCAATTTACATAATACACTTACATGTAGACTAGCCCATATCTCCCGATATGAGTGTGCCCAAATTTTAAGGTCTTCATGGGAGGGCTTTCTCTTCGTCCCACCACCATCACAAATCTGCCTAGTGAGGACATGGGAGAAGGTCTTGGTGGCTGCTCCCAAGTTGTGAAACCCCCTCCCCTGGGAGTTTTTGTTGATCCCCTCTCTGCTCTCTTTCTGGGGACAGCAAAGACTTTTTTATGAGCCTGTGTGGCCTAGTGGTTTGAGTATTGGACTACAACTCTGGAGGCCAGGGTTCAAATCCCAGCTCAGTCACGAAAACCACTGGGTGACTTTGGGCAAGTCACTTGCTCTCAGCTTCAGGGGAAGGCAATGGCAAACCTCCTCTGAACAAATCTTGCCAAGAAACCCTTATCAAAGGGTCACCATAAGTCAGAAATGACACAAAAGGACACAACAACAACAACAACAACTCCATTTTTAAGTTTTTCAAGGGAGGGATTTCTCTTGGTTTTCACCATCATTCCAGCCCTTTCAGATGAGGACATGGGAGAGGGCTTTCGTGGTGGCTGCTCCCAAGCTATGAAATGCTCCCTTCAGTTGGCCTTCTCTCTGGTCTCTTTCTTAAATCTTTGGTTCTTAAATCATGTGGCAAGAGAGTGTTTTGAATGTAGTATATGGTGCTTTATTAAATTATGATTTTGTTTTTTGTTGTTGTGTTCCTTTAAGTCATTTCCAAGACGAACCTATCATGGGGTTTTCTTAGCAAGATTTGTTCAGGGCAGGTTTGCTATTGCCTTCCCCTCAGGCTGAGAGAGTGTGACTTGCCCAGGGTCACCCAGTGGGTTGCATGGCCAAGCTGGGAATTGAATTCTGGTCTTCAGAATCATATCTCAAACAACTACACCATGGGATTTCGATGGCCTTTAACTATGTACATG
The DNA here is from genome assembly GCA_034509955.1 of Urosaurus nigricauda. Taxonomy (NCBI): domain Eukaryota; kingdom Metazoa; phylum Chordata; class Lepidosauria; order Squamata; family Phrynosomatidae; genus Urosaurus; species Urosaurus nigricauda. Next base: position 138,268,895 of record JAOEGL010000002.1, read on the forward strand.
TGAATATATTAATGTGTTCATAGGATACTGTAATTTAAAGTTATAATTTTAATTTTCTTCATTATTTTTGTCACAACTATTGTGATTACATTCAGTGATATATGGCAATTACGATTTATGAGTAACATTAATGCCAAAGAACAAAAAACAAAAAAACTCAAACCATTACAGTAGGCCCTTGGTATCCACAGGATTTTAGTTCCAGGCCCCCCATGGATACAAAATGGCAAAAACAAGGTTTGCTTTGGGAATTCAAGATATTTTTGAATATTTTCAAGGCTTTGATGCTTGAATCCATGGATAAAGCATCCTTGGATACGGAGGGGTGACTGTATCATTAGTGTCAGTAGCTTATATATTAGGGATAATAACTAGTTTTATGTTGGAGATCCACATGATGCTTTCTTCCTCCCATAGTATTTCTTGGGAACCCTAGCATTACCAAGGATTACTAGGACCCCCATAGATCAGTGGATGCACAAGTCCCATTACATACAATGGCATAGTGAAATGGTGGATATAACATGGCATTCCTTGGATATCAAAAGAGCAGCAAGGCTTTACATGAAAATGATTAAACAGTTCAGGAGAACAGAAGCTGTGTTTAGATGCTACAATACGAGGCCCCTGGGGCTAGAAGCATATAGGCAAATTCTATCGATAGTTAAAGGCATGTATATATCAGTGTTATGGTTTGGCAAAAATTCCTTATTCTTGACAACTGATGTGGATGAAGAAAACTTTGAAGAATGCTGGCATGATCTCTTGCCCAAGGAATCAATGGAATAGTTGAAGTTTACACTCGTAGCACTCTTGCTAAGAACATTGTATTCACTGTTTTATATTTTCAATATTTTCAAGCCGTGGGTGGTCAGATCTGTCGATAAAAAAAATCCATGGTTAGAGTGCTGACTGTGTTAGGGATTCTGTATGGTGTGATATGGGAGGCAGTCAAGGGAATGGGGTGACACCATGAGTTACCACACCAAGTGATGCCAACTCTAATATTCCCACTGGTCGCAGGTTTTGTCACTGAAGTCTTAGAGAATGGGAAACTACTGACCTGGCAACCCTATACCCAAATGCTGGGTGCTAGGGATAGTTAGAGCATCTACCTGGCTCAAATCCCAACTTCCTACTCCCTGCCATTGCAATCGACAAATGAGGAGTATATGCAATCCTATGCTGAAAGCTGGGATACAAACTTTTAAAATAAAATAATAGCTTTAAGAGAGCCACTAAGACGCATCTCTTCCGGCAGGCCTTCCCAGAAAATGACTAACTTTTCTGTCATTCATTGCCCCTCCACTCCCATTAAATGAGACATTGATACCCTTGTGGCCGCCCACGTATCCAATTTTTAGAGCCATTAATGTTTAATGTTTTAATGTTTCATTGTTTTAAATTTCATTCCTAGTTTAATTCACTTTTAACGGGTGGGAGGGGAGACCGAACTGTATTTTTACTGTATGTATTTTTAAATGTTGTACTCCGCGCCGATTGTTTACCCAGAGGGGCGGAATATAAATAAATATTTATTATTATTATTATTATTATTATCATCATCAATGAAATCAGACCTGGCCTTCCCACTTCAGTTTGATTCAGAACAGCTGATGTTTTATGCTGCAGTTCTAAAAGCGCTCTCTTTCACAAGAAAGATAATAATTAATAATAATAATAATAATAATAATAATAACCCTTCTTGGCCTATGCCCAGGTCAGTAGAATATGATGCATTTCCCTGGCTTCTTTCCTAATAGCAGGATCGCGTTGCAAAAAGAAAACCCTTAAGGGAAAAAAAAAGCAAAAAATTGAAGTAGGCAAAAAACCTGAGGCATAAAGTTTGGGGAAGATAAAGCATGGAATCTTTCTTGAGCAGAACCATTTATATTAGGGTGACATCTTTCTTAAATTTTCAAGAGGCTAAAGGAACCTCCAGCCAAAGCATCGGGGCAGAAAAGTCAGTTTGCTTTGTGGGGATCTGTTGTGCAACATCCCACTTCTTTCATTAAAGCGGCGCCTCTTAAATGTAGCTTAGAGGCCCATTAGTCTCAGGAAGAATTTGAAATAAATTATATATTCTATGACACAGAGTTTATTGTCTGGGAGGGATGGGCAGGATTTCTCTTTAAAACAGCATTAGGATATAGGCCTTCCTGGGTTTAAATATTTCTGAGTTGCTAAATGCAACGGTGATGTCATGGGATTTCAAGTCAACTCCATCATTATCCTAGAGTTTTGTTACAAGAGTGATTCAAAGGATAGAATCACAGACTACATCTGCACTGCAGTTTGATATCCCTTTAACCTCCATGGCTCCATGCTATGACATTCTGGGATTTGTAGGGTTTTTTGGCACCAGAGCTCTCTGACAGAGAAAGCTACATGTCTCACAAAACGACATTTCCCAAAATTCTATAGCATGAATTGGAGTCAACAGACTAGCAAAATGGCTGTGCTCACTGTCTATACAGCTTTCCCTTTGACCTGCCCCATGAAACTGTTAGAGAATAGGATCCTGGAAAATGCTCAGACGTGGGGAAAGGTGCCAGGGTTCCCTGAAATCCCCAAGATGCCATGTTGAGTCAGCATTTGGGCTGTGCTGAGTCACAAGAGGGGACAGACAGCATGGCGAGCAGAAAAGTGCCAAGTCTCCCTGGCCTGCATGGGGGAACTGTCTAGAGGGTGCACACAGGAAGAGGCTGCTGGGCAAAAGTGCACAGGAGAAGAAGATGCACATGTATATTAGGGAGGAGTGTACAGTGTGGGTCCTTATGAGTTTTTGTGTTGATGCTGATGCTGTATGGTGCATTGCATCTCGCTGTGGCATTGAGGACACCCTTGTATACAGAGCAACGAAGATTACAGAGCCTCCATGAGAGATATCTGTCTGCTTCTGGGGGGGGGAAAGGAGATTCTCCAACCTGAACAGAGCTCCGTGTCACTTCTCGGCCATCCAGGTGCACAGCCTCAGTGTGGTGCAATGCAGCCTGCGCAATCACACTAACAGAAACAGCCACCTCTACCTGACAGTAAGTACAGCTACTTTGACTGCGTCTATATGATACCAATCTACTAGTATAAAGTCAGTTCAAACGCCAGGGCTCCATTCTTTAGCATCGTGAGTTCCATAGTCTGGGGAGGTATTTGGACCAAAAGATCCTGAAGTTCAAGGGTGTCATACCTCTCCCCGTGTTCAATTCGGGTGAAGAGGAGAAAGAAGAGGCAGCATGCCAGGAATCGGCTACTCCTGATAGTGAAGGTCCCAAGAGCTGGGGCAGAGGTAGTAGGGTCCCTGCTCCCCATCAGGAGGTTGCAGAGGCTGAGGATGCTGAAGGCACACCACGATCCTTTGCTGAGTAATGAACAATAAACACATAAGGGATGCTGATTATTTAGGCCGCTGGTGTTGTTGAAGGAGATGGCTGTAATTCTTCCAGCAGCCCCCAAAGGTCTTTGTTGTTCACAGCTGTCTTATGTGGATGGTTGACTGTCCTCTAGCATTTTTGTCTCCTTGATCTTGGACTAGCTTTTGGTTTGACTCCTGGATGGCTTCTGGCATCTTAACTGCTGACTTGTTACAACTACTCCTGGATCGTCTGACAACCACCCTTTTGTTTCACCCTCCGTCACGCACTAGGCCTGAACTTGTCCGAAAGCAGAGATCATTGCCATTGGCACACTTGCCACGGCTGGACAAGGCACCATGACCGTGGTCTACTATATGGACATTCAGGAGGGAAGCAAAGTCTATATTCAGTTTGGCTAATCTTTTTAATTTAAGTTTCAGGTTGATCACTCTCATCCATCTTATTACTGCTTAAGGCATCAATATCTTCACTGCAATCTGATGGATAGACATACTTGTGTAACACCTAAACCATCATGTTCAGTGTGCCTCAGATCCCCTTGTCCACACTATAATTGTACAGTGTGGATACACACATAAACTGGTGTCCTTTTGTGCACAAACAGACTGGGACTTCAGCCTACTTCTTTCAAAGTGTTTTCATTGAGATCTGTAGCAAACTTTAACTCTCAGTGTGGACTGTATACCCCCAATCCTATTCATTTACTCCAAAACCTATTTATTTCATTGGAATCAACTTTTGGGCGAGTACTCTTATAATTCAATATTAACATCTTCAGATATAAATGGCCAGTTGCTATCTACTTCTAAGCAAGTGTGTATTGCATTCCTAACACCTAAAACCTGGTCAAGGATACAGCCCTGTTAGTCTGTAGAATCACCTAAAACCTATTCAAAGATATAGCCATGTTAGTCTGTTAGTCTCAGAAGATCTGAGGAAGTTGATTGAAGTCTACAAAACCTCATCCTGCCAACATTTTCTTTCAGTTAGTCTCAAAAGTGCTACAAGACCTAAAATTGGTGAGGTTCATCTGTGAAGTTTCACTCTTTCCTCCTTTTGGCGAAAAAACAAACATTTTTTCCCCTTAATTCACACCAGACTTGTTAATATTTGTCTATTTCTTTCATTATCCTCTTCTTTCCCAAGTTGGAATTTAATTTCCTATTAAATCAGAAGAGAAATCACAAATACACTCTTTAAAAAGGTTAATAAGTATTTTTGGTACATAGGATTTTGAATATGCCAATCATCAGGGAAAATTAACCAGAAATCTTTTTCCTGTTTCTTCCTTTCCTATGGACTCACCTTTATGATGGGCAAATCCAATTATGATGCTTTACTCTCCATTTTTGAAGAAATATGTTCTGCATCTTATATTAATTCCATACATTTTATTAAAAGCTGTTTACCTTCTGAAGCATGTTTATGCTTCACATTAGATTGCTTTATCTTTTTAAAACTAAATGAATCCCTGCAAGTAAAAACGATTTTGTCAATATATGTATTCTTCTGTTTATTGCAACTGAAAATTTACCTTAAAGATGTATCACTCTTTCTTCAGAGAACAGGATTCCATTTCTTCTTAACCTGAAAACTTTCTTTCAAATCTATAAAGAGGTCATTTATAAAAGATGATGTCACCCTTTAACTGTAATAAATATTTCTCAGTTCGTAGCTCTACGTGGTTGTCAAGTGAAGGAAAACCAGGAATCTCTTTTTTTCCTAATAAAGGAACCTACCTTTTGGGGACTTACCAAAATGATGGAGATGTTTTGGGGAAATACTTTTCACTTTTCCATTCTTGAAGGAGCATGAGTTCTGTACCTTGTGTCACATCTTTTGGTGCATGTCTGTGCCTTTCTTAACATTGACAGAAACCTGAACTTTCATTCTTTTCCTACTCAAATGTTATTTAGAGAGCCAGGCAAAACAGAGCACCTAGAACTAGAAATACTACAATGTGCACCACATCTGCTGGACTGTTGTGTTTAAGTCTCTCCAGAGCATGCAACCTTTTGTTCTGGAACTATGTCTTTTAAATCTCACCTGACAACTTTGCTATAATTTTAAATAAATGACATTTTAAATGAAACACAACTTTTTTCACCAACTGATATTCTTTAAATCATTTAGCTTCTGTTCTTTGACCCATGGACTTTCTTGATCCACTGGACTTTCTTGTTTCAATTCTCCCAATGTTAGATAAATAAATGAGAAGTGTAAAGCTCGTCTCTGTATAGCTAAGGTCTTTAAATATTTTTTTTTTTAGATTTAAAGACAATATTTAATACTTTATTTTAGTATTTTCTTTAACTATAAAATAATAATAATAATAATAATAATAATAATAATGTTTATTTATAGTCTGCTCCTCTATTCGCATAATCGGAGCTGGTTATAACAAGGTTAAAAAAAGTACAGATTAAAGCAGTTATCCTACCCCTTCCCGAACATCCACCCCTTAAAACTATATTAAACAAATGAAGACTTAAAAACGGCATCTTAAGGACATTCTTTCAAGCATCCATGATGTTTCACTCTTTCCAATTTTGAACAAAAAGATCTATTTCTTTAATTCATGCCAGATGTATTAATTTCTATTTCTTTCTTTATCCTCTTTCTTTCATTTTCCTGTCCCCCCCTCCCCCAAACTGGACAATTTCCTCTTAAATCTACAGTCAGATCACAAATACATGCCTAAGAATGGTTAACCACTATTTTTGGTGGCTTGCGTTTTGAACAAGCTCATCATCAAGGAAAATAAGCCAGAAATCTTGTCCCTTTTCCCTTTCCACTTCCTTTCTAAAGACTCACCTCCACAGTGGAAATATTCTTTTATGATGCTGTATGCTCCAATTTTGAAGAAATAGGTTGTAAATCTTATATTACTACAGACTTTTTGTTAGGAGCCGGTTGCTTTCTTAATTATGCTTGTGCTTTACAATAGATTTCTTTATCCTTTTAAAACTAAGGCAATCCCGAGAAGTAAAAATGGTTTTGTCAAATTCTGTGTTCTTCTGAGTTTATTGCATTTGAAAATTTACCTTAAAGACTGTATCGTTGTCTCCCTCTTCAGAGAACAAGATGTTGCCATTTCCTTTCAGCTATACAAAGAAATGATTTCTAAAATGATGGCATAATCCTTTAATCATTATAAATATTTCTCGCTGCTTAGTTGCAAGATGCTATCAAGTGAGGAAAAACTGGATTCTGTTCTCTTCCCAATAAAAGGTCCTACATTTTAGGGACTTACCAACATGTTGGACATGTTCATTGGAAATGCTTCTCACTTTTCCATTTCATTCTATACCTCGTGTCATATACTTTGGTGCATGATTGTTCTTTTCTTAACATTGACAGAAACCTGAACTTCCATCCTTCTCCTGGTCAAAGGTTATTTAAAGAACCAGGCAAAACAGAGCACATAGAACTACAAATACTATAATGTGTACCACATCTGCTGGAATTTTGTATTCCGGTATTTCCAGAGCATACAACTTGTTTTTCTGGAAATGTGCTTCTTACTTCTCATTAAAAGGAGCGCAACGTCTTTCCTCATTCAATTTATATTTCATATTATTTAGCATCTGTCCTTCATCCAACATTAATATATGATTCATTCCCCTTTCTCCTAATATTAGATAAATAACATGAAATATAGAGAGCATCCCAGTGAGGCTTTTAGATCTTGTATTTATTTTTTAAACTGTTCTCATACATGCTCTTTCTCACCTACACATTGTTATTACAGTGCATAATTTTAGGGTTCATTACATACAGTTTGACTTTTCCAGTCAATAGTTCCTTAATCAATTCCTTGCCAAGATGAGCTGTGCTTTAAATAGGCCTGAAGAGATTTTTAAAAAGTAGCATTTATTTATTTATTTAAAAGTAATATTTATACACAAGATTGTAATCCCTTTTCTGCTTCGGTGCTTATTAAATGGAGAGCAGTCATATCAGGTGATACTGATAACATCTTTAGGGAAAGAAAAAATTAAGACTTTTTTGTTTTGTTTTGTAAAACAGAGAAAATTGCCTTTCAGAGTGAGAGGTCACAGAAATTATCCAAATACTTTCATCAGGCAGCCAGAAGAAGTGATTCTGTATGTGTTTTCCTTAGCAATGGACACATGACAAAGATCTTCTTCCAGGTTTCTGAAGTTCATCTGTCATGTTTCTTTCTCCTCAATTTGGAACAGTGTCTTCTGTTAAGTTCCCTGCTTTGTGCTGAGCTTTTTGATATAAATACATTTCTTAATCTCATTTTATTAATTTAGGTTCCTGTTAAATTTGCAAAGTCACAAAAATAAATTACCTTTAAAATGTAGAACCACTGTGGATATTCCACTTTCCACTTTCTCTCTAGAACCTATTTCTAAGTACTCACTTCCACCTCATATTAACTTATGATATTTTAAACACTTGTGTGGGGAAAAAAGTCTTAGAATGCACTGGACTTTTTGTTCTGAGTTTCTTGCTTTATGACAATAAGTTGAAGCTGTGACTCTCTTTATAGTTTTTGAACCAATGGCATTTCCTGTAAAGAAATACTATCATGCTATCATCATCTTATTCTGTATCAATGACATTTGAAAACATATCTTAATTTGGAAGATGTTACTGCTCCATCTTATACAACAGAGGTGTTTGCATTTTTTTTAAAAAACTTGAAAATTTCTTAATAAATCGGCAGAGAGTTCATTTAGAAAATTATAAAATCAATGTTCCACTTTCTTTCTTTCTATGGAACCTGCTTCTAAGGACTCACCTCTGCCTCATATTAAGCTAAGATGTTTTAAACTCTCTTCTTGACAAAAAATATGTCTTATACTTTTCACATTGCACCAGACTTTTTGTTCCAAGATTGCTGCTTAATTAAGTTGAAGCTGTGAATCCCTTTATGGTTTTTTTAAGCCATGGTACTTCCTGAAAAGAAACGTTGCTATGCTGTCCCCAGCTCATTCTTTTATTACCATGACATTTGAAAACATACCTTAGGTAACCTGGAAGGTGTTACCACTCCTCCTTACAAAAAAGATCTATTGCAGTTCTTTATCAATTCTTTTAAAATTGGAAAATTTCCTTTTAAATCTGCAAAGAGGTCATTCATAAAATGGTGAAATAAAATGTTAACCATGGAAAATATTTCCCCATAATTAGTTTGAAGAAGCTATAAAGAAAGGGGGTAACAAGCACCAATAACCTGCTCTTTTTCCAAGACCTGCTCTGCAGGGAGGTACCAGAAACTTGATATTCACTGGAAATAGTCTTTCTTCTTCTAGAATATTCTCTTCATTCTAGAACTGAACTGCCAGCCTTGCTTTTTGTTTGGTGTATTTTAGAAGGAACAGCGCGTCTTTGATCATTCCACATTGATTCCATCATTTTGCCTCCATCTTCTGCGTAGTGTGGGCCCATTAAATAACATCACATTCACGGCCTTGGCCATTCTTACATCCCAATATCCTTGCTTTCAGACAAATAAAAGAAAGATATAGAAAGTTCACTTGGCAAGATGAATTTTTGAAGTTTTGATGGGGAAATGGTTGGTTCGGGGTGTATGACTCCCCCCCCTTTTTTTTAGTATCTAACACAAATATACACAATACCTTCTCTTCTCTTATTCCCATTTTGTGCTGAATCTCCTCCTCCTTTTACAGAGAAGTGGCTCCCATGAAATTTCAAGTGTCTCCCATGAAAACTCCCTTCCTCCTTCTCCTTGCTTGCTACGAAGCTTCAAGCAAGACTGAAAGCTTTCTGAATGTGTCACAGCAGAAACATCACAAATTTCATCATAATCACAATGTGCACATGCCAAACTGTGGGGGCTAGTCAGTCTAAACATAAGTCATTTATTTATTCATTTAATTTTATTTAATGCCCTGCCTTTTCCTCATATGGGATCCAAACATCTTACAACATACATTAAAACAAAATAGGTAAAACAATATACAGGTTGAGCGTTCATTTGTGGAATTCCTAAATATTCCAAAAACCCAAACTTTTTTTTTCCATGTGTGGCTAAGATAGTGACACCTTTGCCTTCTGATGGTTCAGTATACACAAACTTTGTTTCGAGCCCAAAATTATTTAAAATATTGTATCAGAGTACCTCCAGGCTAGGTGTATAGGGTGTATATCAAACAAGTCCATTTTGTGTGTAGACTTGGATCTCATCTCCAAGATATTGCATAGTACTAGCTCCAAGAACTCTGCTTAAAGACCTAAAAAGAAAGAGACACTACCACTCTCCAAGGGAGTGTGTTCCACTGTCGAACAGCCCTTACTGTCAGAAAGTGCCTCCTAATGTCTCGGTGGAATCGCTTCCTGCAGTTTGCATCCATTGTTCTGTTTGTAGTCTCTGGAGCATCAGAAAACAAGTTTGCTCCCTCCTCCATATGACATCCCTTCAAATATTTAAACAAGTCTATCATATCACTTCTTAAGTTGTTCATCATAGGGCATGGCTTCCATACCCTTCACCATCTTAGTTGCTCTCCTTTGGACATGCTCCAATTTCTCCACATCTTTTTTGAATTGTGGTGCCCAGAACTGGACACAGTATTCCAGGTGGTGGCCTGACCAAAGCAGAATAGAGTGGCACTATTACTTCCCTTGATCTAGACACATTGGGGCTTTTTACACTGGCCGAAAGCGGCGGTCTAAACTCGCCCCTTTCAGCGGCGGGATGACGCCGAGGCTGCCGCACGGGCAGCCTCTAGGCCTCCTCCCGCCACTTTTGGAGGCCGTGGGGAACCGGCAAACTGCCGGTTCCCCGCGGCCTCCAAGCGGGGTTCAGCAGGTGCTCTGGGCACCTGCTGCACCCCACTTCCCTCGGCGGGGCTCAAGGGAGGAAGGGGCCGCCACCGTGGCCCCTTTCTCCCTGGGTCTTTGCTGCGGCCATCTAAAGGCAAAGACCCGCTGCAAGAAAAGAGCTCCGAGAAGGAGCTCTTTTTTTTGCGCCGCAGGAAGGGCGCGATTGGAGCCCTCCCGCAGCGCAAAAGCGTCATAACGTGCGCAGCGCGTCAAAACGCTGCGCACGTGATGACGCTTGTACGGCGCCTCCATGTAGAAGCCGCCATCTTTAAATGGCGGCTTCCACGTGGTTTAGGCTTAGGGAGAGTGTAAAAGCTACGCCCTCCCTAACCCTAAAAGCGGACTTTTTAGCCCTAAACGCGCCTTTTTTTGCCCATCTAAAACGGGCCTATACTTCTATTGATGCAGCCTAAAATTGCATTGGCCTTTTTAGCTGCCACATTGCACTGTTGACTCATGTTCAACTTGTGGTCTACATGGACTCCTAGATCCCTTTCACACATACTTTCATTCAGCCGAATGTCCCCCATCCTATATCTGTGCATTTCATTTTTCCGCCCTAAGTGCAGTATCTTACATTTTTCAGCTATGAATTTCATTTTGTTAGCGTTGGCACAGCTTTCTAGTCTATTCAGGTCATTTTGAATTTTGATCCTGTCCTCTGAGGTATTAGCTACTCCTCCTAATTTGGTGTCATCTGCAAATTTGATAAGTATCCCCCAATTCTGTCATTCAAATCATTAATAAAGATATTGAATAGCACTGGGCCCAGGACAGAACCCTGCAGGACCCCACTGGCGACTTCTTTCCAGGTTGAAAAGGAGCCATTGTTGACAACCCTTTGCTGGTCAACCAATTACAAATCCATGTTACAGTTAACTTGTCTAGCCCGCATTTTATAAGCTTGTTTCCAAGAATGTCATGGGGAACCTTGTCAAAGGCCTAACTGAAATCAAGATATACTATATCCACAGCATTCCCTTCATCTACCAAGCTGGTAATTTTTATCAAAAAAAGAGATCAGGTTTGTCTGGCATGACTTATTCCTCTGAAACCCATGTTGACTTTTTGTGATTAGGACATTGCCTTCAAAATGTTCACAGACTCTCTGTTTCATAATCTGCTCTAGACTCTTTCCTGGTATTGATGTCAGACTAACTTGACAATAATTGTTGGGATCCTCTTTTTCCCCCCATTTTTGATATATGGTGACCCCATGAAGTTCATAGGGTTTTCTTTGGGAAAGAATATTCAGAAGTGGTTTACCCTGTTTCGTTTCCAAGATCAGGCAAGTTCTGGTAGCTTTAGAATATTTAGGCCTCTTATATATCTGTGGAGTAATCCTGTTTGTACACTACACTAGCATAGCTATGTAAATGATGTAAATGATGACAAGAAAAAGAGAAAGGCTGTGAATGAAGGAACAGGCTAGAGAAACAAACCACTCACAGCTGGCATATTTTGCCAGTCTTTTTGTCCAACTCTGTTCAGCCATGAAAGAAGTTTGACCATAGCCACAAAGCACCAGGATTCTGCTCTACATATTTTTAAACAAAATAAACCAGAAGGCCTTCATTGGAGTGCACACAATTGTCGCATTGCAGAAATAGGCCTCAACAGTGACAATAATCCACTGATCTGTGTTGTAAGTGGGAAACAATAGAATCCACACACAGAGATGCACAAATGGGCTGGTGGCTGCTTTTGTAGGGTGCTTTGTTGACTACATTGACTTTGGTCCCATTGCATCTGAGGAAGCAGCTCAGTTCTGTGAAAGCTCATGCTACCATCCTCTCTCTTTCACTTAGTCTCACACCTGCAAAGATCCCTTTGCATACTGATTTTCCAGACTAACAGGGCTATGTCTTTGAATTCTTGGATCTATCGGCTGCTATTTGTTTTTAAGCTTTGCACATGTACACCCTGAAAATGCCACACTGTGAGTAAGAGAGTACAGCACTAGATGAGTGATTCTCAACCAGGTGTTTTTGATTTCAACTCTCAAAAGTCCGTTATACACAGGCTAAACCCTGGCTTTTAAACATTACCCAGAGCCCTCTCACAGCTTCTTATTGAGCTAAATTTATTCCCCCTTTGAATACAACTCTGGGTATCCTCCTTGGACCCTATCATTTTGGGTAACAACTAGAAAGAACCTGACAGTAAGTGGTGTTCAACAGGGAATTGTGCAGCCTCGGAGAGTGGTAGAGTCTCATTTTTGGAACTTTTTAAACATAAGTCTGGATACCAATCTGTCAGGAATGCTTTCGTTGTTGTTGTTGTTGTTTTTTGTTTTGTTTTGTTTTGTTGTTTTTTTTTCATTTCTTGCATTTAAATTACCCTTGTGGTCTCTTCCAACACTACAATTCCATCATTCTGTGATCTTTGTATTAAGAAGCCATTCCCTCCCTCCAGTCCATCTGCCTTGGTCCTGGCCCCAGAGGGAGAGAAGAACCACGAGACCTCACCCCCTTTCCCATCACCTTCCCCTCTTCCTTTTGTGTTGTCTCTTTTAGACTGTAAACCTGAGGGCAGGGATCCGTCTAATTTAAGATTGTATGTACAGCACTGTGTAAATTTACAGCGCTATATAAATAAAGGTTAATAATAATAATAATAATAATAATAATAATAATAATCTTAGAGATGTGATCCAAGGGTAAAAACATTTTTCTTTCATATGTACACAGGCTCTAATACATTTTATACAATATTTTAAAATAATGTTGTGCATGAAAGAAAGTTTGTGTACATTGAACCCTCAGAAACCAAAAGTGTCACCATGTCACCCACCTATGAAAAAAGGTTTTGGTTTTTAGAATATTTTGGATTTTGAAATTTTTCCAGAATGAGGGTGACTCAACCATTATTACAATTGCAATGCAACTCGCTTGTCCTGCAGAAAACATTGACTCCTCTGAACACATCTCTTGATTGAAGTGACTGATTTAATGTTCTTGTAAGATAACCCTCCATTTGGATGCTTGCTGACTAGAGCATAGGAAAATGGGAGAGCAGTGTTGCTCTCTGGCAGAGAACTCTGGGCTCCCCACCTGAGTACAGATCCCAGGAATCCAGTTTTGATGTAAATACAATGTGTCACAGTGCCAGGCATGAATCTATCCCAAAGCAAAGATAATTGGCACTGGCACACTTGTTGAAGCTGGGGATGGCACCTTGGCCATGGTCTGCTGTATGGTCATTCAGAAGCCAAACAATGTCTAGCTTGTGATCTTTATCTTTAAAGAAAATGCCCACCTTGTACCATCTTGGACAGATTAAAATGCATTTTCTGGAGACGTTACATGCACACCCAAAAACACAATTATATTCAGTTTGTTTGGATAATCTTCATATTTAAGCTCCAGTTTTTAAACCTCATCCATCTTATTCCTGATTAAGGCATCAACACCTTCTCTACAATCAGATGGATCAACAGAGTTGTGTTTCACCTGAAAACTCATGTGCAGTGCACCTCAGATCTCCATGTTCAGATGTTTCATGTGATATTAAAGAGCATAGGAGACAAAATTGGAACCTAGTGGGATGCCAGAGGCCAAAGGGCCAAGGGCTGAATAGCTCTATGTTTTGAATTTGACTTTGCAAGAATGATTCAATGATCTCTAAAGAGTGCCTTTGCTGAGTCTTGACAGGTGAATCCAAATGTTAATGACAGTAAACTCTAATGTGCCTCAGATCCCATTTTAGAACAAATAGAAGACATCAGTTGGAAAAACAAACAGTCCGCTCTTGCTCCTGGTGTAGGTGATCTATCAGAATGGTCAAAATAAGTTCCATCCCTAATCTAGACCTAAAAGCACATTAAAACAGATCCAAATAATCCATTTCACTGAAGAATCTGTGAACCCAGAATGGCAGTAGATGCTTGAGCAACTTGCCTAAAAGTGGTATGCCTGTTGCAATATTTCCTTCTTTTCTTGGTACTTTCGTTTTTAGTGTTCCTTCCAAATATATGGCTTGCATTGAATTAAAATTCTTGTCTGCCAAAATCAATATGTTGCATTGATTTTAAATTCTTGTTTGTCCAAATCAATATGTTGGTAGCTTCTGCCATCAGCTACCAGGAATGTACACCTCCTTGCTTGTTTATATACGATCGTACTGTCATGTTATATACTACTATCAAAACATTTTTGTTCCTTATTTTTCTCTTGAATTTTAGTAGTGCTAGCCTTACTGCCTTCATCTCCAGATAGTTTATATGCTGACATACTTGTCTTTTTCTGTTTTGAATGCTGTTCACATCACCTGTTATGTGTGGCTCTACAGATTTATAATTTTTTTTGTTAGTATAACTTTTTCCTTATCATTGTCATTACCTTGTCTAACACTATTTAATGCAGATGGGCATTTTTAAAATATGTAATATTTCTGAATTATTAGTAATGGATTGATTTGTTTCAGAAGTGGCAGGTTTTGAATAAGCCATATGAATATCAAATTTCTCTGGCTGATTAAATGCAGAATCCATGGACTGCTGAGGTACAGCTCGTCCTGGGATGTCTCTTATTAAGCTTATTAATGAAGAAATTATTTCTTTCTACACTTTCTTTTCAGCATTGACTTCCTCCAATGATTTCACTGGTGACAGACCATTCTTTTCTTTTTCTTTCTTCTTCTTCTTTAGAGGAGGATCTGCGATTGCTGGCGCCTGGGACTCCTCCTTCTCTCCCAAACAATCTCTGCCTCCTTTGCTGTCTGCAACTGTGGATAGCAAGGCAACATGCCGGTATGAACTGTCTGTAGCCTTAGAACAGCTGAATTCCCTTCCTGAAGATTTCACAGGAGAGGCCGTTTGAAAGTTACTGCCTGTATTTTCATTACTTTCTTGGTAAGTAAAAGCATTTTTTTCGCTTCTTAAACTCCTTTAGTTTTTTTTCCAGTCTTTGTTTTGGGGAGGGAACCATATGATTGCTTGGACTCATCCCCTCCACAGCAGCCATGGCCAATTTCCTCTGTTTCGCTTTCACTGGAGGACACAAATATTTGTTTTAAACCCTCAATATCAGAGAGATGCTGATTTTTGTTCATTTTCAAATCACTTGCTGTAAATGACAGATTTGAAGTGCTTACCTCAGCTCCTGTTTCCTTTCTTCCAGTCTTCCTCAGAATGTACAAATGTGATAGTTAGAAAACCAGATAAAGTAAGGAATAGATTTTGGTCACCATGAAATATTGAAATACTTCAACTGCTGGGTTGCTTTGTTCCGGTTACTTTCAGAATGTACAAAATGGGTCAATTTACCCCTAACAAAATGGATGGATTGACACTTCTTTTAAAATGGAAAAAATCTCTTTCAAGTGTGCAAAACGGTTATATACAGATTTAAGAAGTAAAACCTTTAAATATATTTAAACAGCTTAAGTATTTTTCAAAATATGATTTTTTTTCCACCTTTAAGAAACGTACCTCATACGCATTTATTATCTTGCTGATGAAGTTCAGCTGAGAGGCTTTTCTCTTTGCTCTTCCTGAAGCATGTCTTGTTCTTTACCTTATATCAGTATTTTGTTACATGTTTAGCTGGGTTTTGAAAAATGTCAGAAGCTGGAAATCTATGCAAAGTTGTGGATGGACTTTGGGATTTGGAAACACTGAAATATCTCATCTCCTCTGCTAAATTGCTCTGTTCCCATCTCTTTTCAAAATGTCTGGCTCACTGATCTAGAATGGAAGGTTATTTCTTACCTTTCAACTGCCAAGCTTACTATCGATTTTGTATGGAGAGTGGACGGAGTACAAATTCTTTATTTACTGGTATTCTATATATCCGTCACATAATTTGTTATCGCAAGTTGTTTGATTGGTGTAAGTGGCAGGGCCATTCTAACTTAGACCAGTCCTTCTCCCCTTCCCCCCCCCCCCCCCCCCAATATGAAATGAATGAATGAGAAATATGGAAAGCTCACCTGGAAAGCTGAAGTTTTGAGGTCTTGGTACGAAAACAAGCTGTTTTTGTAATATGTCTTTGAATTACATGTCATTATATAACGTACCATATTGATCTTTTCTTCTTTCCCATTTTATACGTTCAGTTATTCCTTCCATCAGAGGAACTAAGTTGTTTCCATGCACTTCCTCTACCTCTCTCTGACTCCTGAGTTTGACCCACCACTAAAAGAATCACAAGTGCATCATAGTAGAAACATCACAGTTTGCCTCACAATCACCAGGTCCAAGTGGAATGAATAAAAGGGTGGGAGGAAACTCGGTTTCATTATAACCATCACATTGTAGTGGTGTAGGAGCCAAACTAGGTTTCCTCATAATCACCACATCCACATAGCAGGGAGTGAAGTGGAGGGTATGGAGGAGAATGCATCATTAGAAAAGGCAGTTTGCCAAAAGTGAATAGGATCTTTCTATTCTGTAAATATAAATCAGATTTATACTCGTCTAGTTATGAGAGTGTTTCTTTGATAAGCAAGTGGATTCTTTGATTGGGTTGATTTTTTTGTTTGTTTTCGGCTTTGAATGAGGACTGAGGACATTATTACACAAGCCACAGTCTCACAGCAATTGCATCAGTTTTTATAAAAATGGTAACATAAAAGTTGCAAAGCAGCAATCATCTGATGTCTTTGCAAGCTCATGATGAGGGCTGCCGCCACCATCAAACTCTCTTCCTGAATCCCCCATAATATCATCTCCCTGCCTCCCTCCCTACCCAGCATGCCTTTTGGATAGTTCCTAGACCTCTGCTATTATGATTGAAGTTTAATTAAAAATATAGTGGGCCCTTGTTATCTGCTGGGGTTTAGTTCCAGGATCCCTCATGGACAACAAAATCCATGGATGCACAAGTCCCATTAAATACAATGGAAAAGGAAAAGGGTGTCTCTTATATAAATTGGTAAATCAAGGATTGCTATTTGGAATGTATACTCTTTTAAAAAAATATATTTTCAAGCCATGAATGCTTGAATCCATGGATAAAACAATCTGTTGATAAGGAGGGGAAACCGTACAGCAAATAAGTAATGGCAGTCAGCTTGCTTGGGAATAGTGAGGAAGAGGAGGAACAGAGGGAGCGGAAAGGGCACTGAACCCGCACGGCTGCCAATATCACAAATGCCCTGGCATTGAGTGCATCTCATTTTCTACCCAGGGACTTGTGGTAGAAAACACATTTCCCTATCAATGAAAAGAGATGCATTCACTGTGTTTCAGGAACACAGGAAGTATGGGTCGGAGGCATCATTGTGTGATAAGTATCATCAAAACCACTTTTTTCCTGGCCGTAATCATGATTTAGAAGCCCCATGTAATAATGTTGTTGCTCTCTAATAATAAAACCATACACACACACACACACGTGCACACATATACATATATGGCGCTCATATGCTCATTCCAGATGCAAAAGTCAACTAGATTGGCAGTTGGACCTTTTCTTCTCAGTGGTGATCAGATAATATCTACCACACTTGGAGTAAAGATGCTAGCCAAATGGCTGTGCTCACTGTCTATACAGCTTTCTTTTTGATAATTTTTAGCCTCCCTCCAGGCATCTGCCACATTAAACAAACACCTCTGCATAAGAGTAGGTAGGGCTGCCCTTTCTGTATCTATACTGTTCCATTCTACCAGTATGAAATCTTTTTAAATGTGATAGCTCCATCCTTCAATATCCTGAGGTCTGTAGTTTGGTGAGGTACATGGACATTTTTTTTGACATTCAAGGCTGTCATGACTCACCCCCTGTTTAAGTCAGATGAAGAGGAAGAGGCCCTTTTCCAGGAATCTGATGCTCCTAATAATGAAGGTCCCAGGAGTGAACGGCTGAAGTAGTAAGGGTTTCTGCTCCCCAGGAGGAGTTGACAGAGGCTGAAGGTGATAAAGGACACCTCTCTCCTTTGCTGAGTGATGAACAGAGAAACATTGGGCTCGGCAGCTGTTAAGTGAAAGACGCTGATTAATTAGGAACCTGGTGATGAGGAGGGAGTTAGCCATAATTCTCCCAGAGCCCCCAGTGTCTTTGAGGTTGACAGCCATCTTTTCTCGGTGATTGGCTTTGCACTTGCACTGGTCTTTCCTTAACTTTGAACTGGCTTAGCTTTGCTTTGATTTTTTTTTAAAAACTCTTTGATAGTTTCTGACTGCTGTCTTGTTATAACTACTCCTGACTGGCTGACCCACCACCCTTTTGTTTTACCCTCTGTCATGTTGGATAGTTTGTGACTGACTTCCAATGTCACCCCCTGCTTCCCAGGATGCTTCCTAACTGGAGCATAGGAAAATGCAGGAACACTGTTTTGGGTAATTTCCATCTCATATTCAGACCTAAAAGCATTTTGAAACAAATCCAGATAATCCATTTCATTGCAGAATCTGTGAACCCGGAATGACAGTAGAGGCTTGAGTAACTTGCCTAAAAATGGAATGTGTGGTGCAATATTTCTTTCTTTTCTTTTATGTACTAACTTTCTGACAAGCACCAAAGGCAGTTTAGAGTTTCAAATGGCAGTTTCTGTCAGAACAGGGGTCCAGAATCCCAGACAATCAACCAGTCAGCTTTATGTAGAATAAACAGAACTTTATTGATGCTCCAGGATCAGCAAAACCACACCATTCAGCTTCTTAGCTGAGACTGACCAGTCCCCGCCCAGCACCCCTATATCTTCCAAAGTACCACACCTCCCTCTTTCTCACAAAAGCCCGCGAAAGATCTATTCCAGTTTTTTTCCATAGGTTTCGGTTCCACCTTATCTCCCCCCTTCACAATGCTTCCCACCAGAAACTCCTGCATTCCAAGCTCAGAGCCGAGCAGCCCCAAGGTCAACTGATAAATCCTCCTGGCACCGTTATGCACTCCTACTCTCTATCTAGCAACTAACTATGTACCATCATCCCCAACTACCTCTACTAACCCATATCTGGAAGAATACTACAAGGATTCTGACAGTCGGCCCCCCGAAAAGAAACCCCCCCCCTACATATGATAAACACAGTACATTAAAGGAAACAGCAAAGGCAACAAAATACTATTTAGGCTTGTCAGGATACAGACGATGAAACTTCATAACCAAAGCAGGGGCTTTAACATGTTTAGCTAACACCCATTCATCATGATCCGCTGAAAAGTGTTTCCAGCGAATCAGGTACTGCAACTTGTTTCTGTGCATTCTAGAGTCCAAGATCTTAGCGACTTCAAAATGCTGTTCCCCCTCAACCATCATGGGCAGGGGCGGTTCTTTGTCCTGTCTCCAACGTTCTGTGCTTCGGTCCGGTTTCAGCAAACTAAAATGAAATACAGGGTGTAAATGTCTATACGATTTAGGCAAGTCCAATTCCGCAGTCACCTCATTGACAAGTCTTTTCACCAGGAAAGGCCCTATGAATTTGGGTCCCAATTTCTTAGACGGGTGCCTAGATTTCAGGTTCTTCGTGGACAAAAACACCCGATCCCCAGGCTTGATGTCCCACCCCACCGATCTCTTACGGTCAGCATGTTTCTTATAGTCTGTTTTAGCCATCTCCAGAGCCTTGGCAACCTGGGACCAAGCCGCCTGAACCCTCTGAACCCATTGAGTCACAGTCACAGGGTCCGAAGGGTCAGCTGGCAAGGCCGGGAGGGTCCTGAGTTCATATCCATAGACAATCTCGAAAGGCGATTTGCCAGTGCTCCGATGCACTGAACTGTTGAACGCCACTTCAGCATGGGGCAATAAGTCATACCAATCATCCTGCAAATAATTAGTGTAACATCGGAGGTACTTCTCGAGAGCCTGGTTCGTTTTTTCGCACTGCCCGTCAGACTGGGGGTGCCAGGCGGTGCTCAGGGCCACTTCTACCCCCAATTTTCTTTGCAGCACCTTCCAAAAGGTTGAAGTGAAGGTGCTACCCCTGTCACTCACAATCTTGTCTGGCAACCCATGATACTTATAAATGTGGGCTATGAACAGGTCAGCAAGCTTGGTAGCACTAGGCATCCCCTTGCAAGCTACATAGTGCGCTTGCTTCGAAAAAAGGTCCACAACCACCCAAATAGTGTTTCTCCCCTTGCTCTCAGGCAGATCGGTGATAAAGTCCATGGCAATATGTTTCCACGGTCCCCCAGGGGTGGGCAGCGGCTGCAGAAGCCCCCTGGGCTTGCCGACGACTGGTTTGGCACGGGCACACACCGGACAGCTCTTCACATAGTCTTCCACCTCAGCTCTCACCCCCTCCCACCAGTAAGCTTTCCGAAGCTTGTGCCAAGTTTTTAAATATCCCCAATGACCCGCTGCCTTCGAATCATGGCACAATTTAAGAACTTCAGGCCGTATCGATGCAGGAACATAAATTTGAGAGCCCTTAGCCCACAACCCTAATGAGTTCAAAACCAACCGATCTTTGTGCTTCTGAAGCCACCCATCCTTTTCGGCTTCCCCTTTTATCTTTTGCAGCAGCCCATCCAGTTGGGGCAAAGGGTCGACCGGTTTCTGCTTAGCCTGGCTACGAGTCACTACAGCTAGTCCCAACTGTTCAGGGGAGAAAATGGCTTGCAGAGGAATTTGCTCTTTCCCCATATGCTGGGGGAGCCTGGATAAGGCATCAGCTAAAATGTTTTGTCTTCCTGGGAGGAACTTTAGTTTGAATTTGTACTTGTAAAAGTCCTTAGCCCACCTCCTCTGTTTAGGAGTCAGCTTTCGGGGAGTTTGCAGGGCCTCTAAATTACGATGGTCCGTCCAAACTTCAAAAGGGTGAGGCGCCCCCTCTAAAAACTGTCTCCAACTGTCCAGAGCATGCTTAACTGCAAACGCTTCCTTTTCCCAAGTGGGCCACCCCAGCTCCCCCTTTTGGAATTTGCGAGACAAGTAGGCACAAGGCCTCAACAGCCCATTATTGTCCTTTTGTAGCAACACTGCCCCTACTGCGTGGTCGCTCGCGTCCACCTGAATGACGAACGGCTTGTCAGGGTCAGGGTGAAGCAAAATGGGTTCTGCACTAAACAAGAGCTTCAACTGCTCAAATGCTCTCTGGCATTGATCAGTCCAGTGAATCGGGGTAGAGGGTTTGGGCTGTTTCTTTTCTTTAACCTCCTTGCCCTTGCCCCCTCCCTCCTGGGTTTTGGTTTTCAAAAGATCCGTAATTGGCAGTGCTATTCTAGCAAAGTCCGGGATGAACTGCCTGTAGAAATTGGCAAAGCCCAGAAACTTTTGTACTTGTTTTCGGGTCTTAGGGGGGGCCCAGCTCAGAACAGTGTGCACTTTTTGTGGGTCCATTTCAATTCCCTGCGCCGACACCCGGTACCCTAAAAAATCCAATTTGTCCGTATGGAAATGGCATTTAGACAGTTTTACATATAGCTGGTTATCAAGCAGTCGTTGTAACACCTCTCGCACTAGTGGCACATGGCTCTCCAGGTCCTGAGAGTAAATTAGAACATCGTCCAAGTATACCAGCACCCCTTCAAACAGCAAGTCATGTAGTACTTCGTTTATGAGTCTCATGAAGACCCCGGGGGCTCCCGCTAGCCCAAAGGGGAGGACCAGATACTCATAGGCCCCTAGAGGGCAATTAAAGGCAGTCTTATGTTCATCCCCCTCTTTAATCCGTACCCTATAATAAGCGTCCCTTAAGTCTAGTTTGGTAAACACCTTGCCTGTGGCCAACCGACCTAGCATATCCTTCATTAAAGGCAGAGGGTACTTATTGGTGCTACAAATCCCATTTAGGTTTCGATAGTCCGTGACCAGCCGCAGCGTTCCATCTTTCTTTTCCCTAAAGAACACTGGTGCGGCAAAAGTGGAGGTGGAAGGTCTAATGAATCCTCTCGTCAAGTTCTTTTCAATAAACTCCTTAAGTGTGGATAACTCCCGGGGGGTCATGGGGTACAGTTTTGGCTTAGGCATGGGCGCACCGGGTTCTATCTCAATGGCACAGTCCGTCTCTCGGTGCGGTGGCAGCTGGTCACTCTCTTTAGATTCAAACACCTCCTTAAGATCTTCATAACAGTCCGGGTAGGAAGCCACTGCCTCCTCTGGGCTGCCACCCGGTTCCGCTGCACCTTCGCCCCCTCCCCAGTTCACTGGCTCTAAGTGAGTGGCAGCCTCACCCGCCTGGGGCCGGGGCGTCAACACTGGCTGTTGCACTGGAGGGACTTTGATAGTGGGGTCCAACTGGTGACCCCGGCAGCCTGGGTCATCAAAAATTAATAGTCTCTGTCTCCACTTAGTGTGGGGGTTATGGTGATGTAGCCAATCGATCCCCAGCATGATGTGATAATGATACGTGGGTCCCACCACAAACTGAATCCTTTCCCAGTGATCTGCTATCCCCAGCCACACTGTGGTGGTCCGCTCCTTCAAAGCTTGCCCCCCCAACAAGCTGCCATCCATCTGGGAGAAAGGGATGGGGTCCGGCAGGTTTTGGGTTTTTAGGCCCAGGCTTTTCACCACTTCTGGGTTGACTAAGCACCTAGTGCAACCTGAGTCCACTGCCGCTGTTAGGGTCATGGCTCTCTGCCCCCGTCCCACAACCAAAGTCACAGTCAAAGTGTAGAGGGGAATGCCCCCACTCACCATAGGTTTGCGGCCGTCCCCACTCCCAGCCTGCCTCTGGCCGCTTTTTAAGGCAGGCTCGGGGAGTTTAAAGCCGGCTCCTCTCCATCGGCACTGTCGTCGTCGGTCCAGACTTCCTCCTCGGCCTCCGTCACCACCTGGAACCCACGGTCGCCGTAACTTTTCGCCGTTGCCTTCCCCTTCCCTTTCTTGGGAGCCTGCGCTGGAGGGGGCGCGGAGGGGGACGTTTTCTTCTCCGGGATACGATCCGGGCAGTTGGCGACCAGGTGGCCTTTGCACCCGCAACCCAGGCACAGCCCCAGCCGGCGGCGTCGCTCTCTCTCCTCCCCGGCTGTCTGCCCAATCTTGCCTTTGCCTCTTTCCCCAACGACTTGGGTTTCTCTTCCCTTGGCCCCCTTATTCCTCCGCTGGTTTAGTATCCGGATCTCGTGCAGCACTGCCTCTGCCTCTCCAGCCAACCGGATCCACTCCATGGCCGTAGGGGGGTTGCCCAGGTTAAGTGCCCTGTTCACAATGTCGGGACGCAGTCCCTCCTTAAAATATTGGATCTTCATCCCCTCGGTGCAATCTGGCACTTGGGCAATCAATCTCCGAAACTCCATAGCATACTCGGAGACGGATCTGGTGCCCTGGTCTAGGGTCTTCAGACTGGCCAGGGCAGTGTCAGCCCTGAACGGGTCTTCGAATCTGGCTCTCAGGGCTCTCATAAAGTCCGCCAGATTCCGCAGCTCGGCCGCTTGGCAATCGTACAGCTGCACAAGCCAGTTGGCGGCCTCCCCTTTGAGGTGCTTCGCCACACACTTCACCTTAGCCGCTTCTGAGGGAAAGGTGGGCCCCCATTCATCCATGTGGTCAGCCACCTGGGACAAAAAGTAGGGGAGGGTCTGGGGGTCCCCGTCAAACTTAACCCCCAACTTCCGGGCCTGTGGGTCTAACGGACGGTCTGGTGCCGGGCGAACTACCTGCTGGTCCTGTGGTGGGGCCTCGTCCTGGCCTAGGCCCGCTGGTGCCACCGCCGCGCCGTCAGTCTCTCGCCCCTCTCTCGTCCCGTCCGGGCGTCCCTTCTGTGTAGCCAGCAGTTCCCTCAGTAGGTCATGCAATTTGTCCACGTCGGCCCGAAGGTAGGCCATTTGCTCCCCCAGCTCTGCCTCCTCGCCCGGTTGTACTTTCAGGGGCTGCGTGAGACCCGTGTCCCAATCCGACCACCGAGTGGCCCTCCTCCGTTCTCGGGTCCGAATTGGAGCCACCGGTTGTCCAAACCACTGTCCTCCGCTCACCGGAGTCTGTAGCACTGGAGGTCTCGTGGTCTTCGGTAACGCACCTGCCCCCGCTGCCGAGGCCTTGGCCTCCTCCGCCGTCTGGTTTGTAAAAGGCTCCTCGGAAGTCTCCTGCTCCTGCATTGCTTCAAAGAAGAGTTGATGGTTTGGAGAGTCTCAGCTAACTGTCACAACAGGGGTCCAGAATCCCAGACAATCAACCAGTCAGCTTTATGTAGAATAAACAGAACTTTATTGATGCTCCAGGATCAGCAAAACCACACCATTCAGCTTCTTAGCTGAGACTGACCAGTCCCCGCCCAGCACCCCTATATCTTCCAAAGTACCACACCTCCCTCTTTCTCACAAAAGCCCGCGAAAGATCTATTCCCATTTTTTTCCATAGGTTTCGGTTCCACCTTATCTCCCCCCTTCACAATGCTTCCCACCAGAAACTCCTGCATTCCAAGCTCAGAGCCGAGCAGCCCCAAGGTCAACTGATAAATCCTCCTGGCACCGTTATGCACTCCTACTCTCTATCTAGCAACTAACTATGTACCATCATCCCCAACTACCTCTACTAACCCATATCTGGAAGAATACTACAAGGATTCTGACAGTTTCTCAGAAGCCATCCCTGTCAATGAGGGTGTTTGTCAAGACTGCCTGTTAGCCCCTCTTTTATTTAATTTCTATATTAATGGTATAATCTCTTTAGTAGATGCAATGTTTTTTCCCCTTGTTTTGAAGGGTAAAGATATCCCCATTTTATTACATGCCAATGATGCCATCCTTCTTTCTTATGCACAGGTGGACATGCATAGGCCTTTGACGGCTCTAGGAGAATATTACGGAAAATAATTTCTAGAGGTTAATTATTCAAAAACTAAAATCATTGTGTTTGGACAGTGAAGGAAAAAATATCAACAGCAGATCAATAACAAACAATTAAAGAAAGTTATTCATTATAAATAAATAGGGGTAACATTTAAGGACTCTGGATGCTGGTCTCCACACTTGAAAGCTACTGTAGCCACAGCTGATATAACAGCCAATGCTTTTTTTCCCCAATAGGCAGCACATTTTGGTGGTATGTTTGTGTTTACATGCCTTGAGCTCTACAAGAATAAGCTATTGCCCCAGTTGTTGTATGGGGCTGAAGTGTGGGTCCACTCAGACATGTCAGTTTTTGACTCAATACAGCATATTGGGTTCATTAATTGATTTTGTTTTGTATGTGGATATTGCCACACAAGCCCCACTCTCACAGCAGTTGTATCTGTTTAACAGAAAAGAAAAAAAAAAACCATTTTCTGAGCAGCCATTATCTCACATCTTCACAATTGTGTAACTGAACTGCCACTGCCTTTGTATTCACTTCCTGATGCCCCCTTAATTCCACCTCCCTTCCTTATGCCCTAGCCACCATGCCTTGGGATTATTTCATTTTACTTTTCTTTAACTCTTTCATGCAATTCCAGAGCTCTGCTACTTCAACTGAAGTTTAATAAAAATATGGAAAATAAATAAAGACAATTGGCCTGCTTGGGAATAGCAAGGAGGAGGGAGAGGAGGGGACACTGACACAACATGACTGCCAATATCACAACTGCCCTGGCAGCGACATTTTATACCTGAGGACTAGTACAACTGGGAGGTCATTGATGGGTTTCCTCCTCAATGAAAAGGAATGCCCTGACCACTTTAAGGAACACAGAGCCTATGGGTCGGAGGTGTTGATGTGTGATAAGTATAATCAAAACTGCTTTTCTCTGGCTGTAATCAAGGTTTAAAAGTCATGTGTAATAACCTTGTGAGTGGAGTCGAAGGCTTTCATGGCCGGCATCCATAGTTTTTTGTGGGGCTTTCAGGCTATGTGGCCATGTTCAAGGAGAGTTCCTTTTCTGACGTTTCGCAAGCATCTGTGCCTGGCATCTTCAGAGGAACTCTTCTAGAACATGGCCACATGGCCCGAAAGCCCCAAAAACACAATCTCATGAGTCTCTGACAATCAAACAAGATGTTTCATCATCTCGGTGGGCTTGATGGGCTGAGCTGCTTATCTGCAGGTGGCAGGTTCTCAATAAAGTACCTTCTGGGCCAGGATAGTCTCCAGTAGGAGCTCAGGAAGACCTTCTTGCCCAGACAAGGGTCAACTGAAGACCATGCTCCCCAATGGTCTACCTGAGTGAATGGTTAGACTAGCACCTTCCTTTCTATCTTTCTCAAGCAGGTGAAGAATTTTGTGTTTCAGCAAATCTTGGAAGGCTGATTGCACAAGGAGAACAGGCCTTGCATAATGTGCTGGATTTTCTATTTCTTCTTTTCCTTTTAATGGCTTATGCTTTCAACAAGTTTTAACTTTGTGAAAATTTCAGTTACAGTTTACGCCTAGGTAAGTGGACATACATATGCGGAAAGCATCATCAAGCAGTTTCTCAATGTGTGTGTGTGTGTGTGTACAACAAGAAGCTGCTGTGATGTTACTAAACAGGGGAGCCAGTAAAGGGACTGTTGCACATTGGGACATACCTGGCTAGGGACTACCAATGTGCATCAGTAGACTTGGGATACTCTTGCTGGTGCCTTGATACATATCTTCACACTTCACTAGGAAGGTTGCATAGCACCTCTGCTTATGTAGCTATGAGGGTTTATGGGCATCCAGAAAGTGCTGCTTTTCCCCTCTAGATTTCTTTAAAATATGGCTTTCATCATTCCATAAATGTTGTCAAGTCTGAGAGCTCATCCAGAAGTCTGGAACTCTTTCTGGAAAGTAGAGTTAAAGGCTTTCATGGCCGGCATCCCTAATTTTTGGTGGGATTTTCGGGCTATAAGGTTACGTACTAAAAGAGTTTCTCTTGACGTTTCACCGGCATCTGTGGCTGGCATCTTCAGAGAAAATCTGGAAATATCCAAAATTCCCTTCCTGCCTCCTTCTCTTGTAGGTCTTTCCTCCTCTTTGCTGATGTTGTGTGCCTTAATATTGCTTCCGACTTATGGTGACCCAAAGGGGAACCTATTATGAGGGTTTCTTGGCCCGTCTTGTTCAGAGGAGGTTTGCCATGACCTTCCCCTGAGGCTGAGAGGACTTGACCAAGATCACCCAATGGGTTTTATGGCCAAGCTGGGAATTGAACCCTGATCTCCGGAGTTGTAGTCCAACTCTTAAACCACTACGCCACACTGGCTAGTTTGATGGAAACTTTCAGAAATTGATTTTCACCAATTTCCACTGAGGCTTGAGCTCCCAGAATCCCTAGCCAGCGTGGCTAACAGTCAGGAATTCTGGGAACTGAAGTCCAAAACACCCGGAGGACTAAAATTTGGGAACAACTGTGCTAGCGTAACACTGAGGGGCTCATTGAATCCACCTTGTCCAGTCTTGCTCCTTACCCACACCCCTACTAAAAGTACCCTAAACTGGTACTGTCAGCAAATACTATATTCTGACCTTATTCAAATGTTTGAGGGAATTGACTACTCTTTATCACACTGGAAGCCTGGATGCAATCAGAATTCATGTATATTCGCTAAAGTAGCGAATTCACGTGAATTCGAATTGGCTCCATTTGAAAATACCCCCAAATTCCAAAGTATGATAAACTCCTTAGTCTCAAAGCTGCTACAAGATCCCATTGCACTCCTTATGGGCAATGACACCCATGTTCTGATTCATTCCTTCTGTTTACAACTCACCTCTAAGGCAAGGGGGGTGGTCTGTGTTTGAAGTATTTTGTACTCTTTCTGCCATTAAGAGCTTGAAAACAGCCAGCTATAAAATTCAGATACACAAAACATATTCTGTCCAGCAAAGAGCTCAAACAGAACTCCTAATAACCACAGTATGCATCTCCCTTTTACTGATCACCAAATAAATAGGTAAATAAATTAATACCCAAAAATACAACAAGAAACCTAAAAAAATCACAAGCTAGCCAGCAGATTTGTGAAAAGTCCGTCTCACATTTTAATACAGAAGAATTCAAAGAACAGCTGTTTTAAAGTGAAGGAAATTTAATAATTTCTAAATTGAATAAATATAAAAACTCTCTAAAGAACATATTTACTCTCTAAACAAGATATTTAGATTAGAAACCACTAGGACAATGGCAAAGTGTTGTCCCAAATATAAATTAATGTGAAGTACTGTTCATTTATTTGTGTTTCTTTCTTCTTTAAAAAGAATAATAACAATAGGCTATAAAATTAGTTGATCTCTTCCCATTACATAAAACATTTTTTAAAATTAATATTTTATAACTAATATTTTATATTCCTTTCTATCTGTTAACACTGTGATTTTCCTTAACTGTGGTTTATTTTTTTTTAATTTTTAATTTTTCATTTTAATAAACAATATAAATACAATAATAGTCGAGACATATTAAAACATACAAACAACATAACTTACATCACAATACAATATAATTACATCCACATCTCATCACAATAGGGAGGAATGGGGGGGGAGAGGGAACCATGGGGGAAAGAAACATTAAGGGAAAGGAAAAGACAGTTGACTTCCTTGAATACCGCTCTGCACTACAGATAATAAGAGTAATAAAAAAAGATCTGTAAGCTTCTCTTATCTTCATTATTTGTCAATTGTTCATATGGACTTGAGGAATTTCACTTCTGAACTGTCATATAATTCCAATTAGATTAAGAAAAGGAAAACAAAATTGACATTAATTATATTTGTCTAATTCCTTACCAACCCGATAAGATGGTATACTATCTAGTATTCTAATATATACAAAAAATCAAATATTAGAGTTTTAATATTTTCCCTTTTTTTCCTAGATATTCTAACACCGGGAGCCAGTCTTTACTTGATGATTCCCAGTCTTCTCCTCTGGTCAAGCAGGTAAGTTTTTCCAACTGAATGAATTCTATCACTCTATCAAACCAAATTTCAACAGAGGGGGTTTCTTTTCTTTTCCAATATTTCGCCAAGGTTATCCTGGCAATAGTCACCAAAAAAAAAGAGTAGTTTCCCATGTTTTTTTTCCAAATTTTCATCAGTCTGCATGTTTAATAAAAAGAATTTGGGGTCAAAACTTAATTTACATTTTATAATATCTTTAATAACCGTATATATATTTGACCAAAATTTCCTAACTATTTTACATGACCACCAAAGGTGGAAGAAAGTTCCTAAAGCTGAGCCGCACTTCCAGCATTTATTAGAAGCTGTTTTGAAAATCTTTGCAGATTTAACTGGTGTCCAATAACATCTGTATTGCATTTTAAGGAGATTTTCTCTCAAATCCGCACTCACTGTATATTTCATTCTCTTTGTCCAATTTATTTCCCATTGTCTCAAGGGTATATTCTGTTTAAGATCTTGGGCCCACTTAATCATTACTTCTTTTACCACCTCATCTTCTAAGTCCCAACGCAAAAGTAAATCATAAATGCTAGAAATTTTGTAATGTTTTTTTGATTTTAGAAGTTTCTCAAAAGATTCTTCTGCTTTGCCTATTCCCGGTTCTTTTGAGTCTATTTTGTATCTGCTTAATAATTGTTGGTAGAAGAACCAGGTGTTATATTATCCTGCTTGTACCATCTCTTCCTGAGTTTTAAATCTAGACTTTCCTGTTCCTTCCTCCTGAATAATTAAGTCCTTATACGTAAACCAGGTATTATTAGGGGTCTTCGTTTCTCTAAAGAATGCTTCGTTAGGTGAGCTCCAAATTGGGATAAGCGGGCATAGCCTAGTTTTGTAGGATAACCACACTTTAAAAATTGCTTTTCTTACATGATGATTGAGAAAGTCCTTATTCACCAGATGTTTTCCATAAAATAAGTAGGCATGCCAACCAAAATGATTTCCCAGACCCTCCACCTCTAAGGTGGGAAGATCATCTAGTTTAAGCCAGGTCCAAAGCCATTCTAAGCAAGCTGCTTCATAGTACAGTCTAAGATTGGGTAATGCCCATCCACCTCTAGATAATTTGTCAAACAAAACCTTCATTTTAATCCTTGGCTTTTTTCCTCCCCATAGAAATTTGCTTAAATCTTTATGCCAAATTTTAAATGGTTTAATACAAGAAATTATTGGGATATTCTGGAATAAAAAAAGGAGCTTTGGTAATAAAGACATTTTGATTGCTTCTATTTTACCAGATAAAGACAATTTGAAATTCGTCCAATTAACCAAATCTTTTTTTATTGTGGTCCAGGTTTTTTCACAGTTGTTTTTATATTAACTGTGGTTTACATACATACAGTGGAACCTCCGTATGCGCAGATTTGCCATCCGCGGATTTGAGCATCCGTGGATTTGAGCATCTATGGATGGGAAGCCCATATTGTCAGCAATGATGGCGCGCACGGATCCGCACCACTATTTTGGGGGGAAAGTCCCTCTCCTTCCTTCCCTCCCCCTTCTCCTTCCTTCCTTCCTTCCTTCCTTCCTTCCTTCCTCCCTTCATCCCCTCCTTCCTTCCCCTCCCCCCCACCTTTCCTCCTTCCCTCCTTCCTCCTTCCCTTCTGCCCCAGCTTGACTGCGGGGCATGGTCTGCTGCCCAGTCAGCCAGGGCCAGGGCCGGGGCTGGAACTGGACCCAAGGCTTGAGTCTCAGAGCCCCATCCTCAGCTCTAGCAGCCGGGACAGAGCCTCTGTTTTTTTTTAAAAAAATAATTTTATTAAGATTCATACATTGACTGACTTCCGGTGGAAATGGCGGAGTGAGAAGCACCTCCGAGACGGAGCTCCGGAGGGTGCTTGCTGTTCTGCAGGGACGGGATCGTCAGGGTGAAGGTTTGACGGATCAAGAGTGTCCCCCTGGTAAAGGGGAAGCAGAGGGGCCTGACAAAATTCCCCCCAGTCCAAATCAGTGGCCAAACTTATGGAAGTTGTAGGGAAACAGCGGTGCAGGTAAAAAAGACTGGGACTGTGGAGGAACTCAGGCATCCACGCCTGCAGCAAGCAGCCTCAAGCCGCGGCTTGAGAGCAGAGGCTCCGCCACCACTTTCTCTTTTTATTTTATGTGAAACAGACTTAGTAACTATACTTGGGAGCTCTACCAATTGGAATTACTTTCTTCCTTTAAAGGATACATCGGGTTTGTCCTTTGTTTTTGCTTTTGTTTTTGTTTTGTTTTTTGGGGTTTTTTTCCCCATTGCCCACAAGAGACTGATGCATAAGAGATAAACAGGGGGAATAAAGTGTAGGAGAAGGGGTTTGAAGATCGAGAGAAATCTTCGTGGAGGGGACTTAATTTTATAAACTCTTTGAAAATTTTTGAAGTTGGGGGAAAGAAAGGACAGAGGTTTTTTTTTCTTTTTCCCTTTCCTTTTTCTTTTTTTTTCTCTTTCTTTTTTTTTCTTTTTCCTTTTTTGATGTTTTGGATTTGAAAGAAACGGAGGAGAAAAGCGGAGAACTGAGAAAAGAAGAAAGGCAGAATGGAACAGAGGAATGGGGAAACGGGATGTTGGGAAGAAGCTGAAGATTACTGAGAAGGAGGTTTGAGGATTTGAAGGCGAACCATTAGAAAAGGAGTGGAATTGGAGGAGAAGAAGGACGGAAGGCGGAGAGTATGGAGGAAATGCTTTATTAACTAGAATCGGGTAATTAGGGAGACAAGAAAATTAAATGAGAGACTATATTTAAAGGTTCTAAAATACTTGACTGGATTTGTGTGGTAAGACTGGAGGAAATTGAAATTTAGAACTAATACTTTGGACCCCCGATTGTTTTGAATTGTTAAATTGTTGTATTGCGAACTGTGAGTGCGGCAAACTTTAAAGCTGATTAGAAGAAAGACCTTCAAGGTTATGTCGGCTGGCTGGAGTGAAACACAGGTGTAGGCAATAATACAAGAGTGGAGAAGGCGTCTAAGAAGATAAGAAGAGTGGGAAAAGAAGTAAAGAAGCAGCTTGGACTTTATAGAATATAGGGGAACACCTAAAAGTAATTTAGAGTAATTAAGTTAAAGATGTATAATTGTATCTTGTAATTGTATCTTGACTATTTTCCCTCAGGTTTTCTTGGGCTAGAGTAATTAAGTTAAAGAGTTAAAAGAAGGAGGGAAAAGGGAAAGGAGGGGGAGAAAAAGGAGGGGGGGAGAAAAGAAAGGGAGGAAAGGGGAGTAAGGAAAAGGGAAGAAGGAATTAAGAATTAAGAAGTAAGAGAATAATTGGGGAATAATTGGGAGGGAGGTAGAGTGAAAACAGGAGAAGAGCCCAAAAAAGAATAAGAACAAGAGTAAGAAACAATATATAGTGAAACATTTAAGTGAGGATTAGTTACAATAGTACATCTGTATAGAAGTAGATTCAAGCATAGTGAATCGGATAGGGAAGGTTGAAATTAAAGCGGAGTGCAGAGGGTTGGGAGTTTATTTAGGTGAAATCTGAGCTACAATTTGACTATATTGAAAACCCATACATCTTTGTCATTATATTGCTACCTCCTCCTCTGTTATCCCTCGGTGCCTATATTATTATTGTGGTAACAATTCTATAAGAGACTTTGGGATATTCGTGTATTTGTGGATCAGTTCTTTAAAAGAAAGTAATAATTTCTGTTTGTTTATTTAGATCCTTGAAATCGAAAACTTGAAGAAATTAAGAAAGGAAAAGGGGAATAATAGAGAAATAAAAGAAAAAGGGGAAGAGAGAGGGAAGGGAAGAGGAAGGAAGGAAAGGAAAAATAAGAGATCTCAGAAGAAAAGAACCATCTGTGCTTAAATCAGGAGACAAGAGGACTTGGGTAAGTTCCCTTCCTGTTTTGTCTTGTTTGCTTGTTTTGTTTGTTTATTTTTTGTTTTTTCTTTTTTAAAGGAGGGAAGGGAAGCGAAGGGGGAAGGAAATAGGGGAGGCAAGAAAAGAAAGAGAAAGGGAGAGGAAAGTAGGAAAAGGGAGAGAACAAAGGAAGGAGAAAGAGAAAGGGAAAAAGAGGAGGATAGAAAGAAAGAAAGAAGTGAGGAAATATTAAGACAGAAATTAAATAACAACTAATACTAATAAATGTGAATACTAAATTTAAAGTGACTAAGAGGTAGAGCAATATAGTTTTGATAAAGATATTATTAACTTGAGATAAAAGTATTTGAATTAGAATAAATAGAAATAGAAAGCGAGGAAGTTAGAAATTAAAGTTAATTTCGGGTCCTTACTTCTCTTGTTACGTCTCTCGATCCCGCCCCCTCCTTCCCCCTGTATTTAAGATGGCACCGGGAACAAGAAGGACACCAGCGCCAGCGCAGACACCAGCAACCTTACAAAGGAAAAATTCATCAGATACTCCAGTAAAGGCTTGTGATTTGAACGAAATTCAAATGGAAGAAATTAGAAGAATGCACCAAGAAACAAATATAGAAATACAAAAGGCACGAGACGAAATGAAACTGGAATTTAGAACAGAATTAACACAAGTTACATCTAGATTAGAAAAGATCGATGGAGATATCAGTGCAATAAATACAAAAGTAAATAAACTAGAAGAAGAAGTGAAGACTATGGAATTGAAGATGGACAATTGGGAGAAAGAATATCAAGATGAACAGAAAGAAATCCTAAGACTACAATTAAAGCAAAGAGAAAATTGTTTGAAGTTGCGTGGTCTCCCGGAAAGAATGGATGAATATCTTTATGCATATCTCACTCTGATACTAGCAAAATTTATAAATGAATCAGAAACTTTATTTCCTTGGGAAATCGATTGGATTTATAGAATTAATTCGTATGTAGCAAAACAGAAGAAGCTCCCGAGAGATGTGATTATTTACTTTGTCAGGAAGCAGACGAAAGAGTTAATTATCCAACAAAGTTACAAATCAAAGCTGACGATTGACGACAAAGAGATAATAATCTTGAGGGATGTACCGATCAAAATTCTGAGACGACGAAGAGAATACAACTTTCTAACAGACAAATTGAAAATCAATGGTGTTCCATTTAAATGGGAAGAACTGGAAGGCTTAACTGTGAGTTGGAAACAAAGAAAGATAAGATTGAACTCTTAAGAAAAAGCAAAAAAAAATTTAACTGAATTTGAAAAAGACATCAGAAAAGGAAGCAAAGGACAGGAGAAGGACCAGATAGAAAGAAGGGAAGAAGAAGTAGTCTTAAGTGAAGAAGAAGAAGAAGAAACATAAAGGAGTGTAAGAACTAAAGAACTTGTAAATTAGGAAAACATCCAAATTATTTAGAGTGGATTTAAGTTACAATTTCCTTCCTTTTTTGTGTTGCTATGGCCGCGGGTTTTTTTTAAAAAAAATTATTAATAAAAGTCTCGGGTAAATCCAAAAGAGTTTGACTAGTTATTTTACAAACTAAAGGAAAAAATTGAGATAAGGATTAAGGTAAAGATTACTAGGAGAAATGAGGGTTCTATCACTAAATGTGAAAGGATTAAATTCACCACAAAAGAGGAAAAGAGTCTATCAGTATTTGGAAAGAACTAATGTAGATATGTTTGCAAGAATCACATATTAAAAATAAAGACAAGAGACTAATTAAGAACAACAAATTAGGGAAAGAATTTATTAGCTCAATAGAAAAAAGTAAGAAAGGAGTAATTATATACGTAAAAAATGATTTAGATTCTAAAGAAATCTTCAAAGATAAGAATGGCTATTATTTGGGAATCGAGACGAGTTGGGGGGGCAAGAAGATACTAATTGTGTGTGTGTATGGCCCCCAGGAAAACAAAAAAGTTTTCTATAATAAACTGAACGAAAGAATTTCAGAATTTGATTACAAACATGTTATTTTAGCAGGAGATTTTAATGGAGTGCTCGAACCGAAACTAGACAGAACATCAGGTAAGAAAATTAAAGAAAATCAGGGCAAACTGCCGAAAAGTTTTTTCCAAATGCTAGAGAGACTCTCGTTGATTGATGCATGGAGATATCTATATAATGATGAAAAATCATTTACATTCTATTCAGATAGGCATGAATCACTATCCAGGATTGACTTATTCTTAGTATCTAGAGGGCTGATAAATGAGGTAACCAAAATGGAGAGCTTTAACAGGGAAATTTCAGACCATAATCCTATAGTATTAACTATGAAAGAAACTAGAAAAGAAATGAGATGGAGATTAAATGAAGATTTGCTTAAAAATGAAGAAGTGATAGAAAAAGGAAAAGAGATGATAAAATTATTTTTTAAAGAAAACATGGAGAAAGGAATCAAACTATCAACTGTGTGGGATGCATGCAAGGCGGTAGTTAGAAAGAATGAAAGGGTTAAACAAAGCACTGAAAGAGAAAGAGGAGCTATTGGTAAAATATCCCCAAAATAAAAAAGTGCAAAAAGAGATCAAAATACTTCATAAACAACTGGAAATAGAGGCAGTTACAGAATTAGAGAAAAAATTAAAGATGGTAAAACAAAAAAACTTTGAATATGCAAATAAAGCAGGGAAATGGTTGTCGTATAAATTAAAGAAAGAGAAAGAAAGCAAACTTATTAATAAGATCAAAAAAGATGACATAATAGTTTCACAGCAGGAAGAAATAGAAGAGGTCTTTACCGAATTCTATGCAAATCTATATAAAAGACAGGATACAGAAGAAACAATAATTAAAGATTTCCTAAATAACAGCCAGATTCAAACTTTCTCAGAAGAACAATTAAAAAGACTAAATCACGAGATAACAAACAAAGAAATAAGAGAGGCAATTGGTCAAAGCAAATTAAACAAATCACCAGGAAATGATGGATTAACAACATTATTTTACAAAACCTTTGTGGAGGAATTAGCAGAACCACTACAGAAAGTTATGAACGAAATATTAACAGGAGAAATACCAAATTCATGGAAAAAACAGTTATAACTATAATACCAAAAGAAGGGAAAGATCCATTGGACCCAACCAATTATAGACCGACATCCTTGCTCAATAATGATTATAAAATCTTTACAACAATATTAGCAAATAGACTAAAGAGCTGCCTCCAAGAGACAATTGATGAGGATCAAAGGGGTGTTTTACCGAAAAGATATATGAGGGAAAATTTAAGAATAGTTATAGATAGATTAGAATATTATGAACGTCACAATGAGAAAAAATTAGGATTACTGTTCTTAGATTTGGAAAAGGCCTTCGATTCTGTAAATTGGAAGATGGTGTTAGATTTATCAAAGAAAATTATGGGTAAAGACAATTTTACAAACTGGCTAGAAAGCATTTACTGTAACCAAAAAGCGCAAGTTAAAATAAATGGAAGAAAATCCAAATTTATGAATATCGAAAGAGGAATGAGGCAAGGTTGCCCACTCTCCCCATTACTCTTTTTATTGGTTGTTGAATTGCTTATTAAAGAAATAAAACTAAGTAAAGAAATTACAGGAGTTAAAATTAAGAGACATGAATATAAAATCAGAGCTTTTGCAGACGACCTAATAATAATAATGGAAGACCCAAGCAATAATATAAAAGGATTCTAGAACATCTAAATAAATTTGGTTTGGTAACAGGATGCAAAATAAATAAGGAAAAATCAGTAATTTTAACTAAAAATATGAGAAAGGAAGAAGAAAAAGAAGTAGAAAATAAAGCAGGAATTACAATAGGGAAAAAGTTAAATACTTAGGAATTCAAATTACAAAGAGAACCACAGAGTTGTTTGAAAATAACTACAAGGCGTTGTGGACAAAAATAAGAAATGATTTAATAAGGTGGAATAAACTAAATATTTCGATAATGGGAAGAGTGGCCACGATTAAAATGAATATACTTCCAAGGATTTTATTCCTCTTTCAGATGATCCCAATTATAATTGCGGATAAACCATTTAAAGATTGGCATAAGGACATTGCTCAGTTCATTTGGAGGGGGAGGAAACCACGAGTGAAACTAAAAATCCTACAAGATGCCAGGGAGAGAGGAGGACTGAGCTTACCAAATTTAAAACTGTATTATGAGTCCTGTGGTCTTGTATGGATTAAAGAGTGGGTTACGCTGGTAGACAACAGACTGTTAGATTTAGAAAGCGATGGTATGAATTTCGGATGGCACGCCTATTTGATTTATGAGAAAGATAAGAAAAATCCAATATTTACAAACCATATTATTAGGAAAGCTTTGACGAAAGTATGGGATAAATATAAAAGAAGAATTATAGTGGGTTTGGAAAGATGGATATCCCCACATGAAGCATTTTTTAAAAAAGAAACGATTAAGGACAATAAATGGTATACTTATAATGATATCTTGGAGGAAAAAGAGAGGAAATGGACCTTAAAAACTAGAGAAACACTGAATGAAGAAGGATGGAACATCTCCTGGTTTATGCATAGACAATTGCATGAAAGATTTAGAATGGACCAAAAGTTGTATGGGGAGATAACAGGTAAGGATGAATCAGAACTTGGTAAGATCTTAATTAGAGAAGAAAAAAACCTAATAAAGAAATTCTATGGGACGCTGCTCAAATACGAAATGGAAGATGAAGTGGTCAAAGAACAAATGATAAATTGGGCGAGAAAAATAGGTCACTCTATTCAGTTTGAGCAGTGGGAGAAAGTCTGGGGAAACATCTACAAACATACGGTATCTCAAAGTCTCAGGGAAAATTTCTATAAGATGTTTTACTTTTGGTATTTGTCTCCAGAGAGAATAACAAAAATGAGGGGGGGGGGACGTTTTTTCATTGCTGGTGGTCTTGCAAAAAGGTAAAAAATTAGTGGATGATGGTTAAGAAAACAATTGATAAGGTCTTGAATATAAATCTAAAACTAAAACCAGAAATCTTCCTCCTAGGGATATTAGAGGGTGATATAGAAAACAAATTCGGAAAAAAATTATTTTATATGATCTCTCTTGCAAGAATATGTCTGGCCCAGAAATGGAAAGAGAAAGAGACCCCAAATAGGGATGATTGGATGCTCAAGCTATATGATGGAATGATGATGGACAAGTTGACACAACTATTAAGAGGTAAAACAGAAGAGACGTTTTCAAAGGAATGGAGGAGGGTAATGGAATGGATGGAAGAAGAGAGGAATAACTAATCTTATATAAGATGTATCCGACAACAGATTTGTTTTTTTATAAGAAAAGTCAATTAGACACATACATAAAAAAGACAAATATTGGTAGATAGGAAGTCACTTTTAGAATGAATGAATGGAAGTAAGAAGAAAGATTGAATGAGTGAAGAGAAGAAGAAAGAGTATGAGGAGGAGAAAGAATGTTTAGAAGAAGATAGATGGATGTATAGTATAATAGTATAGTATAGTACGGTAAGGTATAAGGGGATAATGAATGATAAGAGAATAAGAAGGTGGTGGTATGAATGAGAATAGATAAAGATAGGTAGTTTTAAGAATTGGAAATATATCTGATTCTTTGATTTGCTTTGTTCCATGGATTGTATTGCGAATGTGATGATTGGAAGTTAATTGTACGAATATAATGTTTTTTAAATAATAAAACTTATTTTAAAAAAAAAGATTCA
This sequence comes from Urosaurus nigricauda, assembly GCA_034509955.1. NCBI lineage: Eukaryota > Metazoa > Chordata > Lepidosauria > Squamata > Phrynosomatidae > Urosaurus > Urosaurus nigricauda. Next base: position 138,307,295 of record JAOEGL010000002.1, read on the forward strand.
TATATTGACTAATGATTATTATACAATACATAAATCTGTAGATATATTTTCTACATTCTATTCCAATTTAGGACGTAGCCTCTGGGCTTCGAACCCCCAAACCCCGAGCCTGGCCTCGACTCCCTCTGGCCAATGGGGTCCCAAGGGAATCAGGGCCAAGGACAAGGCTTGGGTTTTGACACCCAAAGGCTCCCTCTCGGCTGCTGGGCTGGAACTGGGACCTTTTCCTATGGCCAACGGGGTTTCAAGGGAGTCGTGGCCAGGGCCAGAGCTTGGATTTCATAGCTCAAAGACTCCATTCCGGCTGTGGGGCCTGGGAATGGGGCTGTGAAGGCTAAGTCCCGGCCCTGGATCCCCAACTCCCTTGGAACTCCATTGGCCAGAGGGAGCTGGCCAGGTCCAGCAGCCAGCAGTCCAAGTATAGTATTGTTATCATGATATAATTCAGAAAAATGAAAAAGTGAGGAAGAAGATTTGGTAACAAATTTGATTACAGCAGCGAGGTTAATTATAGCAAGATGTTGGAAAACTAAAATAACTGTATAATAGGAGGAGTGATATAAAGAGGTATGGAAATTAGCAATTAGTGATAAAATGACATGTGGATTGAAAGTAAAAAAAGGGATTGTGGAAAAGAAATGACTTTGGTGGAATTTGGAAAGAATTAATTGAAAAAGCGTTGAGAAAAGAAGATGGAAGATTACCTCCATGAGAGGAATTGAGATTTTGGATGGGATATAAGGGTGAAAATGGCTCCAGGGAAGGGAAGCACTGAGATGGGATAGAAAAGATATTTAGATAAATTGGAATAGAATGTAGCAAATATATCTAGAGATTTATGTATTGTATAATAATCAATAATCAATCTATGAAAATGAATCTCAATAAAATTATTTTTTAAAAAGAGGCTCTGTCTTGGCTACTAGAACTAAGGATGGGGCTCCGAGACTCAAGCCTCAGCCACGGTCCGAGCCCCAGCCCTGGCCCTGGCCCTGGTTGACTGGGTGGCAGAGTACACACCCACAGTCAAGCCGTGGCAGAAGGGAAGGAGGAAGAAGGGAAGGAGAGACGGAGGAGGGAGAAGGGGAAGAGGGAGGGAGGGAGGGAGGGGAGGGAGGGGAGGGAGGGGAGGGGAGGGAGTTTTCCCCCAAGGGCACTTTGTTATGGGGGACAGTATGGGCTTGCCATCCTCGGATGTTCAAATCCACGTGGTCGTGCCACCATTAAGGGCACGACTTGAGCAGATGTGGATGTTGGTGGAGCAGATGTGGAGCAGATGTGGATCCACGGGGGGGTGGGCAGGTGGAACGGATCCACCGCGTATACCGAGGGCCTACTGTATATACAAAATGGATTTTGCCAATTCTCCCACAGCTTTTCAACAACAGGAAAACCCATCCCTGGTTGGATCATTGTTCCTCCCTCCCTCCTTCATTGTTGTTATAATGGTCTTATGGCCTCTTGCGGGATGGATTGTTGTCTTGTAGTTGCTGAATTTGCAGGGAGGCTCCGCATGTGGTTGGTGGTGCTTCTTCTACCAGTGTTCAAACGTGGAGTCCCACTGCCACCTGCCTCGCCCTGCAAATAAAGGAAGGGATCAGGGAAAGGGCTCAGTCCCTTTTGCAAGACACCCAGGAGTTGAGTAAGTTTGCTGTTGTTGTTGTTTTTTCCTGAACAAGATTGCATGCAACCTTTGGGGTTCTGCCAGAGCTATAAAGGGCATTTCTGCCAGAATAAACCAGTAAGGACAATCTGCTGAAGAATGCTTAAGTAACATGCAATTGCCATGCTGTTTTATGGGTTGCTTGTGTGATGCATCAAAGAGGCAATTGCATTTTTATCATTTTGCTGAGATTTTTTTTAGTCTTATGAAGCATAATTTATACAATTATACAATAGATGACTACACACAAATTCAGTTATTTCTTCCTGCTATTGACATTCCAAGGGTGTATCTACACTGTAGAAATGAAGCAGTTCGACACCGCTTTAACAGCCATGACACAATAGCAATAGCAGGTACGTTTCCATACTGCTTCTCAGTGCACTGAAGCACTCCTTAAGCAGTTTAGAAAGTTCAAGCTAATGGTCGCCAGCAAGGTGGGCACTCCTTTTAGGGACCTAAAAGGATTCTGGATTGGTCATTTTGTGAAATATTTAGCCTTCCCTTTCACAGACTTCTGGTGCTCCACCAAACTACAAATCTCAGGATTCTATAGCATTCAGTCATGGATATTAAAAATGGCATCCAAAACACTTGATTTGGGCAGTGTGGCAGCATGCAAGGCCCCCAAAAGCCTGAAACCTCAATAACTTCAGTAGCCCTTCTTTTCATATACACTAGGCAAGGCAGTTGAAATCTCTTTTTCTGCACAAGCATTAAAGGAAGCGGAGACCTCTCCCGTTTTCACTCCAGCTACCCGACAGAACAAGGACATGGGAAAGGGCCTTCTTTTCTGTGGCTCCCTCAATGTGAAATTCTAAAGACACATCTCTTCCGGCAGGCCTTTCCTGAAACTTCTTAGATTCCAGCTCCAAAACGGAATGAATTAATCTAATCTGACCCCTTGCTTGGTGCTATCCCCTTCCTCGTTTTAGAACTGTTCAAGATAGTTTATGTTTTAATCTGTTGTGGTTTTAAATCATTGTTATCTCAATTCATTTTTAAGGGGTGAGTGGCAGGGAATGGGCTGTTGTATTATTTTAATTTGTATGTTTTAATCTTATTGTACCCCGCTACACTTGAGTTCTACACAGGAGCAGACTAGAAACAGATGATGATGATGATGATGATTCCCTCTCTTTGGATATCTGACTTCATTAGCGTGAATTAACAGGAGGTGCTGCGTGTCAGCTTCTACCTGGTCTCTGCCCTCCACGACTAAAGTGTCTTCTGTTTGGGTGGTCATAATTGCCGCTTTGGTTTCCATGCATCTGGGGAGGAGGAGACTGGTGGACCTTTGGAGGAGGACCATGAGGTGTCCGAGGGACTACCGATTCCTGGCTGGTCACATAAGGCTCTGGCTGAGATGGCTCCTTAATTCCCAGAAGATCCTCCGCCTTTGTCTATTCATATCAAGAGCAAAAGAGCATGGAGAGAGAGAAGTTAGTAGAAAACTTGAGAGGAAACAGTCCAAAAAGGTTTCTGCTTCCTGACTGAGCTACTGAAGGCAGGATAGGAATGGAGGGGGGTGGTTTCCCTAGATTCTCCCCTCCTCATATGTGGAGGATGCAGTAAATTCACTCTAGGTTCTGATCTGAATTCCAGAGGAACTCTCAAAAGTACTACACCCAATGCAAGGAAAGCACTCGGGACACTCTTTTAAACTTGGGACTAAAGCCCAGGGCAGAGTCATTGCCAGCTGGCATGAATGCTCCTGGGTCTACATTCCCTTGGACACTGGTCTCTCATTTTAGTCCAGAGTCCTAGTTTAACGTTTAAACGGTCAGGATGGAGGAAAGGAGACAAAGGGAACCCTTTTTATTCCTTCTTTCTTTCAAAGAACAAGCAATAAAGTAGCAATAACAATACCCATTTTGAAAGAGTTGATTGACCCACGTAGGAGATTGGCAAGGAGGCCTGTGCAACTCTCCTTATTTAAATAGCTTGGGACGCCCAGTACTTCAAGGAGTGCTTCCCCTGGACTCATCTGGCTAAGGAATAAAGTCTTTTGGAGAGGACCTCCACATAAGTTTAGCTTACTTAAATCACTCTTGTTTAATTTTGCAAAAAAATCTTGTGGCACATGTGGGACTAACTGAGCAAAAGAAGTCAAAGCAGAAATGTTTATAGACTTGGTCTCCTTCCTCAGATGTGTGGAGTCAACGGGTGCCCAGTAAGGACCCTAGATCCTATATCTTAAAGGTACAGATATTCTGTGCACCAGCAGCCCCCAGAAAAGAGCAGCACAACATAGCCATAACTCCCAAGGTCGAAGCTTCCGGGACACTCTCCCCTCCTTTTATCTTCTTCCATATTTCTGCCTTTACTTTTTAAAGCCTCTTCTATGCAGTGCAGTTGAAAACAAAAGAGATTGCTAATCAGATGACAAAACTAGTGTTCACTTTCCCCCGGCAGGTCCCTACATTAAGCTCCCAGTTTTGAATCATCACTGCAACACTCCTGCTCTGACCTCCTTTATTGTCATTGGGGAGGAATAAGTCACTGTCTTTGCAAGATAGCCAGATGCAAACATGCTGCCCAAACTTAAAAGACCACAGCAAGTGCATGAGGCTTCTTCTGTACCTTGTCAGTTTGTTCCAGGTCATGGCCTGATTCGATGAGCTTCCAGCGCCTTTGACCTTGATCGGTAATCACTCGCAGGAAAAGTGGGTCATCCTCATCCTCCGATTCCCATTCGAGAACGAAATGGTCTTCTTTGTCTCGGGAGTTCAGAGAAAATCTGTCCATTTGAACAAAGAGTAGAAAGATGAGGTGGTGCCCCTTTTCCATATTGTAGGTTTTGTCCTAAGGCCAAGAACCTATTGGGAAAAGTCTCCTAGACTCACTTAGCTCTTTCCTTTGGCTTTGGAGGAATTTTTTTCTCTTCCTCGTATGGGCAAGGGTTGTTTTTGTTGACCTTGAAGGGCCTTGACCAATCGATGAATGGACCTCTCTTCTTCTTCCATCCTTTGAATGGAAAACAATTATTAAATTTATATATATATCATTTCTAAATCATGTCCCCCAGGAAGCCCTCCTGTGAAAAATGCACCCCGACATCCGCATTAAATTGCAAGCTACCCTTCCTCAGAGGCTTCTGGAGATCACAGTTTGCCTTTTTTCTTCCTTCCCAAAATTTTAGGGTGGCCAGAGGAGCGTTTGCGATTTGCAAGCCTCCATGGTCTACCAATGAGCATCCTGGAGCATGGTGTCAATTGTGAAAACACAGGTACATATTTGGCATAATTTCTGCCAGTTAAAGGATTCCAACTTAGCTGTCATAGTAACACAGTTGTGGAACCTCAAAGCTCAGCCAAGGAATCAACCTGGGAATTCAAATAGGTATTGGAGAGGTTGCTTCAAACCTCTGCCACATAGAGCTCCAAAGACTTCTCCACCCGATGGCTGAAGGAGCACAGGTCCTTTATTTACCTTCTCCTGGGTTGTCGTGTGTCACCTGCACTTCATTTTCGTTCACAACAGACACACAGCTGTTATGAGCCACGGACATGTCTAGCAGTTCAGACTCTCGGGAGACGGACTCGAGACTGGAGCTGGGAAAGAAAGAGCCAGGATGCTTAGTGCCCTGGGATGGGGCACTGAGTAGTCCTACCACCTGCAACCTGTCCATGCAAGCTTATCTGCCCCGAAAAGATTCCTAAGTAAACAACAACCACTGTAACAGAATCACACACCCCACCCTGGAAGCTCAGATGTTGCACCTCTGCTTTCCGAACAAGCAAGAAGGAACTAAAAGCTTGCTTTTTCCCCGTCTAAAACTCTATGGGAGAACTAAAGACAAAACAATTAGCTTCTCTTCTGTGCTTTCCTTCCCATGGAATCATGGAACTGGCTGTTAACAAAGCATATTTAGAATCCTCAGCCATTAACTCTAAACTGCCTCACTAGACTGCATATCCCAGGATGCCATAGGATGTTCCAATCTCTGATATTGCAGTTTTCCAGTTTCCATCCATAACTACTCCCCAGCTGTAGGAGTTGTTGCTCTTGTTGCGTGCCTTCAAACTTTTCTGACTGATGGCGATCTTAAGTTAAACCTATCCCTAGGTTTTCCTGGCAAGCTTCCTCAGAGGGACTTTGCCATTGCCATCATCTGAGGTCACTTTCCCAAGGCCGCCCAGTGGGTTTCATGGCTCAACTGGGAATTGAACCTTGGTCTCCAGAGTCATAGTCCAACATTCAAACACTAAACCACATTGACTGTAGTGCTAGGACAGAATGAAGCCATGGCTAGTCAGGATAGTTGGACCCATCAATTGACTCATGATTCATCTACCTCTCTTCTAAGACTGGTGGGGCAAACTGTGGCCCTGAAGAAGTTGCTGGAAAACCACTTCCATCTGATATTACATTGGCTGTGTTAGATCTGCCCAGAATACACTATGAGGAAACCTGCGACTCCCTTAGAAATCGATCACATCACATTGTGCAAAGGTGCTTTGAGACTTTTTGTTAGCATCACTATCTTTTCAGTTAACTAGATGAGTTAAGGATACATTCGATCCTGATGAGATGCTGGAATAGGGGAGAAAGAAAGAAAGAAACCAGCACCTCTGCTATGGGCTTTCGAATTGAATACCAACCTCCTGTCTTTGGAGTTTGTGAAGCCTTCCGCTGGGCTCATGTGGATGCTCAGGGACTCCCCTTCCAGCTTTGGTCTCATATCATTCAAGTCCTCCGTCTCGTTCTCGGAGCCAGATGATCTGTCCAGCTCTCTCTCCATGTTGAGGTCTGGCTCGCTAAGCATAGCCTGAAGCTGGAGAAACCACGAAGCGTCAGTAAAATAGCTTTCAGAAGGTGCTACTCCACTGCTTAGCCTCTTACGCTTGGTGGCCCAAAGGAGAAACTATCCTAGGTTTTTTTTGGCAAGTTTTGTTCAGAGGAAGTTTGTCATTGCCTTCCTCTGAGGCTGAGAGAGCGTGATTTGTCCAAGTTTACCCACAAAGTTTCCATGGCGAAGTGCAGATTTCAATCAACCTTCTCTTGGGCTTCAACAGATTAAAGTGCTTCCCACATGTTTGCAAGAATACCTTTGCCCCCATGGGAACTAGGAACTTAAATTTTATAGGTATTTCAAGATTTCAGTGGCTTGGGAACCTATTGATTGCTTCCCATGTACCCATCTGTCTGAGGACTAAAGTCTTTTGCAGGGGGCCTCCTCCATGCTCCACCAGTGGGAGCTGTATATTTTAGGTGGATGGGAGAGAGGACCTTTTGTGCTGGGGCACCTTTAGGGGTCCAATTGGCACCAACACCGATTTGATAAAACATGGCTTTTTGCAAGAGCTTTCCCAGTGCCACTGGATTGAATTCACACTTCTACATGTCTTTCGCTATTGTGTTTTTTTGTTTTTTTTTTTGAAAACTTGGTCGGCTCTTCTGTTTTAATTTGCCTTATTTTTGGAAGATAGATTTAACCTACTAAATTTCACTTTTGTTTTAATTCACAACACATCTGGTAGCTCCTCTAAAAGAAGTTGAAGCATAAACTTTTGTAGACTTGGGCCCAGTACAGAGTTAGTACTAATTAGTAACAGTGACTTTCTGGGAACATTACTGGATGGATTGGAGAGAACTCAGAACGCGTTGGAAATTAGGGCTCGGGAGAGTGGAGTGTTGGCATGCTCTGGGCTCTCCCGGAGCCACATTGGGCATGCGTGCATTGAGACGGTTCACGTGCTGATGACATGCCTTTTGCATCCTGTCCAAATGGCATGGCGCAAGAGATATCACCAAGCTACTTCAGGGATAAGCTGCTGTGTTTTGTGGCTCCCTTTTGGAGCATGTTGTTGCCAGCACCGTGAGGTCGCCGTGGCAAGGATGCTGGGCAGAAAGGGGTGGCGTCTCACCACTCCTTCCTGCCCATCTGTACAGGCCCTTGTTCTCCTTCCTCAGATGCATGGATCCCTCCTGAGCACCCTCTCACTCCATGCATCTGTGGAAGGAGATCAAGTCTACAAAAGCTGATGCTACAACTTCTTTTGCAGGCACAAGACCTGGTCCAGCACCTCTTGGCTTCTCCGTTGAGTTTTCGGCACAACTCACCAAATAAAACATGGCTTTTCCCTTTCTGCTGCTATTGGACTTAATCCCCATTTGTGCATGTGTTTGGCTTCAAATTGTTTTAAAAGGCTGGGGGCTCTTCTGTTTTAATTTGCCATATTTCTGAAAATAGGTTTAGCCCACTTAAATCACTCTTGTTTAAATTTACAAAGGGATCTTGTGGCACCTCCGAGATTTTCTCTTGCAAACGCTCTTTTGCCTCCTTCCTTTGCTTGACCGAATTCCTCATGTATTCAAGCTGAGTTTGGAGCTGCTTCTCTTGTGACATTTTGACTGTCTCATTTGGCAGGATCTTTGGATGGGAAAATACACAAAAACAAAATAAAATTCCATATATATTTAAAGAAGTCCCCTACCAGAGCAAGGGAAGCAAAGGTAAGAAGGTGAGTTTCTGAACCTGATGTGAACATTATTTTGTTTTAGGCGGGGGGGGGGGCATGTTGTAGCTGACAGATCTGGTTCACATGATCATGATGGTATTACTGGTTGTTTGTTTAGAATAGAAACTCCACAATGCATGATCTGTGATTCCACAGTTTTTCTCCCTCTCATTCTGAATTAATAAGTATAAAAAGGAGAAGTAACAGTTCCATAAAGAAAACGATGCAATATACAAACAAATGAGTTTTGACAACGATCTCCAAATCAACTAAAAGATCAAAACCCAGCAAGACAAATAATTTGGACCGGTGTACGATTCTCCAAATAGATGCAGCATTTTTAAAGGGAAATGTGCCTGTTTTTGTTTACATATGCATTGCAGATATCCCAAATCCCTAACAAAAAATTAGAGACTCAAATATTCCCTTGTATCTGTTACCTAGTTGTGTTTTTATTTTTGTTGGGAATTCACTTGCTATATTATTATTATTATTATTCCTGTATAAAGGTGGTATTTAAATAAACCTGACTTGCCTCGTAAAATTCATGGCACGGCTCTCATTAAAGACAAAAGTCTGTTCCCTATTGTCTCTAACCCCCTAATGGCTTCCATCCTAGTGGGACAGTGAATCCACATTCGTTACCCTGACACAGAAACCACTTCTCACCCCTACAAACTTATACATTAAATGGCATCCCCATTGAAGTCAATGGGATATAGAACTGCAGGGTTAGGCTCTGAACTTGGCCACAAAGACAATGCAGCCAATTGCCTGGACCACAAGGATCAGGAATTTCAATTATTGCTCCAGGCTAGTCTAGAAACTTTCTTTGAGGTGCAAGGAAGCAGTCAAATGAAATTTTAGATTTTCTTGAAGCAAAATTCCCCTACTAGGATCAATTTCTCAATCCGTTGGGAGAGGAGTGCAATATAAGTGAAGATTTCATTATTTATTGATTATGCACAGGGGAGATTGAAAAGTGCTCAGGAGGTGTGAGGTATAGATATTCTTTGCACCAGATGCAAACTTCCTGCCGCATCTCAAACACCAAGGGCTTCTTTTGTACCTGGTCAGCTAGTGTCAGGTCGTGGTCAGATGGGATCAGCTGCCAGTTCCTGTAGCCACACTTGTCCCTTTCCAGCATCACATGGGAGTCTCCCTCCAAGCCCTGGCTGAGTTCATGAAGGGCTGCTTCCACTCGGCAGGTTAGACAAAACCTGTCCATTGGACCAAAGAGGAAAAAGATGAGGTGGTGCCCCTTTGCCATATTGTGGCTTTTCTCCTAAGGCCAAGAACCTACTGGATAAAGTCTCCCAGACTCACTTGGCTCTATTCTTTGGGTCCTCCAGCACCCTCAAAGGATCTATATATCCGGTAGGGCCTTTGGTTTTGGACAAATTGGTAAAGGGATCTTTCTCCTTTTCCGGTCCATTGGCTGTAAAACATTTTAAAATAAATTTTTATTGATTCATATTTCAATATAAATGATTAAAAAACTGTGACATCTATAAAACATAAAGCATTTTTATCCCAGTTCCCTTTCCTTTATAATTTTTTTGCATTCTTTCATTCACAGGTTTCTTTTTCTCTACTTCCCTTCCCCCTAATTCCCAAAGAAATTTATCTAGATTACTATCTTATCTTTTTCTGTGGCATTGTATGACCACAGAAATATTCTTCTCTTACCTCCCGTGCTTATAACTTTAATCAACAACAACAACAAAAAATCCTTTGAAGAGGTTTAAAGAATTGCTAAATCCAGATCAGGGTGCACATGGTAATATTACATAGTACTTTGCAACTTAGTAATCTTTTCTCTCCACCCCCCCCCCCCCCGCATGATTTCCCTTTATTTATCCCTGGATTTGTAAGCTTTCAAATTTTTTCCACAATTTACTGGAATTTCTACAGTTGAAACTAAACATCTTTATCACGATCAAATATTTTCATAGAATCATAGAGTTGGAAGAGACCACAAGGGCCATCCAGTCCAACCCCCTGCCATGCAGGAACTCCCAATCATAGCATCCCCGACAGATGGCCATCCAGCCTCTGCTTAAAGACCTCCAAGGATGGAGACTCCACTACACTTCGAGGGAGTGTGTTCCACCGTCGAACAGCCCTTACTGTCTGGAAGTTCCTCCTAATGTTGAGGTGGAATCTCTTTTCCTGCAGCTTGCATCCATTGTTCCGCGTTCTAGTCTCTGCAGCAGCAGAAAACAAGCTTGCTCCCTCTTCAATATGACATCCCTTCAAATATTTGAACAGGGCTATCATATCACCTCTTAATCTTCTCTTCTCCAGGCTAAACATCCCCAGCTCTTTAAGTCGTTCCTCATAGGGCCTGGTTTCCAGACCCTTCACCATCTTAGTTGCCCTCCTTTGGACCCGCTCCAGTTTCTCCACATCCTTTTTGAATTGTGGTGCCCAGAACTGGACACAGTATTCCAGGTGGGGTCTGACCAAAGCAGAACAGAGCGGCACTATTACTTCCCTTGATCTAGACGCTACACTTCTATTGATGCAGCCTAAAATAGAATTGGCCTTTTTAGCTGCCGCATCGCACTGTTGACTCATGTTCAACTTATGATCTACTTTGACTCCTAGATCCCTTTCACACGTAGTTTCATTCAGCCAGATGTCCCCCATCCTATATCTGTGCATTTCATTTTTGCGTCCTAAGTGTAGTACCTTACATTTCTCCGCATTGAATTTCATTTTGTTAGCTTTGGCCCAGCTTTCTAGTCTATTCAGGTCATTCTGAATTTCAATCCTATCTTCTGGAGTATTGGCTACTCCTCCTAATTTGGTGTCATCTCCAAATTTGATAAGTATGCCCCCAATTCTGTCATTCAAGTCATTAATAAAGATATTGAATAGCACTGGGCCAAGTACAGAACCCTGTGGGTCCCCACTGGTCACTTCTCTCCAGGTTGAAAAGGAGCCATTGTTGAGCACCCTTTGAGTTCGGCCAGTCAACCAATTACAAATCCATGTAACGGTTACCTTGTCTAGCCCACATTTTGCAAGCTTGTTTGCAAGAATGTCATGGTGAACCTTGTCAAAGGCCTTACTGAAATCAAGATATACTATATCCACAGTATTCCCTTCATCTACCAAACTAGTAATTTTATCAAAAAAAGAGATCAGATTTGTCTGGCAAGACTTGTTTCTCTGAAACCCGTGTTGGCTTTTTGTGATTATGGCATTCCCTGCTAAATGTTCACAGACTCTCTGCTTAATGATCTGCTCTAGAATCTTTCCTGGAATTGATGTCAGACTAACTGGACGATAATTGTTGGGATCTTCTTTTTTTCCCTTTTTGAAGATGGGGACAACGTTTGCCCTCCTCCAGTCTGCTGGGACTTCTCCTGTTCTCCAGGAATTCTCAAAATTATTGCTAATGGCTCTGATATTACATTTGCCAGTTCTTTTAATACCCTTGGATGTAGTTCATCTGGTTCTGGAGACTTATTTTCATTTAGGTTAACCAAGTATTCCTGTACTATCTCTTTACTTATTCTGTGCTGAAATTCCCCTATTCTGTCTTCTTCCCCATTATCCTTAGGTTGAGCACCCTTTGCCTTTTCTGAGAAGACTGAAGCAAAGAAGGTGTTGAGTAATTCTGCCTTTTCTCTGTCCCCTGTTAGCATTTTGCCTTCTTCTGCATGCAGTGGCCCTACTGTTTCCTTCTTCTTCCTTTTGCTTCGGACATACCCAAAAAAACCCTTTTTATTGTTCTTAACCTCTCTAGCAAGCCTGAGTTCATTCTGCGCTTTAGCTTTTCTGACTTTATCCCTACACATGCTTGCTATTTGTTTGAATTCCTCTTTCGTGATTTCCCCACTTTTCCATTTCTTATACATGTTCCGTTTAAAACTTAGCTTATTTGAAAGTTCCTTAGTCATCCATCCTGGCTTCTTGAGATATCTTCCATTTTTCTTCCTCATTGGAACTGTTTGAAATTGCGCTTTCAGTATCTCCTTTTTGAGAAACTCCCATCCGTCTTGAACTCCCTTCTCTTTTAGTTTTCCTGACCATGGGATCACCCCCAGTATTTCTCTAAGTTTATTGAAGTCAGCTCTCCTAAAGTCTAGAGTGCGTGTCTGACTATGCCTGGCTTCTCCTTTCCGCTGCATAACAAACTCCAGGAGAACATGGTCACTTCCACCTAAGGATCCAACCACTTGCACCCCATTGACTAGGTCATCCCTGTTGGTTAAGATCAGATCTAAAATAGCTGATTCCCTTGTTGCCTCTTCCATCTTTTGGACAATGAAACTGTCTTTGAGGCAGTTGAGGAATTTGCTAGACCTTGAGGATTTGGCTGAGTCTGACTTCCAGCAAATATCCGGATAGTTGAAGTCACCCATCACTACTACATCTCTCCTTTCTGAGTGTGTAGTCATCTGTCCTAGAAAGACATCATCCAATTCCTCCGTCTGACTTGGAGGTCTGTAGTAGACTCCCACAGTAACATCCCTGTTGTTTCCCTCTCCTTTAATTTTTATCCAGATGCTCTCCACCTGGCTTCCAGTACTGATGTCCTGGATCTCTTCACTGGTGTAAATATCCCTGACATATAATGCTATTCCTCCTCCTTTCCTGTTTGGCCTGTTTCTCTTAAAAAGGTTATATCTCTCTATTTCTACATTCCAATCATGAGACTCATCCCACCAGGTTTCAGTGATGCCTATTATATCATATTTGCTTTGTTGTGCTAGGAGTTCAAGTTCATCCTGTTTATTTCCCATACTCTGTGCATTAGTGTAGAGACATCTAAGAACATGTGTTCCCTATCTTGCTGCCTGTGCAAAATTTTTTGCTTTCCACTATTGGGTCCTTGCACTGTTTGCCTTGTTCCCTCTATGTCATTTTGACTATTTTCTCCAGCCCTTTTCCCTTCCAGTATAATGTCTCCCTCCCCCATATAACTCAGTTTAAAGCCCTCCTGATCAAATTTTTGAGACTATTGGCAAAAATGTTTTTGCCAACTGGCGTGAGATGCAGCCCATCCTTTGCCAGAAGTCCCTCCTCATGGAACCGCAGCCCATGATCCAAGAGTCCAAACTGTTCTTGGCGGCACCATCTACGGAGCCAGTTATTCACCTCTGCTATTTTCTTCTCCCTTCCTGGACCATGCCCTTCTACCGGGAGAAGAGATGAGATGACAACCTGTGCATCCATCTCTTTCAGCTTCCTACCCAGATCCTCATAATCCCTTTTGATATTCTGAAGGCTGCGCCTTGCAGTATCATTGGTTCCCACATGAACCAAAAGAAAGGGATAACCGTCAGTAGGCTTGACAAGTCTTGTCAGCCTCTCCGTCACATCACGGATCTTTGCTCCAGGGAGACAACACACCTCCCGAGACATCTTGTCAGGCCCATAAACTACTGCTTCTGTACCCCTCAGCAAGGAGTCCCCCACCATCACTACACGCCTCCTCAAAGGCTTAGCAGTGGCTGTTCCCTTTCGTGCTATTCTCAGGCTGCCCTGCTCTGTCCCTGATGCCTGTCCCTGCTGCTTTTCCTCATCATCTCTGGTAACTTAGGCTTGTTGCCAAAGTTGCCACGCTCTCCCATTTCTGTGCCATAGACATCAGTACCTTTTCTCATCCTTCTCTCCATTTGAAATTACTTTCATGTTTCAGTTTGGATGAGAATCAGTCTAATTCTATCATTTCCTATAGTTTAGCAAACCACTCTTCCATATCTATTTTCTTATCAATTTTCCAGTACCTGGCATAAAGAGATCTGGCAGCTGTTAACATTTAAAACACAGTTTTACAAAACTTTTTTTCTTGATCTTCCTCGGATATATTTAATAACATAACCTCACCTTCAAGTTTTAATTTGATTCCCAGAATATTATAAAATTTCCCTTTGTATTTCTTTCCAAAATTTACAGGCTCTATTGCAAGACCACCACAAATGATAATAGGTTGTATTTCCAACATTCTCGCTTACCAGTATTATATAACCTAGTTATTTTATCTGGGATAGATGCCATCTATACAGAATTTGATCTTACTTCTCCTTCACATTTTGGGATAGGGAGTATTTTAACCTTCTGTTCCAGGATTTCTCCCATTGTTCTAGTTCAATCACCCTCCAACAATTTGGCTCCCTTTTGATCATGGCCTCTTTTCCTATTTCATCCTCCCTGTTCCATTTGAATAGCTTCTTGTATACCTTAGAGAGCATCTTTTGGTCTGATAACAATAAAATATCTTCCATGTTAGTATGAGAATTTCAGAACCCTCTTTGTTTCTTTTTATACCTCTTTGTTGGTTTTATACCTCTCATAGAGTTGTCTGTATAGAAACCAATTTATATTCCCATTTTCCTCTTTTAACTTTTCATAAGACAAAAAATGTCATATTTTTTCTTTATGAGGAGATGGAAAATCTCTTTCCTTTTGTTTTTTCGTACAGACCTTTAACATTCCACGATAAAATTTGTAAATTCTGAGTTTGTTGGCCCATTTACTTTGCTTTGCAAAAGCTTATTTACCTTTTGCTTTGCGACACCTTTTCTTTTTTTCCTTCTTCCCACATTCTGGTGAGTCTGCTGTTGTTCTTATCCCCAATTCTTCATCCTCCTCTATTTCTTCATCCTGGCCTACTTCTAAAAAAATTTTTTTTAAAAAACAAAAGCATTAAGCACCTCCCAGCAAATGAATACACTTATACCTCAGCAAAAGTAAGTGAAGATCTTGATATAGGGTATATCAGGTCGAACTATCTTCATGCTTTATTCCCTGATTGCTCACCCAGAGGGACAGGAGATAAATAAATAAATATTTGTTGTTTTCATTGTAAACTTTTTAAAAGTTCCCTAGTAGTCAATTTGATGGCAGTTATCCATTTGTTTGCATCTTTTGTTTTTTGCAGCCTCACTCTTCTTGGAATTTGCTGACATCTGCTGCTTTGGGGGAAATCATGGACCCAGGCAGCTCTCCTATGCTCAATGCAGCCCTGCATCCCCATTCAAATGCGAGGTTCCCTTCGCCAGAGGCTTCTGGAGAACACAATTTGCCATTTTTCTTCCTTCCAAAATGCTAAGGTGGGCAGAGGAGTGTTTCTGGTTTCCATTCCTCCATGGTCTACAGAAAAGCATCCCCAGGCATTGCATACTCCTGGGCTAGCAGAGATGGTGTCAATTGTACAAACACAGGGACAAATTTGGCATAATTTCTGCCAGTTGAAGGATTACAACTTAGTAACACAATTGTGGAACCTGAAAGCTCAGCCAAGGAACCAACCTGGAAATTCAAATGGGTATTGGGGAGGTTGCTACAAACCTCTGCCACATAGAGCTCCAAAGCCTTCTCCACCAGATGGCTGAAGGAGCACAGGTCCTTTATTTACCTTCTCTGGGGTTGTCGTGGGTCACCTGAACTTCATTTTCTTTCACGACAGACACATAGCTGTTTTGAGCCACAAACTTGTCTACCAGTAAAGACTCTTGGGAGACGGACTCGAGGCTGGAGCTGGGAAAGGAAATAACCAGGATGCTTAGTGTCCTGGAATGGGGCACTGGGATTGGGCTAAATTTGCCAGGAATCCACTAGAGGGGAATCTGCGAGTCCCTTAGTATTAGATCCCATCACCCCATCCAAAGGTGCTTTGAGACTTTCTTTAGCATTATTACATTTTAATTAACAGGATGAGTTAAAGATACATTGGATCCTGACTAAGATGCTGGAATAGGGGAGAAATAAAGAAAGAAACTGGCACCTCTACCTTGGGCCCTTGAAATAAATACCAACCTACTGACTTCTGTTCCTTCCATTTGGTTATTTTGGATGCTCTTGGGCTTCCATTTAAACTTTGGACTCTTTAAATATTTTGAGCAATCTGTCTTCCTTTCCTCTCCAGATGATTTATCTGTCTTCCTCATCATTTGGAGGTCTGAGCCTGTAGAAATGAAGAAGTTTCATTGGCCTGAGCCTGTAGAAACTAAGAAGGCTGAGGAAGATGGCTTGCAGAAGTTGCTGCTCCACTGGTTACACTCCCAGGTACAATTTGCTCCCTGGTTAAAGAGAAATACCTGATCTCATGGGATCGTAATATTCTTGCAATGTTGTTGGCATGTGCCTTCAAGTCTTTCTCTATTTTATGTTTTGACATAATTGATTCATAGGAGGTTTGTCATAGGCCACCACCACCATATAACTGTGGATGAAAAAACCCACCAGCCACTATGCCTACGAAAACAAAATTAGGGCACCTTCCTGGGAGGATTTTTCTTGGACTGCTGCCCAAGTGCTATGTCTTCTGTGAAAATGTACAACCATTATGTTTTTAAGGAGCAAAACTGTGAATAAGCATGACCAGGAAAGAGGTGCATCAATTTTGGGTGAAGAAGGTGGAAAGATTTACCTCCTTCTCTCTTATTGCTTGATCTTGGGGTCATTTAGTGGAAATGGCAAATTCAGGCCAGAGAAAAGAAAAAACAAAATCACAATTAGCCGATTTTCTTCTTTCCAAAATGTTAGGGTGGCCAGAGGAGTGTTTGTGGTTAACATTCCTCCATGGTCTACAAAAGAGCAACCCCAGGCATTGCACACTCCTGGCTTAGCAGAGATGGTGTCAGTTGTCGAAACACAGGTACATATTTTGCATAATTTCTGCCAGCTGAAGAATCCCAACTTAGCTGGCATAGAAACACAACTGGAGAACTTCAAAGCTCAGCCAAGGAACCTACCTTGAAATTCAAATAGGTATCTCTGGAGGTTGCTCCAAACCTGTGCCATATAGACCTCCAAGGCCTAATCCACCAGCAGGCTGAGGGAGCATAGGTCATTTATTTACCTTCGTACGGTACAAAGAAGTTCTCAAGATACTTAGTCAAAGGTTTCATTTCAGCCGCAAACTTCTCCTCAAGCTCATCTTCTCTGGCGACAGACTCAGGAGGGAAGCTGGGAAAGGAAACAACCAGGATGCTGAGTGTCCTGGGATGGGGCATTGAGCAATCCTACCTCCTGCAGCCTGTCCCTCCAACCATTCAATAGAGTCACAGATCCCACCCTGGATCCTTGGATGTTGCACCTCTGGTTTTTGAAAATACTAGAAAAAACTAGAAAGTTGCTTCTGATTTCCTCTAAAACGCTTTGGGACAACTAAAAACAGAATGATTAGGTGACCTTCCATGCTCTCCTTGAACATCTCCTGCCAAAAAGTTAAACCGAAAAGTTAAAGATATCCCTCACTGCAGTAGTTTTACAGTACTTATTCTTACTTTGAAACCCCTCTTTAAAAAAATTGTTATTACTCTTAGCTGTTGTGCTCTGATTTTTCCCCTATATTATGAATTGTTTCATACAATTCCTTCTCGTATCTTTCAGTAATATTCGGTGTTCCTCCCTCTATTTGTGAATTGTCCAGAGTCCTTCTTTTGGGGGGGGGGGGGGGAGGGAGGAGAATAGAAGTAAAGGTTTCTATCACAACAGTAAATTCAATAACAGCAGCAGTGCCTAATGAAACCAGGTTCTCAGCATATCCCAATATATCGAAAGGCACTAGCCGCTTCATGGGAACTCCAAACTTCATGAAGAACTTAATTAACGTGTAGTGTTAAAAGAAAAAGGTGGCAAGAGCTATCGGAGATCTCCACCAAATCCATGCCTACCTCTCTTCGAAGACAGCTTGGGCAAATGGTGGCCCTGAAGAGGTTGTTGGCTAAGAACTCCCAGCTGATATTACAAAGGCTGTGTTACATTTGCCAGAAACCCAAGATGGGGGAACCTGTGACTTCCTTAGAATTATATCACATCATTCTGTGCAAAGGTGCTTTGAGATAGTTTTCTTAGCATTATTATATTTTAATTAACAGGATGGGTTAAGGATACATTGGATCCCGACAGAGATGCTGGATCGGGAAGAAATAAAGAAAGAAACAACTACCTCTGCCTTGGGCCCTTGGATTAAATACCAACCTCAACCCTTCGTATTCTTCCATTGGGTCATCTTCGATGATCTGGGATCTCCAGTGCTGGAAGTTTTGACTCTTGATATCTGGCAAGTCATCTGTCTTGCTCTCTACTCCGGATGAGTTGTCCATCTTGTTCAACCCTTTGAGGTCTGAGCCTGTAAAAATGAATTAGTTGCATTGGCCTGAGCCTGTAGAAACTAAGAAGGGTCAGGAAAATGGCTTGCAGAAGGTGCTACCCCACTGCTTAGCCTCCCAGGTATCATTTGCTCCATGGTATAAGAGAAATACCTCATCTCATGGTATTGTCACATTCTTATAAAGTTGCTGGAGTGTGACTTCAAGTTTGTTTCCTATTCATGGCAGCCCAAGGGGAAACTATCCTATCTTTTCTTAACAAGATTTGTTAATAGGAGGTTTGTCATAGACCACCTCCACTGTCTAACTGTGCATGAAAAAACCCACCAGCCTCTATGCCTAGGAAAACTAGTTTAGGGCACGTTCCTGGTAGGATTTTTCTTGGACTGCCACTCAAATAATATGTCTTCTGTGAAAATGTACAGCCATGAATAAGCATGACCATGAAAGAGATGCATCAATTTCTGCATGGGGTGGAGAAGGTGGAAGCAGATACAGTTTTCCTCCTTCTCTCTTGTTGCTTGATCTTGGGGTCATTTAGTGGAGCTGGGAAATTCAGGGCAAAGAAATGGAAAACAAAAATCACAATTTGCCATTTTCTTTCCAAAATGTTAGGGTGGCCAGAGGAGTTTTTGTGCTTTGCATTCCTCCATGGTTGTTTACAGAAGAGCATCACCAGGCATTGCACGCCCCTGGGTTGGTAGAAATGGTGTAACTTGTCAAAATACAAGTTCATATTTTGCATAATTTCTGTCATTTGAAGAATTCCAACTTAGCTGGCACAGAAACACAACCGAAGAACCTGAAACTCAGCCAGGAAACCAAGCTGGAAAGTGAAAAAAAGCTATAGTGCAGGTTGTTCCAAACCTCTGCCACATACACCCCCCCCCCCAAGCCTAATCCAGCAGCCGGCGGAAGGATCACAGCTCCTTTATTTACCTTCTCCTTGGTTTTGTGTCACATCCTCTTCTATATCGATCATGGCCGATTTACAGCTGTTCTCCCCCAAAGGTTTCCGATCAGCCTCCACCTTGTCCTGCACCTCAGCATCCCGGGTGACAGACTCAGGACTGGAGCTGGGAAAGGAAACAACCAGGATGCTGAGTGTCCTGGGATGGGGCACTGAGCAGTCCTACCACCTGCATCCTGTCCATGCAGGCGTCCCTGCCTCTAAATATTTCCAAGGTAAAGAACAACCCTGGATGCTTGGATGTTGCACCTCTGGTTTCTGAAAACACCAGAAGTAACTAAAAAGTTGCTTCTGATTTCTTCTAAAACTCTTTGAGACAACTAAAGACACAATCATCAGGAGACCTTCCATGCTCTCCTTAAACATTTCCAGCCAAAAAGTGAAAAGAAAACTTTAAGATATTCCTCACTGCAGTAATTTTACACTACGTTTTCTAACTTTCAAACACTTCTAAATCTTTTTATTATTATTCTTAGCTATTGTGCCCTGACTTTTTCTGATGTTTTTTATAGTCTCATGCCATTCCATCTGCTATCTTTGAATCGTATTGGGTCTTCCTGGCTCGAATTGTAAATTTCCCAGAGTACTGTTTTTTGGGGGAGGACTGGAGTGGAATAGAAGTAAAGGTTTCTATCACAACAGTAAGTTCAATAACAGCAGCAGTTCCTAATGAAACCCGCTACCCAGTATCTTTGAAAATACCCAGAGGCACTTGTCGCTTCAAGGGAATGCCAAACTTCATGCAGGACTTAATAAACTTGTGGTGTTAGAAAAAGGTGGCAAGAGCTATCAGAGATCTCCACCAAATCCATGCCTACCTCTCTTCAAAGACAGCTGGGGCAACCGGTGGCCCTGAAGAGGTTGTTGGCTAAGAACTCCCAGCTGATATTACAATGGCTTGGGTCTAACATCTCAGGGACCGACTCTCCCTGTATGCACCCCCCCCCCACGCACACACACTTCGATCCTCTGGGAGGAATCTGTTGCAGCCTGTGAAAACTAAACTGTCGCAGACCTCCTGGAGGACTTTTTCCGCTACCCCTCACAAGCTTTGGAATGGTCTGCTGGTTGAGATGCGACTTATAACATTGCTTGATTGCTTTAAAAAAGCTCTGAAGATGCATCTCTTCTGGCAGGCCTTTCCTGAAACCTCTTAGATCCCGGCTCCAAAACTGGATCTATCACCCAACCTGAGCCCTTGCTTGGTGCTATCTCTTTCCTCAATTAAGAACTGTCGAGGATGAATTATGCTTTTAATTTTGTCGTGGTTTTAAATCATTGCTAATTTAATTTATTTTTAAGAGATGGGTGGTTAGGAATGGGTTGTTGATAAATTTTAATTCTGCATGTTTTAATCTTGTTGTACTCCGCTCCAATCGTGTCCTATAGAGCAGTGGGCGAGAAATAATAATAATAATAATAATAATAATAATAATAATAATAACAATAATATTGGCTGTGTTACATTTGCCAGGAATCCACTACAGGGTAACCTGAGACTCCCATCACCCCATCCAAAGGTGCTTTGAAACTTTCTTTAGCATTATTATATTTTAATTAACTGGAAGAGTGAAGGATACATTGGATCCTGACATTGATGCTGGAAAAGGGGACAAATAAAGAAAGAAACAGGCATATCTTCCATGGGCCCTTGGATTAAATACCAACCTCCTGATTTCGGATCCTTCCTCTGGGTTATTTTGGTTGATTTTGGGCTTCCGTATGAACTTTGGACTCTTTATATATTTTGACCAGTCTGTCTTCTTCTCTTCTCCAGATGACTTTTCAATCATGCTCATCACATTGAAGTGTGAATCTGTGGAAACGAATCAGTTTCATTGGCCCGAGCCTGTAGAAACTAAGAAGGGTCAAGAAAATGGCTTGCAGAAGGTGATACTTCACTGCTTAGCCTCCCAGGTATCATTTGCTGTATGGTATAAGATTGTGGTATCATTTGCTTCATGGGATTGTGATATTCTTACAATGTTGTTGGGGTGTGCCTTGAAGTCTTTTCCTATTCATGGTGGCCCAAGGTGAACCTATCTTATGTTTTCTTGGCACGATTTATTCATAGGAGGTTTGTCATAGGCCACCTCCACTGTATAACTGTGGATGAAAAAACCCACCAACCTCTCTGCCTAGGAAAACCAGTTCAGGGCACATTCCTGGGAGGATTTTTCTTGGACTGCTGCCCAAGTAATCTGCCTTCTGTGAAAATGTACAACCATTGTGTTTTTTAAGCAGCAAAACTGTGAATAAGCATGACCATGAAAGAGGAGCATCAATTTGTGAATGGGGTGGAGAAAGTGGAAGGAGATACAGTTTTGCTCTTTCTCTCTTATTACTTGATCTTAGGGTCAT
This sequence comes from Urosaurus nigricauda, assembly GCA_034509955.1. NCBI lineage: Eukaryota > Metazoa > Chordata > Lepidosauria > Squamata > Phrynosomatidae > Urosaurus > Urosaurus nigricauda. Next base: position 138,328,829 of record JAOEGL010000002.1, read on the forward strand.
TTAGTGGAGCTGGGAAAATCAGGACAGACAAATGAAGAACCAAAATCACAATTTGCCAATTTTCTTCCTTCTCAAAGTATTAGTGTTGCCAGAGGAGTGTTTGTGGTCTGCATTCCTCCATAGTCTAGAGAAGAGCATCCCCAGGCATTGCACACCCCTGGGTTAGCAGATATAGGGGCTTTACACACCTCCCAAAAAGGGCGGTCTGGCGATACCTCTTTTTAGTCCGAACCTTAGTAACAGCAACTGAGTGGCAAAGGTGCGGACAAAAAAAAAGGAGCCCCAAAAAGCGGGCTTGTGACTTCAGAAAAATCAGAAAAAGCACTATAGGGCGCCTCTATTACATCACAGCTGCACAGCGGCAGATAGCAGCTGCGCATGCTCTCTATGCGGCGCTGTGCAGCTGCGATGCCCTCATAATGTGCTAGGGTCAATGGGTGTGTATATGCTCTACCCCAAGCCAACTCTAGCACATGACGAGAAACATCAGTTTCGGTCCTTAATGTCAACTGTGAAAACACAGGTACATAGTTTGTATAATTTCTGCCAGTTGAAAATTTCCAACTTAGCTGGCACAGAAACACAATTGGGGAACCTCAAAGCTCAGCCAAGGAACCAACCTGGAAAGTCAAATAGGTATTGAGGAGGTTGCTTCAAACCTCTGTCATATAGACCTCCAAGGCTTAATCCACCAGCAGGCTGAGGGAGCATAGATCATTTATTTACCTTTGTATGGTACAAAGAAGTTCTGAAGACACTTAGTCAAGGGTGTCATTTCAGCCTCAAACTTCTCCTCCAGCTCATCGTCTCCGGTGTCTGACTCAGGAGGGAAGCTGGGAAAGGAAAAAACGAAGATGCTTAGTGTCCTGGGATGGGGCACTCGGCAGTCCTACCACCTGCAGCCGGTCCATGCAGGCTTCCCTCCAACCATTCAATAGAGTGACAGATCCCACCCTGGATGCTTGGATGTTGCACCTCTAGTTTTTGAAAATCCTAGAAAAACTAAAAAGTTGCTTCTGATTTCTTCTAAAACTCTTTCGGCCAACTAAAGCCCCAATGTTCAGGAGACCTTCCATGCAGAAAAGTTTAAGATATTCCTCACTGCAGTACTTTTACACTACTTATTTTTACTTTGCAACCCTACTCGCCCTGAAGAGGTTGTTGGCTAAGAACTCCCAACTGATATTACAATGGCTGTGTTACACTTGCCAGGAATCCACTATGGGGGAACCTGTGACTCCCAGTGTCTTAGATGCCATCACCCCATGCAAAGGTGCTTTGAGAATTTCTTTAGCATTATTATATTTTAATTCACAGGAAGAGTTAAGGATTCTTTTGATTAAATACCAACCTCAAGCCTTCGTATTCTTCCCTTGGATCCTCTTTGATGATCTGGGACCTCCATTTCTGATAGCTTGGACTCTTGACATCTGGCAAGTCATCTGTCTTGCTCTCCGCTCCAAATGATTTATCCATCTTGCTCACCCCTTTGAGGTCTGAGCCTGTAGAAACGAAGCAGTTGCATTGGCCTGAGCCTGTAGAAACTTGGAAGGGTCAGGAAGATGGCGTGCAGAAGGTGCTACCCCACTGCTTAGCCTCCCAGGTATCATTTGCTCCATGGTATAAGAAAAATACCTGATCTCATGGGACTGTGGTACTCTTACAGTGTTGTTGGGGTGTGACTTTAAGTCTTTTCCTATTCATAGTGGCCCAAGGGGAACCTATCTTATGTTTTCTTGATAAGATTTGTTAATAGGAGGTTTGTCATAGGTTACCCCTATCGTATAACTGTGGATGAAAAAAACACCCAGCCTGTATGCCCACTAAAAGTTATTTAGGGCACTTTCCTCAGAGGATTTTTCTTGGACTGCCACCCAAATAATATGTCTTTTGTGAAAATTTACAACCATTGTTTTGTTTAAGGAGCAAAACTGGGAATAAGCATGACCATGAAAGAGGTGCATCAATTTCTGCATGGCGTGGAGAAGGTGGAAGGAGAAAGAGTTTTCCTCCTTCTCTCTTATTGCTTGATCTTGGGGTCATTTAGTGGACCTGGGAAATTCAGGACAGACCAAATCAAAACAAAAATCATATATCATACAATTCATGTACACTATGACAGACTGTGGCTTCCATGTTATTTGACGTTGAATTTCCTCCAGGTTTTCTTCGATGGTGCTGGAGCCCAGTTCCAAGATAGAGTTAGCACCACAGAAAGTTCAGACTAAAAGACAGAGCAGATTTGCCAACCCACTAACATGGAAATCACATCTATTGCTGTCTTTCTTTTTATTTTTTTAATGATATTTTTGATTGATATTTCCATACTATAACAGTAGAATCTTGTATTGAACATTACATCTTATATCAACTGTGTGCGTATACAATAAATTTAACCACCAGATATTAAATAATAGGTGGGTTAACGATTGAAATCAAATAGAAACTTGATATAGTAGAAACAATATAGACATATGTATATGTACACATACACCCGTAAACATATATATATATATATATATATATATATAAACATAAACATATGTATACATGTCCATGTACCCATATATATATATTATCGGTGGTTACTGAGATAGAAAAAGAAAATAAAAGTTAGGATATTTGTTATTCTTATATACAATTACAACTTCTTTATCTGTATCTTAAGGCAAGCAGGTCATCAGTGGAAAAATATAAGCATTAAAACCATGCGGTGACTCCATCCTTCCATTTCTCCTCATAATCTTGAATAGGTTTCCCTGATAAATACATTGATAGTCTGTCCATGTTCCATAGTTCAGCTACCCTTAACTTCCATTCATCTATGGTAGGCATTGTGCTAGATTTCCAGTGTCTAGCCAGCACCATTCTGGTGGAAGAGATCATATATAAGATCACGCTTGTTTGGTTTGAAGACAATTTTGATTGGATTTTTGCTACTATATGTAATAAAAAATACTTCTGGAATGAGTGGAATATTTAATCTTAGTACTGATTTCATTTCCTTGTGTATTTTTTGCCAAAACTTTTAAATTAATTTACATTGCCACAAGACATGATTGTGCCGATTTTATCTTTACATTTCCAACATTTAAAATCTAGGTTTTTGCTCTATCACTGCCTGTGTGATATATCTGCAAGCAATTGTCCTTCAATTTCCTAATTCCCTCCCAGTTAATATTTGTAGACTGTCCTTTGCAGATCTTTGAGAACTAACTGCCAACCGAAGCAACAGCATCATCCTTTTCTTTTGCTATCATGTGTACGTTTTACAAATGCTTTTGTTCATTCTATCTTTTGTACTCTAAGCCACCTTGAGACCTACCCATTGGAGAAAGGGAGGAATGAAATTTAATAAATAACACAATCCTATAATCCGTTCAGTGAACGTACCAAATGAATGAATAGATAAGGATGCTTTCAGATGAGATCAAGCCTTCAAAAAGCAGGAGTAGGGTCCACTGAAAGAAAGACTGGACTCAAAACACTCCCAACAAATAGAAAATAGGCAAAGCCACCAAGAGAAATGCCTCTTGTCTTGAGGTCTCTCCACCTCCTCTCAGCCTCAACTTACTCAACAGCCACCTTGGCGAAGATTCTCAGTTGTTTCCATGGAAACCAAACAAACAAACACTCTCCATTCTGCATGGTCCCATAGGACCACTTCTCCATGAGGTCCAAATTCATGGGTTACATTTCTCATAATAGGATGATTTCAATTGATTTTTAAAATTTCACTCTTTTTACCTGACTCTGTTGGTGATCCTATTTGGATCCTACTGAGCATATAGATGAAATGAAATAATTATTGGTATCAGAATCTGGAAAAGCTGACTCCCCCACCAAGAGAAAGGCAACATTTAAGTGAAATCATGATTATATTTATGAATATTACAAGTTGAGTCTCCCATATACAAAAAGGCTTGGGACTAGAATTATTTTGAATTTCGGGGTTCTTCAGCTTTTGAAATCATTGCTTCAACATAATAAGATATCGTGGAAATGGGGCTCAAGTCTAAGCATGATATTCAGTTATGTTTTATGTATACCTTCTGCACATAACCTGAAGGTGAATTTTATTCACATTACATTAATCAGTCAGTCAGTTAGTTAGTTCGTTTCTATGCTGCTTTTCTCCCAGGCCTGGAGCCAAGACGGCTAATAATTTTGTGCATGAAATAAAATTTGTTTACCTTGAACTATCAGAAAACAAAGATGTCATTTTCTCTGTCACCCTTATTGATAATTTTGGATTTTGAAATAGTTTGAATTTTGGAAACTTGTATTACATAAACAACAGAATGATTTATTTGTGTTTTTGGCTGTCCACAATACCCCCATGTCCTTGAGTGCGTTCCATAGCTTTTCATGATCTATACAGTCAAATGCTTTGCTATGGACTATAAACCACATGCTGATCTTTTCCCCTTTGAATTCAATGTGGAGGGTGGCGGTTAGTACAGGTAATTGCAAAAACTGCATAAAAAACAATCCACCTTTAGTTCTGTTTCTGGACTCTAAGCTGTTTTTGGACTCCAAGCCCTGACTTCTGCAGTCCTCAAAGAAAATCCACTTTCTTATTTATTTATTTATTTATTTATTTAATTTTTATTCCACCTTTCTCCGAAAGAGGAGCCAAGGCGGCTTCATTACACAAACACATGCACACACACAGAGTTGCCCCTTTAAACTTGTTGGGGATCTGTTCTGGACCCCCCCCCCCGTGAGTTCAAAATCTTGTGCATATTCAAGCGCATAGGCTTGAATGGGATGTGCATGAAGGTGGAGTGGGCACCACATACATGCTGCATTGAGATTAATAGCGGTTGCCCCTCTGTGGATTTCCAAGTCCGCTCATTTCAAGTTCACAGACTTGGAGAGGTGATGGTATATATATATATATATATATATATATATATATATATTTTCAGCTGGTTATTTTTCTTCCTGTTTCTTCCATATCACCCATTTGTTGGCCTTTCACAGGCTTGGACCCAGACCATTAGAAAGGCTTGGATCGAGTACATTTGAAAGACCATGGGCTTGTCTGATTAAAATTTCTCATTCTAGCTGGTAGGAATATGATCCGTCCACACATGATTTGCAGGAGTTACGGCTTTTTGCAGTGTTCCCCCTCCAAAAAAATCTGCTTAAACTCTGGAGAAAAACTCTGGAGGAGAAACAAGTGGCTGTCCATCTGTTTTGCATGGATTTGGGTAGCTGTGCATTTTCAAGAGAGGGAGAGAGAGATGCAGGAAATATGTGCAGGAAAGTGAAGAATTAAACGTCAATGTGAACGAGGAAATATCTCCATCAATTTACATAATACACTTACATGTAGACTAGCCCATATCTCCCGATATGAGTGTGCCCAAATTTTAAGGTCTTCATGGGAGGGCTTTCTCTTGGTCCCACCACCATGACAAATCTGCCTAGTGAGGACACGGGAGAAGGTCTTCTTGGTGGCTGCTCCCAAGCTGTGAAACCCCCTCCCCTGGGAGGTTTTGTTGTCATCTCTCTGCTCTCTTTCTGGGGACAGCAAAGACTTTTTTATGAGCCTGTGTGGCCTAGTGGTTTGAGTATTGGACTACGACTCTGGAGGCCAGGGTTCAAATCCCAGCTCAGCCACGAAAACCACTGGGTGACTTTGGGCAAGTCACTTGCTCTCAGCTTCAGGGGAAGGCAATGGCAAACCTCCTCTGAACAAATCTTGCCAAGAAACCCTTATCAAAGGGTCACCATAAGTCAGAAATGACACAAAAGGACACAACAACAACAACAACAACAACTACATTTTTAAGTTCTTCAAGGGAAGGATTTCTCTTGGTTCTCACCATCATTCCAGCCCTTTCAGATGAGGACATGAGAGAGGGCTTTCATGGTGGCTGCTCCCAAGCTATGAAATGCTCCCTTCAGTTGGACTTCTCTCTGGTCTCTTTCTTAAATCTTTGGTTCTTAAATCATGTGGCAAGAGAGTGTTTTGAATGTAGTATATGATGCTTTATTAAATTATGATTTTTTTTTTTTGTTGTTGTGCTCCTTTAAGTCATTTCCAAGACGAACCTATCATGGGGTTTTCTTAGCAAGATTTGTTCAGGGCAGGTTTGCCATTGCCTTCCCCTCAGGCTGAGAGAGTGTGACTTGCCCAGGGTCACCCAGTGGGTTGCATGGCCAAGCTGGGAATTGAATTCTGGTCTTCAGAATCATATCTCAAACAACTACACCATGGGATTTCGATGGCCTTTAACTATGTACATGTGAATACATTTAGGTGTTCATAGGATACTGTAATTTAAAGTTATAATTTTAATTTTGCTCATTATTTTTGTCACAACTATTGTGATTACATTCAGTGATATATGGCAATTACAATTTATGAGTAACATTAATACCAAAAAACAAAAAACAAAAAAACTCAAACCATTACAGTAGGCCCTTGGTATCCACTGGATTTTAGTTCCAGGACCCCCATGGATACAAAATGGCAAAAACAAGGTTTGCTTTGGGAATTCAAGATATTTTTGAATATTTTCAAGGCTTTGATGCTTGAATCCATGGATAAAGCATCCTTGGATACGGAGGGGTGACTGTATCATTAGTGTCAGTAGCTTATATATTAGGGATAATAACCAGTTTTATGTTGGAGATCAACATGATGCTTTCTTCCTCCCATAGTATTTCTTGGGAACCCCAGCATTACCAAGGATTACTAGGACCCCCATAGATCAGTGGATGCACAAGTCCCATTACATACAATGGCATAGTGAAATGGTGGATATAACATGGCATTCCTTGGATATCAAAAGAGCAGCAAGGCTTTACTTGAAAATGATTTAATAGTTCAGGAGAACGGAAGCTGTGTTTAGATGCTACAATCCGAGGCCCCTGGGGCTAGAAGCATATAGGCAAATTCTATCTTGATAGTTAAAGGCATGTATATATCAGTGTTATGGTTTGGCAAAAATTCCTTATTCTTGACAACTGATGTGGATGAAGAAAACTTTGAAGAACGCTGGCATGATCTCTTGCCCAAGGAATCAATGGAATGGTTGAAGTTAACACTCATAGCACTCTTGCTAAGAACATTGTATTCACTGTTTTATATTTTCAATATTTTCAAGCCGTGGGTGGTCAGATCTGTCGATAAAAAAAATCCATGGTTAGAGTGCTGACTGTGCTAAGGATTCTGTATGGTGTGATATGGGAGGCAGTCAAGGGAATGGGGTGACACCATGAGTTACCACACCAAGTGATGCCAACTCTAGTATTCCCACTGGTCTCAGGTTTTGTCACTGAAGTCTTAGAGAATGGGAAACTACTGACCTGGCAACCCTATACCCAAATGCTGAGTGCTAGGAATAGTTAGAGCATCTACCTGGCTCAAATCCCAACTTCCTACTCCCTGCCATTGCAATCGACAAATGAGGAGTATATGCAATCCTATGCTGAAAGCTGGGATACAAACTTTTAAAATAAAATAATAGCTTTAAGAGAGCCACTAAGACGCATCTCTTCCGGCAGGCCTTCCCAGAAAATGACTAACTTTTCTGTCATTCATTGCCCCTCCACTCCCATTAAATGAGACATTGATACCCTTGTGGCCGCCCACGTATCCAATTTTTAGAGCCATTAATGTTTAATGTTTTAATGTTTCATTGTTTTAAAATTCATTCCTAGTTTAATTCATTTTTAACGGGTGGGAGGGGAGACCGAACTGTATTTTAACTGTATGTATTTTTAAATGTACTCTGCCCCGATTGTTTACCCAGAGGGGCGGAATATAAATAAATATTTATTATTATTATTATTATTATTATCAATGAAATCAGCGCTCTCTTTCACAAGAAATAATAATAATAATAATTAATAATAATAATAATAATAATAATACCTTCTTGGCCTCTGCCCAGGTCAGTAGAATATGATGCATTTCTCTGGCTTCTTCCCTAATAGCAGGATCGTGTTGCAAAAAGAAAACCCTTAAGGAAAAAAAAAAAGCAAGAAATTGAAGTAGTCAAAAAACCTGAAGCATGAAGTTTGGAGAAGATAAAGCATGGAATCTTTCTTGAGCAGAACCATTTATATTAGGGTGACATCTTTCTTAAATTTTCAAGAGGGTAAAGGAACCTCCAGCCAAAGCATTGGGGCAGAAAAGTCAGTTTGCTTTGTGGGGATCTGTTGTGCAACATCCCACTTCTTTCATTAAAGTGGCGCCTCTTAAATGTAGCTTAGAGGCCCATTAGTCTCAGGAAGAATTTGAAATAAATTATATATTCTATGACACAGAGTTTATTGTCTGGGAGGGATGGGCAGGATTTCTCTTTAAAACAGCATTAGGATATAGGCCTTCCTGGGTTTAAATATTTCTGAGTTGCTAAATGCAACGGTGATGTCATGGGATTTCAAGTCAACTCCATCATTGTCCTAGAGTTTTGTTACAAGAGTGATTCAAAGGATAGAATCACAGGCTATATCTGCACTGCAGTTTGATATCCCTTTAACCTCCATGGCTCCATGCTATGAAATTCTGGGATTTGTAGGGTTTTTTGGCACTAGAGCTCTCTGACAGAGAAAGCTACATGTCTCACAAAACGACATTTCCCAAAATTCTATAGCATAAAGCTAAGGCAGTTAAACTGGATGATTTCTACAGTGTGGATGCAGCCACAGAGTTCGTAAAGAGCATGGAATCAGTGCAGGAACTCCAGAGCAGCCCCAGCAGGAGCTGTCTAGCCTCTCTTTGAAGATGCTTAGTTGAGCATTGGACTATGACTTTGGAGAACAGGGTTCGGATCCCTGCTCACCTACGAAACACACTGAGTGACCTTGGGCAAGTCACACTCTCTCAGCATCAGAGGAAGGCAACAGCAAACCCCCCTTTGAAGAAACTTTCCAATAAAACCCTGTGAAAGGTTCACTTTAGGGTCACCATAAGTCGGCAATGACTTGAATGCACACAACAACAAGAAGAACCATTAACTAAAGGAATGGAGCTGGCTGCAGCTCTCCAAAGTCTTTAGTGGAGAAAGGTATTTTGCCTTCCCCTGGGCACTGAGCAGGAGCCACTTGGAGTCAACAGACTAGCAAAATGGCTGGGCTCACTGTCTATACAGCTTTCCCTTTGACCCTTTTAGCCTCCCTTCAGGCACCTGCCCCATGAAACTGTTAGAGAATAGGATCCTGGAAAATGCTCAGACGTGGGGGAAATGTGCCAGGGTTCCCTGAAATCCCCAAGCTGCCATGTTGAGTCAGCATTTGGGCTGTGCTGAGTCACAAGAGGGGACAGACAGCATGGTGAGCAGAAAACTGCCAAGTCTCCCTGGCCTGCATGGGGGAACTGTCTAGAGGGTGCACACAGGAAGAGGCTGCTGGGCAAAAGTGCACAGGAGAAGAAGATGCACATGTATATTAGGGAGGAGTGTACAGTGTGGGTCCTTATGAGTTTTTGTGTTGATGCTGATGCTGTATGGTGCATTGCATCTCGCTGTGGCATTGAGGACACCCTTGTATACAGAGCAACGAAGATTACAGAGCCTCCATGAGAGATATCTGTCTGCTTCTGGGGGGGGAAAGGAGATTCTCCAACCTGAACAGAGCTCCGTGTCACTTCTCGGCCATCCAGGTGCACAGCCTCAGTGTGGTGCAATGCAGCCTGCGCAATCACACTAACAGAAACAGCCACCTCTACCTGACAGTAAGTACAGCTACTTTGACTGCGTCTATATGATACCAATCTACTAGTATAAAGTCAGTTCAAACGCCAGGGCTCCATTCTTTAGCATCGTGAGTTCCATAGTCTGGGGAGGTATTTGGACCAAAAGATCCTGAAGTTCAAGGGTGTCATACCTCTCCCCGTGTTCAATTCGGGTGAAGAGGAGAAAGAAAAGGCAGTTTGCCAGGAATCGGCTCTCCTGATAGTGAAGGTCCCAAGAGCTGGGGCAGAGGTAGTAGGATCCCTGCTCCCCATCAGGAGGTTGCAGAGGCTGAGGATGCTGAAGACACACCACGATCCTTTGCTGAGTAATGAACAAAAAACACATAAGAGATGCTGATTATTTAGGCCACTGGTGTTGTTGAAGAAGATGGCCATAATTCTTCCAGCAGCCCCCAATGTCTCTGTCGTTCACAGATGTCTTATGTGGATGGTTGACTGTCCTCTAGCATTTGTGTCTCCTTGATCTTGGACTAGCTTTGGTTTGACAGCTTTGTTTGCTCCTTAATGGCTTCTGGCATCTTAACTGCTGATTTGTTATAACTACTCCTGGACCGACTGACAACCACCCTTTTGTTTCACCCTCCGTCACGCGCTAGATCCTGAACTTGTCTGAAAGCAGAGATCATTGCGATTGGCACACTTGCCTCAGCTGAGCAAGGCACCATGACCGTGGTCTGCTATATGGACATTCAGGAGGGAAGCAAAGTCTAGCTTTACCTTCAAAGAGAATGCCCACCTTGTCCCATTTTGAACAGATTGAAATGCTGTATCGGAAAAGTTACACTTTTGTATATTCAGTTAGTTTGGTTAATCTTTTTAATTTAAGCTTCAGGTTGCCCAATCTCATCCATTTTATTACTGCTTAAGGCATCAATATCTTCACTGCAATCTGATGGATAGACATACTTGTGTTCCACCTGAACAATCATGTTCAGTGTGCCTCAGACCCCCTTGTCCACACTATAATTGTACAGTGTGGATACACACATAAACTGGTGTCCTTTTGTGCACAAACAGACTGGGACTTCAGCCTACTTCTTTCAAAATGTTTTCATTGAGATCTGTAGCAAACTTTAACTCTCAGTGTGGACTGTATACCTCAATCCTATTCATTTACTCCAAAACCTATTTATTTCATTGGAATCAACTTTTGGGCGAGTACTCTTATAATTCAATATTAACATCTTCAGATATAAATGGCCAGTTGCTATCTACTTCTAAGCAAGTGTGTATTGCATTCCTAACATCTAAAACCTGGTCAAGGATACAGCCCTGTTAGTCTGTAGAATCACCTAAAACCTATTCAGAGATATAGCCATGTTAGTCTGTTAGTCTCCGAAGATCTGAGGAAGTTGATTGAAGTCTACAAAACCTCATCCTGCCAACATCTTTCTTTCAGTTAGTCTCAAAAGTGCTACAAGACCTAAAATTGGTGAGGTTCATCTGTGAAGTTTCACTCTTTCCTCCTTTTGGGGAAAAAACCATTTTTCCTCCTTAATTCACACCAGACTTGTTAATATTTGTCTATTTCTTTCATTATCCTCTTCTTTCCCAAGTTGGAATTTAATTTCCTATTAAATCAGAAGAGAAATCACAAATACACTCTTTAAAAAGGTTAATAAGTACTTTTGGTACATAGGATTTTGAACATGCCAATCATCAGGGAAAATTAACCAGAAATCTTTTTCCTGTTTCTTCCTTTCCTACGGACTCACCTTTATGATGGGCAAATCCAATTATGATGCTTTACTCTCCATTTTTGAAGAAATTTGTTCTGCATCTTATATTAATTCTATACATTTTATTAAAAGCTGTTTACCTTCTGAATCATGTTTATGCTTCACATTAGATTGCTTTATCTTTTTAAAACTAAACGAATCCCTGCAAATAAAAATTATCTTGTCAATATATGTATTCTTCTGTTTATTACAACTGAAAATTTACCTTAAAGATGTATCACTCTTTCTTCAGAGAACAGGATTCCATTTCTTCTTAACCTGAAAACTTTCTTTCAAATCTATAAAGAGGTCATTTATAAAAGATGATGTCACCCTTTAACTGTAATAAATATTTCTCAGTTCGTAGCTCTACGTGGTTGTCAAGTGAAGGAAAACCAGGAATCTCTTTTTTTCCTAATAAAGGAACCTACCTTTTGGGGACTTACCAAAATGATGGAGATGTTTTGGGGAAATGCTTTTCACTTTTCCATTCTTGAAGGAGCGTGAGTTCTGTACTTTGTGTCACATCTTTTGGTGTATGTCTGTGCCTTTCTTAACATTGGCAGAAACCTGAACTTTCATTCTTTTCCTACTTAAATGTTATTTAGAGAGCCAGGCAAAACAGAGCACCTAGTTCTAGAAATACTACAATATGCACTACATCTGATGGACTGTTGTGTTTAAGTCTCTCCAGAGCATGCAACCTTTTGTTCTGGAACTATGTCTTTTAAATCTCACTTGACAACTTTGCTATAATTTTAAATAAAAGACATTTTAAATGAAACACAACTTTTTTCACCAACTGATATTCTTTAAATCATTTAGCTTCTTTTCTTTGACCCATGGACTTTCTTGATCCACTGGACTTTCTTGTTTCAATTCTCCCAATATTAGATAAATAACATGAGAAGTGTAAAGCTCATCTCTGTATAGCTGAGGTCTTTAAATATTGTTTTTTTAGATTTAAAGACAATATTTAATATTTTATTTTACTATTTAATAATAATAATAATAATAATAATGTATATTTATAGGCTGCTCCTCTATTCGCATAATCGGAGCTGGTAATCTAAAAAAAAGGTTAAGAAAAAAACCAGATTAAAACAGTTATCCTACCCCTTCCCAACCATCCACCCCTTAAAACTAAATTAAACCAACGAAGACTTAAAAACGGCATCTTAAGGACATTCTTTCAAGCATCCATCATGTTTCACTCTTTCCAATTTTGAACAAAAAGATCTATTTCTTTAATTCATGCCTGATGTATTAATTTCTATTTCTTTCTTTATCCTGTTTCTTTCATTTTCCTGTCCCCCCCCCAAAACTGGACAATTTCCTTTTAAATCTACAGTCAGATCACAAATACATGCCTAAGAATGGTTAACCACTATTTTTGGTGGCTAGCGTTTCGAACAAGCTCATCATCAAGGAAAATAAGCCTTAAATCTTGTCCCTTTTCCCTTTCCACTTCATTTCTAAAGACTCACCTCCACAGTGGAAATATTCTTTTATGATGCTGTATGCTCCAGTTTTGAAGAAATAGGTTGTAAATCTTATATTACTACAGACTTTTTGTTAGGAGCCGGTTGCTTTCTTAATTATGCTTGTGCTTTACAATAGATTTCTTTATCCTTTTTAAAGTAAAAATGGTTTTGTCAAATTCTGTGTTCTTCTGAGTTTATTGCATTTGAAAATGTACCTTAAAGATTGTATCGTTGTCTCCCTCTTCAGAGAACAAGATGTTGTCATTTCCTTTCAGCTATACAAAGAAATCATTTATAAAATGATGGCATAATCCTTTAATCATTATAAATATTTCTCACTACTTACTTGCAAGATACTATCAAGTGAGGAAAAACTGGAATCTGTTCTCTTCCCAATAAAAGAACCTACATTTTAGGGACTTACCAACATGTTGGAGATGTTCATTGGAAATGCTTCTCACTTTTCCATTTCATTCTATACCTCGTGTCATATACTTTGGTGCACGATTGTTCTTTTCGTAACATTGACAGAAACCTGAACTTCCATCCTTCTCCTGGTCAAAGGTTATTTAAAGACCCAGGCAAAACAAAGCACCTGGAACTACAAATACTACAATGTGTGCCACATCTGCTGGAATTTTGTATTCCGGTATTTCAAGAGCATACAACTTGTTTTTCTGGAAATGTGTTTCTTACTTCTCACTAAAAGGAGCGCAAAGTCTTTCCTCATTCAATTTATTGTTCATATTATTTAGCATCTGTCCTTCATCCAACATTAATATATGATTCATTCCCCTTTCTCCTAATATTAGATAAATAACATGAAATATAGAGAGCATCCCTGTGAGGCCTTTAAATCTTGTATTTATTTTTTAAACTGTTCTCATACATGCCTCTTTCTCACCTACACATTGTTATTACAGTGCATAATTTTAGCGTTTATTACATACAGTTTGACTTTTCCAGTCAATAGTTCCTTAATCAATTCCTTGCCAAGATGAACTGTGCTTTAAATAGGCCTGAAAAGATTTAACAAAAGTAGCATTTATTTATTTATTTAAAAATAGCATTTATACACAAGATTGTAATCCCTTTTCTGCTTCGGTGCTTATTAAATGGAGAGCAGCCATGTCAGGTGATATTGATAACATCTTTAGAGAAAGAAAAAATTAAGACTTTTTTGTTTTGTTTTGTAAAACAGAGAAAATTACCTTTCAGAGTGAGAGGTCACAGAAATTATCCAAATACTTTCATCAGGCAGCCAGAAGAAGTGATTCTGTATGTGTTTTCCTTAGCAATGGACACATGACAAAGAACTTCTTCCAGGTTTCTGAAGTTCATCTGTCATGTTTCTTTCTCCTCAATTTGGAACAGTGTCTTCTGTTAAGTTCCCTGCTTTGTGCTGAGCTTTTTGATATAAATACATTTCTTAATCTCATTTTATTAATTTAGGTTCCTGTTAAATTTGCAAAGTCACAAAAATTAATTACCTTTAAAATGTAGAACCACTGTGGATATTTTCGGGCCTTGAGATATTGAACAGTTGAGAATTCCACTTTCTCTCTAGAACCTATTTCTAAGTACTCACTTCCACCTCATATTAACTTATGATATTTTAAACACTTGTGTGGGGAAAAAAGTCTTAGAATGCACTGGACTTTTTGTTCTGAGTTTCTTGCTTTATGACAATAAGTTGAAGCTGTGACTCTCTTTATAGTTTTTGAACCAATGGCATTTCCTGTAAAGAAATACTATCATGCTATCATCATCTTATTCTGTATCAATGACATTTGAAAACATACCTTAATTTGGAAGGTGTTACTGCTCCATCTTATACAACAGAGGTGTTTGCATTTTTTTAAAAAACTTGAAAATTTCCTATTAAATTGGCAGAGAGTTCATTTAGAAAATTATAAAATCAATGTTCCACTTTCTTTCTTTCTATGGAACCTACTTCTAAGGACTCACCTCCGTCTCATATTAAGCTGTTTTAAACTCTCTTCTTGAAAAAAAATATGTCTTATACTTTTCACATTGCACCAGACTTTTTGTTGCAAGATTGCTGCTTAATTAAGTCGAAGCTGTGAATCCCTTTATGGTTTTTTAAGCCATGGTACTTTCTGAAAAGAAACGTTGCTATGCTGTCCCCAGCTCATTCTTTTATTACCATGACATTTGAAAACATACCTTAGGGAACCTGGAAGGTGTTACCACTCCTCCTTACAAAACAGATCTATTGCAGTTCTTTATCAATTCTTTTAAAATTGGAAAATTTCCTTTTAAATCTGCAAAGATGTCATTCATAAAATGGTGAAATAAAATGTTAACCATGGAATATATTTCCCCATAATTAGTTTGAAGAAGCTATAAAGAAAGGAGGTAACACGCACCAATAACCTGCTCTTTTTCCAAGACCTGCTCTGCAGGGAGGTACCAGAAACTTGATATTCACTGGAAATAGTCTTTCTTCTTCTAGAATATTCTCTTCATTCTAGAACTGAACTGCCAGCCTTGCCTTTTGTTTGGTGTATTTTAGAAGGAACAGGGCGTCTTTGATCATTCCACATTGATTCCATCATTTTGCCTCCATCTTCTGAGTAGTGTGGGCCCATTAAATAACATCACATTCACAGCCTTGGCCATTCTTACATCCCAATATCCTTGCTTTCAGACAAATAAAAGAAAGATATAGAAAGTTCACTTGGCTAGATGAATTTTTGAAGTTTTGATGGGGAAATGGTTGGTTCGGGGTGTATGACTCCCCCCCCTTTTTTTTAGTATCTAACACAAATATACACAATACCTTCTCTTCTCTTATTCCCATTTTGTGCTGAATCTCCTCCTCCTTTAACAGAGAAGTGGCTCCCATGAAATTTCAAGTGTCTCCCATGAAAACTCCCTTCCTCCTTCTCCTTGCTTGCTAGGAAGCTTCAAGCAAGACTGAAAGCTTTCTGAGTGTGTCACAGCAGAAACATCACAAATTTCATCATAATCACAATGTGCACATGCCAAACTGTGGGGGCTAGTCAGACTAAACATAAGTCATTTATTTATTCATTTAATTTTATTTAATGCCCTGCCTTTTCCTCATATGGGATCCAAACATCTTACAACATACATGAAAACAAAATAGGTAAAACAATATACAGGTTGAGCGTTCCATTTGTGGAATTCCTAAATATTCCAAAAACCCAAACTTTTTTTTTTCCATGTGTGGCTAAGATAGTGACACCTTTACCTTCTGATGGTTCAGTATACACAAACTTTGTTTCGAGCCCAAAATTATTTAAAATATTGTATCAGAGTACCTCCAGGCTAGGTGTATAGGGTGTATATCAAACAAGTCCATTTTGTGTGTAGACTTGGATCTCATCTCCAAGATATTGCATAGTACTAGCCCCAAGAACTCTGCTTAAAGACCTAAAAAGAAAGAGACACTACCACTCTCCGAGGGAGTGTGTTCCACTGTCGAACAGCCCTTAATGTGAGAAAGTGCCTCCTAATGTCTCGGTGGAATCTCTTCCTGCAGTTTGCATCCATTGTTCTGTGTTGTAGTCTCTGGAGCATCAGAAAACAAGTTTGCTCCCTCCTCCATATGACATCCCTTCAAATATTTAAACAAGTCTATCATATCACTTCTTAAGTTGTTCATCATAGGGCATGGCTTCCATACCCTTCACCATCTTAGTTGCTCTCCTTTGGACATGCTCCAATTTCTCCATATCTTTTTTGAATTGTGGTGCCCAGAACTGGACACAGTATTCCAGGTGGTGGCCTGACCAAAGCAGAATAGAGTGGCACTATTACTTCCCTTGATCTAGACACATTGGGGCTTTTTACATTGGCCGAAAGCGGCGGTCTAAACTCGCCCCTTTCAGCGGCGGGATGACGCCGAGGCTGCCGCACGGGCAGCCTCTAGGCCTCCTCCCGCCGCTTTTGGAGGCCGTGGGGAACCGGCAAACTGCCGGTTCCCCGCGGCCTCCAAGCGGGGTGCAGCGGGTGCTCTGGGCACCTGCTGCACCCCACTTCCCTCGGCGGGGCTCAAGGGAGGAAGGGGCCGCCACCGTGGCCCCTTTCTCCCTGGGTCTTTGCTGCGGCCATCTAAAGGCAAAGACCCGCTGCAAGAAAAGAGCTCCGAGAAGGAGCTCTTTTTTTTGCGCCGCGGGAAGGGCGCGATTGGAGCCCTCCCGCAGCGCAAAAGCGTCATAACGTGCGCAGCGCGTCAAAACGCTGCGCACGTGATGACGCTTGTACGGCGCCTCCATGTAGAAGCCGCCATCTTTAAATGGAGGCTTCCACGCGGTTTAGGCTTAGGGAGGGTGTAAAAGCTACGCCCTCCCTAACCCTAAAAGCGGACTTTTTAGCCCTAAACGCGCCTTTTTTTGCCCATCTAAAACGGGCCTATACTTCTATTGATGCAGCCTAAAATTGCATTGGCCTTTTTAGCTGCCACATTGCACTGTTGACTCATGTTCAACTTGTGGTCTACATGGACTCCTAGATCCCTTTCACACATACTTTC
The DNA here is from genome assembly GCA_034509955.1 of Urosaurus nigricauda. Classification (NCBI taxonomy): domain Eukaryota; kingdom Metazoa; phylum Chordata; class Lepidosauria; order Squamata; family Phrynosomatidae; genus Urosaurus; species Urosaurus nigricauda. The sequence goes on from JAOEGL010000002.1 coordinate 138,346,268, forward strand.
ATTCAGCCGAATGTCCCCCATCCTATATCTGTGCATTTCATTTTTCCGCCCTAAGTGCAGTATCTTACATTTTTCAGCTATGAATTTCATTTTGTTAGCGTTGGCCCAGCTTTCTAGTCTATTCAGGTCATTTTGAATTTTGATCCTGTCCTCTGAGGTATTAGCTACTCCTCCTAATTTGGTGTCATCTGCAAATTTGATAAGTATCCCCCAATTCTGTCATCCAAATCATTAATAAAGATATTGAATAGCACTGGGCCCAGGACAGAACCCTGCAGGACCCCACTGGCGACTTCTTTCCAGGTTGAAAATGAGCCATTGTTGACAACCCTTTGGGTTCAGCTGGTCAACCAATTACAAATCCATGTAACAGTTAACTTGTCTAGCCCGCATTTTATAAGCTTGTTTGCAAGACTGTCATGGGGAACCTTGTCAAAGGCCTTACTCAAATCAAGATATACTATATCCACAGCATTCCCTTCATCTACCAAGCTGGTAATTTTTATCAAAAAAAGAGATCAGGTTTGTCTGGCATGACTTGTTCCTCTGAAACCCATGTTGACTTTTTGTGATTAGGACATTGCCTTCAAAATGTTCACAGACTCTCTGTTTCATAATCTGCTCTAGACTCTTTCCTGGTATTGATGTCAGACGAACTTGACAATAATTGTTGGGATCCTCTTTTTCCCCATTTTTGATATATGGTGACCCCATGAAGTTCATAGGGTTTTCTTTGGGAAAGAATATTCAGAAGTGGTTTACCCTGTTTCGTTTCCAAGATCAGGCAAGTTCTGGTAGCTTTAGAATATTTTGGCCTCTTATATATCTGTGGAGTAATCCTGTTTGTACACTACACTAGCATAGCTATGTAAATGATGTAAATGATGACAAGAAAAAGAGAAAGGCTGTGAATGAAGGAACAGGCTAGAGAAACAAACCACTCACAGTTGGCATATTTTGCCAGTCTTTTTGTCCAACTCTGTTCAGCCATGAAAGAAGTTTGACCATAGCCACAAAGCACCAGGATTCTGCTCTACATATTTTTAAACAAAATAAACCAGAAGGCCTTCATTGGAGTGCACACAATTGTCGCATTGCAGAAGTAGGCATCAACAGTGACAATAATCCACTGATCTGTGTTGTAAGTGGGAAACAATAGAATCCACACAGAGAGATACATTTTTCTTTCATATGTACATTTGTACACACAGGCTCTAATAAATTTTATACAATATTTTAAAATAATTTTGTGCATGAAAGAAATTTTGTGTACATTGAACCCTCAGAAAACAAAAGTGTCACCATGTCACCCACCTATGGAAAAAAATTTTGTTTTTTAGAATATTTTGGATTTTGAAAATTTTCCAAAATGAGGGTGACTCAACCATTATTACAATTGCAATGCAATTCGCTTGTCCTGCAGAAAACATTGACTACTCTGAACACATCTCTTGATTGAAGTGACTGATTTAATGTTCTTGTAAGATAACCCTCCATTTGGATGCTTGCTGACTAGAGCATAGGAAAACGGGAGAGCAGTCTTGCTCTCTGGCAGAGAACTCTGGGCTCCCCACCAGAGTACAGATCCCAGGAGTCCAAGTTTGATGTAAACACAATGTGTCACAGTGCCAGGTCTGAATCTGTCCCAAAACAGAGATAATTGGCATTGGCACACTTATGGAAGCTGGGCAAGGCACCTTGGCCATGGTCTGCTATATGGTCATACAGAAGCTAAACAATGTCTATCTTGTAATCTTTATCTTTGATGAAAATGCCCACCTTGTCCCATCTTGGACAGATTAAAATGCATTTTCCGGAGACGTTACATGCACAACCAAGAACACAATTATATTCAGTTTGTTTGGATAATCTTTATATTTAAGCTCCAGTTTTTAAACCTCATCCATCTTATTACTGGTTAAGGCATTAACACCTTCTCTACAATCAGATGGATCAACAGAGTTGTGTTTCACCTGAAAACTCATGTTCAATGCACCCCAGATCTCCATGTTCAGATGTTTCATGTGATATTAAAGAGCATAGGAGACAAAATTGGAACCTAGTGGGATGCCATGGGCGAAAAGGCCAAGGGCTGAATAGCTCTATGTTTTGAATTTGACTTTGCAAGAATGATTCAATGATCTCTAAAGAGTGCCTTTGCTGAGTCTTGACAGGTGAATCCAAATGTTAATGACAGTAAACTCTAATGTGCCTCAGATCCCATTTTAGAACAAATAGAAGACAAAAGTTGGAAAAACAAACAGTCCTATCTTGCTCCTGGTGTAGGTGATCTATCAGAATGGTCAAAATAAGTTCCATCTCAAATCTAGACCTAAAAGCACATTAAAACAGATCCAAATAATCCATTTCACTGAAGAATCTGTGAACCCAGAATGGCAGTAGATGCTTGAGCAACTTGCCTAAAAGTGGTATGTCTGGTGCAATATTTCTTTCTTTTCTTGGTGCTTTCTTTTTTAGTGTTCCTTCCTTGCATTGAATTAAAATTCTTGTCTGCCAAAATCAATATGTCGCATTGATTTTAAATTCTTGTTTGTCCAAATCAATATGTTGGTAGCTTCTGCCATCAGCTACCAGGAATGTAAACCTCCTTGCTTGTTTATATACGATCGTACTGTCATATTATATATTACTATCAAAACAATTTTGTTCCTTATCTTTCTCTTGAATTTTAGTAGTGCTGGCCTTACTGCCTTCATCTCCAGATAGTTTATATGCTGACATACTTGTCTTTTTCTGTTTTGAATGCTGTTCACATGACCTGTTATGTGTGGCTCTACAGATTTATAATTTTTTTGTTAGTATATCTTTTTCCTTACCATTGTCATTACCTCGTCAAACACAATTTAATGCAGATGGGCTGTTATTAATGGATTGATTTGTTTCAGAAGTGGCAGGTTTTGAATAAGCCATATGAATATCAAATTTCTCTGGCTGATTAAATGCAGAATCCGTGGACTGCTGAGGTACAGCTCGTCCTGCGACGTCTCTTATTAAGCTTATTAATGAAGAAATTATTTCTTTCTACACTTTCTTTTCAGCATTGACTTCCTCCAATGATTTCACTGGTGACAGACCATTCTTTTCTTTTTCTTTCTTCTTCTTCTTTAGAGGAGGATCTGCGATTGCTGTCGCCTGGGACTCCTCCTTCTCTCCCAAACAATCTCTGCCTGCTTTGCTGTCTGCAACTGTGGAGAGCAAGGCAACATGCCGGTATGAACTGTCTGTAGCCTTAGAACAGCTGAATTCCCTTCCTGAAGATTTCACAGGAGAGACCGTTTGAAAGTTACTGCCTGTATTTTCATTACTTTCTTGGTAAGTAAAAGCATTTTTTCGCTTCTTAAACTCCTTTAGTTTTTTTCCCAGTCTTTGTTATGGGGAGGGAACCATATGATTGCTTGGACTCATCCCCTCCACAGCAGCCATGGCCAATTTCCTCTGTTTCACTTTCACTGGAGGACACAAATATTTGTTTTAAACCCTCAATATCAGAGCAATGCTGATTTTTGTTCATTTTCAAATCACTTGCTGTAAATGACAGATTTGAAGTGCTTACCTCAGCTCCTGTTTCCTTTCTTCCAGTCTTCCTCAGAATGTACAAATGTGATAGTTAGAAAACCAGATAAGGTAAGGAATAGATTTTGGTCACCATGAAATATTGAAATACTTCAACTGCTGGGTTGCTTTGTTCCGGTTACTTTCAGAATGTACAAAATGGGTCAATTTACCCCTAACAAAATGGATGGATTGACACTTCTTTTAAAATGGAAGAAATCTCTTTCAAGTGTGCAAAACGGTTATATACAGATTTAAGAAGTAAAACCTTTAACTATATTTAAACAGCTTAAGTATTTTTCAAAATATGATTTTTTTTCCACATTCAAGAAATGTACTTCATACGCATTTATTATCTTGCTGATGAAGTTCAGCTGAGAGACTTTTCTCTTTGCTCTTCCTGAAGCATGTCTTGTTCTTTACCTTATATCAGTATTTTGTTACATGTTTAGCTGGGTTTTGAAAAATGTCAGAAGCTGGAAATCTATGCAAAGTTGTGGATGGACTTTGAGATTTGGAAACACTGAAATATCTCATCTCCTCTGCTAAATTGCTCTGTTCCCATCTCTTTTCAAAATGTCTGGATCATTGATCTAGAATGGAAGGTTATTTCTTACCTTTCAACTGCCAAGCTTACTATCGATTTTGTATGAAGAGTGGATGGAGTACAAATTCTTTATTTACTGGTATTCTATATATCCGTCACATAATTTGTTATCGCAAGTTGTTTGATTGGTGTAAGTGGCAGGGCCATTCTAACTTATACCAGTCCTCCCCCCTCCCCCCTCCCCCCCGCCTAATATGAAGTAAATGAATGAGAAATATGGAAAGCTCACCTGGAAAGCTGAAGTTTTGAGGTCTTGGTACGAAAACAAGCTGTTTTTGTAATATGTCTTTAGATTACATGTCATTATATAACGTACCATATTGATCTTTTCTTCTTTCCCATTTTATACGTTCAGTTATTCCTTCCATCAGAGGAACTAAGCTGTTTCCATGCACTTCCTCTACCTCTCTCTGACTCCTGAGTTTGACCCACCACTAAAAGAATGACAAGTGCATCATAGTAGAAACATCACAGTTTGCCTCAAAATCACCAGGTCCAAGTGGAATGAATAAAAGGGTGGGAGGAAACTCGGTTTCATTATAACCATCACATTGTAGTGGTGTAGGAGCCAAACTAGGTTTCCTCATAATCACCACATCCACATAGCAGGGAGTGAAGTGGAGGGTATGGAGGAGAATGCATCATTAGAAAAGGCAGTTTGCCAAAAGTGAATAGGATCTTTCTATTCTGTAAATATAAATCAGATTTATACTCGTCTAGTTATGAGAGTGTTTCTTTGATAAGCAAGTGGATTCTTTGATCGGGTTGATTTTTTTTTTCCGGCTTTGAATGAGGACTGAGGACATTATCACACAAGCCACAGTCTCACAGCAATTGCATCAGTTTTTATAAAAATGGTAACATAAAAGTTGCAAAGCAGCAATTATCTGATGTCTTTGCAAGCTCATGATGAGGGCTGCCACCACCATCAAACTCTCTTCCTGAATCCCCCATAATATCATCTCCCTGCCTCCCTCCCTACCCAGCATGCCTTTTGGATAGTTCCTAGACCTCTGCTATTACGATTGAAGTTTAATTAAAAATATAGCGGGCCCTTGTTATCTGCTGGGGTTTAGTTCCAGGATCCCTCATGGACAACAAAATCCATGGATGCACAAGTCCCATTAAATACAATGGAAAAGGAAAAGGGTGTCTCTTATATAAATTGGTAAATCAAGGATTGCTATTTGGAATGTATACTCTTTTAAAAAAATATATTTTCAAGCCATGAATGCTTGAATCCATGGATAAAACAATCTGTTGATAAGGAGGGGAAACCGTACAGCAAATAAGTAATGGCAGTCAGCTTGCTTGGGAATAGTGAGGAAGAGGAGGAACAGAGGGAGCGGAAAGGGCACTGAACCCGCACGGCTGCCAATATCACAAATGCCCTGGCATTGAGTGCATCTCATTTTCTACCCAGGGACTTGTGGTAGAAAACACATTTCCCTATCAATGAAAAGAGATGCATTCACTGTGTTTCAGGAACACAGGAAGTATGGGTCGGAGGCATCATTGTGTGATAAGTATCATCAAAACCACTTTTTTCCTGGCCGTAATCATGATTTAGAAGCCCCATGTAATAATGTTGTTGCTCTCTAATAATAAAACCATACACACACACACGCGCGTGCACACATATACATATATGGCGCTCATATACTCATTCCAGATGCAAAAGTCAACTAGATTGGCAGTTGGACCTTTTCTTCTCAGTGGTGATCAGATAATATCTACCACACTTGGAGTAAAGATGCTAGCCAAATGGCTGTGCTCACTGTCTATACAGCTTTCTTTTTGATAATTTTTAGCCTCCCTCCAGGCATCTGCCACATTAAACAAACACCTCTGCATAAGAGTAGGTAGGGCTGCCCTTTCTGTATCTATACTGTTCCATTCTACCAGTATGAAATCTTTTTAAATGTGATAGCTCCATCCTTCAATATCCTGAGGTCTGTAGTTTGGTGAGGTACATGGACATCTTTTTTGACATTCAAGGCTGTCATGACTCACCCCCTGTTTAAGTCAGATGAAGAGGAAGAGGCCCTTTTCCAGGAATCTGATGCTCCTAATAATGAAGGTCCCAGGAGTGAGCGGCTGAAGTAGTAAGGGTTTCTGCTCCCCAGGAGGAGTTGACAGAGGCTGAAGGTGATAAAGGACACCTCTCTCCTTTCCTGAGTGATGAACAGAGAAACATTGGGCTCGGCAGCTGTTAAGTGAAAGACGCTGATTAATTAGGAACCTGGTGATGAGGAGGGAGTTAGCCATAATTCTCCCAGAGCCCCCAGTGTCTTTGAGGTTGACAGCCATCTTTTCTCGGTGATTGGCTTTGCACTTGCACTGGTCTTTCCTTAACTTTGAACTGGCTTAGCTTTGCTTTGATTTTTTTTAAAACTCTTTGACAGTTTCTGACTGCTGTCTTGTTATAACTACTCCTGGACTGGCTGACCCACCACCCTTTTGTTTTACCCTCTGTCATGTTGGATAGTTTGTGACTGACTTCCAGTGTCACCCCCTGCTTCCCAGGATGCTTCCTAACTGGAGCATAGGAAAATGCAGGAACACTGTTTTGGGTAATTTCCATCTCATATTCAGACCTAAAAGCATTTTGAAACAAATCCAGATAATCCATTTCATTGCAGAATCTGTGAACCCGGAATGACAGTAGAGGCTTGAGTAACTTGCCTAAAAATGGAATGTGTGGTGCAATATTTCTTTCTTTTCTTTTATGTACTAACTTTCTGACAAGCACCAAAGGCAGTTTAGAGTTTCAAATGGCAGTTTCTCAGAAGCCATCCCTGTCAATGAAGGTGTTTGTCAAGACTGCCTGTTTGCCCCTCTTCTATTTAATTTCTATATTAATGGTATAATCTCTTTAGTAGATGCAATGTTTTTTCCCTTGTTTTGAAGGGTAAAGATATCCCCATTTTATTACATGCCAATGATGCCATCCTTCTTTCTTATGCACAGGTGGACATGCATAGGCCTTTGAGGGCTCTAGGAGAATATTACGGAAAATAATTTCTAGAGGTTAATTATTCAAAAACTAAAATCATTGTGTTTGGACAGTGAAGGAAAAAATATCAACAGCAGCTCAATAACAAACAATTAAAGAAAGTTATTCATTATAAATAAATAGGGGTAACATTTAAGGACTCTGGATGCTGGTCTCCACACTTGAAAGCTACTGTAGCCACAGCTGATATAACAGCCAATGCTTTTTTCCCCCAATAGGCAGCACATTTTGGTGGTATGTTTGTGTTTACATGCCTTGAGCTCTACAAGAATAAGCTATTGCCCCAGTTGTTGTATGGGGCTGAAGTGTGGGTCCACTCAGACATGTCAGTTTTTGACTCAATACAGCATATTGGGTTCATTAATTGATTTTGTTTTGTATGTGGATATTGCCACACAAGCCCCACTCTCACAGCAGTTGTATCTGTTTAACAGAAAAGAAAAAAAAAACCATTTTCTGAGCAGCCATTATCTCACATCTTCACAATTGTGTAACTGAACGGCCACTGCCTTTGTATTCACTTCCTGATGCCCCCTTAATTCCATCTCCCATCCTTATGCCCTACCCACCATGCCTTGGGATTATTTCATTTTACTTTTCTTTTAACTCTTTCATGCAATTCCAGAGCTCTGCTACTTCAACTGAAGTTTAATAAAAATATGGAAAATAAATAAAGACAATTGGCCTGCTTGGGAATAGCAAGGAGGAGGGAGAGGAGGGGACACTGACACAACATGACTGCCAATATCACAACTGCCCTGGCAGCGACATTTTATACCTGAGGACTAGTACAACTGGGAGGTCATTGATGGGTTTCCTCCTCAATGAAAAGGAATGCCCTGACCACTTTAAGGAACACAGAGCCTATGGGTCGGAGGTGTTGATGTGTGATAAGTATAATCAAAACTGCTTTTCTCTGGCTGTAATCAAGGTTTAAAAGTCATGTGTAATAACCTTGTGAGTGGAGTCGAAGGCTTTCATGGCCGGCATCCATAGTTTTTTGTGGGGCTTTCGGGCTATGTGGCCATGTTCAAGGAGAGTTCCTTTTCTGACGTTTCGCAAGCATCTGTGCCTGGCATCTTCAGAGGAACTCTTCTAGAACATGGCCACATGGCCCGAAAGCCCCAAAAACACAATCTCATGAGTCTCTGACAATCAAACAAGATGTTTCATCATCTCGGTGGGCTTGATGGGCTGAGCTGCTTATCTGCAGGTGGCAGGTTCTCAATAAAGTACCTTCTGGGCCAGGATAGTCTCCAGTAGGAGCTCAGGAAGACCTTCTTGCCCAGACAAGGGTCAACTGAAGACCATGCTCCCCAATGGTCTACCTGAGTGAATGGTTAGACTAGCACCTTCCTTTCTATCTTTCTCAAGCAGGTGAAGAATTTTGTGTTTCAGCAAATCTTGGAAGGCTGATTGCACAAGGAGAACAGGCCTTGCATAATGTGCTGGATTTTCTATTTCTTCTTTTCCTTTTAATGGCTTATGCTTTCAACAAGTTTTAACTTTGTGAAAATTTCAGTTACAGTTTACGTCTAGGTAAGTGGACATACATATGCGGAAAGCATCATCAAGCAGTTTCTCAATGTGTGTGTGTGTGTGTGTACAACAAGAAGCTGCTGTGATGTTACTAAACAGGGGAGCCAGTAAAGGGACTGTTGCACATTGGGACATACCTGGCTAGGGACTACCAATGTGCATCAGTAGACTTGGGATACTCTTGCTGGTGCCTTGATACATATCTTCACACTTCACTAGGAAGGTTGCATAGCACCTCTGCTTATGTAGCTATGAGGGTTTATGGGCATCCAGAAAGTGCTGCTTTTCCCCTCTAGATTTCTTTAAAATATGGCTTTCATCATTCCATAAATGTTGTCAAGTCTGAGAGCTCATCCAGAAGTCTGGAACTCTTTCTGGAAAGTAGAGTTAAAGGCTTTCATGGCCGGCATCCCTAATTTTTGGTGGGATTTTCGGGCTATAAGGTTACGTACTAAAAGAGTTTCTCTTGACGTTTCACCGGCATCTGTGGCTGGCATCTTCAGAGAAAATCTGGAAATATCCAAAATTCCCTTCCTGCCTCCTTCTCTTGTAGGTCTTTCCTCCTCTTTGCTGATGTTGTGTGCCTTAATATTGCTTCCGACTTATGGTGACCCAAAGGGGAACCTATTATGAGGGTTTCTTGGCCCGTCTTGTTCAGAGGAGGTTTGCCATGACCTTCCCCTGAGGCTGAGAGGACTTTACCAAGATCACCCAATGGGTTTTATGGCCAAGCTGGGAATTGAACCCTGATCTCTGGAGTTGTAGTCCAACTCTTAAACCACTACACCACACTGGCTAGTTTTATGGAAACTTTCAGAAATTGATTTTCACCAATTTCCACTGAGGCTTGAGCTCCCAGAATCCCTAGCCAGCTTGGCTAACAGTCAGGAATTCTGGGAACTGAAGTCCAAAACACCCGGAGGACTAAAATTTGGGAACAACTGTGCTAGCGTAACACTGAGGGGCTCATTGAATCCACCTTGTCCAGTCTTGCTCCTTACCCACACCCCTACTAAAAGTACCCTAAACTGGTACTGTCAGCAAATACTATATTCTGACCTTATTCAAATGTTTGAGGGAATTGACTACTCTTTATCACACTGGAAGCCTGGACGCAATCAGAATTCATGTATATTCGCTAAAGTAGCGAATTCACGTGAATTCGAATTGGCTCCATTTGAAAATACCCCCAAATTCCAAAGTATGATAAACTCCTTAGTCTTAAAGCTGCTACAAGATCCCATTGCACTCCTTATGGGCAATGACACCCATGTTCTGATTCATTCCTTCTGTTTACAACTCACCTCTAAGGCAAGGGGGGTGGTCTGTGTTTGAAGTATTTTGTACTCTTTCTGCCATTAAGAGCTTGAAAACAGCCAGCTATAAAATTCAGATACACAAAACATATTCTGTCCAGCAAAGAGCTCAAACAGAACTCCTAATAACCACAGTATGCATCTCCCTTTTACTGATCACCAAATAAATACGTAAATAAATTAATACCCAAAAATACAACAAGAAACCTAAAAAAATCACAAGCTAGCCAGCAGATTTGTGAAAAGTCCGTCTCACATTTTAATACAGAAGAATTCAAAGAACAGCTGTTTTAAAGTGAAGGAAATTTAATAATTTCTAAATTGAATAAATATAAAAACTCTCTAAAGAACATATTTACTCTCTAAACAAGATATTTAGATTAGAAACCACTAGGACAATGGCAAAGTGTTGTCCCAAATATAAATTAATGTGAAGTACTGTTCATTTATTTGTGTTTCTTTCTTCTTTAAAAAGAATAATAACAATAGGCTATAAAATTAGTTGATCTCTTCCCATTACATAAAACATTTTTTAAAATTAATATTTTATAACTAATATTTTATATTCCTTTCTATCTGTTAACACTGTGATTTTCCTTAACTGTGGTTTATTTTTTTTTAATTTTTAATTTTTCATTTTAATAAACAATATAAATACAATAATAGTCGAGACATATTAAAACATACAAACAACATAACTTACATCACAATACAATATAATTACATCCACATCTCATCACAATAGGGAGGAATGGGGGGGGAGAGGGAACCATGGGGGAAAGAAACATTAAGGGAAAGGAAAAGACAGTTGACTTCCTTGAATACCGCTCTGCACTACAGATAATAAGAGTAATAAAAAAAGATCTGTAAGCTTCTCTTATCTTCATTATTTGTCAATTGTTCATATGGACTTGAGGAATTTCACTTCTGAACTGTCATATAATTCCAATTAGATTAAGAAAAGGAAAACAAAATTGACATTAATTATATTTGTCTAATTCCTTACCAACCCGATAAGATGGTATACTATCTAGTATTCTAATATATACAAAAAATCAAATATTAGAGTTTTAATATTTTCCCTTTTTTTCCTAGATATTCTAACACCGGGAGCCAGTCTTTACTTGATGATTCCCAGTCTTCTCCTCTGGTCAAGCAGGTAAGTTTTTCCAACTGAATGAATTCTATCACTCTATCAAACCAAATTTCAACAGAGGGGGTTTCTTTTCTTTTCCAATATTTCGCCAAGGTTATCCTGGCAATAGTCACCAAAAAAAAGAGTAGTTTCCCATGTTTTTTTTCCAAATTTTCATCAGTCTGCATGTTTAATAAAAAGAATTTGGGGTCAAAACTTAATTTACATTTTATAATATCTTTAATAACCGTATATATATTTGACCAAAATTTCCTAACTATTTTACATGACCACCAAAGGTGGAAGAAAGTTCCTAAAGCTGAGCCGCACTTCCAGCATTTATTAGAAGCTGTTTTGAAAATCTTTGCAGATTTAACTGGTGTCCAATAACATCTGTATTGCATTTTAAGGAGATTTTCTCTCAAATCCGCACTCACTGTATATTTCATTCTCTTTGTCCAATTTATTTCCCATTGTCTCAAGGGTATATTCTGTTTAAGATCTTGGGCCCACTTAATCATTACTTCTTTTACCACCTCATCTTCTAAGTCCCAACGCAAAAGTAAATCATAAATGCTAGAAATTTTGTAATGTTTTTTTGATTTTAGAAGTTTCTCAAAAGATTCTTCTGCTTTGCCTATTCCCGGTTCTTTTGAGTCTATTTTGTATCTGCTTAATAATTGTTGGTAGAAGAACCAGGTGTTATATTATCCTGCTTGTACCATCTCTTCCTGAGTTTTAAATCTAGACTTTCCTGTTCCTTCCTCCTGAATAATTAAGTCCTTATACGTAAACCAGGTATTATTAGGGGTCTTCGTTTCTCTAAAGAATGCTTCGTTAGGTGAGCTCCAAATTGGGATAAGCGGGCATAGCCTAGTTTTGTAGGATAACCACACTTTAAAAATTGCTTTTCTTACATGATGATTGAGAAAGTCCTTATTCACCAGATGTTTTCCATAAAATAAGTAGGCATGCCAACCAAAATGATTTCCCAGACCCTCCACCTCTAAGGTGGGAAGATCATCTAGTTTAAGCCAGGTCCAAAGCCATTCTAAGCAAGCTGCTTCATAGTACAGTCTAAGATTGGGTAATGCCCATCCACCTCTAGATAATTTGTCAAACAAAACCTTCATTTTAATCCTTGGCTTTTTTCCTCCCCATAGAAATTTGCTTAAATCTTTATGCCAAATTTTAAATGGTTTAATACAAGAAATTATTGGGATATTCTGGAATAAAAAAAGGAGCTTTGGTAATAAAGACATTTTGATTGCTTCTATTTTACCAGATAAAGACAATTTGAAATTCGTCCAATTAACCAAATCTTTTTTTATTGTGGTCCAGGTTTTTTCACAGTTGTTTTTATATTAACTGTGGTTTATATACATACAGTGGAACCTCCGTATGCGCAGATTTGCCATCCGCGGATTTGAGCATCCGTGGATTTGAGCATCTATGGATGGGAAGCCCATATTGTCAGCAATGATGGCGCGCACGGATCCGCACCACTATTTTGGGGGGAAAGTCCCTCTCCTTCCTTCCCTCCCCCTTCTCCTTCCTTCCTTCCTTCCTTCCTTCCTCCCTTCATCCCCTCCTTCCTTCCCCTCCCCCCCACCTTTCCTCCTTCCCTCCTTCCTCCTTCCCTTCTGCCCCAGCTTGACTGCGGGGCATGGTCTGCTGCCCAGTCAGCCAGGGCCAGGGCCGGGGCTGGAACTGGACCCAAGGCTTGAGTCTCAGAGCCCCATCCTCAGCTCTAGCAGCCGGGACAGAGCCTCTGTTTTTTTTTAAAAAAATAATTTTATTAAGATTCATACATTGACTGACTTCCGGTGGAAATGGCGGAGTGAGAAGCACCTCCGAGACGGAGCTCCGGAGGGTGCTTGCTGTTCTGCAGGGACGGGATCGTCAGGGTGAAGGTTCGACGGATCAAGAGTGTCCCCCTGGTAAAGGGGAAGCAGAGGGGCCTGACAAAATTCCCCCCAGTCCAAATCAGTGGCCAAACTTATGGAAGTTGTAGGGAAACAGCGGTGCAGGTAAAAAAGACTGGGACTGTGGAGGAACTCAGGCATCCACGCCTGCAGCAAGCAGCCTCAAGCCGCGGCTTGAGAGCAGAGGCTCCGCCACCACTTTCTCTTTTTATTTTATGTGAAACAGACTTAGTAACTATACTTGGGAGCTCTACCAATTGGAATTACTTTCTTCCTTTAAAGGATACATCGGGTTTGTCCTTTGTTTTTGCTTTTGTTTTTGTTTTGTTTTTTGGGGTTTTTTTCCCCATTGCCCACAAGAGACTGATGCATAAGAGATAAACAGGGGGAATAAAGTGTAGGAGAAGGGGTTTGAAGATCGAGAGAAATCTTCGTGGAGGGGACTTAATTTTATAAACTCTTTGAAAATTTTTGAAGTTGGGGGAAAGAAAGGACAGAGGTTTTTTTTTTCTTTTTCCCTTTCCCTTTCCTTTTTTTTCCTCTTTCTTTTTTTTTCTTTTTCCTTTTTTGATGTTTTGGATTTGAAAGAAACGGAGGAGAAAAGCGGAGAACTGAGAAAAGAAGAAAGGCAGAATGGAACAGAGGAATGGGGAAACGGGATGTTGGGAAGAAGCTGAAGATTACTGAGAAGGAGGTTTGAGGGTTTGAAGGCGAACCATTAGAAAATGAGTGGAATTGGAGGAGAAGAAGGACCGAAGGCGGAGAGTATGGAGGAAATGCTTTATTAACTAGAATCGGGTAATTAGGGAGACAAGAAAATTAAATGAGAGACTATATTTAAAGGTTCTAAAATACTTGACTGGATTTGTGTGGTAAGACTGGAGGAAATTGAAATTTAGAACTAATACTTTGGACCCCCGATTGTTTTGAATTGTTAAATTGTTGTATTGCGAACTGTGAGTGCGGCAAACTTTAAAGCTGATTAGAAGAAAGACCTTCAAGGTTATGTCGGCTGGCTGGAGTGAAACACAGGTGTAAGCAATAATACAAGAGTGGAGAAGGCGTCTAAGAAGATAAGAAGAGTGGGAAAAGAAGTAAAGAAGCAGCTTGGACTTTATAGAATATAGGGGAACACCTAAAAGTAATTTAGAGTAATTAAGTTAAAGATGTATAATTGTATCTTGTAATTGTATCTTGACTATTTTCCCTCAGGTTTTCTTGGGCTAGAGTAATTAAGTTAAAGAGTTAAAAGAAGGAGGGAAAAGGGAAAGGAGGGGGAGAAAAATGAGGGGGGGGAGAAAAGAAAGGGAGGAAAGGGGAGTAAGGAAAAGGGAAGAAGGAATTAAGAATTAAGAAGTAAGAGAATAATTGGGGAATAATTGGGAGGGAGGTAGAGTGAAAACAGGAGAAGAGCCCAAAAAAGAATAAGAACAAGAGTAAGAAACAATATATAGTGAAACATTTAAGTGAGGATTAGTTACAATAGTACATCTGTATAGAAGTAGATTCAAGCATAGTGAATCGGATAGGGAAGGTTGAAATTAAAGCGGAGTGCAGAGGGTTGGGAGTTTATTTAGGTGAAATCTGAGCTACAATTTGACTATATTGAAAACCCATACATCTTTGTCATTATATTGCTACCTCCTCCTCTGTTATCCCTCGGTGCCTATATTATTATTGGGGTAACAATTCTATAAGAGACTTTGGGATATTCGTGTATTTGTGGATCAGTTCTTTAAAAGAAAGTAATAATTTCTGTTTGTTTATTTAGATCCTTGAAATCGAAAACTTGAAGAAATTAAGAAAGGAAAAGGGGAATAATAGAGAAATAAAAGAAAAAGGGGAAGAGAGAGGGAAGGGAAGAGGAAGGAAGGAAAGGAAAAATAAGAGATCTCAGAAGAAAAGAACCATCTGTGCTTAAATCAGGAGACAAGAGGACTTGGGTAAGTTCCCTTCCTGTTTTGTCTTGTTTGCTTGTTTTGTTTGTTTATTTTTTGTTTTTTCTTTTTTAAAGGAGGGAAGGGAAGCGAAGGGGGAAGGAAATAGGGGAGGCAAGAAAAGAAAGAGAAAGGGAGAGGAAAGTAGGAAAAGGGAGAGAACAAAGGAAGGAGAAAGAGAAAGGGAAAAAGAGGAGGATAGAAAGAAAGAAAGAAGTGAGGAAATATTAAGACAGAAATTAAATAACAACTAATACTAATAAATGTGAATACTAAATTTAAAGTGACTAAGAGGTAGAGCAATATAGTTTTGATAAAGATATTATTAACTTGAGATAAAAGTATTTGAATTAGAATAAATAGAAATAGAAAGCGAGGAAGTTAGAAATTAAAGTTAATTTCGGGTCCTTACTTCTCTTGTTACGTCTCTCGATCCCGCCCCCTCCTTCCCCCTGTATTTAAGATGGCACCGGGAACAAGAAGGACACCAGCGCCAGCGCAGACACCAGCAACCTTACAAAGGAAAAATTCATCAGATACTCCAGTAAAGGCTTGTGATTTGAACGAAATTCAAATGGAAGAAATTAGAAGAATGCACCAAGAAACAAATATAGAAATACAAAAGGCACGAGACGAAATGAAACTGGAATTTAGAACAGAATTAACACAAGTTACATCTAGATTAGAAAAGATCGATGGAGATATCAGTGCAATAAATACAAAAGTAAATAAACTAGAAGAAGAAGTGAAGACTATGGAATTGAAGATGGACAATTGGGAGAAAGAATATCAAGATGAACAGAAAGAAATCCTAAGACTACAATTAAAGCAAAGAGAAAATTGTTTGAAGTTGCGTGGTCTCCCGGAAAGAATGGATGAAAATCTTTATACATATCTCACTCTGATACTAGCAAAATTTATAAATGAATCAGAAACTTTATTTCCTTGGGAAATCGATTGGATTTATAGAATTAATTCGTATGTAGCAAAACAGAAGAAGCTCCCGAGAGATGTGATTATTTACTTTGTCAGGAAGCAGACGAAAGAGTTAATTATCCAACAAAGTTACAAATCAAAGCTGACGATTGACGACAAAGAGATAATAATCTTGAGGGATGTACCGATCAAAATTCTGAGACGACGAAGAGAATACAACTTTCTAACAGACAAATTGAAAATCAATGGTGTTCCATTTAAATGGGAAGAACTGGAAGGCTTAACTGTGAGTTGGAAACAAAGAAAGATAAGATTGAACTCTTAAGAAAAAGCAAAAAAATTTTTAACTGAATTTGAAAAAGACATCAGAAAAGGAAGCAAAGGACAGGAGAAGGACCAGATAGAAAGAAGGGAAGAAGAAGTAGTCTTAAGTGAAGAAGAAGAAGAAGAAACATAAAGGAGTGTAAGAACTAAAGAACTTGTAAATTAGGAAAAAATCCAAATTATTTAGAGTGGATTTAAGTTACAATTTCCTTCCTTTTTTGTGTTGCTATGGCCGCGGGTTTTTTTTAAAAAAATTATTAATAAAAGTCTCGGGTAAATCCAAAAGAGTTTGACTAGTTATTTTACAAACTAAAGGAAAAAATTGAGATAAGGATTAAGGTAAAGATTACTAGGAGAAATGAGGGTTCTATCACTAAATGTGAAAGGATTAAATTCACCACAAAAGAGGAAAAGAGTCTATCAGTATTTGGAAAGAACTAATGTAGATATGTTTGCAAGAATCACATATTAAAAATAAAGACAAGAGACTAATTAAGAACAACAAATTAGGGAAAGAATTTATTAGCTCAATAGAAAAAAGTAAGAAAGGAGTAATTATATACGTAAAAAATGATTTAGATTCTAAAGAAATCTTCAAAGATAAGAATGGCTATTATTTGGGAATCGAGACGAGTTGGGGGGGCAAGAAGATACTAATTGTGTGTGTGTATGGCCCCCAGGAAAACAAAAAAGTTTTCTATAATAAACTGAACGAAAGAATTTCAGAATTTGATTACAAACATGTTATTTTAGCAGGAGATTTTAATGGAGTGCTCGAACCGAAACTAGACAGAACATCAGGTAAGAAAATTAAAGAAAATCAGGGCAAACTGCCGAAAAGTTTTTTCCAAATGCTAGAGAGACTCTCGTTGATTGATGCATGGAGATATCTATATAATGATGAAAAATCATTTACATTCTATTCAGATAGGCATGAATCACTATCCAGGATTGACTTATTCTTAGTATCTAGAGGGCTGATAAATGAGGTAACCAAAATGGAGAGCTTTAACAGGGAAATTTCAGACCATAATCCTATAGTATTAACTATGAAAGAAACTAGAAAAGAAATGAGATGGAGATTAAATGAAGATTTGCTTAAAAATGAAGAAGTGATAGAAAAAGGAAAAGAGATGATAAAATTATTTTTTAAAGAAAACATGGAGAAAGGAATCAAACTATCAACTGTGTGGGATGCATGCAAGGCGGTAGTTAGAAAGAATGAAAGGGTTAAACAAAGCACTGAAAGAGAAAGAGGAGCTATTGGTAAAATATCCCCAAAATAAAAAAGTGCAAAAAGAGATCAAAATACTTCATAAACAACTGGAAATAGAGGCAGTTACAGAATTAGAGAAAAAATTAAAGATGGTAAAACAAAAAAACTTTGAATATGCAAATAAAGCAGGGAAATGGTTGTCGTATAAATTAAAGAAAGAGAAAGAAAGCAAATTTATTAATAAGATCAAAAAAAATGACATAATAGTTTCACAGCAGGAAGAAATAGAAGAGGTCTTTACCGAATTCTATGCAAATCTATATAAAAGACAGGATACAGAAGAAACAAGAATTAAAGATTTCCTAAATAACAGCCAGATTCAAACTTTCTCAGAAGAACAATTAAAAAGACTAAATCACGAGATAACAAACAAAGAAATAAGAGAGGCAATTGGTCAAAGCAAATTAAACAAATCACCAGGAAATGATGGATTAACAACATTATTTTACAAAACCTTTGTGGAGGAATTAGCAGAACCACTACAGAAAGTTATGAACGAAATATTAACAGGAGAAATACCAAATTCATGGAAAAAACAGTTATAACTATATTACCAAAAGAAGGGAAAGATCCATTGGACCCAACCAATTATAGACCGACATCCTTGCTCAATAATGATTATAAAATCTTTACAACAATATTAGCAAATAGACTAAAGAGCTGCCTCCAAGAGACGATTGATGAGGATCAAAGGGGTTTTTTACCGAAAAGATATATGAGGGAAAATTTAAGAATAGTTATAGATACATTAGAATATTATGAACGTCACAATGAGAAAAAATTAGGATTACTGTTCTTAGATTTGGAAAAGGCCTTCGATTCTGTAAATTGGAAGATGGTGTTAGATTTATCAAAGAAAATTATGGGTAAAGACAATTTTACAAACTGGCTAGAAAGCATTTACTGTAACCAAAAAGCGCAAGTTAAAATAAATGGAAGAAAATCCAAATTTATGAATATCGAAAGAGGAACGAGGCAAGGTTGCCCACTCTCCCCATTACTCTTTTTATTGGTTGTTGAATTGCTTATTAAAGAAATAAAACTAAGTAAAGAAATTACAGGAGTTAAAATTAAGAGACATGAATATAAAATCAGAGCTTTTGCAGACGACCTAATAATAATAATGGAAGACCCAAGCAATAATATAGAAAGGATTCTAGAACATCTAAATAAATTTGGTTTGGTAACAGGATGCAAAATAAATAAGGAAAAATCAGTAATTTTAACTAAAAATATGAGAAAGGAAGAAGAAAAAGAAGTAGAAAATAAAGCAGGAATTACAATAGGGAAAAAGTTAAATACTTAGGAATTCAAATTACAAAGAGAACCACAGAGTTGTTTGAAAATAACTACAAGGCGTTGTGGACAAAAATAAGAAATGATTTAATAAGGTGGAATAAACTAAATATTTCGATAATGGGAAGAGTGGCCACGATTAAAATGAATATACTTCCAAGGATTTTATTCCTCTTTCAGATGATCCCAATTATAATTGCGGATAAACCATTTAAAGATTGGCATAAGGACATTGCTCAGTTCATTTGGAGGGGGAGGAAACCATGAGTGAAACTAAAAATCCTACAAGATGCCAGGGAGAGAGGAGGACTGAGCTTACCAAATTTAAAACTGTATTATGAGTCCTGTGGTCTTGTATGGATTAAAGAGTGGGTTACGCTGGTAGACAACAGACTGTTAGATTTAGAAAGCGATGGTATGAATTTTGGATGGCACGCCTATTTGATTTATGAGAAAGATAAGAAAAATCCAATATTTACAAACCATATTATTAGGAAAGCTTTGAAGAAAGTATGGGATAAATATAAAAGAAGAATTATAGTGGGTTTGGAAAGATGGATATCCCCACATGAAGCATTTTTTAAAAAAGAAACGATCAAGGACAATAAATGGTATACTTATAATGATATCTTGGAGGAAAAAGAGAGGAAATGGACCTTAAAAACTAGAGAAACACTGAATGAAGAAGGATGGAACATCTCCTGGTTTATGCATAGACAATTGCATGAAAGATTTAGAATGGACCAAAAGTTGTATGGGGAGATAACAGGTAAGGATGAATCAGAACTTGGTAAGATCTTAATTAGAGAAGAAAAAAACCTAATAAAGAAATTCTATGGGACGCTGCTCAAATACGAAATGGAAGATGAAGTGGTCAAAGAACAAATGATAAATTGGGCGAGAAAAATAGGTCACTCTATTCAGTTTGAGCAGTGGGAGAAAGTCTGGGGAAACATCTACAAACATACGGTATCTCAAAGTCTCAGGGAAAATTTCTATAAGATGTTTTACTTTTGGTATTTGTCTCCAGAGAGAATAACAAAAATGAGGTGGGGACGTTTTTTCATTGCTGGTGGTCTTGCAAAAAGGTAAAAAATTACTGGATGATGGTTAAGAAAACAATTGATAAGGTCTTGAATATAAATCTAAAACTAAAACCAGAAATCTTCCTCCTAGGGATATTAGAGGGTGATATAGAAAACAAATTCGGAAAAATTTTATTTTATATGATCTCTCTTGCAAGAATATGTCTGGCCCAGAAATGGAAAGAGAAAGAGACCCCAAATAGGGATGATTGGATGCTCAAGCTATATGATGGAATGATGATGGACAAGTTGACACAACTATTAAGAGGTAAAACAGAAGAGACGTTTTCAAAGGAATGGAGGAGGGTAATGGAATGGATGGAAGAAGAGAGGAATAACTAATCTTATATAAGATGTATCCGACAACAGATTTGTTTTGTTATAAGAAAGTCAATTAGACACATACATAAAAAAGACAAATATTGGTAGATAGGAAGTCACTTTTAGAATGAATGAATGGAAGTAAGAAGAAAGATTGAATGAGTGAAGAGAAGAAGAAAGAGTATGAGGAGGAGAAAGAATGTTTAGAAGAAGATAGATGGATGTATAGTATAATAGTATAGTATAGTACGGTAAGGTATAAGGGGATAATGAATGATAAGAGAATAAGAAGGTGGTGGTATGAATGAGAATAGATAAAGATAGGTAGTTTTAAGAATTGGAAATATATCTGATTCTTTGATTTGCTTTGTTCCATGGATTGTATTGCGAATGTGATGATTGGAAGTTAATTGTACGAATATAATGTTTTTTAAATAATAAAACTTATTTAAAAAAAATTCATATATTGACTAATGATTATTATACAATACATAAATCTGTAGATATATTTTCTACATTCTATTCCAATTTAGGATGTAGCCTCTGGGCTTCGAACCCCAAACCCCGAGCCTGGCCTCGACTCCCTCAGGCCAATGGGGTCCCAAGGGAATCTGGGCCAAGGACAAGGCTTGGGTTTTGACACCCAAAGGCTCCATCTCGGCTGCTGGGCTGGAACTGGGACCTTTTCCTCTGGCCAACGGGGTTCCAAGGGAGTCGTGGCCAGGGCCGGAGCTTGGATTTCAAAGCTCAAAGACTCCATTCCAGCTGTGGGGCCTGGGAATGGGGCTGTGAAAGCTAAGCCCCGGCCCTGGATCCCCAACTCCCTTGGAACTCCATTGGCCAGAGGGAGCTGGCCAGGTCCAGCAGCCAGCAGTCCAAGTATAGTATTGTTATCATGATATAATTCAGAAAAATGAAAAAGTGAGGAAGAAGATTTGGTAACAAATTTGATTACAGCAGCGAGTTTAATTATAGCAAGATGTTGGAAAACAAAAATAACTGTATAATAGGAGGAGTGATATAAAGAGGTATGGAAATTAGCAATTAATGATAAATTGACATGTGGATTGAAAGTAAAAAAAGGGATTGTGGAAAAGAAATGACTTTGGTGGAATTTGGAAAGAATTAATTGAAAAAGTGTTGAGAAAAGAAGATGGAAGATTACCTCCATGAGAGGAATTGAGATTTTGGATGGAATATAAGGGTGAAAATGGCTCCAGGGAAGGGGAGCACTGAGATGGGATAGAAAAGATATTTAGATAAATTGGAATAGAATGTAGCAAATATATCTAGAGATTTATGTATTGTATAATAATCAATAATCAATCTATGAAAATGAATCTCAATAAAATTATTTTTAAAAAAGAGGCTCTGTCTTGGCTACTAGACCTAAGGATGGGGCTCCGAGACTCAAGCCTCAGCCACGGTCCCAGCCCCAGCACTGGCCCTGGCCCTGGCTGACTGGGTGCCAGAGTACACCCCCACAGTCAAGCCGTGGCAGAAGGGAAGGAGGAAGAAGGGAAGGAGAGACGGAGGAGGGAGAAGGGGAAGAGGGAGGGAGGGAGGGAGGGAGGGAGGGGAGGGGAGGGGAGGGAGTTTTCCCCCAAGGGCACTTTGTTATGGGGGACAGTATGGGCTTGCCATCCTCGGATGTTCAAATCCACGTGGTCATGCCACCATTAAGGGCACGACTTGAGCAGATGTGGATGTTGGTGGAGCAGATGTGGAGCAGATGTGGATCCACGGGGGGGGGGGGGCAGGTGGAACGGATCCCCCGCGTATACCGAGGGCCTACTGTATATACAAAATGGATTTTGCCAATTCTCCCACAGCTTTTCAACAACAGGAAAACCCATCCCTGGTTGGATCATTGTTCCTCCCTCCCTCCTTCATTGTTGTTATAATGGTCTTATGGCCTCTTGCGGGATGGATTGTTGTCTTGTAGTTGCTGAATTTGCAGGGAGGCTCCCGATGTGGTTGGTGATGCTTCTTCTACCAGTGTTCAAACGTGGAGTCCCACTGCCACCTGCCTCGCCCTGCAAATAAAGGAAGGGATCAGGGAAAGGGCTCAGTCCCTTTTGCAAGACACCCAGGAGTTGAGTAAGTTTGCTGTTGTTGTTGTTTTTTCCTGAACAAGATTGCATGCAACCTTTGGGGTTCTGCCAGAGCTATAAAGGGCATTTCTGCCAGAATAAACCAGTAAGGACAATCTGCTGAAGAATGCTTAAGTAACATGCAATTGCCATGCTGTTTTATGGGTTGCTTGGGTGATGCATCAAAGAGGCAATTGCATTTTTATCATTTTGCTGAGATTTTTTTTAGTCTTATGAAGCATAATTTATACAATTATACAATAGATGACTACACACAAATTCAGTTATTTCTTCCTGCTATTGACATTCCAAGGGTGTATCTACACTGTAGAAATGAAGCAGTTCGACACCACTTTAACAGCCATGACACAATAGCAATAGCAGGTACGTTTCCATACTGCTTCTCAGTGCACTGAAGCACTCCTTAAGCAGTTTAGAAAGTTCAAGCTAATGGTCGCCAGCAAGGTGGGCACTCCTTTTAGGAACCTAAAAGGATTCTGGATTGGTCATTTTGTGAAATATTTAGCCTTCCCTTTCACAGACTTCTGGTGCTCCACCAAACTACAAATCTCAGGATTCTATAGCATTCAGTCATGGATATTAAAAATGGCATCCAAAACACTTGATTTGGGCAGTGTGGCAGCATGCAAGGCCCCCAAAAGCCTGAAACCTCAATAACTTCAGTAGCCTTTCTTTTCATATATACTGGGCAAAGCAGTTGAAATCTCTTCTTCTGCACAAGCATTAAAGGAAGAGGAGCCCTCTCCTGTTTTCACTCCAGCCACCCGAAAGAACAAGGACATGGGAAAGGGCCTTCTTTTCTGTGGCTCCCCCAATGTGAAATTCTAAAGACGCATCTCTTCCGGCAGGCCTTTCCTGAAACCTCTTAGATTCCGGCTCCAAAATGGAATGAATTAATCTAATCTGACCCCTTCCTTGGTGCTATCCCCTTCCTCGTTTTAGAACTGTTCAAGATATTTTATGTTTTAATCTGTTGTGGTTTTAAATCATTGTTAACTCAATTCATTTTTAAGGGGTGAGTGGCAGGGAATGGGCTGTTGTATTATTTTAATTTGTATGTTTTAATCTTATTGTACCCCGCTACACTTGAGTTCTATACAGGAGCAGACTAGAAACAGATGATGATGATGATGATGATTCCCTCTCTTTGGATATCTGACTTCATTAGCGTGAATTAACAGGAGGTGCTGTGTGTCAGCTTCTACCTGGTCTCTGCCCTCCACGACTAACGTGTCTTCTGTTTGGGTGGTCATATTTGGCGCTTTGGTTTCCATGCATCTGGGGAGGAGGAGACTGGTGGACCTTTGGAGGAGGACCATGAGGTGTCTGAGGGACTACTGATTCCTGGCTGGTCACATAAGGCTCTGGCTGAGATGGCTCCTTAATTCCCAGAAGATCCTCCGCCTTTGTCTATTCATATCAAGAGCAAAAGAGCATGGAGAGAGAGAAGTTAGTAGAAAACTTGAGAGGAAACAGTCCAAAAAGGTTTCTGCTTCCTGACTGAGCTACTGAAGGCAGGATAGGAATGGAGGGGGGTGCTTTCCCTAGATTCCCCCCTCCCGATATGTGGAGGATGCAGTAAATTCACTCTAGGTTCTAATCTGAATTCCAGAGGAATTTTCATAGGTACTACACCCAATGCAAGGAAAGCACTTGGGACAGTCTTTTAAACTTGGGACTAAAGCCCAGGGCAGATTCATTGCCAGCTGGCATGAATGCTCCTGGGTCTACATTCCCTTGGACACTGGTCTCTCATTTTAGTCCAGAGTCCTAGTTTAACGCTTAAACAGTCAGGATGGAGGAAAGGAGACAAAGGGAACCCTTTTTATTCCTTCTTTCTTTCAAAGAACAAGCAATAAAGTAGCAATAACAATACCCATCCTAGATCCTATATCTTAAAGGTATAGATATTCTGTGCACCAGCAGCCCCCACAAAAGAGCAGCACAACATAGCCAAAACTCCCAAGGTCGAAGCTTCCGGGACACTCTCCCCTCCTTTGATCTTTTTCCATATTTCTGCCTTTACTTTTTAAAGCCTCTTCTATGCAGTGCAGTTGAAAACAAAAGAGATTGCTAATCAGATGAGAAAACTAGTGTTCACCTTCCCCCGGCAGGTCCCTACATTAAGCTCCCAGTTTTGAATTATCACTGCAACACTCCTGCTCTGACCTCCTTTATTGTCATTGGGGAGGAATAAGTAACTGTCTTTGCAAGATAGCCAGATGCAAACATGCTGCCCAAACTTAAAAGACCACAGCAAGTGCATGAGGCTTCTTCTGTACCTTGTCAGTTTGTTCCAGGTCCTGGCCTGATTCGATGAGCTTCCAGCGCCTTTGACCTTGATCGGTAATCACCCGCAGGAAAAGTGGGTCATCCTCATCCTCCGATTCCCATTCGAGAACGAAATGGTCTTCTTTGTCTCGGGAGTTCAGAGAAAATCTGTCCATTTGAACAAAGAGTAGAAAGATGAGGTGGTGCCCCTTTTCCATATTGTAGGTTTTTTCCTAAGGCCAAGAACCTATTGGGAAAAGTCTCCTAGACTCACTTAGCTCTTTCCTTTGGCTTTGGAGGAATTTTTTTCTCTTCCTCGTATGGGCAAGGGTTGTTTTTGTTGACCTTGAAGGGCCTTGACCAATCGATGAATGGACCTCTCTTCTTCTTCCATCCTTTGAATGGAAAACAATTATTAAATTTATATATATATCATTTCTAAATCATGTCCCCCAGGAAGCCCTCCTGTGAAAAATGCACCCCGACATCCGCATTAAATTGCAAGCTACCCTTCCTCAGAGGCTTCTGGAGATCACAGTTTGCCTTTTTTCTTCCTTCCCAAAATTTTAGGGTGGCCAGAGAAGGGTTTGCGGTTTGCAAGCCTCCATGGTCTACCAATGAACATCCTGGAGCATGGTGTCAATTGTGAAAACACAGGTACATATTTGGCATAATTTCTGCCAGTTAAAGGATTCCAACTTAGCTGTCATAGTAACACAGTTGTGGAACCTCAAAGCTCAGCCAAGGAATCAACCTGGGAATTCAAATAGGTATTGGAGAGGTTGCTTCAAACCTCTGCCACATAGAGCTCCAAAGACTTCTCCACCCGATGGCTGAAGGAGCACAGGTCCTTTATTTACCTTCTCCTGGGTTGTCGTGTGTCACCTGCACTTCATTTTCGTTCACAACAGACACACAGCTGTTATGAGCCACGGACATGTCTAGCAGTTCAGACTCTCGGGAGACGGACTCGAGACTGGAGCTGGGAAAGAAAGAGCCAGGATGCTTAGTGCCCTGGGATGGGGCACTGAGTAGTCCTATCACCTGCAACCTGTCCATGCAAGCTTATCTGCCCCGAAAAGACTCCTAAGTAACCGACAACCACTGTAACAGAGTTACACACCCCACCCTGGAAGCTCAGATGTTGCACCTCTGCTTTCCGAACCAGCAAGAAGGAACTAAAAGGTTGCTTTTTTCCCTCTAAAACTCTTTGGGAGAACTAAAGACAAAACAATTAGCTTCTCTTCTGTGCTTTCCTTCCCATGGAATCATGGAACTGGCTGTTAACAAAGCATATTTAGAATCCTCAGCCATTAACTCTAAACTGCCTCACTAGACTGCATATCCCAGGATGCCATAGGATGTTCCAATCTCTGATATTGCAGTTTTCCAGTTTCCATCCATAACTACTCCCCAGCTGTAGGAGTTGTTGCTCTTGTTGCGTGCCTTCAAACTTTTCTGACTGATGGCGATCTTAAGTTAAACCTATCCCAAGGTTTTCCTGGCAAGCTTCTTCAGAGGGACTTTGCCATTGCCATCATCTGAGGTCACTTTCCCAAGGCCGCCCAGTGGGTTTCATGGCTCAACTGGGAATTGAACCTTGGTCTCCAGAGTCATAGTCCAACATTCAAACACTAAACCACATTGACTGTAGGACTAGGACAGAATGAAGCCATGGCTAGTCAGGATAGTTCGACCCATCAATTGACTCATGATCCATCTACCTCTCTTGTAAGACTGGTGGAGCAAACTGTGGCCCTGAAGAAGTTGCTGGAAAACCACTTCCATCTGATATTACATTGGCTGTGTTACATCTGCCAGGAATACACTATGAGGAAACCTGCGACTCCCTTAGAAATCGATCACATCACATTGTGCAAAGGTGCTTTGAGACTTTTTGTTAGCATCACTATCTTTTCAGTTAACTAGATGAGTTAAGGATACATTGGATCCTGATGAGATGCTGGAATAGGGGAGAAAGAAAGAAAGAAACCAGCACCTCTGCTATGGGCTATCGAATTGAATACCAACCTCCTGTCTTTGGAGTTTGTGAAGCCTTCCGCTGGGCTCATGTGGATGCTCAGGGACTCCCCTTCCAGCTTTGGCCTCATATCATTCAAGTCCTCCGTCTCGTTCTCGGAGCCTGATGATCTGTCCAGCTCTCTCTCCATGTTGAGGTCTGGCTCGCTAAGCATAACCTGAAGCTGGAGAAACCAAGAAGCGTCAGTAAAATAGCTTTCAGAAGGTGCTACTCCATTGCTTAGCCTCTTACTCTTGGTGGCCCAAAGGAGAAACTATCCTGGGGTTTTTTTGGCAAGTTTTGTTCAGAGGAAGTTTGTCATTGCCTTCCTCTGAGGCTGAGAGAGCGTGATTTGACCAAGTTTACCCACAAAGTTTCCATGGCGAAGTGCAGATTTCAATCAACCTTCTCTTGGGCTTCAACAGATTAAAGTGTTTCCCGCATGTTTGCAAGAATACCTTTGCCCCCATGGGAACTAGGAACTTAAATTTTATAGGTATTTCAAGACTTCAGTGGCTTGGGAACCTATTGATTGCTTCCCATGTACCCATCTGCCTGAGGACTAAAGTCTTTTGTAGGGGGCCTCCTCCATGCTCCACCAGTGGGAGCTGTATATTTTAGGTGGTTGGGAGAGAGGACCTTTTGTGCTGGGGCACCTTTAGGGGTCCAATTGGCACCAACACCGATTTGATAAAACATGTCTTTTTGCAAGAGCTTTCCCAGTGCCACTGGATTGAATTCACACTTCTACATGTCTTTGGCTATTGTTTTTATTTATTTATTTATTTTTGAAAACTTTGTAGGCTCTTCTGTTTTAATTTGCCTTATTTTTGGAAGATAGATTTAACCTACTAAATTTCACTTTTGTTTTAATTCACAACACATCTGGTAGCTCCTCTAAAAGAAGTTGAAGCATAAACTTTTGTAGACTTGGGCCCAGTACAGAGTTAGTACTAATTAGTAACAGTGACTTTCTGGGGACATTACTGGATGGATTGGAGAGAACTCAGAACGCGTTGGAAATTAGGGCTCGGGAGAGTGGAGTGTCGGCATGCTCTGGGCTCTCCCGGAGCCACCTTGGGCATGCGTGCATTGAGACGGTTCACGTGCTGATGACATGCCTTTTGCATCCTGTCCAAATGGCATGGCGCAAGAGATATCACCAAGCTACTTCAGGGAGCTTTGGGCATCTTAGCAACCGCGTGGAAAGCTGCTGTGTTTTGTGGCTCCCTTTTGGAGCATGTTGTTGCCAGCACCGTGAGGTCGCCGTGGCAAGGATGCTGGGCAGAAAGGGGTGGCGTCTCACCACTCCTTCCTGCCCATCTGTACAGCCCCTTGTTCTCCTTTCTCAGATGCATGGATCCCTCCTGAGCACCCTTTCACTCCATGCATCTGTGGAAGGAGATCAAGTCTACAAAAGCTGATGCTACAACTTCTTTTGCAGGCACAAGACCTGGTCCAGCACCTCTTGGCTTCTCCGTTGAGTTTTCGGCACAACTCACCAAATAAAACATGGCTTTTCCCTTTCTGCTGCTATTGGACTTAATCCCCATTTGTGCATGTGTTTGGCTTCAAATTGTTTTAAAAGGCTGGGGGCTCTTCTGTTTTAATTTGCCATATTTCTCAAAATAGGTTTAGCCCACTTAAATCACTCTTGTTTAAATTTACAAAGGGATCTTGTGGCACCTCCGAGATTTTCTCTTGCAAACGCTCTTTTGCCTCCTTCCTTTGCTTGACCGAATTCCTCATGTATTCAAGCTGAGCTTGGAGCTGCTTCTCCTGTGACATTTTGACTGTCTCATTTGGCAGGATCTTTGGATTGGAAAATACACAAAAACAAAATAAAATTCCATATATATTTAAAGAAGTCCCCTACCAGAGCAAGGGAAGCAAGGGTAAGATGGTGAGTTTCTGAACCTGATGTGAACATTATTTTTTTTTGGGGGGGGGGGCATGTTGTAGCTGACAGATCTGGTTCACATGATCATGATGGTATTACTGGTTGTTTGTTTAGAATAGAAACTCCACAATGCAAGATCTGTGATTGCACAGTTTTCTCCCTCTCATTCTGAATTAATAAGTATAACAAGGAGAAGTAACAGTTCCATAAAGAAAACGATGCAATATACAAACAAATGAGTTTTGACAACGATCTCCAAATCAACTAAAAGATCAAAACCCAGCAAGACAAATAATTTGGACCGGTGTACGATTCTCCAAATAGATGCAGCATTTTTAAAGGGAAATGTGCCTGGTTTTGTTTACATATGCATTGCAGATATCCCAAATCCCTAACAAAAAATTAGAGACTCAAATATTCCCTTGTATCTGTTACCTAGTTGTGTTTTTATTTTTCTAGGGAATTCACTTGCTATTATTATTATTATTATTCCTGTATAAAGGTGGTATTTAAATAAACCTGACTTGCCTCGTAAAATTCATGGCACAGCTCTCACTAAAGACAAAGGTCTGTTCCCTATTGTCTCTAACCCCCTAGTGGCTTCCATCCTAGTGGGACAGTGAATCCACATTCGTTCCCCTGACTCAGAAACCACCTCTCACCCATACAAACTTATACATTAAATGGCATCCCCATTGAAGTCAATGGGATATAGAACTGCAGGGTTAGGCTCTGAACTTGGCCACAAAGACAATGCAGCCAATTGCCTGGACCACAAGGATCAGGAATTTCAATTATTGCTCCAAGCTAGTCTAGAAACTTTCTTTTCTTTGCACCAGATGCAAACATCCTGCCCCAACTCAAACACCAAGGGCTTCTTTTGTACCTGGTCAGCTAGTGTCAGGTCGTGGTCAGATGGGATCAGCTGCCAGTTCCTGTAGCCACACTTGTCCCTTTCCAGCATCACATGGGAGTCTCCCTCCAAGCCCTGGCTGAGTTCATGAAGGGCTGCTTCCACTCGGCAGGTTAGACAAAACCTGTCCATTGGACCCAAGAGGAAAAAGATGAGGTGGTGCCCCTTTGCCATATTGTGGCTTTTCTCCTAAGGCCACGAACCTACTGGATAAAGTCTCTCAGACTCACTTGGCTCTATTCTTTGGGTCCTCCAGCACCCTCAAAGGATCTATATATCCGGTAGGGCCTTTGGTTTTGGACAAATTGGTAAAGGGATTTTTCTCCTTTTCCGGTCCATTGGCTGTAAAACATTTTTAAATAAATTTTATTGATTCATATTTGAATATAAATGATTAAAAAACTGTGACATCTATAAAATATAAAGCATTTTTATCCCAGTTCCCATTCCTTCATAATTTTTTTGCATTCTTTCATTCACAGGTTTCTTTTTCTCTACTTCCCTTCCTCCTAATTCCCAAAGAAATTTATCTAGATTACTATCTTATCTTTTTCTGTGGCATTGTATGACCACAGAAATATTCTTCTCTTACCTCCCGTGCTTATAACTTTAATCAACAACAACAACAAAAAATCCTTTGAAGAGGTTTAAAGAATTGCTAAATCCAGATCAGGGTGCACATGGTAATATTACATAGTATTTTGCAACTTAGTAATCTTTTCTCTCCCCCCCCCCCACATGATTTCCCTTTATTTATCCATGGATTTGTATGCTTTCAAATTTTTTCCACAATTTACTGGAATTTCTACAGTTGAAACTAAACATCTTTATCACGATCAAATATTTTCACTTAGGCTTGTTGCCAAAGTTGCCACCTTCTCCCATTTCTGTGCCATAGACATCAATACCTTTTCCCATCCTTCTCTCCATTTGAAATTACTTTCAGTTTGGATGAGAATCAGTCTAATTCTATCATTTCCTATAGGTTAGCAAACCACTCTTCCATATCTATTTTCTTATCAATTTTCCAGTACCTGGCATAAAGAGATCTGGCAGCTGTTAACATTTAAAACACAGTTTTACCAAACTTTTTTTCTTGATCTTCCTGGGATATATTTAATAACATAACCTCACCTTCAAGTTTTAATTTGATTCCCAGAATATTATAAAATCTCCCTTTGTATTTCTTTCCAAAATTTACAGGCTCTATTGCAAGACCACCACAAATGATAATAGGTTGTATTTCCAACATTCTCGCTTACCAGTATTATATAACCTAGTTATTTTATCTGGGATAGATGCCATCTATACTTAATTTTATCTTAGTTCTCCTTCACATTTTGGGATAGGGAGTATTTTAACCTTCTGTTCCAGGATTTCTCCCATTGTTCTAGTTCAATCACCCTCCAACAATTTGGCACCCTTTTGATCATGGCATCTTTTACTATTTGATCCTCCCTGTTCCATTTGAATAGCTTCTTGTATACCTTAGAGAGCATCTTTTGGTCTGATAACAATAAAATATCTTCCATGTCAGTATTAGAATTTCAGAACCCTCTTTGTTTCTTTTTATACCTCTTTGTTGGTTTTATACCTCTCATAGAGTTGTCTGTATAGAAACCAATTTATATTCCCATTTTCCTCTTTTAACTTTTCATAAGACAAAAAATGTCATATTTTTTCTTTATGAGGAGATGGAAAATCTCTTTCCTTTTGTTTTTTCGTACAGACCTTTAACATTCCAAAATAATATTTGTAAATTCAGAGTTTGATGGCCCATTTACTCTGCTTTGCAAAAGCTTATTTACCTTTTGCTTTGCGACACCTTTTCTTTTTTTTCTTCTTCCCACATTCTGGTGAGTCTGCTGTTGTTCTTATCCCCAGTTCTTCATTCTCCTCTATTTCTTCATCCTGGCCTACTTCTAAAAAATTTTTTTTAAAAAAAACAAAAGCATTAAGCAGCTCCCAGCAAATGAATACACTTATACCTCAGCAAAAGTAAGTGAAGATCTTGATATAGGGTATATCAGGTCGAACTATCTTCATGCTTTATTCCCTGATTGCTCACCCAGAGGGACAGGAGATAAATAAATATTTGTTGTTTTCATTGTAAACTTTTTAAAAGTTCCCTAGTAGTCAATTTGATGGCAGTTATCCATTTGTTTGCATCTTTTGCTTTTTGCAACCTCACTCTTCTTGGAAATTGATGAAATCTGCTGCTTTGGGGGAAAACATGGACCCAGGCAGCTCTCCTATGCTCAATGCAGCCCTGCATCCCCATTCAAATGCCAGCTTCCCTTCTCCAGAGGCTTCTGGAGAACACAATTTGCCATTTTTCTTCCTTCCCAAAATGCTAAGGTGGGCAGAGGAGTGTTTCTGGTTTCCATTCCTCCATGGACTACAGAAGAGCATCCTCAGGTATTGTGTACCCCTGGACTAGCAGAGACGGTGTCAATTGTACAAACACAGGCACATATTTGGCATAATTTCTGCCAGTTGAAGGATTACAAATTAGTAACACAATTGTGGAACCTGAAAGCTCAGCCAAGGAACCAACCTGGAAATTCAAATGGGTATTGGGGAGGTTGCCACAAACCTCTGCCACATAGAGCTCCAAAGCCTTCTCCACCAGGAGCACAGGTTCTTTATTTACCTTCTCTGGGGTTGTCGTGGGTCACCTGAACTTCATTTTCTTTCACGACAGACACACAGCTGTTATGAGCCACAAACTTGTCTACCAGTAAAGACTCTTGGGAGACGGACTCGAGGCTGGAGCTGAGAAAGGAAATAACCAGGATGCTTAGTGTCCTGGGATGGGGCACTGGGATTGGGCTAGATTTGCCAAGAATCCACTATAGGGGAATCTGCGAGTCCCTTAGTATTAGATCCCATCACCCCATCCAAAGGTGTTTTGAGACTTTCTTTAGCATTATTACATTTTGATTAACAGGATGAGTTAAAGATACATTGGATCCTGACAAAGATTCTGGAATAGGGGAGAAATAAAGAAAGAAACTGGCACCTCTACCATCGGCCCTTGAAATAAATACCAACCTACTGACTTCTGATCCTTCCATTCGATTATTTTGGATGCTCTTGGGCTTCCATTTAAACTTTGGACTCTTTAAATATTTTGAGTAATCTGTCTTCCTCTCCTTTCCAGATGATAGATCTGTCTTCCTCATCATATTGAGGTCTGAGCCTGTAGAAATGAAGAAGTTTCATTGGCCTGAGCCTGTAGAAACTAAAAAGGGTGAGGAAGATGGCTTGCAGAAGTTGCTGCTCCACTGGTTACACTCCCAGGTACAATTTGCTCCCTGGTTAAAGAGAAATACCTGATCTCATGGGATCGTAATATTCTTGCAATGTTGTTGGCATGTGCCTTCAAGTCTTTCTCTATTTTATGTTTTGACATAATTGATTCATAGGAGGTTTGTCATAGGCCACCACCACCATATAACTGTGGATGAAAAAACCCACCAGCCACTATGCCTATGAAAACAAAATTAGGGCACCTTCCTGGGAGGATTTTTCTTGGACTGCTGCCCAAGTGCTATGTCTTCTGTGAAAATGTGCAACCATTAGGTTTTTTAAGGAGCAAAACTGTGAATAAGCATGACCAGGAAAGAGGTGCATCAATTTTGGGTGAAGAAGGTGGAAAGATTTACCTCCTTCTCTCTTATTGCTTGATCTTGGGGTCATTTAGTGTCACTGGCAAATTCAGGCCAGAAAAGAAAAAACAAAATCACAATTAGCCGATTTTCTTCTTTCCAAAATGTTAGGGTGGCCAGAGGAGTGTTTGTGGTTAACATTCCTCCATGGTCTACAAAAGAGCAACCCCAGGCATTGCACACTCCTGGCTTAGCAGAGATGGTGTCAGTTGTGAAAACACAGGTACATATTTTGCATAATTTCTGCCAGTTGAAGAATCCGAACTTAGCTGGCATAGAAACACAACTGGAGAACTTCAAAGCTCAGCCAAGGAACCTACCTTGAAATTCAAATAGGTATCTCTGGAGGTTGCTCCAAACCTCTGCCATATAGACCTCCAAGGCCTAATCCACCCGCAGGCTGAGGGAGCATAGGTCATTTATTTACCTTCGTACGGTACAAAGAAGTTCTCAAGATACTTAGTCAAAGGTGTCATTTCAGCCGCAAACTTCTCCTCAAGCTCATCTTCTCTGGCGACAGACTCAGGAGGGAAGCTGGGAAAGGAAACAACCAGGATGCTTAGTGTCCTGGGATGGGGCACTGAGCAGTCCTACCTCCTGCAGCCTGTCCCTCCAACCATTCAATAGAGTCACAGATCCCACCCTGGATCCTTGGATGTTGCACCTCTGGTTTTTGAAAATACTAGAAAAAACTAAAAAGTTGCTTCTGATTTCCTCTAAAACGCTTTGGGACAACTAAAAACAGAATGATTAGGTGACCTTCCATGCTCTCCTTGAACATCTCCTGCCAAAAAGATAAACCGAAAAGTTTAAAATATCCCTCACGGCAGTAGTTTTACAGTACTTATTTTTACTTTGAAACCCCTCTTTAAAAAATTTATTATTACTCTTAGCTGTTGTGTTCTCATTTTTCCCCGATATTATGAATTGTTTCATACAATTCCTTCTCGTATCTTTCAGTAATATTCGGTGTTCCTCCCTCTATTTGTGAATTTCCAGAGTCCTTCTTTTGGGGGGTGGGGGGTGGGGGAGGGAGGAGAATAGAAGTAAAGGTTTCTATCACAACAGTAAATTCAATAACAGCAGCAGTGCCTAATGAAACCAGATTCTCAGCATATCCCAATATATTGAAAGGCACCAGCCTCTTCATGGGAACTCCAAACTTCATGAAGGACTTAATTAACATGTGGTGTTAAAAGAAAAAAGTGGCAAGAGCTATCAGAGATCTCCACCAAATCCATGCCTACCTCTCTTCGAAGACAGCTTGGGCAAATGGTGGCCCTGAAGAGGTTGTTGGCTAAGAACTCCCAGCTGATATTACAATGGCTGTGTTACATTTGCCAGGAATCCAAGATGGGGGAACCTGTGACTTCCTTAGAATTATATCACATCACTCTGTGCAAAGGTGCTTTGAGATAGCTTTTTTAGCATTATTATATTTTAATTAACAGGATGGGTTGAAGATAACATTGGATCCTGACAGAGATGCTTGAATCGGGAAGAAATAAAAAAAGAAACAGCTACCTCTGCCTTGGGCCCTTGGATTAAATACCAACCTCAACCCTTCGTATTCTTCCATTGGGTCATCTTCGATGATCTGGGACCTCCAGTGCTGGAAGTTTGGACTCTTGATATCTGGCAAGTCATCTGTCTTCCTCTCTGCTCCAGATGAATTGTCCATCTTGTCCATCCCCTTGGGGTCTGAGCCTGTAGAAACGAAGCAGTTGCATTGGCCTGAGCCTGTAGAAACTAAGAAGGGTCAGGAAAATGGCTTGCAGAAGGTGCTACCCCACTGCTTAGCCTCCCAGGTATTATTTGCTCCATGGTATAAGAGAAATACCTCATCTCATGGGATTGTCACATTCTTTTAATGTGGTTGGAGTGTGACTTCAAGGTTTTTCCTATTCATGGCAGCCCAACGGGAAACTATCCTATGTTTTCTTAACAAGATTTGTTAATAGGAGGTTTGTCATAGGCCACCTCCACTGTATAACTGTGCATGAAAAAACCCACCAGCCTCTATGCCTAGAAAAACAAGTTTAGGGCACGTTCCTGGTAGGATTTTTCTTGGACTGCTACCCAAATAATATGTCTTCTGTGAAAATGTACAGCCATGAATAAGCATGACCATGAAAGAGGTGCATCAATTTCTGCATGGGGTGGAGAAGGTGGAAGCAGATACAGTTTTCCTCCTTCTCTCGTATTGCTTGATCTTGGGGTCATTTAGTGGAGCTGGGAAATTCAGGGCAAAGAAATGGAAAACAAAAATCACAATTTGCCATTTTCTTTCCAAAATGTTAGGGTGGCCAGAGGAGTGTTTGTGCTTTGCATTCCTCCACGGTTGTTTACAGAAGAGCATCACCAGGCATTGCACGCCCCTGGGTTGGTAGAAATGGTGTAACTTGTCAAAATACAAGTTCATATTTTGCATAATTTCTGTCAGTTGAAGAATTCCAGAATTCCAATTAAGCTGGCACAGAAACACAACCGAGGAACCTGAAACTCAGCCAGGAAACCAAGCTGGAAAGTGAAAAAGAGCTATAGTGCAGGTTGTTCCAAACCTCTGCCACATACACCCCCCCCCCAAGCTTAATCCAGCAGCCGGCGGAAGGATCACAGCTCCTTTATTTACCTTCTCCTTGGTTTTGTGTCACATCCTCTTCCATATTGATCATGGCCGATTTACAGCTGTTCTCCCCCAAAGGTTTCCGATCAGCCTCCACCTTGTCCTGCAACTCAGCATCCCGGGTGACAGACTCAGGACTGGAGCTGGGAAAGGAAACAACCAGGATGCTGAGTGTCCTGGGATGGGGCACTGAGCAGTCCTACCACCTGCATCCTGTCCATGCAGGCGTCCCTGCCTCTAAATATTTCTAAGGTAAAGAACAACCCTGGATGCTTGGATGTTGCACCTCTGGTTTCTGAAAACACCAGAAGTAACTAAAAAGTTGCTTCTGATTTCTTCTAAAACTCTTTGGGAAAACTAAAGACACAATCATCAGGAGACCTTCTATGCTCTCCTTAAACATTTCCAGCCAAAAAGTGAAAAGAAAACTTTAAGATATTCCTCACTGCAGTAGTTTTACACTACTTATTCTTACTTTCAATCACTTCTAAATCTTTCTATTATTATTCTTAGCTATTGTGCTCTGACTTTTTCTGATGTTTTTAATAGTGTCGTGCCATTCCATCTGGTATGTTTCAATCGTATTGGGTCTTCCCTGCTTAATTTGTAAATTCCCCAGTGTCCTGCTTTTTTGGGGGAGGACTGAAGTCGAATAGAAGTAAAGGTTTCTATCACAACAGTAATTTCAATTACAGCAGCAGTTCCTAATGAAACCAGATTCCCAGGATCTCTCGAAATACCGAAAGGCACTTGTCGCTCCAAGGGAATGCCAAACTTCATGCAGGACACCATACACTTGTGTTGTTAAAAGAAAATGGTAGCAAGAGCTATCAGAGATCTCCACCAAATCCATGCCTACCTCTCTTCGAAGACAGCTGGGGCAAATGGAGGCCCTGAAGAGGTTGTTGGCTAAGTACTCCAGGCTGATATTACAATGGCTTGGGTCCATCTTATGTTAGGGACCGCCTCTCCCCATATGAACCCCCCCCTGCACACTTTGATCCCGGCTCCAAAACTGGATCTATCAATCGAACATGACCCCTTGCTTGGTGCTATCTCTTTCCTCAATTAAGAACTGTCGAGGATGAATTACGCTTTTAATTTTGTCGTGGTTTTAAATCATTGATAATTTAATTTATTTTTAAGGGGTGGGTCGTTGGGAATGTGTTGTCGATAAATTTTAATTCTGTATGTTTTAATCTTGTTGTACACCGCTCCGATTCTGTCCCATAGAGGAGCGGGCTAGAAATAATAATAATAATAATTATTATTATTATTATTATTATTTACTGTGTTACATTTGCCAAGAATCCACTACAGAGGAACCTGCAACTCCCTTAGTATTAGATCCCATCACCCCATCCAAAGGTGCTTTGAGACTTTCTTTAGAATTATTATATTTTAATTAACTGGAAGAGTGAAGGATACATTGGATCCTGACATTGATGCTTGAATAGGGGAGAAATAAAGAAAGAAACAGGCACATCTTCCATGGGCCCTTGGATTAAATACCAACCTCCTGACTTTGGATCCTTCCTCTGGGTTATTTTGGATGCTATTGGGCTTCCGTACGAACTTTGGACTCTTTATATATTTTGGCCAATCTGTCTTCTTCTCTTCTCCAGATGACTTTTCAATCATACTCGTCACGTTGAAGTGTGAATCTGTGGAAACGAATCAGTTTCATTGGCCTGAGCCTGTAGAAACTAAGAAGGGCCAGGAAAATGGCTTGCAGAAGGTGCTACTTTCCTGCTTAGCCTTCCAGGTATCATTTGATGTATGGTATAAGATTGTGGTATCATTTGCTTCATGGGATTGTGATATTCTTACAATGTTGTTGGGGTGTGCCTTGAAGTCTTTTCCTATTCATGGTGGCCCAAGGTGAACCTATCTTATGTTTTCTTGGCACGATTTATTCATAGGAGGTTTGTCATAGGCCACCTCCACTGTATAACTGTGGATGAAAAAACCCACCAGCCTCTCTGCCTAGGAAAACCAGTTAAGGGCACGTTCCTGGGAGGATTTTTCTTGGACTGCTGCCCAAGTAATATGCCTTCTGTGAAAATTTACAACCATTGTGTTTTTTAAGGTGCAAAACTGTGAATAAGCATGACCATGAACGAGGTGCATCAATTTGTGAATGGGTTGGAGAAAGTGGAAGGAGATATAGTTTTGCTCTTTCTCTCTTATTACTTGATTTTAAGGTCATTTAGTGGAGCTGGGAAATTCAGGACAGACAAATGAAGCCAAAATCACAATTTGCCATTTTTCTTCCTTCTCAAAGTATTAGTTTTGCCAGAGGAGTATTTGTGGTCTGCATTCCTCCATAGTCTAGAGAAGAGCATCCCCAGGCATTGCACACCCCTGGGTTAGCAGATATAGGGGTTTACAAACCTCCCAAAAAGGGCGGTCTGGCGATACCTCTTTTTAGTCCGAACTTTTGTCACAGCAATTGCATGAAGTGGCGGACAAAAAAAAGGAGCCCCAAAAAGCGGGCTTGTGACTTCAAAAAAATTAGAAAAGGCGCCAAAGAGCGATTCTATTACATCACAGCTGCACAGCGCTGGATAGAAGCTGCACAGCTGTGATGTCACAGCTGCGCATGCAGTCCATACGGCGCTGCACAGCCGTGATGCCCTCATAACGTGTTAGGGTTATAGGGTGTGTATACGCTCTGCCCCAAGCCAACTCAAGCATATGATGAGAGACGTCGGTTTCGGTCCCTAATTTCAATTGTGAAAACACAGGTAAATATTTTGCACAATTTCTGCCAGTTGAAAAATTCCAACTTAGCTGGCACAGAAACACAATTGGGGAACCTCAAAGCTCAGCCAAGGAACCAACCTGGAAAGTCAAATAGGAATTCAGGAGGTTGTTCCAAACCTCTGTCATATAGACCTCCAAGGCCTAATCCACCAGCAGGCTGAGGGAGTATAGATCATTTACTTACCTTTGTACGGTACAAAGAACTTCTGAAGACATTCAGACAAAGGTGTCATTTCAGCCTCAAACTTCTCCTCCAGCTCATCATCTCGGGCGTCTGACTCAGGAGGGAAGCTGGGAAAGGAAACAACCAAGATGCTGAGTGTACTGGGATGGGGCACTGAGCAGTCCTACCTCCTGCAGCCTGTCCTTGCAGGCTTCCCTCCAACCATTCAATAGAGTCACAGATCCCACCCTGGATGCTTGGATGTTGCACCTCTGGTTTTTGAAAATACTAAAAAAACCTAAAAAGTTGCTTCTGATTTCTTTTAAAACTCTTTGAGACAACTAAAGCCCCAATGATCAGGAGACCTTCCATGCTCTCCTTGAACATCTCCTGCCAAAAATTTGAATAGAAAAGTTTAAGATATTCCTCACTGCGGTACTTTTACACTACTTATTTTTACTTTGCAACCCTACTGGCCCTGAAGAGGTTGTTGGCTAAGAACTCCCAGCTGATATTACAATGGCTGTGTTACACTTGCCAGGAATCCACTAAGGGGGAACCTGCGACTCCCAGTGTATTAGATCCCATCACCCCATGCAAAGGTGCTTTGAGAGTCTCTTTAGCATTGTTATATTTTAATTCACAGGAAGAGTTAAGGATACTTTGGATTAAATACCAACCTCAAGCCTTCATATTTTTCCATTGGATCCTCTTTGATGATCTGGGACCTCCATTTCTGGAAGCTTGGACCCTTGAAATCTTTAGAATCATCTGCCTTGCTCTCTGATCCAAATGATTTGTCCATCTTTCTCATCCCTTTGAGGTCTGAGCCTGTAGAAATGAAGAGATTGTATTGGCCTGGGCCTGTAGATACTAGGAAGGGACATGAAGAGGGCTTGCAGACGGTGCTGCTCCACTGTTTAGCCTCCCAGGTATCATTTGCTCCATGGTATAAGAGAAATACCTGATCTCATGGGACTGTGGTACTCTTACAATGTTGTTGGGGTGTGACTTCAAGTCTTTTCCTATTCATAGCGGCCCAAGGGGAACCTATCTTATGTTTTCTTGACAAGATTTGTTAATAGGAGGTTTGTCATAGGTTACCCCTATCGTATAACTGTGGATGAAAAAAACACCCAGCCTGTATGCCCACTAAAAGGAATTTAGGGCACCTTCCTCAAAGGATTTTTCTTGGACTGCCACCCAAATAATATGTCTTCTGTGAAAATTTACAACCTTTTTTTTTTTTAAGGAGCAAAACTGGGAATAAGCATGACCTTGAAAGAGGTGCATCAATTTCTGCATGGCGTGGAGAAAGTGGAAGAAGAAACAGTTTTCCTCCTTCTCTCTTATTGCTTGATCTTGGGGTCATTTATTGGAGTTCGGAAATTCAGGAGAGACGAATCATATATCACACAATTGATGTACATTGTGACAGACTGTGGCTTCCATGTTATTGGGCATTGAATTTCCTCCAGGTTTTCTTCCATGGTGCTGGAGCCCAGTTCCAAGATACAGTCAGCACCAGAGAAAGTTCAGACTAAAAGACAGAACAGATTCGCCAACCCACTAACATGGAAATCACATCTATTGTTGTCTTTCTTTTTATTTTTTTATGATAATTTTGATTGATATTTCCATACTATAATAGTAAAATCTTGTATTGAACATTACATCTTATATCAACTGTGTGCGTATACAATAAATTTAACCACCAGATATCAAATAATAGGTGGGTTAACGATTGAAATCAAATAGAAACTTGATATAGTAGAAACAATATAGACATATGTATATGTACACATACACCCGTAAACATATATATATACATATATATATATATACACAAATATGTATACATGTCCATGTGCCCATATATATATATTATCGGTGGTTACTGAGATAGAAAAAGAAAATAAAAGTTAGGATATTTGTTATTCATATATACAATTCCAAATTCTTTATCTGTATCTTAAGGCAAGCAGGTCATCATTGGAAAAATATAAGCATTAAAACCATGCGGTATCTACATCCTTCCATTTCTCCTCATAATCTTGAATAGTTTTCCCTGATAAATACATTGATAGTCTGTCCATGTTCCATAGTTCAGCTACCCTTAACTTCAATTCATCTATGCAAGGCATTGTGCTAGATTTCCAGTGTCTAGCCAGCACCATTCTGGTGGAAGAGATCATATATAAGATCACGCATATTTGGTTTGGAGACAATTTTGATTGGATTTTTGCTACTATATGTAATAAAAATACTTCTGGAATGAGTGGAATATTTAATCTTAGTACTGATTTCATTTCCTTGTGTATTTTTTGCCAAAATTTTTAAATTAATTTACATTGCCACAAGACATGATTGTGCCGATTTTATCTTTACATTTCCAACATTTAAAATCTAGGTTTTTGCTCTATCACTGCCTGTGTGATATATCTGCAAACAATTGTCCTTCAATTTCCTAATTCCCTTCCAGTTAATATTTGTAGACTGTCCTTTGCAGATCTTTGAGAACTAACTGCCAACCGAAGCAACAGCATCATCCTTTTCTTTTGCTATCATGTGTACGTTTTACAAATGCTTTTGTTCATTTTATCTTTTGTACTCTAAGCCACCTTGAGACCTACCCATTGGAGAAAGGGAGGAATGAAATTTAATAAATAACACAATCCTATAATCCGTTCAGTGAACGTACCAAATGAATGAATAGATAAGGATGCTTTCAGATGAGATCCAGCCTTCAAAAAGCAGGAGTAGGGTCCACTGAAAGAAAGACTGGACTCAAAACACTCGCATCCAATAGAAAATAGGCAAAGCCACCAAGAGAAATGCCTCTTGTCTTGAGGTCTCTCCACCTCCTCTCAGCCTCAACTGACTCAACTCCCACCTTGGCAAAGATTCTCAGTTGTTTCCATGGAAACCAAACAAACAAACACTATCCATTCTGCATGGTCCCATAGGACCACTTCTCCATGAGGTCACTTTCATGGGTTACATTTCTCATAATAGGATAATTTCAAATGATTTTTAAAATTTCACTCTTTTTCCTGGCTTTTTGGGTGATCCACTATGGATCCTACTGAGCATATAGATGAAATGAAATCATGATTGGTATCAGAAACTGGAAACGCTGATTCCCCCACCAGGAGAAAGGCAACGTTTAAGTGAAATCATGATTATATTTATGAATATGACAAGTTGAGTCTCCCATATCCAAAAGGCTTGGGACTAGAATTATTTTGAATTTCGGGGTTCTTCGGTTTTTTAAAACACTGCTTCAACATAATAAGATATCGTGGAAATGGGGCTCAAGTCTAAACATGATATTCAGTTATGTTTTATGTACGCCTTCTACACATAGTCTGAACGTAATTTAATACACATTACATTTGTTAGTTAGTCGGTTAATTAGTTAGTTAGTTAGTTAGTTAGTTTCTGTGCTGCTTTTCTCCCAGGCCTGGAGCCAAGACTAAGGCTAATAATTTTGTGCATGAAATAAAATTTGTTTACATTGAACTTTCAGAAAACAAAGGTGTCATTTTCTCTGTCACCCGTATTGATAATTTTGGGTTTTGGAATAGTTTGGATTTTGGAAACTTGTATTACATGAACAACAAGTGATTTATTTGTGTTTCCGGCTGTCCACAATACCCCCATGTCCTTGACTGTGTTCCATAGCTTTTCATGATCTATACAGTCAAATGCTTTGCTATCGACTATAAAGCACATGCTGATCTTTTCCCCTTTGAATTCAATGTGGTGGGTGGTGGTTAGTACAGGTAATCGCAAAAGCTGCAGAAAATACAATCCATATTTAGTTCTGTTTCTGGACTCCAAGTTGTTTCTGGACTCCAAGCCCTGACTTCTGCAATCCTCACAGAAAATCCACTTTCATGTTTATTTATTTATTTATTTATTTACTATTTAATATTTATTCCATCTTTCTCCGAAAAATTTGGAAGCTCATTACAGACACATACGCACACACACAGAGTTGGCCCTTTCAACTTGTGGGGGATCTGTTCTGGACCCTCCCCCGTGAGTTCAAAATCTTGTGCATATTCAAGCCCATAGGCTTGAATGGGGTGCATGAAGGTGGAGTGTGCAACACATGCATGCCCCATTGAGATTAATAGCAGTTGCCCCTCTACAGATTTCAAAGTGCGCTCATTTCAAGTTCACAGACTTGGAGAGCTGACGGTATATATATATATATATATATATATATATATATTGAGCTCGTTTTTTCTCTCCCTGTTTGTTCCATATCACCCATTTGTTGGCCTCTCACAGGCTTGGACCCAGACCATTTGAAAGGCTTGGATCGAGAATATTTGAAAGACTGTGGGCTTGTCTGATTAAAATACCCTCATTCTAGCTGATTAGAATATGATCCTTCCACACATGATTTGCAGGATTTACGGCTTTTTGCAGTGTCCCCCTCCAAAAAAACCTGCTTAAACTCTGGAGAAAAACTCTGGAGGAGAAACAAGTGGCTGTCCATCTGTTTTGCATGGATTTGGGTAGCTGTGTATTTTCAACAGAGGGAGAGAGAGAGATGTAGGAAATATGAGCAGGAAAGTGAAGAATTAAACATTAATGTGTATGAAGAAAAATCTGCATCAATTTACATAATACACTTACATGTAGACTAGCCCATATCTCCCCATATGAGTGTGCCCAAGTTTTAAGGTCCTCATGGGAGGGCTTTCTCTTGGTCCCACCACCATCACAAACCTGCCTAGTGAGGGCATGGGAGAAGGTCCTCTTGGTGGCTGCTCCCAAGCTGTGAACCCCCTCCTTTGGGAGATTTTGTTGGTCCTCTCTCTGCTCTCTTTCTGGGGACAGCAAAGACTTTTTTATCAGCCTTGTGTGGCCTAGTGGTTTGAGTATTGGATTACAACTCTGGAGGCCAGGGTTCAAATTCCAGCTCAGCCATGAAAACCACTGGGTGACTTTGGGCAAGTCACATGCTCTCAGCCTCTGAGGAAGTTAATGGCAAATCTCCTCTGGCCAAATCATGTCATGAAAACCCCATGATTGGTTTGCCTTAGGGTTGACATAAGTTGGGAATGACTTGAAGGAACACAACAACAATCCTATTGTTGAGAATGGATCCCTGTTTGAGCACAATCTGTAACAAAATGAAATAAAACATGAAGCAGCATAAAGCAAGGAAAAGGAATTCTGAGCCTGTATTGCGTTGCCGCATAAGCATTGATATGCAGCTCTCATTGTCTTTCTGCAGAAATCCCAGATCAATTTTGGAGGGCCTAAGATCTTGGGGGAGAAAATAGTCCTGTAGGAACTCAAAGTATCCCTCTCTAGGGTCCTCTTTAATATTTTTTTAAAAACCGCACAGCATTATAAAAACCCTTCTCTTGTTAACAATCAGTTCCTAAAGGCTTGGGATAGAAAGGTCTTGTGTATCTAATGGAATACTGATTGAAGAAAGCAAGAGAACAATTCACGGAAGGTCCATTTTGTAAGTGTCTTTAAAATAATGAGGACGGAAGATTTTTCGACTTCTGCTAAGCCTAAGAGGGAGAAATCCCTGTAACATCACTCAGGGATGTATGTGGCTTGAGGTTTGGATGATCAGACAGGCACGGGATTAGATTAAACTTTCAGATTTTAGAATCTTCCACAGACAATATTAAACGTTTTTAAGAGATGATGACATCCAAGTACTTGCTCTTCATTATCCCCCGTGTTTCTTACTCTCACAAACATGCCCAATACATAGTCTAGTCGTGTCCTGTGTTGAAATGTAATGAAATTATTTTAAATTGGACAGTCCTCCAGAGAACATCCACCCTGTATGGAAAATTCAAAGGCACTGCCTCTTTTGGGGGGAAATTCAGTGTGCAAAGGGATCTTGGAGCACCTTTGAGTTTAAATCAGTAACATGAGAAGTCATCGATTTGAGTCAACATCTCCTTCTGAAGAAATAGACTTAAGTCTACAAAAAGTCATGCTACCAGCTTCATTCTTTCAGTTAGTCTCAAAGCTGTTACAAGATCCCTTTGCACTCTGTATGGGAAATGGCACCCA
The DNA here is from genome assembly GCA_034509955.1 of Urosaurus nigricauda. Taxonomy (NCBI): domain Eukaryota; kingdom Metazoa; phylum Chordata; class Lepidosauria; order Squamata; family Phrynosomatidae; genus Urosaurus; species Urosaurus nigricauda. The sequence continues at coordinate 138,391,058 of JAOEGL010000002.1, forward strand.
TGTTTTCATTCATTCCTTCATTCATTCATTTTACAACTCACCTGTAAGGCAAGCGATGTGGTCTGTGTTTGAAGTATTTTGTAATCTTTCTGCCATTAAGAGCTTGAAAACAAGCAGCTGTAAAACTCAGGTGCACAAAACTTATTCTGTCCAGCAAAGAGCTAAATAAGAATTCATAATAGCTATAGTATGCATCTTCTTTTACTGATCACCAAATTAATACGTCAATAAATGAATACCCAAAAATACAACAAGCAACCTAAAAAAATCACAAGACAGCCAGCAGATTTGTGAAAAGTCCATCTCACATTTTAATACAGAAGAATTCAAAGAACAGATGTTTTAAAGTGATGGACATTTTAATAATTTCTAAATTTAATAAACTGTATAACTCTCTAAACAACATATTTACTCTCAAGACAACATATTTAGATCAGAAACCACTAGGACAATGGCAAAGTGTTGTCCCAAATATACATTCATTTATGTACTGTTCGTTTATTTATGTTTCTTTCTTCCTTTAATCATAATAATACCAGGCTATAGAACTAGCTGATCTTTTCCCATTCGATAAAACATTTTAATTAATATTTGATAACCAATATCTTATATTCCTTTCAATCTTTTTCGTTGTGATTTTCCTTAGCTGTGGTTTATATATACAGTGGGCCCTCAGTATACGCTGATTTGCCATATGCGGATTTGAGAATCCCTGGATTTGGTCATCTGTGCATGGCAAGCCCGTATTGTCCTTAATGAGGGCGCGCATGGACCCGTGCCACTATTTGGGGTGGAAAGTCTCACCCTTTTTCACCCTCCCCCCTTCTCCTTCCTCCTTACCTCCCTCCCTCCCTCCCTCTTTCCCCTCTTCCCCCACCTTCCATCCTTCCCTCCTTCCCTCCGTCCCTCCTTCCTCCTTCCCTTCTGCCCCAGCTTGACTGCGGGGCATTGTCTACTGCCTAGTCAGCAAGGGCCAGGGCTACTTAATTATGATTCATAGATTGAATATTGATTTTTTTTAAGAAATTTATTTATTTTAAAAAGAAATTTGACATACAGATAGACAAACATTCCATAGAATAAATCTTACAATTCAACACATCATGCCTTACATACAAACAATATTCTATATGGCATGGTACAAAATGGTTTCTGATGGCCTACCAAACCTTAAAAACATATGAAAAGGTAAAGATTAATAACCTTACATCATTTCTATATTTGTTGTATTTCTATCCTTTAGAATGGACTTCTCAAAGAAAGTAACTTCTCTGCTGTCGTTAGTATATTGCTTTAAATTTCTTCCGTACCTCTTCTATTTGTATCTATTACATTTTCAACTTAGGACTTTCTTTAAGTCTTATTTCTCGTTTTAGGTATAAAGAATTTTGTTTATTAAATAATACTTTATATAACAGTAGTATAGAAATAATATATTGAACCTTTAAGGTTATTTCCCCCCCCTTATTCTCTTGAAATTTCTCCCTTTAATTATTATGAAGTTATCGATTTGTCTTTTAGAGAAGGAGTTTATAGAGGAGATTTATAAGAAGATTGAGAAATTGAAATATTTATAGTTCTGTTAAACAAAGAAAACATCATGCATAATCTATATCTTGTTATCTTAACAAAGAGCATATTGTATATTCCATTCCTGATTAATATATTCAATTACTTTACTCCAATCTTCTAGTAGTTTTTTTTCATTTTGTTTAGTCAAAATTCTGGTTAATCTGTCCGAATCCATTGCTTCGAAAACTTTCTTGATCCAATCTTCTATTTTCGGTGTATAGGGTTGCTTCCAGACTTGTGCTAAAGTCATTCTCGCTGTAGATATTAAATAGAATAACAATCTGGCATGTGGCTTTTCTAGATCCTTCTCCACAATATTCAACAAGAACATTTCTGGAACAAATTTCAGATCCGTTTTTAATATTTTACACATTTCTTTATACACTGCTTTCCAATATTTTTTAACTTTTACACAAGACCACCAAAGATGAAATAATGTTCCCTTTTCTTTTCCACATTTCCAACATCTATCTGAGTTCTTATTTGATATCTTGTTTAGCTTTTCAGGAGTAATATACCACCTACAAAATATTTTGTAATAATTTTTATACCTTTATTAGCTATTTCCTTCCCATAAAAGAGAAACGCATGAAAACCAAATTTTAAGTCTGCCCCTTCTACTCTCAATAAGTCTTTGTCTTTTAGTTGGATCCAGTCTTTGATGTAATTTCAACAAAATGCTTTATAATATAAACTTAAGTTAGGTAGAGATAGTCCCCCTCTTTCTTGGCTATCTTGTAGATATTTTAGTTTAATCCTAGGCTTTTTGCCATTCCAAATAAAATTTGCGAGTTCTTTATTCCAATCTTTAAATGGTTTGCTGTTTGTTAATATTAGTAGATGTTGAAATAAGAAAAGAATTTTGGGGAGGATTACCATCTTGAATGCAGAAATTCTTCCTAACATTGATAACTGAAGGTTTTTCCATTTTTTCAATTGCATTTTGATTTTTCCCCAGGATTTTTGATAGTTATTATAAAATAATTCCGAATTTTTATTAGTGATCTCTATGCCCAAATATTTTACTTTTTTCACTATTTTAAGTTTTGATAAATTTTCCAGTCTTGTTTTTTCCTGATGATCTAGATTTTTTTGCAAGATAACCGTTTTCTCCATATTCATTTTTAAACCAGTTATTTCACCAAATTTCTTGAATTTTGTTAGTAATATATTTATGTCTTCAATTGGATTACTTAGTGAAATTACGATATCATCTGCGAAAGCCTTGGTCCTAAATTCTGTACCTTTTATTTTAATTCCTCTTATGTTTTTATCTTCTCTTATATCTGCCAGTAGAAACTCCAAAATTAATATAAATAGTAATGGGGAGAGAGGACATCCTTGCCTTGTACCTGGAGAGATATTTATCTGTTCAGTTTTCTCTCTATTGATAATTATTTGTGCATATTGTTTGTGATATATTGCTCTTACCCATTTTTCAAAGTTTTCAGCCACATCAATAAACTTCAAAGAGGCAAATAAAAAATCCCAACTTATACTATCAAATGCCTTTTCAAGATCAACAAAGATTAAGGCTAATTTTTTATCAATTTTTTTTTCATGATACTCCAATACATTTATGATATGTCTTGTATTATGATACATGTGTCTTTGAGGCAAGAAACCACTTTGATCTTTATGAATTTTCTGGACAAGTATTTTCTTTAGTCTTTCTGCTAATATTATCGCAAGTAACTTGTAATCCGCATTCAACAATGCGATTGGCCTATAATTCTTGGGATCCGTGTGGTCTTTGTTTTCTTTAGGGATCACTACAACATTTGTTTGTTCCCAAGATCCAGGGAAGTTTCCGCCCAAGATTTCATTCATAGTTTGATATAGCGGGTCCAGTAGTTCTTCTTTAAAAGTTTTATAATAGCCGGATGGCAATCCATCCGGACCTGGTGTTTTCCCGGCTTTTGCTTTTTTTATAGCCTGTGTTAATTCTTCTTTTCTTATAGGTTGATTCAGTACTTCTCTATCTTGATCTGTTAAGGGTTTTATTTTTGTTTCTTTAAAATATTGATCAATGTCGTTTATGGATATTTGTGTTTTTTTATACAGTTGTTGAAAAAAAAATTTAAAAGTCTTTTTTATTCCAGACTGTGATGTTATAGATTTATTATTTTGTTCAAGTTTATTAATTATTTTTTTTCTTTTTTCTCTCTTAGCATATGAGCCAACCACTTACTCGGTTTGTTAGCAAATTGAAAAAATCTTTGGCGAAGAAATTTGAGATTCTTTGCCATTTCTTCTGTTAAAATAGTATCAAGTTGTTTTTGTAGCATTTCCATTTCTGTTTGCATCTTTTTATCTTTCGGATTTCTTTGTAATTCTTGTTCTTTTTCTTTTAATTTTTGAGATAATTCTGTCCATTTTTTTCTTTTATTTTTTTTTTGTATTCAAAATTTTTCTTCATAAAATAGCCTCTTATTACAGCTTTTCCAGCATCCCAAACAGTTGCCATATTCTGTCCTTTCCCAATATTTTCTTCAAAATACCATTTTATTTGTTTCTTAACATCAAGTATGATCTCTTATTTGTTTATTCAGTTTTCATTTAATCTCCATGCGTATTCTTTTTTCCTATTGTTTTGTATTTTAAGGGTTATTAGTGCATGGTCCGACATCGTTCTTGTTAAGATCTCAGAATTACTAACCAAATTTGCCCATCTTTTTAAAATAAAAAAAAAGTCAATTCTTGAAAACATTTTATGTCTATTTGAATACAAAGTAAAGTCTTTTTCATTCTCGTTTTTATTCCTCCAAACATCAATTAAAAAGAATTCTTCCAGCAGTTTAAAAAAGGATTTTGGAAGTTTCTCCTGATTATTTAGTTTTTGATTATTAGTTGTTTTATCTATCTTTGGATCTATAACTCCGTTCCAATCACCTGTCATTATTAAAACATCAAAGTCTTGTTCTTCAATTTGTCGATGTATTTTTTGGTAAAATTTCCCTTTGTTTTTCTGTGGAGAGTATATACTCCATCTCGGCTGCTAGGCTGGAACTGAGATCTATTCCTCTGGCCAACGGGGATCCAATGGAGTCATGGCAAGGGCCAGAGCTTGGATTTCAAAGCCCAAAGTCTCCACTCCAGCTGTGGGGCCTGGGAACGGGGCTCCAAAACCCAAGCCCCGGCCCTGGGTCCCCGATTCCCTTGGAATTCGATTGGCCAGAGGGAACTTTCCAGGCCCAGCAGCCAGGATGGAGCCTCTGGACCCCAAGAGGATGGAGAAGGCCTGTCTTTGTCTCCCCCAAGATGGTAATGGATATAGGGAAGAGTCCTCCTCTTTTCAGGCAAGGCTAAAAGGAGGAAGCCAGTCTTTGTCTCCCCCAAGATGGTCATGGATATAGGGAAGAGTCCTCCTCTTTTCAGACAAGGCTAGAAGGAGGAAGCCAGTCTTTGTCTCCCCCAAGATGGTGAGGGATATAGTGAAGAGTCCTCCTCTTTTCAGACAAGGCTAGAAGGAGGAAGCCTGTCTTTGTCTCCCACAAGATGGTAATGGATGTAGGGAAGAGTCCTCCACTTTCAGGCGAGGATGGATGGAAGAAGCCTGTCTTTGTCTCCCCCAAGATGGTCATATGGCCTTTTGCAGGATTGGTTGATGTCTGGTGGTTACTGAAGCTGCAGGGAGGCTCCTCATGTGGTCGGCGGTGCTGCTTCTACCAGGGACAGGGTTCGAACTTGGAGTCCCTCTGCCACCTGCCTCGCCCTGCAAATAAAGGAAGGGATCAGGGAAAGGGCTCAGTCTCTTTTGCAAGACACCCAGGAGTTGAGTAATTTTGCTGGCGTTTTTTTTCCTTGAAAAAGATTGCATGCAACCTTTGGGGTTCTGCCTGAGCTATAAAGGGCATTTCTGCCAGAATAAATCAGTAAGGTCAACCTCCTGCAAGAATGATTAAGTAACATGCAATTGCCAGGTTGTTTTATGGGTTGCTTGTGTGATGCACCAAACAGACAATTGCATTTTTATCATTTTGCTGAGATTTATTTTAGTCCTATGAGGCATCAGTTATACAATTACAAATCAATGGATGGCTACACACAAATTCAGTTATTTTTTTTCTGGTATTGCTATTCAAAGGGTGTATCTACACTGCAGAAATGAAGGAGTTTGCCACAACATTAACAGCCATGACCCAATAGCATAGAATCATAGAATCATAGAGTTGGAAGAGTCGGCAAGGGCCATCCTGTCCAACCCCCTGCCATGCAGGAACTCCCAATCAAAGCCCTTACTGTCAGGAAGTTCCTCCTAATAGTCGCCAACAAGGTGGGCACTCGTTGACCCACAGCGCCCCTGGCTGGTATTGTGAGTGAATGGCTACAGTACAAACATTTATGCTGGACAATGATAAGGGAGTCTGAATTGGTCATTTTGTGAAATATTTTGCCTTCAGTCATGGATATTAAAATAGCATTCAGTCATGGATATTAAAAATGGCCTCCAAAACACTTGATTTGGGCAGTGTGGCACCATGCGAGGCCCCCAAAAACCTGAAACCTCAATAACTTCAGTAGCCCTTCTGTTCATATAATTTGTATGTTTTAATCTTGTTGTACCCCGCTATGGTTGAGCTCTACAGAGGAGCGGAGTAGAAATAAAGATGATGATGATGATGATGATGATGATGATGATGATGATTCCCTATCTTTGGATATCTGACTTTATTAGCGCGAATTAACAGGAGGTGCTGTGTGTCAGATTCTACCTGGTCTCCTACCTCCACGTCTAGAGTGTCTTCTGTTTGGGTGGTCATAATTGCCGCGTTGGTTTCCGTGCATCAATTGAGTTCTACACAGGAGCAGACTACAAACAGATGATGATGATGATGATGATTCCCTCTCTTTGGATATCTGACTTCATTAGCGTGAATTAACAGGAGGTGCTGCGTGTCAGCTTCTACCTGGTCTCTGCCCTCCACGACTAAAGTGTCTTCTGTTTGGGTGGTCATAATTGCCGCGTTGGTTTCCGTGCATCTGGAGAGGAGGAGACTGGTGGACCTTTGGAGGAGGACCATGAGATGTCTGAGGGACTACCGATTCCTGGCTGGTGTCATAAGGCTCTGGCTGAGATGGCTCCTTGATTCCCACAAGATCCTCCGCCTTTGTCTATTCATATCAAGAGCAAAAGAGCATGGAGAGAGAGAAGTTAGTAGAAAACTTGAGAGGAAACAATCCAAAAAGGTTTCTGCTTCCTGACTGAGCTACTGAAGCCAGGATAGGAATGGAGGGGGGGGGGGTTCCCTAGATTCCCCCATCCCCATATGTGGAAGATGCAGTAAATTCACTCTAGGTTCTAATCTGAATCCCAGAGGAACTCTCAAAGGTACTACACCCAATGCAAGTAAAGCACTCGGGACAGTCTTTTAAACTTGGGACTAAAGCCCAGGGCAGATTCACTGCCAGCTGGTATGAATGCTCCTGAGTCTACATTCCCTCGGACACCGGTCTCTCAGTTTAGTCCGGAGTCCTAATTTAACGCTTAAACAGTCAGGATGGAGGAAAGGAGACAAAGGGAACCCTTATTATTCCTTCTTTCTTTCAAAGAACAAGCAATAAAGTAGCAATAACAATACCCATATTGAAAGAATTGGTTGACCCACGTAGGAGATTGGCAAGGAGGCCTATGCAACTCTCCTTATTTAAATAGCTTGGGACGCCCAGTACTTGAAGGAGTGCTTCCCCTGGACTCATCTGGCTAAGGAATAAAGTCTTTTGGAGAGGACCTCCACATAAGTTTAGCTTCCTTAAATCACTCTTGTTTAATTTTGCAAAGAAATCTTGTGGCACATGTGGGACTAACTGAGCAAAAGAAGTCAAAGCAGAAACGTTTATAGACTTGGTCTCCTTCCTCAGATGTGTGGAGTCAACGAGTGCCCAGGAAGGATCCCAGATCCTATATCTTAAAGGTATAGATATTCTGTGCACCAGCAGCCCCCACAAAAGAGCAGCACAACATAGCCATAACTCCCAAGGTCGAAGCTTCCGGGACACTCTCCCCTCCTTTTATCTTCTTCCATATTTCTGCCTTTACTTTTTAAAGCCTCTACTATGCAGTGCAGTTGAAAACAAAAGAGATTGCTAATCAGATGACAAAACTAGTGTTCACCTTCCCCCGGCAGGTCCCTACATTAAGCTCCCAGTTTTGCATCATCGCTGCAACACTCCTGCTCTGACCTCCTTTTTTGTCATTGGGGAAGAATAAGTCACTGTCTTTGCAAGATAGCCAGATGCAAACATGCTGCCCAAACTTAAAGGACCACAGCAAGTGCATGAGGCTTCTTCTGTACCTTGTCAGTTTGTTCCAGGTCATGGCCTGATTCGATGAGCTTCCAGCGCCTTTGACCTTGATCGGTAATCACCCTCAGGAAAAGTGGGTCATCCTCATCCTCCGATTCCCATTCGAGAACGAAATGGTCTTCTTTGTCTCGGGAGTTCAGAGAAAATCTGTCCATTTGAACAAAGAGTAGAAAGATGAGGTGGTGCCCCTTTTCCATATTGTAGGTTTTGTCCTAAGGCCAAGAACCTATTGGGAAAAGTCTCCTAGACTCACTTAGCTCTTTCCTTTGGCTTTGGAGGAATTTTTTTCTCTTCCTCGTATGGGCAAGGGTTACTTTTGTTGACCTTGAAGGGCCTGGACCAATCGATGAATGGACGTCTCTTTTTTTTCCATCCTTTGAATGGAAAACAATTATTAAATTTATATATATATCATTTCTAAATCATGTCCCCCAGGAAGCACTCCTGTGAAAAATGCACCACGGCATCTGCATTAAATTGCAAACTGCCCTTCCTCAGAGGCTTCTGGAGATCACAGTTTGCCTTTTTTCTTCCTTCCCATATTTTTAGGGTGGCCAGAGGAGCGTTTGCGGTTTGCAAGCCTCCATGGTCTGCCGATGAGCATCCTGGAGCATGGTGTCAATTGTGAAAACACAGGTACATATTTGGCATTATTTCTGCCAGCTGAAGGATTCCAACTTAGCTGTCATAGTAACACAGTTGTGCAACCTCAAAGCTCAGCCAAGGAACCAACCTGGAAATTCAAATAGGTATTGGGGAGGTTGCTTCAAACCTCTGCCACATAGAGCTCCAAAGCCTTCTCCACCCGATGGCTGAAGGAGCACAGGTCCTTTATTTACCTTCTCCTGGATTGTCCTGTGTCACCTGCACTTCATTTCCGTTCACAACAGACACACAGCTGTTATGAGCCACGAACATGTCTAGCATTTCAGACTCTCGGGAGATGGACTCGAAACTGGAGCTGGGAAAGAAAGAGCCAGGATGCTTAGTGCCCTGGGATGGGGCACTGAGCAGTCCTACCACCTGCATCCTGTCCATGCAGGCGTCCCTGCCTCTAAATATTTCCAAGGTAAAGAACAACCCTGGATGCTTGGATGTTGCACCTCTGGTATCACCTGCAACCCGTCCATGCAAGCTTATCTGCCCCGAAAAGATTTTTAAGTAACCAACAACCACTGTAACAGAGTCACACACCCCACCCTGGAAGCTCAGATGTTGAAGCTCTGCTTTCCGAACCAACCAGAAGGAACTAAAAGCTTGCTTTTTTCCTTCTAAAACTCTTTGGGAGAACTAAAGACAAAACAATTAGATTATCTTCTGTGCTTTCCTTCCCATGGAATCATGGAACTGGCTGTTAACAAAGCATATTTAGAATCCTCAGCCATTAACTCTAAAGCCTCACTAAACTGCATATCCCAGGATGCCATAGGATGTTCCCATCTCTGATATTGCAGTTTTCCAGTTTCCATCCATAACTACTCCCCAGCTGTAGGAGTTGTTGTTCTTGTTGCGTGCCTTCAAACTTTTCTGACTGATGGCGATCTTAAGTTAAACCTATCCCAAGGTTTTCCTGGCAAGCTTCTTCAGAGGGACTTTGCCATTGCCATCATCAGAGGTCACTTTCCCAAGGCCACCCAGTGGGTTTCATGGCTCAACTGGGAATTAAACTTTGGTCTCCAGAGTCATAGTCCAACATTCAAAGACTAAACTACGTTGGCTGTAGGGCTAGGACAGAATGAAGCCATGGCTAGTCAGGATAGTTGGACCCATCAATTGACTCATGATCCGTCTACCTCTCTTGTAAGACTGGTGGGGCAAACTGTGGCCCTGAAGAAGTTGCTGGAAAACCACTTCCATCTGATATTACATTGGCTGTGTTAGATCTGCCAGGAATACACTATGAGGAAACCTGAGACTCCCTTAGAAATCAATCACATCACATTGTGCAAAGGTGCTTTGAGACTTTTTGTTAGCATCACTATCTTTTCAGTTAACTAGATGAGTTAAGGATATATTGGATCCTGATGAGATGCTGGAATAGGGGAGAAAGAAAGAAAGAAAGAAACCAGCACCTCTGCTATGGGCCATTGGATTAAATACCAACCTCCTGTCTTCGGAGTTTGTGAAGCCTTCTGCTGGGCTCATGTGGATGCTCAGGGACTCCCCTTCCAGCTTTGGCTTCATATCATTCAAGTCCTCCGTCTCGTACTCGGAGCCAGATGATCTGTCCAGCTCTCTCTCCATGTTGAGGTCTGGCTCGCTAAGCATAGCCTGAAGCTGGAGAAACCAAGAAGCGTCAGTAAAATAGCTTTCAGAAGGTGCTACTCCACTGCTTAGCCTCTTACGCTTGGTGGCCCAAAGGAGAAACTATCCTAGGTTTTTTTTTTTTTGGCACGTTTTGTTCAGAGGAAGTTTGTCATTGCCTTCCTCTGAGGCCGAGAGAGCGTGATTTGTCCAAGGTTACCCACAAAGTTTCCATGGTGAAGTGCAGATTTCAATCAACCCTCTCTTGGGCTTCAACAGATTAAAGTATTTCCCGCATGTTTGCAAGACTACCTCTGCCCCCATGGGAACTAGGAACTTAAATTTTATATGAAGGTATTTCAAGACTTCAGTGGCTTGGGAACCTATTGAATGCTTCCCATGTACCCTTCTGCCTGAGGACTAAAATCATTTGCAGGGGGCCTCCTCCATGGTCCATCGGTGGGAGCTGTATATTTTAGGTGGATGGGAGAGAGGGCCTTTTGTGCTGGGGCACCTTTAGGGGTCCAATTGGCACCAACACCGATTTGATAAAACATGGCTTTTTGCAAGAGCTTTCCCAGTGCCACTGGATTGAATTCACACTTGTACATGTCTTTCGCTAATTTTTTTTTAAACTCTCTCAGCTCTTCTGTTTTAATCTGCCTTATTTTTGGAAGATAGGTTTAACCTACTAAATTTCAATTTTGTTTTAATTCGCAAAGACATCTGCTAGCTCCTCTAAAAGAAGTTGAAGCAAAAACTTTTGTAGACTTGGGCCCAGTACAAAGTTAGTACTAATTAGTAAGAATAATAATAATTTTATTTTTTGTATCTCACCTTCTGCCTGGGCAATAAAGGTGGCTTACTTGAAATAAAACATTTTCTGGATAAAAGAGAAACTCCCACCCCCTTAAAAGAGAATTAAATACATTATAATATTAAAAAGAAGAAAAACCATTGAAAAAACAACACAATATTAAAATTAAAACAGTGACTTTCTGGGGCCAGTACTGGATGGATTGGAGAGAACTCAGAACGCGTTGGAAATTAGGGCTCGGGAGAGTGGAGTGTCGGCATGCTCTGGGCTCTCCCGGAGCCATATTGGGCATGCGTGCATTGAGACGGTTCACATGCTGATGACATGCCTTTTGCATCCTGTCCAAATGGCACAGCGCAAGAGATATCACCAAGCTACTTCAGGGAGCTTTGGGCATCTTAGCAACCGCGCGGAAAGCTGCTGTGTTTTGTGGCTCCCTTTTGGAGCATGTTGTTGCCAGCACAGTGAGGTCGCCATGGCAAGGATGCTGGGCAGAAAGGGGGGGCGTCTCACCACTCCTTCCTGCCCATCTGTACAGCCCCTTGTTCTCCTTTCTCAGATGCATGGATCCCTCCTGAGCACCCTCTCACTCCATGCATCTGTGGAAGGAGATCAAGTCTACAAAAGCTGATGCTACAACTTCGTTTGGAGGCACAAGACCTGGTCCAGCACCTCTTGGCTTCTCCTTTTAGTTTTCGGCACAACTCACCAAATAAAACATGGCTTTTCCCTTTCTGCTGCTATTGGATTTAATCCCTATTTGTGCATGTGTTTGGCTTCAAATTGTTTTAAAAGGCTGGGGGCTCTTCTGTTTTAATTAGCCATATTTCTGAAAATAGGTTTAGCTCACTTAAATCACTCTTGTTTAAATTTACAAAGGGATCTTGTGGCACCTCCGAGATTTGCTCTTGCAAGCGCTCTTTTGCCTCCTTCCTTTGCTTGACCGAATTCCTCATGGAGTCAAGCTGGGCTTGGAGCTGCTTCTCCCGTGACATTTTGACTGTCTCAGGTGGCAGGATCTTTGGATGGGAAAATACAGAAGAACAAAATAAAATTCCATATATATTTAAAGAAGTCCCCTACCAGAACAAGGGAAGCAAGTGTAAGAGGGTGAGTTTCTGAACCTGATGTGAACATTATTTTTTTTTTTGGGGGGGGGGCATGTTGTAGCTGACAGATCTGGTTCACATGATCATGATGGTATTACTGGTTGTTTGTTTAGAATAGAAACTCCACAATGCATGATCTGTGATTCCACAGTTTTTCTCCCTCTCATTCTGTATTAAAAAGTATAACAAGGAGAAGTAACAGTTCCATAAAGAAAACGATGCAATATACAAACAAATGAGTTTTGACAACGATCTCCAAATCAACTAAAAGTTCAAAACCCAGCAAGACAAATAATTTGGACCAGTGTACGATTCTCCAAATAGATGCAGCATTTTTAAAGGGAAATGTGCCTGTTTTTGTTTACATATGCATTGCAGATATCCCAAATCCCTAACAAAATATTAGAGACTCAAATATTCCCTTGTATCTGTTACCTAGTTGTGTTTTTATTTTTCTTGGGAATTCACTTGCTATTATTATTATTATTATTATTATTATTATTTTTCCCTGTAGAAAGGTGGTATTTAAATAAACCTGACTTGCCTCGTAAAATTCATGGCACGACTCTCACTAAATACAAAAGTCTTTTCTCTATTGTCTCTAACCCCCTAGTGACAGTGAATCCACATTCGTTCCCTTGACTCAGAAACCACCTCTCACCCCTACAAACGTATACATTAAATGGCCTCCCCATTGAAGTCAATGGGATATAGAACTGCAGGGTTAGGCTCTGAACTTGGCCACAAAGACAATGCAGCCAATTGCCTGGACCACAAGGATCAGGAATTTCAATTATTGCTCCAGGCTAGTCTAGAAACTTTCTTTGGGGTGCAAGGAATAAGCAAAATGAAATGTTAGATTTTCTTAAAGCAAAATTCCCCTACTAGGATCAATTTCTCAATCCATTGGGAGAGGAGTGAAATATAAATAAAGATTTTATTATTTATTGATTATGCACAGGGGAGACTGAAAAGTAATCAGGAGGTGTGAGGTATAGATATTCTTTGCACCAGATGCAAACATCCTGTCCCATCGCACACACCACGGGCTTCTTTTGTACCTGGTCAGCTAGTGTCAGGTCATGGTCAGATGGGATCAGCTGCCAGTTACTGTAGCCACACTTGTCCCTTTCCAGCATCACATGGGAGTCTCCCTCCAAGCCCTGGCTGAGTTCATGAAGGGCTGCTTCCACTCGGCAGGTTAGACAAAACCTGTCCATTGGACCAAAGAGGAAAAAGATGAGGTGGTGCCCCTTTGCCATTTTGTGGCTTTTCTCCTAAGGCCAAGAACCTACTGGATAAAGTCTCCCAGACTCACTTGGCTCTATTCTTTGGGTCCTCCAGCACCCTCAAAGGATCTATATATCCGGTAGGGCCTTTGGTTTTGGACAAATTGGTAAAGGGATCTTTCTCCTTTTCCGGTCCATTGGCTGTAAAACATTTTTCAATAAATTTTTATTGATTCATATTTCAATATAAATGATTAAAAAACTGTGACATCTATAAAACATAGAGCCTCTTTATCCCAATTCCCATTCCTTTATAATTTTTCTGAATTCTTTCATTCACAGGTTTCTTTTTCTCTACTTCCCTTCCCCATAATTCCCAAAGGAATATATCTAGATTACTATCTTATCTTTTTCTGTGGCATTGTATGACCACAGAAATAGTCTTCCCTTATGCTTATAACTTTAATCAACAACAACAACAAAATATCCTTTGAAGAGGTTTAAAGAATTGCTAAATCCAGATCAGGGTGCACATGGTAATATTACATAGTATTTTGCAACTTAGTAATCTTTTCTCTCCCCCCCCCCCCCCCCCCGCATGATCTCCCTTTATTTATCCATGGATTTGTAAGCTTTCAAATTTTTTCCACAATTTCCTGGAATTTCTACAGTTGAAACTAAACATCTTTATCACGATCAAATATTTTCACCTAGGCTTGTTGCCAAAGTTGCCACCTTCTCCCATTTCTGTGCCATAGACATCAATACCTTTTTCCATCCTTCTCTCCATTTGATCTTACTTTCATGTTTCAGTTTGGATGAGAATCAGTCTAATTCTATCATTTCATATAGTTTAGCTAACCATTCTTCCATATCTATTATCAATTTTCCAGTACCTGGCATAAAGAGATCTGGCAGCTGTTAACATTTAAAACACAGTTTTACCAAACTTTTTTTCTTGATCTTCCTGGGATATATTTAATAACATAACCTCACCTTCAAGTTTTAATTTGATTCCCAGAATATTATAAAATTTCCCTTTGTATTTCTTTCCAAAATTTACAGGCTCTATTGCAAGACCACCACAAATGATAATAGGTTGTATTTCCAACATTCTCGCTTACCAGTATTATATAACCTAGTTATTTTATCTGGGATAGGTGCCATCTATACAGAATTTTATCTTAGTTCTCCTTCACATTTTGGGATAGGGAGTATTTTAACCTTCTGTTCCAGGATTTCTCCCATTGTTCTAGTTCAATCACCCTCCAACAATTTGGCTCCCTTTTGATCATGGCATCTTTTACTATTTGATCCTCCCTGTTCCATTTGAATAGCTTCGTGTATACCTTAGAGAGCATCTTTTGGTCTGATAACAATAAAATATCTTCCATGTTAGTATGAGAATTTCAGAACCCTCTTTGTTTCTTTTTATACCTCTTTGTTGGTTTTATACCTCTAATAGAGTTGACTGTATAGAAACCAATTTATATTCCCATTTTCCTCTTTTAACTTGTCATAAGACAAAAAATGTCATATTTTTTCTTTATGAGGAGATGGAAAATCTCTTTCCTTTTGTTTTTTCATACAGACCTTTAACATTCCACGATAATATTTGTAAATTCAGAGTTTGATGGCCCATTTACTCTGCTTTGCAAAAGCTTATTTACCTTTTGCTTTGCAACGCCTTTTCTTTTTCTTCTTCTTCCCACATTCTGGTGAGTCTGCTGTTGTTCTTATCCCCAATTCTTCATTCTCCTCTATTTCTTCATCCTGGTCTACTTCTAAAAATTTTTTTTTTAAAAAAAACAAAAGCATTAAGCAGCTCCCAGCAAATGAATACACTTATACCTCAGCAAAAGTAAGTGAAAATCTTGATATAGGGTATATCAGGTCGAACTATCTTCATGCTTTATTCCCTGATTGCACACCCAGCGGGACAGGATATAAATAAATATTTGTTGTTTTTGTTGTAGACTTTTAAAAAGTTCCCTAGTAGTCAATTTAATGGCAGTTATCCATTTGTTTGCATCTTTTGTTTTTTGCAACCTCACTCTTCTTGGAATTTGCTGACATCTGCTGCTTTGGGGGAAATCATGGACCCAGGCAGCTCTCCTATCCTCAATGCAGCCCTGCATCCCCATTCAAATGCGAGGTTCCCTTCGCCAGAGGCTTCTGGAGAACACAATTTGCCATTTTTCTTCCTTCCCAAAATGCTAAGGTGGGCAGAGGAGTGTTTCTGGTTTCCATTCCTCCATGGTCTACAGAGAAGCATCCCCAAGCATTGCATACTCCTGGGCTAGCAGAGATGGTGTCAATTGTACAAACACAGGGACATATTTGGCATAATTTCTGCCAGTTGAAGGATTACAACTTAGTAACACAATTGTGGAACCTGAAAGCTCAGCCAAGGAACCAACCTGGAAATTCAAATGGGTATTGGGGAGGTTGCTACAAACCTCTGCCACATAGAGCTCCAAAGCCTTCTCCACCAGATGGCTGAAGGAGCACAGGTCCTTTATTTACCTTCTCTGGGGTTGTCGTGGGTCACCTGAACTTCATTTTCTTTCACGACAGACACATAGCTGTTATGAGCCACAAACTTGTCTACCAGTAAAGACTCTTGGGAGACGGACTCGAGGCTGGAGCTGGTAAAGGAAATAACCAGGATGCTTAGTGTCCTGGGATGGGGCACTGGGATTGGGCTAGATTTGCCAAGAATCCACTATAGGGGAATCTGCGAGTCCCTTAGTATTAGATCCCATCACCCCATCCAAAGGTGCTTTGAGACTTTCTTTAGCATTATTACATTTTAATTAACAGGATGAGTTAAAGATACATTGGATCCTGACAAAGATTCTGGAATAGGGGAGAAATAAAGAAAGAAACTGGCACCTCTACCTTGGGCCCTTGAAATAAATACCAACCTACTGATTTCTGTTCCTTCCATTTGGTTATTTTGGATGCTCTTGGGTTTCCATTTAAACTTTGGACTCTTTAAATATTTAGAGTAATCTGTCTTCCTTTCCTCTCCAGATGATTTATCTGTCTTCCTCATCATTTGGAGGTCTGAGCCTGTAGAAATGAAGAAGTTTCATTGGCCTGAGCCTGTAGAAACTAAGAAGGCTGAGGAAGATGTTGCAGAAGTTGCTGCTCCACTGGTTACACTCCCAGGTACAATTTGCTCCCTGGTAAAAGAGAAATACCTGATCTCATGGGATCGTAATATTCTTGCAATGTTGTTGGCATGTGCCTTCAAGTCTTTCTCTATTTTATGTTTTGACATAATTGATTCATAGGAGGTTTGTCATAGGCCACCACCACCATATAACTGTGGATGAAAAAACCCACCAGCCACTATGCCTAGGAAAACAAATTTAGGGCACCTTCCTGGAAGGATTTTTCTTGGACTGCTGCCCAAGTGCTATGTCTTCTGTGAAAATGTACAACCATTATGTGTTTAAGGAGCAAAACTGTGAATAAGCATGACCAGGAAAGAGGTGCATCAATTTTGGGTGAAGAAGGTGGAAAGATTTACCTCCTTCTCTCTTATTGCTTGATCTTGGGGTCATTTAGTGGAAATGGCAAATTCAGGCCAGAGAAAAGAAAAAACAAAATCACAATTAGCCGATTTTCTTCTTTCCAAAATGTTAGGGTGGCCAGAGGAGTGTTTGTGGTTAACATTCCTCCATGGTCTACAAAAGAGCAACCCCAGGCATTGCACACTCCTGGCTTAGCAGAGATGGTGTCAGTTGTGGAAACACAGGTACATATTTTGCATAATTTCTGCCAGCTGAAGAATCCCAACTTAGCTGGCATAGAAACACAACTGGAGAACTTCAAAGCTCAGCCAAGGAACCTACCTTGAAATTCAAATAGGTATCTCTGGAGGTTGCTCCAAACCTCTGCCATATAGACCTCCAAGGCCTAATCCACCCGCAGGCTGAGGGAGCATAGGTCATTTATTTACCTTCGTACGGTACAAAGAAGTTCTCAAGATACTTAGTCAAAGGTGTCATTTCAGCCGCAAACTTCTCCTCAAGCTCATCTTCTCTGGTGACAGACTCAGGAGGGAAGCTGGGAAAGGAAACAACCAGGATGCTGAGTGTCCTGGGATGGGGCACTGAGCAGTCCTACCTCCTGCAGCCTGTCCCTCCAACCATTCAATAGAGTCACAGATCCCACCCTGGATCCTTGGATGTTGCACCTCTGGTTTTTGAAAATACTAGAAAAAACTAGAAAGTTGCTACTGATTTCCTCTAAAACGCTTTGGGACAACTAAAAATAGAATGATTAGGTGACCTTCCATGCTCTCCTTGAACATCTCATGCCAAAAAGTTAAACCGAAAAGGTTAAGATATCCCTCACTGCAGTAGTTTTACAGTACTTATTCTTACTTTGAAACCCCTCTTTAAAAATTTTATTATTATTCTTAGGTGTTGTGCTCTGATTTTTCCCCGATATTATGAATTGTTTCATACAATTCCTTCTCGTATCTTTCAGTAATATTCGGTGTTCCTCCCTCTATTTGTGAATTGTCCAGAGTCCTTCTTTTGGGGGGTGGGGAGGGAGGAGAATAGAAGTAAAGGTTTCTATCACAACAGTAAATTCAATAACAGCAGCAGTGCCTAATGAAACCAGATTCTCAGCATATCCCAATATATCGAAATTCACTAGCCGCTTCATGGGAACTCCAAACTTCATGAGGGACTTAATTAACGTGTGGTGTTAAAAGAAAAAGGTGGCAAGAGCTATCAGAGATCTCCACCAAATCTATGCCTACCTCTCTTCGAAGACAGCTTGGGCAAATGGTGGCCCTGAAGAGGTTGTTGGCTAAGAACTCCCAGCTGATATTACATTGGCTGTGTTACATTTGCCAGGAATCCAAGATGGGGGAACCTGTGACTTCCTTAGAATTATATCACATCACTCTGTGCAAAGGTGCTTTGAGATAGTTTTTTTAGCATTATTATATTTTTATTAACAGGATGGGTTAAGGATACATTGGATCCTGACAGAGATGCTGGATCGGGAAGAAATAAAGAAAGAAACAACTACCTCTGCCTTGGGCTCTTGGATTAAATACCAACCTCAGCCCTTCGTATTCTTCCATTGGGTCATCTTCGATGATCTGGGATCTCCAGTGCTGGAAGTTTGGACTCTTGATATCTGGCAAGTCATCTGTCTTGCTCTCTACTCCGGATCAGTTGTCCATCTTGTTCAACCCTTTGAGGTCTGAGCCTGTTAAAATGAATTAGTTGCATTGGCCTGAGCCTGTAGAAACTAAGAAGGGTCAGGAAAATGGCTTGCAGAAGGTGCTACCCCACTGCTTAGCCTCCCAGGTATCATTTGCTCCATGGTATAAGAGAAATACCTCATCTCATGGGATTGTCACATTCTTATAAAGTTGCTGGAGTGTGACTTCAAGTTTGTTTCCTATTCATGGCAGCCCAAGGGGAAACTATCCTATCTTTTCTTAACAAGATTTGTTAATAGGAGGTTTGTCATAGACCACCTCCACTGTCTAACTGTGCATGAAAAAACCCACCAGCCTCTATGCCTAGGAAAACTAGTTTAGGGCACGTTCCTGGTAGGATTTTTCTTGGACTGCCACTCAAATAATATGTCTTCGTGAAAATGTACAGCCATGAATAAGCATGACCATGAAAGAGATGCATCAATTTCTGCATGGGGTGGAGAAGGTGGAAGCAGATACAGTTTTCCTCCTTCTCTCTTATTGCTTGATCTTGGGGTCATTTAGTGGAGCTGGGAAATTCAGGGCAAAGAAATGGAAAACAAAAATCATAATTTGCCATTTTCTTTCCAAAATGTTAGGGTGGCCAGAGGAGTTTTTTGTGCTTTGCGTTCCTCCATGGTTGTTTACAGAAGAGCATCACCAGGCATTGCACGCCCCTGGGTTGGTAGAAATGGTGTAACTTGTCAAAATACAAGTTCATATTTTGCATAATTTCTGTCAGTTGAAGAATTCCAACTTAGCTGGCACAGAAACACAACCGAGGAACCTGAAACTCAGCCAGGAAACCAAGCTGGAAAGTGAAAAAGAGCTATAGTGCAGGTTGTTCCAAACCTCTGCCACATACACCCCCCCCCCCAAAGCCTAATCCAGCAGCCGGCGGAAGGATCATAGCTCCTTTATTTACCTTCTCCTTGGTTTTGTGTCACATCCTCTTCTATATTGATCATGGCCGATTTACAGCTGTTCTCCCCCAAAGGTTTCCGATCAGCCTCCACCTTGTCCTGCACCTCAGCATCCCGGGTGACAGACTCAGGACTGGAGCTGGGAAAGGAAACAACCAGGATGCTGAGTGTCCTGGGATGGGGCACTGAGCAGTCCTACCACCTGCATCCTGTCCATGCAGGCGTCCCTGCCTCTAAATATTTCCAAGGTAAAGAACAACCCTGGATGCTTGGATGTTGCACCTCTGGTTTCTGAAAACACCAGAAGTAACTGAAAAGTTGCTTCTGATTTCTTCTAAAACTCTTTGGGACAACTAAAGACACAATCATCAGGAGACCTTCCATGCTCTCCTTAAACATTTCCAGCCAAAAAGTGAAAAGAAAACTTTAAGATATTCCTCACTGCAGTAATTTTACACTACGTTTTCTAACTTTCAAACACTTCTAAATCTTTTTATTATTATTCTTAGCTATTGTGCCCTGACTTTTTCTGATGTTTTTTATAGTCTCGTGCCATTCCATCTGCTATCTTTGAATCGTATTGGGTCTTCCTGGCTCGATTTGTAAATTTCCCAGAGTACTGTTTTTTGGGGGGAGGACTGGAGTGGAATAGAAGAAAAGGTTTCTATCACAACAGTAAGTTCAATAACAGCAGCAGTTCCTAATGAAACCCGCTACCCAGTATCTTTGAAAATACCCAAAGGCACTTGTCGCTTCAAGGGAACGCCAAACTTCATGCAGGACTTAATAAACTTGTGGTATTAGAAGAAAAAGGTGGCAAGAGCTATCAGAGATCTCCACCAAATCCATGCCTACCTCTCTTCAAAGACAGCTGGGGCAAACGGTGGCCCTGAAGAGGTTGTTGGCTAAGAACTCCCAGCTGATATTACAATGGCTTGGGTCTAACATCTCAGGGACCGACTGCATACAGGGAGATAACCTGAAGGTGAATTTTATACACATTACATTAATCAGTCAGTCAGTTAGTTAGTTCGTTTCTATGCTGCTTTTCTCCCAGGCCTGGAGCCAAGACGGCTAATAATTTTGTGCATGAAATAAAATTTGTTTACCTTGAACTATCAGAAAACAAAGATGTCATTTTCTCTGTCACCCTTATTGATAATTGTGGATTTTGAAATAGTTTGGATTTTGGAAACTTGTATTACATGAAAAACAAATGATTTATTTGTGTTTTTGGCTGTCCACAATACCCCCATGTCCTTGAGTGCGTTCCATAGCTTTTCATGATCTATACAGTCAAATGCTTTGCTATGGACTATAAACCACATGCTGATCTTTTCCCCTTTGAATTCAATGTGGAGGGGGTGGTTAGTACAGGTAATTGCAAAAACTGCATAAAAAACAATCCACCTTTAGTTCTGTTTCTGGACTCTAAGCTGTTTTTGGACTCCAAGCCCTGACTTCTGCAATCCTCAAAGAAAATCCAATTTCACATTTATTTATTTATTTATTTTTTAAATTTTTATTCCACGTTTCTCCGAAAGAGGAGCCAAGGCGGCTTCATTACACAAACACATGCACACACACAGAGTTGCCCCTTTAAACTTGTCGGGGATCTGTTCTGGACTCCCCCCCCCCGTGAGTTCAAAATCTTGTGCATATTCAAGCGCATAGGCTTGAATGGGATGTGCATGAAGGTGGAGTGCGCACCACATACATGCTGCATTGAGATTAATAGCGGTTGCCCCTCTGTGATGGTATATTTTTGGTTATTTTTCTTCCTGTTTCTTCCATATCACCCATTTGTTGGCCTCTCACAGGCTTCACCCAGACCATTAGAAAGGCTTGGATCGAGAACATTTGAAAGACCATGGGCTTGTCTGATTAAAATTTCTCATTCTAGCTGGTAGGAATATGATCCGTCCTCACATGATTTGCAGGAGTTACGACTTTTTGCAGTGTCCCCCTCCAAAAAAATTCTGCTTAAACTCTGGAGAAAAACTCTGGAGGAGAAACACGTGGCTGTCCATCTGTTTTGCATGGATTTGGGTAGCTGTGCATTTTCAAGAGAGGGAGAGAGAGATGCAGGAAATATGTGCAGGAAAGTGAAGAATTAAACGTCAATGTGAACGAGGAAAAATCTCCATCAATTTACATAATACACTTACATGTAGACTAGCCCATATCTCCCGATATGAGTGTGCCCAAATTTTAAGGTCTTCATGGGAGGGCTTTCTCTTCGTCCCACCACCATCACAAACCTGCCTAGTGAGGACATGGGAGAAGGTCTTCTTATCAAAGGGTCACCATAAGTCAGAAATGACACAAAAGGACACAACAACAACAACAACTCCATTTTTAAGTTCTTCAAGGGAGGGATTTCTCTTGGTTCTCACCATCCTTCCAGTCCTGTCAGATGAGGACATGGGAGAGGGCTTTCGTGGTGGCTGCTCCCAAGCTATGAAATGCTCCCTTCAGTTGGCCTTCTCTCTGGTCTCTTTCTTAAATCTTTGGTTCTTAAATCATGTGGCAAGAGAGTGTTTTGAATGTAGTATATGGTGCTTTATTAAATTATGATTTTGTTTTTTGTTGTTGTGTTCCTTTAAGTCATTTCCAAGACGAACCTATCATGGGGTTTTCTTAGCAAGATTTGTTCAGGGCAGGTTTGCTATTGCCTTCCCCTCCCATTAAATGAGACATTGATACCCTTGTGGCCGCCCACGTATCCAATTTTTAGAGCCATTAATGTTTAATGTTTTAATGTTTCATTGTTTTAAATTTCATTCCTATTTCAATTCATTTTTAATGGGTGGGAGGGGAGACCTAACTGTATTTTAACTGTATGTATTTTTAAATGTTGTACTCCGCCCCGATTGTTTACCCAGAGGGGCGGAATATAAATAAATATTTATTATTATTATTATTATTATTATTATCAATGAAATCAGACCTGGCCTTCCCACTTCAGTTTGATTCAGAACAGCTGATGTTTTATGCTGCAGTTCTAAAAGCGCTCTCTTTCACAAGAAATAATAATAATAATAATAATAATAATAATACCTTCTTGGCCTCTGCCCAGGTCAGTAGAGTATGATGCATTTCTCTGGCTTCTTCCCTAATAGCAGGATCGTGTTGCAAAAAGAAAACCCTTAAGGAAAAAAAAAAAAGCAAGAAATTGAAGTAGGCAAAAAACCTGAAGCATGAAGTTTGGGGAAGATAAAGCATGGAATCTTTCTTGAGCAGAACCATTTATATTAGGGTGACATCTTTCTTAAATTTTCAAGAGGCTAAAGGAACCTCCAGCCAAAGCATCGGGGCAGAAAAGTCAGTTTGCTTTGTGGGGATCTGTTGTGCAACATCCCACTTCTTCCATTAAAGCGGCGCCTCTTAAATGTAGCTTAGAGGTCCATTAGTCTCAGGAAGAATTTGAAATAAATTATATATTCTATGACACAGAGTTTATTGTCTGGGAGGGATGGGCAGGATTTCTCTTTGAAACAGCATTAGGATATAGGCCTTCCTGGGTTTAAATATTTCTGAGTTGCTAAATGCAACGGTGATGTCATGGGATTTCAAGTCAACTCCATCATTGTCCTAGAGTTTTGTTACAAGAGTGATTCAAAGGATAGAATCACAGACTACATCTGCACTGCAGTTTGATATCCCTTTAACCTCCATGGCTCCATGCTATGAAATTCTGGGATTTGTAGGGGTTTTTGGCACCAGAGCTCTCTGACAGAGAAAGCTACATGTCTCACAAAACGACATTTCCCAAAATTCTATAGCATAAAGCTAAGGCAGTTAAACTGGATGATTTCTACAGTGTGGATGCAGCCACAGAGTTCATAAAGAGCATGGAATCAGTGGAGGAACTCCAGAGCAGCCCCAGCAGGAGCTGTCTAGCCTCTCTTTGAAGATGCTTAGTTGAGCATTGGACTATGACTTTGGAGAACAGGGTTTGGATCCCTGCTCACCTACGAAACCCACTGAGTGACCTTGGGCAAGTCACACTCTCTCAGCATCAGAGGAAGGCAACAGCAAACCCCCCTTTGAAGAAACTTTCCAATAAAACACTGTGAAAGGTTCACTTTAGGGTCACCATAAGTCGGTAATGATTTGAATGCACACAACAACAAGAAGAACCATTAACTAAAGGAATGGAGCTGGCTGCAGCTCTCCAAAGTCTTTAGTGGAGAAAGGTATTTCTTGGTGCGACCTGGTCATGCCACCGCTTGACTCTTCAGCATGCAAAACGTGTGCGTTTGCCACCGAGCTATAGCCCCACCTGCGTTTGTTCGTAGCCAAATAAACCAACCTTGTGAAAAGGCTGCCTTGAAGTTCCCAAGTGTAGATACACTCATAAACTGGTGTCCTTTGGGGCAGACACAGACTGGGACTGCAGCATACATCTTTCAAAGAGCTTTCATTGATTTCTGAGGAAGTCGACTGAAGTCTACTAAAGCTCATGCTGCCAACATCTTTTTTCAGTTCGTCCCAAAGGTGCTACAAGACCTAAAATCTATTGTGATTGAGAGCTTTATTTCACCAACAATTAGATCCAAAACTTAAAACTTCAAGCAGAAGGTTGACACAATCAAAATTTCTAAAATGTAAGCCCAAATCCCTTGCTATCTGGCAGAGCAAGCCACATTGTCATAGAATCCAAGCAACAGCAGGAAATAGAAGTGTACTTAATATATCAGTGAAAAAGGCAAAGGAAACAAGAACTAGTTTTTATCAATAAATTTATTTTTCATTTAATATCTCTTATTTGTATTTATGCTTGTTTATATTTATTATTTTTAATATTTTCCTTATTTTAAAGATGATTTTTTGAAATTGATCTGGATGTGCCAATTCACCTAGCAAGTGGCTCCTGCTCAGTGCCCAGGGGAAGGCAAAAAACCTGCAGGATCTCAGGCCAATCCACCCTGGAGGAAAATTCCTTCCCAACCCCAAAAGTGGCAGTCAGCACTAGCCCGGGCATGCTCCATCATCAGTTCCTGTGCTGTGCTCTTGCTGGCTCCTCTAGAGAAAAACATCATGAAGAGATACATGGAAGTGGGGATTAATGTCTTCTTTTTGCTGCTCTGGACTGAACTGATGCTTTGGTGAACAGCTCTGAACATTGACTCCGGAGAGTTCATTTGATTTTGCTTTCAATATCAGCACCCCAATAAGCATCTTTCCAATTCTTCTCCACTGGGCAGGTTCTGCTGTCCTCTTAAAAACGTCTTCTAGAACTTGATTTTCTGCAATGATTAATACTTGACATTCATATAGCATCTTTTAAAATGGTATGCGTTGACATTAAGCTTGCATAGAACTTAAATATTTGCTTTTCCTGAAAGAAGGAAAGAAACTGATAAGGGTCAGGCTGATCCCAGAAGAACTGTTCAATACAAGTTTACAGCTAAGTTGTACTGTATTGCGCTCTTTGACTACTTGGACAGAAAATGCAGTAAATGAACTGCAGTGATAGCTTACATATTTCCTTCCTTTCATATAGAGTTATGCTGTACAACGCATTAGATGAGTCTAGTAATATGCACTTGCATGTTACATCTCCCCCCACCCACAAAAAAAAAGAAGCACTCGGATCAACAAATACAGTAAATAAATACATGTATGATAATAGATTTATATTTTTTGCTTTTTTCACTCTTGATAAATGTAAGCCATATGACTAACTAAATAAAAATTAAAAATACCAAAAAAAAAAAAAGTCGTACGAAATAATCTTGTGAGTCTCAGACAATCAAACCAGATGTATACACACACAGAGAGAGATTTGTACCAGGAGGCCTGAATGAGTACCATTTGTACCATATGAGCCCTGGTGGCGCAGTGGTTAAATACCTGTACTTCAGCCACTCATTCAAAACCATAAGGTTGAGAGTTCAATACCAGCCAAAGGGCTCAAGCTTGACTCAGGCTTGCATCCTTCCAAGGTCCCAAAAAGGAGTACCCAGATTGTTAGGGACAAGTAACTTAGTTATAAACCGTTAAGACACTGCTTAGGCGGTATGAAGTGGTATATAAATGAAGCAGTTTGTTTGAATGGTGGAGCCTAGTCAAATCGTCTCCTCTCCCACGTCAATACATCACTAGTCTTGCTTTAAGCTGGTTTCTCTAGTACAGGTCTGATAGTGAAGCAAGCCAAAAAGGAGAAGGGTTTAAAGAAAAGAAATGCATCAGAATAAGGGGGTGAGGATTTTGCTCCCCACACTGTTCCCTTCCTCTTAGTATCAGATAAGATGCTTTTTCCCCCTGTACAGAATGGGTAGGGAATATGTAAATATGGGCTTAGAGAGCTAGCCCAAGAGCTTTTACTGCTTGAGAAGAAAGACAGAAAAGTGACCCATCTCATTCCAGATACAAAAGTCAACTACATTGGCAGTTGGGCCTTTTCTTCTCAGTGGTGAGGATGAGATAATATCTCCCACACTTGGAATCAACAGACTAGCAAAATGGCTGGGCTCACTGTCTATACAGCTTTCCCTTTGGCCCTTTTAGCCTCCCTTCAGGCACCTGCCCCATGAAACTGTTAGAGAATAGGATCCTTGAAAATGCTCAGACGTGGGGAAAGGTGCCATGTTGAGTCAGCATTTGGGCTGTGCTGAGTCACAAGAGGGACAGACAGCATGGCGAGCAGAAAAGTGCCAAGTCTCCCTGGCCTGCAGGGGGGAACTGTCTAGAGGGTGCACACAGGGAGAGGCTGCTGGGCAAAAGTGCACAGGAGAAGAAGATGCACATGTATATAAGGGAGGAGTGTACAGTGTGGGTCCTTATGAGTTGTGTTGATGCTGATGCTGTATGGTGCATTGCATCTCGCTGTGGCATTGAGGACACCCTTGTATACAGAGCAACGAAGATTACAGAGCCTCCATGAGAGATATCTGTCTGCTTCTGGAGGGGGAAAGGAGATTCTTCAACCTGAACAGAGCTCTGTGTCACTTCTCGGCCATCCAGGTGCACAGCCTCAGTGTGGTGCAACGCAGCCTGCGCAATCACACTAACAGGAACAGCCACCTCTACCTGACAGTAAGTACAGCTACTTTGACTGTGTCTATATGATACAAATGCCAATTCAAATGCCAGGGCTCCATTCTTCAGCATCGTGAGTTCTATAGTCTGGGGAGGTATTTGGACCAAAAGATCCTGAAGTTCAAGGGTGTCATTCCTCTCCCCGTGTTCAATTCGGGTGAAGAGGAGAAAGAAGAGGCAGCATGCCAGGAATCTGCTACTCCTGATAGTGAAGGTCCCAAGAGCTGGGCAGAGGAGTAGGGTCCCTGCTCCCCATCAGGAGGTTGCAGAGGCTGAGGATGCTGAAGACACACCACGATCCTTTGCTGAGTAATGAACAATAAACACATAAGGGATGCTGATTATTTAGGCCGCTGGTGTTGTTGAAGGAGATGGCTGTAATTCTTCCAGCAGCCCCCAAAGGTCTTTGTTGTTCACAGCTGTCTTATGTGGATGGTTGACTGTCCTCTAGCATTTGTGTCTCCTTGATCTTGGACTAGCTTTTGGTTTGACTCCTGGATGGTTTCTGGCATCTTAACTGCTGACTTGTTACAACTACTCCTGGACCGACTGACAACCACCCTTTTGTTTCACCCTCCGTCACGCACTAGGCCTGAACTTGTCCGAAAGCAGAGATCATTGCCATTGACACACTTGCCACGGCTGGACAAGGCACCATGACCGTGGTCTACTATATGGACATTCAGGAGGGAAGCAAAGTCTATATTCAGTTAGTTTGGTTAATCTTTTTAATTTAAGCTTCAGGTTCATCACTCTCATCTATCTTATTACTGCTTAAGGCATCAATATCTTCACTGCAATCTGATGGATAGACATACTTGTGTTCCACCTAAACCATCATGTTCAGTGTGCCTCAGATCCCCTTGTCCACACTATAATTGTACAGTGTGGATACACACATAAACTGATGTCCTTTTGTGCACAAACAGACTGGGACTTCAGCCTACTTCTTTCAAAATGTTTTCATTGAGATCTGTAGCAAACTTTAACTCTCAGTGTGGACTGTATACCCCCAATGCTATTCATTTACTCCAAAACCTATTTATTTCATTGGAATCAACTTTTGGGTGAGTACTCTTATAATTCAATACTAACATCTTCAGATATAAATGGCCAGTTGCTAACTACTTCTAAGCAAGTGTGTATTGCATTCCTAACACCTAAAACCTGGTCAAGGATACAGCCCTGTTAGTCTGTAGAATCACCTAAAACCTATTCAAAGATATAGCCATGTTAGTCTGTTAGTCTCAGAAGATCTGAGGAAGTTGATTGAAGTCTACAAAACCTCATCCTGCCAACAATTTCTTTCAGTTAGTCTCAAAAGTGCTACAAGACCTAAAATTGGTGAGGTTCATCTGTGAAGTTTCACTCTTTCCTCCTTTTGGGGAAAAAAACATTTTTTCCCCTTAATTCACACCAGACTTGTTAATATTTGTCTATTTCTTTCATTATCCTCTTCTTTCCCAAGTTGGAATTTAATTTCCTATTAAATCAGAAGAGAAAACACAAATACACTCTTTAAAAAGGTTAATAAGTACTTTTGGTACATAGGATTTTGAACATGCCAATCATCAGGGAAAATTAACCAGAAATCTTTTTCCTGTTTCTTCCTTTCCTACGGACTCACCTTTATGATGGGCAAATCCAATTATGATGCTTTACTCTCCATTTTTGAAGAAATATGTTCTGCATCTTATATTAATTCCATACATTTTATTAAAAGCTGTTTACCTTCTGAAGCATGTTTATGCTTCACATTAGATTGCTTTATCTTTTTAAAACTAAACGAATCCCTGCAAATAAAAATTATCTTGTCAATATATGTATTCTTCTGTTTATTACAACTGAAAATTTACCTTAAAGATGTATCACTCTTTCTTCAGAGAACAGGATTCCATTTCTTCTTAACCTGAAAACTTTCTTTCAAATCTATAAAGAGGTCATTTATAAAAGATGATGTCACCCTTTAACTGTAATAAATATTTCTCAGTTCGTAGCTCTACGTGGTTGTCAAGTGAAGGAAAACCAGGAATCTCTTTTTTTCCTAATAAAGGAACCTACCTTTTGGGGACTTACCAAAATGATGGAGATGTTTTGGGGAAATGCTTTTCACTTTTCCATTCTTGAAGGAGCGTGAGTTCTGTACTTTGTGTCACATCTTTTGGTGTATGTCTGTGCCTTTCTTAACATTGGCAGAAACCTGAACTTTCATTCTTTTCCTACTTAAATGTTATTTAGAGAGCCAGGCAAAACAGAGCACCTAGATCTAGAAATACTACAATATGCACTACATCTGATGGACTGTTGTGTTTAAGTCTCTCCAGAGCATGCAACCTTTTGTTCTGGAACTATGTCTTTTAAATCTCACTTGACAACTTTGCTATAATTTTAAATAAAAGACATTTTAAATGAAACACAACTTTTTTCACCAACTGATATTCTTTAAATCATTTAGCTTCTTTTCTTTGACCCATGGACTTTCTTGATCCACTGGACTTTCTTGTTTCAATTCTCCCAATATTAGATAAATAACATGAGAAGTGTAAAGCTCATCTCTGTATAGCTGAGGTCTTTAAATATTGTTTTTTTTAGATTTAAAGACAATATTTAATATTTTATTTTAGTATTTTCTTTAACTATAAAATAATAATAATAATAATAATAATAATAATGTATATTTATAGGCTGCTCCTCTATTCGCATAATCGGAGCTGGTAATCTTAAAAAAAGGTTAAAAAAACCCCAGATTAAACAGTTATCCTACCCCTTCCCAACCATCCACCCCTTAAAACTAAATTAAACCAACGAAGTCTTAAAAACGGCATCTTAAGGACATTCTTTCAAGCATCCATCATGTTTCACTCTTTCCAATTTTGAACAAAAAGATCTATTTCTTTAATTCATGCCTGATGTATTAATTTCTATTTCTTTCTTTATCCTGTTTCTTTCATTTTCCTGTCCCCCCCCCCCCAACTGGACAATTTCCTTTTAAATCTACAGTCAGATCACAAATACATGCCTAAGAATGGTTAACCACTATTTTTGGTGGCTAGCGTTTTGAACAAGCTCATCATCAAGGAAAATAAGCCAGAAATCTTGTCCCTTTTCCCTTTCCACTTCCTTTCTAAAGACTCACCTCCACTGTGGAAATATTCTTTTATGATGCTGTATGCTCCAGTTTTGAAGAAATAGGTTGTAAATCTTATATTACTACAGACTTTTTGTTAGGAGCCGGTTGCTTTCTTAATTATGCTTGTGCTTTACAATAGATTTCTTTATCCTTTTTAAACTAAGGCAATCCTGAGAAGTAAAAATGGTTTTGTCAAATTCTGTGTTCTTCTGAGTTTCTTGCATTTGAAAATGTACCTTAAAGATTGTATCGTTGTCTCCCTCTTCAGAGAACAAGATGTTGCCATTTCCTTTCAGCTATACAAAGAAATCATTTATAAAATGATGACACAATCCTTTAATCATTATAAATATTTCTCACTACTTACTTGCAAGATGCTATCAAGTGAGGAAAAACTGGAATCTGTTCTCTTCCCAATAAAATAACCTACATTTTAGGTACTTACCAACATGTTGGAGATGTTCATTGGAAATGCTTCTCACTTTTCCATTTCATTCTATACCTCGTGTCATATACTTTGGTGCACGATTGTTCTTTTCGTAACATTGACAGAAACCTGAACTTCCATCCTTCTCCTGGTCAAAGGTTATTTAAAGACCCAGGCAAAACAAAGCACCTGGAACTACAAATACTACAATGTGTACCACATCTGCTGGAATTTTGTATTCCGGTATTTCAAGAGCATATAATTTGTTTTTCTGGAAATGTGTTTCTTACTTCTCACTAAAAGAAGCACAACGTCTTTCCTCATTCAATTTATTTTTCATATTATTTAGCATCTGTCCTTCATCCAACGTTAATATATGATTCATTCCCCTTTCTCCTAATATTAGATAAATAACATGAAATATAGAGAGCATCCCAGTGAGGCCTTTAAATCTTGTATTTATTTTTTAAACTGTTCTCATACATGCCTCTTTCTCACCTACACATTGTTATTACAGTGCATAATTTTAGCTTTCATTACATATAGTTTGACCTTTGCAGTCAATAGTTCCTTAATCAATTCCTTGCCAAGATGAGCTGTGCTTTAAATAGGCCTGAAAAGATTTAACAAAAGTAGCATTTATTTATTTATTTATTTATTTATTTATTTATGTAAAAGTACCATTTATATACACAAGATTGTAATCCCTTTTCTGCTTCGATGCTTATTAAATTATTATTAAACTTTATTTCTAAAGCGCTGTAAATATATTCAGCAGCCATGGAGAGCAGCCATGTCAGGTGATACTGATAACATCTTTAGGGAAAGAAAAGATTAAGACTTTTTTGTTTTGTTTTGTAAAACAGAGAAAATTACCTTTCAGAGTGAGAGGTCACAGAAATTATCCAAATACTTTCATCAGGCAGCCAGAAGAAGTGATTCTGTATCTGTTTTCCATCACAAAGCTCTTCTTCCAGGTTTTTGAAGTTCATCTGTCATGTTTCTTTCTCCTCATTTTGGAACAGTGTCTTCTGTTAAGTTCCCTGCCTTGTGCTGAGCTTTTTGATATAAATACATTTCTTAATTTCATTTTATTAATTTAGGTTCCTGTTAAATTTGCAAAGTCACAAAAATTAATTACCTTTAAAATGTAGAACCACTGTGGATATTTTCGGGCCTTGAGATATTGAACAGTTGAGAATTCCACTTTCTCTCTAGAACCTATTTCTAAGTACTCACTTCCACCTCATATTAACTTACGATATTTTAAACACTTGTGTGGGGAAAAACGTCTTAGAATGCACTGGACTTTTTGTTCTGAGTTTCTTACATTACAATAAGTTGAAGCTGTGACTCTCTTTATAGTTTTTGAACCAGTGGCATTTCCTGTAAAGAAATACTATCATGCTATCATCATCTTATTCTGTATCAATGACATTTGAAAACATATCTTAATTTGGAAGGTGTTACTGCTCCATCTTATACAACAGAGGTGTTTGCATTTTTTAAAAAAACTTAAAAATTTCCTATTAAATCAGCAGAGAGTTCATTTAGAAAATTATAAAATCAATGTTCCACTTTCTTTCTTTCTATGGAACCTGCTTCTAAGGACTCACCTCCGCCTCATATTAAGCTAAGATGTTTTAAACTCTCTTCTTGAAAAAAAAATATGTCTTATACTTTTCACATTGCACCAGACTTTTTTGCACCACACTGTGAATCCCTTTATGGTTTTTTAAGCCATGGTACTTCCTGAAAACATACGTTGCTATGCTGTCCCCAGCTCATTCTTTTATTGCCATCTTTGGAAGGGCGGTATACAAATAAAATTTTATTATTATTATTACCATGACATTTGAAAACATACCTTAGGTAACCTGGAAGGTGTTACCACTCCTCCTTACAAAACAGATCTATTGCAGTACTTTATCAATTCTTTTAAAATTGGAAAATTTCCTTTTAAATCTGCAAAGAGGTCATTCATAAAATGGTGAAATAAAATGTTAACCATGGAAAATATTTCCCCATA
The DNA here is from genome assembly GCA_034509955.1 of Urosaurus nigricauda. Classification (NCBI taxonomy): domain Eukaryota; kingdom Metazoa; phylum Chordata; class Lepidosauria; order Squamata; family Phrynosomatidae; genus Urosaurus; species Urosaurus nigricauda. Next base: position 138,423,127 of record JAOEGL010000002.1, read on the forward strand.
ATTAGTTTGAAGAAGCTGTAAAGAAAGGGGGTAACAAGCACCAATAACCTGCTCTTTTGCCAAGACCTGCTCTGCAGGGAGTTACCAGAAACTTGATATTCACTGGAAATAGTCTTTCTTCTTCTAGAATATTCTCTTCATTCTAGAACTGAACTGCCAGCCTTGCCTTTTGTTTGGTGTATTTTAGAAGGAACAGGGCGTCTTTGATCATTCCACATTGATTCCATCATTTTGCCTCCATCTTCTGAGTAGTGTGGGCACTTTAAATAACATCACATTCCCAGCCTTGGCCATTCTTACATCCCAATATCCTTGCTTTCAGACAAATAAAAGAAAGATATAGAAAGTTCACTTGGCTAGATGAATTTTTGAAGTTTTGATGGGGAAATGGTTGGTTCTGGGTGTATGACTCTTCCCCCCCCCTTTTTTTTTTAGTATCTAACACAAATATACACAATACCTTCTCTTCTCTTATTCCCATTTTGTGCTGAATCTCCTCCTCCTTTAACAGAGAAGTGGCTCCCATGAAATTTCAAGTGTCTCCCATGAAAACTCCCTTCCTCCTTCCCCTTGCTTTCTATGAAGCTTGAAGCAAGACTGAAAGCTTTCTGAGTGTGTCACAGCAGAAACATCACAAATTTCATCATAATCACAATGTGCACATGCCAAACTGTGGGGGCTAGTCAGACTAAACATAAGTCATTTATTTATTCATTTAATTTTATTTAAGGCCCTGCCTTTTCCTAATATGGGATCCAAACATCTTACAACATACAGTAAAACAAAATAGGTAAAACAATATACAGGTTGAGCGTTCCATTTGTGGAATTCCTAAATATTCCAAAAAACCAAACTTTTATTTTTCATGTGTGGCTAAGATAGTGACACCTTTGCCTTCTGATGGTTCAGTATACACAAACTTTGTTTCGAGCCCAAAATTATTTAAAATATTGTATCAGAGTACCTCCAGGTTAGGTGTATAGGGTGTATATCAAACAAGTCCATTTTGTGTGTAGACTTGGATCTCATCTCCAAGATATCGCATAGTACTAGCCCCAAGAACTCTGCTTAAAGACCTGAAAAGAAAGAGACACTACCACTCTCCGAGGGAGTGTGTTCCACTGTCGAACAGCCCTTACTGTCAGAAAGTTCCTCCTAATGTCTCTGTGGAATCTCTTCCTGCAGTTTGCATCCATTGTTCTGTGTTGTAGTCTCTGGAGCAGCAGAAAACAAGTTTGGTCCCTCCTCCATATGACATCCCTTCAAATATTTAAACAAGTCTATCATATCACTTCTTAAGTTGTTCATAATAGGGCATGGCTTCCAGACCCTTCACCATCTTAGTTGCTCTCCTTTGGACATGCTCCAGTTTCTCCACATCCTTTTTGAATTGTGGTGCCCAGAACTGGACACAGTATTCCAGGTGGGGGCCTGACCAAAGCAGAATAGAGTGGCACTATTACTTCCCTTGATCTAGACACTATACTTCTATTGATGCAGCCTAGAATAGCATTGGCCTTTTTAGCTGCCGCATCGCACTGTTGACTCATGTTCAACTTGTGGTCTACTTGGACTCCTAGATCCCTTTCACACATACTTTCATTCAGCCGAATGTCCCCCATCCTATATCTGTGCATTTCATTTTTCTGCCCTAAGTACAGTATCTTACATTTTTCAGCTATGAATTTCATTTTGTTAGCGTTGGCCCAGCTTTCTAGTCTATTCAGGTCATTTTGAATTTTCATCCTGTCCTCTCAGGTATTAGCTACTCCTCCTAATTTGGTGTCATCTGCAAATTTGATAAGTATCCCCCAATTCTGTCATCCAAATCATTAATAAAGATATTGAATAGGACTGGGCCCAGGACAGAACCCTGCAGGACCCCACTGGCGACTTCTTTCCAGGTTGAAAAGGAGCCATTGTTGAGCACCCTTTGGGTTCAGCTGGTCAACCAATTACAAATCCATGTTACAGTTAACTTGTCTAGCCCACATTTTATAAATTTGTTTGCAAGAATGTCATGGGGAACCTTGTCAAAGGCCTAACTAAAATCAAGATATACTATATCCACAGCATTCCCTTCATCTACCAAAGCTGGTAATTTTTATCAAAAAAAGAGATCAGGTTTGTCTGGCATGACTTGTTCCTCTGAAACCCATGTTGACTTTTTGTGATTAGGACATTGCTTTCAAAATGTTCACAGACTCTCTGTTTCATAATCTGCTCTAGACTCTTTCCTGCTATTGATGTCAGACTAACTTGACGATAATTGTTTGGATCCTCTTTTTTCCCATTTTTGATATATGGTGACCCCATGAAGTTCATAGGGTTTTCTTTGGGAAAGAATATTCAGAAGTGGTTTACCCTGTTTTGTTTCCAAGATCAGGCAAGTTCTGGTAGCTTTAGAATATTTAGGCCTCTTATATATCTGTGGAGTAATCCTGTTTGTACACTACACTAGCATAGCTATGTAAATGATGTTATTGATGACAAGAAGGAAGTAACAGGCTAGAGAAACAAACCACTCACAACTGGCATATTTTGCCAGTCTTTTTGTCCAACTCTGTTCAGCCATGAAAGAAGTTTGACCATAGCCACAAAGCACCAGGATTCTGCTCTACATATTTTTAAACAAAATAAACCAGAAGGCTTTCATTGGAGTGCACACAATTGTCGCATTGCAGAAGTAAGCCTCAACAGTGACAATAATCCACTGATCTGTGTTGTAAGTGGGAAACAATAGAATCCACACACAGAGATACACAAATGGGCTGGTGGCTGCTTTTTTAGGGTGCTTTGTTGACTACATTGACTTTGGTCCCATTGCATCTGAGGAAGCAGCTCAATTCTGTGAAAGCTCATGCTACCATCCTCTCTCTTTCACTTAGGTTTATCACACTAAAGGGCAAACAGGATTTAAACAGGAATTAAACAGGAAATGCCCTATGTTAAACATAAGGCATTTCCTGTTTAATTCCTGTTTAAATCCTGTTTGCCCTCTAGTGTGATAAACGTCTTAGTCTCAAAGCTGCAAAGATCCCTTTGCATACTGATTTAACAGACTAACAGGGCTAAGTGGTAGAGTCTCATTTTTGGAACTTATTAAACATAAGTCTAGATACCAGACTGCTTTGGCTGTGTCTTTTTGCATTTCTTGCATTTAAATTACCCTTGTGGTCTCTTCCAACACTACAATTCCATCATTCTGTGATCTTAGAGATGTGATGCAAGGGTAAAAACATTTTTCTTTCATGTGTACATTTATACACACAGGCTCTAATAAATTTTACAATATTTTAAAATAATTTTGTGCATGAAAGAAAGTTTGTGTACATTGAACCCTCAGAAACCAAAAGTGTCACCATGTCACCCACCTATGAAAAAAGTTTTGGTTTTTAGAATATTTTGGATTTTGAAATTTTTCCAGAATGAGGGTGACTCAACCATTATTACAATTGCAATGCAACTCGCTTGTCCTGCAGAAAACATTGACTCCTCTGAACACATCTCTTGATTGAAGTGACTGATTTAATGTTCTTGTAAGATAACCCTCCATTTGGATGCTTGCTGACTAGAGGACAGGAAAATGGGAGAGCAGTGTTGCTCTCTGGCAGAGAACTCTAGGCTCCCCACCTGAGTACAGATCCCAGGAATCCAGTTTTGATGTAAATACAATGTGTCACAGTGCTGGGCATGAATCTGTCCCAAAGCAAAGATAATTGGCACTGGCACACTTGTTGAAGCTGGGGATGGCACCTTGGCCATGGTCTGCTATATGGTCATTCAGAAGCCAAACAATGTCTAGCTTGTGATCTTTATCTTTAAAGAAAATGCCCACCTTGTCCCATCTTGGACAGATTAAAATGCATGGTGGAAACAGAGTGGAGAAATGTTACAAAAGAAGTAAGGATCGATGGTTGATATCTATCCCTTCTTCAGTCCACTCTGTTCCCTTGGCTAAGACGGAGAGCATACCAACCATTCCACAATCCCTTAACCTGCTCCTTTGTAATGTCAGGTCGGCGAACGCTAAAACTCATATTATCTACGATCTTTTAGAAGACGAGCAGGCCGACCTGGCATGTTTCACCGAGACCTGGCTGGGAGATGCTAGCGCCGCAACATGGGCGCAGTCTCTCCCAGCCGGTTATACGGTCAGTGAGCAGGTAAGGGAAAGTGGGCGGGGGGGGGGCGGCGTTGCTATAGTCCACAAAACCAACCTAACCTTGATCAGGAAACCTGTCTGGAAAACAACCCACATCGAGTGTGTGTACCTTAGCCTGAAGACCAGGGATAGTTTGGGGATTCTGTTGGTATACCGGCCACCCCGTTGCTCAACAGACTCCCTGACCGAACTGACTCAGCTGGTCTCTGAGTTGTTGTTGGAGTCGCCCAGGCTTTTGGTTCTGGGCAACTTCAACATCCCTCTTGAGACCAGTTCTTCTGATCTATCTGGAGCAGCTCGGGAGTTCGTGGAATCTATGACAGCCATGAACCTATCCCAGTTGGTCAACGGGCCCACTCATTGCGCAGGTCACACACTCGATGGGGTTTTCTGTACGGAACAGGAGTATCCGTGGGCGGAGGTAACGAAAACCTCCGCCCTGTCATGGACGGATCATTTTCTGATCAAGGTGGAACTAAGAGCAGCGTTTCGCCCCTCCGGGGGTGGCGGACCCATTAGAATGGTCCGCCCTCGAAGGCTCATGGAACCAATTGGTTTCCAGAAGGCCTTAGAGGGTTTAATGATTGGCAATGCTGGTGATCGTGTCGAAGCCTTGGTAAATACCTGGAATACCGATCTTCCCAAGGATATTGACACGATTGCCCCTGAGCGTCCTCTCCAACCTGCTCCAAAGCACAAACCCTGGTATACAGAAGAGCTCAGGGAGATGAAGCGGGTTGGACGACGACTAGAGCGCAAGTGGCGGAAGACTCGACTCCTATCCGACAAGACTCACCATAGGCAGCATCTTCGCGCCTATCGGGAGGCTTTGCGTGCAGCGCGAAAATCTTTCTGCTCTGCATGCATTGCGTCTGCAGAGCCTCGCCCAGCAGAACTGTTTAGGGTGGTAGGGGAGCTGACGCAGGTTCCCCCTGCGCCAAATCCCCTACTTAACCCTACGACGGCCTGCTGCGATGCGTTTAACACCTTCTTTGCAGATAAAATCTCTCGGATAAGAGCCCACTTGGACGCCACCTTTTCTCCAGATCCTATAGGTGAAGTGTCTAGCGACTCCGTTGTTGTCACATTACTGGATGAGTTTCAATCTGTAAGTACTGATGACGTGGACAAGCTACTTGGAAGTATGCGGAAGACAACCTGCCCCCTCGATCCTTGTCCATCCTGGCTGGTCGTCCAGGGAGGAGACGCACTGAGAATATTTCTTCGGAATATGATCAATGCGTCCCTTAGGGAGGGCATTATACCATCCTGTCTTAAGGAGGCGGCGGTTAAGCCCATCCTGAAAAAGCCCTCCCTTGACCCCCTGGACAGAAACAACTATAGACCAGTGTCCTTGTTTCCATTTTTAAGCAAGGTCATCGAGAGGGCAGTTGCCACCCAACTCCAAGCAGTCTTGGATGAAGCCGATTACTTCGATCCATTTCAAACCGGCTTCAGGACAGGACATGGAGTGGAGACTGCCATGGTTGCTCTGACCGATGACCTCCGCTTGAGTATCGACAGGGGTAGTGTGACCCTGTTAGTGCTCTTGGATCTTTCAGCGGCCTTTGACACTGTAGATCATTCCATCCTTTTGGGTCGGTTGAGAGAGTAAGGAATTGGAGGCACTGCTTTTCAGTGGTTCCGATCCTTTCTCTCTGACAGATCCCAAAGGGTGAGGCTCGGGGACAGTTGCTCCTCCAAAATCGAGCTTAATTGTGGCGTCCCTCAGGGCGCCAGTCTGTCCCCGATGCTATTTAATATTTATATGAAGCCGTTGGGTGAGATCATTCGGAGGCATGGAGCTCAGTGTCTTCAGTACGCTGATGACACTCAGATATACCTCTCCATGATTAGATCATCGGCTCAGTCTTCAGATGGCGCCTCCCCTCTTAATGACTGTCTTGCGGCGGTGATGGATTGGATGAGGGAAAACAGATTGAAACTAAATCCAGACAAAACGGAGGTACTAACAGTTACCGGTCCGAAACCAGGATTGGGAATACAGTCCCCAGTCCTAGACGGAGTCACACTCTCCCCTAAGGACTCAGTTCGCAGTCTGGGGGTACTCCTTGACTCTTCGCTTCACATGACTAGCCAGGTGAATGCGGTAGTCAGGAGCGCCTACTATCAGCTTCGGCTGATACGCCAGCTGCGCCCTTTCCTGGATACGAAAGACCTGGAGACTGTGGTACATGCTCTAGTAACCTCACGTCTGGATTTCTGTAACGCGCTCTACATGGGGCTACCCTTGTGGCTAACCCGGAAACTTCAATTGGTTCAGAATATGGCAGCCAGGCTTATCACAGGAACATCTAGAAGAGAGCATATAACACCAGTGCTCAAAGCTCTCCACTGGCTGCCCATTAGTTTCCGGGCACAGTACAAGGTGTTGGAACTAACCTTTAAAGCCCTGCATGGCTCAGGCCCATCCTACCTTAAGGACCGCCTCTTCCCGTATGAACCGCCCCGCACACTTCGGTCCTCTGGGAGGAACCTACTGCAGCTGATGAAAACCAGGCTGTCCCAGACCTCTCAGAGGGCCTTTTCAGCTACTGCCCCTAAGCTCTGGAACGGCCTGCCGGACGAGATGCGTCTCATTACATCACTGGCTAGTTTCAAAAAGGCTTTAAAGATGCATCTTTTCCGGCAGGCCTTTCCCTGAAGGAGAGAATAAATGAAACCCTTGCTCCCTGCTCTAAAAATATAAACAGTACTGGAAATTATTAGTGATCCCTTTACTTAATACTTACTTGAATCGATTTAATGCGGCCTTGCACACGGATTGTTCATGAAAATGCACTTTGTTTTAATAACTGCCTACCAATTTTAACTGTGTTAATTTTAAACTGTCTAGATTTAATTCAGTTTTAAGGGGGGTGGTTGGGGTGGGATGTGATTGTTGTTTTTACTCTGTGTCTTTTTATTTTGCTGTACCCCGCTCCGAGTATTTTATTAGAGGAGCGGGCTGTAAATAAACATTATTATTATTATTATTATTATTATTATTATTATTTTCTGGAGACGTTACATGCACACCCAAAAACACAATTATATTCAGTTTGTTTGGATAATCTTCATATTTAAGCTCCAGTTTTTAAACCTCATCCATCTAATTCCTGATTAAGGCATCAACACCTTCTCTACAATCAGATGGATCAACAGAGTTGTGTTTCACCTGAAAACTCATGTGCGGTGCACCTCAGATTTCCATGTTCAGATGTTTCATGTGATATTAAAGAGCATAGGAGACAAAAATGGAACCTAGTGGGATGCCACAGGCCAAAGGGCCAAGGGCTGAATAGCTCTATGTTTTAAATTTGACTTTGCAAGAATGATTAAATGATCTCTAAAGAGTACTTTTGCTGAATCTTGACAGGTGAATCCAAATGTTAATGACAGTAAACTCTAATGTGCCTCAGATCCCATTTTAGAACAAATAGAAGACATCAGTTGAAAAAACAAACAGTCCTATCTTGCTCCTGGTGTAGGTGATCTATCAGAAAGGTCAAAATAAATTCCATCCCAAATCTAGACCTAAAAGCACATTAAAACAGATCCAAATAATCCATTTCACTGAAGAATCTGTGAACCCAGAATGGCAGTAGATGCTTGAGCAACTTGCCTAAAAGTGGTATGTCTGGTGCAATATTTCTTTCTTTTCTTGGTGCTTTCGTTTTTAGTGTTCCTTCCAAATATATGGCTTGCATTGAATTAAAATTCTTGTCTGCCAAAATCAATATGTCGCATTGATTTTAAATTCTTGTTTGTCCAAATCAATATGTTGGTAGCTTCTGCCATCAGCTACCAAGAATGTACACCTCCTTGCTTGTTTATATACGATCGTATTGTCATGTTATATATTACTATCAAAACATTTTTGTTCCTTATTTTTTTTCTTGAATTTTAGTAGTGCTAGCCTTACTGCCTTCATCTCTAGATAGTTTATATGCTGACATACTTGTCTTTTTCTGTTTTGAATGCTGTTCACATCACCTGTTATGTGTGGCTCTACAGATTTATATTTTTTTTTTGTTAGTATATCTTTTTCCTTATCATTGTCATTACCTTGTCTAACACTATTTAATGCAGATGGGCATTTTTAAAATATGTAATATTTCTGAATTATTAGTAATGGATTGATTTGTTTCAGAAGTGGCAGGTTTTGAATAAGCCATATGAATATCAAATTTCTCTGGCTGATTAAATGCAGAATCCATGGACTGCTGAGGTACAGCTCGTCCTGGGATGTCTCTTATTAAGCTTATTAATGAAGAAATTATTTCTTTCTACACTTTCTTTTCAGCATTGACTTCCTCCAATGATTTCACTGGTGACAGACCATTCTTTTCTTTTTCTTTCTTCTTCTTCTTTAGAGGAGGATCTGCGATTGCTGTCGCCTGGGACTCCTCCTTCTCTCCCAAACAATCTCTGCCTCCTTTGCTTTCTGCAACTGTGGAGAGCAAGGCAACATGCCGGTATGAACTGTCTGTAGTCTTAGAACAGCTGAATTCCCTTCCTGAAGATTTCACAGGAGAGGCCGTTTGAAAGTTACTGCCTGTATTTTCATTACTTTCTTGGTAAGTAAAAGCATTTTTTCGCTTCTTAAACTCCTTTAGTTTTTTTCCAGTCTTTGTTTTGGGGAGGGAACCATACGATTGCTTGGACTCATCCCCTCCACAGCAGCCATGGCCAATTTCCTCTGTTTCACTTTCACTGGAGGACACAAATATTTGTTTTAAACCCTCAATATGAGAGAGATGCTGATTTTTGTTCATTTTCAAATCACTTGTTGTAAATGACAGATTTGAAGTGCTTACCTCAGCTCCTGTTTCCTTTCTTCCAGTCTTCCTCAGAATGTACAAATGTGATAGTTAGAAAACCAGATAAGGTAAGGAATAGATTTTGGTCACCATGAAATATTGAAATGCTTCAACTGCTGGGTTGCTTTGTTCCGGTTACTTTCAGAATGTACAAAATGGGTCATAGAATCATAGAATCATAGAATCATAGAATCATAGAGTTGGAAGAGACCACAAGGGCCATCCAGTCCAACCCCCTGCCATGCAGGAACTCCAAGTCAAAGCATCCCTGACAGATGGCCATCCAGCCTCTGCTTAAAGACCCTTAAGGAAGGTGACTCCACTACACTCCGAGGGAGTGTGTTCCACTGTCGAACAGCCCTTACTGTCAGGAAGTTCCTCCTAATGTTGAGGAGGAATCTATTTTCCTGCAGTTTGCATCCATTGTTCTGCGTTCTAGTCTCTGCAGCAGCAGAAAACAAGCTTGCGCCCTCCTCAATATGACATCCCTTCAAATATTTAAACAGGGCTATCATATCACCTCTTAACCTTCTCTTCTCCAGGCTAAACATCCCCAGCTCCCTAAGGCGTTCTTCATAGGGCAAGGTTTCCAGACCCTTCACCATCTTAGTTGCCCTCCTTTGGACATGCTCCAGTTTCTCCACATCTTTTTTGAATTGTGGTGCCCAGAACTGGACACAGTATTCCAGGTGGGGTCAATTTACCCCTAACAAAATGGATGGATGGACAGTTCTTTTAAAATGGAAAAATACTCTTTCAAGTGTGCAAAACGGTTATATACAGATTTAAGAAGTAAAACCTTTAACTATATTTAAACAGCTTAAGTATTTTTCAAAATATGATTTTTTTTTCCACCTTTAAGAAACGTACCTCATACGCATTTATTATCTTGCTGATGAAGTTCAGCTGAGAGACTTTTCTCTTTGCTCTTCCTGAAGCATGTCTTGTTCTTTACCTTATATCAGTAATTTGTTACATGTTTAGCTGGGTTTTGAAAAATGTCAGAAGCTGGAAATCTATGCAAAGTTGTGGATGGACTTTGGGATTTGGAAACACTGAAATATCTCATCTCCTCTGCTAAATTGCTCTGTTCCCATCTCTTTTCAAAATGTCTGGCTCACTGATCTAGAATGGAAGGTTATTTCTTACCTTTCAACTGCCAAGCTTACTATCAATTTTGTATGGAGAGGGGACGGAGTACAAATTCTTTATTTACTGGTATTCTATATATCCGTCACATAATTTGTTATCACAAGTTGTTTGATTGGTGTAAGTGGCAGGGCCATTCTAACTTAGACCAGTCCTCCCCCCCCTTCCCCCCCCCCCCCCAATATGAAGTAAATGAATGAGAAATATGGAAAGCTCACCTGGAAAGCTGAAGTTTTGAGGTCTTGGTACGAAAACAAGTAAGTTTTTGCAATATGTCTTTAGATTACATGTCATTATATAAAGTACCATATTGATCTTTTCTTCTTTCCCATTTATACTCGTCTAGTTATGAGAGTGTTTCTTTGATAAGCAAGTGGATTATTTGATTGGGTTGATTTTTTTGTTTTGTTTTGTTTTTGGCTTTGGTTGAGGACTGAGGACATTATCACACAAGCCACACTCTCACAGCAATTGCACCAGTTTTTATAAAAATGGTAACATAAGAGTTGCAAAGCAGCAATTATCTGATGTCTTTGCAAGCTCATGATGAGGGCTGCCACCTCCATCAAACTCTCTTCCTGAATCCCCCATAATATCATCTCCCTGCCTCCCTCCCTACCCAGCATGCCTTTTGGATAGTTCCTAGACCTCTGCTATTACGATTGAAGTTTAATTAAAAATATAGCGGGCCCTTGTTATCTGCTGGGGTTTAGTTCCAGGATCCCTCATGGACAACAAAATCCATGGATGCACAAGTCCCATTAAATACAATGGAAAAGGAAAAGGGTGTCTCTTATATAAATTGGTAAATCAAAGATTGCTATTTGGAATGTATACTCTTTTAAAAAAATATATTTTCAAGCCATGAATGCTTGAATCCATGGATAAAACATTCTGTTGATAAGGAGGGGAAACCGTACAGCAAATAAGTAATGGCAGTCAGCTTGCTTGGGAATAGTGAGGAAGAGGAGGAACAGAGGGAGCGGAAAGGGCACTGAACCCGCACGGCTGCCAATATCACAAATGCCCTGGCATTGAGTGCATCTCATTTTCTACCCAGGGACTTGTGGTAGAAAACACATTTCCCTATCAATGAAAAGAGATGCATTCACTGTGTTTCAGGAACACAGGAAGTATAGGTCAGAGGCATCATTGTTTGATAAGTATCATCAAAACCACTTTTTTCCTGGCCGTAATCATGATTTAGAAGCCCCATGTAATAATGTTGTTGCTCTCTAATAATAAAACCATACACACACACACACACACACACACATATATGGCGCTCATATACTCATTCCAGATGCAAAAGTCAACTAGATTGGCAGTTGGACCTTTTCTTCTCAGTGGTGATCAGATAATATCTACCACACTTGGAGTAAAGATGCTAGCCAAATGGCTGTGCTCACTGTCTATACAGCTTTCTTTTTGATAATTTTTAGCCTCCCTCCAGGCATCTGCCACATTAAACAAACACCTCTGCATAAGAGTAGGTAGGGCTGCCCTTTCTGTATCTATACTGTTCCATTCTACCAGTATGAAATCTTTTTAAATGTGATAGCTCCATCCTTCAATGTCCTGAGGTCTGTAGTTTGGTGAGGTACATGGACATCTTTTTTGACATTCAAGGCTGTCATGACTCACCCCCTGTTTAAGTCAGATGAAGAGGAAGAGGCCCTTTTCCAGGAATCTGATGCTCCTAATAATGAAGGTCCCAGGAGTGAGCGGCTGAAGTAGTAAGGGTTTCTGCTCCCCAGGAGGAGTTGACAGAGGCTGAAGGTGATAAAGGACATCTCTCTCCTTTCCTGAGTGATGAACAGAGAAACATTGGGCTCGGCAGCTGTTAAGTGAAAGACGCTGATTAATTAGGAACCTGGTGATGAGGAGGGAGTTAGCCATAATTCTCCCAGAGCCCCCAGTGTCTTTGAGGTTGACAGCCATCTTTTCTCGGTGATTGGCTTTGCACTTGCACTGGTCTTGCCTTAACTTTGAACTGGCTTAGCTTTGCTTTGATTTTTTTTAAAACTCTTTGATAGTTTCTGACTGCTGTCTTGTTATAACTACTCCTGGACTGGCTGACCCACCACCCTTTTGTTTTACCCTCTGTCATGTTGGATAGTTTGTGACTGGCTTCCAATGTCATCCCCTGCTTCCCAGGATGATTCCTAACTGGAGCATAGGAAAATGCAGGAACACTGTTTTGGGTAATTTCCATCTCATATTCAGACCTAAAAGCATTTTGAAACAAATCCAGATAAACCATTTCATTGCAGAATCTGTGAACCCGGAATGACAGTAGAGGCTTGAGTAACTTGCCTAAAAATGGAATGTGTGGTGCAATATTTCTTTCTTTTCTTTTATGTACTAACTTTCTGACAAGCACCAAAGGCAGTTTAGAGTTTCAAATGGCAGTTTCTCAGAAGCCATCCCTGTCAATGAGGGTGTTTGTCAAGACTGCCTGTTAGCCCCTCTTTTATTTAATTTCTATATTAATGGTATAATCTCTTTAGTAGATGCAATGTTTTTTCCCCTTGTTTTGAAGGGTAAAGATATCCCCATTTTATTACATGCCAATGATGCCATCCTTCTTTCTTATGCACAGGTGGACATGCATAGGCCTTTGAGGGCTCTAGGAGAATATTACGGAAAATAATTTCTAGAGGTTAATTATTCAAAAACTAAAATCATTGTGTTTGGACAGTGAAGGAAAAAATATCAACAGCAGCTCAATAACAAACAATTAAAGAAAGTTATTCATTATAAATAAATAGGGGTAACATTTAAGGACTCTGGATGCTGGTCTCCACACTTGAAAGCTACTGTAGCCACAGCTGATATAACAGCCAATGCTTTTTTTCCCCAATAGGCAGCACATTTTGGTGGTATGTTTGTGTTTACATGCCTTGAGCTCTACAAGAATAAGCTATTGCCCCAGTTGTTGTATGGGGCTGAAATGTGGGTCCACTCAGACATGTCAGTTTTTGACTCAATACAGCATATTGGGTTCATTAATTGATTTTGTTTTGTATGTGGATATTGCCACACAAGCCCCACTCTCACAGCAGTTGTATCTGTTTAACAGAAAAGAAAAGAAAACCATTTTCTGAGCAGCCATTATCTCACATCTTCACAATTGTGTAACTGAACTGCCACTGCCTTTGTATTCACTTCCTGATGCCCCCTTAATTCCACCTCCCATCCTTATGCCCTACCCACCATGCCTTGGGATTATTTCATTTTACTTTTCTTTTAACTCTTTCATGCAATTCCAGAGCTCTGCTACTTCAACTGAAGTTTAATAAAAATATGGAAAATAAATAAAGACAATTGGCCTGCTTGGGAATAGCAAGGAGGAGGGAGAGGAGGGGACACTGACACAACATGACTGCCAATATCACAACTGCCCTGGCAGCGACATTTTATACCTGAGGACTAGTACAACTGGGAGGTCATTGATGGGTTTCCTCCTCAATGAAAAGGAATGCCCTGACCACTTTTAGGAACACAGAGCCTATGGGTCGGAGGTGTTGATGTGTGATAAGTATAATCAAAACTGCTTTTCTCTGGCTGTAATCAAGGTTTAAAAGTCATGTGTAATAACCTTGTGAGTGGAGTCGAAGGCTTTCATGGCCGGCATCCATAGTTTTTTGTGGGGCTTTCGGGCTATGTGGCCATGTTCAAGGAGAGTTCCTTTTCTGACGTTTCGCAAGCATCTGTGCCTGGCATCTTCAGAGGAACTCTTCTAGAACATGGCCACATAGCCCGAAAGCCCCAAAAACACAATCTCGTGAGTCTCTGACAATCAAACAAGATGTTTCATCATCTTGGTGGGCTTGATAGGCTGAGCTGCTTACCTGCAGGTGGCAGGTTCTCAATAAAGTACCTTCTGGGCCAGGATAGTCTCCAGTAGGAGCTCAGGAAGACCTTCTTGCCCAGACAAGGGTCAACTGAAGACCATGCTCCCCAATGGTCTACCTGAGTGAATGGTTAGACTAGCACCTTCCTTTCTATCTTTCTCAAGCAGGTGAAGAATTTTGTGTTTCAGCAAATCTTGGAAGGCTGATTGCTCAAGGAGAAAAGGCCTTGCATAATGTGCCGGATTTTCTTTTTCTTGTTTTCCTTTTAATGGCTTATGCTTTCAACAAGTTTTAATTTTGTGAAAATTTCAGTTACAGTTTACGCCTAGGTAAGTGGACATACATATGCGGAAAGCATCATCAAACAGTTTCTCAATGTATGTGTGTGTGTACAACAAGAAGCTGCCATGATGTTACTAAACAGGGGAGCCAGTAAAGGGACTGTTGCACATTGGGACGTACCTGGCTAGGGACTACCAATGTGCATCAGTAGACTTGGGATACTCTTGCTGGTGCCTTGATACATATCTTCACACTTCACTAGGAAGGTTGCATAGCACCTCTGCTTATGTAGCTATGAGGGTTTATGGGCATCCAGAAAGTGCTGCTTTTCCTCTCTAGATTTCTTTAAAATATGGCTTTCATCATTCCATAAATGTTGTCAAGTCTGAGAGCTCATCCAGAAGTCTGGAACTCTTTCTGGAAAGTAGAGTTAAAGGCTTTCATGGCCGGCATCCCTAATTTTTGGTGGGATTTTCGGGCTATAAGGTTACGTACTAAAAGAGTTTCTCTTGACGTTTCACCGGCATCTGTGGCTGGCATCTTCAGAGAAAATCTGGAAATATCCAAAATTCCCTTCCTGCCTCCTTCTCTTGTAGGTCTTTCCTCCTCTTTGCTGATGTTGTGTGCCTTAATATTGCTTCCGACTTATGGTGACCCAAAGGGGAACCTATTATGGGGGTTTCTTGGCCCGTCTTGTTCAGAGGAGGTTTGCCATGACCTTCCCCTGAGGCTGAGAGGACTTGACCAAGATCACCCAATGGGTTTTATGGCCAAGCTGGGAATTGAACCCTGATCTCCGGAGTTGTAGTCCAACTCTTAAACCACTACGCCACACTGGCTAGTTTGATGGAAACTTTCAGAAATTGATTTTCACCAATTTCCACTGAGGCTTGAGCTCCCAGAATCCCTAGCCAGCGTGGCTAACAGTCAGGAATTCTGGGAACTGAAGTCCAAAACACCCGGAGGACTAAAATTTGGGAACAACTGTGCTAGCGTAACACTGAGGGGCTCATTGAATCCACCTTGTCCAGTCCAGACCTTATTCAAATGTTTGAGGGAATTGACTACTCTTTATCACACTGGAAGCCTGGACGCAATCAGAATTCATGTATATTTGCTAAAGTAGCGAATTCACGTGAATTCGAATTGGCTCCATTTGAAAATACCCCCAAATTCCAAAGTATGATAAACTCCTTTGTCTCAAAGCTGCTACAAGATCCCATTGCACTCCTTATGGGCAATGACACCCATATTCTGATTCATTCATTCTGTTTACAACTCACCTCTAAGGCAAGGGGGGTGGTCTGTGTTTGAAGTATTTTGTACTCTTTCTGCCATTAAGAGCTTGAAAACAGCCAGCTATAAAATTCAGATACACAAAACATATTCTGTCCAGCAAAGAGCTCAAACAGAACTCCTAATAACCACAGTATGCATCTCCCTTTTACTGATCACCAAATAAATACGTAAATAAATTAATACCCACAAATACAACAAGAAACCTAAAAAAACACAAGCTAGCCAGCAGATTTGTGAAAAGTCCGTCTCACATTTTAATACAGAAGAATTCAAAGAACAGCTGTTTTAAAGTGAAGGAAATTTAATAATTTCTAAATTGAATAAATATAAAAACTCTCTAAAGAACATATTTACTCTCTAAACAAGATATTTAGATTAGAAACCACTAGGACAATGGCAAAGTGTTGTCCCAAATATAAATTAATGTGAAGTACTGTTCATTTATTTGTGTTTCTTTCTTCTTTAAAAAGAATAATAACAATAGGCTATAAAATTAGTTGATCTCTTCCCATTACATAAAACATTTTTTAAAATTAATATTTTATAACTAATATTTTATATTCCTTTCTATCTGTTAACGCTGTGATTTTCCTTAACTGTGGTTTATTTTTTTTTAATTTTTCATTTTTCATTTTAATAAACAATATAAATACAATAATAGTCGAGACATATTAAAACATACAAACAACATAACTTACATCACAATACAATATAATTACATCCACATCTCATCACAATAGGGAGGGATGGGGGGGAGAGGGAACCATGGGGGAAAGAAACATTAAGGGAAAGGAAAAGACAGTTGACTTCCTTGAATACCGCTCTGCACTACAGATAATAACAGTAATAAAAAAAGATCTGTAAGCTTCTCTTATCTTCATTATTTGTCAATTGTTCATATGGACTTGAGGAATTTCACTTCTGAACTGTTATATAATTCCAATTAGATTAAGAAAAGGAAAACAAAATTGACATTAATTATATTTGTCTAATTCCTTACCAACCCGATAAGATGGTATACTATCTAGTATTCTAATATATACAAAAAATCAAATATTAGAGTTTTAATATTTTCCCTTTTTTTCCTAGATAATCTAACACCGGGAGCCAGTCTTTACTTGATGATTCCCAGTCTTCTCCTCTGGTCAAGCAGGTAAGTTTTTCCAACTGAATGAATTCTATCACTCTATCAAACTAAATTTCAACAGAGGGGGTTTCTTTTCTTTTCCAATATTTCGCCAAGGTTATCCTGGCAATAGTCACCAAAAAAAAGAGTAGTTTCCCATGTTTTTTTTTCCAAATTTTCATCAGTCTGCATGTTTAATAAAAAGAATTTGGGGTCAAAACTTAATTTACATTTTATAATATCTTTAATAACCGTATATATATTTGACCAAAATTTCCTAACTATTTTACATGACCACCAAAGGTGGAAGAAAGTTCCTAAAGCTGAGCCGCACTTCCAGCATTTATTAGAAGCTGTTTTGAAAATCTTTGCAGATTTAACTGGTGTCCAATAACATCTGTATTGCATTTTAAGGAGATTTTCTCTCAAATCCGCACTCACTGTATATTTCATTCTCTTTGTCCAATTTATTTCCCATTGTCTCAAGGGTATATTCTGTTTAAGATCTTGGGCCCACTTAATCATTACTTCTTTTACCACCTCATCTTCTAAGTCCCAACGCAAAAGTAAATCATAAATGCTAGAAATTTTGTAATTTTTTTTTATTTTAGAAGTTTCTCAAAAGATTCTTCTGCTTTGCCTATTCCCGGTTCTTTTGAGTCTATTTTGTATCTGCTTAATAATTGTTGGTAGAAGAACCAGGTGTTATATTGTCCTGCTTGTACCATCTCTTCCTGAGTTTTAAATCTAGACTTTCCTGTTCCTTCCTCCTGAATAATTAAGTCCTTATACGTAAACCAGGTATTATTAGGGGTCTTCGTTTCTCTAAAGAATGCTTCGTTAGGTGAGCTCCAAATTGGGATAAGCGGGCATAGCCTAGTTTTGTAGGATAACCACACTTTAAAAATTGCTTTTCTTACATGATGATTGAGAAAGTCCTTATTCACCAGATGTTTTCCATAAAATAAGTAGGCATGCCAACCAAAACGATTTCCCAGACCCTCCACCTCTAAGGTGGGAAGATCATCTAGTTTAAGCCAGGTCCAAAGCCATTCTAAGCAAGCTGCTTCATAGTACAGTCTAAGATTGGGTAATGCCCATCCACCTCTAGATAATTTGTCAAACAAAACCTTCATTTTAATCCTTGGCTTTTTTCCTCCCCATAGAAATTTGCTTAAATATTTATGCCAAATTTTAAATGGTTTAATACAAGAAATTATTGGGATATTCTGGAATAAAAAAAGGAGCTTTGGTAATAAAGACATTTTGATTGCTGCTATTTTACCAGATAAAGACAATTTGAAATTCGTCCAATTAACCAAATCTTTTTTTATTGTGGTCCAGGTTTTTTCATAGTTGTTTTTATATTAACTGTGGTTTATATATATACAGTGGAACCTCCGTATGCGCAGATTTGCCATCCACGGATTTGAGCATCCGTGGATTTGAGCATCTATGGATGGGAAGCCCATATTGTCAGCAATGATGGCGCGCACGGATCCGCACCACTATTTTGGGGGGAAAGTCCCTCTCCTTCCTTCCCTCCCCCTTCTCCTTCCTTCCTTCCTTCCTTCCTTCCTCCCTTCATCCCCTCCTTCCTTCCCCTCTCCCCCTACCTTCCCTCCTTCCCTCCTTCCTCCTTCCCTTCTGCCCCAGCTTGACTGCGGGGCATGGTCTGCTGCCCAGTCATCCAGGGCCAGGGCCGGGGCTGGAACTGGGCCCAAGGCTTGAGTCTCAGAGCCCCATCCTCAGCTCTAGCAGCCGGGACAGAGCCTCTTTTTTTTTTTAAAATAATTTTATTAAGATTCATACATTGACTGACTTCCGGTGGAAATGGCGGAGTGAGAAGCACCTCCGAGACAGAGCTCCGGAGGGTGCTTGCTGGTCTTCAGGGACGGGACCGTCGGGGTGAAGGTTCGACGGATCAAGAGTGTCCCCCTGGTAAAGGGGAAGCAGAGGGGCCTGACAAAATTCCCCCCAGTCCAAATCAGTGGCCAAACTTATGGAAGTCGTAGGGAAACAGCGGTGCAGGTAAAAAAGGCTGGGACTGTGGAGGAACTCAGGCATCCACGCCTGCAGCAAGAGCAGAGGCTCTGCCACCACTTTCTCTTTTTATTTTATGTGAAACAGACTTAGTAACTATACTTGGGAGCTCTACCAATTGGAATTACTTTCTTCCTTTAAAGGATACATCGGGTTTGTCCTTTGTTTTTGCTTTTGTTTTTGTTTTGTTTTTTGGGTTTTTTTCCCCCCATTGCCCACAAGAGACTGATGCATAAGAGATAAACAGGGGGAATAAAGTGTAGGAGAAGGGGTTTGAAGATCGAGAGAAATCTTCGTGGAGGGGACTTTATTTTATAAACTCTTTGAAAATTTTTGAAGTTGGGGGAAAGAAAGGACAGAGGGTTTTTTTCTTTTTCCCTTTCCTTTTCCTTTTTTTTCTCTTTCTTTTTTTTTCTTTTTCCTTTTTTGATGTTTTGGATTTGAAAGAAACGGAGGAGAAAAGCGGAGAACTGAGAAAAGAAGAAAGGCAGAATGGAACAGAGGAATGGGGAAACGGGATGTTGGGAAGAAGCTGAAGATTACTGAGAAGGAGGTTTGAGGGTTTGAAGGCGAACCATTAGAAAAGGAGTGGAATTGGAGGAGAAGAAGGACCGAAGGCGGAGAGTATGGAGGAAATGCTTTATTAACTAGAATCGGGTAATTAGGGAGACAAGAAAATTAAATGAGAGACTATATTTAAAGGTTCTAAAATACTTGACTGGATTTGTGTGGTAAGACTGGAGGAAATTGAAATTTAGAACTAATACTTTGGACCCCCGATTGTTTTGAATTGTTAAATTGTTGTATTGCGAACTGTGAGTGCGGCAAACTATAAAGCTGATTAGAAGAAAGACCTTCAAGGTTATGTCGGCTGGCTGGAGTGAAGCACAGGTGTAAGCAATAATACAAGAGTGGAGAAGGCGTCTAAGAAGATAAGAAGAGTGGGAAAAGAAGTAAAGAAGCAGCTTGGACTTTATAGAATATAGGGGAACACCTAAAAGTAATTTAGAGTAATTAAGTTAAAGATGTATAATTGTATCTTGTAATTGTATCTTGACTATTTTCCCTCAGGTTTTCTTGGGCTAGAGTAATTAAGTTAAAGAGTTAAAAGAAGGAGGGAAAAGGGAAAGGAGGGGGAGAAAAAGGAGGGGGAGAGAAAAGAAAGGGAGGAAAGGGGAGTAAGGAAAAGGGAAGAAGGAATTAAGAATTAAGAAGTAAGAGAATAATTGGGGAATAATTGGGAGGGAGGTAGAGTGAAAACAGGAGAAGAGCCCAAAAAAGAATAAGAGCAAGAGTAAGAAACAATATATAGTGAAACATTTAAGTGAGGATTAGTTACAATAGTACATCTGTATAGAAGTAGATTCAAGCATAGTGAATCGGATAGGGAAGCTTGAAATTAAAGCGGAGTGCAGAGGGTTGGGAGTTTATTTAGGTGAAATCTGAGATGCAATTTGACTATATTGAAAACCCATACATCTTTGTCATTATATTGCTACCTCCTCCTCTGTTATCCCCCGGTGCCTATATTATTATTGTGGTAACAATTCTATAAGAGACTTTGGGATATTCGTGTATTTGTGGATCAGTTCTTTAAAAGAAAGTAATAATTTCTGTTTGTTTATTTAGATCCTTGAAATCGAAAACTTTAAGAAATTAAGAAAGGAAAAGGGGAATAATAGAGAAATAAAAGAAAAAGGGGAAGAGAGAGGGAAGGGAAGAGGAAGGAAGGAAAGGAAAATAAGAGATCTCAGAAGAAAAGAACCATCTGTGCTTAAATCAGGAGACAAGAGGACTTGGGTAAGTTCCCTTCCTGTTTTGTCTTGTTTGCTTGTTTTGTTTGTTTATTTTTTGTTTTTTGTTTTTTAAAGGAGGGAAGGGAAGCGAAGGGGGAAGGAAATAGGGGAGGCAAGAAAAGAAAGAGAAAGGGAGAGGAAAGTAGGAAAAGGGAGAGAACAAAGGAAGGAGAAAGAGAAAGGGAAAAAGAGGAGGATAGAAAGAAAGAAAGAAGTGAGGAAATATTAAGACAGAAATTAAGACTTCCGGTTGGTAATGGCGTCTGACTAAGAAGCCATCTCGTAATACAGCGAGGTGACTTCTCGAATTACGGGGACAGAGGTGGCTGATCCATCAGTAAGCAGCCACAAAACAAAGCTCCACGGGTACGAGGAGTCCTTGTAAGTCTGAAGAAGGCTTTTTTCCTGTGATCTAAACCAAGAGAAGCTTGGATTCCTCCGGATCAAGACTTCTCTGGTAAGGAAACAGAGGCAGCCAGAAGACAGCATGTCCCCGTAGTTTCTGTATCGTCATAGACGAAACGGACGCCACCAATTTTAACTAGGTGTTTGTGTAACATTCGCATTATATTCAAATCAAGATTTCAATCTTATCTCATAACTTCTGACACTTAACCTTCAGAGTAACTAAAATTACTTTTGAATCAAAACAGAAGAAAATATTTAGAGAAGGAGTTTATATATATAGATCAGGATAACTGTATTTACTTACCATTTAATGTTCTCTCCGACTTGAAATCGCCACAACATTGATCCAAGTGGAGAGAAACAGGGAAAGAATCCCAGAGTAAGAAACCAGTGGAGAGGGCAGATTTGTCGGCGGCCAGCGCGAATGGAGGGGCGACCAAAGCGGGGAGAAGCAGGAGAAAGCACCCAGCGCAAAGAGCAGGAAGAGAAGGAGTTAAAGGACTAGGCTGGCATTTCAGCGACCGGCGCGAGGGAGAGGCGACCAGAGTGGGGAGAGCAGGAAGAGGTGCCCAACACAAAGAACAGAAAGAACAGAACACAAAGAACAGAAAGAGAAGGCGATTAGAGCGAGCGCCGGCGCAGGGGGAAACATTCAGCGCAGGGAGAAATAGGAGGAAGCGCCCAGCGCAAGAGGCAGGGGAAAAGGGCGACTAGCGCGGAGAGTGGTGCGGAAAAGAAGCGTCCAGCGCAGGAAGAAATGGGAGGAAAAGCGCCCAGCACAAAAAGCAAGGAGAAAAGGCGACTAACGCGGCAATCGGTGTGGGAAAGAAGCGTCCAGCGCAGGGAGAAGCAGGAGAAAGCGCCCAGCGCAAGGAATAGGAGGAAAGGAGAAGACGACTAGCGCAGTGACCGGTGCGGAAAGGAAACGTCCAGCGTAAAGAGAGGAAGGAGAAGGCGCCCCGCGCAAAGTGAAAAGAGAGAAGGAGTTTTTACATAGCGGCGAAAGCGAGAGAGAAGCGCCCAGCGCAGAGAGAAACAGAAGGAAGTGCCCAACGCAAGGAGAAAGAGGAGAGGGAGATTAACGTGGCGATTGGTGCAGAAAGGAAGCATTCAGCGTAGAGAGAAATAGAAGAAAACGCTTAGCGTAAGGAGTAATAGGAGCAGGCAACAGCGCAGCAACCGATGTAAAAGAGAAGTGTCCTATATACGGGAAAGCAAGAGGAAGCGTCCAGCATAAGAAGCAAGAGGAGAAGGCGACCAGCACAGGGAACGGTGCGGAAAGGAGGCGTCCAGCGCAGGGAGAGGTAGAAGAAAGCGCCCGGCACAAAGAGCAGGGAGAGGAAGCAATCAACGCGGTAGTTGGCGCGAGAGGGAAATATTCAAGGAGAAATAGGAGGAAGAGCTGAGCGCAAGAAGAAAGAGAAGAAGGAGAAATAGCAAGACGATCGGCGTGGAAGGGAAGCGTCCAGCGCAGGGAGAAGCAGAAAGAAACGCTCAGTGCAAAAAGCAGGAGAAACAGACAACCAGCACAGTGATCGGCACGAAAAGGGAAGTGTTTAAATACAGGAGAGATAGAAAAAGGAAGTGTTCAATGTAAGGAATAGAAAGAGAGAATTAGAAGGCGCCTTAGCGAAGGAGTGGAGAGAGCAGAACTGCATAAACGATTGGTGTAGAGACTGACAAGAGAGGGAAGTGTTCAACGTAAGGAGAGGCAGAAGGAAACGCCCAATGTGATAACCAATACGAAAGGGAAAAATTTAACACAAGAGGTAACGAAGGAAAACAAAAAACAAAAAAAAACCACTTAACGTAAAGAACAAGAAGAGTAAACGACTTGAGTAGATAGAAGATAAAGGATAGAATGGCTTCAGGTACAAGAAGCAAAAATCCAACTTCGAAATATCAATCACAACTCCAATTTACAGCAAGAAGAGTATCTTTAGAACAACAACCTTTAGAACCCTCCAACCAAATACTACTAGATGAAATAAGGAAATTAAGAACAGAACTTCACCAAGAAATGAAAGAATTTAAGGCAGAAATAAGACATGACATTAGGACAGAACTAAAAGAAATAAACCAAACAGTAGAAAAATTGACAAATGAAATGGTCCTCGCAAAGCAGAAAATAAATATATTGGAGGAAAAAGCAGAAAGAGCAGAAGAGGAATTTCAAAATATAAGGGCAGAAAAAGAAAAAGAATTAAATGAGAAAGCGATGTGGGATCAAAAAATAAGAGAAAGATGTATCAAAGTACGTGGCCTCCCAGAATACAAAGAAGAAAACTTAATGCAAATTTTCTTACCTAGACTTGCAGAATTTATGGATAAAGAAGAAAGACTATTTGAACTGGAAATAGATAGAATATTTCGTCTGAACTCAGAGGTCGCAAAAAAGAAAAAACTTCCAAGAGACATAGTGATTTATTTCACAAGGAAACAAACAAGAGACGACCTTCTGCGACTTCACAACGAAACCGCTTTAAAAATAGATGGACATGAACTACAAATTTTTAAAGATGTCCCTGCCAGATTGCTAAAAAAAGGAAGGATTACATATTTCTAACAAGCTGCCTAAGAGAGGAAAAAATACAATATAGATGGATTCAACCAGAAGGCCTCATATTCTGGTTTTATAAGAAAAAAATAATAATCAAATCAGTTGATGAAGCCAGAAGATTTTGGGAATATTGGGCAAGGAAAAAGAATGCGGAAAGAAAAAGACAAGAAACACAGGTAAGACGGAATAGACAAGAGGAACAGGAAATACGAGATGAAGAATCGACTAAGAGACAATATAGACTGGAGACAAACAATGATAAGGAAAAGATGACCATTGAAACATTGAACCAATTAACACCGGAAAGAGAAGAAATTCAAAAACTTAGATCTATCACAACGGAAGAGTTAAAGCGACTGGAAAGTTCAACAATAATAGCGATAGAAGAAGATTTAATCCAAATCTCACAGACAGAAGAAGAAGAAGAAGAAGAGGAAGAGGAAGACGGAAAAGAAATAGAAGAAGAAGAGGGCATAGAATCAGACGAAGAAATACCAGAACTGGAATGGGAACTTGAGAAATATAAAATAAAATAAATTAGAATCCTATTACTTACCCATCTTCCTCCCCCCTCCCCCCCCAAAAAAGATAGATACAATGAAATTTATAACTTGGAATACAAAAGGTATGAATTCCCCCCAAAAACGTAAAAGAATTTTCCATTATTTACAAAAACAGAAATGGGACCTAGTATCTCTACAAGAAACCCATATCAAAGAAAAAGACATAAAATATTTAAAGAATCGGAAATTAGGTTCTGAATTTATAACAGCAGACAAAAAAGAAAAGAAAAAGAGGAGTGGTAATCTACATTAACTCTAGATTCTAAGCAAGGGAAATTAAGAAAGATAATGAGGGAAGATACATAATGATAGAAATAGAAAGTGAGATGGGAAAACTACTTATAGTGGGAATTTATGCACCTTTGTTTAAAAAGAGTCAATTCTATAAACGATTGTTAAAAGAGATTGAATCAACAGAACAGGACTCGATAATTATTATGGGCGATTGGAATGGAGTAATGAACCCTAAGATAGATAGACATTCTAAAAAGAAAATTAAAGAAACGCAAGGGAAACTCCCTGGATCATTTTTTAACATGATAGATATATTAAACCTTAAAGATGCATGGAGGATTAAAAACAATCAACAAAAAGATTATACTTTTTATTCCAACAGCCAAAAATCATGGTCAAGATTAGATATGTTTTTTGTTTCTTCCCACTTAATACCAAACATTAATAAAGCATCTATATTATCAACGGTCTGGTCAGATCACTGTCCAGTATCACTAACTTTTAAAAATCACTTTAAAACATATAGATGGAGGTTAAATGACTACCTCCTAAAAAATGACAAAATAGTAAAGGAAACTAAGACCCAATTAGAGAACTTTTTCAAAGACAATTTAGAAAATGAAGTAAAATCAAGAATCATTTGGGACACAGCGAAAGCATATATAAGGGGCTTTTTCATTAAAAAAACAAGTGAACTAAAAAAAAAAGAAAAATGAAAAAATAAAAAGGATAGAAGAGGAAATTAAAATATCTGAAGACAACTTGAAATTACACCCCAATAACAAAAAAATATATGAGGAAATACAGGCATTACGTAAACAGATATCGATTTTGACAATGGAAGAATTGGACAAAAAATTGAAATACACTAAACAGAAATTTTTCGAATCAGCAAACAAACCAAGCAAATTATTAGCACAGATGTTGAGAAAAGAAAAAGAAAGGAAAATAATATCACAAGCTAAGAAAGACGAAAAGATCTATACAGATCAAAAATCTATAAAAGAAATTTTTCATAATTATTTCTCTAATGTAACAAAAGAGGCCGGCATTAAAGAAAAAAATATCATGGAATATTTAGAAAAACAAAAAATCGCAAAGCTTACAGAAGAACAGAGAGAATTGTTGGATAAACCAATAACAGAAGATGAAATTTTAAAAGCCATATCTAGACTAAAAAAGGGGAAATCACCAGGTCCTGATGGCTTCTGCCCAGAATTCTACAAAATTTTTAAAGAACAAATAGCCCCACCCCTAATGAAGGTAATGAACAATATATTGACAGATGGAATACCTAACACATGGTCTCAAGCAAATATAACATTAATACATAAAGAAAGTAAAGACAAATTGCTCCCAGAAAGTTATCGACCAATTTCACTTTTAAATTGTGACTACAAACTATTTACAAGCATTTTGGCCGACCGTCTTAAAAAAATTCTAATAAAATGGATTCATGAAGATCAAGTGGGCTTTCTCCCGCATAGAAATATTAAACAAAACACTAGACATTTATTAAATTTGATTGAATATCACAGAAAACATGTAGACAAAAAAATAGCGCTATTTTTTATTGATGCGGAGAAAGCATTTGATAAGCTAAATTGGAATTTTATGATAAGTGTACTAAAAAAAATGGAAATTGGACAAACATTTATAAGATGGATTGAAAATATATACAAAAATCAAGAAGCCAATCTAATAATAAATAATGACATATTAAGAGGTTATAAAGTTGAAAAGGGAGTAAGACAAGGATGCCCGCTCTCTCCTTTGCTTTTCATCACATCTCTTGAAATATTAAATAATACAATAGGACTTAACGCAAAGATTGAAGGGGTAAAAATCAATAAAATGGAATACAAAACCCGATCCTTCGCAGATGATATTATGATTTCCTTAGCTAATCCCAATAATAATATAGAAGAACTTTTAAAAACGCTTAAAGAATACTGTAATGTCTCAGGAATGAAGATAAATGAAACAAAAACCTCGATACTGCCAATAAACCTATCACAATCTGAAAAAAATATCTAATAGAAAAAACAAAATTTCAAATAGTATCAAAAGTTAAATATTTAGGAATAATCGTAACTACAAAAAATTCAGACTTATTTAAAAATAATTATCAGACGAAATGGCAAGAAATAAAAAAAGACCTTCAGAGATGGGAAAATTTAAATTTATCATGGCTTGGAAAAATATCAACAATCAAAATGAACATCCTCCCGAAAATGATATACTTATTCCAAAATATACCCATTATAACTAATGATACCCCGTTTTATAAATGGAATAGAGATTTGTGTAAGTTTATATGGTCTGGGAAAAAACCGAGGGTTAGATTTAAGAGTATGCAAGATATAAGCACCAGAGGGGGTCTAGCTTTACCAAATCTCAAATTATATTATTATGCATGTACTTTAGACTGGATTACAAATTGGTTAAAACTTGAAGATAGAAGATTGTTAACTTTAGAAGGAAATGACAAACTTTTCGGCTGGCACGGATACCTCTTTTATGATAAAATAAAAATGAATAATGACTTTAATGATCACTATATAAGGAAATCATTGCTAAGAGTATGGCTAAAAGTCAAAAAAAGATTGTGTAACGGCATACCCAAATGGGCATCACCTAATGAAGCATTGTTTAATAGAACACCTCTTCATCCAGCGAAATGGGTAACATATGAGGACTTATTAGAAAAAGAGTCAAATAACTTGAAACTAAAAACTTTAGAAAAACTTAAAGAAGAAGGGTATAAATGTACTTGGTTTACGTATTATCAAATTAAACAATGCTTCTTAAAAGATTTACGGGAAAACAATATTATAGAAGCGGATCCAAATTTTGTAAAAATACTCTCAGAACCATTTAATGAAGAAATATTATAACTTACTATTGAATTATGAAATGGAAGAAGAAATAATAAAACCACAAATGGTAAAATGGGCCCAAGATATGAAACAAAACATTCAACTTAGCCAATGGGAACTAACTTGGTCAAAGAGATTAAAGTACACATTAAGCTACAATATTAAAGAAAATTACTATAAAATGTTGTATCGTTGGCATATCACTCCAGCCAAATTAGCAAAAATATATAAAAATCAGAGCGATCGTTGCTGGAAATGTAAAAAAAACCTGGGCTCATATTACCACATGTGGTGGGAATGCCGTTATGCAAAGGAATATTGGAAAAATGTACATAAAACCATGGAACAGATTTTGGAAATACATTTTTGTTTAGACCCTAAAAGGTATTTATTAGGTATCAATGAAGAAAAAATACTGGAAGAAAAACATGGAAGGCTTATCTTCTATCTAACAGTAGCTGCTCGGACAACATACGCTATGAAGTGGAAAGAAAAAGAATCTCCACAAATTAAAGACTGGTTGAAAAAGGCATATGAATATATGCAGTCCGATAGACTTACGCAACTACTACAAGATAAAGAAATGGAACAATTCAACAAGGACTGGCAACCCTTTATAAATTATGTAAATATTAATTGGGGAGAGAATTGGGTAATAGCCCTGACATAAATGAAATAAGAGTATTCAAGCTAGGTGAAGATGGCTATACTTTCAAAAGTCAAGTAATATAAATCGAAATAATTAGACTCTTAAGGTAATGGAAATTGATTACAGAACAGAAGTAAGTTAATAAGAGTATTAAGATATATAAGATTTGAAATTCTTGATAGGAAGTACTTTGTATATATATATATGTTTGTATATGTGTATTTTTATGTTATATGTTGTTTGTTATTTGATGTTTTATATTTTTAATCAATAAAATATATTAAAAAAAGAAATTAAATAACAACTAATACTAATAAATGTGAATACTAAATTTAAAGTGACTAAGAGGTAGAGCAATATAGTTTTGATAAAGATATTATTAACTTGAGATAAAAGTATTTGAATTAGAATAAATAGAAATAGAAAGCGAGGAAGTTAGAAATTAAAGTTAATTTCGGGTCCTTACTTCTCCTGTTACGTCTCTCGATCCCGCCCCCTCCTTCCCCCTGTATTTAAGATGGCACCGGGAACAAGAAGGACACCAGCGCCAGCGCAGACACCAGCAACCTTACAAAGGAAAAATTCATTAGATACTCCAGTAAAGGCTTGTGATTTGAACGAAATTCAAATGGAAGAAATTAGAAGAATGCACCAAGAAACAAATATAGAAATACAAAAGGCACGAGACGAAATGAAACTGGAATTTAGAACAGAATTAACACAAGTTACATCTAGATTAGATAAGATCGATGGAGATATCAGTGCAATAAATACAAAAGTAAATAAACTAGAAGAAGAAGTGAAGACTATCGAATTGAAGATGGACAATTGGGAGAAAGAATATCAAGATGAACAGAAAGAAATCCTAAGACTACAATTAAAGCAAAGAGAAAATTGTTTGAAGTTGCGTGGTCTCCCGGAAAGAATGGATGAAAATCTTTATACATATCTCACTCTGATACTAGCAAAATTTATAAATGAATCAGAAACTTTATTTCCTTGGGAAATCGATTGGATTTATAGAATTAATTCGTATGTAGCAAAACAGAAGAAGCTCCCGAGAGATGTGATTATTTACTTTGTCAGGAAGCAGACGAAAGAGTTAATTATCCAACAAAGTTACAAATCAAAGCTGACGATTGACGACAAAGAGATAATAATCTTGAGGGATGTACCGATCAAAATTCTGAGACGACGAAGAGAATACAACTTTCTAACAGACGAAAACCAATGGTGTTCCATTTAAATGGGAAGAACTGGAAGACTTAACTGTGAGTTGGAAACAAAGAAAGATAAGATTGAACTCTTAAGAAAAAGCAAAAAATTTTTTAACTGAATTTGAAAAAGACATCAGAAAAGGAAGCAAAGGACAGGAGAAGGACCAGATAGAAAGAAGGGAAGAAGAAGTAGTCTTAAGTGAAGAAGAAGAAGAAACATAAAGGAGTGTAAGAACTAAAGAACTTGTAAATTAGGAAAACATCCAAATTATTTAGAGTGGATTTAAGTTACAATTTCCTTCCTTTTTTTGTGTTGCTATTGCCGTGGGTTTTTTAAAAAAAAATTATTAATAAAAGTCTCGGGTAAATCCAAAAGAGTTTGACTAGTTATTTTACAAACTAAAGGAAAAAATTGAGATGAGGATTAAGGTAAAGATTACTAGGAGAAATGAGGGTTCTATCACTAAATGTGAAAGGATTAAATTCACCACAAAAGAGGAAAAGAGTCTATCAGTATTTGGAAAGAACTAATGTAGATATAATATGTTTGCAAGAATCACATATTAAAAATAAAGACAAGAGACTAATTAAGAACAACAAATTAGGGAAAGAATTTATTAGCTCAATAGAAAAAAGTAAGAAAGGAGTAATTATATACGTAAAAAATTATTTAAATTCTAAAGAAATCTTCAAAGATAAGAATGGCTATTATTTGGGAATCGAGACGAGTTGGGGGGGCAAGAAGATACTAATTGTGTGTGTGTATGGCCCCCAGGAAAACAAAAAAGTTTTCTATAATAAACTGAACGAAAGAATTTCAGAATTTGATTACAAACATGTTATTTTAGCAGGAGATTTTAATGGAGTGCTCGAACCGAAACTAGACAGAACATCAGGTAAGAAAATTAAAGAAAATCAGGGCAAACTGCCGAAAAGTTTTTTCCAAATGCTAGAGAGACTCTCGTTGATTGATACATGGAGACATCTATATAATGATGAAAAATCATTTACATTCTATTCAGATAGGCATGAATCACTATCCAGGATTGACTTATTCTTAGTATCTAGAGGGCTGATAAATGAGGTAACCAAAATGGAGAGCTTTAACAGGGAAATTTCAGACCATAATCCTATAGTATTAACTATGAAAGAAACTAGAAAAGAAATGAGATGGAGATTAAATGAAGATTTGCTTAAAAATGAAGAAGTGATAGAAAAAGGAAAAGAGATGATAAAATTATTTTTTAAAGAAAACATGGACAAAGGAATCAAACTATCAACTGTGTGGGATGCATGCAAGGCGGTAGTTAGAGGATTTTTTACCCAGCAGAATATAATTTACCAAAAGAAAAAAACAGAAAGAATGAAAGGGTTAAACAAAGCACTGAAAGAGAAAGAGGAGCTATTGGTAAAATATCCCCAAAATAAAAAAGTGCAAAAAGAGATCAAAATACTTCATAAACAACTGGAAATAGAGGCAGTTACAGAATTAGAGAAAAAAATTAAAGATGGTAAAACAAAAAAACTTCGAATATGCAAATAAAGCAGGGAAATGGTTGTCGTATAAATTAAAGAAAGAGAAAGAAAGCAAACTTATTAATAAGATCAAAAAAGGTGACATAATCGTTTCACAGCAGGAAGAAATAGAAGAGGTCTTTACCGAATTCTATGCAAATCTATATAAAAGACAGGATACAGAAGAAACAAGAATTAAAGATTTCCTAAATAACAGCCAGATTCAAACCTTCTCAGAAGAACAATTAAAAAGACTAAATCACGAGATAACAAACAAAGAAATAAGAGAGGCAATTGGTCAAAGCAAATTAAACAAATCACCAGGAAATGATGGATTAACAACATTATTTTACAAAACCTTTGTGGAGGAATTAGCAGAACCACTACAGAAAGTTATGAACGAAATATTAACAGGAGAAATACCAAATTCATGGAAAGAAGCAGTTATAACTATAATACCAAAAGAAGGGAAAGATCCATTGGACCCAACCAATTATAGACCGATATCCTTGCTCAATAATGATTATAAAATCTTTACAACAATATTAGCAAATAGACTAAAGAGCTGCCTCCAAGAGACGATTGATGAGGATCAAAGGGGTTTTTTACCGAAAAGATATATGAGGGAAAATTTAAGAATAGTTATAGATACATTAGAATATTATGAACGTCACAATGAGAAAAAATTAGGATTACTGTTCTTAGATTTGGAAAAGGCCTTCGATTCTGTAAATTGGAAGATGCTGTTAGATTTATCAAAGAAAATTATGGGTAAAGACAATTTTACAAAATGGCTAGAAAGCATTTACTGTAACCAAAAAGCGCAAGTTAAAATAAATGGAAGAAAATCCAAATTTATGAATATCGAAAGAGGAACGAGGCAAGGTTGCCCACTCTCCCCATTACTCTTTTTATTGGTTGTTGAATTGCTTATTAAAGAAATAAAACTAAGTAAAGAAATTACAGGGGTTAAAATTAAGAGACATGAATATAAAATCAGAGCTTTTGCAGACGACCTAATAATAATAATGGAAGACCCAAGCAATAATATAGAAAGGATTCTAGAACATCTAAATAAATTTGGTTTGGTAACAGGATGCAAAATAAATAAGGAAAAATCAGTAATTTTAACTAAAAATATGAGAAAGGAAGAAGAAAAAGAAGTAGAAAATAAAGCAGGAATTAAAATAGGGAAAAAAGTTAAATACTTCGGAATTCAAATTACAAAGAGAACCACAGAGTTGTTTGAAAATAACTACAAGGCGTTGTGGACAAAAATAAGAAATGATTTAATAAGGTGGAATAAACTAAATATTTCGATAATGGGAAGAGTGGCCACGATTAAAATGAATATACTTCCAAGGATTTTATTCCTCTTTCAGATGATCCCAATTATAATTGCGGATAAACCATTTAAAGATTGGCATAAGGACATTGCTCAGTTCATTTGGAGGGGGAGGAAACCATGAGTGAAACTAAAAATCCTACAAGATGCCAGGGAGAGAGGAGGACTGAGCTTACCAAATTTAAAACTGTATTATGAGTCCTGTGGTCTTGTATGGATTAAAGAGTGGGTTACGCTGGTAGACAACAGACTGTTAGATTTAGAAAGCGATGGTATGAATTTTGGATGGCACGCCTATTTGATTTATGAGAAAGATAAGAAAAATCCAATATTTACAAACCATATTATTAGGAAAGCTTTGAAGAAAGTATGGGATAAATATAAAAGAAGAATTATAGTGGGTTTGGAAAGATGGAAATCCCCACATGAAGCACTTTTTAAAAAAGAAACGATTAAGGACAATAAATTGTATACTTATAATGATATCTTGCAAGAATATGTCTGGCCCAGAAATGGAAAGAGAAAGAGACCCCAAATAGGGATGATTGGATGCTCAAGCTATATGATGGAATGATGATGGACAAGTTGATACAACTATTAAGAGGTAAAACAGAAGAGACGTTTTCAAAGGAATGGAGGAGGGTAATGGAATGGATGGAAGAAGAGAGGAATAACTAAACTTATATAAGATGTATCCGACAACAGATTTGTTTTGTTATAAGAAAGTCAATTAGACACATACATAAAAAGACAAATATTGGTAGATAGGAAGTCACTTTTAGAATGAATGAATGGAAGTAAGAAGAAAGATTGAATGAGTGAAGAGAAGAAGAAAGAGTATGAGGAGGAGAAAGAATGTTTAGAAGAAGATAGATGGATGTATAGTATAATAGTATAGTATAGTACGGTAAGGTATAAGGGGATAATGAATGATAAGAGAATAAGAAGGTGGTGGTATGAATGAGAATAGATAAAGATAGGTAGTTTTAAGAATTGGAAATATATCTGATTCTTTGATTTGCTTTGTTCCATGGATTGTATTGCGAATGTGATGATTGGAAGTTAATTGTACGAATATAATGTTTTTTAAATAATAAAACTTATTAAAAAAAAGATTCATATATTGACTGATTATTATACAATACATAAATCTGTAGATATATTTTCTACATTCTATTCCAATT
Organism: Urosaurus nigricauda; assembly: GCA_034509955.1. Classification (NCBI taxonomy): domain Eukaryota; kingdom Metazoa; phylum Chordata; class Lepidosauria; order Squamata; family Phrynosomatidae; genus Urosaurus; species Urosaurus nigricauda. The sequence goes on from JAOEGL010000002.1 coordinate 138,456,221, forward strand.
TAGGACGTAGCCTCTGGGCTTTGAACCCCAAACCCCGAGCCTGGCCTCGACTCCCTCTGGCCAATGGGGTCCCAAGGGAATCGGGGCCAAGGACAAGGCTTGGGTTTTGACACCCAAAGGCTCCATCTCGGCTGCTGGGCTGGAACTGGGACCTTTTCCTCTGGCCAACGGGGTTTCAAGGGAGTCGTGGCCAGGGCCGGAGCTTGGATTTCAAAGCTCAAAGACTCCATTCCGGCTGTGGGGCCTGGGAATGGGGCTGTGAAAGCTAAGCCCCGGCCCTGGATCCCCAACTCCCTTGGAACTCCATTGGCCAGAGGGAGCTGGCCAGGTCCAGCAGCCAGCAGTCCAAGTACAGTATTGTTATCATGATATAAATTCAGAAAAATGAAAAAGTGAGGAAGAAGATTTGGTAACAAATTTGATTACAGCAGCGAGTTTAATTATAGCAAGATGTTGGAAAATAAAAATAACTGTATAATAGGAGGAGTGATATAAAGAGGTATGGAAATTAGCAATTAATGATAAATTGACATGTGGATTGAAAGTAAAAAAAGGGATTGTGGAAAAGAAATGACTTTGGTGGAATTTGGAAAGAATTAATTGAAAAAGTGTTGAGAAAAGAAGATGGAAGATTACCTCCATGAGAGGAATTGAGATTTTGGATGGAATATAAGGGTGAAAATGGCTCCAGGGAAGGGGAGCACTGAGATGGGATAGAAAAGATATTTAGATAAATTGGAATAGAATGTAGCAAATATATCTAGAGATTTATATATTGTATAATAATCAATAATCAATCTATGAAAATGAATCTCAATAAAATTATTTTTAAGAAAGAGGCTCTGTCTTGGCTACTAGACCTAAGGATGGGGCTCCGAGACTCAAGCCTCAGCCACGGTCCCAGCCCCAGCACTGGCCCTGGCCCTGGCTGACTGGGTGCCAGAGTACACCCCCACAGTCAAGCCGTGGCAGAAGGGAAGGAGGAAGAAGGGAAGGAGAGACGGAGGAGGGAGGGAGGGAGGGAGGGAGGGAAGGGGAGGGGAGGGAGTTTTCCCCCAAGGGCACTTTGTTATGGGGGACAGTATGGGCTTGCCATCCTCAGATGTTCAAATCCACGTGGTCGTGCCACCATGAAGGGCACGACTTGAGCAGATGTGGATGTTGGTGGAGCAGATGTGGAGCAGATGTGGATCCGCGGGGGGGGGGCAGGTGGAACGGATCCCCCACGTATACCGAGGGCCTACTGTATATACAAAATGGATTTTGCCAATTCTCCCACATCTTTTCAACAACAGGAAAACCCATCCCTGGTTGGATCATTGTTCCTCCCTCCCTCCTTCATTGTTGTTATAATGGTCTTATGGCCTCTTGCGGGATGGATTGTTGTCTTGTAGTTGCTGAATTTGCAGGGAGGCTCCGCATGTGGTTGGTGGTGCTTCTTCTACCAGTGTCCAAACGTGGAGTCCCACTGCCACCTGCCTCGCCCTGCAAATAAAGGAAGGGATCAGGGAAAGGGCTCAGTCCCTTTTGCAAGACACCCAGGAGTTGAGTAAGTTTGCTGTTCTTGTTGTTTTTTCCTGAACAAGATTGCATGCAACCTTTGGGGTTCTGCCAGAGCTATAAAGGGCATTTCTGCCAGAATAAACCAGTAAGGACAATCTGCTGAAGAATGCTTAAGTAACATGCAATTGCCATGCTGTTTTATGGGTTGCTTGTGTGATGCATCAAAGAGGCAATTGCATTTTTATCATTTTGCTGAGATTTTTTTTAGTCTTATGAAGCATAATTTATACAATTATACAATAGATGACTACACACAAATTCAGTTATTTCTTCCTGCTATTGACATTCCAAGGGTGTATCTACACTGTAGAAATGAAGCAGTTCGACACCACTTTAACAGCCATGACACAATAGCAATAGCAGGTACGTTTCCATACTGCTTCTCAGTGCACTGAAGCACTCCTTAAGCAGTTTAGAAAGTTCAAGCTAATGGTCGCCAGCAAGGTGGGCACTCCTTTTAGGGACCTAAAAGGATTCTGGATTGGTCATTTTGTGAAATATTTAGCCTTCCCTTTCACAGACTTCTGGTGCTCCACCAAATTACAAATCTCAGGATTATATAGCATTCAGTCATGGATATTAAAAATGGCATCCAAAACACTTTATTTGGGCAGTGTGGCAGCATGCAAGGCCCCCAAAAGCCTGAAACCTCAATAACTTCAGTAGCCTTTCTTTTCATATACACTGGGCAAGGCAGTTGAAATCTCTTCTTCTGCACAAGCATTAAAGGAAGAGGAGCCCTCTCCCGTTTTCACTCCAGCCACCCGACAGAAGAAGGACATGGGAAAGGGCCTTCTTTTCTGTGGCTCCCTCAATGTGAAATTCTAAAGACGCATCTCTTCCAGCAGGCCTTTCCTGAAACCTCTTAGATTCCGGCTCCAAGACGGAATGAATTAATCTAATCTGACCCCTTCCTTGGTGCTATCCCCTTCCTCGTTTTAGAACTGTTCAAGATATTTTATGTTTTAATCTGTTGTGGTTTTAAATCATTGTTAACTCAATTCATTTTTAAGGGGTGAGTGGCAGGGAATGGGCTGTTGTATTATTTTAATTTGTATGTTTTAATCTTATTGTACCCCGCTACACTTGAGTTCTATACAGGAGCAGACTAGAAACAGATGATGATGATGATGATGATGATGATGATTCCCTCTCTTTGGATATCTGACTTCATTAGCATGAATTAACAGGAGGTGCTGTGTGTCAGATTCTACCTGGTCTCTGCCCTCCACGACTAAAGTGTCTTCTGTTTGGGTGGTCATAATTGCCGCTTTGGTTTCCATGCATCTGGGTTGGAGGAGACTGGTGGACCTTTGGAGGAGGACCATGAGGTGTCTGAGGGACTACCGATTCCTGGCTGGTCACATAAGGCTCTGGCTGAGATGGCTCCTTAATTCCCAGAAGATCCTCCGCCTTTGTCTATTCATATCAAGAGCAAAAGAGCATGGAGAGAGAGAAGTTAGTAGAAAACTTGAGAGGAAACAGTCCAAAAAGGTTTCTGCTTCCTGACTGAGCTACTGAAGGCAGGATAGGAATGGAGGGGGGTGCTTTCCCGAGATTCCCCCCTCCCCATATGTGGAGGATGCAGTAAATTCACTCTAGGTTCTAATCTGAATTCCAGAGGAACTCTCAAAGGTACTACACCCAATGCAAGGAAAGCACTCGGGACAGTCTTTTAAACTTGGGACTAAAGCCCAGGGCAGATTCATTGCCAGCTGGCATGAATGCTCCTGGGTCTACATTCCCTTGGACACTGGTCTCTCATTTTAGTCCAGAGTCCTAGTTTAACGCTTAAACAGTCAGGATGGAGGAAAGGAGACAAAGGGAACCCTTTTTATTCCTTCTTTCTTTCAAAGAACAAGCAATAAAGTAGCAATAACAATACCCATCCTAGATCCTATATCTTAAAGGTATAGATATTCTGTGCACCAGCAGCCCCCACAAAAGAGCAGCACAACATAGCCATAACTCCCAGGGTCGAAGCTTCCGGGACACTCTCCCCTCCTTTTATCTTCTTCCATATTTCTGCCTTTACTTTTTAAAGCCTCTTCTATGCAGTGCAGTTGAAAACAAAAGAGATTGCTAATCAGATGACAAAACTAGTGTTCACCTTCCCCTGGCAGGTCCCTACATTAAGCTCCCAGTTTTGAATCATCACTGCAACACTCCTGCCCTGACCTCCTTTATTGTCAGTGGGGAGGAATAAGTCACTGTCTTTGCAAGATAGCCAGATGCAAACATGCTGCCCAAACTTAAAAGACCACAGCAAGTGCATGAGGCTTCTTCTGTACCTTGTCAGTTTGTTCCAGGTCCTGGCCTGATTCGATGAGCTTCCAGCGCCTTTGACCTTGATCGGTAATCACCCGCAGGAAAAGTGGGTCATCCTCATCCTCCGATTCCCATTCGAGAACGAAATGGTCTTCTTTGTCTCGGGAGTTCAGAGAAAATCTGTCCATTTGAACAAAGAGTAGAAAGATGAGGTGGTGCCCCTTTTCCATATTGTAGGTTTTGTCCTAAGGCCAAGAACCTATTGGGAAAAGTCTCCTAGACTCACTTAGCTCTTTTCTTTGGCTTTGGAGGAATTTTTTTCTCTTCCTCGTATGGGCAAGGGTTGTTTTTGTTGACCTTGAAGGGCCTTGACCAATCGATGAATGGACCTCGCTTCTTTTTCCATCCTTTGAATGGAAAACAATTATTAAATTTATATATATATATCATTTCTAAATCATGTCCCCCAGGAAGCCCTCCTGTGAAAAATGCACCCCGGCATCCGCATTAAATTGCAAGCTACCCTTTCTCAGAGGCTTCTGGAGATCACAGTTTGCCTTTTTTCTTCCTTCCCAAAATTTTAGGGTGGCCAGAGGAGCGTTTGCGGTTTGCAAGCCTCCATGGTCTACCAATGAGCATCCTGGAGCATGGTGTCAATTGTGAAAACACAGGTACATATTTGGCATAATTTCTGCCAGTTAAAGGATTCCAACTTAGCTGTCATAGTAACACAGTTGTGGAACCTCAAAGCTCAGCCAAGGAATCAACCTGGGAATTCAAATAGGTATTGGTGAGGTTGCTTCAAACCTCTGCCACATAGAGCTCCAAAGACTTCTCCACCCGATGGCTGAAGGAGCACAGGTCCTTTATTTACCTTCTCCTGGGTTGTCGTGTGTCACCTGCACTTCATTTTCGTTCACAATAGACACACAGCTGTTATGAGCCACGGACATGTCTAGCAGTTCAGACTCTCGGGAGACGGACTCGAGACTGGAGCTGGGAAAGAAAGAGCCAGGATGCTTAGTGCCCTGGGATGGGGCAATGAGTAGTCCTACCACCTGCAACCTGTCCATGCAAGCTTATCTGCCCCGAAAAGATTCCTAAGTAAACAACAACCACTGTAACAGAGTCACACACCCCACCCTGGAAGCTCAGACGTTGCACCTCTGCTTTCCGAACCAGCAAGAAGGAACTAAAAGGTTGCTTTTTTCCCCTCTAAAACTCTTTCGGAGAACTAAAGACAACACAATTAGCTTATCTTCTGTGCTTTCCTTCCCATGGAATCATGGAACTGGCTGTTAACAAAGCATATTTAGAATCCTCAGCCATTAACTCTAAACTGCCTCACTAGACTGCATATCCCAGGATGCCATAGGATGTTCCAATCTCTGATATTGCAGTTTTCCACTTTCCACCCATAACTACTCCCCAGCTGTAGGAGTTGTTGCTCTTGTTGCGTGCCTTCAAACTTTTCTGACTGATGGCGATCTTAAGTTAAACCTATCACAAGGTTTTCCTGGCAAGCTTCTTCAGAGGGACTTTGCCATTGCCATCATCTGAGGTCACTTTCCCAAGGCCACCCAGTGGGTTTCATGGCTCAACTGGGAATTGAACCTTGGTCTCCAGAGTCATAGTCCAACATTCAAACACTAAACCACATTGACTGTAGTGCTAGGACAGAATGAAGCCATGGCTAGTCAGGATAGTTGGACCCATCAATTGACTCATGATCCATCTACCTCTCTTCTAAGACTGGTGGGGCAAACTGTGGCCCTGAAGAAGTTGCTGGAAAACCACTTCCATCTGATATTACATTGGCTGTGTTAGATCTGCCAGGAATAGACTATGAGGAAACCGCGACTCCCTTAGAAATCGATCACATCACATTGTGCAAAGGTGCTTTGAGACTTTTTGTTAGCATCACTATCTTTTCAGTTAACTAGATGAGTTAAGGATATATTGGATCCTGATGAGATGCTGGAATAGGGGAGAAAGAAAGAAAGAAACCAGCACCTCTGCTATGGGCTATCGAATTGAATACCAACCTCCTGTCTTTGGAGTTTGTGAAGCCTTCCGCGGGGCTCATGTGGATGCTCAGGGACTCCCCTTCCAGCTTTGGCCTCATATCATTCAAGTCCTCCGTCTCGTTCTCGGAGCCTGATGATCTGTCCAGCTCTCTCTCAATGTTGAGGTCTGGCTCGCTAAGCGTAGCCTGAAGCTGGAGAAACAAAGAAGCGTCAGTAAAATAGCTTTCAGAAGGTGCTACTCCACTGCTTAGCCTCTTACGCTTGGTGGCCCAAAGGAGAAACTATCCTAGGTTTTTTTTTGGCAAGTTTTGTTCAGAGGAAGTTTGTCATTGCCTTCCTCTGAGGCTGAGAGAGCGTGATTTGTCCAAGTTTACCCACAAAGTTTCCATGGCGAAGTGCAGATTTCAATCAACCTTCTCTTGGGCTTCAACAGATTAAAGTGTTTCCCGCATGTTTGCAAGAATACCTTTGCCCCCATGGGAACTAGGAACTTAAATTTTATAGGTACTTCAAGACTTCAGTGGCTTGGGAACCTATTGATTGCTTCCCATGTACCCATCTGCCTGAGGACTAAAGTCTTTTGCAGGGGGCCTCCTCCATGCTCCACCAGTGGGAGCTGTATATTTTAGGTGGATGGGAGAGAGGACCTTTTGTGCTGGGGCACCTTTAGGGGTCCAATTGGCACCAACACCGATTTGATAAAACATGGCTTTTTGCAAGAGCTTTCCCAGTGCCACTGGATTGAATTCACACTTCTACATGTCTTTGGCTATTGTTTTTTTGTTTGTTTGTTTTTGTTTTTGTTTTTTGTTGTTGTTTTTTGAAAACTTTGTCGGCTCTTCTATTTTAATTTGCCTTATTTTTGGAAGATAGATTTAACCTACTAAATTTCACTTTTGTTTTAATTCACAACACATCTGGTAGCTCCTCTAAAAGAAGTTGAAGCATAAACTTTTGTAGACTTGGGCCCAGTACAGAGTTAGTACTAATTAGTAACAGTGACTTTCTGGGGACATTACTGGATGGATTGGAGAGAACTCAGAACGCGTTGGAAATTAGGGCTCGGGAGAGTGGAGTGTCGGCATGCTCTGGGCTCTCCCGGAGCCACATTGGGCATTCGTGCATTGAGACGGTTCACGTGCTGATGACATGCCTTTTGCATCCTGTCCAAATGGCAAGGCGCAAGAGATATCACCAAGCTACTTCAGGGAGCTTTGGGCATCTTAGCAACCGCGTGGAAAGCTGCTGTGTTTTGTGGCTCCCTTTTGGAGCATGTTGTTGCCAGCACCGTGAGGTCGCCGTGGCAAGGATGCTGGGCAGAAAGGGGTGGCGTCTCACCACTCCTTCCTGCCCATCTGTACAGCCCCTTGTTCTCCTTTCTCAGATGCATGGATCCCTCCTGAGCACCCTCTCACTCCATGCATCTGTGGAAGGAGATCAAGTCTACAAAAGCTGATGCTACAACTTCTTTTGCAGGCACAAGAACTGGTCCAGCACCTCTTGGCTTCTCCGTTGAGTTTTCGGCACAACTCACCAAATAAAACATGGCTTTTCCCTTTCTGCTGCTATTGGACTTAATCCCCATTTGTGCATGTGTTTGGCTTCAAATTGTTTTAAAAGGCTGGGGGCTCTTCTGTTTTAATTTGCCATATTTCTGAAAATAGGTTTAGCCCACTTAAATCACTCTTGTTTAAATTTACAAAGGGATCTTGTGGCACCTCCGAGATTTTCTCTTGCAAACGCTCTTTTGCCTCCTTCCTTTGCTTGACCGAATTCCTCATGTATTCAAGCTCAGCTTGGAGCTGCTTCTCCTGTGACATTTTGACTGTCTCATTTGGCAGGATCTTTGGATGGGAAAATACACAAAAATAAAATAAAATTCCATATATATTTAAAGAAGTCCCCTACCAGAGCAAGGGAAGCAAAGGTAAGAAGGTGAGTTTCTGAACCTGATGTGAACATTATATTTTTTTTGGGGGGGGTGGGCATGTTGTAGCTGACAGATCTGGTTCACGTGATCATGATGGTATTACTGGTTGTTTGTTTAGAATAGTAACTCCACAATGCATGATCTGTGATTGCACAGTTTTTCTCCCTCTCATTCTGAATTATTAAGTATAACAAGGAGAAGTAACAGTTCCATAAAGAAAACGATGCAATATACAAATAAATGAGTTTTGACAACGATCCCCAAATCAACTAAAAGATCAAAACCCAGCAAGACAAATAATTTGGACCGGTGTACGATTCTCCAAATAGATGCAGCATTTTTAAAGGGAAATGTGCCTGTTTTTGTTTACATATGCATTGCAGGTATCCCAAATCCCTAACAAAAAATTAGAGACTCAAATATTCCCTTGTATCTGTTACCTAGTTGTGTTTTTATTTTTCTTGGGAATTCACTTGCTATTATTATTATTATTATTATTATTCCTGTATAAAGGTGGTATTTAAATAAACCTGACTTGCCTCGTAAAATTCATGGCACGGCTCTCACTAAAGACAAAGGTCTGTTCCCTATTGTCTCTAACCCCCTAGTGGCTTCCATCCTAGTGGGACAGTGAATCCACATTCGTTCCCCTGACTCAGAAACCACCTCTCACCCATACAAACTTATACATTAAATGGCATCCCCATTGAAGTCAATGGAATATAGAACTGCAGGGTTAGGCTCTGAACTTGGCCACAAAGACAATGCAGCCAATTGCCTGGACCACAAGGATCAGGAATTTCAATTATTGCTCCAAGCTAGTCTAAAAACTTTCTTTGGGGTGCAAGGAAGCAGTCAAATGAAATTTTAGATTTTCTTGAAGCAAAATTCCCCTACTAGGATCAATTTCTCAATCCGTTGGGAGAGGAGTGAAATATAAATGAAGATTTTATTATTTATTGATTATGCACAGGGGAGATTGAAAAGTGCTCAGGAGGTGTGAGGTATAGATATTCTTTGCACCAGATGCAAACATCCTGCCCCAACTCAAAGACCACAGGCTTCTTTTGTACCTGGTCAGCTAGTGTCAGGTCGTGGTCAGATGGGATCAGCTGCCAGTTACTGTAGCCACACTTGTCCCTTTCCAGCATCACATGGGAGTCTCCCTCCAAGCCCTGGCTGAGTTCATGAAGGGCTGCTTCCACTCGGCAGGTTAGACAAAACCTGTCCATTGGACCAAAGAGGAAAAAGATGAGGTGGTGCCCCTTTGCCATATTGTGGCTTTTCTCCTAAGGCCAAGAAGCTACTGGATAAAGTCTCCCAGACTCACTTGGCTCTATTCTTTGGGTCCTCCAGCACCCTCAAAGGATCTATATATCCGGTAGGGCCTTTGGTTTTGGACAAATTGGTAAAGGGATTTTTCTCCTTTTCCAGTCCATTGGCTGTAAAACATTTTTAAATAAATTTTATTGATTCATATTTGAATATAAATGATTAAAAAACTGTGACATATATAAAACATAAAGCATTTTTATCCCAGTTCCCATTCCTTCATAATTTTTTTGCATTCTTTCATTCACAGGTTTCTTTTTCTCTACTTCCCTTCCCCCTAATTCCCAAAGAAATTTATCTAGATTACTATCTTATCTTTTTCTGTGGCATTGTATGACCACAGAAATATTCTTCTCTTACCTCCTGTGCTTATAACTTTAATCAACAACAACAACAAAACATCCTTTGAAGAGGTTTAAAGAATTGCTAAATCCAGATCAGGGTGCACATGGTAATATTACATAGTATTTTGCAACTTAGTAATCTTTTCTCTCCCCCCCCCCCCACATGATTTCCCTTTATTTATCCATGGATTTGTAAGCTTTCAAATTTTTTCCACAATTTCCTGGAATTTCTACAGTTGAAACTAAACATCTTTATCACGATCAAATATTTTCACTTAGGCTTGTTGCCATAGTTGCCACCTTCTCCCATTTCTGTGCCATAGACATCAATACCTTTTCCCATCCTTCTCTCCTTTTGAAATTACTTTCATGTTTCAGTTTGGATGAGAATCAGTCTAATTCTATCATTTCCTATAGTTTAGCAAACCACTCTTCCATATCTATTTTCTTATCAATTTTCCAGTACCTGGCATAAAGAGATCTGGCAGCTGTTCACATTTAAAACACAGTTTTACAAAACTTTTTTTCTTGATCTTCCTGGGATATATTTAATAACATAACCTCACCTTCAAGTTTTAATTTGATTCCCAGAATATTATAAAATTTCCCTTTGTATTTCTTTCCAAAATTTACAGGCTCTATTGGAAGACCACCACAAATGATAATAGGTTGTATTTCCAACATTCTCGCTTACCAGTATTATATAACCTAGTTATTTTCTCTGGGATAGATGCCATCTATACAGAATTTGATCTTAGTTCTCCTTCACATTTTGGGATAGGGAGTATTTTAACCTTCTGTTCCAGGATTTCTCCCATTGTTCTAGTTCAATCACCCTCCAACAATTTGGCTCCCTTTTGATCATGGCATCTTTTACTATTTGATCCTCCGTCTTCCATTTTAGTAGATTCTTGTATACCTTAGAGAGCATCTTTTGGTCTGATAACAATAAAATATCTTCCATGTTAGTATTAGAATTTCAGAACCCTCTTTGTTTCTTTTTATACCTCTTTGTTGGTTTTATACCTCTAATAGAGTTGACTGTATAGAAACCAATTTATATTCCCATTTTCCTCTTTTAACTTTTCATAAGACAAAAAATGTCATATTTTTTTCTTTATGAGGAGATGGAAAATCTCTTTCCTTTTGTTTTTTCGTACAGACCTTTAACATTCCACGATAATATTTGTAAATTCTGAGTTTGATGGCCCATTTACTCTGCTTTGCAAAAGCTTATTTACCTTTTGCTTTGCAACGCCTTTTCTTTTTCTTCTTCTTCCCACATTCTGGTGAGTCTGCTGTTGTTCTTATCCCCAATTCTTCATTCTCCTCTATTTCTTCATCCTGGTCTACTTCTAAAAAATTTTTTTTAAAAAAACAAAAGCATTAAGCACCTCCCAGCAAATGAATACACTTATACCTCAGCAAAAGTAAGTGAAGATCTTGATATAGGGTATATCAGGTCGAACTATCTTCATGCTTTATTCCCTGATTGCTCACCCAGAGGGACAGGATATAAATAAATATTTGTTGTTTTCATTGTAAACTTTTTAAAAGTTCCCTAGTAGTCAATTTGATGGCAGTTATCCATTTGTTTGCATCTTTTGTTTTTTGCAACCTCACTCTTCTTGGAATTTGCTGACATCTGCTGCGTTGGGGGAAATCATGGACCCAGGCAGCTCTCCTATCCTCAATGCAGCCCTGCATCCCCATTCAAATGCGAGGTTCCCTTCGCCAGAGGCTTCTGGAGAACACAATTTGCCATTTTTCTTCCTTCCAAAATGCTAAGGTGGGCAGAGGAGTGTTTCTGGTTTCCATTCCTCCATGGTCTACAGAAAAGCATCCCCAGGCATTGCATACTCCTGGGCTAGCAGAGATGGTGTCAATTGTACAAACACAGGGACATATTTGGCATAATTTCTGCCAGTTGAAGGATTACAACTTAGTAACACAATTGTGGAACCTGAAAGCTCAGCCAAGGAACCAACCTGGAAATTCAAATGGGTTTTGGGGAGGTTGCTACAAACCTCTGCCACATAGAGCTCCAAAGCCTTCTCCACCCGATGGCTGAAGGAGCACAGGTCCTTTATTTACCTTCTCTGGGGTTGTCGTGGGTCACCTGCACTTCACTTTCTTTCATGACAGACACACAGCTGTTATGAGCCACGGATTTGTCTTCCAGTAAAGACTCTTGGGAGACGGACTGGAGGCTGGAGCTGGGAAAGGAAATAACCAGGATGCTTAGTGTCCTGGGATGGGGCACTGGGATTGGGCTAGATTTGCCAAGAATCCACTATAGGGGAATCTGCGAGTCCCTTAGTATTAGATCCCATCACCCCATCCAAAGGTGCTTTGAGACTTTCTTTAGCATTATTACATTTTAATTAACAGGATGAGTTAAAGATACATTGGATCCTGACAAAGATTCTGGAATAGGGGAGAAATAAAGAAAGAAACTGGCACCTCTACCTTGGGCCCTTGAAATAAATACCAACCTACTGACTTCTGTTCCTTCCATTTGGTTATTTTGGATGCTCTTGGGCTTCCATTTAAACTTTGGACTCTTTAAATATTTTGAGTAATCTGTCTTCCTTTCCTCTCCAGATGATTGATCTGTCTTCCCCATCATTTGGAGGTCTGAGCCTGTAGAAATGAAGAAGTTTCATTGGCCTGAGCCTGTAGAAACTAAGAAGGCTGAGGAAGATGTTGCAGAAGTTGCTGCTCCACTGGTTACACTCCCAGGTACAATTTGCTCCCTGGTTAAAGAGAAATACCTGATCTCATGGGATCGTAATATTCTTGCAATGTTGTTGGCATGTGCCTTCAAGTCTTTCTCTATTTTATGTTTTGACATAATTGATTCATAGGAGGTTTGTCATAGGCCACCACCACCATATAACTGTGGATGAAAAAACCCACCAGCCACTATGCCTACGAAAGCAAAATTAGGGCACCTTCCTGGAAGGATTTTTCTTGGACTGCTGCCCAAGTGCTATGTCTTCTGTGAAAATGTACAACCATTATGTGTTTAAGGAGCAAAACTGTGAATAAGCATGACCAGGAAAGAGGTGCATCAATTTTGGGTGAAGAAGGTGGAAAGATTTACCTCCTTCTCTCTTATTGCTTGATCTTGGGGTCATTTAGTGGAAATGGCAAATTCAGGCCAGAGAAAAGAAAAAACAAAATCACAATTAGCCGATTTTCTTCTTTCAAAAATGTTAGGGTGGCCAGAGGAGTGTTTGTGGTTAACATTCCTCCATGGTCTACAAAAGAGCAACCCCAGGCATTGCACACTCCTGGCTTAGCAGAGATGGTGTCAGTTGTGGAAACACAGGTACATATTTTGCATAATTTCTGCCAGTTGAAGAATCCCAACTTAGCTGGCATAGAAACACAACTGGAGAACTTCAAAGCTCAGCCAAGGAACCTACCTTGAAATTCAAATAGGTATCTCTGGGGGTTGCTCCAAACCTCTGCCATATAGACCTCCAAGGCCTAATCCACCAGCAGGCTGAGGGAGCATAGGTCATTTATTTACCTTCGTACGGTACAAAGAAGTTCTCAAGATACTTAGTCAAAGGTGTCATTTCAGCCGCAAACTTCTCCTCAAGCTCATCTTCTCTGGCGACAGACTCAGGAGGGAAGCTGGGAAAGGAAACAACCAGGATGCTGAGTGTCCTGGGATGGGGCACTGAGCAGTCCTACCTCCTGCAGCCTGTCCCTCCAACCATTCAATAGAGTCACAGATCCCACCCTGGATCCTTGGATGTTGCACCTCTGGTTTTTGAAAATACTGGAAAAAACTAGAAAGTTGCTACTGATTTCCTCTAAAACGCTTTGGGACAACTAAAAACAGAATGATTAGGTGACCTTCCATGCTCTCCTTGAACATCTCCTGCCAAAAAGTTAAACCGAAAAGTTTAAGATATCCCTCACTGCAGTAGTTTTACAGTACTTATTCTTACTTTGAAACCCCTCTTTAAAAAATTTGTTATTACTCTTAGCTGTTGTGCTCTGATTTTTCCCCGATATTATGAAAATAATAATAATACAAATAATAATAATAATAATACAATTCCTTCTCGTATCTTTCAGTAATATTCGGTGTTCCTCCCTCTATTTGTGAATTGTCCAGAGTCCTTCTTTTGGGGGGGGGGGGGAGGAGGGAGGAGAATAGAAGTAAAGGTTTCTATCACAACAGTAAATTCAATAACAGCAGCAGTGCCTAATGAAACCAGATTCTCAGCATATCCCAATATATCGAAAGGCACTAGCCGCTTCATGGGAACTCCAAACTTCATGAAGGACTTAATTAACGTGTAGTGTTAAAAGAAAAAGGTGGCAAGAGCTATCGGAGATCTCCACCAAATCCATGCCTACCTCTCTTCGAAGACAGCTTGGGGAAATGGTGGCCCTGAAGAGGTTGTTGGCTAAGAACTCCCAGCTGATATTACAATGGCTGTGTTACATTTGCCAGGAATCCAAGATGGGGGAACCTGTGACTTCCTTAGAATTATATCACATCATTCTGTGCAAAGGTGCTTTGAGATAGTTTTTTTAGCATTATTATATTTTAATTAACAGGATGGGTTAAGGATACATTGGATCCCGACAGAGATGCTGGATCGGGAAGAAATAAAGAAAGAAACAACTACCTCTGCCTCGGGCCCTTGGATTAAATACCAACCTCAACCCTTCGTATTCTTCCATTGGGTCAACTTCGATGATCTGGGATCTCCAGTGCTGGAAGTTTGGACTCTTGATATCTGGCAAGTCATCTGTCTTGCTCTCTACTCCGGATGAGTTGTCCATCTTGTTCAACCCTTTGAGGTCTGAGCCTGTTAAAATGAATTAGTTGCATTGGCTTGAGCCTGTAGAAACTAAGAAGGGTCAGGAAAATGGCTTGCAGAAGGTGCTACCCCACTGCTTAGCCTCCCAGGTATCATTTGCTCCATGGTATAAGAGAAATACCTCATCTCATGGGATTGTCACATTCTTATAAAGTTGCTGGAGTGTGACTTCAAGTTTGTTTCCTATTCATGGAAGCCCAAGGGGAAACTATCCTATCTTTTCTTAACAAGATTTGTTAATAGGAGGTTTGTCATAGGCCACCTCCACTGTCTAACTGTGCATGAAAAAACCCACCAGCCTCTATGCCTAGGAAAACTAGTTTAGGGCACGTTCCTGGTAGGATTTTTCTTGGACTGCCACTCAAATAATATGTCTTCTGTGAAAATGTACAGCCATGAATAAGCATGACCATGAAAGAGATGCATCAATTTCTGCATGGGGTGGAGAAGGTGGAAGCAGATACAGTTTTCCTCCTTCTCTCTTATTGCTTGATCTTGGGGTCATTTAGTGGAGCTGGGAAATTCAGGGCAAAGAAATGGAAAACAAAAATCACAATTTGCCATTTTCTTTCCAAAATGTTAGGGTGGCCAGAGGAGTTTTTGTGCTTTGCATTCCTCCATGGTTGTTTACAGAAGAGCATCACCAGGCATTGCACGCCCCTGGGTTGGTAGAAATGGTGTAACTTGTAAAAATACAAGTTCATATTTTGCATAATTTCTGTCAGTTGAAGAATTCCAACTTAGCTGGCACAGAAACACAACCAAGGAACCTGAAACTCAGCCAGGAAACCAAGCTGGAAAGTGAAAAAGAGCTATAGTGCAGGTTGTTCCAAACCTCTGCCACATACACCCCCCCACCAAGCCTAATCCAGCAGCCGGCGGAAGGATCACAGCTCCTTTATTTACCTTCTCCTTGGTTTTGTGTCACATCCTCTTCTATATTGATCATGGCCGATTTAAAGCTGTTCTCCCCCAAAGGTTTCCGATCAGCCTCCACCTTGTCCTGCACCTCAGCATCCCGGGTGAAAGACTCAGGACTGGAGCTGGGAAAGGAAACAACCAGGATGCTGAGTGTCCTGGGATGGGGCACTGAGCAGTCCTACCACCTGCATCCTGTCCATGCAGGCGTCCCTGCCTCTAAATATTTCCAAGGTAAAGAACAACCCTGGATGCTTGGATGTTGCACCTCTGGTTTCTGAAAACACCAGAAGTAACTAAAAAGTTGCTTCTGATTTCTTCTAAAACTCTTTGGGACAACTAAAGACGCAATCATCAGGAGACCTTCCATGCTCTCCTTAAACATTTCCAGCCAAAAAGTGAAAAGAAAACTTTAAGATATTCCTCACTGCAGTAATTTTACACTACGTTTTCTAACTTTCAAACACTTCTAAATCTTTTTATTATTATTCTTAGCTATTGTGCCCTGACTTTTTCTGATGTTTTTTATAGTCTCGTGCCATTCCATCTGCTATCTTTGAATCATATTGGGTCTTCCTGGCTCGAATTGTAAATTTCCCAGAGTACTGTTTTTTGGGGGGAGGACTGGAGTGGAATAGAAGTAAAGGTTTCTATCACAACAGTAAGTTCAATAACAGCAGCAGTTCCTAATGAAACCCGCTACCCAGTATCTTTGAAAATACCCAAAGGCACTTGTGGCTTCAAGGGAACGCCAAACTTCATGCAGGACTTAATAAACTTGTGGTGTTAGAACAAAAAGGTGGCAAGAGCTATCAGAGATCTCCACCAAATCCATGCCTACCTCTCTTCAAAGACAGCTGGGGCAAACGGTGGCCCTGAAGAGGTTGTTGGCTAAGAACTCCCAGCTGATATTACAATGGCTTGGGTCTAACATCTCAGGGACCGACTCTCCCTGTATGCACCCCCCCCCCCACGCACACACACTTCGATCCTCTGGGAGGAATCTGTTGCAGCCTGTGAAAACTGAACTGTCGCAGACCTCCTGGAGGACTTTTTCCGCTACCCCTCGCAAGCTTTGGAATGGTCTGCCGGTTGAAATGCGACTTATAACATCGCTTGATTGCTTTAAATAAGCTCTGAAGATGCATATCTTCCGGCAGGCCTTTCCTGAAACCTCTTAGATCCCGGCTCCAAAACTGGATCCATCAATCCAACCTGACCCCTTGCTTGGTGCTATCTCTTTCCTCAATTAAGAACTGTCGAGGATGAATTATGCTTTTAATTTTGTCGTGGTTTTAAATCATTGCTAATTTAATTTATTTTTAAGAGATGGGTGGTTAGGAATGGGTTGTTGATAAATTTTAATTCTGCATGTTTTAATCTTGTTGTACTCCGCTCCAATCGTGTCCTATAGAGCAGTGGGCGAGAAATAATAATAATAATAATAATAATAATAATAATAACAACAACAACAACAACAACAACAATAATATTGGCTGTGTTACATTTGCCAGGAATCCACTACAGGGTAACCTGAGACTCCCATCACCCCATCCAAAGGTGCTTTGAAACTTTCTTTAGCATTATTATATTTTAATTAACTGGAAGAGTGAAGGATACATTGGATCCTGACATTGATGCTGGAACAGGGGACAAATAAAGAAAGAAACAGGCACATCTTCCATGGGCCCTTGGATTAAATACCAACCTCCTGATTTCGGATCCTTCCTCTGGGTTATTTTGGATGCTCTTGGGCTTCCGTATGAACTTTGGACTCTTTATATATTTTGACCAGTCTGTCTTCTTCTCTTCTCCAGATGACTTTTCAATCATGCTCATCACATTGAAGTGTGAATCTGTGGAAATGAATCATTTCATTGGCCCGAGCCTGTAGAAACTAAGAAGGGTCAAGAAAATGGCTTGCAGAAGGTGATACTTCACTGCTTAGCCTCCCAGGTATCATTTGATGTATGGTATAAGATTGTGGTATCATTTGCTTCATGGGATTGTGATATTCTTACAATGTTGTTGGGGTGTGCCTTGAAGTCTTTTCCTATTCATGGTGGCCCAAGGTGAACCTATCTTATGTTTTCTTGGCACGATTTATTCATAGGAGGTTTGTCATAGGCCACCTCCACTGTATAACTGTGGATGAAAAAACCCACCAGCCTCTCTGCCTAGGAAAACCAGTTAAGGGCACATTCCTGGGAGGATTTTTCTTGGACTGCTGCCCAAGTAATATGCCTTCTGTGAAAATGTACAACCATTGTGTTTTTTAAGCAGCAAAACTGTGAATAAGCATGACCATGAAAGAGGAGCATCAATTTGTGAATGGGGTGGAGAAAGTGGAAGGAGATACAGTTTTGCTCTTTCTCTCTTATTACTTGATCTTAGGGTCATTTAGTGGAGCTGGGAAAATCAGGACAGACAAATGAAGAACCAAAATCACAATTTGCCAATTTTCTTCCTTCTCAAAGTATTAGTGTTGCCAGAGGAGTGTTTGTGGTCTGCATTCCTCCATAGTCTAGAGAAGAGCATCCCCAGGCATTGCACACCCCTGGGTTAGCAGATATAGGGGCTTTACACACCTCCCAAAAAGGGCGGTCTGGCGATACCTCTTTTTAGTCCGACCCTTAGTAACAGCAACTGCACTGAGTGGCAAAGGTGCGGACAAAAAAAAAAGGAGCCCCAAAAAGCGGGCTTGTGACTTCAGACAAATCAGAAAAAGCACTATAGGGCGCCTCTATTACATCACAGCTGCACAGCGGCAGATAGCAGCTGCGCATGCTCTCTATACGGCGCTGTGCAGCTGCGATGCCCTCATAATGTGCTAGGGTCAATGGGTGTGTATATGCTCTACCCCAAGCCAACTCTAGCACATGACGAGAAACATCAGTTTCGGTCCTTAATGTCAACTGTGAAAACACAGGTACATAGTTTGCATAATTTCTGCCAGTTGAAAATTTCCAACTTAGCTGGCACAGAAACACAATTGGGGAACCTCAAAGCTCAGCCAAGGAACCAACCTGGAAAGTCAAATAGGTATTCAGGAGGTTGCTTCAAACCTCTGTCATATAGACCTCCAAGGCTTAATCCACCAGCAGGCTGAGGGAGCATAGATCATTTATTTACCTTTGTATGGTACAAAGAAGTTCTGAAGACACTTAGTCAAGGGTATCATTTCAGCCTCAAACTTCTCCTCCAGCTCATCGTCTCCGGTGTTTGACTCAGGAGGGAAGCTGGGAAAGGAAAAAACCAAGATGCTTAGTGTCCTGGGATGGGGCACTCGGCAGTCCTACCACCTGCAGCCGGTCCATGCAGGCTTCCCTCCAACCATTCAATAGAGTGACAGATCCCACCCTGGATGCTTGGATGTTGCACCTCTAGTTTTTGAAAATCCTAGAAAAACTAAAAAGTTGCTTCTGATTTCTTCTAAAACTCTTTCGGCCAACTAAAGCCCCAATGTTCAGGAGACCTTCCATGCTCTCCTTGAACATCTCCTGCCAAAGAGTTAAACAGAAAAGTTTAAGATATTCCTCACTGCAGTACTTTTACACTACTTATTTTTACTTTGCAACCCCTTTTGCCCTGAAGAGGTTGTTGGCTAAGAACTCCCAGCTGATATTACAATGGCTGTGTTACACTTGCCAGGAATCCACTATGGGGGAACCTGTGACTCCCAGTGTCTTAGATGCCATCACCCCATGCAAAGGTGCTTTGAGACTTTCTTTAGCATTATTATATTTTAATTCACAGGAAGAGTTAAGGATTCTTTGGATTAAATACCAACCTCAAGCCTTCGTATTCTTCCCTTGGATCCTCTTTGATGATCTGGGACCTCCATTTCTGATAGCTTGGACTCTTGACATCTGGCAAGTCATCTGTCTTGCTCTCCGCTCCAAATGATTTATCCATCTTGCTCACCCCTTTGAGGTCTGAGCCTGTAGAAACGAAGCAGTTGCATTGGCCTGAGCCTGTAGAAACTTGGAAGGGTCAGGAAGATGGCGTGCAGAAGTTGCTGCCCCACTGCTTAGCCTCCCAGGTATCATTTGCTCCATGGTATAAGAAAAATACCTGATCTCATGGGACTGTGGTACTCTTACAGTGTTGTTGGGGTGTGACTTTAAGTCTTTCCCTATTCATAGTGGCCCAAGGGGAACCTATCTTATGTTTTCTTGACAAGATTTGTTAATAGGAGGTTTGTCCTATAGGTTACCCCCATCGTATAACTGTGGATGAAAAAAACACCCAGCCTGTATGCCCACTAAAAGGAATTTAGGGCACTTTCCTCAGAGGATTTTTCTTGGACTGCCACCCAAATAATATGTCTTTTGTGAAAATTTACAACCATTGTTTTGTTTAAGGAGCAAAACTGGGAATAAGCATGACCATGAAAGAGGTGCATCAATTTCTGCATGGCGTGGAGAAGGTGGAAGGAGAAAGAGTTTTCCTCCTTCTCTCTTATTGCTTGATCTTGGGGTCATTTAGTGGACCTGGGAAATTCAGGACAGACCAAATCAAAACAAAAATCATATATCATACAATTCATGTACACTATGACAGACTGTGGCTTCCATGTTATTGGACGTTGAATTTCCTCCAGGTTTTCTTCGATGGTGCTGGAGCCCAGTTCCAAGATAGAGTTAGCACCACAGAAAGTTCAGACTAAAAGACAGAGCAGATTCGCCAACCCACTAACATGGAAATCACATCTATTGCTGTCTTTCTTTTTATTTTTTTAATGATATTTTTGATTGATATTTCCATACTATAACAGTAGAATCTTGTATTGAACATTACATCTTATATCAACTGTGTGCGTATACAATAAATTTAACCACCAGATATCAAATAATAGGTGGGTTAACGATTGAAATCAAATAGAAACTTGATATAGTAGAAACAATATAGACATATGTATATGTACACATACACCACATGTCCATGTACCCATATATATATATTATCGGTGGTTACTGAGATAGAAAAAGAAAATAAAAGTTAGGATATTTGTTATTCTTATATACAATTACAACTTCTTTATCTGTATCTTAAGGCAAGCAGGTCATCATTGGAAAAATATAAGCATTAAAACCATGCGGTAACTCCATCCTTCCATTTCTCCTCATAATCTTGAATAGGTTTCCCTGATAAATACATTGATAGTCTGTCCATGTTCCATAGTTCAGCTACCCTTATCTTCCATTCATCTATGGTAGGCATTGTGCTAGATTTCCAGTGTCTAGCCAGCACCATTCTGGTGGAAGAGATCATATATAAGATCACGCTTGTTTGGTTTGAAGACAATTTTGATTGGATTTTTGCTACTATATGTAATAAAAATACTTCTGGAATGAGTGGAATATTTAATCTTAGTACTGATTTCATTTCCTTGTGTATTTTTTGCCAAAACTTTTAAATTAATTTACATTGCCACAAGACATGATTGTGCCGATTTTATCTTTACATTTCCAACATTTAAAATCTAGGTTTTTGCTCTATCACTGCCTGTGTGATATATCTGCAAGCAATTGTCCTTCAATTTCCTAATTCCCTCCCAGTTAATATTTGTAGACTGTCCTTTGCAGATCTTTGAGAACTAACTGCCAACCGAAGCAACAGCATCATCCTTTTCTTTTACTATCATGTGTACGTCTTACAAATGCTTTTGTTCATTTTATCTTTTGTACTCTAAGCCACCTTGAGACCCACCCATTGGAGAAAGGGAGGAATGAAATTTAATAAATAACACAATCCTATAATCCGTTCAGTGAACGTACCAAATGAATGAATAGATAAGGATGCTTTCAGATGAGCTCCAGCCTTCAAAAAGCAGGAGTAGGGTCCACTGAAAGAAAGACTGGACTCAAAACACTCCCAACAAATAGAAAATAGGCAAAGCCACCAAGAGAAATGCCTCTTGTCTTGAGGTCTCTCCACCTCCTCTCAGCCTCAACTGACTCAACTCCCACCTTGGCGAAGATTCTCAGTTGTTTCCATGGAAACCAAACAAACAAACACTATCCATTCTGCATGGTCCCATAGGACCACTTCTCCATGAGGTCCAAATTCATGGGTTACATTTCTCATAATAGGATGATTTCAATTGATTTTTAAAATTTCACTCTTTTTACCTGACTCTGTTGGTGATCCTATTTGGACCCAACTGAGCATATAGATGAAATGAAATCATGATTGGTATCAGAAACTGGAAAAGCTGACTCCCCCACCAAGAGAAAGGCAACATTTAAGTGAAATCATGATTATATTTATGAATATTACAAGTTGAGTCTCCCATATACAAAAAGGCTTGGGACTAGAATTATTTTGAATTTCGGGGTTCTTCAGCTTTTGAAATCATTGCTTCAACATAATAAGATATCGTGGAAATGGGGCTCAAGTCTAAGCATGATATTCAGTTATGTGTTATGTACACCTTCTGCACATAGCCTGAAGGTGAATTTTATACACATTACATTAATCAGTCAGTCAGTTAGTTAGTTCGTTTCTATGCTGCTTTTCTCCCAGGCCTGGAGCCAAGATGGCTAATAATTTTGTGCATGAAATCAAATTTGTTTACCTTGAACTATCAGAAAACAAAGATGTCATTTTCTCTGTCACCCTTATTGATAATTTTGGATTTTGCAATAGTTTGAATTTTGGAAACTTGTATTACATAAACAACAGAATGATTTATTTGTGTTTTTGGCTGTCCACAATACCCCCATGTCCTTGAGTGCGTTCCATAGCTTTTCATGATCTATACAGTCAAATGCTTTGCTATGGACTATAAACCACATGCTGATCTTTTCCCCTTTGAATTCAATGTGGAGGGTGGCGGTTAGTACAGGTAATTGCAAAAACTGCATAAAAAACAATCCACCTTTAGTTCTGTTTCTGGACTCTAAGCTGTTTTTGGACTCCAAGCCCTGACTTCTGCAGTCCTCAAAGAAAATCCACTTTCACATTTATTTATTTATTTATTTATTATTTAATTTTTATTCCACGTTTCTCCGAAAGAGGAGCCAAGGCGGCTTCATTACACAAACACATGCACACACACAGAGTTGCCCCTTTAAACTTGTCGGGGATCTGTTCTGGACCCCCCCCCCTGTGAGTTCAAAATCTTGTGCATATTCAAGCGCATAGGCTTGAATGGGATGTGCATGAAGGTGGAGTGCGCACCACATACATGCTGCATTGAGATTAATAGCGGTGGCCCCTCTGTGGATTTCCAAGTCCGCTCATTTCAAGTTCACAGACTTGGAGAGGTGATGGTATATATATATATATATATATATATATATATTCAGCTGGTTATTTTTCTTCCTGTTTCTTCCATATCACCCATTTGTTGGCCTTTCACAGGCTTGGACCCAGACCATTTGAAAGGCTTGGATCGAGAACATTTGAAAGACCATGGGCTTGTCTGATTAAAATTTCTCATTCTAGCTGGTAGGAATATGATCCGTCCACACATGATTTGCAGGAGTTTTGGCTTTTTGCAGTGTTCCCCCTCCAAAAAAATCTGCTTGAACTCTGGAGAAAAACTCTGGAGGAGAAACAAGTGGCTGTCCATCTGTTTTGCATGGATTTGGGTAGCTGTGCATTTTCAAGAGAGGGAGAGAGAGATGCAGGAAATATGTGCAGGAAAGTGAAGAATTAAACGTCAATGTGAACGAGGAAAAATCTCCATCAATTTACATAATACACTTACATGTAGACTAGCCCATATCTCCCGATATGAGTGTGCCCAAATTTTAAGGTCTTCATGGGAGGGCTTTCTCTTGGTCCCACCACCATCACAAATCTGCCTAGTGAGGACATGGGAGAAGGTCTTGGTGGCTGCTCCCAAGCTGTGAAACCCCCTCCCCTGGGAGTTTTTGTTGTCCTCTCTCTGCTCTCTTTCTGGGGACAGCAAAGACTTTTTTATGAGCCTGTGTGGCCTAGTGGTTTGAGTATTGGACTACGACTCTGGAGGCCAGGGTTCAAATCCCAGCTCAGCCACGAAAACCACTGGGTGACTTTGGGCAAGTCACTTGCTCTCAGCTTCAGGGGAAGGCAATGGCAAACCTCCTCTGAACAAATCTTGCCAAGAAAACCTTATCAAAGGGTCACCATAAGTCAGAAATGACACAACAACAACAACAACAATTCCATTTTTAAGTTCTTCAAGGGAAGGATTTCTCTTGGTTCTCACCATCATTCCAGCCCTTTCAGATGAGGACATGAGAGAGGGCTTTCGTGGTGGCTGCTCCCAAGCTATGAAATGCTCCCTTCATTTGGCCTTCTCTCTGATCTCTTTCTTAAATCTTGGTTCTTAAATCATGTGGCAAGAGAGTGTTTTGAATGTAGTATATGGTGCTTTATTAAATTATGATTTTGTTTTTTGTTGTTGTGTTCCTTTAAGTCATTTCCAAGACGAACCTATCATGGGGTTTTCTTAGCAAGATTTGTTCAGGGCAGGTTTGCCATTGCCTTCCCCTCAGGCTGAGAGAGTGTGACTTGCCCAGGGTCACCCAGTGGGTTGCATGGCCAAGCTGGGAATTGAATTCTGGTCTTCAGAATCATATCTCAAACAACTACACCATGGGATTTCGATGGCCTTTAACTATGTACATGTGAATACATTTAGGTGTTCATAGGATACTGTAATTTAAAGTTATAATTTTAATTTTGCTCATTATTTTTGTCACAACTATTGTGATTACATTCAGTGATATATGGCAATTACAATTTATGAGTAACATTAATACCAAAAAACAAAAAACAAAAAAACTCAAACCATTACAGTAGGCCCTTGGTATCCACTGGATTTTAGTTCCAGGACCCCCATGGATACAAAATGGCAAAAACAAGGTTTGCTTTGGGAATTCAAGATATTTTTGAATATTTTCAAGGCTTTGATGCTTGAATCCATGGATAAAGCATCCTTGGATACGGAGGGGTGACTGTATCATTAGTGTCAGTAGCTTATATATTAGGGATAATAACTAGTTTTAAGTTGGAGATCAACATGATGCTTTTTTTCCTCCCATAGTATTTCTTGGGAACCCCAGCATTACCAAGGATTACTAGGACCCCCATAGATCAGTGGATGCACAAGTCCCATTACATACAATGGCATAGTGAAATGGTGGATATAACATGGCATTCCTTGGATATCAAAAGAGCAGCAAGGCTTTACTTGAAAATGATTAAACAGTTCAGGAGAACGGAAGCTGTGTTTAGATGCTACAATACGAGGCCCCTGGGGCTAGAAGCATATAGGCAAATTCTATCTTGATAGTTAAAGGCATGTATATATCAGTGTTATGGTTTGGCAAAAATTCCTTATTCTTGACAACTGATGTGGATGAAGAAAACTTTGAAGAACGCTGGCATGATCTCTTGCCCAAGGAATCAATGGAATCGTTGAAGTTAACACTCGTAGCACTCTTGCTAAGAACATTGTATTCACTGGGTAATATTTTCAATATTTTCAAGCCGTGGGTGGTCAGCTTTGTTGATAAAAAAAAAAATCCATGGTTAGAGTGCTTACTGTGGTAAGGATTCTGTATGGTGTGATATGGGAGGCAGTCAAGGGAATGGGGTGACACCATGAGTTACCTCACCAAGTGATGCCAACTCTAGTATTCCCACTGGTCGCAGGTTTTGTCACTGAAGTCTTAGAGAATGGGAAACTACTGACCTGGCAACCCTATACCCAAATGCTGGGTGCCAGGGATAGTTTGAGCATCTACCTGGCTCAAATCCCAACTTCCTACTCCCTGCCATTGCAATCGACAAATGAGGAGTATATGCAATCCTATGCTGAAAGCTGGGATACAAACTTTTAAAATAAAATAATAGCTTTAAGAGAGCCACTAAGACGCATCTCTTCCGGCAGGCCTTCCCAGAAAATGACTAACTTTTCTGTCATTCATTGCCCCTCCACTCCCATTAAATGAGACATTGATACCCTTGTGGCCGCCCACGTATCCAATTTTTAGAGCCATTAATGTTTAATGTTTTAATGTTTCATTGTTTTAAATTTCATTCCTAGTTTAATTCATTTTTAATGGGTGGGAGGGGAGACCGAACTGTATTTTAACTGTATGTATTTTTAAATGTTGTACTCCGCCCCGATTGTTTACCCAGAGGGGCGGAATATAAATAAATATTTATTATTATTATTATTATTATTATTATCAATGAAATCAGACCTGGCCTTCCCACTTCAGTTTGATTCAGAACAGCTGATGTTTTATGCTGCAGTTCTAAAAGCGCTCTCTTTCACAAGAAATAATAATAATAATAATTAATAATAATAATAATAATAATAATAATAAAACCTTCTTGGCCTCTGCCCAGGTCAGTAGAATATGATGCATTTCTCTGGCTTCTTCCCTAATAGCAGGATCGTGTTGCAAAAAGAAAACCCTTACGGAAAAAAAAAAAAAAGCAAGAAATTGAAGTAGGCAAAAAACCTGAAGCATGAAGTTTGGGGAAGATAAAGCATGGAATCTTTCTTGAGCAGAACCATTTATATTAGGGTGACATCTTTCTTAAATTTTCAAGAGGCTAAAGGGACCTCCAGCCAAAGCATCGGGGCAGAAAAGTCAGTTTGCTTTGTGGGGATCTGTTGTGCAACATCCCACTTCTTTCATTAAAGCGGCGCCTCTTAAATGTAGCTTAGAGGCCCATTAGTCTCAGGAAGAATTTGAAATAAATTATATATTCTATGACACAGAGTTTATTGTCTGGGAGGGATGGGCAGGATTTCTCTTTAAAACAGCATTAGGGTATAGGCCTTCCTGGGTTTAAATATTTCTGAGTTGCTAAATGCAACGGTGATGTCATGGGATTTCAAGTCAACTCCATCATTGTCCTAGAGTTTTGTTACAAGAGTGATTCAAAGGATAGAATCACAGACTACATCTGCACTGCAGTTTGATATCACTTTAACCTCCATGGCTCCATGCTATGAAATTCTGGGATTTGTAGGTTGTTGTGGCACCAGAGCTCCCTGACAGAGAAGGCTACATGTCTCACAAAATGACATTTCCCAAAATTCTATAGCATGTAGCTAAGGCAGTTAAACTGGATGATTTCTACAGTGTGGATGCTGCCACAGAGTTCATAAAGAGCATGGAATCAGTGGAGGAACTCCAGAGCAGCCCCAGCAGGAGCTGTCTAGCCTCTCTTTGAAGATGCTTAGTTGAGCATTGGACTATGACTTTGGAGAACAGGGTTCGGATCCCTGCTCACCTACGAAACCCACTGGGTGACCTTGGGCAAGTCACACTCTCTCAGCATCAGAGGAAGGCAACAGCAAACCCCCCTTTGAAGAAACTTTCCAATAAAACCCTATGAAAGGTTCACTTTAAGGTCACCATAAGTCGGCAATGACTTGAATGCACACAACAACAAGAAGAACCATTAACTAAAGGAATGGAGCTGGCTGCAGCTCTCCAAAGTCTTTAGTGGAGAAAGGTATTTCTTGGTGCGACCTGGTCATGCCACCGCTTGACTCTTCAGCATGCAAAACGTGTACGTTTGCCACCGAGCTATAGCCCCACCTGCGTTTGTTCGTAGCCAAATAAACCAACCTTGTGAAAAGGCTGCCTTGAAGTTCCCAAGTGTAGATACACTCATAAACTGGTGTCCTTTTGGGCAGACACAGACTGGGACTGCAGCATACGTCTTTCAAAGAGCTTTCATTGATTTCTGAGGAAGTCGACTGAAGTCTACTAAAGCTCATGCTGCCAACATCTTTTTTCAGTTCGTCCCAAAGGTGCTACAAGACCTAAAATCTATTGTGATTGAGAGCTTTATTTCACCAACAATTAGATCCAAAACTTAAAACTTCAAGCAGAAGGTTGACACAATCAAAATTTCTAAACTGTAAGCCCAAATCCCTTGCTATCTGGCAGAGCAAGCCACATTTTCATAGAATCCAAGCAACAGCAGGAAATAGAAGTGTACTTAATATATCAGTGAAAAAGGCAAAGGAAACAAGAACTAGTTTTTATCAATAAATTTATTTTTCATTTAATATCTCTTATTTGTGTTTATGCTTGTTTATCTTTATTACTTTTAATATTTCCATTATTTTAAAGATGATTTTTTTGAAATTGATCTGGATGTGCCAATTCACCTAGCAAGTGGCTCCTGCTCAGTGCCCAGGGGAAGGCAAAAAACCTCCAGGATCTCAGGCCAATCCACCCTGGAGGAAAATTCCTTCCCAACCCCAAAAGTGGCAGTCAGCACTAGCCTGGGCATGCTCCATCATCAGTTCCTGTGCTGTGCTCCTTGCTGGCTCCTCTAGAGAAAAACATCATGAAGAGATACATGGAAGTGGGGATTAATGTCTTTTTTGTGCAGCTCTGGACTGAACTGATGCTTTGGTGAACAGCTCTGAACATTGACTCCGGAGAGTTCACTTGATTTCGCTTTCAATATCAGCACTCCCATAAGCATCTTTCCAATTCTTCTCCACTGGGCAGGTTCTGCTGTCCTCTTAAAAAGTCTTCTGGAACTTGATCTTCTGCAATGATTAATACTTGACATTCATATAGCATCTTTTAAAATGGTATGCATTGACATTAAGCTTGCATAGAACTTAAATATTTGCTATTCCTGAAAGAAGGAAAGGAACTGATAAGGGTCAGGCTGATCCCAGAAGAACTGTTCAATACAAGTTTACAGCTAAGTTATACTGTATTGCGCTCCTTGACTACTTGGACAGAGAATGCAGTAAACGAACTGCAGTGATAGCTTACATATTTCCTTCCTTTCATATAGAGTTATGCTGTACAACGCATTAGATGAGTCTAGTAATATGCACTTGCATGTTACATCTCCCCCCACCCACAAAAAAAAAAGAAGCACTCGGATCAACAAATACAGTAAATAAATACATGTATGATAATAGATTTATATTTTTTGCTTTTTTCACTCTTGATAAATGTAAGCCATATGACTAACTAAATAAAAATTAAAAATACCAAAAAAAAAAGTCGTATGTAATAATCTTGTGAGTCTCAGACAATCAAACCAGATGTATACATACACAGAGAGAGATTTGTACCAGGAGGCCTGAATGAGTACCATTTGTACCATATGAGCCCTGGTGGCGCAGTGGTTAAATACCTGTACTTCAGCCACTCATTCAAAACCATAAGGTTGAGAGTTCAATACCAGCCAAAGGGCTCAAGCTTGACTCAGGCTCGCATCCTTCCGAGGTCCAAAAAGTACCATATAATAGTATAGTGTGGATACAGTCATAAAGTGGTGTCCTTTTGTGCACACACAGACTGGGACTTAGGCTCACTTCTTTCAAAGTGTTTTCATTGAGTTCTGTGGCGAATTTTAATTCTCAGTGTGGACCATATACCCCCAATCCTATTGATTTACTCCAAAACCTATTTATTTCAGTGGAATCAACTCTTGAGTGAGTACTCTTATAATTCAATCCTAACTTCTTCAGATATAAATGGTCAGTTGCAATCTCCTTCTAAGCAAGTGTGTATTGCATTCCTAACACCTAAAACCTAGTCAAAGATATAGCCATGTTAGTCTGTAGAATCACTTAAAACCTATTCAAAGATATAGCCATGTTAGTCTGTTAGTCTTAGAACATCTGAGGAAGTAGATTGAAGTGTACAAAACCTCATCCTGCCAGCATCTTTCTTTCAGTTAATCTCAATGGTGCTACAAGAGCTAAAATCTATTGAGAGGTTTATTTCCTCCAACAATTATATCCAGCATTTAAAACTTAAACCACAAGGCTGACACAATCAAAATTTCTAAAACGTAAGCTCATATCCCTAGCTATCTGGCAGAGCAAGCCATGTTACCATAGAAGCTATGCAACAGCAAGTAATAGAAGTGTACTTAATATATCAGTGAAAAGACAAAGGAAACAAGAACTAGTTTTTATCAATACATATATTTTTCTTTTATCTTTTTTGTATTTATGCTACTTTATCTTTATTATTTTTAATATTTTCATTATTTGAAAGATGATTTTTGAAAATGGATCTGAATATGCCATTTCACCTAGCAAGTGACTCTTGCTCAGTGCCCAGGGGAAGGCGAAAAACCTCCAGGACCTCGGGCCAATCTGCCCTGGAGGAAAATTCCTTCCAGACCCCAAAAGTGGCAGTCAGCACTAGCCTGGGCATGCCATGAGCAAGAGCCATGTGCAAGCGCTCCACCCATGCTCCCTCCTGCCCCACCAGTTCTTGTGCTGTGCTCCTTGCTGGCTCCTCCAGAGAAAATCATCATGAAGAAACACATGGACGTGGGGATGTAATGCCTTCTTTGCGCAGCTCTGGACTGAACAGATGCTTTGGTGAATAGCTCTGAACATTGACTCGAGAGTTCAGTTGATTTCATTTTCAATATCAGCACCCCCACATGCATCTTTCCAACTCCTAAATATTTGCTATTCCTGAAAGAAGGAAAGGAACTGATAAGGCCTGAGCTGATTCCAAAAGAACTGTTCAATACACGTTTACAGCTAAAATGCACTGTAATGCTCTCCTTGACTACTTGGGCAAGGAATTCACTAAATGAACTGCAGTGATGGCTTACTTCTTTTCATATAGAGTTATGCTATGCACCACATGAGTATATTATTGTGCGGTTGAATCTTACAGCTCCCCGCCACACACATGTAAAGCATTCAGACAGGGGGGCACTGACCATGGGTGCAGCTTAAACCATACGTCATCATATTTTCTCTCTGTTTATACATTTACAATGATCATCTATCATGTTTTGCATGTAACACTTTCTGACCGTGTTCTTTGTCTTGAAAAAGTTTTCATGTACATAATAATCTTCTGAAACAATTACAGTGGTCCCCCGGGTTACGAATCCCCCGGGGAACGAAAATCCCGGGATACAAAAGAGCCGGGGCCGGAAAAATGGCCCCGGCTTACGAATGTATCCCCGGGTTACGAAGGCCTCCGCCGGCTGAGAGGAAGGGACGGCCCGATCCGGATCGAGCAGTCCCTTCCTCTCTGAGGAGGCCTCCGCCGGCTGACGAGGAGGCCTCCGCCGGATGAGAGGAAGGGACAGCCCGATCCACTGGATCGGGCCGTCCCTTCCTCTCTGAGGAGGCCTCCACCGGATGAGAGGAAGGGACGGCCCGATCCGCTGGATCGGGCCGTCCCTTCCTCTCTGAGGAGGCCTCCGCCGGATGACGAGGAGGCCTCCGCCGGCTGAGAGGAAGGGATGGCCCGATCCGCTGGATCGGGCCTTCCCTTTCTCTCCGAGGCCTCCGAAGGTCTCTTTTTTTCTCTCTCTTACCCCCGGGTTACGAAAATTTTCGGGTTACGAAAGGTAATCCGGAACGGATTACTTTCGTAACCCGGGGGACCACTGTACTTACATCCTCCTCTCCCTCAAGATAGACCGTATTTGATCATTATTGTGCTGTTGCAATGTTAAATGTTCCAGAAGAGACCTTGAAAATTTGGCTTCCTACAAAAGCTGGGTGATTATTGTCAGTTGTATTCATAATACCATTGTTAAACCCCTGCAAGGGTTTATTGGCTGAAGAGTCACACCACTGAAAGAGATTGAATCTTTAGAGAATGAATGAATGAACTAAACTTGGAGAATTTCCTTTCAATCTGCAAACTATCACAGAATGAACAACTTACTGCTGAAATATCATCCCTGTTCTCTTGTTTTGTTTAAAGCCCTGTCAGCAATTAAAAAAATGACTAAATACCTGTTTCCTTTTGCAACACAACTTAAGGAGACTCTATCAAGTTGGTGAGGTTCATCCATGATGTTTCCCTCTTTCTTCATTTTTGAAACAAAACAGGATGTCTTTTTTAAAAATCGCACCAGACTTGTTAATATGTGCCTATTTCTTTCATTAGCCTTTTTTCCCCCAATTTGGATAATTTCCTGTGAAATCTGCAGACATGTCACAAATACACTTTTAAAAACCAATATTTTCCATACCTAGGATTTTGAAGCAGCCAACCATCAAGAAAAATTGCCTAGAAATCTTTTTCTTTCTTCCTAAGGATTCACCTCCATGCTGGGAATATTCATTTATGATGACTGACACTCCATTTTAAAGAAATATGTTGTGCATCTTATATTACTTAAGATTTTTTAATTAGGAACTGTTTGCTTTTTCATGCTTTACAGTCGCTAATCCCTGCAAGTAAAAATGGTCTTCTCAAATTCTGTGTTCTTCCGTTTATTGCTGATGAAAATTTACCTTAAAGATCTCTCTCTCTCTCTTCAGAAAACAGAAGGATTCCACTTCTTAACCTGAAAAATTCCTTTTAGATTAACACAGAGGTCATTTACAAAATGATGACATATGCCTTTAACCCTAAAATATTTCCCAGTGCTTAATTCCAAGATGCTGTCAAGAGAGGAAAAACAGGATCCTGTTCTCTTCCAAATAAAAAGACCTACCTTTTAGGGACTTATCAAAATGTTGGAGATGTTCATTGGAAATGCTTCTCATTTTTCCTTGAGCTCATGTCAGATGTTTTGCTGTACCTTAACATTGTCAGAAACTTTGAATTTCATCCTGCTCATAGCTAAAGTTTATTTAGCGAGTCAGGCAAAACAGGGAACATAGAACTACCAATATTACAATGTGCACCACATTTGCTGGATTGATGTGTTTAAGTCTCTCCAAAGCATACAACCTTTTGTTCTAGAATTACGTCTTTTAAATCTCACCTGACAACTTTGCTGTAATATTGTGCATTCTTTCTTTCACCATCCCATTTATTTTATAAATCATTTAGCTTCTGTTCTTCAACCAGTGGTTGAAGAGTCACCACTGAAAGAGATTGCATCTTTAAAGCATGAACAAACCAAACTTGGAGAATTCCCTTTTAGTCTGCAAAATGTCACAAAAATGACCATCTCACAGCTAAAACATCATCCATGTTCTCAGACACGTGATTTTTTAAATGCCCATTCAGACGTCAAAAGTGACCAAAACCCTGTTTCCTTTAGCAACAGATTTTAAAGACATTCTTTCAAATTTGTGAGGTTCATCTGTGAAGTTTCACTCTTTCTTCTTTTTGGGGGGAGTGGGGGGAGAGAAAACCATATATTTTTTCCTTAATTCACACCAGACCTGTTAATATTTGCCTATTTCTTTCATTATCCTCTTTTTTT
This sequence comes from Urosaurus nigricauda, assembly GCA_034509955.1. NCBI lineage: Eukaryota > Metazoa > Chordata > Lepidosauria > Squamata > Phrynosomatidae > Urosaurus > Urosaurus nigricauda. The sequence goes on from JAOEGL010000002.1 coordinate 138,488,607, forward strand.
CCAAGTTGGATAATTTCCTGTTAGATCAGCGGTGAAACCACAAATACACTCTTAAAAAAAGTTAACCTGTATTTTTGGTACTTAGGATGTTGAACATGCCAGTCATCAGGGGAAATTAACCAGAAATCTTTTTCCTCCCTTCCTACGGACTCACCTTTATGATGGGCAAATCCATTGATGATGCTTAACCCTTCATTTTTGAAGAAATATGTTGTGCATCCATACGTTTTATTAAAAGCTGATTACTTTCTGAATCTTGTTTATGTTTCACAGTAGATTGCTTTATCCGTTTAAAACTAAACTAATCCCTGCAAGTAAAAACGGTCTTGTCAATATGTGTATTCCTCTGTTTATTGCAACTGAAAATTTATCTTAAAGATGTGTTGCTCTTTCTTCAAAGAACAGGAGGATTCCATTTCTGAAAAATTTCTTTCAAATCTGCAAAGAGCTCATTTATAAAAAGATGGTGTCATCCTTTAACTGTAAGAAATATTTCCCAATTCCTAGCTCTACTTGGCTGTCAAGTGAAGGAAAACCAGGAATCTGTTCTTTTCCTAATAAAGGAACCTACCTTTTAGGGACTTACCAAAATGATGGAGATGTTTTTGGAAATGCTTTTCACTTTTCCATTCTTGAAGGAAGATGAGTCCTTTACCTTGTGCCACATATTTTGGTGCATGTCTGTCCCTTTCTTAACATTGGCAGATACGTGAACGTTCATTCTTTTCCTATTCCTATTCAACTTTTTTCACCAACTGATATTCTTTAAATCATTCAGCTTCTGTTCTTTGACCTATGTTAACATATGATCCATTGAACTTTCTTCTATCAATTCTCCCAATATTAGATAAATAACATGAGAAGTATAATGCCCATCTCTGTATAGCTGAGGTCTTTAAATATTGTCTTTTATTTTTTTAGGACAATATTTAGTCCTTTAGTTTAATACTTTCTTTCAATATGAAAGTTCCCATACTTACCTTTTTCTCACCTGTGCCCTGTTGTAGTTATTGCAGTTCACAAATTTAGCTTCAATTCCATATAGTTTGTTTTGGGAGGTCAATAGTTACTCTGATCCTCTCCTGGTTGAGCTGTGAATATTGGCTATAGGCATGGCTGAAGAGACATACAAAAGTAGCATTTATCTTATATCTTATATACAAGATTGTAAACCTGTTCCTGTTTATTAAATGAAGAGCATCCATGCCTGGTGATAACATTTTTAGAGAAAGAATTGACTATGACTTTTTTAAAAACATAAACAATTACATTCTCAGAATGAAAGAGGTCAAATAAATTGTTAAAACAATTTCAGCAGGCAGCAGAAAAAGTGACCGTGTGCCTGTTTTCCTTAGCAATCGATACATCATCAAGACCTTCTTCCAGATGCCAGAAATTCATCATTCTCATTGTTTCTCATTCTCCCCTTTTGGAACAGAGGCTTCTCTTAGATTCCTTGCCTTGCATTGAGCTTTTTGATATATATGCATTGCTTAATCTCATTTTATTACCTTAGGTTTCTGTTAAATTTGCAAAGCCACAAAGATGATCTTTAAAATGTTTAACTGCTATAGATACTTGAGACTCTGGACAGTTCAGAATTCTACTTTATTTCTTTCTACAGAAACAACTTCAAAGGACTCACTTCCACCTCATATTACATGCTTTTGTGAAAAATAAATATGTTTTGTACTTCTTACATTGCACTGGACTTTTTGTTCTGTGTTTCTTCCTTAATTAAGTCGAAGCTGTTATTCTCCTTATAGCTTTTCATGCTATCATCATCTCATTCTATATTGATGATATTTGAAAACACCTTAAAGGTGTTACTGATCCATCTTATAAAACAGAGGTATTTGCAGTTCTTTTTAAATTTGATAATTTCCTTCAAATATTCAGGGAGATCATTTACAATAAGGTGAAATGAAGGGCTAGCCATGAAAAATATTTTCCCATAAGTTGTTTGAAGAAGCTATTAAGAAAAGGCAAAAAAAATCACTAATTATCCCCTCTTTTCCCAGGAAGCAGCCTGCTTTGGATGAATTTACCAGAAAGTTCGTATTGCAGAAGATAACCTTTTCTTTCAGTTGCAAATACAGACTGACAAATAGAAAGTGTGAAATCAACTCCTTTTAATTTGTAGAGCTCCATTTGTAGAGCAGAGAAATGAAAAACAGCAAGGTTCTCTGCACTTAATTCAAGAGCAAACAACCAGGAAAAGTTACCACACATCTGTTTGATATTTTGCATTAGTGACACATTTAAGAAGTTTCTTATATATTTACAGTATTATTATTATTATCATCATCATCATCATCATCTATGATGCTTTGCATGTACCACTTCTTGAAGGAATGCAACAAATCATGTTTTTACCTTGAAAAAGCTTTCATGTAGATGATAAGCTTCAGTGACATTTGGTTTTCCTTAGTGAAGTCCTGTCCTCATTTCCTTTGCCCCAAGGTATACACAAATACTTGTGTATTTGTGATGTCGATATTTCTAAGGAGATCTTTAAAATTTGTTTCCTAGAAAAGTTACATGATTTTTCTGAATTGTATACAAGATATCTTTTTTTTTCCCTAGACAAGAGGGTTGAAGAGTCACCACTGAAAATGATTGCATCTTTAGAGAATGAATGCAGAAAACTTGGAGAATTCCCTTATAGTCTGAAAAATATCACAGAAACGAACATCTCACTGCTAAAATATCATCCTTGTTCTCAGACACTTGTTTTGTTAAATGCCCAATCAGCCATAAAAAGGGACCAAGTACCTGTTTCCTTAAGCAACATATTTGACAGACATTCTTTCAGATTTACTCTTTCTTCTTTTGAGGGGATAAAACCCATATATTTTTTCCTTAATTCACATCTGACTTCTTAATATTTTCCTATTTCTTTCATTATCCTCTTTTATTCCAAGTTGGATAATTCCCTATTAAATCAGCAGGGAAATCACAAATACACTCTTAAAAAAGGTTCACCAGTATTTTTGGTACCTAGGATTTTGAACATGCCAGTCATCAAGGGAAATTAATCAGAAATCTTTCCCTTTTTCCTTCATTTCTACGGACTCACCTCTATGATGAGAATATTCATTTATGAGGCTTTACACTCTTTTTTTGAAGGTATATGTTGTGTTTTTTATATTACTCCAGATGTTTTCTTAGCAGCTAATTGATTTCTTAATGATGTTTATACTTTGCAGTAAATTTCTTTATCTTGTTTAAGATAAGCTAATCCCTGCAAGTAAAAATGATCTGGTCAAATTCCATGTTTTTCTAAGTTTATTGCAGATGAAATTTTACCTTAAAGATGTGTTTTTTTCTCTCTTCATAGAACAGAAGCATTCAATTTCTTCTTAACCTGAACATTTCCTTTCAGATCTACAAAAAGATCATTGATCAAAAGATGGAGTAACCCTTTAACCTTAATAAATATTTCCCAGTGCCTAGCACCAAGTGGCTGTCAAATGAAGAAAAACAGGAGAGGTACTCTTCGTAATAAAGGGACCGATCTCTCAGAGACTTACCAAAATATTGGAGATGTTCCTTGGAAATTCTGTTCACATTTCTCTTTTTGAGGGAAGGTGTGTTTTATACCCCTTTTCAGATACATTGGTTCATGTTTGTGCTTTTCTTAACATTGACAGAAACTGGAACTTTCATTCCTCTCCCTAGTCAAATGTTATTTAGAGAGCCAGGCAAAACAGAGTATATAGAACTACAAATATTACAATGTCTAATAGATCTGCTGGATTGTTATGTTTAAATCTCTCCAGAGTACATAACTTTTTGTTCTAGAACTATGTATCTTAAATCTCACCTGACTTCCTTGATATAGTATTCTGTATTTTAAAGAAGCAGAACTTCTTTGCTCATCGAATTTAGTCTTCATATCATTTAACCTCCATCCTTCCACCAATGTTAATATATGATCCACTGACCTTTCCTTTGTTTCAGCTCCCCTAATATTTGATAAATAACACCTGGAACGTAACGTAGACAGCATACCATTGTAGCTGAGGTCTTTATATCCTCTATTTATATTTTTAAACAAGAAAAGTTCTCACATTTCCCTCCTTCTCACCTTCTCACTCATTGTTACTCAGTTATTGCCATGTACAAATTGAGTTTCAGTTTCACATAGTTTGAGTTTCACTGTTGGATATTACTTACTCAGTTCCTCTCCTGGATGAGCTGCAAAAAAAAAAAAAAAAAAAAAAAAAAAAAAAAAAAAAAGGCCTGGAGAGACTTTTGGAAGTTGCATTTATCATGTACGTTCTGCTCAAGATTGTAAACTCTTTTCTTCTTAAGTGTTTATTAAATGGAGAGGAGCCTTGTCAGGTGATAACATCTTTAGAGAAGGGACACAGAAAATTACCTTTCAAAATACAAGAGATCACAAAAATTACCAACATAATTTCAACAGCCAGCCACAAGAAGTGATTATGTATCTCATTTCCTTTGCAATGGACAAATCATAAAGATCTCCCAGGTTTCTGAATGCAAAGGGATATTGCAGCACCTTTGAGACTCACTGAAAGGGAGAAGGTGGTACCATGAACCTTCGTACTGCTGAACCTACTGCTTCAGATGCAGGTTTCTGAGGTTCATCTGTGGTTATGTTTCTCACTCTCTTTTTGGGACTGTCTTCTGTTAGGTTCCTTGCCTTGCTCTGGGCTTTTTGATATTCATATGTGTTGCTTAAATTTATTTTATTAACGTAGGTCCCTGTTAAATTTGCAAAGTCACAAAGATTATCTTAAAAATGTTTAACCACTGTGGATATTTTTCAGGTCGTGGGACATTGAACAGTTCCGAATTCCACTTTATTTCTACAGAACCTACTTCCAAGGACTCACTTCCACCTCATATTAACCTATGATATTTTAAATGCTCTTGTGAAAAATAAATATTTCTTATACTTCTTACATTACACTGGGATTTTTGTTCTGAGCTGCTTGCTTTATTACGTTGAAGCTGTCACTCTCTTTATAGTTCTTCAAGCCATGGCATATCCTGTAAAGAAACATAGTCATGTTCATCTCATTCTTCTATATCGACAACATACCCTATTTAAACCGGAAGGTATTACTGCTTATCTTATAAAATGGAAGTGTTGCAGCTTTTTAAAACTTTGATCATTTCTTTGAAATCTTCAGAGAGATGGTTTAGAATATGGTGAAATAAAATGCTAGCCATGAAAAATATTGTGACATACTTCGTTTGAAGAAGCTTTCAAGGAAAATGAAAAACAGCAAGATCCTCTGCATTTAATTTAAGAGCGAACAAGCAGGAAGAGTTACCAGCTATCTATTTGTTTTTGGGGTTTGTTTTGGTTTTTGCATTACTGACATTTTTAAAAATCTTCTTATATGTTCATAATAATTATCTATGATGTTTTGCATGTACCATGTCCTGAAGGAATGCAACAAAACATGTTTTTTACCTTGAAAATACTTTCATGGAGATGATAAGCGTCAGTGGCATTTGGTTTTCCTTTCTGGAGTCCTGTCCTCGGTTCCGTTGCCCGAAGATGGCTTCCATAATATAATTGCTTTTATACTTGTGCTGTCAGTATTTCTAGGGAGACATTTAAAATTTGTTTTCCAGGAAAGTTGGATGATTTTTCTGAGTTGTATTCTAGACAAGAGGGTTAAAGAGTCACCACTGAAAAAGATGGCATCTTTAGAGAATGAATGCACTAAACTTGAAGAATTCCCTTTTAGTCTGCAAAATGTCACAGAAACATCTCACAGCTAAAATATTATCCATGCTCTCAGACACTTGCTTGGTTAAATGCCCAGTCAGTCAGCAATAAAAGGTGACCAAATACCTGTTTCATTTAGCAACACATCTTTCAAGTTGGTAAGATTCACCCATGATATTTCACTCTTTCTATTTTTGAACAAAAAAAAAATCTATTTCCTTAACTCACACCAGACATGTTAATTTCAATTTCTTTCTTTATCCTATTTCTTTCATTATCCTGATTTTTTCCCCAGCTGGATAATTTCGTCCTAAATCTGCACTCAAATCACAAATTCTTGCTTAAAAGTGGTTAACCACTATTTTCGGTGCCTAGGATTTTGAACAAGCTAATCATTAAGGAAAATAAGGCAGAGATCTTTTTTCCTTTTCCTTTTCTACTTCCTTCCTAAAGACTCAACTCCATGATGGGAATATTCATTTGTGATGCTTTATGCTCCAGTTTTGAAGAAATATATTGTAAATCTTATATTACTCCAGACTTTTTGTTAGGAGCTGGTTGCTTTCTTATTTATGCTTGTGCTTTACAATAGATTTCTTTATCCTTTTTAAACTAAAGCAATCCCGGCAAGTGAAAACAGTCTTGTGAAATTCTGTGTTCTTCTGAGCTTACTGCAGATGAAAATTTACCTTAAAGATGTATCTTTCTTCAGAGAAGAAGAGGATTCCACTCCCCTTTCTTATCTACAAAGAAGTCCTTTATTAAAAGATGGCGTAATCCCGGTGCTTAGTTGCTAGATGGAAAAAATGGAATCTGTTCTCTTCCCAATAAAAGGACCTACATTTTAGGAACTTACCAAAATGTTGGAGATGTTCATTGGAAATGCTTCTCCCTTTTCCATTCCATTCTATACCTCGTGTCATATACTTTGGTGCATGTTTTGTTCTTCCCGTAACATTGGCAGAAACCTGAACTTACTTCCTTCTCCTAGTCAAAGGTTATTTAGAGAACCAGACAAAACAAAGCACATAGAACTACAAATACTACAATATGTACCACATCTGCTGGATTTTCGTATTCCAGTCTTTCCAGAGTATATGATTTTTGTTCTATAACTGTGTTTCTTACTTCTCACCTGACCTCCTTACTGTGGTGTTGTGTTTTTTAAAAGGAGCACAACTACTTTCTCCATTCGATTTCTTCTTCATATTATTTAGCTTCATAATCCATTAGTCTTTCTCCTAATAGGAGATAAATAACGTGAAATGTAGATAGTGTCCCAGTGTAAATCTTGTCTTTACAATTTAATCAATAACAGTTCTCATACTTGCCTCCTTCTCACCTTCACATTGTTAATGCATTGCATAAATTTAGCTTTCATTTCATACATTTTGGCTTTTGGAGTCAATAATTACTTAATCATTTCCTCTCCAGGATGAGCTGTGCTTTAAATAGGCCTCAAGAGATTTAACAAATGTAGCCTTTATTTATTTTAAAAGCAGCATTTATACGTAAGATTGTAAACCCTTTTCTTCTTCGATGTTTATTAAATGGAGAGCAGTCATGTCAAGTGATACTGATAACATCTTTAGGGAAGGAAAAGACTAAGACTTAAAAAGAGAGAGAGAGAAAATTACCTTTCAGAGTGAGAGGTCACAGAAAGATCCAAATAATTTCAAAAGGCAGCCAGAAGAAGAGATACTGTATCTGTTTTCCTTAGCAATGAACATATCACAAAGATCTTCTTCCAGGTTTCTGAAGTTCATCTGTGATGTTTCTTTCTCCTCATTTTGGAACAGTGTCTTCTGTAAAAGTTCCCTGCCTTACGCTGAGCTTTTTGATATAAATACATTTCTTAATCTCATTAATTTCTGTTCCTGTTAAATTTGCATTGTCAAAAAATTTAGCTTTAAAATGTTGAAGCACTGTAGATATTCTCAGGCCTTGAGATATTGAACAGTTCAGAATTCCAATTTCTTTCTCTCCCTAGAACCTATTTCTAAGTATTCACATCCACCTCATATTAACTTATGATATTTTAAACACTCTTAGAGTGCACTGGACTTTTTGTTCTGACTCCCTTTATAGTTTTTCAATCCATGACATTTCTTGTAAAGTAATATTGTCATGCTATCATCATCTTACTGTATATCGATGACATTTGAAAACATACCTTAATTTGGAAGGTGCTACTTCTCCATCTTATAAAACAGAGGTGTTTGCAGTTCTTTGTAAATGTGAAAATTTCCTTTTAAATCTGCAGAGAGGTCATTTAGAAAATGGTGAAATAAATGTTCCACTTTCTTTCTCTCTATAGAGCCTACTTCTAAGGACTCACTTCATTTTAACCAAAGATGTTTTTTAAGCCATGGTACTTCCTGAAAAGAAATATTGCTATGCTGTCAACATCTCATTCATTTATTACCATGACATTTGAAAACATAGGTTAAGTAATCTGGAAGGTGTTACTGCTCCCCCTTACCATATAAAGCAGATCTATTGCTGTTCTTTTTAAATTCTTTTTAAACTTGGAAATTTCCTTTTTAATCTGTAGAGAGGTCATTTATAAAATGGTGAAATAAGATGTTAACCTCAGAAAATATTTCCGTATAATTAGTTTGAAGAAGCTATTAAGAAAGGGGGTAACAAGCACCAATAATCTGCTCTTTTTCCAACCCTTTCTCTGCGTGGACTTACCAGAAACTTGATATTCACTGGAAATACTCTTTCTTCTTCTAGAATATTTTTTCTTTGCTTTGCTTTATATCATATCCTTTAAGACCATGGGAAATAACATTTTGCTTGACAGAGGCTATTTGGGGACCCAGGCAAACTAATAGATAGAGTTTAGAAATTGGAAACATTGGAATAGCCACCCCACCTCTTGGGTTCCTTGGCTCTGATCTCCTTCAGAATCTCCAGCTCTTCATTCTAGAACTGAACTGCCAGCCTTGCCTTTTGTTTGGTGTGTTTTAGAAGGAACAGAGAGTCTTTGATCATTCCACATTTTGCCTCCATCTTCTGAGTAGTGTGGGCACTTTAAATAGCATCACATTCCCGTCCTTAACCATTCTTACATCACAATATTCTTGATTTCAGACAAATAAAAGAAATTTATAGAAAGTTCACTAGACTAGATGAATTTTTGAAGATGGGGAAATGGTTGGGTTTTGGCATATGACTCTTCCCCCCCTCCCCCACTTTTTTTTTTGGGGGGGGGTATCTAACACAAATGTACACAATCTCTTCTCTTCTCTTATTCCCATTTTGTGATTAACCTCCTCCTCTTTTAACAGAGAAGTGGCTCTGAAGAAATTTCAGGTGTCTCCCATGAAAACTCCCTTCCTCCTTCCCTTTGCTTTCAACTAAGCTTCATGCATCACTGAAAGCTTTATGAGTGCGTCACAGCAGAAACATCACAAATTTCATCATAAACACAATGTGCAAATGCCAAACTGTGGGGGCTAGACAGAGTAAGCACAAGTCATTTATTTATTGATTTAATTTTATTTAATGCCCTGCCTTTTCCTAATACAGGTTGAGTCTTCCATTTGTGGAATTCCTAAATATTCCAAAAACCAAAAAATTTTTTTAATGTGTGGCTAAGATAATGACACTTTTGTCTTCTGATGGTTCAGTGTTCACAAACTTTGTTTCAAGCACAACATTATTTAAAATATTGTATCAGAGTACCTCCAGGCTATGTGTATAGGCTGTATATCAAACAAGTCAATTTTGTGTGTAGACTTGGATCCCATCTCCAAGATATCTCATTATTTACATGTATGAAAATTCCAGAATCCTCCTCAAAATGTGAAATCTCAAATACCTTTGGTCCAAAGCATTTTGTATAAGGGAGACATAACCTGTACCGTACAAAAGTTTTAAAAATGTCAAACAACCAATCTAATTAAAACATTAAAGAATTTTTTTAAAAATAACATGTTTTTTAAAAAATACAGCAAACCCATTGAGTATGCCTCTGTCCCAACTAGTTAGAAGCTGAAGGCATGTTTAAATTTTTAAAAAGTGTTGCTCTGGCAGCAGAAGGAAAGCAGAGAGGGGGCCAATGGAACAAGAAGGGAGCTCCATAGCTTAGGAGCAGCCATCAAGAAGGCTCCATGTTGACCAGCCATGAAATAAACAGACCAGACACAGCATTTGTAATTAAGGAAGGGCCGTCTTTATGGACCTAAAACCTCATTAAATGTTTGAGACCTGGGGCTGAGCAAATGAAGGCCGGAGGAACCTGGGTAGGTTTAGCTGAAGCACAACTATCAACCTGTGAGACCTCCCCAGCCACCCTTGATCGAGACCACAGACCCCAGAAGCAATGCAAAGAGACTGGTTGCCATCTCGGACAATCATTTTAGTCAGGTCAACTCTGGGGGCCTCCTCAAGACCCACGACTTTATAAGAGAGATCAGACCCAAGGACAGACTCTTTCAGCAAACTCGTCCACCCCTGCCCCGGTCTTATTTGGAGACAGTTCACAACACTTGGAGAGCCAAATGATTTCTGCCTCTGGGCCATAGTTCTAGCCCCAAGACCTGGGAAACAGCTGATTAGAGAAAGAGGAGAACAAAAGGTATTTGCAACCACAGGAGAACAACAGCTTTATGGCGTAACATGATATAGCTCAGTGACAGAAGAGATTCTTTGCATGAGGCAGTGAGAAAGAAAACTGATGATGAAGAAGATGATGAACCAGTTTTCAGATTCAGTTCCTGCAATTGCTCAGAGCTGAGAGGGATCTAAGAGAGAAATCTCTCTCTGGCTTTTCTTCGCTAACGAAGATTCAGGAAGGACTTATCCCACACTTACTACAAGCACGTTGATGACTAAAAAGGCCGATCCGAGATAAGCAAGTCCGGTTACAGAAAGCACAGCAGAAAGTCTCCTTGTTGTGGAGACTTTCCAAGTTGTGGTTCTTTCTGCATTGTCGTTTCTCTTCGAGACTCGTTCGGCGTGAGTTCTCAAAAGAGGCTGCAGCATTGTGGATAGTGTGTCTCCATGCCTCCCGATGTGAGGCCAGGGCAGACCATTGTTGGTGATCAATTTGGCCAAGCTTGAGATGTTGCTTCAGGGAGTCCTTGTATCTCTTCTTTGGGGCGCCCCTCTTTTGCTGACCCGTGGCGAGTTCACCATAGAGTACTATTTTGGGGAGGCGGTGGTCCTCCATCCTGGAAACATGCCCTGCCCAGCGCAGCTGCATTTTCAATAGCATGGCCTCAATGCTGGTGATCTCTGCTTGCTCCAGGACAGCAATATTCGTCACATAGTCAGTCCAGTGTATGTTTAGGATTGTGCGTAGACAGTGCTGATGAAAGCGTTCAAGGAGTCGTAGATGTTGGCGATAGGTGACCCATGATTCAGACCCATAGAGGAGGATGGACAGTACAATGACTCTGTACACACTGATTTTGGTGCTTCGCCTCAGGTGTTTGTTACTCCAGACTCTTTTGTGAAGCCTTCCGAATGCACTATATGCCTTTGCTAATCTGTGATCGATCTCTTTGTCAATCTTGGCATCTGAGGAGATGACACTTCCCAGGTAGGTGAACTCCTGTATGGACTTAAGTACAGATTTGCCGGTGGTGACATGGGGGTGATAGTGCTCTTCCTGTGGTGCAGGCTGGTAGAGGACTTCCATTTTCTTCAGGCTGACTTCCAGCCCAAACAGCTCTGCAGCTGTTGCAAAGTAGGATGTTAGGTGCTGCAGAGCTGCTTCTGTATGGGCAACAAGGACAGCATCGTAAGCGAAAAGCAGCTCACGTACTAGATAGTTTAGAATCTTTGTGCGAGCCTTCAGACGGCTTAAGTTAAACAAGCTACCATCAGTACGGTAACGTATATAGATGCCATCTTTTTCTTCGAGATCTGCTGTAGCCCTTTGGAGCATCATGCTGAAGAAGATTGTAAATAGAGTTGGAGCGAGAACACAACCTTGTTTCACACCACTAGTTATTAGAAAGGGCTCTGAGAGAGGCCTTATCTGACTGGTCCTTGCTGGCCCTCATGTAGCAAGATGATCATTTTGAGGAATTTGGGGGGACATCCTAGTCGTTCCAGGATCCGCCACAGTCCTTTTCTACTCACAGTGTCAAAGGCTTTGGTAAGGTCGACAAATGTTACATAGAGTCCTTTGTTTTGCTCTCTACAATTCTCTTGCAGTTGTCTAAGAGCAAATACCATATCTGTAGTGCTCCTGTTAGCTCTGAAGCCACACTGACTTTCTGGGAGAAGTTCTTCTGCAATAGCTAAGAGAGAAATCTAAGAGACTGGCTACCAGTTATCTTAGAAATGCTAGTCAAAACAGACCAGCAGTTTGGCTTTGCATAAGGCAATGTTGTGTGTTAGAATCATAGAATAGAATCATAGAATCATAGAGTTGGAAGAGACCACAAGGACCATCCAGTCCAACCCTCTGCCATGCAGGAACTCCAAATCAAAGTATCCCTGACAGATGGCCATCCAGCCTCTGCTTAAAGACCTTTAAGGAAGGAGACTCCACCACAATCTGAGGGAGTGTGTTCCACTGTTGAACAGCCCTTACTGTCAGGAAGTTCCTCCTAATGTTGAGGTGGAATCTCTTTTCCTGCAGTTTGCATCCATTGTTCTGCATTCTAGTCCCTGCAGCAGCAGAAAACAAGCTTGCTCCCTCCTCAATATGACATCCCTTCAAATATTTAAACAGGGCTATGATATTACCTCTTAACCTTCTCTTCTCCAGGCTAAACATACACTGCTCGCGAAGGCATTCCTCACAGGGCACAGTTTCCAGACCCTTAACCATCTTGGTTGCCCTCCTTTGGACATGCTCCAGTTTCTCCACATCCTTTTTGAATTGTGGTGCCCAGAACTGGACACAGTATTCCAGGTGTGGCCTGACCAAAGCAGAATAGAGTGGCACTATTACTTCCCTTGGTCTAGACACTATACTTCTATTGATGCAGCCTAAAATTGCATTGGCCTTTTTAGCTGCCGCATCACACTGTTGACTCCTGTTGAACTTGTGGTCTACTTAGACTCCTAGATCCCTTTCACATGTGGTCTCATTCAGCCAGGTGTCCCGCATTTTATATCTGTGCATTTCATTTTTTCTCCCTAAGTGCAGAACCTTACATTTCTCTGTGCTGAATTTCATCTTGTTAGCATTGGCCCAGCTATCTAGTCTATTCAGGTCATTTTGAATTTTGATCCTGTCTTCTGAGGTATTAGCTACTCCTCCTAGTTTAGTGTCATCTGCAAATTTGATAAGTATGCCCCCAATTCTGTCATCCAAATCATTAATAAAGATATTAAATAGCACTGGGCCCAGGACAGAACCCTGTGGCACCCCACTGGTCACTTCTCTCCAGGATGAAAAGGAACCATTGTTGAGCACCCTTTGAGTTTGGCCGGTCAACCAATTACAAATCCATGTAACAGTTAACTTGTCTATCCCACATTTTGCAAGCTTGTTTGCAAGAATGTCATGGGGAACCTTGTCAAAGGCCTTACTGAAATCGAGGTATCCTATATCCACAGCATTCCCTTCATCTACCAAGCTGGTAATTTTATCAAAAAAAGAGATCAGGTTCGTTTGGCATGACTTGTTTCTCTGAAACCCATGTTGGCTTTTTGTAATTATGGCATTGGCCTCTAAATGTTCACAGACTCTCTGCTTAATGATCTGCTCTAGAATCTTTCCTGGAATTGATGTCAGACTAACTGGACGATAATTGTTGGGATCCTCTTTTTTCCCCCTTTTTGAAGATGGGAACAACGTTTGCCCTCCTCCAGTCTGCTGGGACTTCTCCTGTTCTCCAGGAGAACACACACAATCATCCCACGCAAATCAAGGACTTGCCATTTGTGTCTTTTGCGGATGGAAAAATACTACATATATATTTAGAACATACACACACACATACATATATATGGAATATTTGCATCTACATAATGAGATATTTTGGGAAGTGAGACGCATCTCTAAACGTAAAATCCATTTTTGTTTCATGTATAGGTTGAGTCTCTCTTATTATCTGAAATTCCTTGGCCCAGAAGTATTTCGGAATATTTGGAAATATCTATCTATCAATCTATTCATTTTGATTTATTTATCCATTTATGTTTCATGTATAGTTTGAATCTCTTTTATTATCTGAAATTCCTGGGCCCAGAAGTATTTCGGAATATTTGGAATATATTTATGTAATATTTGCAAATACAGAATGAGACAGAGATGGGAGCCAAATTTAAACATGAAAATTCATTTTACAGTATTTGCTTATTTATTCATTTAATGTTTCATATACACTTTATACGCTTAGCCAGAAGGTAATTTTATACACAATGTTTTTTGTAATACTGTTGTGGATGATGGCGCAAAAGGTGTGTGTCCTGTGAAACTACAAATCCCTGGGTTCTCACAGCGCAGAGCCATGATCCAGGTTTCCTGGGATCTGTAGTTTGCAGAGATTGGCTCCATGATAAAGCTAGATAGGGCCTACCAGAGTGGCCACTTCCGGCTGTTTTGATTCAACTCTGTGGTCCTGGAGGACTGGGTCTTCCTTGGATCTCAATAGAGCCGGAGGTGAGGAATAAACCAGAACAATTGCCATTATCATCATCATCATCATCATCATCATCGTTGTTGCTGTTAATAACCATTTTTGGGGGTTCCCAAAGAGGCTCTTTGGGAGGTTTGGGAGCAACAACAACCCTGCCAGGTAGGACAAAGGTAAGCCGTGGGAGCCTCTGAGCCTTTCTCTTCTTATAAACTACAAGACCACATTGGCTCTCACCTGCTCAGAAAAAGGATCAATGTTTTTTACATATATATTAACACCTAATATAAATATATATATTATTTTTATATTTTACATATTTTTAAATTTTTAGAAATATATTTTTATAAATTATAATTATAAATTTATTTTATATATAAAATACATTTTTATATTTATATAAATAAATATTTTTCTATGTTTATATTTTTATATTTTTAATAATAAAATATGTTATTTATATATAAAATATATTTTTATATATAATTTATGTATATAAATTCTGTCTTAATTTATAATTAGAGGCATGTTTGGTATTATTATTATTATTATTATTATTATTATTATTATTTGTATCCCACTCTTTTCCCAAGGTCTCCTTTCCTCATAAATAGGAAATTATTATTATTATTATTATTATTATTATTATTTTATGTGTTTTATGTTATGGATAATATTTTTATATCTCTGTGTGTGTGTGTGTGTGTGTATGTATATATTGTATAATAATTCTGTCTTATTTTATATTTAGGGGCCGGTTTGGTGTTGGGTCTCCTTTTCTCATAAATAGGTATTATTATTACTATTATTATTATTATTATTATTATTAGTGTTTTATATTATGGATAATATATAATTGATATGTTATATAGATAGATAGTATATAATAATTCTGTCTTAATTTAAAACTATTGTTTATTATTTATTTACTCCCATTGTTATCATTACTGCTATTATTACATACTCCTTTTAATATCATTATTTTTTATTTCTATTTTTATTTTATTTATTATTTATTCCTTTTAACATTATACAGTAATTGCTATTATTATATTTATTTTTATTTACTCCATTATTATTATTGCTATTATTTCTAAATTCTTTTAATATTCTTAATACTGCTATTATTTATATACTCCTGTTATTATTATTATTACTGCTATTATTATTATTATTATTATTCCGTATACTGTTTTTACATTTAAATTACAGTTTTAAACCACAAATTCCTGGGGCCAGAAGTGTTTCAGATTCTGGAATATTTGTGCATATATATATATATATATAGGAAATCTAAACACAAAATTAACTTATATTTCATACACAGGTGGTGTGGCCCTTATTGTCCGAAATTCCTGGGACCAGAAGTGTTTCTCATATATATATATATATATATATATAGTGTTTAATTTATATCCATATACATGATGAGACATCTTGGAGATGGGACCCTAAATCTAAACTTGAAGATTGATTTACGTTTTATAGACACCACATTATATATGCTCAGCCTGAAGAAAACTTTATACATAATATTTTGTAATAATATTGTAGATGATGGGAGCAGAAATAATAATAATCATATTAATTATAAATAAAAACTTGTGTCCTAGAAAACTACAAATCCCAGGGTGCTCACAGCATAAAGCGGGGACCAAACTGCTTTAAATTGTGCCGTGTGGATGGGGTTTGTAGTTTGCTGCGAGGCACAGTCTGAAAATTACCTCAGAAAAGTCACTGAGGCCTAGCAGGCCTAAGAACCCACTTTGGCCCCATTTGGACTCCATTTCCCATGATTCCTCACCATTGGCCGCCTTTGCTGGGGCTGCTGGGAAACGAAGTCCAAAACAAAGATGTCAAGCGAGGCAAACAAATGAGTAAATTAAATAAATACATAAATACATAAATAAGAATAAAGGAGCTCTTTCTCTTCCAAGTCTGTGAGGGGAAAAACGAGGGAGGAGGAGGCCTTCTTTGACCCTCAGGCTCTGAGGCCTAGCAGGCCCTAAGCCTGCCCTTGAGTTTCACTCCTGTCCTAAATGGATTAGGAATAAATGATCTGGGCCTGGAGAGAAGGGACCGGTGGGGTGCCCAGTTTTTGGGGGGAATTGATAGATATCGGATGGGGGACACCTGGCTTAACAAGACTTATAAGTGTGAAAGGGATCTAGGAGTCCAAATGGACCACAAGTGGAACATGAGCCAAGAGTGTGATGCAGCAGCTGAAAAGGCCAATGCGATTCTAGACTAATAGAAGTGTTTAAAAGACGGGGGAAAGACGTAGAATACCTGAGTCCAAAATGGAGGGGAAATAAATAAGATATCAAAGAGAGTAAAGAGTTCCAAATTTTATTCCACACAAAAAATATGTATTAAATACAAAGATTTATGTATTCCTATAGAATATATATCGGTATACAGAATAAAGCATCATAACAAATCCATCTATATTAAAAGCGAGCACCAAGACGACCCAGAAATTAACAAATGCAATTATGGAAAACAGGTTAATTAATATATATATATATATATATATGAACAATAATAAAACTGCCTGCTGTGACCCGCCGCTCTCTCCTCAGTCTTCTTTCGCAGGCTTTGTTCGCCGTTGTTCCCCAAACTTTTTGGCGTGTTTTGCGACCGGCGGAGACCCAGAGAAGAAGGTCCCCCTCCCAGAAAATAATCAGGATGAGCATCCTGACGGTGAGTGACAGTGATTGACAGCGCTTGACAGTGAGTGACAGCAGAGGGTGACGGTTCCCTCGGAGAGCAACGGAGTCTCATAAAATCATAGGACCATAGCTGGAGGGCCACCAGTCCCAGGGAGGGCTTCGACGGGGAGTTCCTGCATGTCAGAAGGGGCTTGGCCTGACTGTGGCCCTTCATGGGGGTCTCTTCCAACCCTTCCAGACCTCAGCCGCTCTTGGGCCACCGCTGGGCCACCCTCCAGGGCCCTGACCCCCTTCCCGGACGGGGGGCACCCCTTCTCCCCTCCTCTCCCCTGGGACCCCCCTTCCTCCGCTCTGCACCGGACCCTGCGCCCCAGAAGTGCGCAGGAAGAAGGAGGGGAGCGTCCAGGCAGGAGGGGGGCAAGAGGGGACCAGGCCCTGCCCCACCACTGGACCCAAAGGCCTACCTATGGATCTGTCAATCCAAATATTGATTGATCTATCTATCCGTGTATCTATCTATCTGTCTGCCTCTCTCTCTCTCTCTCTCATATATATATATATATATATATATCATCTACGTATACTTCTCTCTAAACTATTATTCATCTATCTCTATCATCTGTCTAATCCAAATATCTATCTATCTACCTTTCCATCCGAATATTGATCAATTACCTATCTATCTTTCCAAATATCTATCTGTCCATCTGCCCATCTTCCTCTCTCTCTCTCTTATATGTATATCATCTACATATACATCTCTCTAAACTATTATTCATCTATCTAATCCAAATATCTATCTATGTACCTATCCATCCGAATATTGATCTATTACAGTACCTGTCTATCCAAATATCTGTCTGTCTGTTTGCCTATCTCTATCTCCTCCCATATATATATATATATATATATATATATATATCATCTAAGTATACATCTCTCCAAACTATTATCTATATATCTAATCCTATGTATCTGTCCATCCAAATATTGATCTATTTTCTATCTATCTATCTATCTATCTATCTATCTATCCATCCCTATATCTATCTGTCTGTCTGCTACTTTCTCCCTCTCTCTCTCTTTCTCTCTCTCTCATCTCTCTCATTTATATATACATATATAATCTGCCTATTATGTATAGAGGGATGATATAGATATGGTGCTGAGAATAGAGAGCAGATTCAGTGTTGGGGCAGAAAAGAGAGATTTAGAAGAGAGGAAGGAAAAAGGAAGGGAAGAAGAAAGCAAAAAAGAAGGAACGGAATAAAGAAGGAAGGAAAGTAAAGAGAGAGACGGGGATGAGAAAAAGGAGGAAGGAAGCGAAGAAGAAATAAAAGAAGGAAGGAAGGAAGGAAGGAAGGAAGGAAAAGAGAGAGATTAAGAAGAGAGGAGGGAAGGAAAGAAGAAAGAAAAAAAGGAAGGAAGGAAAACAGATTGAGAAAGGAGGAATTAAGAAGGAAGGAAAGAAAAAAGAAGGAAGGAAGGGAGTGAAGGAAGGAAGGAAGATGAAGCAAAGAAGAAAGAAAAAGGAAAGAAGGGAGTAAAGAAGGAAGGAAGAAAAAGAAAAGAAGGAAGGAAGGAAAGAAGGAGGAAGCCTGCAAGGGGGCGCAGGGTCTGGCGTGGGGTGGAGGAAGTGGGGTCCCAGGGGAGAGGAGGGGAGGAGGGATGCCCCCCGTCCGGGAAGAGGGTCAGGGTCCTGGAGGGCGGCCCAGCGGTGGCCCAAGAGCGGCTGAGGTCTGGAAGGCATGGAAGAGACCCCTCCCACGAAGGGCCACAGCCAGGCCAAGCCCCTTTGGACATGCAGGAATTCCCTGTCGAAGCCCGCCTCCAGCTTCTGCTTAAGGACCTCTGAAGGAAGGAGACCCCAAGCCCCTCCGAGGTAAAGCGTGGAAACCTCTCCTTCACTCTTTCCTGGGCCAGATGGTCTTGTCATGGAGGGAGGGCTCTTCTACTTGAGGCCAGGCCTGATGGTGTTGCTAGGCCTCTCCTTCACTCCCTCCTGGGCCAGATGGTCTTGTCATGGAGGGAGGGCTCATCTCTTCAAGCCCCTTTGGACATGCAGGAATTCCCCGTCGAAGCCCCCCTCCAGCTTCTGCTTAAGGACCCCCGAGGAAGGAGACCCCAAGGCCCTCCGAGGGAAAGCGTGGAGGCCTCTCCTTCACTCCCTCCTGGGCCAGATGGTGTTGCATGGAGGGAGGGCTCAGCGATGGTCAGAGGTCACTGCGGGGCGTCCATCCTGTAAAGGTGGGAGGTCAGGTGGTGCATCATGTCCAGCCAGACCCTCAGGGACCGAACCGTCTCCAGGATTTCCCTGCCAAGAAGAGAGAGCCAGGGTCACCTGTCTGGACATCGTCCCTTATAAAATCATTATTATTATTACTATTACAGTCGACCCTTGGTATTCTTTGGTTGCAGAACTCTCCGCGGACACCAAAATCCACGGATGCTCAAGTCCTCTTAAGTACAATGGAGTATCATCATCATCATTATTATTAATCGTTACTGGTATTAGTATTACTCCTACTCCTACGACAGTAATAGAAAGACATTACCTTTCACGTTCGGTTGAAAGGATGGGCACATTCGGTTGTAAGGATGGGCTTGTCACCCCGGTCCACATTTTCCAAGTCTTTCTATCAATAGATGGGAGAGAAGTGAAAGTCGTCAGTATTAATGAATAATTTCTTTATGGTATTTGCAACCCGCTCGCTCTTCAGCCCTAAAGGCTCTTCTCAGTCTGTGCAGGAAGGGGAAGGGACAAGATGGCCGCCCTCTGGGTCAGCAGCAAGCCTCCCTTTCCTTACCAAGAAATGGCAATCCAGCCCCAAATCGGAGGCCAGGGTCTGACTTGCGGCGTCTTTTCTGGCTTCTGGATCCGAAGGCAGCGTCTGCACAGCGGTGTCCTTCGTAGGAGCCCCTGGATCCGGCTTCAGGGCCCTGAAATACACACAAAGGGCCACGAAAGGTGGACCTTCCCCCCCCAGCCACCAGTGTGGCCCAACAGAACAAGGGCATCCTTATGCGCCCCGCTTTGCATCCCCCAAACTGGAACCAGGACTGAGAAGTAGCTCCCAGGTGCGCAAGGCGATCCGCAAATCCCTTGGAAAATTACCTTTGTGGGGCCTGGCCTCCGGCTCTTGATGCGCGACGCTCCTTCCTATGTTTCTATGAAGACAAAAGGAGAAGCCTTCGACTCCAGAAATGGGGAATCAATGGGGACGTGCTTCCTCTGAACAAACCTAAACCCGGGATGGCCTAAACGCATGCACCGCTATCGCACTTCCCGGGACGCTCTACTTACCCTTGAGGATGGTGGCCCATCAGAGAAGCTGCAAGAGATTGCCCTGGTTTTTCTAACCCTCTTTCCTATTTCATCCCTTCACCTTATAAAGAAGACTCCCAGTTTTAACCAAAAGAAGAAGAAGAAACCAACAGACCCTCGTGTCGTACTTATTCCCAAATAAACGCTTCATGTACTACTTATGTTCCTACCGTGCTTTTCTGGGGCTCTTCCTTCTGCATCGCTGGAGATGGACCTTCCTGCACACTTGTCACCCGACTCTTCTTGCTTTCTGGGAGTCTGCAGCGGGGCAGGAAAAGGGTAGGATGATTATAAGGATTATTAGAGTGGGTCCATGGTATCTGCTGGGACTTGGTTCCAGCATCCTCCCTAAAACCCCATAAACCCCACAGTCCCCTTGGTATCTCCTGGGCCCTGGCTCCAGGATCCTGGACCCCCTGGACCCCACAAAACAGTACCCTGGAGTCGATCCGGACCCATGGCGACCCTCTGGATGCGGAGAATGCAAGGAACAGAGGGTCACCTCCTGATCCTAAATGAAGATCCACTTGGGAAACATTACCTTTCCTGGACATTGATGCCTTCAAGGACATCCTCCAGTCTTGGTGTGAAAGGCTCCACCTCCAGTTTCATAGAATTGAATGAAGACAAAACAAGGTTCAATTGGGACATGCTTCCTTTGAACTAACCTAAACCTGGGACGGCCTAAACGTATGCGCTGCCATCGTGCTTTCCGGGACTCTTCCGGTGGCGAATCTCTCAGAAAAGAGATTCCCACAAGAAGAAGAACCCTCATATTGCATTTATTCCCAAATAAACGTATCAAGCTCTATATAATATATAGATAGATAGATAGAAAGCATGGCATGTAATCTTGATTTTCCTACCGAGCTTTCCTCTGTCTCTTCCTCATCCTCTTCCTCCAATCCCCCATACATTCTCAGAGTCTTCCAGGTTTCCGGGAGTCTGCAGCAGGGCAGGAAAAAGGGTACCATTAGTATTATTCTCATTATTATTACTAATATGGCAGTGGGCCCTTGCTATCTGATGGGGCTTGGTTACAGCATCCTCCATCAAGCCCCATCAACCCCACAGTCCCCTCCTTGATGCAGTCCATCCTCCTCCTTCCTTCCTTCCTTCCTTCCTTCCTTCCTTCCTTCCACCTTTCCTTCCCAGCATCATTTTCTCTTTTCCAAGGAATCCTTCCTTCCTTCTTTCTCCAGATGCCTCCAAAGCATGACTTTGGTCATCTTGGCTCCTTCCAGGGAGGTTTCCGGCTTCATCTGCTCCAGGACCCATTGCTTCGTCCGTGGGACCCTCAGCCCCAAATAATCTCAAATCAATGCCTTTTCTTCCCATCCTTCTTCCCTGACCATCTCTCACATCCGTCCGTGGCAATAACAGCAAATTGCAATGGCTTGAATGAATCTGACCTTGTTGCTCCGTTGCATATCTTTGCATTTTGGGATCTTCTCCAGTTCTTCCATGGCCATCCTTCCCGTTCTTCATCTCCTTCTGGTTTCCTGGCTGCGGTCCCCATTTCTATCCGTGTTTGATCCCAAGTTATGGGAATGCTTTTACCAAGGCTTTGGGTTGCGCTTGGGAACGAATGGGGCCCAAAGAGGACGCCGTTCAAGGAAAGTGCTTGCAAAAGAGGGATATCTGCTATCTATCCCTCATCTGTCCTTGAAATATCTACTATCCCACTATCTATCTGTCTTTCATCTCTATCTATCTATCTATCTATCTATCTATCTTTGGGTCACTCACTGTGTATACACAAACACACCCCACTCTCTTCCGTGCCACCTTTCCCAGAACAGAGGGACCGGCGAAACGTCAGGAATCAACTCTTTTTAAATACAGCCACGGAGACCGAAAAGCCCACAAAGACCTACCTATGCCGGCCGTGAAGGCCTTTGGCTTCCCAAAAATGGGGGCTTACCTGGGAAGAGACTCTGGTTTGTCTTCCACCTTCTTCTCTTCCACCTTCTTTTCCTTCTTCCCTTCCACCTTCTTCACCTTCCCTTCCACCTTCTTCACCTTCTCCTCCTCCACCTTCTTTTCCTCCTCCTTTTCCTTCCTCTCTTCCACCTTCTTCACCTTCTTCTCTTCCACGTTCTTTTCCTCCTTCTTTTCCTTCCTCTCCTCCACCTTCTTTTCCTTGTTCTCTTCCACCTTCTTCACCTTCTTCTCTTCCACCTTCTTTTCCTCCTCCTTTTCCTTCCACTCCTCCACCTTCTTTTCCTTCTTCCCTTCCACCTTCTTCACCTTCTTCTCTTCCACCTTCTTCACCTTCTCCTCCTCCACCTTCTTTTCCTCCTCCTTTTCCTTCCTCTCCTCCCCCTTCTTCACCTTCTTCTCTTCCACCTTCTTTTCTTCCTTCTTTTCCTTCCTCTCCTCCACCTTCTTTTCCTCCTCCTTTTCCTTCCTCTCCTCCACCTTCTTTTCTTTCTTCCCTTCCACCTTCTTCACCTTCTTTTCCACCTTCTTTTCCTTCCTCTCCACCTTCCTTTCCTCCTTCTTTTCCTCCTCCTTTTCCTGCTTCGCTTCCGCTTTACGGACTCCAGCTTCTAAGAGCTACAAGTAAGTGAATTAGAGGCAGACGTGAGAGAAGCGACCAGAGATTGCTCTGATCTTTCTGACCCTCTTTCCTCTTTCATCCCATCACCTTATAAAGGAGACTCCCAGTTGGAACCCAAACAACAAGAAGAAACCAACCAACCCTCGTATTGTATTTATCCCCACATGTTAGGTTATATGTGTGTGTGTGTGTGTGTGTGTGTAAACAATAGCATGTAATGTTTATTTTCCTACCGAGCTTTTTGGTGTCTCTTCCTTTTGGAAGGGACGGGATGGACCTTCCTTCGCCTCCTCATCCATCGCCCGAGTCTTAATGCCTTCGGGGAGTCTGCAGTGGGGCAAGAAAGGGCTCGGATTAGTATTATTACAACTATTATAATAATTATTAGTGTTATGGCAGTGGGCCCTTGCTGTCTGCTGGGGCTCTGTTCCAGGATCCTCCATCAAACCCCATAAACCCCACAGTCCCCTCCTTGATGCAGTCCATCCTCCTCCTTCCTCTCTTCCTCCTTCCCTCTTTCCTTCCCAGCATCGTTTCATCTTTTCTGAGGAGTCGTTTCTTCCTTCTTTCTCCAGATGCCTCCGAAGCATGACTTTGGTCATCCTTCTTCCCTGTCCATCTCTCACATCCATCCATGGCAATAATAGGGAATGACAATGGCTTGAATGATTCTGGTTTTTATGCCTCAACTGTATATCTTTGCATTTTGGGATCTTCTTCAGTTCCTCCATAGCCATCCTTCCCATTCTTAATCTCGTGTGTGTGTGTGTGTGTGTATACACACACAGACATACACACACACACACACATAAACACATTCCCAGGTACCACAGCGATACCTCGGGAATAAAGTCTTCTAAAACACGGCCCCGTAGACTGAAAACCCCATAAAAAGCTATGAAAGCCTTCTGCTCGCTTCCCACAAAATGGGGGCTGACCTGAGCATTGGCTCCAGTATCCCAGAACAGTCCATCACTTTTGGGCGCCTCCAGCGGGGTACAATCCTTGTGGCCACTTTCCGGCATTTCTGGCCACCAGAAACGACCCAATGCTTGACCTCTCCTCCAACAGCTTGGAAAAACCCCTTCGCTCCTGACATTGTGGCACTGAAACGCACACCAACTCAGAGACACGAAGGGCAGGGTCTGGCCACGAAGCGCATGCAGACCCTGACCTGGGTTCTAGGATGGGTTCTAGAACACTTAGAACAATCATAAGGAGAAGCGGAACGTTGGCAAGAAAGGCTGGTTGATTGACAGACCGGGAGGTTGATTGACAGAGGCTGCATTAACACACACTCTGTGTATCTGTGTGTGTTTGCGTATACACACATACACATGCGGACAGAAAAATACTATATATACATATATGGAATATTTTCATGTACCTAATGAGATATCTTTGGAAGTGAGATGCATCTTTAGACATAAAATCCATTTATGTTTCATGTATAGGTTGAGTCTCCCTTATTGTCTGAAATTCCTGGGTCTAGAAGTATTTGGGAATATTTGGAATATTCGGAGGCTCACCCGTCCGAGAAATCGGGTGATGAGCAAAAGCCCAAGTCCTCTAAGAAAAAGAGGAAGGAGAAGTCCAAATCGGACTCAGACCGGAGGGATGCTGAGCGGAGTTTGAAGGAGAAACCTTCTAAGGGCTCGGCAGGTGGCTCTTCCTCCCGTCTGGAGTCGAGCGCTAAGGCCTCTGCCATGAGGAAGCATTCCTCTCAGGGGGAGACCCTCCAGGAAAAAGCCCTTTCTGACTCCGACGAGGGATCCCATGCTGACAAGCATGGCGCTCGAAGCCGACTGAAACTCCCGCCGCATCGAAGCCCGACTCCACACCAGCAGCCTCTCCGCGTCAGGAGCTCCCCTCGCAGCCCCTGCAGGAGGACACCATCCCGAGGCTGAGTACGGAGCACCGGTCGTCTTTTCGGGACTGCCGCTCCTCGACACTGATGGCGAGGTCCATTTTGGCCCAAGGATCCGATCACCGGGATTTCTTTTACGACAGTGCCACCGGAACATACTATGTTGCTGTGGGCCCATCCGCCTTGGAGGGACGAAGGGGTTCTTCCTCCGCTGAGAAACGTCAGGACCGCCGTTGGGTACCCCTCGATGACTCCGCTACCGTTTTGGGAAAAAGGGAACAGGCTCTGCTGAGGAAAGAGATGGGTACGCAGGTCCCTTATTCTCCCGCTGAATCCGTACTCTGTTTGGGAGATGTTTCGGATTCGGAGCCCGAAGGCTCGGAGCAAGAGGGCTCAGTTCCATCCCCGGTGAGGACTCTGACATGGCACAGGAGAGATCTCGGTCCCCGCAGAACTTTTACCAGCCTGGTCCAGTCTCGCCCACGGACAACACACAACATTTCGGGGAGCACCTCCTGAAGATGTCAAATGCTTTGGAGACGTCAGGACCATCGTTGGGTTGCCTTGGAAGTCTCGGAGGGAACTCCGGTACCAAGCAGAGATGCCGCTCCAAAGGGAGACATTGCCACTCACACTGGATAGTCTCCATCAGCATCTGTGGTCTTCCTTGATGAGGAGGACTCACGTTTGGTACTGGAGGACTCCGACCAGGAGGGACCGGCCCCGTCCCGGGAAGGTGACTCAGTTGGCGTGGGAGATGTGTCGTTCCGCGCAGGACTTCTATCAGCCAGGTCCTGTCTCTCCAACGGACAATGCCCACTTCTTTAGGGAACACATCATTAAGATGGCAAACGCCTTGGAGCTAGATGTCACATGTTCAGAGGACGAGGCTGTGGATTATGTTGAGAGACGGATCCAGGATACGGCCCCTACTTTGGCCATTATCCCCTTTTTGCCTTCCTTGATAAAGATGGCCAAGCGTTCTTGGCAAACACCAGCTTCGATCCCGTCCACCTCAAGGAAGATTGATGGACTGTACCGGATCACCCCTACATCGGCTTCCTGGTAGCATTAGCATCCGGTGCAGAATTCAGCAATCGTTGAGGGCTCTCAACGAGTCTTCATGCCAAAAACCTCTACTTCCCTAACTGACGGAGAGGCCAAGAAGGTGGACGGCCTGGCAAAGAAATCCTTCAAGGCTTCGGCTCTCTGTCTCAGGATCACCAACTACAATGCCTGCATGGGGGCCTACGTGCAGCACTTGATGGAGCGGATGTCCCCTCTTCTGGCTGAACTCCCCGATGACAAGGGAAGAGGCACACGTTATCGGAGGTCTCTTGATCACTTCTGCCAGGCTCAGTACTGACTGCCATTGCCCTTAGACGACATGCTTGGCTAAGGGCACCAGACCTGACCACGAATGCGAAGGCGGCCATCGAGGACATGCCGTTTGACACTGAAGGCCTCTTCAGTAAGGAGACCAACGAGCGGCTGAACATGATATTCAGTTATGTTTTATGTACACCTTCTACACATAGCCTGAAGGTAATTTTATACACATTACGTTAGTTAGTTAGTTAGTTAGTTAGTTTCTATGCTGCTTTTCTTCCAGGCCTAGAGCCAAGATGGGTAATAATTTTGTGCATGAAATAAAATTTGTTTACATTGAACTATCAGAAAACAAAGATGTATTTTCTCTGTCACCCATATTGATAATTTTGGATTTTGAAATAGTTTGGATTTTGGAAACTTGTATTACATGAACAACAGAATGATTTATATGTGGTTTTGGCTGTCCACAATACCCCCATGTCCTTGAGTGCGTTCCATAGCTTTTCATGATCTATACAGTCAAATGCTTTGCTATCGACTATAAAGCACATGCTGATCTTTTCCGCTTTGAATTCAATGTGGAGGGTGGCGGTTAGTACAGGTAATCGCAAAAGCTGCAGAAAAAACAATCCACGGCCCCATTCCCACTACATTTGGATTCGAAGTGTGACACGGGCTATATGACCCTTGTTCACACTCGAATCTACTTCCGATCCTCATCGGATCGATTAGTGGAGGAAAGGACCGGGTTAAAAGCAAATTGCCCGGGCTTTCCTGACACTAGTTTTAAAGTGGTCTTTTTTGGAAAACACGATTCTGAAGCGTTTCCAGTAAGTGGGAACGCTGGTCAGAATCGTGGTTGGTTTTTTGTTTTTTTTGGAGAGGGGTATTGATCGCAAAATCAATCTTGTGCATTTGTGATCTTGCGCGTTTGCGATCAGTATAATGAAGAAAAAGAAAAACACACACACACACTTGCTCCTGGGGTTCCTTCCTTCCATCCTTCCTTCCCCTCTTCCTTCCTTTTTTTTCTCTTTTTCTTCATTATACTGATCACAAATGCACAAGATCACAAATGCACAAGATCACAAATGCACAAGACTGCATTTGTGATCTTGTGCATTTGTGATCAATATAATGAAGAAAAAGAGAAAAAAAGGAAGGAAGGGGGGAAGGAAGGAAGGACCCCCCAGGAGCAAGTGTGTGTTCATTTTCTTCATTATACTGATCGCAAATGCACAAGATCACAAATGCACAAGATCACAAATGCACAAGATCACAAATGCACAAGATTGATTTTGCGATCAATACCCCCCCAATAAAAAAAATTCCCCTGCAGGAAGGGGATGGGGTGTTAAGGGCTGTCACCTTACATGGCTGCTCCAGTGGGAACGACAAGTGTTCCCGGCTAAGAAAGCGGTTCCAAACAAGGTCCCTTTTCATAGTGTGAATGAGGGGCCTTTTGGAATCGCTTTCATAAGCGGAGCACAGCCCGGTTCCAATGCGGGGTTTTCCACAAGTGGGAATGGGCCCCACATTTAGTTCTGTTTCTGGACTCCAAGCTGTTTTTGGACTCCAGGCCCTGACTTCTGCAATCCTCACAGAAAATCCACTTTCACGTGTATTTATTTAATTATTATTTAATTTTTATTCCGCCTTTCTCCGAAAAGGAGACAAGGCCGCTCATAACACACACATACACACACACACACACAGAGTTGCCCCTTTCAATTTGTTGGGGATCTGTCCTGGACCCCCCCCCCCCGGTGAGATCAAAATCTTGTGCATATTCAAGCCCATAGGCTTCAATGGGGTGCATGAAGGTGGAGTGTGCACCGCATGCATGCCCCATTGAGATTAATAGCGATAGCCCCTCTGCAGATTTCCAAGTCCGCTCATTTCAAGTTCACAGACTTGGAGAGGTGACGGTATATATATATATATATATATATATATATTCAGCTGTTTTTTTCTCTCCCTGTTTCTTCATTATCACCCATTTGTTGGCCTTTCACAGGCTTGGTCCTAGACCATTTGAAAGGCTTGGATCGAGAATATTTGAAAGACCATGGGCTTGTCTGATTAAAATACCCTTATTCTAGCTGATTAGAATATGATCCGTCCTCACATGATTGGCAGGAGTTTGGGCTTTTTGCAGTGTCCCCCTCCAAAAAAAACCTGCTGAAACTCCGGAGAAAAACTCTGGAGGAGAAACAAGTGGCTGTCCATCTCTTTCGCAGATCTGTTTCCATCTGTTACGACTCTGGGGGACAGAGTTCAAATCCCAGCTCAGCCATGCAAACCAATAGGTGACTTTGGGCAAGTCACATGCTCTCAGCCTCCGGGGAAGTTAATGGCAAATCTCCTCTGGCCAAATGTTGTCATGAAAACCCCATGATTGGTTTGTCTTAGAGTTTTCATAAGTTGGAAATGACTTGAGCAAGGAAAAGAAATTCTGAGCCTGTATTACGTTGCCGCATAAGCATTGATATGCAGCTCTCATTGTCTTTCTGCAGAAATCCCAGATCAATTTTGGAGGGCCTAGGATCTTGGGGGAGAAAATAGTCCTCATAGGAACTCAATGCACCCCCTCTGGGGTCCTCTTTAAAACTTTTTTAAAATCCGCAGAGCATTATAAAAACCCTTCTCTTGTTAACAATCAGTTCCTAAAGGCTTGGGATAGAAAGGTCTTGTGTATCTAATGGAATACTGATTGGAGAAAGCAAGAAAGCAAGAGAACAATTCACGGAAGGTCCATTTTGTAAATGTCTTTAAAATAATAATGATGACAGAAGATTTTCAGACTTCTGCTAAGCCTAAGAAGGAGAAATGCCTGTAACATCACTCAGGGATGTATGTGGCCAAGCAAATGCTTCAGGTCTGGATGGTCAGACAGGCACAGGATTAGATTAAACTGTTAGATTTTAGAATCTTCCGCAAACAATATTAAACGTTTTTAAGAGATGATGGCATCCAAGTACTTGCTCTTCATTATCCCCCGTGTTTCTCACTCTCACAAACATGCCCAATACATAGTCTAGTCGTATCCTGTGTTTAAATGTAATGAAATTATTTTGAATTGGACAGTCCTCCAGAGAACATCCACCCTGTATGGAAAATTCAAAGGCACTGCCCTCTTTTTGGGGGAAATTCAGTGTGCAAAGGAATCTTGGAGCACCTTTGAGATTAAATCAGTAACATGAGAATTCATCGATTTGAGTCAACATCTGCTTCTGAAGAAATAGACTCAAGTCTACAAAAAGTCATGCTACCAGCTTCATTCTTTCAGTTAGTCTCAAAGCTGCTACAAGATCCCATTGCGCTCTGTATGAAAAATGGCACTGATGTTTTGATCCATTCATTGATTCATTTTACAATTCGCCTCTAAGGCAAGGGACGTGGTCTGTCTTTGAAGTATTTTGTAATCTTTCTGCCATTAAGAGCTTGAAAACAACCAGCTGTAGAACTCAGGTGCACAAAACTTATTCTGTCCAGCAAAGAGCTAAAACAGAACTCATAATAGCTATAGTATGCAGTTTCCTTTTACTGATCACCAAATAAATACGTAAATAAATGAATACCCAAAAATACAACAAGCAACCTAAAAAAATCACAAGCCAGCCAGCAGATTTGTGAAAAGTCCATCTCACATTTTAATACAGAACAATTCAAAGAACAGCTGTTTTAAAGTGAAGGACATTTTAATAATTTCTAAATTTAATAAATTCAATAACTCTCTAAACAACATATTTACTCTCAAGACAACATATTTAGATCAGAAACCACTAGGGCAATGGCAAAGTGTTGTCCCAAATATAAATTAATGTTAAGTACTGTTTGTTTATTTATGTTTCTTTCTTCCTTTCATCATAATAATACCGGGCTATAGAACTAGCTGACCTTTTCCCATTACATAAAACATTTTTTTAATTAATATTTTATAACTAATATCTTATATTCCTTTCAAATTTTTTCGTTGTGATTTTCCTTAGCTCTGGTTTATATATACAGTGGGCCCTCCGTATAAGATGATTTGCTATCCGTGCATTTGAGAATCTGTGGATTTGGGCATCTGTGCATGGCAAGCCCATATTGTCCTTAATGATGGCGCACATGGGCCCGCACCACTATTTGGGGGGAAGAGTCCCTCCCTTTTTCCACTCCCAATTCTTCTTCCTTCCTTCCTTCCTTCCCCCTTCCCTCCCTCCCTCCCTCCCTCTTTCCCCTCTTCCCCCACCTTCCGTCCTTCTTTCCTTCCCTCCTTCCCTCCTTCCTCCTTCCCTTCTGCCCTGGCTTGACTGCGGGGCATAGTCTACTGCCTAGTCAGCCAGGGCCAGGGCCGGGGCTGGAACCGGGGCCGAGGCTTGAGTCTCAGAGCCCCATCCCCAGGTCCAACAGCCAGGCCAGAACCTCTTTTTTTTAACTTTATTATGATTCATATATTGAATATTGATTATGATACAATACATAAATCTGTATATATATATTCTACATTCTATTCCAATTTAGGACAGGGCCTCTGGGCTTCGAACCCCAAGCACCGAGCCTGGCCTCAGCTCCCTCTGGCCAACGGGGTCCCAAGGAAGTCAGGGCAAAGGGCGAGGTTTGGGTTTGGCAGCCCAAAGGCTCCTTCTTGGCTGCTGGGCTGGAACTGAGATCTATTCCTCTGGTCAACGGGGATCCAAGGGGGTCATGGCCAGGAGAGGAGCTTGGATTTCAAAGCTCAAAGACTCCACCCCAGCTGTGGAACGGGGCTCCAAAACCCAAGCGCCGGCCCTGGGTCCCCGATTCCCTTGGAATTCCATTGGCCAGAGGGAGCTGGACAGGCCCAGCAGCCAGGATGGAGCCTCTGAACCCCAAGAGGATGGAGAAGGCCTGTCTTTGTCTCCCCCAAGATGGTGATGAATATTGGGAAGAGTCCTCCTCTTTTCAGGCGAGGCTGGATGGAGGAGGCCTGTCTTTGTCTCCCCCAAGATGGTAATGGATATAGGGAAGAGTCCTCCACTTTTCAGACAAGGCTAGAAGCAGAAACCTTTCTTTGTCTCCACCAAGATGGTAATGGATGTAGGGGAGAGTCCTTCTCTTTCAGGCGAGAATGGAGGAAGCCTGTCTTTGTCTTCCCCAAGATGGTCGTATATCCTTTTGCTGGATTGGTCATTGTCTGGTGGTTACTGACGCTGCAGGGAGGCTCCCCATGTTGTCGGCGGTGCTTCTTCTACCAGGGACAGGGTTCGAACTTGGAGTCCCTCTGCCACCTGCTTCGCCCTGAAAATAAAGGAAGGGATCAGGGAAAGGGCTCAGGACTCTTTCAAATGGGGAGGAATTTCTCCCAACTCCGAATGGAGCCAATGCGGATTCATGTAAATTCGCTTGTTTAGCGAATTTACATGAACCCCTGCTCCGTTCGGAATTACTTCCCATTATCCGAAAATAACCCCCTCCTGCCCGAATTTGCATGCGAAGCTTTAATTCGCAATAACGTAAAACCCATGATTGCATTCGAATTGGCTTCCCTCTTGCCCGAATTTGAGTGCGAAGAGTTAATTTGCAATAACGTAAAACCCATGATTGCATTCGAATTGACCTTAAATTATACTTCCAATTTAGCCTTGTATGAAAGAGCCCTCAGTCTCTTTTGCAAGACACAAAGGTGTTCAGTAATTTTGCTTGTTTTTTTTTTTTCCCCTCTGAACAAGATTGCATGCAACCTTTGGGGTTCTGCTGAGCTATAAAGGGCATTTCTGCCAGAATAAATCAGTAAGGGCAATCTCTGGCAAGAATGATTAAGTAACATGCAATTGCCAGGCTGTTTTATGGGTTGCTTGTGTGATGCATCAAACAGGCAATTGAATTTTTATCATTTTGCTGAGATTTTTTTTAGTCTTATGAAGCATCGGTTATACAATTATAAATCAATGGATGGCTACACCCAAATTCAATTATTTGTTTCTGGTATTGCTATTCAAAGGGTGTATCTACATTGCAGAAATGAAGCAGTTTGCCACCACATTAACAGCCATGACCCAATAGCAATAGCACGTACTTTTCCATAATGCTTAAGGACTCCCTAAGCAGTTTACAAAGGGTAAGGTAATAGTTGCCAACAAGGTGGGCACTCATTGACCC
Organism: Urosaurus nigricauda; assembly: GCA_034509955.1. NCBI lineage: Eukaryota > Metazoa > Chordata > Lepidosauria > Squamata > Phrynosomatidae > Urosaurus > Urosaurus nigricauda. The sequence continues at coordinate 138,520,757 of JAOEGL010000002.1, forward strand.
ACAGTGCCCCTGGCTGGTATTGTGAGTGAATGGCTACAGTAAAAGCATTTATGCTGGACAATGCTAAGGGATTCTGGATAGGTTGTTTTGTGAAATATTTAGCCTTCCCTTTCACAGACTTCTGGTGCTCCACCAAACTACAAATCTCAGGATTCTATAGCATTCAGTCATGGATATTAAAAATGGAATCCAAAACACTTTATTTGGGGAGTGTGTCAGCATGCAAGGCCCCCAAAAATCTGAAACCGCAATAACTTAAATAGGCCTTCTTTTCATATAAACTGGGCAGGGCAGTTGAAATCTCTTCTTCTGTACAAGCATTAAAGGAAGAGGAGCCCTCTTCCGTTTTCACTCCAGCCACCCGACAGAACAAGGACATGGGAAAGAGCCTTCTTTTCTGTGGCTCTCTCAATGTGAAATTCTAAAGACGCATCTCTTCCGGCAGGCTTTTCCTGAAACTTCTTAGATTCCGGCTCCAAAACGGGATGAATTAATCTAATCTGAGCCCTTGCTTGGTGCTATCCCCTTCCTCGTTTAAGAACTGTTGAAGATATATTATGTTTTAATCTGTTGTGGTTTTAAATCATTGTGAACTTCATTCATTTTTAAGGAGCAAGCGGCTGGGAATGGGCTGTTGTATTGTTTTAATTTGTGTGTTTTAATCTTGTTGTACTCCGATACGATTCAGTTCTACACAGGAGCAGGCTAGAAATAAAGATGATGATGATGATGATGATGATTCCCTCTCTTTGGATATCTGACTTCATTAGCGTGAATTAACAGGAGGTGCTGTGTGTCAGGTTCTACCTGGTCTCTTCCCTCCACGACTAAAGTGTCTTCTGTTTGGGTGGTCATAATTGCCGCGTTGGTTTCCATGCATCTGGGGAGGAGGAGACTGGTGGACCTTCGGAGGAGGACCATGAGGTGTCTGAGGGACTACCGATTCCTGGCTGGTCACATAAGGCTCTGGCTGAGATGGCTCCTTGATTCTCACAAGATCCTCCGCCTTTGTCTATTCATATCAAGAGCAAAAGAGGATGGAGAGGGAGAAGTTAGTTGCAAACTTGAGAGAAAACAGTCCAAAAAGGTTTCTGGGTCCTGACCGAGCTACTGAAGGCAGGATAGGAATGGAGGGGGGTGGTTTCCCTAGATCCCCCCCTCCCCATATGTGGAGGATGCAGTAAATTCACTCTAGGTTCTAATCTGAATTCCAGAGGAACTCTCAAAGGTACTACACCCAATGCAAGGAAAGCACTCGGGACACTCTTTTAAACTTGGGACTAAAGCCCAGGGCAGATTCACTGCCAGCTGGCATGAATGCTCCTGGGTCTACATTCCCTTGGACACTGGTCTCTCATTTTAGTCCAGAGTCCTAGTTTAACGCTTAAACAGTCAGGATGGAGGAAAGGAGACAAAGGGAACCCTTTTTATTCCTTCTTTCTTTCAAAGAACAAGCAATAAAGTAGCAATAACAATACCCATTTTGAAAGAATTGGTTGACCCACGTAGGAGATTGGCAGGGAGGCCTGTGCAACTCTCCTTATTTAAATAGCTTGGGACGCCCAGTACTTGAAGGAGTGCTTCCCCTGGACTCATTTGGCTAAGGAATAAAGTCTTTTGGAGAGGATCTCCACATAAGTTTAGCTTACTTAAATCACTCTTGTTTAATTTTGCAAAGAAATCTTGTGGCACATGTGGGACTAACTGAGCAAAAGAAGTCAAAGCAGAAACGTTTATAGACTTGGTCTCCTTCCTCAGATGTGTGGAGTCAACGGGTGCCCAGGAAGGATCCTAGATCCTATATCTTAAAGGTATAGATATTCTGTGCACCAACAGCCCCCAGAAAAGAGCAGCACAACATAGCCATATCTCCCAGGGTCGAAGCTTCCAGGACACTCTCCCCTCCTTTTATCTTCTTCCATATTTCTGCCTTTACTTTTAAAAGCCTCTTCTATGCAGTGCAGTTGAAAACAAAAGAGATTGCTAATCAGATGACAAAACTAGTGTTCACCTTCCCCTGGCAGGTTCCTACATTAAGCTCCCAGTTTTGCATCATGGCTGCAACACTCCTGCCCTGACCTCCTTTATTGTCATTGGGGAGGAATAAGTCACTGTCTTTGCAAGATAGCCAGATGCAAACATGCTGCCCAAACTTTAAAGAAAATGCCCACCTTGTCCCATCTTGGACAGATTAAAATGCATTTTCTGGAGACGTTACATGCACACCCAAAACACAATTATATTCAGTTTGTTTGGATAATCTTCATATTTAAGCTCCAGTTTTTAAACCTCATCCATCTTATTCCTGATTAAGGCATCAACACCTTCTCTACAATCAGATGGATCAACAGAGTTGTGTTTCACCTGAAAACTCATGTGCAGTGCACCTCAGATCTCCATGTTCAGATGTTTCATGTGATATTAAAGAGCATAGGAGACAAAAATGGAACCTAGTGGGATGCCACAGGCCAAAGGGCCAAGGGCTGAATAGCTCTATGTTTTGAATTTGACTTTGTAAGAATGATTAAATGATCTCTAAAGAGTACCTTTGCTGAATCTTGACAGGTGAATCCAAATGTTAATGACAGTAAACTCTAATGTGCCTCAGATCCCATTTTAGAACAAATAGAAGACATCAGTTGGAAAAACAAACAGTCTTATCTTGCTCCTGGTGTAGGTGATCTATCAGAATGGTCAAAATAAGTTCCATCCCTAATCTAGACCTAAAAGCACATTAAAACAGATCCAAATAATCCATTTCACTGAAGAATCTGTGAACCCAGAATGGCAGTAGATGCTTGAGCAACTTGCCTAAAAGTGGTATGTCTGGTGCAATATTTCTTTCTTTTCTTGGTGCTTTCGTTTTTAGTGTTCCTTCCAAATATATGGCTTGCATTGAATTAAAATTCTTGTCTGCCAAAATCAATATGTCGCATTGATTTTAAATTCTTGTTTGTCCAAATCAATATGTTGGTAGCTTCTGCCATCAGCTACCAGGAATGTACACCTCCTTGCTTGTTTATATACGATCGTACTGTCATGTTATATACTACTATCAAAACATTTTTGTTCCTTATTTTTCTCTTGAATTTTAGTAGTGCTAGCCTTACTGCCTTCATCTCTAGATAGTTTATATGCTGACATACTTGTCTTTTTCTGTTTTGAATGCTGTTCACATCACCTGTTATGTGTGGCTCTACAGATTTATAATTTTTTTTGTTAGTATAACTTTTTCCTTATCATTGTCATTACCTTGTCTAACACTATTTAATGCAGATGGGCATTTTTAAAATATGTAATATTTCTGAATTATTAGTAATGGATTGATTTGTTTCAGAAGTGGCAGGTTTTGAATAACCCATATGAATATCAAATTTCTCTGGCTGATTAAATGCAGAATCCGTGGACTGCTGAGGTACAGCTCGTCCTGGGACGTCTCTTATTAAGCTTATTAATGAAGAAATTCTTTCTACACTTTCTTTTCAGCATTGACTTCCTCCAATGATTTCACTGGTGACAGACCATTCTTTTCTTTTTCTTTCTTCTTCTTCTTTAGAGGAGGATCTGCGATTGCTGTCGCCTGGGACTCCTCCTTCTCTCCCAAACCATCTCTGCCTGCTTTGCTGTCTGCAACTGTGGAGAGCAAGGCAACATGCCGGTTTGAACTGTCTGTAGCCTTAGAACAGCTGAATTCCCTTCCTGAAGATTTCACAGGAGAGACCGTTTGAAAGTTACTGCCTGTATTTTCATTACTTTCTTGGTAAGTAAAAGCATTTTTTCGCTTCTTAAACTCCTTTAGTTTTTTTCCAGTCTTTGTTTTGGGGAGGGAACCATATGATTGCTTGGACTCATCCCCTCCACAGCAGCCATGGCCAATTTCCTCTGTTTCGCTTTCACTGGAGGACACAAATATTTGTTTTAAACCCTCAATATCAGAGAGACGCTGATTTTTGTTCATTTTCAAATCACTTGCTGTAAATGACAGATTTGAAGTGCTTACCTCAGCTCCTGTTTCCTTTCTTCCAGTCTTCCTCAGAATGTACAAATGTGATAGTTAGAAAACCCGATAAAGTAAGGAATAGATTTTGGTCACCATGAAATATTGAAATACTTCAACTGCTGGGTTGCTTTGTTCCGGTTACTTTCAGAATGTACAAAATGGGTCAATTCACCTCTAACAAAATGGATGGATTGACACTTCTTTTAAAATGGAAAAATTCTCTTTCAAGTGTGCAAAACGGTTATATACAGATTTAAGAAGTAAAACCTTTAACTATATTTAAACAGCTTAAGTATTGTTCAAAATATGATTTTTTTACCCACCTTTAAGAAACGTACCTCATACACATTTATTATCTTGCTGATGAAGTTCAGCTGAGAGACTTTTCTCTTTGCTCTTCCTGAAGCATGTCTTGTTCTTTACCTTATATCAGTATTTTGTTACATGTTTAGCTGGGTTTTGAAAAATGTCAGAAGCTGGAAATCTATGCAAAGTTGTGGATGGACTTTGGGATTTGGAAACACTGAAATATCTCATCTCCTCTGCTAAATTGCTCTGTTCCCATCTCTTTTCAAAATGTCTGGCTCACTGATCTAGAATGGAAGGTTATTTCTTACCTTTCAACTGCCAAGCTTACTATCGATTTTGTATGGAGAGTGGACGGAGTACAAATTCTTTATTTACTGGTATTCTATGTATCCGTCACATAATTTGTTATTGCAAGTTGTTTGATTGGTGTAAGTGGCAGGGCCATTCTAACTTAGACCAGTCCTCCCCCCTTCCCCCCCCCCCCCAATATGAAATAAATGAATGAGAAATATGGAAAGCTCACCTGGAAAGCTGAAGTTTTGAGGTCTTGAGGATTGTTTGAAGTTTTGAGGATTGTTTGATTGGGTTGATTTTTTTGTTTGTTTTCGGCTTTGAATGAGGACTGAGGACATTATCACACAAGCCACAGTCTCACAGCAATTGCATCAGTTTTTATAAAAATGGTAACATAAAAGTTGCAAAGCAGCAATTATCTGATGTCTTTGCAAGCTCATGATGAGGGCTGCCACCACCATCAAACTCTCTTCCTGAATCCCCCATAATATCATCTCCCTGCCTCCCTCCCTACCCAGCATGCCTTTTGGATAGTTCCTAGACCTCTGCTATTACGATTGAAGTTTAATTAAAAATATAGCGGGCCCTTGTTATCTGCTGGGGTTTAGTTCCAGGATCCCTCATGGACAACAAAATCCATGGATGCACAAGTCCCATTAAATACAATGGAAAAGGAAAAGGGTGTCTCTTATATAAATTGGTAAATCAAGGATTGCTATTTGGAATGTATACTCTTTTAAAAAAATATATTTTCAAGCCATGAATGCTTGAATCCATGGATAAAACAATCTGTTGATAAGGAGGGGAAACCGTACAGCAAATAAGTAATGGCAGTCAGCTTGCTTGGGAATAGTGAGGAAGAGGAGGAACAGAGGGAGCGGAAAGGGCACTGAACCCGCACGGCTGCCAATATCACAAATGCCCTGGCATTGAGTGCATCTCATTTTCTACCCAGGGACTTGTGGTAGAAAACACATTTCCCTATCAATGAAAAGAGATGCATTCACTGTGTTTCAGGAACACAGGAAGTATGGGTCGGAGGCATCATTGTGTGATAAGTATCATCAAAACCACTTTTTTCCTGGCCGTAATCATGATTTAGAAGCCCCATGTAATAATGTTGTTGCTCTCTAATAATAAAACCATACACACACACACACACACACACATACATATACATATATGGCGCTCATATACTCATTCCAGATGCAAAAGTCAACTAGATTGGCAGTTGCACCTTTTCTTCTCAGTGGTGATCAGATAATATCTACCACACTTGGAGTAAAGATGCTAGCCAAATGGCTGTGCTCACTGTCTATACAGCTTTCTTTTTGATAATTTTTAGCCTCCCTCCAGGCATCTGCCACATTAAACAAACACCTCTGCATAAGAGTAGGTAGGGCTGCCCTTTCTGTATCTATACTGTTCCATTCTACCAGTATGAAATCTTTTTAAATGTGATAGCTCCATCCTTCAATATCCTGAGGTCTGTAGTTTGGTGAGGTACATGGACATCTTTTTTGACATTCAAGGCTGTCATGACTCACCTCCTGTTTAAGTCAGATGAAGAGGAAGAGGCCCTTTTCCAGGAATCTGATGCTCCTAATAATGAAGGTCCCAGGAGTGAGCGGCTGAAGTAGTAAGGGTTTCTGCTCCCCAGGAGGAGTTGACAGAGGCTGAAGGTGATAAAGGACACCTCTCTCCTTTGCTGAGTGATGAACAGAGAAACATTGGGCTCGGCAGCTGTTAAGTGAAAGATGCTGATTAATTAGGAACCTGGTGATGAGGAGGGAGTTAGCCATAATTCTCCCAGAGCCCCCAGTGTCTTTGAGGTTGACAGCCATCTTTTCTCGGTGATTGGCTTTGCACTTGCACTGGTCTTTCCTTAACTTTGAACTGGCTTAGCTTTGCTTTGATTTTTTTTAAAACTCTTTGATAGTTTCTGACTGCTGTCTTGTTATAACTACTCCTGGACTGGCTGACCCACCACCCTTTTGTTTTACCCTCTGTCATGTTGGATAGTTTGTGACTGACTTCCAGTGTCACCCCCTGCTTCCCAGGATGATTCCTAACTGGAGCATAGGAAAATGCAGGAACACTGTTTTGGGTAATTTCCATCTCATATTCAGACCTAAAAGCATTTTGAAACAAATCCAGATAATCCATTTCATTGCAGAATCTGTGAACCCGGAATGTCAGTAGAGGCTTGAGTAACTTGCCTAAAAATGGAATGTGTGGTGCAATATTTCTTTCTTTTCTTTTATGTACTAACTTTCTGACAAGCACCAAAGGCAGTTTAGAGTTTCAAATGGCAGTTTCTCAGAAGCCATCCCTGTCAATGAGGGTGTTTGTCAAGACTGCCTGTTAGCCCCTCTTTTATTTAATTTCTATATTAATGGTATAATCTCTTTAGTAGATGCAATGTTTTTTCCCCTTGTTTTGAAGGGTAAAGATATCCCCATTTTATTACATGCCAATGATGCCATCCTTCTTTCTTATGCACAGGTGGACATGCATAGGCCTTTGAGGGCTCTAGGAGAATATTACGGAAAATAATTTCTAGAGGTTAATTATTCAAAAACTAAAATCATTGTGTTTGGACAGTGAAGGAAAAAATATCAACAGCAGCTCAATAACAAACAATTAAAGAAAGTTATTCATTATAAATAAATAGGGGTAACATTTAAGGACTCTGGATGCTGGTCTCCACACTTGAAAGCTACTGTAGCCACAGCTGATATAACAGACAATGCTTTTTTTCCCAATAGGCAGCACATTTTGGTGGTATGTTTGTGTTTACATGCCTTGAGCTCTACAAGAATAAGCTATTGCCCCAGTTGTTGTATGGGGCTGAAGTGTGGGTCCACTCAGACATGTCAGTTTTTGACTCAATACAGCATATTGGGTTCATTAATTGATTTTGTTTTGTATGTGGATATTGCCACACAAGCCCCACTCTCACAGCAGTTGTATCTGTTTAACAGAAAAGGAAAAAAAAAAACATTTTCTGAGCAGCCATTATCTCACATCTTCACAATTGTGTAACTGAACTGCCACTGCCTTTGTATTCACTTCCTGATGCCCCCTTAATTCCACCTCCCTTCCTTATGCCCTACCCACCATGCCTTGGGATTATTTCATTTTACTTTTCTTTTAACTCTTTCATGCAATTCCAGAGCTCTGCTACTTCAACTGAAGTTTAATAAAAATATGGAAAATAAATAAAGACAATTGGCCTGCTTGGGAATAGCAAGGAGGAGGGAGAGGAGGGGACACTGACACAACATGACTGCCAATATCACAACTGCCCTGGCAGCGACATTTTATACCTGAGGACTAGTACAACTGGGAGGTCATTGATGGGTTTCCTCCTCAATGAAAAGGAATGCCCTGACCACTTTAAGGAACACAGAGCCTATGGGTCAGAGGTGTTGATGTGTGATAAGTATAATCAAAACTGCTTTTCTCTGGCTGTAATCAAGGTTTAAAAGTCATGTGTAATAACCTTGTGAGTGGAGTCGAAGGCTTTCATGGCCGGCATCCATAGTTTTTTGTGGGGCTTTCGGGCTATGTGGCCATGTTCAAGGAGAGTTCCTTTTCTGACGTTTCGCAAGCATCTGTGCCTGGCATCTTCAGAGGAACTCTTCTAGAACATGGCCACATAGCCCGAAAGCCCCAAAAACACAATCTCGTGAGTCTCTGACAATCAAACAAGATGTTTCATCATCTTGGTGGGCTTGATAGGCTGAGCTGCTTATCTGCAGGTGGCAGGTTCTCAATAAAGTACCTTCTGGTCCAGGATAGTCTCCAGTAGGAGCTCAGGAAGACCTTCTTGCCCAGACAAGGGTCAACTGAAGACCATGCTCCCCAATGGTCTACCTGAGTGAATGGTTAGACTAGCACCTTCCTTTCTATCTTTCTCAAGCAGGTGAAGAATTTTGTGTTTCAGCAAATCTTGGAAGGCTGATTGCTCAAGGAGAAAAGGCCTTGCATAATGTGTTGGATTTTCTTTTTCTTGTTTTCCTTTTAATGGCTTATGCTTTCAACAAGTTTTAATTTTGTGAAAATTTCAGTTACAGTTTACGCCTAGGTAAGTGGACATACATATGCGGAAAGCATCATCAAACAGTTTCTCAATGTATGTGTGTGTGTACAACAAGAAGCTGCCATGATGTTACTAAACAGGGGAGCCAGTAAAGGGACTGTTGCACATTGGGACATACCTGGCTAGGGACTACCAATGTGCATCAGTAGACTTGGGATACTCTTGCTGGTGCCTTGATACATATCTTCACACTTCACTAGGAAGGTTGCGTAGCACCTCTGCTTATGTAGCTATGAGGGTTTATGGGCATCCAGAAAGTGCTGCTTTTCCCCTCTAGATTTCTTTAAAATATGGCTTTCATCATTCCATAAATGTTGTCAAGTCTGAGAGCTCATCCAGAAGTCTGGAACTCTTTCTCGAAAGTAGAGTTAAAGGCTTTCATGGCCGGCATCCCTAATTTTTGGTGGGATTTTCGGGCTATAAGGTTACATACTAAAAGAGTTTCTCTTGACGTTTCACCGGCATCTGTGGCTGACATCTTCAGAGAAAATCTGGAAATATCCAAAATTCCCTTCCTGCCTCCTTCTCTTGTAGGTCTTTCCTCCTCTTTGCTGATGTTGTGTACCTTAATATTGCTTCCGACTTATGGTGACCCAAAGGGGAACCTATTATGGGGGTTTCTTGGCCCGTCTTGTTCAGAGGAGGTTTGCCATGACCTTCCCCTGAGGCTGAGAGGACTTTACCAAGATCACCCAATGGGTTTTATGGCCAAGCTGGGAATTGAACCCTGATCTCTGGAGTTGTAGTCCAACTCTTAAACCACTACACCACACTGGCTAGTTTTATGGAAACTTTCAGAAATTGATTTTCACCAATTTCCACTGAGGCTTGAGCTCCCAGAATCCCTAGCCAGCTTGGCTAACAGTCAGGAATTCTGGGAACTGAAGTCCAAAACACCCGGAGGACTAAAATTTGGGAACAACTGTGCTAGCGTAACACTGAGGGGCTCATTGAATCCACCTTGTCCAGTCCAGACCTTATTCAAATGTGTGAGGGAATTGACTACTCTTTATCACACTGGAAGCCTGGACGCAATCAGAATTCATGTATATTCGCTAAAGTAGCGAATTCACGTGAATTCGAATTGGCTCCATTTGAAAATACCCCCAAATTCCAAAGTATGATAAACTCCTTAGTCTCAAAGCTGCTACAAGATCCCATTGCACTCCTTATGGGCAATGACACCCATGTTCTGATTCATTCATTCTTTTTACAACTCACCTCTAAGGCAAGGGGGGTGGTCTGTGTTTGAAGTATTTTGTACTCTTTCTGCCTTTAAGAGCTTGAAAACAGCCAGCTATAAAATTCAGATACACAAAACATATTCTGTCCAGCAAAGAGCTCAAACAGAACTCCTAATAACCACAGTATGCATCTCCCTTTTACTGATCACCAAATAAATACGTAAATAAATTAATACCCAAAAATACAAGAAGAAACCTAAAAAAATCACAAGCTAGCCAGCAGATTTGTGAAAAGTCCGTCTCACATTTTAATACAGAAGAATTCAAAGAACAGCTGTTTTAAAGTGAAGGAAATTTAATAATTTCTAAATTGAATAAATATAAAAACTCTCTAAACAACATATTTACTCTCTAAACAAGATATTTAGATTAGAAACCACTAGGACAATGGCAAAGTGTTGTCCCAAATATAAATTAATGTGAAGTACTGTTCATTTATTTGTGTTTCTTTCTTCTTTAAAAAGAATAATAACAATAGGCTATAAAATTAGTTGATCTCTTCCCATTACATAAAACATTTTTTAAAATTAATATTTTATAACTAATATTTTATATTCCTTTCTATCTGTTAACGCTGTGATTTTCCTTAACTGTGGTTTATTTTTTTTTAATTTTTAATTTTTAATTTTAATAAACAATATAAATACAATAATAGTCGAGACATATTAAAACATACAAACAACATAACTTACATCACAATACAATATAATTACATCCACATCTCATCACAATAGGGAGGGATGGGGGGGAGAGGGAACCATGGGGGAAAGAAACATTAAGGGAAAGGAAAAGACAGTTGAGTTCCTTGAATACCGCTCTGCACTACAGATAATAACAGTAATAAAAAAAGATCTGTAAGCTTCTCTTATCTTCATTATTTGTCAATTGTTCATATGGACTTGAGGAATTTCACTTCTGAACTGTTATATAATTCCAATTAGATTAAGAAAAGGAAAACAAAATTGACATTAATTATATTTGTCTAATTCCTTACCAACCCGATAAGATGGTATACTATCTAGTATTCTAATATATACAAAAAATCAAATATTAGAGTTTTAATATTATCCCTTTTTTTCCTAGATATTCTAACACCGGGAGCCAGTCTTTACTTGATGATTCCCAGTCTTCTCCTCTGGTCAAGCAGGTAAGTTTTTCCAACTGAATGAATTCTATCACTCTATCAAACCAAATTTCAACAGAGGGGGTTTCTTTTCTTTTCCAATATTTCACCAAGGTTATCCTGGCGATAGTCACCAAAAAAAAGAGTAGTTTCCCATGTTTTTTTTCCAAATTTTCATCAGTCTGCATGTTTAATAAAAAGAATTTGGGGTCAAAACTTAATTTACATTTTATAATATCTTTAATAACCGTATATATATTTGACCAAAATTTCCTAACTATTTTACATGACCACCAAAGGTGGAAGAAAGTTCCTAAAGCTGAGCCGCACTTCCAGCATTTATTAGAAGCTGTTTTGAAAATCTTTGCAGATTTAACTGGTGTCCAATAACATCTGTATTGCATTTTAAGGAGATTTTCTCTCAAATCCGCACTCACTGTATATTTCATTCTCTTTGTCCAATTTATTTCCCATTGTCTCAAGGGTATATTCTGTTTAAGATCTTGGGCCCACTTAATCATTACTTCTTTTACCACCTCATCTTCTAAGTCCCAACGCAAAAGTAAATCATAAATGCTAGAAATTTTGTAATGTTTTTTTGATTTTAGAAGTTTCTCAAAAGATTCTTCTGCTTTGCCTATTCCCGGTTCTTTTGAGTCTATTTTGTATCTGCTTAATAATTGTTGGTAGAAGAACCAGGTGTTATATTGTCCTGCTTGTACCATCTCTTCCTGAGTTTTAAATCTAGACTTTCCTGTTCCTTCCTCCTGAATAATTAAGTCCTTATAAGTAAACAAGGTATTATTAGGGGTCTTCGTTACTCTAAAGAATGCTTCGTTAGGTGAGCTCCAAATTGGGATAAACGGGCATAGCCTAGTTTTGTAGGATAAGCACACTTTAAAAATTGCTTTTCTTACATGATGATTGAGAAAGTCCTTATTCACCAGATGTTTTCCATAAAATAAGTAGGCATGCCAACCAAAACGATTTCCCAGACCCTCCACCTCTAAGGTGGGAAGATCATCTAGTTTAAGCCAGGTCCAAAGCCATTCTAAGCAAGCTGCTTCATAGTACAGTCTAAGATTGGATAATGCCCATCCACCTCTAGATAATTTGTCAAACAAAACCTTCATTTTAATCCTTGGCTTTTTTCCTCCCCATAGAAATTTGCTTAAATCTTTATGCCAAATTTTAAATGGTTTAATACAAGAAATTATTGGGATATTCTGGAATAAAAAAAGGAGCTTTGGTAATAAAGACATTTTGATTGCTGCTATTTTACCAGATAAAGACAATTTGAAATTCGTCCAATTAACCCAATCTTTTTTTATTGTGGTCCAGGTTTTTTCATAGTTGTTTTTATATTAACTGTGGTTTATATATATACAGTGGAACCTCCGTATGCGCAGATTTGCCATCCGCGGATTTGAGCATCCGTGGATTTGAGCATCTATGGATGGGAAGCCCATATTGTCAGCAATGATGGCGCGCACGGATCCGCACCACTATTTTGGGGGGAAAGTCCCTCCCCTTCCTTCCCTCCCCCTTCTCCTTCCTTCCTTCCTTCCTTCCTTCCTTCCTCCCTCCCTCCCTTCATCCCCTCCTTCCTTCCCCTCTCCCCCTACCTTTCCTCCTTCCCTCCTTCCTCCTTCCCTTCTGCCCCAGCTTGACTGCGGGGCATGGTCTGCTGCCCAGTCAGCCAGGGCCAGGGCCGGGGCTGGAACTGGGCCCAAGGCTTGAGTCTCAGAGCCCCATCCTCAGCTCTAGCAGCCGGGACAGAGCCTCTTTTTTAAAAAAATAATTTTATTAAGATTCATACATTGACTGACTTCCGGTGGAAATGGCGGAGTGAGAAGCACCTCCGAGACGGAGCTCCGGAGGGTGCTTGCTGGTCTGCAGGGACGGGACCGTCGGGGTGAAGGTTCGACGGATCAAGAGTGTCCCCCTGGTAAAGGGGAAGCAGAGGGGCCTGACAAAATTCCCCCCAGTCCAAATCAGTGGCCAAACTTATGGAAGTCGTAGGGAAACAGCGGTGCAGGTAAAAAAGGCTGGGACTGTGGAGGAACTCAGGCATCCATGCCTGCAGCAAGAGCAGAGGCTCTGCCACCACTTTCTCTTTTTATTTTATGTGAAACAGACTTAGTAACTATACTTGGGAGCTCTATCAATTGGAATTACTTTCTTCCTTTAAAGGATACATCGGGTTTGTCCTTTGTTTTTGCTTTTGTTTTTGTTTTGTTTTTTGGGTTTTTTTTCCCCCATTGCCCACAAGAGACTGATGCATAAGAGATAAACAGGGGGAATAAAGTGTAGGAGAAGGGGTTTGAAGATCGAGAGAAATCTTCGTGGAGGGGACTTAATTTTATAAACTCTTTGAAAAGTTTTGAAGTTGGGGGAAAGAAAGGACAGAGGGTTTTTTTCTTTTTCCCTTTCCTTTTCCTTTTTTTTTCTCTTTCTTTTTTTTTTCTTTTTCCTTTTTTGATGTTTTGGATTTGAAAGAAACGGAGGAGAAAAGCGGAGAACTGAGAAAAGAAGAAAGGCAGAATGGAACAGAGGAATGGGGAAACGGGATGTTGGGAAGAAGCTGAAGATTACTGAGAAGGAGGTTTGAGGGTTTGAAGGCGAACCATTAGAAAAGGAGTGGAATTGGAGGAGAAGAAGGACCGAAGGCGGAGAGTATGGAGGAAATGCTTTATTAACTAGAATCGGGTAATTAGGGAGACAAGAAAATTAAATGAGAGACTATATTTAAAGGTTCTAAAATACTTGACTGGATTTGTGTGGTAAGACTGGAGGAAATTGAAATTTAGAACTAATACTTTGGACCCCCGATTGTTTTGAATTGTTAAATTGTTGTATTGCGAACTGTGAGTGCGGCAAACTTTAAAGCTGATTAGAAGAAAGACCTTCAAGGTTATGTCGGCTGGCTGGAGTGAAACACAGGTGTAAGCAATAATACAAGAGTGGAGAAGGCGTCTAAGAAGATAAGAAGAGTGGGAAAAGAAGTAAAGAAGCAGCTTGGACTTTATAGAATATAGGGGAACACCTAAAAGTAATTTAGAGTAATTAAGTTAAAGATGTATAATTGTATCTTGTAATTGTATCTTGACTATTTTCCCTCAGGTTTTCTTGGGCTAGAGTAATTAAGTTAAAGAGTTAAAAGAAGGAGGGTAAAGGGAAAGGAGGGGGAGAAAAAGGAGGGGGGGAAAGAAAGGGAGGAAAGGGGAGTAAGGAAAAGGGAAGAAGGAATTAAGAATTAAGAAGTAAGAGAATAATTGGGGAATAATTGGGAGGGAGGTAGAGTGAAAACAGGAGAAGAGCCCAAAAAAGAATAAGAGCAAGAGTAAGAAACAATATATAGTGAAACATTTAAGTGAGGATTAGTTACAATAGTACATCTGTATAGAAGTAGATTCAAGCATAGTGAATCGGATAGGGAAGGTTGAAATTAAAGCGGAGTGCAGAGGGTTGGGAGTTTATTTAGGTGAAATGTGAGCTACAATTTGACTATATTGAAAACCCATACATCTTTGTCATTATATTGCTACCTCCTCCTCTGTTATCCCTCGGTGCCTATATTATTATTGTGGTAACAATTCTATAAGAGACTTTGGGATATTCGTGTATTTGTGGATCAGTTCTTTAAAAGAAAGTAATAATTTCTGTTTGTTTATTTAGATCCTTGAAATCGAAAACTTTAAGAAATTAAGAAAGGAAAAGGGGAATAATAGAGAAATAAAAGAAAAAGGGGAAGAGAGAGGGAAGGGAAGAGGAAGGAAGGAAAGGAAAATAAGAGATCTCAGAAGAAAAGAACCATCTGTGCTTAAATCAGGAGACAAGAGGACTTGGGTAAGTTCCCTTCCTGTTTTGTCTTGTTTGCTTGTTTTGTTTGTTTATTTTTTGTTTTTTGTTTTTTAAAGGAGGGAAGGGAAGCGAAGGGGGAAGGAAATAGGGGAGGCAAGAAAAGAAAGAGAAAGGGAGAGGAAAGTAGGAAAAGGGAGAGAACAAAGGAAGGAGAAAGAGAAAGGGAAAAAGAGGAGGATAGAAAGAAAGAAAGAAAGAAAGACAGAAGTGAGGAAATATTAAGACAGAAATTAAATAACAACTAATACTAATAAATGTGAATACTAAATTTAAAGTGACTAAGAGGTAGAGCAATATAGTTTTGATAAAGATATTATTAACTTGAGATAAAAGTATTTGAATTAGAATAAATAGAAATAGAAAGCGAGGAAGTTAGAAATTAAAGTTAATTTCGGGTCCTTACTTCTCCTGTTACGTCTCTCAATCCCGCCCCCTCCTTCCCCCTGTATTTAAGATGGCACCGGGAACAAGAATGACACCAGCGCCAGCGCAGACACCAGCAACCTTACAAAGGAAAAATTCATCAGATACTCCAGTAAAGGCTTGTGATTTGAACGAAATTCAAATGGAAGAAATTAGAAGAATGTACCAAGAAACAAATAAAGAAATACAAAAGGCACGAGACGAAATGAAACTGGAATTTAGAACAGAATTAACACAAGTTACATCTAGATTAGATAAGATCGATTGAGATATCAATGTGCAATAAATACAAAAGTAAATAAACTAGAAGAAGAAGTGAAGACTATGGAATTGAAGATGGACTATTGGGAGAAAGAATATCAAGATGAACAGAAAGAAATCCTAAGACTACAATTAAAGCAAAGAGAAAATTGTTTGAAGTTGCGTGGTCTCCCGGAAAGAATGGATGAAAATCTTTATACATATCTCACTATGATACTAACAAAATTTATAAATGAATCAGAAACTTTATTTCCTTGGGAAATCGATTGGATTTATAGAATTAATTCGTATGTAGCAAAACAGAAGAAGCTCCCGAGAGATGTGATTATTTACTTTGTCAGGAAGCAGACGAAAGAGTTAATAATCCAACAAAGTTACAAATCAAAGCTGACGATTGACGACAAAGAGATAATAATCTTGAGGGATGTACCGATCAAAATTCTGAAACGATGAAGAGAATACAACTTTCTAACAGACAAATTGAAAACCAATGGTGTTCCATTTAAATGGGAAGAACTGGAAGGCTTAACTGTGAGTTGGAAACAAAGAAAGATAAGATTGAACTCTTAAGAAAAAGCAAAAAAATTTTTAACTGAATTTGAAAAAGACATCAGAAAAGGAAGCAAAGGACATGAGAAGGACCAGATAGAAAGAAGGGAAGAAGAAGTAGTCTTAAGTGAAGAAGAAGAAGAAACATAAAGGAGTGTAAGAACTAAAGAACTTGTAAATTAGGAAAACATCCAAATTATTTAGAGTGGATTTAAGTTACAATTTCCTTCCTTTTTTGTGTGTTGCTATTGCGGCGTATTTTTTAAAAAAAATTATTAATAAAAGTCTCGGGTAAATCCAAAAGAGTTTGACTAGTTATTTTACAAACTAAAGGAAAAAATTGAGATAAGGATTAAGGTAAAGATTACTAGGAGAAATGAGGGTTCTATCCCTAAATGTGAAAGGATTAAATTCACCACAAAAGAGGAAAAGAGTCTATCAGTATTTGGAAAGAACTAATGTAGATATAATATGTTTGCAAGAATCACATATTAAAAATAAAGACAAGAGACTAATTAAGAACAACAAATTAGGGAAAGAATTTATTACCTCAATAGAAAAAAGTAAGAAAGGAGTAATTATATACGTAAAAAATGATTTAGATTCTAAAGAAATCTTCAAAGATAAGAATGGCTATTATTTGGGAATCGAGACGAGTTGGGGGGGGGGCAAGAAGATACTAATTGTGTGTGTGTATGGCCCCCAGGAAAACAAAAAAGTTTTCTATAATAAACTGAACGAAAGAATTTCAGAATTTGATTACGAACATGTTATTTTAGCAGGAGATTTTAATGGAGTGCTCGAACCGAAACTAGACAGAACATCAGGTAAGAAAATTAAAGAAAATCAGGGCAAACTGCCGAAAATTTTTTTCCAAATGCTAGAGAGACTCTCGATGATTGATGCATGGAGACATCTATATAATGATGAAAAATCATTTACATTCTATTCAGATAGGCATGAATCACTATCCAGGATTGACTTATTCTTAGTATCTAGAGGGCTGATAAATGAGGTAACCAAAATGGAGAGCTTTAACAGGGAAATTTCAGACCATAATCCTATAGTATTAACTATGAAAGAAACTAGAAAAGAAATGAGATGGAGATTAAATGAAGATTTGCTTAAAAATGAAGAAGTGATAGAAAAAGGAAAAGAGATGATAAAATTATTTCTTAAAGAAAACATGGACAAAGGAATCAAAGTATCAACTGTATGGGATGCATGCAAGGCGGTAGTTAGAGGATTTTTTACCCAGCAGAATATAATTTACCAAAAGAAAAAAACAGAAAGAATGAAAGGGTTAAACAAAGCACTGAAAGAGAAAGAGGAGCTATTGGTAAAATATCCCCAAAATAAAAAAGTGCAAAAAGAGATCAAAATACTTCATAAACAACTGGAAATAGAGGCAGTTACAGAATTAGAGAAAAAATTAAAGATGGTAAAACAAAAAAACTTCGAATATGCAAATAAAGCAGGGAAATGGTTGTCGTATAAATTAAAGAAAGAGAAAGAAAGCAAACTTATTAATAAGATCAAAAAGGTGACATAATAGTTTCACAGCAGGAAGAAATAGAAGAGGTCTTTACCGAATTCTATGCAAATCTATATAAAAGACAGGATATAGAAGAAACAATAATTAAAGATTTCCTAAATAACAGCCAGATTCAAACCTTCTCAGAAGAACAATTAAAAAGACTAAATCACGAGATAACAAACAAAGAAATAAGAGAGGCAATTGGTCAAAGCAAATTAAACAAATCACCAGGAAATGATGGATTAACAACATTGTTTTACAAAACCTTTGTGGAGGAATTAGCAGAACCACTACAGAAAGTTATGAACGAAATATTAACAGGAGAAATACCAAATTCATGGAAAGAAGCAGTTATAACTATAATACCAAAAGAAGGGAAAGATCCATTGGACCCAACCAATTATAGACCGATATCCTTGCTCAATAATGATTATAAAATCTTTACAACAATATTAGCAAATAGACTAAAGAGCTGCCTCCAAGAGACGATTGATGAGGATCAAAGGGGTTTTTTACCGAAAAGATATATGAGGGAAACTTTAAGAATAGTTATAGATACATTAGAATATTATGAACGTCACAATGAGAAAAAATTAGGATTACTGTTCTTAGATTTGGAAAAGGCCTTCGATTCTGTAAATTGGAAGATGCTGTTAGATTTATCAAAGAAAATTATGGGTAAAGACAATTTTACAAAATGGCTAGAAAGCATTTACTGTAACCAAAAAGCACAAGTTAAAATAAATGGAAGAAAATCCAAATTTATGAATATCGAAAGAGGAACGAGGCAAGGTTGCCCACTCTCCCCATTACTCTTTTTATTGGTTGTTGAATTGCTTATTAAAGAAATAAAACTAAGTAAAGAAATTACAGGAGTTAAAATTAAGAGACATGAATATAAAATCAGAGCTTTTGCAGACGACTTAATAATAATAATGGAAGACCCAAGCAATAATATAGAAAGGATTCTAGAACATCTAAATAAATTTGGTTTGGTAACAGGATGCAAAATAAATAAGGAAAAATCAGTAATTTTAACTAAAAATATGAGAAAGGAAGAAGAAAAAGAAGTAGAAAATAAAGCAGGAATTAAAATAGGGGAAAAAGTTAAATACTTAGGAATTCAAATTACAAAGAGAACCACAGAGTTGTTTGAAAATAACTACAAGGCGTTGTGGACAAAAATAAGAAATGATTTAATAAGGTGGAATAAACTAAATATTTCGATAATGGGAAGAGTGGCCATGATTAAAATGAATATACTTCCAAGGATTTTATTCCTCTTTCAGATGATCCCAATTATAACTGCGGATAAACCAAATTTAAAACTGTATTATGAGTCCTGTGGTCTTGTATGGATTGAAGAGTGGGTTACGCTGGTAGAGAACAGATTGTTAGATTTAGAAAGTGATGGTATGAATTTCGGATGGCACGCCTATTTGATTTATGAGAAAGATAAGAAAAATCCAATATTTACAAACCATATTATTAGGAAAGCTTTGAAGAAAGTTTGGGATAAATATAAAAGAAGAATTATAGTGGGTTTGGAAAGATGGATATCCCCACATGAAGCATTTTTTAAAAAAGAAACGATTAAGGACAATAAATGGTATACTTATAATGATATCTTGGAGGAAAAAGAGAGGAAATGGACCTTAAAAACTAGAGAAACACTGAATGAAGAAGGATGGAACATCTCCTGGTTTATGCATAGACAATTGCATGAAAGATTTAGAATGGACCAAAAGTTGTATGGGGAGATAACAGGTAAGGATGAATCAGAACTTGGTAAGATCTTAATTAGAGAAGAAAAAACCTAATAAAGAAATTCTATGGGACGCTGCTCAAATACGAAATGGAAGATGAAGTGGTCAAAGAACAAATGATAAATTGGGCGAGAAAAATAGGTCACTCAATTCAGTTTGAGCAGTGGGAGAAAGTCTGGGGAAACATCTACAAACATACGGTATCTCAAAGTCTCAGGGAAAATTTCTATAAGATGTTTTACTTTTGGTATTTGTCTCCAGAGAGAATAACAAAAATGAGGTGGGGACGTTTTTTCATTGCTGGTGGTCTTGCAAAAAGGTAAAAAATTACTGGATGATGGTTAAGAAAACAATTGATAAGGTCTTGAATATAAATCTAAAACTAAAACCAGAAATCTTCCTCCTAGGGATATTAGAGGGTGATATAGAAAACAAATTCGGAAAAATGTTATTTTATATGATCTCTCTTGCAAGAATATGTCTGGCCCAGAAATGGAAAGAGAAAGAGACCCAAATAGGGATAATTGGATGCTCAAGCTATATGATGGAATGATGATGGACAAGTTGACACAACTATTAAGAGGTAAAACAGAAGAGACGTTTTCAAAGGAATGGAGGAGGGTAATGGAATGGATGGAAGAAGAGAGGAATAACTAAACTTATATAAGATGTATCCGACAACAGATTTGTTTTGTTATAAGAAAGTCAATTAGACCCATACATAAAAAAGACAAATATTGGTAGATAGGAAGTCACTTTTAGAATGAATGAATGGAAGTAAGAAGAAAGATTGAATGAGTGAAGAGAAGAAGAAAGAGTATGAGGAGGAGAAAGAATGTTTAGAAGAAGATAGATGGATGTATAGTATAATAGTATAGTATAGTACGGTAAGGTATAAGGGGATAATGAATGATAAGAGAATAAGAAGGTGGTGGTATGAATGAGAATAGATAAAGATAGATAGTTTTAAGAATTGGAAATATATCTGATTCTTTGATTTGCTTTGTTCCATGGATTGTATTGCGAATGTGATGATTGGAAGTTAATTGTACGAATATAATGTTTTTTAAATAATAAAACTTATTAAAAAAAGATTCATATATTGACTAATGATTATTATACAATACATAAATCTGTAGATATATTTTCTACATTCTATTCCAATTTAGGACATAGCCTCTGGGCTTCGAACCCCAAACCCCGAGCCTGGCCTCGACTCCCTCTGGCCAATGGGGTCCCAAGGGAATCGGGGCCAAGGACAAGGCTTGGGTTTTGACACCCAAAGGCTCCATCTCGGCTGCTGGGCTGGAACTGGGACCTTTTCCTCTGGCCAACGGGGTTTCAAGGGAGTCGTGGCCAGGGCCGGAGCTTGGATTTCAAAGCTCAAAGACTCCATTCCGGCTGTGGGGCCTGGGAATGGGGCTGTGAAAGCTAAGTCCCGGCCCTGGATCCCCAACTCCCTTGGAACTCCATTGGCCAGAGGGAGCTGGCCAGGTCCAGCAGCCAGCAGTCCAAGTACAGTATTGTTATCATGATATAATTCAGAAAAATGAAAAAGTGAAGATTTGGTAACAAATTTGATTACAGCAGCGAGTTTAATTATAGCAAGATGTTGGAAAACAAAAATAACTGTATAATAGGAGGAGTGATATAAAGAGGTTATGGAAATTAGCAATTAATGATAAATTGACATGTGGATTGAAAGTAAAAAAAAGGGATTGTGGAAAAGAAATGACTTTGGTGGAATTTGGAAAGAATTAATTGAAAAAGCGTTGAGAAAAGAAGATGGAAGATTACCTCCATGAGAGGAATTGAGATTTTGGATGGAATATAAGGGTGAAAATGGCTCCAGGGAAGGGGAGCACTGAGATGGGATAGAAAAGATATTTAGATAAATTGGAATAGAATGTAGCAAATATATCTAGAGATTTATGTATTGTATAATAATCAATAATCAATCTATGAAAATGAATCTCAATAAAATTATTTTTTATAAAGAGGCTCTGTCCTGGCTACTAGACCTAAGGATGGGGCTCCGAGACTCAAGCCTCAGCCACGGTCCCAGCCCCAGCCCTGGCCCTGGCCCTGGCTGACTGGGTGCCAGAGTACACCCCCACAGTCAAGCCGTGGCAGAAGGGAAGGAGAGACGGAGGAGGGAGAAGGGGAAGAGGGAGGGAAGGAGGGAGGGAGGGGAGGGGAGGGGAGGGGAGGGAGTTTTCCCCCAAGGGCACTTTGTTATGGGGGACAGTATGGGCTGGACATCCTCAGATGCTCAAATCCACATGGTCGTGCCACCATTAAGGGCACGACTTGAGCAGATGTGGATGTTGGTGGAGCAGATGTGAAGCAGATGTGGATCCGAGGGGGGGGGAGGCAGGTGGAACGGATCCCCCGCGTATACCGAGGGCCTACTGTATATACAAAATGGATTTTGCCAATTCTCCCACAGCTTTTCAACAACAGGAAAACCCATCCCTGGTTGGATCATTGTTCCTCCCTCCCTCCTTCATTGTTGTTATAATGGTCTTATGGCCTCTTGCGGGATGGATTCTTGTCTTGTAGTTGCTGAATTTGCAGGGAGGCTCCGCATGTGGTTGGTGGTGCTTCTTCTACCAGTGTTCAAACGTGGAGTCCCACTGCCACCTGCCTCGCCCTGCAAATAAAGGAAGGGATCAGGGAAAGGGCTCAGTCCCTTTTGCAAGACACCCAGGAGTTGAGTAAGTTTCTGTTGTTGTTGTTTTTTCCTGAACAAGATTGCATGCAACCTTTGGGGTTCTGCCAGAGCTATAAAGGACATTTCTGCCAGAATAAACCAGTAAGGACAATCTGCTGAAGAATGCTTAAGTAACATGCAATTGCCATGCTGTTTTATGGGTTGCTTGGGTGATGCATCAAAGAGGCAATTGCATTTTTATCATTTTGCTGAGATTTTTTTTAGTCTTATGAAGCATAATTTATACAATTATACAATAGATGACTACACACAAATTCAGTTATTTCTTCCTGCTATTGACATTCCAAGGGTGTATCTACACTGTAGAAATGAAGCAGTTCGACACCACTTTAACAGCCATGACACAATAGCAATAGCAGGTACGTTTCCATACTGCTTCTCAGTGCACTGAAGCACTCCTTAAGCAGTTTAGAAAGTTCAAGCTAATGGTCGCCAGCAAGGTGGGCACTCCTTTTAGGGACCTAAAAGGATTCTGGATTGGTCATTTTGTGAAATATTTAGCCTTCCCTTTCACAGACCTCTGGTGCTCCACCAAACTACAAATCTCAGGATTCTATAGCATTCAGTCATGGATATTAAAAATGGCATCCAAAACACTTGATTTGGGCAGTGTGGCAGCATGCAAGGCCCCCAAAAGCCTGAAACCTCAATAACTTCAGTAGCCCTTCTTTTCATATACACTGGGCAAGGCAGTTGAAATCTCTTCTTCTGCACAAGCATTAAAGGAAGAGGAGCCCTCTCCCGTTTTCACTCCAGCCACCCGACAGAACAAGGACATGGGAAAGGGCCTTCTTTTCTGTGGCTCCCTCAATGTGAAATTCTAAAGACGCATCTCTTCCGGCAGGCCTTTTCTGAAACCTCTTAGATTCCGGCTCCAAAACGGAATGAATTAATCTAATCTGACCCCTTGCTTGGTGCTATCCCCTTCCTCGTTTAAGAACTGTTCAAGATATTTTATGTTTTAATCTGTTGTGGTTTTAAATCATTGTTAACTCAATTCATTTTAAAGGGGTGAGTGGCAGGGAATGGGCTGTTGTATTATTTTAATTTGTATGTTTTAATCTTATTGTACCCCGCTACAATTGAGTTCTACACAGGAGCAGACTAGAAACAGATGATGATGATGATGATGATGATGATGATGATTCCCTCTCTTTGGATATCTGACTTCATTAGCGTGAATTAACAGGAGGTGCTGCGTGTCAGCTTCTACCTGGTCTCTGCCCTCCACGACTAAAGTGTCTTCTGTTTGGGTGGTCATAATTGCCGCGTTGGTTTCCATGCATCTGGGGAGGAGGAGACTGGTGGACCTTCGGAGGAGGACCATGAGGTGTCTGAGGGACTACCGATTCCTGGCTGGTCACATAAGGCTCTGGCTGAGATGGCTCCTTGATTCCCACAAGATCCTCCGCCTTTGTCTATTCATATCAAGAGCAAAAGAGCATGGAGAGAGATAAGTTAGTAGAAAACTTGAGAGGAAACAGTCCAAAAAGGTTTCTGCTTCCTGACTGAGCTACAGAAGGCAGGATAGGAATGGGGGGGGGGGTGCTTTCCCTAGATTCCCCCATCTCCATATGTGGAGGATGCAGTAAATTCACTCTAGGTTCTGATCTGAATTCCAGAGGAACTCTCAAAGGTACTACACACAAAGCAAGGAAAGCACTCGAGACAGTCTTTTAAACTTGGGACTAAAGCCCAGGGCAGATTCATTGCCAGCTGGCATGAATGCTCCTGGGTCTACATTCCCTTGGACACTGGTCTCTCATTTTAGTCCAGAGTCCTAGTTTAACGCTTAAACAGTCACGATGGAGGAAAGGAGACAAAGGGAACCCTTTTTATTCCTTCTTTCTTTCAAAGAACAAGCAATAAAGTAGCAATAACAATACCCATTTTGAAAGAATTGGTTGACCCACGTAGGAGATTGGCAAGGAGGCCTGTGCAACTCTCCTTATTTAAATAGCTTGGGACGCCCAGTACTTGAAGGAGTGCTTCCCCTGGACTCATCTGGCTAAGGAATAAAGTCTTTTGGAGAGGAAATTCCACATAAGTTTAGCTTCCTTAAATCACTCTTGTTTAATTTTGCAAAGAAATCTTGTGGCACATGTGGGACTAACTGAGCAAAAGAAGTCAAAGCAGAAAAGTTTATAGACTTGGTCTCCTTCCTCAGATGTGTGGAGTCAATGGGTGCCCAGGAAGGATCCTAGATCCTATATCTTAAAGGTATAGATATTCTGTGCACCAGCAGCCCCCACAAAAGAGCAGCACAACATAGCCATAACTCCCAGGGTCGAAGCTTCCGGGACACTCTCCCCTCCTTTTATCTTCTTCCATATTTCTGCCTTTACTTTTTAAAGAATCTTCTATGCAGTGCAGTTGAAAACAAAAGAGATTGCTAATCAGATGACAAAACTAGTGTTCACCTTCCCCCGGCAGGTCCCTACATTAAGCTCCCAGTTTTGCATCATCGCTGCAACACTCCTGCCCTGACCTCCTTTATTGTCAGTGGGGAGGAATAAGTCACTGTCTTTGCAAGATAGCCAGATGCAAACATGCTGCCCAAACTTAAAAGACCACAGCAAGTGCATGAGGCTTCTTCTGTACCTTGTCAGTTTGTTCAAGGTCATGGCCTGATTCGATGAGCTTCCAGCGCCTTTGACCTTGATCGGTAATCACTCGCAGGAAAAGTGGGTCATCCTCATCCTCCGATTCCCATTCGAGAACGAAATGGTCTTCTTTGTCTCGGGAGTTCAGAGAAAATCTGTCCATTTGAACAAAGAGTAGAAAGATGAGGTGGTGCCCCTTTTCCATATTGTAGGTTTTGTCCTAAGGCCAAGAACCTATTGGGAAAAGTCTCCTAGACTCACTTAGCTCTTTCCTTTGGCTTTGGAGGAATTTTTTTCTCTTCCTCGTATGGGCAAGGGTTGTTTTTGTTGACCTTGAAGGGCCTTGACCAATCGATGAATGGACCTCTCTTCTTTTTCCATCCTTTCAATGGAAAACAATTATTAAATTTATATATATATCATTTCTAAATCATGTCCCCCAGGAAGCCCTCCTGTGAAAAATGCACCCCGGCATCCACATTAAATTGCAAGCTACCCTTCCTCAGAGGCTTCTGGAGATCACAGTTTGCCTTTTTTCTTCCTTCCCAAAATTTTAGGGTGGCCAGAGGAGCGTTTGCGGTTTGCAAGCCTCCATGGTCTACCAATGAGCATCCTGGAGCATGGTGTCAATTGTGAAAACACAGGTACATATTTGGCATAATTTCTGCCAGTTAAAGGATTTCAACTTAGCTGTCATAGTAACACAGTTGTGGAACCTCAAAGCTCAGCCAAGGAATCAACCTGGGAATTCAAATAGGTATTGGAGAGGTTGCTTCAAACCTCTGCCACATAGAGCTCCAAAGACTTCTCCACCCGATGGCTGAAGGAGCACAGGTCCTTTATTTACCTTCTCCTGGGTTGTCGTGTGTCACCTGCACTTCATTTTCGTTCACAACAGACACACAGCTGTTATGAGCCACGGACATGTCTAGCAGTTCAGACTCTCGGGAGACGGACTCGAGACTGGAGCTGGGAAAGAAAGAGCCAGGATGCTTAGTGCCCTGGGATGGGACACTGAGTAGTCCTATCACCTGCAACCTGTCCATGCAAGCTTATCTGCCACGGAAAGACTCCTCAGAAACCAACAACCACTGTAACAGAGTCACACACCACACCCTGGAAGCTCAGACGTTGCACCTCTGCTTTCCGAACCAGCAAGAAGGAACTAAAAGCTTGCTTTTTTCCCTCTAAAACTCTTTGGGAGAACTAAAGACAAAACAATTAGCTTATCTTCTGTGCTTTCCTTCCCATGGAATCATGGAACTGGCTGTTAACAAAGCATATTTAGAAACCTCAGCCATTAACTCTAAACTGCCTCACCAGACTGCATATCCCAGGATGCCATAGGATGTTCCCATCTCTGATATTGCAGTTTTCCAGTTTCCATCCATAACTACTCCCCAGCTGTAGGAGTTGTTGCTCTTGTTGCATGCCTTCAAACTTTTCTGACTGATGGCGATCTTAATTTAAACCTATCCCAAGGTTTTCCTGGCAAGCTTCTTCAGAGGGACTTTGCCATTGCCATCATCTGAGGTCACTTTCCCAAGGCCGCCCAGTGGGTTTCATGGCTCAACTGGGAATTGAACCTTGGTCTCCAGAGTCATAGTCCAACATTCAAACACTAAACCACATTGACTGTAGGGCTAGGACAGAATGAAGCCATGGCTAGTCAGGATAGTTCGACCCATCAATTGACTCATGATCCAGCTACCTCTCTTGTCAGACTGGTGGGGCAAACTGTGGCCCTGAAGAAGTTGCTGGAAAACCACTTCCATCTGATATTACATTGGCTGTGTTAGATCTGCCAGGAATAGACTATGAGGAAACCTGCGACTCCCTTAGAAATCGATCACATCACATTGTGCAAAGGTGCTTTGAGACTTTTTGTTAGCATCACTATCTTTTCAGTTAACTAGATGAGTTAAGGATACATTGGATCCTGATGAGATGCTGGCATAGGGGAGAAAGAAAGAAAGAAACCAGCACCTCTGCTATGGGCTATCGAATTGAATACCAACCTCCTGTCTTTGGAGTTTGTGAAGCCTTCCGCTGGGCTCATGTGGATGCTCAGGGACTCCCCTTCCAGCTTTGGCCTCATATCATTCAAGTCCTCCGTCTCGTTCTCGGAGCCTGATGATCTGTCCAGCTCTCTCTCCATGTTGAGGTCTGGCTCGCTAAGCATAGCCTGAAGCTGGAGAAACCAAGAAGCGTCAGTAAAATAGCTTTCAGAAGGTGCTACTCCACTGCTTAGCCTCTTACGCTTGGTGGCCCAAAGGAGAAACTATCCTAGGTTTTTTTTTGGCAAGTTTTGTTCAGAGGAAGTTTGTCATTGCCTTCCTCTGAGGCTGAGAGAGCGTGATTTGTCCAAGTTTACCCACAAAGTTTCCATGGCGAAGTGCAGATTTCAATCAACCTTCTCTTGGGCTTCAACAGATTAAAGTGTTTCCCGCATGTTTGCAAGAATACCTTTGCCCCCATGGGAACTAGGAACTTAAATTTTATAGGTATTTCAAGACTTCAGTGGCTTGGGAAGCTATTGATTGCTTCCAATGTACCCATCTGCCTGAGGACTAAAGTCTTTTGCACGGGGCCTCCTCCATGCTCCACCAGTGGGAGCTGTATATTTTAGGTGGATGGGAGAGAGGACCTTTTGTGCTGGGGCACCTTTAGGGGTCCAATTGGCACCAACACCGATTTGATAAAACATGGCTTTTTGCAAGAGCTTTCCCAGTGCCACTGGATTGAATTCACACTTCTACATGTCTTTGGCTATTGTTTTTTTGTTTGTTTGTTTTTGTTTTTGTTTTTTGTTGTTTTTTTTTTTTGAAAACTTTGTCGGCTCTTCTATTTTAATTTGCCTTATTTTTAGAAGATAGATTTAACCTACTAAATTTCACTTTTGTTTTAATTCACAACACATCTGGTAGCTCCTCTAAAAGAAGTTGAAGCATAAACTTTTGTAGACTTGGGCCCAGTACAGAGTTAGTACTAATTAGTAACAGTGACTTTCTGGGGACATTACTGGATGGAT
This sequence comes from Urosaurus nigricauda, assembly GCA_034509955.1. Taxonomy (NCBI): domain Eukaryota; kingdom Metazoa; phylum Chordata; class Lepidosauria; order Squamata; family Phrynosomatidae; genus Urosaurus; species Urosaurus nigricauda. Next base: position 138,548,600 of record JAOEGL010000002.1, read on the forward strand.
TGGAGAGAACTCAGAACGCGTTGGAAATTAGGGCTCGGGAGAGTGGAGTGTCGGCATGCTCTGGGCTCTCCCGGAGCCACCTTGGGCATGCGTGCATTGAGACGGTTCACGTGCTGATGACATGCCTTTTGCATCCTGTCCAAATGGCATGGCGCAAGAGATATCACCAAGCTACTTCAGGGAGCTTTGGGCATCTTAGCAACCGCGTGGAAAGCTGCTGTGTTTTGTGGCTCCCTTTTGGAGCATGTTGTTGCCAGCACCGTGAGGTCGCCGTGGCAAGGATGCTGGGCAGAAAGGGGTGGCGTCTCACCACTCCTTCCTGCCCATCTGTACAGCCCCTTGTTCTCCTTTCTCAGATGCATGGATCCCTCCTGAGCACCCTCTCACTCCATGCATCTGTGGAAGGAGATCAAGTCTACAAAAGCTGATGCTACAACTTCTTTTGCAGGCACAAGACCTGGTCCAGCACCTCTTGGCTTCTCCGTTGAGTTTTCGGCACAACTCACCAAATAAAACATGGCTTTTCCCTTTCTCCTGCTATTGGACTTAATCCCCATTTGTGCATGTGTTTGGCTTCAAATTGTTTTAAAAGGCTAGGGGCTCTTCTGTTTTAATTTGCCATATTTCTGAAAATAGGTTTAGCCCACTTAAATCACTCTTGTTTAAATTTACAAAGGGATCTTGTGGCACCTCCGAGATTTTCTCTTGCAAACGCTCTTTTGCCTCCTTCCTTTGCTTGACCGAATTCCTCATGTATTCAAGCTGAGCTTGGAGCTGCTTCTCCTGTGACATTTTGACTGTCTCATTTGGCAGGATCTTTGGATGGGAAAATACACAAAAACAAAATAAAATTCCATATATATTTAAAGAAGTCCCCTACCAGAGCAAGGGAAGCAAGGGTAAGAAGGTGAGTTTCTGAACCTGATGTGAACATTATTTTTTTTTGGGGGGGGGGGGCATGTTGTAGCTGACAGATCTGGTTCACATGATCATGATGGTATTACTGGTTGTTTGTTTAGAATAGAAACTCCACAATGCATGATCTGTGATTGCACAGTTTTTCTCCCTCTCATTCTGAATTATTAAGTATAACAAGGAGAAGTAACAGTTCCATAAAGAAAACGATGCAATATACAAACAAATGAGTTTTGACAACGATCTCCAAATCAACTAAAAGATCAAAACCCAGCAAGACAAATAATTTGGACCGGTGTACGATTCTCCAAATAGATGCAGCATTTTTAAAGGGAAATGTGCCTGTTTTTGTTTACATATGCATTGCAGATATCCCAAATCCCTAACAAAAAATTAGAGACTCAAATATTCCCTTGTATCTGTTACCTAGTTGTGTTTTTATTTTTCTTGGGAATTCACTTGCTATTATTATTATTATTATTATTATTCCTGTATAAAGGTGGTATTTAAATAAACCTGACTTGCCTCGTAAAATTCATGGCATGGCTCTCACTAAAGACAAAGGTCTGTTCCCTATTGTCTCTAACCCCCTAGTGGCTTCCATCCTAGTGGGACAGTGAATCCACATTCGTTCCCCTGACTCAGAAACCACCTCTCACCCATACAAACTTATACATTAAATGGCATCCCCATTGAAGTCAATGGGATATAGAACTGCAGGGTTAGGCTCTGAACTTGGCCACAAAGACAATGCAGCCAATTGCCTGGACCACAAGGATCAGGAATTTCAATTATTGCTCCAAGCTAGTCTAGAAACTTTCTTTTCTTTGCACCAGATGCAAACATCCTGCCCCAACTCAAACACCAAGGGCTTCTTTTGTACCTGGTCAGCTAGTGTCAGGTCGTGGTCAGATGGGATCAGCTGCCAGTTACTGTAGCCACACTTGTCCCTTTCCAGCATCACATGGGAGTCTCCCTCCAAGCCCTGGCTGAGTTCATGAAGGGCTGCTTCCACTCGGCAGGTTAGACAAAACCTGTCCATTGGACCAAAGAGGAAAAAGATGAGGTGGTGCCCCTTTGCCATATTTTGGCTTTTCTGCTAAGGCCAAGAACCTACTGGATAAAGTCTCCCAGACTCACTTGGCTCTATTCTTTGGGTCCTCCAGCACCCTCAAAGGATCTATATATCCGGTAGGGCCTTTGGTTTTGGACAAATTGGTAAAAGGATTTTTCTCCTTTTCGGGTCCATTGGCTGTAAAACATTTTTAAATAAATTTTATTGATTCATATTTGAATATAAATGATTAAAAAACTGTGACATCTATAAAACATAAAGCATTTTTATCCCAGTTCCCATTCCTTCATAATTTTTTTGCATTCTTTCATTCACAGGTTTCTTTTTCTCCCCTTCCCCCTAATTCCCGAAGAAATTTATCTAGATTACTATCTTATCTTTTTCTGTGGCATTGTATGACCACAGAAATATTCTTCTCTTACCTCCCGTGCTTATAACTTTAATCAACAACAACAACAAAAAATCCTTTGAAGAGGTTTAAAGAATTGCTAAATCCAGATCAGGGTGCACATGGTAATATTACATAGTATTTTGCAACTTAGTAATCTTTTCTCTCCCTCCCCCCCCCCGCATGATTTCCCTTTATTTATCCATGGATTTGTAAGCTTTCAAATTTTTTCCACAATTTACTGGAATTTCTACAGTTGAAACTAAACATCTTTATCACGATCAAATATTTTCACTTAGGCTTGTTGCCAAAGTTGCCACCTTCTCCCATTTCTGTGCCATAGACATCAATACCTTTTCCCATCCTTCTCTCCATTTGAAATTACTTTCATGTTTCAGTTTGGATGAGAATCAGTCTAATTCTACCATTTCCTATAGTTTAGCAAACCACTCTTCCATATCTATTTTCTTATCAATTTTCCAGTACCTGGCATAAAGAGATCTGGCAGCTGTTAACATTTAAAACACAGTTTTACAAAACTTTTTTTCTTGATCTTCCTGGGATATATTTAATAACATAACCTCACCTTCAAGTTTTAATTTGATTCCCAGAATATTATAAAATTTCCCTTTGTATTTCTTTCCAAAATTTACAGGCTCTATTGCAAGACCACCACAAATGATAATAGGTTGTATTTCCAACATTCTCGCTTACCAGTATTATATAACCTAGTTATTTTATCTGGGATAGATGCCATCTATACAGAATTTGATCTTAGTTCTCCTTCACATTTTGGGATAGGGAGTATTTTAACCTTCTGTTCCAGGATTTCTCCCATTGTTCTAGTTCAATCACCCTCCAACAATTTGGCTCCCTTTTGATCATGGCATCTTTTACTATTTGATCCTCCCTGTTCCATTTGAATAGCTTCTCGTATACCTTAGAGAGCATCTTTTGGTCTGATCACAATAAAATATCTTCCATGTTAGTATTAGAATTTCAGAACCCGCTTTGTTTCTTTTTATACCTCTTTGTTGGTTTTATACCTCTCATAGAGTTGTCTGTATAGAAACCAATTTATATTCCCATTTTCCTCTTTTAACTTTTCATAAGACAAAAAATGTCATATTTTTTCTTTATGAGGAGATGGAAAATCTCTTTCCTTTTGTTTTTTCGTACAGACCTTTAACATTCCACAATAATATTTGTAAATTCTGAGTTTGATGGCCCATTTACTCTGCTTTGCAAAAGCTTATTTACCTTTTGCTTTGCAACGCCTTTTCTTTTTCTTCTTCTTCCCACATTCTGGTGAGTCTGCTGTTTTTCTTATCCCCAATTCTTCATTCTCCTCTATTTCTTCATCCTGGCCTACTTCTAAAAAATTTTTTTTAAAAAAACAAAAGCATTAAGCACCTCCCAGCAAATGAATACACTTATACCTCAGCAAAAGTAAGTGAAGATCTTGATATAGGGTATATCAGGTCGAACTATCTTCATGCTTTATTCCCTGATTGCTCACCCAGAGGGACAGGATATAAATAAATATTTGTTGTTTTCATTGTAAACTTTTCAAAAGTTCCCTAGTAGTCAATTTGATGGCAGTTATCCATTTGTTTGCATCTTTTGTTTTTTGCAACCTCACTCTTCTTGGAATTTGCTGACATCTGCTGCGTTGGGGGAAATCATGGACCCAGGCAGCTCTCCTATGCTCAATGCAGCCCTGCATCCCCATTCAAATGCGAGGTTCCCTTCGCCAGAGGCTTCTGGAGAACACAATTTGCCATTTTTCTTCCTTCCAAAATGCTAAGGTGGGCAGAGGAGTGTTTCTGGTTTCCATTCCTCCATGGTCTACAGAAAAGCATCCCCAGGCATTGCATACTCCTGGGCTAGCAGAGATGGTGTCAATTGTACAAACACAGGGACATATTTGGCATAATTTCTGCCAGTTGAAGGATTACAACTTAGTAACACAATTGTGGAACCTGAAAGCTCAGCCAAGGAACCAACCGGGAAATTCAAATGGGTATTGGGGAGGTTGCTACAAACCTCTGCCACATAGAGCTCCAAAGCCTTCTCCACCAGATGGCTGAAGGAGCACAGGTCCTTTATTTACCTTTTTTGGGGTTGTCGTGGGTCACCTGCACTTCACTTTCTTTCACGACAGACACACAGCTGTTATGAGCCACGGATTTGTCTTCCAGTAAAGACTCTTGGGAGACGGACTCAAGGCTGGAGCTGGTAAAGGAAATAACCAGGATGCTTAGTGTCCTGGGATGGGGCACTGGGATTGGGCTAGATTTGCCAAGAATCCACTATAGGGGAATCTGCGAGTCCCTTAGTATTAGATCCCATCACCCCATCCAAAGGTGCTTTGAGACTTTCTTTAGCATTATTACATTTTAATTAACAGGATGAGTTAAAGATACATTGGATCCTGACAAAGATGCTGGAATAGGGGAGAAATAAAGAAAGAAACTGGCACCTCTACCTTGGGCCCTTGAAATAAATACCAACCTACTGACTTCTGTTCCTTCCATTTGGTTATTTTGGATGCTCTTGGGCTTCCATTTAAACTTTAGACTCTTTAAATATTTTGAGTAATCTGTCTTCCTTTCCTCTCCAGATGATTTATCTGTCTTCCTCATCATTTGGAGGTCTGAGCCTGTAGAAATGAAGAAGTTTCATTGGCCTGAGCCTGTAGAAACTAAGAAGGCTGAGGAAGATGGCTTGCAGAAGTTGCTGCTCCACTGGTTACACTCCCAGGTACAATTTGCTCCCTGGTTAAAGAGAAATACCTGATCTCATGGGATCATAATATTCTTGCAATGTTGTTGGCATGTGCCTTCAAGTCTTTCTCTATTTTATGTTTTGACATAATTGATTCATAGGAGGTTTGTCATAGGCCACCACGACCATATAACTGTGGATGAAAAAACCCACCAGCCACTATGCCTACGAAAACAAAGCTCAGCCAAGGAACCTACCTTGAAATTCAAATAGGTATCTCTGGAGGTTGCTCCAAACCTCTGCCATATAGACCTCCAAGGCCTAATCCACCAGCAAGCTGAGGGAGCATAGGTCATTTATTTACCTTCGTACGGTACAAAGAAGTTCTCAAGATACTTAGTCAAAGGTGTCATTTCAGCCGCAAACTTCTCCTCAAGCTCATCTTCTCTAGCAACAGACTCAGGATGGAAGCTGGGAAAGGAAACAACCAGGATGCTGAGTGTCCTGGGATGGGGCACTGAGCAGTCCTACCTCCTGCAGCCTGTCCCTCCAACCATTCAATAGAGTCACAGATCCCACCCTGGATCCTTGGATGTTGCACCTCTGGTTTTTGAAAATACTAGAAAAAACTAGAAAGTTGCTTCTGATTTCCTCTAAAACGCTTTGGGACAACTAAAAACAGAATGATTAGGTGACCTTCCATGCTCTCCTTGAACATCTCCTGCCAAAAAGTTAAACCGAAAAGTTTAAGATACCCCTCACTGCAGTAGTTTTACAGTACTTATTCTTACTTTGAAACCCCTCTTTAAAAAATTTGTTATTACTCTTAGCTGTTGTGCTCTGATTTTTCCCCGATATTATGAATTGTTTCATACAATTCCTTCTCGTATCTTTCAGTAATATTCGGTGTTCCTCCCTCTATTTGTGAATTGTCCAGAGTCCTTCTTTTTTTTTGGGGGGGGGGGGGAGGGAGGAGAATAGAAGTAAAGGTTTCTATCACAACAGTAAATTCAATAACAGCAGCAGTGCCTAATGAAACCAGATTCTCAGCATATCCCAATATATCGAAAGGCAATAGCCGCTTCATGGGAACTCCAAACTTCATGAGGGACTTAATTAACGTGTAGTGTTAAAAGAAAAAGGTGGCAAGAGCTATCAGAGATCTCCACCAAACCCATGCCTACCTCTCTTCGAAGACAGCTTGGGCAAATGGTGGTCCTGAAGAGGTTGTTGGCTAAGAACTCCCAGCTGATATTACAATGGCTGTGTTACATTTGCCAGGAATCCAAGATGGGGGAACCTGTAACTTCCTTAGAATTATATCACATCACTCTGTGCAAAGGTGCTTTGAGATAGTTTTTTTAGCATTATTATATTTTAATTAACAGGATGGGTTAAGGATACATTGGATCCCGACAGAGATGCTGGATCAGGAAGAAATAAAGAAAGAAACAACTACCTCTGCCTTGGGCCCTTGGATCAAATACCAACCTCAACCCTTCGTATTCTTCCATTGGGTCAACTTCGATGATCTGGGATCTCCAGTGCTGGAAGTTTGGACTCTTGATATCTGGCAAGTCATCTGTCTTGCTCTCTACTTCGGATGCGTTGTCCATCTTGTTCAACCCTTTGAGGTCTGAGCCTGTAAAAATGAATTAGTTGCATTGGCCTGAGCCTGTAGAAACTAAGAAGGGTCAGGAAAATGGCTTGCAGAAGGTGCTACCCCACTGCTTAGCCTCCCAGGTATCATTTGCTCCATGGTATAAGAGAAATACCTCATCTCATGGGATTGTCACATTCTTATAAAGTTGCTGGAGTGTGACTTCAAGTTTGTTTCCTATTCATGGCAGCCCAAGGGGAAACTATCCTATCTTTTCTTAACAAGATTTGTTAATAGGAGGTTTGTCATAGACCACCTCCACTGTCTAACTGTGCATGAAAAAACCCACCAGCCTCTATGCCTAGGAAAACTAGTTTAGGGCATGTTCCTGGTAGGATTTTTCTTGGACTGCCACTCAAATAATATGTCTTCTGTGAAAATGTACAGCCATGAATAAGCATGACCATGAAAGAGGTGCATCAATTTCTGCATGGGGTGGAGAAGGTGGAAGCAGATACAGTTTTCCTCCTTCTCTCTTATTGCTTGATCTTGGGGTCATTTAGTGGAGCTGGGAAATTCAAGGCAAAGAAATGGAAAACAAAAATCACAATTTGCCATTTTCTTTCCAAAATGTTAGGGTGGCCAGAGGAGTTTTTGTGCTTTGCATTCCTCCATGGTTGTTTACAGAAGAGCATCACCAGGCATTGCACGCCCCTGGGTTGGTAGAAATGGTGTAACTTGTCAAAATACAAGTTCATATTTTGCATAATTTCTGTCAGTTGAAGAATTCCAACTTAGCTGGCACAGAAACACAACTGAGGAACCTGAAACTCAGCCAGGAAACCAAGCTGGAAAGTGAAAAAGAGCTATAGTGCAGGTTGTTCCAAACCTCTGCCACATACACCTCCCCCCAAGCCTAATCCAGCAGCCGGCAGAAGGATCACAGCTCCTTTATTTACCTTCTCCTTGGTTTTGTGTCACATCCTCTTCTATATTGATCATGGCCGATTTACAGCTGTTCTCCCCCAAAGGTTTCCGATCAGCCTCCACCTTGTCCTGCAACTCAGCATCCCGGGTGACAGACTCAGGACTGGAGCTGGGAAAGGAAACAACCAGGATGCTGAGTGTCCTGGGATGGGGCACTGAGCAGTCCTACCTCCTGCATCCTGTCCATGCAGGCGTCCCTGCCTCTAAATATTTCCCAGGTAAAGAACAACCCTGGATGCTTGGATGTTGCACCTCTGGTTTCTGAAAACACCAGAAGTAACTAAAAAGTTGCTTCTGATTTCTTCTAAAACTCTTTGAGACAACTAAAGACACAATCATCAGGAGACCTTCCGTGCTCTCCTTAAACATTTCCAGCCAAAAAGTGAAAAGAAAACTTTAAGATATTCCTCACTGCAGTAATTTTACACTACCTTTTCTAACTTTCAAACACTTCTAAATCTTTTTATTATTATTCTTAGCTATTGTGCCCTGACTTTTTCTGATGTTTTTTATAGTCTCATGCCATTCCATCTGCTATCTTTGAATCGTATTGGGTCTTCCTGGCTCGATTTGTAAATTTCCCAGAGTACTGTTTTTGGGGGAGGACTGGAGTGGAATAGAAGTAAAGGTTTCTATCACAACAGTAAGTTCAATAACAGCAGCAGTTCCTAATGAAACCCGCTACCCAGTATCTTTGAAAATACCTAAAGGCACTTGTTGCTTCAAGGGAATGCCAAACTTCATGCAGGACTTAATAAACTTGTGGTGTTAGAAGAAAAAGGTGGCAAGAGCTATCAGAGATCTCCACCAAATCCATGCCTACCTCTCTTCAAAGACAGCTGGGGCAAACGGTGGCCCTGAAGAGGTTGTTGGCTAAGAACTCCCAGCTGATATTACAATGGCTTGGGTCTAACATCTCAGGGACCGACTCTCCCTGTATGCACCCCCCCCCCACGCACACACACTTCGATCCTCTGGGAGGAATCTGTTGCAGCCTGTGAAAACTAAACTGTCGCAGACCTCCTGGAGGACTTTTTCCGCTACCCCTCGCAAGCTTTGGAATGGTCTGCCGGTTGAAATGCGACTTATAACATCGCTTGATTGCTTTAAATAAGCTCTGAAGATGCATATCTTCCGGCAGGCCTTTCCTGAAACCTCTTAGATCCCGGCTCCAAAACTGGATCTATCAATCCAACCTGACCCCTTGCTTGGTGCTATCTCTTTCCTCAATTAAGAACTGTTGAGGATGAATTATGCTTTTAATTTTGTCGTGGTTTTAAATCATTGCTAATTTAATTCATTTTTAAGAGATGGGTGGTTAGGAATGGGTTGTTGATAAATTTTAATTCTGCATGTTTTAATCTTGTTGTACTCCGCTCCAATCGTGTCCTATAGAGCAGAGGGCGAGAAATAATTAATAATAATAATAATAATAATAATAGTAACAACAATAATAAGAATAATAATATTGGCTGTGTTACATTTGCCAGGAATCCACTACAAGGTAACCTGAGACTCCCATCACCCCATCCAAAGGTGCTTTGAAACTTTCTTTAGCATTATTATATTTTAATTAACTGGAAGAGTGAAGGATACATTGGATCCTGACATTGATGCTGGAACAGGGGACAAATAATGAAAGAAACAGGCACATATTCCATGGGCCCTTGGATTAAATACCAACCTCCTGATTTCAGATCCTTCCTCTGGGTTATTTTGGATGCTCTTGGGCTTCCGTATGAACTTTGGACTCTTTATATATTTTGACCAGTCTGTCTTCTTCTCTTCTCCAGATGACTTTTCAATCATGCTCATCACATTGAAGTGTGAATCTGTGGAAACGAATCAGTTTCATTGGCCCGAGCCTGTAGAAACTAAGAAGGGTCAAGAAAATGGCTTGCAGAAGGTGATACGTCACTGCTTAGCCTCCCAGGTATCATTTGCTGTATGGTATAAGATTGTGGTATCATTTGCTTCATGGGATTGTGATATTCTTACAATGTTGTTGGGGTGTGCCTTCAAGTCTTTTCCTATTCATGGTGGCCCAAGGTGAACCTATCTTATGTTTTCTTGGCACGATTTATTCATAGGAGGTTTGTCATTGACCACCTCCACTGTATAACTGTGGATGAAAAAACCCACCAGCCTCTCTGCCTAGGAAAACCAGTTAAAGGCACATTCCTGGGAGGATTTTTCTTGGACTGCTGCCCAAGTAATATGCCTTCTGTGAAATTGTACAACCTTTGTGTTTTTAAGGAGCAAAACTGTGAATAAGCATGACCATGAAAGAGGAGCATCAATTTGTGAATGGGGTGGAGAAAGTGGAAGGAGATACAGTTTTGCTCTCTCTCTCTTATTACTTGATCTTAGGGTCATTTAGTGGAGCTGGGAAAATCAGGACAGACAAATGAAGAACCAAAATCACAATTTGCCAATTTTCTTCCTTCTCAAAGTATTAGTGTTGCCAGAGGAGTGTTTGTGGTCTGCATTCCTCCATAGTCTAGAGAAGAGCATCCCCAGGCATTGCACACCCCTGGGTTAGCAGATATAGGGGCTTTACACACCTCCCAAAAAGGGCGGTCTGGCAATACCTCTTTTTAGTCCGAACCTTAGTCACAGCAACTGCACTGAGTGGCAAATGTGCGGACAAAAAAAAAAAGGAGCCCCAAAAAGCGGGCTTGTGACTTCAGAAAAATCAGAAAAAGCACTATAGGGCGCCTCTATTCCATCACAGCTGCACAGCGGCAGATAGCAGCTGCGCATGCTCTCTATACGGCGCTGTGCAGCTGCGATGCCCTCATAATGTGCTAGGGTCAATGGGTGTGTATATGCTCTACCCCAAGCCAACTCTAGCACATGACGAGAAACATCAGTTTCGGTCCTTAATGTCAACTGTGAAAACACAGGTACATAGTTTGCATAATTTCTGCCAGTTGAAAATTTCCAACTTAGCTGGCACAGAAACACAATTGGGGAACCTCAAAGCTCAGCCAAGGAACCAACCTGGAAAGTCAAATAGGTATTCAGGAGGTTGCTTCAAACCTCTGTCATATAGACCTCCAAGGCTTAATCCACCAGCAGGCTGAGGGAGCATAGATCATTTATTTACCTTTGTATGGTACAAAGAAGTTCTGAAGACACTTAGTCAAGGGTGTCATTTCAGCCTCAAACTTCTCCTCCAGCTCATCGTCTCCGGTGTCTGACTCAGGAGGGAAGCTGGGAAAGGAAAAAACCAAGATGCTTAGTGTCCTGGGATGGGGCACTCGGCAGTCCTACCACCTGCAGCCGGTCCATGCAGGCTTCCCTCCAACCATTCAATAGAGTCACAGATCCCACCCTGGATGCTTGGATGTTACACCCCTAGTTTTTGAAAATCCTAGAAAAACTAAAAAGTTGCTTCTGATTTCTTCTAAAACTCTTTCGGCCAACTAAAGCCCCAATGTTCAGGAGACCTTCCATGCTCTCCTTGAACATCTCCTACCAAAGAGTTAAACAGAAAAGTTTAAGATATTCCTCACTGCAGTACTTTTACACTACTTATTTTTACTTTGCAACCCCTTTTGCCCTGAAGAGGTTGTTGGCTAAGAACTCCCAGCTGATATTACAATGGCTGTGTTACACTTGCCAGGAATCCACTATGGGGGAACCTGTGACTCCCAGTGTCTTAGATGCCATCACCCCATGCAAAGGTGCTTTGAGACTTTCTTTAGCATTATTATATTTTAATTCACAGGAAGAGTTAAGGATTCTTTGGATTAAATACCAACCTCAAGCCTTCGTATTCTTCCCTTGGATCCTCTTTGATGATCTGGGACCTCCATTTCTGATAGCTTGGACTCTTGACATCTGGCAAGTCATCTGTCTTGCTCTCCGCTCCAAATGATTTATCCATCTTGCTCACCCCTTTGAGGTCTGAGCCTGTAGAAACGAAGCAGTTGCATTGGCCTGAGCCTGTAGAAACTTGGAAGGGTCAGGAAGATGGCGTGCAGAAGGTGCTACCCCACTGCTTAGCCTCCCAGGTATCATTTGCTCCATGGTATAAGAAAAATACCTGATCTCATGGGGCTGTGGTACTCTTACAGTGTTGTTGGGATGTGACTTTAAGTCTTTTCCTATTCATAGTGGCCCAAGGGGAACCTATCTTATGTTTTCTTGATAAGATTTGTTAATAGGAGGTTTGTCCTATAGGTTACCCCCATCGTACAACTGTGGATGAAAAAAACACCCAGCCTGTATGCCCACTAAAAGGAATTTAGGGCACTTTCCTCAGATGATTTTTCTTGGACTGCCACCAAAATAATATGTCTTTTGTGAAAATTTACAACCATTGTTTTGTTTAAGGAGCAAAACTGGGAATAAGCATGACCATGAAAGAGGTGCATCAATTTCTGCATGGCGTGGAGAAGGTGGAAGGAGAAAGAGTTTTCCTCCTTCTCTCTTATTGCTTGGTCTTGGGGTTATGTAGTGGAGCTGGGAAATTCAGGACAGACCAAATCAAAACAAAAATCATATATCATACAATTCATGTACACTGTGACAGACTGTGGCTTCCATGTTATTTGACGTTGAATTTCCTCCAGGTTTTCTTCGATGGTGCTGGAGCCCAGTTCCAAGATAGAGTCAGCACCACAGAAAGTTCAGACTATAAGACAGAGCAGATTCGCCAACCCACTAACATGGAAATCACATCTATTGCTGTCTTTCTTTTTATTTTTTTAATGATATTTTTGATTGATATTTCCATACTATAACAGTAAAATCTTGTATTGAACATTACATCTTATATCAACTGTGTGCGTATACAATAAATTTAACCACCAGATATCAAATAATAGGTGGGTTAACGATTGAAATCAAATAGAAACTTGATATAGTAGAAACAATATAGACATATGTATATGTACACATACACCCGTAAACATATATATATATATATATATATATAAACATAAACATATGTATACATGTCCATGTACCCATATATATATATTATCGGTGGTTACAGAGATAGAAAAAGAAAATAAAAGTTAGGATATTTGTTATTCTTATATACAATTACAACTTCTTTATCTGTATCTTAAGGCAAGCAGGTCATCATAGGAAAAATATAAGCATTAAAACCATGCGGTAACTCCATCCTTCCATTTCTCCTCATAATCTTGAATAGGTTTCCCTGATAAATACATTGATAGTCTGTCCATGTTCCATAGTTCAGCTACCCTTAACTTCCATTCATCTATGGTAGGCATTGTGCTAGATTTCCAGTGTCTAGCCAGCACCATTCTGGTGGAAGAGATCATATATAAGATCACGCATATTTGGTTTGGAGACAATTTTGATTGGATTTTTGCTACTATATGTAATAAAAATACTTCTGGAATGAGTGGAATATTTAATCTTAGTACTGATTTCATTTCCTTGTGTATTTTTTGCCAAAACTTTTAAATTAATTTACATTGCCACAAGACATGATTGTGCCGATTTTATCTTTACATTTCCAACATTTAAAATCTAGGTTTTTGCTCTATCACTGCCTGTGTGATATATCTGCAAGCAATTGTCCTTCAATTTCCTAATTCCCTCCCAGTTAATATTTGTAGACTGTCCTTTGCAGATCTTTGAGAACTAACTGCCAACCGAAGCAACAGCATCATCCTTTTCTTTTACTATCATGTGTATGTTTTACAAATGCTTTTGTTCATTCTATCTTTTGTACTCTAAGCCACCTTGAGACCTACCCATTGGAGAAAGGGAGGAATGAAATTTAATAAATAACACAATCCTATAATCCGTTCAGTGAACGTACCAAATGAATGAATAGATAAGGATGCTTTCAGATGAGATCAAGCCTTCAAAAAGCAAGAGTAGGGTCCACTGAAACAAACCTGGACTCAAAACACTCGCATCCAATAGAAAATAGGCAAAGCCACCAAGAGAAATGCCTCTTGTCTTGAGGTCTCTCCACCTCCTCTCAGCCTCAACTGACTCAACTCCCACCTTGGCGAAGATTCTCAGTTGTTTCCATGGAAACCAAACAAACAAACACTATCCATTCTGCATGGTCCCATAGGACCACTTCTCCATGAGGTCCAAATTCATGGGTTACATTTATCATAATAGGATGATTTCAATTGATTTTTAAAATTTCACTCTTTTTACCTGACTCTGTTGGTGATCCTATTTGGATCCTACTGAGCATATAGATGAAATGAAATAATTATTGGTATCAGAAACTGGAAAAGCTGACTCCCCCACCAAGAGAAAGGCAACATTTAAGTGAAATCATGATTATATTTATGAATATTACAAGTTGAGTCTCCCACATACAAAAAGGCTTGGGACTAGAATTATTTTGAATTTCGGGGTTCTTCAGCTTTTGAAATCATTGCTTCAACATAATAAGATATCGTGGAAATGGGGCTCAAGTCTAAGCATGATATTCAGTTATGTTTTATGTACACCTTCTGCACATAACCTGAAGGTGAATTTTATACACATTACATTAATCAGTCAGTCAGTTAGTTAGTTCGTTTCTATGCTGCTTTTCTCCCAGGCCTGGAGCCAAGACGGCTAATAATTTTGTGCATGAAATAAAATTTGTTTACCTTGAACTATCAGAAAACAAAGATGTCATTTTCTCTGTCACCCTTATTGATAATTTTGGATTTTGAAATAGTTTGAATTTTGGAAACTTGTATTACATAAACAACAGAATGATTTATTTGTGTTTTTGGCTGTCCACAATACCCCCATGTCCTTGAGTGCGTTCCATAGCTTTTCATGATCTATACAGTCAAATGCTTTGCTATGGACTATAAACCACATGCTGATCTTTTCCCCTTTGAATTCAATGTGGAGGGTGGCGGTTAGTACAGGTAATTGCAAAAACTGCATAAAAAACAATCCACCTTTAGTTCTGTTTCTGGACTCTAAGCTGTTTTTGGACTCCAAGCCCTGACTTCTGCAGTCCTCAAAGAAAATCCACTTTCACATTTATTTATTTATTTATTTATTATTTAATTTTTATTCCACCTTTCTCCGAAAGAGGAGCCAAGGCGGCTTCATTACACAAACACATGCACACACACAGAGTTGCCCCTTTAAACTTGTCGGGGATCTGTTCTGGACCCCCCCCCGTGAGTTCAAAATCTTGTGCATATTCAAGCGCATAGGCTTGAATGGGACGTGCATGAAGGTGGAGTGCGCACCACATACATGCTGCATTGAGATTAATAGCAGTTGCCCCTCTGTGGATTTCCAAGTCCGCTCATTTCAAGTTCACAGACTTTGAGAGGTGATGGTATATATATATATATATATATATATATATTCAGCTGGTTATTTTTCTTCCTGTTTCTTCCATATCACCCATTTGTTGGCCTTTCACAGGCTTGGACCCAGACCATTTGAAAGGCTTGGATCGAGAACATTTGAAAGACCATGGGCTTGTCTGATTAAAATTTCTCATTCTAGCTGGTAGGAATATGATCCGTCCTCACATGATTTGCAGGAGTTACGGCTTTTTGCAGTGTCCCCCTCCAAAAAAATCTGCTTAAACTCTGGAGAAGAACTCTGGAGGAGAAACAAGTGGCTGTCCATCTGTTTTGCATGGATTTGGGTAGCTGTGCATTTTCAAGAGAGGGAGAGAGAGATGCAGGAAATATGTGCAGGAAAGTGAAGAATTAAACATCAATGTGAACGAGGAAAAATCTCCATCAATTTACATAATACACTTACATGTAGACTAGCCTACATCTCCCGATATGAGTGTGCCCAAATTTTAAGGTCTTCATGGGAGGGCTTTCTCTTGGTCCCACCACCATCACAAATCTGCCTAGTGAGGACACGGGAGAAGGTCTTGGTGGCTGCTCCCAAGCTGTGAAACCCCCTCCCCTGGGAGGTTTTGTTGTCCTCTCTCTGCTCTCTTTCTGGGGACAGCAAAGACTTTTTTATGAGCCTGTGTGGCCTAGTGGTTTGAGTATTGGACTACGACTCTGGAGGCCAGGGTTCAAATCCCAGCTCAGCCACGAAAACCACTGGGTGACTTTGGGCAAGTCACTTGCTCTCAGCTTCAGGGGAAGGCAATGGCAAACCTCCTCTGAACAAATCTTGCCAAGAAACCCTTATCAAAGGGTCACCATAAGTCAGAAATGACACAAAAGGACACAACAACAACAACAACAACAACAACAACAACTCCATTTTTAAGTTCTTCAAGGGAAGGATTTCTCTTGGTTCTCACCATCATTCCAGCCCTTTCAGATGAGGACATGGGAGAGGGCTTTCGTGGTGGCTGCTCCCAAGCTATGAAATGCTCCCTTCAGTTGGCCTTCTCTCTGGTCTCTTTCTTAAATCTTTGGTTCTTAAATCATGTGGCAAGAGAGTGTTTTGAATGTAGTATATGGTGCTTTATTAAATTATGATTTTGTTTTTTGTTGTTGTGTTCCTTTAAGTCATTTCCAAGACGAACCTATCATGGGGTTTTCTTAGCAAGATTTGTTCAGGGCAGGTTTGCCATTACCTTTCCCTCAGGCTGAGAGAGTGTGACTTGCCCAGGGTCACCCAGTGGGTTGCATGGCCAAGCTGGGAATTGAATTCTGGTCTTCAGAATCATATCTCAAACAACTACACCATGGGATTTCGATGGCCTTTAACTATGTACATGTGAATACATTTAGGTGTTCATAGGATACTGTAATTTAAAGTTATAATTTTAATTTTGCTCATTATTTTTGTCACAACTATTGTGATTACATTCAGTGATATATGGCAATTACAATTTATGAGTAACATTAATACCAAAAAACAAAAAACAAAAAAACTCAAACCATTACAGTAGGCCCTTGGTATCCACTGGATTTTAGTTGCAGGACCCCCATGGATACAAAATGGCAAAAACAAGGTTTGCTTTGGGAATTCAAGATATTTTTGAATATTTTCAAGGCTTTGATGCTTGAATCCATGGATAAAGCATCCTTGGATACGGAGGGGTGACTGTATCATTAGTGTCAGTAGCTTATATATTAGGGATAATAACTAGTTTTAAGTTGGAGATCAACATGATGCTTTTTTTCCTCCCATAGTATTTCTTGGGAACCCCAGCATTACCAAGGATTACTAGGACCCCCATAGATCAGTGGATGCACGAGTCCCATTACATACAATGGCATAGTGAAATGGTGGATATAACATGGCATTCCTTGGATATCAAAAGAGCAGCAAGGCTTTACATGAAAATGATTAAACAGTTCAGGAGAACGGAAGCTGTGTTTAGATGCTACAATACGAGGCCCCTGGGGCTAGAAGCATATAGGCAAATTCTATCTTGATAGTTAAAGGCATGTATATATCAGTGTTATGGTTTGGCAAAAATTCCTTATTCTTGACAACTGATGTGGATGAAGAAAACTTTGAAGAATGCTGGCATGATCTCTTGCCCAAGGAATCAATGGAATAGTTGAAGTTTACACTCGTAGCACTCTTGCTAAGAACATTGTATTCACTGTGTAATATTTTCAATATTTTCAAGCCGTGGGTGGTCAGATCTGTCGATAAAAAAAATCCATGGTTAGAGTGCTGACTGTGTTAGGGATTCTGTATGGTGTGATATGGGAGGCAGTCAAGGGAATGGGGTGACACCATGAGTTACCACACCAAGTGATGCCAACTCTAATATTCCCACTGGTCGCAGGTTTTGTCACTGAAGTCTTAGAGAATGGGAAACTACTGACCTGGCAACCCTATACCCAAATGCTGGGTGCTAGGGATAGTTAGAGCATCTACCTGGCTCAAATCCCAACTTCCTACTCCCTGCCATTGCAATCGACAAATGAGGAGTATATGCAATCCTATGCTGAAAGCTGGGATACAAACTTTTAAAATAAAATAATAGCTTTAAGAGAGCCACTAAGACGCATCTCTTCCGGCAGGCCTTCCCAGAAAATGACTAACTTTTCTGTCATTCATTGCCCCTCCACTCCCATTAAATGAGACATTGATACCCTTGTGGCCGCCCACGTATCCAATTTTTAGAGCCATTAATGTTTAATGTTTTAATGTTTCATTGTTTTAAATTTCATTCCTAGTTTAATTCACTTTTAACGGGTGGGAGGGGAGACCGAACTGTATTTTTACTGTATGTATTTTTAAATGTTGTACTCCGCGCCGATTGTTTACCCAGAGGGGCGGAATATAAATAAATATTTATTATTATTATTATTATTATTATTATCATCATCAATGAAATCAGACCTGGCCTTCCCACTTCAGTTTGATTCAGAACAGCTGATGTTTTATGCTGCAGTTCTAAAAGCGCTCTCTTTCACAAGAAAGATAATAATTAATAATAATAATAATAATAATAATAACCCTTCTTGGCCTATGCCCAGGTCAGTGGAATATGATGCATTTCCCTGGCTTCTTTCCTAATAGCAGGATCGCGTTGCAAAAAGAAAACCCTTAAGGGAAAAAAAAAGCAAAAAATTGAAGTAGGCAAAAAACCTGAGGCATAAAGTTTGGGGAAGATAAAGCATGGAATCTTTCTTGAGCAGAACCATTTATATTAGGGTGACATCTTTCTTAAATTTTCAAGAGGCTAAAGGAACCTCCAGCCAAAGCATCGGGGCAGAAAAGTCAGTTTGCTTTGTGGGGATCTGTTGTGCAACATCCCACTTCTTTCATTAAAGCGGCGCCTCTTAAATGTAGCTTAGAGGCCCATTAGTCTCAGGAAGAATTTGAAATAAATTATATATTCTATGACACAGAGTTTATTGTCTGGGAGGGATGGGCAGGATTTCTCTTTAAAACAGCATTAGGATATAGGCCTTCCTGGGTTTAAATATTTCTGAGTTGCTAAATGCAACGGTGATGTCATGGGATTTCAAGTCAACTCCATCATTGTCCTAGAGTTTTATTACAAGAGTGATTCAAAGGATAGAATCACAGACTACATCTGCACTGCAGTTTGATATCCCTTTAACCTCCATGGCTCCATGCTATGACATTCTGGGATTTGTAGGGTTTTTTGGCACCAGAGCTCTCTGACAGAGAAAGCTACATGTCTCACAAAACGACATTTCCCAAAATTCTATAGCATGAATTGGAGTCAACAGACTAGCAAAATGGCTGTGCTCACTGTCTATACAGCTTTCCCTTTGACCCTTTTAGCCTCCTTTCAGGGACCTGCCCCATGAAACTGTTAGAGAATAGGATCCTGGAAAATGCTCAGACGTGGGGAAAGGTGCCAGGGTTCCCTGAAATCCCCAAGCTGCCATGTTGAGTCAGCATTTGGGCTGTGCTGAGTCACAAGAGGGGACAGACAGCATGGCGAGCAGAAAACTGCCAAGTCTCCCTGGCCTGCATGGGGGAACTGTCTAGAGGGTGCACACAGGAAGAGGCTGCTGGGCAAAAGTGCACAGGAGAAGAAGATGCACATGTATATTAGGGAGGAGTGTACAGTGTGGGTCCTTATGAGTTTTTGTGCTGATGCTGATGCTGTATGGTGCATTGCATCTCGCTGTGGCATTGAGGACACCCTTGTATACAGAGCAACGAAGATTACAGAGCCTCCATGAGAGATATCTGTCTGCTTCTGGAGGGGGAAAGGAGATTCTCCAACCTGAACAGAGCTCCGTGTCACTTCTCGGCCATCCAGGTGCACAGCCTCAGTGTGGTGCAATGCAGCCTGCGCAATCACACTAACAGAAACAGCCACCTCTACCTGACAGTAAGTACAGCTACTTTGACTGCGTCTATATGATACCAATCTACTAGTATAAAGTCAGTTCAAATGCCAGGGCTCCATTCTTTAGCATCGTGAGTTCTATAGTCTGGGGAGGTATTTGGACCAAAAGATCCTGAAGTTCAAGGGTGTCATACCTCTCCCCGTGTTCAATTCGGGTGAAGAGGAGAAAGAAGAGGCAGCATGCCAGGAATCGGCTACTCCTGATAGTGAAGGTCCCAAGAGCTGGGGCAGAGGTAGTAGGGTCCCTGCTCCCCATCAGGAGGTTGCAGAGGCTGAGGATGCTGAAGGCACACCACGATCCTTTGCTGAGTAATGAACAATAAACACATAAGGGATGCTGATTATTTAGGCCGCTGGTGTTGTTGAAGGAGATGGCTGTAATTCTTCCAGCAGCCCCCAAAGGTCTTTGTTGTTCACAGCTGTCTTATGTGGATGGTTGACTGTCCTCTAGCATTTTTGTCTCCTTGATCTTGGACTAGCTTTTGGTTTGACTCCTGGATGGCTTCTGGCATCTTAACTGCTGACTTGTTACAACTACTCCTGGATCGTCTGACAACCACCCTTTTGTTTCACCCTCCGTCACGCACTAGGCCTGAACTTGTCCGAAAGCAGAGATCATTGCCATTGGCACACTTGCCACGGCTGGACAAGGCACCATGACCGTGGTCTACTATATGGACATTCAGGAGGGAAGCAAAGTCTATATTCAGTTTGGCTAATCTTTTTAATTTAAGTTTCAGGTTGATCACTCTCATCCATCTTATTACTGCTTAAGGCATCAATATCTTCACTGCAATCTGATGGATAGACATACTTGTGTAACACCTAAACCATCATGTTCAGTGTGCCTCAGATCCCCTTGTCCACACTATAATTGTACAGTGTGGATACACACATAAACTGGTGTCCTTTTGTGCACAAACAGACTGGGACTTCAGCCTACTTCTTTCAAAGTGTTTTCATTGAGCTCTGTAGCAAACTTTAACTCTCAGTGTGGACTGTATACCCCCAATCCTATTCATTTACTCCAAAACCTATTTATTTCATTGGAATCAACTTTTGGGCGAGTACTCTTATAATTCAATATTAACATCTTCAGATATAAATGGCCAGTTGCTATCTACTTCTAAGCAAGTGTGTATTGCATTCCTAACACCTAAAACCTGGTCAAGGATACAGCCCTGTTAGTCTGTAGAATCACCTAAAACCTATTCAAAGATATAGCCATGTTAGTCTGTTAGTCTCAGAAGATCTGAGGAAGTTGATTGAAGTCTACAAAACCTCATCCTGCCAACATTTTCTTTCAGTTAGTCTCAAAAGTGCTACAAGACCTAAAATTGGTGAGGTTCATCTGTGAAGTTTCACTCTTTCCTCCTTTTGGCGAAAAAAAACACCATTTTTTCCCCTTAATTCACACCAGACTTGTTAATATTTGTCTATTTCTTTCATTATCCTCTTCTTTCCCAAGTTGGAATTTAATTTCCTATTAAATCAGAAGAGAAATCACAAATACACTCTTTAAAAAGGTTAATAAGTACTTTTGGTACATAGGATTTTGAATATGCCAATCATCAGGGAAAATTAACCAGAAATCTTTTTCCTGTTTCTTCCTTTCCTATGGACTCACCTTTATGATGGGCAAATCCAATTATGATGCTTTACTCTCCATTTTTGAAGAAATATGTTCTGCATCTTATATTAATTCCATACATTTTATTAAAAGCTGTTTACCTTCTGAAGCATGTTTATGCTTCACATTAGATTGCTTTATCTTTTTAAAACTAAATGAATCCCTGCAAGTAAAAATGATTTTGTCAATATATGTATTCTTCTGTTTATTGCAACTGAAAATTTACCTTAAAGATGTATCACTCTTTCTTCAGAGAACAGGATTCCATTTCTTCTTAACCTGAAAACTTTCTTTCAAATCTATAAAGAGGTCATTTATAAAAGATGATGTCACCCTTTAACTGTAATAAATATTTCTCAGTTCGTAGCTCTACGTGGTTGTCAAGTGAAGGAAAACCAGGAATCTCTTTTTTTCCTAATAAAGGAACCTACCTTTTGGGGACTTACCAAAATGATGGAGATGTTTTGGGGAAATACTTTTCACTTTTCCATTCTTGAAGGAGCATGAGTTCTGTACCTTGTGTCACATCTTTTGGTGCATGTCTGTGCCTTTCTTAACATTGACAGAAACCTGAACTTTCATTCTTTTCCTACTCAAATGTTATTTAGAGAGCCAGGCAAAACAGAGCACCTAGAACTAGAAATACTACAATGTGCACCACATCTGCTGGACTGTTATGTTTAAGTCTCTCCAGAGCATGCAACCTTTTGTTCTGGAACTATGTCTTTTAAATCTCACCTGACAACTTTGCTATAATTTTAAATAAATGACATTTTAAATGAAACACAACTTTTTTCACCAACTGATATTCTTTAAATCATTTAGCTTCTGTTCTTTGACCCATGGACTTTCTTGATCCACTGGACTTTCTTGTTTCAATTCTCCCAATGTTAGATAAATAACATGAGAAGTGTA
The DNA here is from genome assembly GCA_034509955.1 of Urosaurus nigricauda. Lineage (NCBI taxonomy): Eukaryota > Metazoa > Chordata > Lepidosauria > Squamata > Phrynosomatidae > Urosaurus > Urosaurus nigricauda. The sequence continues at coordinate 138,570,580 of JAOEGL010000002.1, forward strand.
AAGCTCGTCTCTGTATAGCTGAGGTCTTTAAATATTGTTTTTTTTAGATTTAAAGACAATATTTAATACTTTATTTTAGTATTTTCTTTAACTATAAAATAATAATAATAATAATAATAATAATGTTTATTTATAGTCTGCTCCTCTATTCGCATAATCGGAGCTGGTTATAACAAGGTTAAAAAAAGTACAGATTAAAGCAGTTATCCTACCCCTTCCCGAACATCCACCCCTTAAAACTATATTAAACAAATGAAGACTTAAAAACGGCATCTTAAGGACATTCTTTCAAGCATCCATGATGTTTCACTCTTTCCAATTTTGAACAAAAAGATCTATTTCTTTAATTCATGCCAGATGTATTAATTTCTATTTCTTTCTTTATCCTCTTTCTTTCATTTTCCTGTCCCCCCCTCCCCCAAACTGGACAATTTCCTCTTAAATCTACAGTCAGATCACAAATACATGCCTAAGAATGGTTAACCACTATTTTTGGTGGCTTGCGTTTTGAACAAGCTCATCATCAAGGAAAATAAGCCAGAAATCTTGTCCCTTTTCCCTTTCCACTTCCTTTCTAAAGACTCACCTCCACAGTGGAAATATTCTTTTATGATGCTGTATGCTCCAGTTTTGAAGAAATAGGTTGTAAATCTTATATTACTACAGACTTTTTGTTAGGAGCCGGTTGCTTTCTTAATTATGCTTGTGCTTTACAATAGATTTCTTTATCCTTTTAAAACTAAGGCAATCCCGAGAAGTAAAAATGGTTTTGTCAAATTCTGTGTTCTTCTGAGTTTATTGCATTTGAAAATTTACCTTAAAGACTGTATCGTTGTCTCCCTCTTCAGAGAACAAGATGTTGCCATTTACTTTCAGCTATACAAAGAAATCATTTCTAAAATGATGGCATAATCCTTTAATCATTATAAATATTTCTCGCTGCTTAGTTGCAAGATGCTATCAAGTGAGGAAAAACTGGATTCTGTTCTCTTCCCAATAAAAGGTCCTACATTTTAGGGACTTACCAACATGTTGGACATGTTCATTGGAAATGCTTCTCACTTTTCCATTTCATTCTATACCTCGTGTCATATACTTTGGTGCATGATTGTTCTTTTCTTAACATTGACAGAAACCTGAACTTCCATCCTTCTCCTGGTCAAAGGTTATTTAAAGAACCAGGCAAAACAGAGCACATAGAACTACAAATACTATAATGTGTACCACATCTGCTGGAATTTTGTATTCCGGTATTTCCAGAGCATACAACTTGTTTTTCTGGAAATGTGCTTCTTACTTCTCATTAAAAGGAGCGCAACGTCTTTCCTCATTCAATTTATATTTCATATTATTTAGCATCTGTCCTTCATCCAACATTAATATATGATTCATTCCCCTTTCTCCTAATATTAGATAAATAACATGAAATATAGAGAGCATCCCAGTGAGGCTTTTAGATCTTGTATTTATTTTTTAAACTGTTCTCATACATGCTCTTTCTCACCTACACATTGTTATTACAGTGCATAATTTTAGGGTTCATTACATACAGTTTGACTTTTCCAGTCAATAGTTCCTTAATCAATTCCTTGCCAAGATGAGCTGTGCTTTAAATAGGCCTGAAGAGATTTTTAAAAAGTAGCATTTATTTATTTATTTAAAAGTAATATTTATACACAAGATTGTAATCCCTTTTCTGCTTCGGTGCTTATTAAATGGAGAGCAGTCATATCAGGTGATACTGATAACATCTTTAGGGAAAGAAAAAATTAAGACTTTTTTGTTTTGTTTTGTAAAACAGAGAAAATTGCCTTTCAGAGTGAGAGGTCACAGAAATTATCCAAATACTTTCATCAGGCAGCCAGAAGAAGTGATTCTGTATGTGTTTTCCTTAGCAATGGACACATGACAAAGATCTTCTTCCAGGTTTCTGAAGTTCATCTGTCATGTTTCTTTCTCCTCAATTTGGAACAGTGTCTTCTGTTAAGTTCCCTGCTTTGTGCTGAGCTTTTTGATATAAATACATTTCTTAATCTCATTTTATTAATTTAGGTTCCTGTTAAATTTGCAAAGTCACAAAAATAAATTACCTTTAAAATGTAGAACCACTGTGGATATTCCACTTTCCACTTTCTCTCTAGAACCTATTTCTAAGTACTCACTTCCACCTCATATTAACTTATGATATTTTAAACACTTGTGTGGGGAAAAAAGTCTTAGAATGCACTGGACTTTTTGTTCTGAGTTTTTGTTCACCTCCAGGCTAGGTGTATAGGGTGTATATCAAACAAGTCCATTTTGTGTGTAGACTTGGATCTCATCTCCAAGATATTGCATAGTACTAGCTCCAAGAACTCTGCTTAAAGACCTAAAAAGAAAGAGACACTACCACTCTCTGAGGGAGTGTGTTCCACTGTCGAACAGCCCTTACTGTCAGAAAGTGCCTCCTAATGTCTCGGTGGAATCTCTTCCTGCAGTTTGCATCCATTGTTCTGTTTGTAGTCTCTGGAGCATCAGAAAACAAGTTTGCTCCCTCCTCCATATGACATCCCTTCAAATATTTAAACAAGTCTATCATATCACTTCTTAAGTTGTTCATCATAGGGCATGGCTTCCATACCCTTCACCATCTTAGTTGCTCTCCTTTGGACATGCTCCAATTTCTCCACATCTTTTTTGAATTGTGGTGCCCAGAACTGGACACAGTATTCCAGGTGGTGGCCTGACCAAAGCAGAATAGAGTGGGACTATTACTTCCCTTGATCTAGACACATTGGGGCTTTTTACATTGGCCGAAAGCGGCGGTCTAAACTCGCCCCTTTCAGCGGCGGGATGACGCCGAGGCTGCCGCACGGGCAGCCTCTAGGCCTCCTCCCGCCACTTTTGGAGGCCGTGGGGAACCGGCAAACTGCCGGTTCCCCGCGGCCTCCAAGCGGGGTTCAGCAGGTGCTCTGGGCACCTGCTGCACCCCACTTCCCTCGGCGGGGCTCAAGGGAGGAAGGGGCCGCCACCGTGGCCCCTTTCTCCCTGGGTCTTTGCTGCGGCCATCTAAAGGCAAAGACCCGCTGCAAGAAAAGAGCTCCGAGAAGGAGCTCTTTTTTTTGCGCCGCAGGAAGGGCGCGATTGGAGCCCTCCCGCAGCGCAAAAGCGTCATAACGTGCGCAGCGCGTCAAAACGCTGCGCACGTGATGACGCTTGTACGGCACCTCCATGTAGAAGCCGCCATCTTTAAATGGCGGCTTCCACGCGGTTTAGGCTTAGGGAGGGTGTAAAAGCTACGCCCTCCCTAACCCTAAAAGCGGACTTTTTAGCCCTAAATGCGCCTTTTTTTGCCCATCTAAAACGGGCCTATACTTCTATTGATGCAGCCTAAAATTGCATTGGCCTTTTTAGCTGCCACATTGCACTGTTGACTCGTGTTCAACTTGTGGTCTACATGGACTCCTAGATCCCTTTCACACATACTTTCATTCAGCCGAATGTCCCCCATCCTATATCTGTGCATTTCATTTTTCCGCCCTAAGTGCAGTATCTTACATTTTTCAGCTATGAATTTCATTTTGTTAGCGTTGGCCCAGCTTTCTAGTCTATTCAGGTCATTTTGAATTTTGATCCTGTCCTCTGAGGTATTAGCTACTCCTCCTAATTTGGTGTCATCTGCAAATTTGATAAGTATCCCCCAATTCTGTCATCCAAATCATTAATAAAGATATTGAATAGCACTGGGCCCAGGACAGAACCCTGCAGGACCCCACTGGAGACTTCTTTCCAGGTTGAAAAGGAGCCATTGTTGACAACCCTTTGGGTTCAGCTGGTCAACCAATTACAAATCCATGTTACAGTTAACTTGTCTAGCCCGCATTTTATAAGCTTGTTTCCAAGAATGTCATGGGGAACCTTGTCAAAGGCCTAACTGAAATCAAGATATACTATATCCACAGCATTCCCTTCATCTACCAAGCTGGTAATTTTTATCCAAAAAAAAAGAGATCAGGTTTTTCTGGCATGACTTATTCCTCTGAAACCCATGTTGACTTTTTGTGATTAGGACATTGCCTTCAAAATGTTCACAGACTCTCTGTTTCATAATCTGCTCTAGACTCTTTCCTGGTATTGATGTCAGACTAACTTGACAATAATTGTTGGGATCCTCTTTTTTCCCATTTTTGATATATGGTGACCCCATGAAGTTCATAGGGTTTTCTTTGGGAAAGAATATTCAGAAGTGGTTTACCCTGTTTCGTTTCCAAGATCAGGCAAGTTCTGGTAGCTTTAGAATATTTAGGCCTCTTATATATCTGTGGAGTAATCCTGTTTGTACACTACACTAGCATAGCTATGTAAATGATGTAAATGATGACAAGAAAAAGAGAAAGGCTGTGAATGAAGGAACAGGCTAGAGAAACAAACCACTCACAGCTGGCATATTTTGCCAGTCTTTTTGTCCAACTCTGTTCAGCCATGAAAGAAGTTTGACCATAACCACAAAGCACCAGGATTCTGCTCTACATATTTTTAAACAAAATAAACCAGAAGGCCTTCATTGGAGTGCACACAATTGTCGCATTGCAGAAATAGGCCTCAACAGTGACAATAATCCACTGATCTGTGTTGTAAGTGGGAAACAATAGAATCCACACACAGAGATGCACAAATGGGCTGGTGGCTGCTTTTGTAGGGTGCTTTGTTGACTACATTGACTTTGGTCCCATTGCATCTGAGGAAGCAGCTCAGTTCTGTGAAAGCTCATGCTACCATCCTCTCTCTTTCACTTAGTCTCACACCTGCAAAGATCCCTTTGCATACTGATTTTCCAGACTAACAGGGCTATGTCTTTGAATTCTTGGATCTATCGGCTGCTATTTGTTTTTAAGCTTTGCACATGTACACCCTGAAAATGCCACACTGTGAGTAAGAGAGTACAGCACTAGATGAGTGATTCTCAACCAGGTGTTTTTGATTTCAACTCTCAAAAGTCCGTTATACACAGGCTAAACCCTGGCTTTTAAACATTACCCAGAGCCCTCTCACAGCTTCTTATTGAGCTAAATTTATTCCCCCTTTGAATACAACTCTGGGTATCCTCCTTGGACCCTATCATTTTGGGTAACAACTAGAAAGAACCTGACAGTAAGTGGTGTTCAACAGGGAATTGTGCAGCCTCGGAGAGTGGTAGAGTCTCATTTTTGGAACTTTTTAAACATAAGTCTGGATACCAATCTGTCAGGAATGCTTTCGTTGTTGTTGTTGTTTTTTGTTTTGTTTTGTTTTGTTTTTTTTCATTTCTTGCATTTAAATTACCCTTGTGGTCTCTTCCAACACTACAATTCCATCATTCTGTGATCTTTGTATTAAGAAGCCACTCCCTCCCTCCAGTCCATCTGCCTTGGTCCTGGCCCCAGAGGGAGAGAAGAACCACCAGACCTCACCCCCTTTCCCATCACCTTCCCCTCTTCCTTTTGTGTTGTCTCTTTTAGACTGTAAACCTGAGGGCAGGGATCCGTCTAATTTAAGATTGTATGTACAGCACTGTGTAAATTTACAGCGCTATATAAATAAAGGTTAATAATAATAATAATAATAATAATAATAATAATAATCTTAGAGATGTGATCCAAGGGTAAAAACATTTTTCTTTCATATATACACAGGCTCTAATACATTTTATACAATATTTTAAAATAATTTTGTGCATGAAAGAAAGTTTGTGTACATTGAACCCTCAGAAACCAAAAGTGTCACCATGTCACCCACCTATGAAAAAAGGTTTTGGTTTTTAGAATATTTTGGATTTTGAAATTTTTCCAGAATGAGGGTGACTCAACCATTATTACAATTGCAATGCAACTCGCTTGTCCTGCAGAAAACATTGACTCCTCTGAACACATCTCTTGATTGAAGTGACTGATTTAATGTTCTTGTAAGATAACCCTCCATTTGGATGCTTGCTGACTAGAGCATAGGAAAATGGGAGAGCAGTGTTGCTCTCTGGCAGAGAACTCTGGGCTCCCCACCTGAGTACAGATCCCAGGAATCCAGTTTTGATGTAAATACAATGTGTCACAGTGCCAGGCATGAATCTATCCCAAAGCAAAGATAATTGGCACTGGCACACTTGTTGAAGCTGGGGATGGCACCTTGGCCATGGTCTGCTGTATGGTCATTCAGAAGCCAAACAATGTCTAGCTTGTGATCTTTATCTTTAAAGAAAATGCCCACCTTGTACTATCTTGGACAGATTAAAATGCATTTTCTGGAGACGTTACATGCACACCCAAAAACACAATTATATTCAGTTTGTTTGGATAATCTTCATATTTAAGCTCCAGTTTTTAAACCTCATCCATCTTATTCCTGATTAAGGCATCAACACCTTCTCTACAATCAGATGGATCAACAGAGTTGTGTTTCACCTGAAAACTCATGTGCAGTGCACCTCAGATCTCCATGTTCAGATGTTTCATGTGATATTAAAGAGCATAGGAGACAAACATGGAACCTAGTGGGATGCCAGAGGCCAAAGGGCCAAGGGCTGAATAGCTCTATGTTTTGAATTTGACTTTGTAAGAATGATTAAATGATCTCTAAAGAGTGCCTTTGCTGAGTCTTGACAGGTGAATCCAAATGTTAATGACAGTAAACTCTAATGTGCCTCAGATCCCATTTTAGAACAAATAGAAGACATCAGTTGGAAAAACAAACAGTCCGCTCTTGCTCCTGGTGTAGGTGATCTATCAGAATGGTCAAAATAAGTTCCATCCCTAATCTAGACCTAAAAGCACATTAAAACAGATCCAAATAATCCATTTCACTGAAGAATCTGTGAACCCAGAATGGCAGTAGATGCTTGAGCAACTTGCCTAAAAGTGGTATGTCTGTTGCAATATTTCCTTCTTTTCTTGGTACTTTCGTTTTTAGTGTTCCTTCCAAATATATGGCTTGCATTGAATTAAAATTCTTGTCTGCCAAAATCAATATGTTGCATTGATTTTAAATTCTTGTTTGTCCAAATCAATATGTTGGTAGCTTCTGCCATCAGCTACCAGGAATGTACACCTCCTTGCTTGTTTATATACGATCGTACTGTCATGTTATATACTACTATCAAAACATTTTTGTTCCTTATTTTTCTCTTGAATTTTAGTAGTGCTAGCCTTACTGCCTTCATCTCCAGATAGTTTATATGCTGACATACTTGTCTTTTTCTGTTTTGAATGCTGTTCACATCACCTGTTATGTGTGGCTCTACAGATTTATAATTTTTTTTGTTAGTATAACTTTTTCCTTATCATTGTCATTACCTTGTCTAACACTATTTAATGCAGATGGGCATTTTTAAAATATGTAATATTTCTGAATTATTAGTAATGGATTGATTTGTTTCAGAAGTGGCAGGTTTTGAATAAGCCATATGAATATCAAATTTCTCTGGCTGATTAAATGCAGAATCCATGGACTGCTGAGGTACAGCTCGTCCTGGGATGTCTCTTATTAAGCTTATTAATGAAGAAATTATTTCTTTCTACACTTTCTTTTCAGCATTGACTTCCTCCAATGATTTCACTGGTGACAGACCATTCTTTTCTTTTTCTTTCTTCTTCTTCTTTAGAGGAGGATCTGCGATTGCTGGCGCCTGGGACTCCTCCTTCTCTCCCAAACAATCTCTGCCTGCTTTGCTGTCTGCAACTGTGGATAGCAAGGCAACATGCCGGTATGAACTGTCTGTAGCCTTAGAACAGCTGAATTCCCTTCCTGAAGATTTCACAGGAGAGGCCGTTTGAAAGTTACTGCCTGTATTTTCATTACTTTCTTGGTAAGTAAAAGCATTTTTTTCGCTTCTTAAACTCCTTTAGTTTTTTTTCCAGTCTTTGTTTTGGGGAGGGAACCATATGATTGCTTGGACTCATCCCCTCCACAGCAGCCATGGCCAATTTCCTCTGTTTCGCTTTCACTGGAGGACACAAATATTTGTTTTAAACCCTCAATATCAGAGAGATGCTGATTTTTGTTCATTTTCAAATCACTTGCTGTAAATGACAGATTTGAAGTGCTTACCTCAGCTCCTGTTTCCTTTCTTCCAGTCCTCCTCAGAATGTACAAATGTGATAGTTAGAAAACCAGATAAAGTAAGGAATAGATTTTGGTCACCATGAAATATTGAAATACTTCAACTGCTGGGTTGCTTTGTTCCGGTTACTTTCAGAATGTACAAAATGGGTCAATTTACCCCTAACAAAATGGATGGATTGACACTTCTTTTAAAATGGAAAAAATCTCTTTCAAGTGTGCAAAACGGTTATATACAGATTTAAGAAGTAAAACCTTTAAATATATTTAAACAGCTTAAGTATTTTTCAAAATATGATTTTTTTTCCACCTTTAAGAAACGTACCTCATACGCATTTATTATCTTGCTGATGAAGTTCAGCTGAGAGGCTTTTCTCTTTGCTCTTCCTGAAGCATGTCTTGTTCTTTACCTTATATCAGTATTTTGTTACATGTTTAGCTGGGTTTTGAAAAATGTCAGAAGCTGGAAATCTATGCAAAGTTGTGGATGGACTTTGGGATTTGGAAACACTGAAATATCTCATCTCCTCTGCTAAATTGCTCTGTTCCCATCTCTTTTCAAAATGTCTGGCTCACTGATCTAGAATGGAAGGTTATTTCTTACCTTTCAACTGCCAAGCTTACTATCGATTTTGTATGGAGAGTGGACGGAGTACAAATTCTTTATTTACTGGTATTCTATGTATCCGTCACATAATTTGTTATCGCAAGTTGTTTGATTGGTGTAAGTGGCAGGGCCATTCTAACTTAGACCAGTCCTTCTCCCCTTCCCCCCCCCCAATATGAAATAAATGAATGAGAAATATGGAAAGCTCACCTGGAAAGCTGAAGTTTTGAGGTCTTGGTACGAAAACAAGCTGTTTTTGTAATATGTCTTTGAATTACATGTCATTATATAACGTACCATATTGATCTTTTCTTCTTTCCCATTTTATACGTTCAGTTATTCCTTCCATCAGAGGAACTAAGTTGTTTCCATGCACTTCCTCTACCTCTCTCTGACTCCTGAGTTTGACCCACCACTAAAAGAATCACAAGTGCATCATAGTAGAAACATCACAGTTTGCCTCACAATCACCAGATCCAAGTGGAATGAATAAAAGGGTGGGAGGAAACTCGGTTTCATTATAACCATCACATTGTAGTGGTGTAGGAGCCAAACTAGGTTTCCTAATAATCACCACATCCACATAGCAGGGAGTGAAGTGGAGGGTATGGAGGAGAATGCATCATTAGGAAAGGCAGTTTGCCAAAAGGGAATAGGATCTTTCTATTCTGTAAATATAAATCAGATTTATACTCGTCTAGTTATGAGAGTGTTTCTTTGATAAGCAAGTGGATTCTTTGATTGGGTTGATTTTTTTGTTTGTTTTCGGCTTTGAATGAGGACTGAGGACATTATCACACAAGCCACAGTCTCACAGCAATTGCATCAGTTTTTATAAAAATGGTAACATAAAAGTTGCAAAGCAGCAATCATCTGATGTCTTTGCAAGCTCATGATGAGGGCTGCCGCCACCATCAAACTCTCTTCCTGAATCCCCCATAATATCATCTCCCTGCCTCCCTCCCTACCCAGCATGCCTTTTGGATAGTTCCTAGACCTCTGCTATTATGATTGAAGTTTAATTAAAAATATAGCGGGCCCTTGTTATCTGCTGGGATTTAGTTCCAGGATCCCTCATGGACAACAAAATCCATGGATGCACAAGTCCCATTAAATACAATGGAAAAGGAAAAGGGTGTCTCTTATATAAATTGGTAAATCAAGGATTGCTATTTGGAATGTATACTCTTTTAAAAAAATATATTTTCAAGCCATGAATGCTTGAATCCATGGATAAAACAATCTGTTGATAAGGAGGGGAAAACGTACAGCAAATAAGTAATGGCAGTCAGCTTGTTTGGGAATAGTGAGGAAGAGGAGGAACAGAGGGAGCGGAAAGGGCACTGAACCCGCACGGCTGCCAATATCACAAATGCCCTGGCATTGAGTGCATCTCATTTTCCACCCAGGGACCTGTGGTAGAAAACACATTTCCCTATCAATGAAAAGAGATGCATTCACTGTGTTTCAGGAACACAGGAAGTATGGGTCGGAGGCATCATTGTGTGATAAGTATCATCAAAACCACTTTTTTCCTGGCCGTAATCATGATTTAGAAGCCCCATGTAATAATGTTGTTGCTCTCTAATAATAAAACCATACACACACACACACACGCGTGCACACATATACATATATGGCGCTCATATGCTCATTCCAGATGCAAAAGTCAACTAGATTGGCAGTTGGACCTTTTCTTCTCAGTGGTGATCAGATAATATCTACCACACTTGGAGTAAAGATGCTAGCCAAATGGCTGTGCTCACTGTCTATACAGCTTTCTTTTTGATAATTTTTAGCCTCCCTCCAGGCATCTGCCACATTAAACAAACACCTCTGCATAAGAGTAGGTAGGGCTGCCCTTTCTGTATCTATACTGTTCCATTCTACCAGTATGAAATCTTTTTAAATGTGATAGCTCCATCCTTCAATATCCTGAGGTCTGTAGTTTGGTGAGGTACATGGACATTTTTTTTGACATTCAAGGCTGTCATGACTCACCCCCTGTTTAAGTCAGATGAAGAGGAAGAGGCCCTTTTCCAGGAATCTGATGCTCCTAATAATGAAGGTCCCAGGAGTGAACGGCTGAAGTAGTAAGGGTTTCTGCTCCCCAGGAGGAGTTGACAGAGGCTGAAGGTGATAAAGGACACCTCTCTCCTTTGCTGAGTGATGAACAGAGAAACATTGGGCTCGGCAGCTGTTAAGTGAAAGACGGTGATTAATTAATTAGGAACCTGGTGATGAGGAGGGAGTTAGCCATAATTCTCCCAGAGCCCCCAGTGTCTTTGAGGTTGACAGCCATCTTTTCTCGGTGATTGGCTTTGCACTTGCACTGGTCTTTCCTTAACTTTGAACTGGCTTAGCTTTGCTTTGATTTTTTTTTTAAAACTCTTTGACAGTTTCTGACTGCTGTCTTGTTATAACTACTCCTGGACTGGCTGACCCACCACCCTTTTGTTTTACCCTCTGTCATGTTGGATAGTTTGTGACTGACTTCCAATGTCAGCCCCTGCTTCCCAGGATGCTTCCTAACTGGAGCATAGGAAAATGCAGGAACACTGTTTTGGGTAATTTCCATCTCATATTCAGACCTAAAAGCATTTTGAAACAAATCCAGATAATCCATTTCATTGCAGAATCTGTGAACCCGGAATGACAGTAGAGGCTTGAGTAACTTGCCTAAAAATGGAATGTGTGGTGCAATATTTCTTTCTTTTCTTTTATGTACTAACTTTCTGACAAGCACCAAAGGCAGTTTAGAGTTTCAAATGGCAGTTTCTCAGAAGCCATCCCTGTCAATGAGGGTGTTTGTCAAGACTGCCTGTTAGCCCCTCTTTTATTTAATTTCTATATTAATGGTATAATCTCTTTAGTAGATGCAATGTTTTTTCCCCTTGTTTTGAAGGGTAAAGATATCCCCATTTTATTACATGCCAATGATGCCATCCTTCTTTCTTATGCACAGGTGGACATGCATAGGCCTTTGAGGGCTCTAGGAGAATATTACGGAAAATAATTTCTAGAGGTTAATTATTCAAAAACTAAAATCATTGTGTTTGGACAGTGAAGGAAAAAATATCAACAGCCGCTCAATAACAAACAATTAAAGAAAGTTATTCATTATAAATAAATAGGGGTAACATTTAAGGACTCTGGATGCTGGTCTCCACACTTGAAAGCTACTGTAGCCACAGCTGATATAACAGCCAATGCTTTTTTTCCCCAATAGGCAGCACATTTTGGTGGTATGTTTGTGTTTACATGCCTTGAGTTCTACAAGAATAAGCTATTGCCCCAGTTGTTGTATGGGGCTGAAGTGTGGGTCCACTCAGACATGTCAGTTTTTGACTCAATACAGCATATTGGGTTCATTAATTGATTTTGTTTTGTATGTGGATATTGCCACACAAGCCCCACTCTCACAGCAGTTGTATCTGTTTAACAGAAAAGAAAAAAAAAACCATTTTCTGAGCAGCCATTATCTCATATCTTCACAATTGTGTAACTGAACTGCCACTGCCTTTGTATTCACTTCCTGATGCCCCCTTAATTCCACCTCCCTTCCTTATGCCCTACCCACCATGCCTTGGGATTATTTCATTTTACTTTTCTTTTAACTCTTTCATGCAATTCCAGAGCTCTGCTACTTCAACTGAAGTTTAATAAAAATATGGAAAATAAATAAAGACAATTGGCCTGCTTGGGAATAGCAAGGAGGAGGGAGAGGAGGGGACACTGACACAACATGACTGCCAATATCACAACTGCCCTGGCAGCGACATTTTATACCTGAGGACTAGTACAACTGGGAGGTCATTGATGGGTTTCCTCCTCAATGAAAAGGAATGCCCTGACCACTTTAAGGAACACAGAGCCTATGGGTCGGAGGTGTTGATGTGTGATAAGTATAATCAAAACTGCTTTTCTCTGGCTGTAATCAAGGTTTCAAAGTCATGTGTAATAACCTTGTGAGTGGAGTCGAAGGCTTTCATGGCCGGCATCCATAGTTTTTTGTGGGGCTTTCGGGCTATGTGGCCATGTTCAAGGAGAGTTCCTTTTCTGACGTTTTGCAAGCATCTGTGCCTGGCATCTTCAGAGGAACTCTTCTAGAACATGGCCACATGGCCCGAAAGCCCCAAAAACACAATCTCATGAGTCTCTGACAATCAAACAAGATGTTTCATCATCTCGGTGGGCTTGATGGGCTGAGCTGCTTATCTGCAGGTGGCAGGTTCTCAATAAAGTACCTTCTGGGCCAGGATAGTCTCCAGTAGGAGCTCAAGAAGACCTTCTTGCCCAGACAAGGGTCAACTGAAGACCATGCTCCCCAATGGTCTACCTGAGTTAATGGTTAGACTAGCACCCTCCTTTCTATCTTTCTCAAGCAGGTGAAGAATTTTGTGTTTCAGCAAATCTTGGAAGGCTGATTGCTCAAGGAGAACAGGCCTTGCATAATGTGCTGGATTTTCTATTTCTTGTTTTCCTTTTAATGGCTTATGCTTTCAACAAGTTTTAACTTTGTGAAAATTTCAGTTACAGTTTACATCTAGGTAAGTGGACATACATATGCGGAAAGCATCATCAAGCAGTTTCTCAATGTGTGTGTGTGCGTGTACAACAAGAAGCTGCTGTGATGTTACTAAACAGGGGAACCAGTAAAGGGACTGTTGCACATTGGGACATACCTGGCTAGGGACTACCAATGTGCATCAGTAGACTTGGGATACTCTTGCTGGTGCCTTGATACATATCTTCACACTTCACTAGGAAGGTTGCATAGCACCTCTGCTTATGTAGCTATGAGGGTTTATGGGCATCCAGAAAGTGCTGCTTTTCCCCTCTAGATTTCTTTAAAATATGGCTTTCATCATTCCATAAATGTTGTCAAGTCTGAGAGCTCATCCAGAAGTCTGGAACTCTTTCTGGAAAGTAGAGTTAAAGGCTTTCATGGCCGGCATCCCTAATTTTTGGTGGGATTTTCGGGCTATAAGGTTACGTACTAAAAGAGTTTCTCCTGACGTTTCACCGGCATCTGTGGCTGGCATCTTCAGAGAAAATCTGGAAATATCCAAAATTCCCTTCCTGCCTCCTTCTCTTGTAGGTCCTTCCTCCTCTTTGCTGATGTTGTGTGCCTTAATATTGCTTCCGACCTATGGTGACCCAAAGGGGAACCTATTATGGGGGTTTCTTGGCCCGTCTTGTTCAGAGGAGGTTTGCCATGACCTTCCCCTGAGGCTGAGAGGACTTGACCAAGATCACCCAATGGGTTTTATGGCCAAGCTGGGAATTGAACCCTGATCTCCGGAGTTGTAGTCCAACTCTTAAACCACTACGCCACACTGGCTAGTTTTATGGAAACTTTCAGAAATTGATTTTCACCAATTTCCACTGAGGCTTGAGCTCCCAGAATCCCTAGCCAGCTTGGCTAACAGTCAGGAATTCTGGGAACTGAAGTCCAAAACACCCGGAGGACTAAAATTTGGGAACAACTGTGCTAGCGTAACACTGAGGGGCTCATTGAATCCACCTTGTCCAGTCCAGACCTTATTCAAATGTGTGAGGGAATTGACTACTCTTTATCACACTGGAAGCCTGGACGCAATCAGAATTCATGTATATTCGCTAAAGTAGCGAATTCACGTGAATTCGAATTGGCTCCATTTGAAAATACCCCCAAATTCCAAAGTATGATAAACTCCTTAGTCTCAAAGCTGCTACAAGATCCCATTGCACTCCTTATGGGCAATGACACCCATGTTCTGATTCATTCCTTCTGTTTACAACTCACCTCTAAGGCAAGGGGGGTGGTCTGTGTTTGAAGTATTTTGTACTCTTTCTGCCATTAAGAGCTTGAAAACAGCCAGCTATAAAATTCAGATACACAAAACATATTCTGTCCAGCAAAGAGCTCAAACAGAACTCCTAATAACCACAGTATGCATCTCCCTTTTACTGATCACCAAATAAATACGTAAATAAATTAATACCCAAAAATACAACAAGAAACCTAAAAAAATCACAAGCTAGCCAGCAGATTTGTGAAAAGTCCGTCTCACATTTTAATACAGAAGAATTCAAAGAACAGCTGTTTTAAAGTGAAGGAAATTTAATAATTTCTAAATTGAATAAATATAAAAACTCTCTAAAGAACATATTTACTCTCTAAACAAGATATTTAGATTAGAAACCACTAGGACAATGGCAAAGTGTTGTCCCAAATATAAATTAATGTGAAGTACTGTTCATTTATTTGTGTTTCTTTCTTCTTTAAAAAGAATAATAACAATAGGCTATAAAATTAGTTGATCTCTTACCATTACATAAAACATTTTTTAAAATTAATATTTTATAACTAATATTTTATATTCCTTTCTATCTGTTAACGCTGTGATTTTCCTTAACTGTGGTTTATTTTTTTTAATTTTTAATTTTTCATTTTAATAAACAATATAAATACAATAATAGTCGAGACATATTAAAACATACAAACAACATAACTTACATCACAATACAATATAATTACATCCACATCTCATCACAATAGGGAGGGATGGGGGGGAGAGGGAACCATGGGGGAAAGAAACATTAAGGGAAAGGGAAAGACAGTTGACTTCCTTGAATACCGCTCTGCACTACAGATAATAACAGTAATAAAAAAAGATCTGTAAGCTTCTCTTATCTTCATTATTTGTCAATTGTTCATATGGACTTGAGGAATTTCACTTCTGAACTGTTATATAATTCCAATTAGATTAAGAAAAGGAAAACAAAATTGACATTAATTATATTTGTCTAATTCCTTACCAACCCGATAAAATGGTATACTATCTAGTATTCTAATATATACAAAAAATCAAATATTAGAGTTTTAATATTTTCCCTTTTTTTCCTAGATATTCTAACACCGGGAGCCAGTCTTTACTTGATGATTCCCAGTCTTCTCCTCTGGTCAAGCAGGTAAGTTTTTCCAACTGAATGAATTCTATCACTCTATCAAACCAAATTTCAACAGAGGGGGTTTCTTTTCTTTTCCAATATTTCGCCAAGGTTATCCTGGCAATAGTCACCAAAAAAAAAAAGAGTAGTTTCCCATGTTTTTTTTCCAAATTTTCATCAGTCTGCATGTTTAATAAAAAGAATTTGGGGTCAAAACTTAATTTACATTTTATAATATCTTTAATAACCGTATATATATTTGACCAAAATTTCCTAACTATTTTACATGACCACCAAAGGTGGAAGAAAGTTCCTAAAGCTGAGCCGCACTTCCAGCATTTATTAGAAGCTGTTTTGAAAATCTTTGCAGATTTAACTGGTGTCCAATAACATCTGTATTGCATTTTAAGGAGATTTTCTCTCAAATCCGCACTCACTGTATATTTCATTCTCTTTGTCCAATTTATTTCCCATTGTCTCAAGGGTATATTCTGTTTAAGATCTTGGGCCCACTTAATCATTACTTCTTTTACCACCTCATCTTCTAAGTCCCAACGCAAAAGTAAATCATAAATGCTAGAAATTTTGTAATGTTTTTTTGATTTTAGAAGTTTCTCAAAAGATTCTTCTGCTTTGCCTATTCCCGGTTCTTTTGAGTCTATTTTGTATCTGCTTAATAATTGTTGGTAGAAGAACCAGGTGTTATATTGTCCTGCTTGTACCATCTCTTCCTGAGTTTTAAATCTAGACTTTCCTGTTCCTTCCTCCTGAATAATTAAGTCCTTATACGTAAACCAGGTATTATTAGGGGTCTTCGTTTCTCTAAAGAATGCTTCGTTAGGTGAGCTCCAAATTGGGATAAGCGGGCATAGCCTAGTTTTGTAGGATAACCACACTTTAAAAATTGCTTTTCTTACATGATGATTGAGAAAGTCCTTATTCACCAGATGTTTTCCATAAAATAAGTAGGCATGCCAACCAAAACGATTTCCCAGACCCTCCACCTCTAAGGTGGGAAGATCATCTAGTTTAAGCCAGGTCCAAAGCCATTCTAAGCAAGCTGCTTCATAGTACAGTCTAAGATTGGGTAATGCCCATCCACCTCTAGATAATTTGTCATACAAAACCTTCATTTTAATCCTTGGCTTTTTTCCTCCCCATAGAAATTTGCTTAAATCTTTATGCCAAATTTTAAATGGTTTAATACAAGAAATTATTGGGATATTCTGGAATAAAAAAAGGAGCTTTGGTAATAAAGACATTTTGATTGCTGCTATTTTACCAGATAAAGACAATTTGAAATTCGTCCAATTAACCAAATCTTTTTTTATTGTGGTCCAGGTTTTTTCATAGTTGTTTTTATATTAACTGTGGTTTATATATATACAGTGGAACCTCCGTATGCGCAGATTTGCCATCCGCGGATTTGAGCATCCGTGGATTTGAGCATCTATGGATGGGAAGCCCATATTGTCAGCAATGATGGCGCGCACGGATCCGCACCACTATTTTGGGGGGGAAGTCCCTCTCCTTCCTTCCCTCCCCCTTCTCCTTCCTTCCTTCCTTCTTTCCTCCCTTCATCCCCTCCTTCCTTCCCCTCTCCCCCTACCTTTCCTCCTTCCCTCCTTCCTCCTTCCCTTCTGCCCCAGCTTGACTGCGGGGCATGGTCTGCTGCCCAGTCAGCCAGGGCCAGGGCCGGGGCTGGAACTGGGCCCAAGGCTTGAGTCTCAGAGCCCCATCCTCAGCTCTAGCAGCCGGGACAGAGCCTCTTTTTTTAAAAAAATAATTTTATTAAGATTCATACATTGACTGACTTCCGGTGGAAATGGCGGAGTGAGAAGCACCTCCGAGACGGAGCTCCGGAGGGTGCTTGCTGGTCTGCAGGGACGGGACCGTCGGGGTGAAGGTTCGACGGATCAAGAGTGTCCCCCTGGTAAAGGGGAAGCAGAGGGGCCTGACAAAATTCCCCCCAGTCCAAATCAGTGGCCAAACTTATGGAAGTCGTAGGGAAACAGCGGTGCAGGTAAAAAAGGCTGGGACTGTGGAGGAACTCAGGCATCCACGCCTGCAGCAAGCAGCCTCAAGCCGCGGCTTGAGAGCAGAGGCTCTGCCACCACTTTCTCTTTTTATTTTATGTGAAACAGACTTAGTAACTATACTATACTATACTTGGGAGCTCTACCAATTGGAATTACTTTCTTCCTTTAAAGGATACATCGGGTTTGTCCTTTGTTTTTGCTTTAGTTTTTGTTTAGTTTTTTGGGTTTTTTTTCCCCCATTGCCCACAAGAGACTGATGCATAAGAGATAAACAGGGGGAATAAAGTGTAGGAGAAGGGGTTTGAAGATCGAGAGAAATCTTCGTGGAGGGGACTTAATTTTATAAACTCTTTGAAAATTTTTGAAGTTGGGGGAAAGAAAGGACAGAGGGTTTTTTTTTCTCTTTCTTTTTTTTTTCTTTTTCCTTTTTTGATGTTTTGGATTTGAAAGAAACGGAGGAGAAAAGCGGAGAACTGAGAAAAGAAGAAAGGCAGAATGGAACAGAGGAATGGGGAAACGGGATGTTGGGAAGAAGCTGAAGATTACTGAGAAGGAGGTTTGAGGGTTTGAAGGCGAACCATTAGAAAAGGAGTGGAATTGGAGGAGAAGAAGGACCGAAGGCGGAGAGTATGGAGGAAATGCTTTATTAACTAGAATCGGGTAATTAGGGAGACAAGAAAATTAAATGAGAGACTATATTTAAAGGTTCTAAAATACTTGACTGGATTTGTGTGGTAAGACTGGAGGAAATTGAAATTTAGAACTAATACTTTGGACCCCCGATTGTTTTGAATTGTTAAATTGTTGTATTGCGAACTGTGAGTGCGGCAAACTTTAAAGCTGATTAGAAGAAAGACCTTCAAGGTTATGTCGGCTGGCTGGAGTGAAACACAGGTGTAAGCAATAATACAAGAGTGGAGAAGGCGTCTAAGAAGATAAGAAGAGTGGGAAAAGAAGTAAAGAAGCAGCTTGGACTTTATAGAATATAGGGGAACACCTAAAAGTAATTTAGAGTAATTAAGTTAAAGATGCATAATTGTATCTTGTAATTGTAACTTGACTATTTTCCCTCAGGTTTTCTTGGGCTAGAGTAATTAAGTTAAAGAGTTAAAAGAAGGAGGGAAAAGGGAAAGGAGGGGGAGAAAAAGGAGGGGGAGAGAAAAGAAAGGGAGGAAAGGGGAGTAAGGAAAAGGGAAGAAGGAATTAAGAATTAAGAAGTAAGAGAATAATTGGGGAATAATTGAGAGGGAGGTAGAGTGAAAACAGGAGAAGAGCCCAAAAAAGAATAAGAGCAAGAGTAAGAAACAATATATAGTGAAACATTTAAGTGAGGATTAGTTACAATAGTACATCTGTATAGAAGTAGATTCAAGCATAAAAGCTTGGGATATTGAGAAAAAGAATTGGAAAAGAGGTAGAATTGTGGAGATAGGACCCTTGAGTAAAGGAAGAAGTAGGTTGTAAAACAAGTAAAACAAGTACAGAAGCACTGGGGTCTCAAGGAAGATAGGAAAAAAAAAACACGAAGTGGAACGGATTGGAAGGGACTTAATAAGTACAGTTGGCAGAAGTTGAAGGCAGAGAGGATCTATTCTGGGGAAAACTGAATTGATATAATTAATGTAAGAAACAAAACAAAATAAAAGGGTAATGGTAAGGCAGTGGAAGGAGAATTAAGCAAAGAACAGAGAAGGTTTAGAGATTGTAGAAGGGAAGAACTTAAATGTGGAAAGGAGTGGTGGAAGTAGAATTATTTTAAAGGGAAGAAACATTTGAGGAATAAAAAGAAGTAGGATAGAAGGGGAGGAGTAAAAAGATCGGAGATAATAAAATTGTCAAGAGAACAAAATAAACAGACAATTGAGAGGAAAGATAAATAATACTTCTCTCTCTCTCTCTCTCTCTCTCTCTTTTTGGAAGGTATAGATCAACTGTTATTTCCCAACCACATAGTGCAGAAGTGTAATAATTGGTAATAGGGAGAGAGTTAGACAATCATAAACCTTCTTTATTGGAATTTCAACTAAAATAAGTTTTATTAAGATTAATTAAGGGTTCCGGGGAAAATATGTCTGTTACAAAGACCATTACTGGCCCTTCTCAAGCGCAAAAAAGGCACTCCTTTGACCAAACCCTTTTTTTGGAGGAAATGAAAAAAATGCAAACACAAATGCAGATGGAGTTAGAACAGAACATGAAAAAAGAAATAAAATCGCTTAGGGTGGATATAAAACAAGATTTAAGATCTGAATTATCAGACATAAGGGAATCTTTGGAAGATTTAACAAAAGAGATGAGTAATGTAAGACAAAGAATAGGTAAATTAGAGGAAAAAACAGATAAGATAGAAGAAGAAGCGAATAAATCTAAAGAAAGAGAAAAACAAGAGACAGAGAGGAAGCTAGATGAGAAAGCTCTAGAAGATTATAAACTGAGAGAGAGCTGTTTGAAAATAAGAGGGATTAAAGAAATAAATGGTGGAAATTTATACGAAGACTTGGTTCCACTACTAGCTAACTATAGCGAGATGTCTGTACAAGACATGGAATGGGAAATAAACAAAATGTTTAGATTGAACTCGGCCATTGCCAAAGACAAAGGTTGGCCTAGGGATATTGTAATATATTTTGTGAGAAAAAGAACAAGGGATAAAATATTGGAATTAAGTTATAAGAAACCCTTTGTGGTAGAGGATCAAGAGATAAAAATTTTTAAGGATATGCCAAAAAGAATACTGAGGAAGAGAGAGGACTACAAATTTTTGACATCTCTCCTTAATAAAAATGGGATTATTTACAAGTGGGAAAAAATAGAAGGGCTATCGGTATTGTATAAGCATAGATGGTACAAGCTGAATTCTGTACAAAAAGCGAAGGATTTTTGGAAAAGATGTAATAAAGAGATAAAGAAAGAGACAGAAAAGCAAGAAACAGAACCATATAGAGAAAAATTAAGATCAGCTAATAGAAATAAAGAAGGAATCGGAGGGGGAGAGGCGGATATACTTGTACGGGATAGAGAAGATGAGGAAGAAGGAGAAGGGAGTGAGGGTGAAGAAATAGTAGAAGAAGAAGAAGATTAAAACAGAGGAAATAAAACAATGTCTGTAATAAAGGATCTTAGTTTATTGTCTTGGAATGTAAAAGGCTTAAATGAGAAAAAGAAGAGGAAGGAAATATTCCATAAATTAAATCAGTTGAAATATGATATTAATATTTTGCAAGAAACACATATAAGAACCAAAGATAAAAGGTTGCTAAGAAATTATAAGCTTGGTGTAGTATATGCATCATCTTTCAAACAAAAGAAAAGAGGTATTGTTGTCTATGTTAATAAAAAATTGGAATCAAGAGAACTCTTTAATGACTCCAATGGTTTTTTTTTAGGAGTAGAACTTAAAATTCAAGGAAGAGAAATAATTTTAGTTGCAATATATGCTCCACAAGAAAGGAAGTCAAAATTTTATAGTAGAATAAATGGAATTTTACAGGAATATATAGGAAAAGATGTGATTCTTTGCGGTGATTTTAATGGAGTTATAAATCCAGAAATAGACAGATTATCAAGCAAAAAAGTTAAAGAAAGGCAGGGTAAATTACCAAAAAGTTTTTTTGAATTAATGGAAAATCTGAACCTGGTGGATGTATGGAGACAAAAAAAAGAGAGGATAAGGGAGTTTACTTTTTTTTCAGAAAGACACAGATCATTTGCAAGATTAGACATGTTCTTAATTTCTCAGAGCTTATGTACTCATATAAGAAAGACGGAAATACTAGCCCGAACACACTCAGACCATAACCCTATCAACCTACAACTAAATACAAATAAAAGCGAATACAGTTGGAAGCTGCAAGAATATTTGTTAGAAAAGGATAATATTATTGTGGAAGCAAAACAAGTGTTGAAGAATTATTTTGCAGAAAACATGAATAAAGGAGTGGGGTTGGAAATGGTCTGGGATACTGTAAAAGCAGTCATGCGGGGTTTTTTTATTCAGAAACATAAAGAGATACAAAAGAGGAAGAAAGAGAAATTAAACCGCATAACAGACGAAATAAAAAAGAAAGAAGAAGAATTAATGGATAGTTTAGAGAAGGAGAAAATTATACAAGAAATAAAATTATTGCAGAAACAATACTCAATAGAAAATACAGAAGAAATAATAAAAACAATAAGAAAAGTTAAAGCTACACAATTTCAAAATGCAAATAAAGTGGGCAAATGGTTATCATGGAAACTGAGAAAGGAAAAAGACAGAAATATTATTACAAAAATTAGAAAAGGAGAAAAAATTTTCACAGAGCAGAAAAAGATTAGGGAAATTTTTTATAAACATTTTAGTAAAATTTACAGTACAAAAGAAATAAGTGATCAGGATATAGTAAAATATCTGGAAAAATGTAATTTACCAAAAATAGATGAAGAAATAAGACAAAAATTAGACAAACCAATTTCAAAAGAAGAATTATGGGAAGTGATAGAGAAAGCAAAAAATGGAAAGAGTCCAGGTCCTGATGGATTTATAGCAAAATTCTACAAGGTATTTAAAGAAGAAATAAGTGAACCTTTAGTCCAAACAATGAATAATAGTAAAAATTGTAGGATGCCGCCATCGTGGGAAGAGGCCTATATAACTTTATTGTTAAAGGAAGGAAAACATAAAGAAGATTTAAATAGCTACAGACCTATTTCCCTGTTAAATCAAGATTATAAGTTTTTTTCTGGTATATTATCTAAAAGATTAAAAACAATACTTGCTGATTTAATTGTGGAGGAACAAACTGGTTTTGTACCAAACAGAGAGCTGAAGGAAAATATAAGATATGTGATCGATACAATTGAATTTTTTGAAACCCATAATGAGAAAAAAATAGCGCTTATTCTATTAGATTTGGAAAAAGCATTTGATAACCTTCACTGGAATTTAATGAAAATGATACTGCAGAAGATTGGTTTCGGTCCAAATTTTCAAGATTGGATTAACTCGATATACAAGAATCAATCAGCTAGTATATTAATAAATGGAACTAAAACAAAGCCGATAAAAATAAGAAAAGGGACCAGACAAGGCTGTCCTCTTTCCCCAATATTGTTTGTTTTATCCCTTGATATCCTGTTAAGAAAGATAAAAAATGAAAATGACATACAAGGAATGAAAATAAGAGGAGATCACTACAAAATCAGAGCTTTTGCGGATGACATTGCAATAACATTGGAAGACCCAATAAATAACATAAAGGTGTTAAGAAAACTGTTAACGGAATTTGAGAAAATCTCTGGATTGAAGGTGAATAATGAAAAAACCAATGTTCTAACAAAAAAAAATGATACAAAATGAAGAAAAAGTGATTAGGGAAATCTCTGGCTTTAATATAACAAAAAAAGCAAAATACTTAGGCATTGAAATAACAAATAAGAATTCAGACCTGATTAGAAATAATTACAATAAAAAATGGAACGAAATCAAAAATGAAATACAGAAGTGGAAAAAACTACAATTATCGTTAATGGGGAGAATTTCTGCCATCAAAATGAATGTAATACCAAAACTCTTGTTTTTATTTCAAACAATTCCAATAATTAGAAACTATAAAATCTTCAAAGACTGGCAAAAACTACTATCAGAATACATTTGGGCTGGGAAAAAGCCTAGAATAAGACAAAAATATATGCAAGATGCTATTGAAAGAGGAGGCTTGGCTGTCCCCAACATAAGAATCTATTACGAAGCTAGTGTATTAATTTGGTTGAAAGATTGGATCACATTAAAGAACAATAAATTATTAAAATTAGAAGGTCATGATTTACGATTCGGTTTTCATGCTTATCTATTTTATGATAAAGTCAAAGTAAATCAAGACTTTAAAAATCACCATGTGAGAATATCATTATATAAAATTTGGGATAAATATAAAAGAAGGATATGTTCTCAGTTACCTATGTGGTTGTCTACTCATGAAGCTCTTTACAATACGGATGCACAAAAGAAAGAGAAATGGATAACATACGGAGAAATCCTAAGACAGAATAGTAATGTATATGAGATGAAAGATCTTGAACAAATTAGAAACGAGGGACATAAATGTGAATGGTTTCTTTATCATCAAATGAAATCAAGGTTTGACTTAGATAAGAAATCAATAGGGTTCTCTAAAAAATTATCAGAAATGGAAGAAATCTTACTGAAAGTGAAAGAAGCCACTTTATCGAGAATGTATAAAAAGTTATTAGAATATTACTTAGAAGAAGAGATAACAAAAGAATATATGATAAAATGGGCAAAAGACTGCAAAAAATCATTAGAGTTGGAACAATGGGAAACATCGTGGGTGAAGAGAACAAAATATACAGCAAGTCAAGATATAAAGGAAAATTTTTATAAAATAATGTTTAGATGGCACCTCTCACCTGATAAATTAGCAAAAATATATAAGAATAGACAAAACATCTGTTGGAAATGTGGGAAAGAGAAAGGAACGTTCTTTCATTTATGGTGGGACTGTGTTGAAGCAAAGAAATTTTGGAATATGATAGTAGCTGGAATTAAGGAGATCTTAGGAGTAAGGTTGGAATTGTACCCTGAAATATTGTTATTGAATATGTTAGATGGGAAAATGGAAAAAGAATATGGTAAAATAATATTTTATATGCTGACAGCTGCCAGGCTGGTCTATGCAAAATACTGGAAGGTAAATAAAGAAATTCAAATTGAGGAATGGGTCTTGAAATTATTTGATTTGATGCAATCTGATATAATTTCAAAAAAACTGATGGATGAGAGAAAGAGAGATCTCAATATGAGAGAAGACGAGGACAAAAACAATAAACATTGGGACAAATTGTATGGTTATGTAAAAGAAAAATAGCCAGACATACAGAATAGAATATAAACTTTGATTAGATAATTAAAAAAAATAGAGATAGCAAAAATAATTAGGTTTAAATCATATGTTTAAATAGATAGAAAATAAGGAAGGTAATGGGGACAACATTAATAACAAAAAGGGGGGGGGGATGTAATAAGCCGATAAGCAAAAATAATGTGGTTAATAAATTGGTATGGTTTACCTGATGGAAATCATGTGTTTTATGTTTTGTCAGGAAGAATGTTATAGAAGATTTAAGAACTGATTGTTTGGATGTACTGAAGTATGTTGAAGTTGTATGACTGTATTAATGGTTGTTTTGTTCGTTATTTTGTTTTATATGTACTGTTTTAATGTTGTTTATAAATAAAATAAAATAAAAAGAAGTAGATTCAAGCATAGTGAATCGGATAGGGAAGGTTGAAATTAAAGCGGAGTGCAGAGGGTTGGGAGTTTATTTAGGTGAAATCTGAGCTACAATTTGACTATATTGAAAACTCATACATCTTTGTCATTATATTGCTACCTCCTCCTCTGTTATCCCTCGGTGCCTATATTATTATTGTGGTAACAATTCTATAAGAGACTTTGGGATATTTGTGTATTTGTGGATCAGTTCTTTAAAAGAAAGTAATAATTTCTGTTTTTTTATTTAGATCCTTGAAATCGAAAACTTTAAGAAATTAAGAAAGGAAAAGGGGAATAATAGAGAAATAAAAGAAAAAGGGGAAGAGAGAGGGAAGGGAAGAGGAAGGAAGGAAAGGAAAATAAGAGATCTCAGAAGAAAAGAACCATCTGTGCTTAAATCAGGAGACAAGAGGACTTGGGTAAGTTCCCTTCCTGTTTTGTCTTGTTTGCTTGTTTTGTTTGTTTATTTTTTGTTTTTTTCTTTTTTAAAGGAGGGAAGAGAAGCGAAGGGGGAAGGAAATAGGGGAGGCAAGAAAAGAAAGAGAAAGGGAGAGGAAAGTAGGAAAAGGGAGAGAACAAAGGAAGGAGAAAGAGAAAGGGAAAAAGAGGAGGATAGAAAGAAAGAAAGAAGTGAGGAAATATTAAGACAGAAATTAAATAACAACTAATACTAATAAATGTGAATACTAAATTTAAAGTGACTAAGAGGTAGAGCAATATAGTTTTGGTAAAGATATTATTAACTTGAGATAAAAGTATTTGAATTAGAATAAATAGAAATAGAAAGCGAGGAAGTTAGAAATTAAAGTTAATTTCGGGTCCTTACTTCTCCTGTTACGTCTCTCGATCCCGCCCCCTCCTTCCCCCTGTATTTAAGATGGCACCGGGAACAAGAAGGACACCAGCGCCAGCGCAGACACCAGCAACCTTACAAAGGAAAAATTCATCAGATACTCCAGTAAAGGCTTGTGATTTGAACGAAATTCAAATGGAAGAAATTAGAAGAATGCACCAAGAAACAAATATAGAAATACAAAAGGCACGAGACGAAATGAAACTGGAATTTAGAACAGAATTAACACAAGTTACATCTAGATTAGATAAGATCGATGGAGATATCAGTGCAATAAATACAAAAGTAAATAAACTAGAAGAAGAAGTGAAGACTATGGAATTGAAGATGGACAATTGGGAGAAAGAATATCAAGATGAACAGAAAGAAATCCTAAGACTACAATTAAAGCAAAGAGAAACTTGTTTGAAGTTGCGTGGTCTCCCGGAAAGAATGGATGAAAATCTTTATACATATCTCACTCTGATACTAGCAAAATTTATAAATGAATCAGAAACTTTATTTCCTTGGGAAATCGATTGGATTTATAGAATTAATTCGTATGTAGCAAAACAGAAGAAGCTCCCGAGAGATGTGATTATTTACTTTGTCAGGAAGCAGACGAAAGAGTTAATTATCCAACAAAGTTACAAATCAAAGCTGACGATTGACAACAAAGAGATAATAATCTTGAGGGATGTACCGATCAAAATTCTGAGACGACGAAGAGAATACAACTTTCTAACAGACAAATTGAAAACCAATGGTGTTCCATTTAAATGGGAAGAACTGGAAGGCTTAACTGTGAGTTGGAAACAAAGAAAGATAAGATTGAACTCTTAAGAAAAAGCAAAAAAAATTTTAACTGAATTTGAAAAAGACATCAGAAAAGGAAGCAAAGGACAGGAGAAGGACCAGATAGAAAGAAGGGAAGAAGAAGTAGTCTTAAGTGAAGAAGAAGAAGAAACATAAAGGAGTGTAAGAACTAAAGAACTTGTAAATTAGGAAAACATCCAAATTATTTAGAGTGGATTTAAGTTACAATTTCCTTCCTTTTTTTGTGTTGCTATTGCTGGTTTTTTTTAAAAAAAATTATTAATAAAAGTCTCGGGTAAATCCAAAAGAGTTTGACTAGTTATTTTACAAACTAAAGGAAAAAATTGAGATGAGGATTAAGGTAAAGATTACTAGGAGAAATGAGGGTTCTATCACTAAATGTGAAAGGATTAAATTCACCACAAAAGAGGAAAAGAGTCTATCAGTATTTGGAAAGAACTAATGTAGATATAATATGTTTGCAAGAATCACATATTAAAAATAAAGACAAGAGACTAATTAAGAACAACAAATTAGGGAAAGAATTTATTAGCTCAATAGAAAAAAGTAAGAAAGGAGTAATTATATACGTAAAAAATTATTTAGATTCTAAAGAAATCTTCAAAGATAAGAATGGCTATTATTTGGGAATCGAGACGAGGTGGGGGGGGCAAGAAGATACTAATTGTGTGTGTGTATGGCCCCCAGGAAAACAAAAAAGTTTTCTATAATAAACTGAACGAAAGAATTTCAGAATTTGATTACAAACATGTTATTTTAGCAGGAGATTTTAATGGAGTGCTCGAACCGAAACTAGACAGAACATCAGGTAAGAAAATTAAAGAAAATCAGGGCAAACTGCCGAAAAGTTTTTTCCAAATGCTAGAGAGACTCTCGTTGATTGATGCATGGAGACATCTATATAATGATGAAAAATCATTTACATTCTATTCAGATAGGCGTGAATCACTATCCAGGATTGACTTATTCTTAGTATCTAGAGGGCTGATAAATGAGGTAACCAAAATGGAGAGCTTTAACAGGGAAATTTCAGACCATAATCCTATAGTATTAACTATGAAAGAAACTAGAAAAGAAATGAGATGGAGATTAAATGAAGATTTGCTTAAAAATGAAGAAGTGATAGAAAAAGGAAAAGAGATGATAAAATTATTTTTTAAAGAAAACATGGACAAAGGAATCAAACTATCAACTGTGTGGGATGCATGCAAGGCGGTAGAGGATTTTTTACCCAGCAGAATATAATTTACCAAGAAAAAAAAAAAAACAAAAACAGAAAGAATGAAAGGGTTAAACAAAGCACTGAAAGAGAAAGAGGCGATATTGGTAAAATATCCCCAAAATAAAAAAGTGCAAAAAGAGATCAAAATACTTCATAAACAACTGGAAATAGAGGCAGTTACAGAATTAGAGAAAAAATTAAAGATGGTAAAACAAAAAAACTTCGAATATGCAAATAAAGCAGGGAAATGGTTGTCGTATAAATTAAAGAAAGAGAAAGAAAGCAAACTTATTAATAAGATCAAAAAAGGTGACATAATAGTTTCACAGCAGGAAGAAATAGAAGAGGTCTTTACCGAATTCTATGCAAATCTATATAAAAGACAGGATACAGAAGAAACAATAATTAAAGATTTCCTAAATAACAGCCAGATTCAAACCTTCTCAGAAGAACAATTAAAAAGACTAAATCACGAGATAACAAACAAAGAAATAAGAGAGGCAATTGGTCAAAGCAAATTAAACAAATCACCAGGAAATGATGGATTAACAACATTGTTTTACAAAACCTTTGTGGAGGAATTAGCAGAACCACTACAGAAAGTTATGAACGAAATATTAACAGGAGAAATACCAAATTCATGGAAAGAAGCAGTTATAACTATAATACCAAAAGAAGAGAAAGATCCATTGGACCCAACCAATTATAGACCGATATCCTTGCTCAATAATGATTATAAAATCTTTACAACAATATTAGCAAATAGACTAAAGAGCTGCCTCCAAGAGACAATTGATGAGGATCAAAGGGGTTTTTTACCGAAAAGATATATGAGGGAAAATTTAAGAATAGTTATAGATACATTAGAATATTATGAACGTCACAATGAGAAAAAATTAGGATTACTGTTCTTAGATTTGGAAAAGGCCTTCGATTCTGTAAATTGGAAGATGCTGTTAGATTTATCAAAGAAAATTATGGGTAAAGACAATTTTACAAAATGGCTAGAAAGCATTTACTGTAACCAAAAAGCGCAAGTTAAAATAAATGGAAGAAAATCCAAATTTATGAATATCGAAAGAGGAATGAGGCAAGGTTGCCCACTCTCCCCATTACTCTTTTTATTGGTTGTTGAATTGCTTATTAAAGAAATAAAACTAAGTAAAGAAATTACAGGAGTTAAAATTAAGAGACATGAATATAAAATCAGAGCTTTTGCAGACGACCTAATAATAATAATGGAAGACCCAAGCAATAATATAGAAAGAATTCTAGAACATCTAAATAAATTTGGTTTGGTAACAGGATGCAAAATAAATAAGGAAAAATCAGTAATTTTAACTAAAAATATGAGAAAGGAAGAAGAAAAAGAAGTAGAAAATAAAGCAGGAATTAAAATAGGGAAAAAAGTTAAATACTTAGGAATTCAAATTACAAAGAGAACCACAGAGTTGTTTGAAAATAACTACAAGGCGTTGTGGACAAAAATAAGAAATGATTTAATAAGGTGGAATAAACTAAATATTTCGATAATGGGAAGAGTGGCCACGATAAAAATGAATATACTTCCAAGGATTTTATTCCTCTTTCAGATGATCCCAATTATAATTGCGGATAAACCATTTAAAGATTGGCATAAGGACATTGCTCAGTTCATTTGGAGGGGGAGGAAACCACGAGTGAAACTAAAAATCCTACAAGATGCCAGGGAGAGAGGAGGACTGAGCTTACCAAATTTAAAACTGTATTATGAGTCCTGTGGTCTTGTATGGATTAAAGAGTGGGTTACGCTGGTAGACAACAGACTGTTAGATTTAGAAAGCGATGGTATGAATTTCGGATGGCACGCCTATTTGATTTATGAGAAAGATAAGAAAAATCCAATATTTACAAACCATATTATTAGGAAAGCTTTGAAGAAAGTATGGGATAAATATAAAAGAAGAATTATAGTGGGTTTGGAAAGATGGATATCCCCACATGAAGCATTTTTTAAAAAAGAAACGATTAAGGACAATAAATGGTATACTTATAATGATATCTTGGAGGAAAAAGAGAGGAAATGGACCTTAAAAACTAGAGAAACACTGAATGAAGAAGGATGGAACATCTCCTGGTTTATGCATAGACAATTGCATGAAAGATTTAGAATGGACCAAAAGTTGTATGGGGAGATAACAGGTAAGGATGAATCAGAACTTGGTAAGATCTTAATTAGAGAAGAAAAAAACCTAATAAAGAAATTCTATGGGACGCTGCTCAAATACGAAATGGAAGATGAAGTGGTCAAAGAACAAATGATAAATTGGGCGAGAAAAATAGGTCACTCTATTCAGTTTGAGCAGTGGGAGAAAGTCTGGGGAAACATCTACAAACATACGGTATCTCAAAGTCTCAGGGAAAATTTCTATAAGATGTTTTACTTTTGGTATTTGTCTCCAGAGAGAATAACAAAAATGAGGTGGGGACGTTTTTTCATTGCTGGTGGTCTTGCAAAAAGGTAAAAAATTACTGGATGTTGGTTAAGAAAACAATTGATAAGGTCTTGAATATAAATCTAAAACTAAAACCAGAAATCTTCCTCCTAGGGATATTAGAGGGTGATATAGAAAACAAATTCGGAAAAAAATTATTTTATATGATCTCTCTTGCAAGAATATGTCTGGCCCAGAAATGGAAAGAGAAAGAGACCCCAAATAGGGATGATTGGATGCTCAAGCTATATGATGGAATGATGATGGACAAGTTGACACAACTATTAAGAGGTAAAACAGAAGAGACGTTTTCAAAGGAATGGAGGAGGGTAATGGAATGGATGGAAGAAGAGAGGAATAACTAATCTTATATAAGATGTATCCGACAACAGATTTGTTTTTTTATAAGAAAGTCAATTAGACACATACATAAAAAAGACAAATATTGGTAGATAGGAAGTCACTTTTAGAATGAATGAATGGAAGTAAGAAGAAAGATTGAATGAGTGAAGAGAAGAAGAAAGAGTATGAGGAGGAGAAAGAATGTTTAGAAGAAGATAGATGGATGTATAGTATAATAGTATAGTATAGTACGGTAAGGTATAAGGGGATAATGAATGATAAGAGAATAAGAAGGTGGTGGTATGAATGAGAATAGATAAAGATAGGTAGTTTTAAGAATTGGAAATATATCTGATTCTTTGATTTGCTTTGTTCCATGGATTGTATTGCGAATGTGATGATTGGAAGTTAATTGTACGAATATAATGTTTTTTAAATAATAAAACTTATTTAAAAAAAGATTCATATATTGATTAATGATTATTATACAATACATAAATCTGTAGATATATTTTCTACATTCTATTCCAATTTAGGACGTAGCCTCTGGGCTTCGAACCCCAAACCCTGAGTCTGGCCTCGACTCCCTCCGGCCAATGGGGTCCCAAGGGAATCGGGGCCAAGGACAAGGCTTGGGTTTTGACACCCAAAGGCTCCATCTCAGCTGCTGGGCTGGAACTGGGACCTTTTCCTCTGGCCAACGGGGTTCCAAGGGAGTCGTGGCCAGGGCCGGAGCTTGGATTTCAAAGCTCAAAGACTCCATTCCGGCTGTGGGGCCTGGGAATGGGGCTGTGAAAGCTAAGCCTCGGCCCTGGATCCCCAACTCCCTTGGAACTCCATTGGCCAGAGGGAGCTGGCCAGGTCCAGCAGCCAGCAGTCCAAGTATAGTATTGTTATCATGATATAATTCAGAAAAATGAAAAAGTGAGGAAGAAGATTTGGTAACAAATTTGATTACAGCAGCGAGTTTAATTATAGCAAGATGTTGGAAAACAAAAATAACTGTATAATAGGAGGAGTGATATAAAGAGGTATGGAAATTAGCAATTAATGATAAATTGACATGTGGATTGAAAGTAAAAAAAGGGATTGTGGAAAAGAAATGACTTTGGTGGAATTTGGAAAGAATTAATTGAAAAAGTGTTGAGAAAAGAAGATGGAAGATTACCTCCATGAGAGGAATTGAGATTTTGGATGGAATATGAGGGTGAAAATGGCTCCAGGGAAGGGGAGCACTGAGATGGGATAGAAAAGATATTTAGATAAATTGGAATAGAATGTAGCAAATATATCTAGAGATTTATGTATTGTATAATAATCAATAATCAATCTATGAAAATGAATCTCAATAAAATTATTTTTAAAAAAGAGGCTCTGTCCTGGCTACTAGACCTAAGGATGGGGCTCCGAGACTCAAGCCTCAGCCACAGTCCCAGCCACAGCACTGGCCCTGGCCCTGGCTGACTGGGTGGCAGAGTACACACCCACAGTCAAGCCGTGGCAGAAGGGAAGGAGGAAGAAGGGAAGGAGAGACGGAGGAGGGAGAAGGGGAAGAGGGAGGGAGGGAGGGAGGGAGGGAGGGAGGGGAGGGGAGGGGAGGGAGTTTTCCCCCAAGGGCACTTTGTTATGGGGGACAGTATGGGCTTGCCATCCTCGGATGTTCAAATCCACGTGGTCGTGCCACCATTAAGGGCACGACTTGAGCAGATGTGGATGTTGGTGGAGCAGATGTGGAGCAGATGTGGATGCGCGGGGGGGGCAGGTGGAACGGATCCCCCGCGTATACCGAGGGCCTACTGTATATACAAAATGGATTTTGCCAATTCTCCCACAGCTTTTCAACAACAGGAAAACCCATCCCTGGTTGGATCATTGTTCCTCCCTCCCTCCTTCATTGTTGTTATAATGGTCTTATGGCCTCTTGCGGGATGGATTCTTGTCTTGTAGTTGCTGAATTTGCAGGGAGGCTCCGCATGTGGTTGGTGGTGCTTCTTCTACCAGTGTTCAAACGTGGAGTCCCACTGCCACCTGCCTCGCCCTGCAAATAAAGGAAGGGATCAGGGAAAGGGCTCAGTCCCTTTTGCAAGACACCCAGGAGTTGAGTAAGTTTGCTGTTGTTGTTGTTTTTTCCTGAACAAGATTGCATGCAACCTTTGGGGTTCTGCCAGAGCTATAAAGGGCATTTCTGCCAGAATAAACCAGTAAGGACAATCTGCTGAAGAATGCTTAAGTAACATGCAATTGCCATGCTGTTTAATGGGTTGCTTGTGTGATGCATCAAAGAGGCAATTGCATTTTTATCATTTTGCTGAGATTTTTTTTAGTCTTATGAAGCATAATTTATACAATTATACAATAGATGACTACACACAAATTCAGTTATTTCTTCCTGCTATTGATATTCCAAGGGTGTATCTACACTGTAGAAATGAAGCAGTTCGACACCACTTTAACAGCCATGACACAATAGCAATAGCAGGTACGTTTCCATACTGCTTCTCAGTGCACTGAAGCACTCCTTAAGCAGTTTAGAAAGTTCAAGCTAATGGTCGCCAGCAAGGTGGGCACTCCTTTTAGGGACCTAAAAGGATTCTGGATTGGTCATTTTGTGAAATATTTAGCCTTCCCTTTCACAGACTTCTGGTGCTCCACCAAACTACAAATCTCAGGATTCTATAGCATTCAGTCATGGATATTAAAAATGGCATCCAAAACACTTGATTTGGGCAGTGTGGCAGCATGCAAGGCCCCCAAAAGCCTGAAACCTCAATAACTTCAGTAGCCTTTCTTTTCATATACACTGGGCAAGGCAGTTGAAATCTCTTCTTCTGCACAAGCATTAAAGGAAGAGGAGCCCTCTCCCGTTTTCACTCCAGCCACCCGACAGAACAAGGACATGGGAAAGGGCCTTCTTTTCTGTGGCTCCCTCAATGTGAAATTCTAAAGACGCATCTCTTCCAGCAGGCCTTTCCTGAAACCTCTTAGATTCCGGCTCCAAAACGGAATGAATTAATCTAATCTGACCCCTTCCTTGGTGCTATCCCCTTCCTCGTTTTAGAACTGTTCAAGATATTTTATGTTTTAATCTGTTGTGGTTTTAAATCATTGTTAACTCAATTCATTTTTAAGGGGTGAGTGGCAGGGAATGGGCTGTTGTATTATTTTAATTTGTATGTTTTAATCTTATTGTACCCCGCTACAATTGAGTTCTACACAGGAGCAGACTAGAAACAGATGATGATGATGATTCCCTCTCTTTGGATATCTGACTTTATTAGCGTGAATTAACAGGAGGTGCTGTGTGTCAGCTTCTACCTGGTCTCTGCCCTCCACGACTAAAGTGTCTTCTGTTTGGGTGGTCATAATTGCCGCTTTGGTTTCCATGCATCTGGGGAGGAGGAGACTGGTGGACCTTTGGAGGAGGACCATGAGGTGTCTGAGGGACTACCGATTCCTGGCTGGTCACATAAGGCTCTGGCTGAGATGGCTCCTTAATTCCCAGAAGATCCTCCGCCTTTGTCTATTCATATCAAGAGCAAAAGAGCATGGAGAGAGAGAAGTTAGTAGAAAACTTGAGAGGAAACAGTCCAAAAAGGTTTCTGCTTCCTGACTGAGCTACTGAAGGCAGGATAGGAATGGAGGGGGGTGGTTTCCCTAGATTCCCCCCTCCCCATATGTGGAGGATGCAGTAAATTCACTCTAGGTTCTAATCTGAATTCCAGAGGAACTCTCAAAGATACTACACCCAATGCAAGGAAAGCACTCGGGACAGTCTTTTAAACTTGGGACTAAAGCCCAGGGCAGATTCATTGCCAGCTGGCATGAATGCTCCTGGGTCTACATTCCCTTGGACACTGGTCTCTCATTTTAGTCCAGAGTCCTAGTTTAACGCTTAAACAGTCAGGATGGAGGAAAGGAGACAAAGGGAACCCTTTTTATTCCTTCTTTCTTTCAAAGAACAAGCAATAAAGTAGCATTAACAATACCCATCCTAGATCCTATATCTTAAAGGTATAGATATTCTGTGCACCAGCAGCCCCCACAAAAGAGCAGCACAACATAGCCATAACTCCCAAGGTCGAAGCTTCCGGGACACTCTCCCCTCCTTTTATCTTCTTCCATATTTCTGCCTTTACTTTTTAAAGCCTCTTCTATGCAGTGCAGTTGAAAACAAAAGAGATTGCTAATCAGATGAGAAAACTAGTGTTCACCATCCCCCGGCAGGTCCCTACATTAAGCTCCCAGTTTTGAATCATCACTGCAACACTCATGGTCTGACCTCCTTTATTGTCATTGGGGAGGAATAAGTAACTGTCTTTGCAAGATAGCCAGATGCAAACATGCTGCCCAAACTTAAAAGACCACAGCAAGTGCATGAGGCTTCTTCTGTACCTTGTCAGTTTGTTCCAGGTCATGGCCTGATTCGATGAGCTTCCAGCGCCTTTGACCTTGATCGGTAATCACCCGCAGGAAAAGTGGGTCATCCTCATCCTCCGATTCCCATTCGAGAACAAAATGGTCTTCTTTGTCTCGGGAGTTCCGAGAAAATCTGTCCATTTGAACAAAGAGTAGAAAGATGAGGTGGTGCCCCTTTTCCATATTGTAGGTTTTGTCCTAAGGCCAAGAACCTATTGGGAAAAGTCTCCTAGACTCACTTAGCTCTTTCCTTTGGCTTTGGAGGAATTTTTTTCTCTTCCTCGTATGGGCAAGGGTTGTTTTTGTTGACCTTGATGGGCCTTGACCAATCGATGAATGGACCTCTCTTCTTTTTCCATCCTTTGAATGGAAAACAGTTATTAAATTTATATATATATATCATTTCTAAATCATGTCCCCCAGGAAGCCCTCCTGTGAAAAATGCACCCCGGCATCCGCATTAAATTGCAAGCTACCCTTCCTCAGAGGCTTCTGGAGATCACAGTTTGCCTTTTTTCTTCCTTCCCAAAATTTTAGGGTGGCCAGAGGAGAATTTGTGGTTTACAAGCCTCCATGGTCTACCAATGAGCATCCTGGAGCATGGTGTCAATTGTGAAAACACAGGTACATATTTGGCATAATTTCTGCCAGTTAAAGGATTCCAACTTAGCTGTCATAGTAACACCGTTGTGGAACCTCAAAGCTCAGCCAAGGAATCAACCTGGGAATTCAAATAGGTATTGGAGAGGTTGCTTCAAACCTCTGCCACATAGAGCTCCAAAGACTTCTCCACCCGATGGCTGAAGGAGCACAGGTCCTTTATTTACCTTCTCCTGGGTTGTCGTGTGTCACCTGCACTTCATTTTCGTTCACAACAGACACACAGCTGTTATGAGCCACGGACATGTCTAGCAGTTCAGACTCTCGGGAGACGGACTCGAGACTGGAGCTGGGAAAGAAAGAGCCAGGATGCTTAGTGCCCTGGGATGGGGCACTGAGTAGTCCTATCACCTGCAACCTGTCCATGCAAGCTTATCTGCCCCGAAAAGACTCCTAAGTAACCAACAACCACTGTAACAGAGTCACACACCCCACCCTGGAAGCTCAGATGTTGCACCTCTGCTTTCCGAACCAGCAAGAAGGAACTAAAAGCTTGCTTTTTTCCCTCTAAAACTCTTTGGGAGAACTAAAGACAAAACAATTAGCTTATCTTCTGTGCTTTCCTTCCCATGGAATCATGGAACTGGCTGTTAACAAAGCATATTTAGAATCCTCAGCCATTAACTCTAAACTGCCTCACTAGACTGCATATCCCAGGATGCCATAGGATGTTCCAATCTCTGATATTTCAGTTTTCCAGTTTCCATCCATAACTACTCCCCAGCTGTAGGAGTTGTTGCTCTTGTTGCATGCCTTCAAACTTTTCTGACTGATGGCGATCTTAAGTTAAACCTATCCCAAGGTTTTCCTGACAAGCTTCTTCAGAGGGACTTTGCCATTGCTATCATCTGAGGTCACTTTCCCTAGGCCGCCCAGTGGGTTTCATGGCTCAACTGGGAATTGAACCTTGGTCTCCAGAGTCATAGTCCAACATTCAAACACTAAACCACATTGACTGTAGGACTAGGACAGAATGAAGCCATGGCTAGTCAGGATAGTTCGACCCATCAATTGACTCATGATCCATCTACCTCTCTTGTAAGACTGGTGGGGCAAACTGTGGCCCTGAAGAAGTTCCTGGAAAACCACTTCCATCTGATATTACATTGGCTGTGTTACATCTGCCAGGAATACACTATGAGGAAACCTGCGACTCCCTTAGAAATCGATCACATCACATTGTGCAAAGGTGCTTTGAGACTTTTTGTTAGCATCACTATCTTTTCAGTTGACTAGATGAGTTAAGGATACATTGGATCCTGATGAGATGCTGGAATAGGGGAGAAAGAAAGAAAGATACCAGCACCTCTGCTATGGGCTATCGAATTGAATACCAACCTCCTGTCTTTGGAGTTTGTGAAGCCTTCGGTTGGGCTCATGTGGATGCTCAGGGACTCCCCTTCCAGCTTTGGCCTCATATCATTCAAGTCCTCCGTCTCGTTCTCGGAGCCTGATGATCTGTCCAGCTCTCTCTCCATGTTGAGGTCTGGCTCGCTAAGCATAGCCTGAAGCTGGAGAAACAAAGAAGCGTCAGTAAAATAGCTTTCAGAAGGTGCTACTCCACTGCTTAGCCTCTTACGCTTGGTGGCCCAAAGGAGAAACTATCCTAGGTTTTTTTTGGCAAGTTTTGTTCAGAGGAAGTTTGTCATTGCCTTCCTCTGAGGCTGAGAGAGCGTGATTTGTCCAAGTTTACCCACAAAGTTTCCATGGCGAAGTGCAGATTTCAATCAACCTTCTCTTGGGCTTCAACAGATTAAAGTGTTTCCCGCATGTTTGCAAGAATACCTTTGCCCCCATGGGAACTAGGAACTTAAATTTTATAGGTATTTCAAGACTTCAGTGGCTTGGGAACCTATTGATTGCTTCCCATGTACCCATCT
Organism: Urosaurus nigricauda; assembly: GCA_034509955.1. NCBI lineage: Eukaryota > Metazoa > Chordata > Lepidosauria > Squamata > Phrynosomatidae > Urosaurus > Urosaurus nigricauda. Next base: position 138,608,166 of record JAOEGL010000002.1, read on the forward strand.
GCCTGAGGACTAAAGTCTTTTGCAGGGGGCCTCCTCCATGCTCCACCAGTGAGAGCTGTACATTTTAGGTGGATGGGAGAGAGGACCTTTTGTGCTGGGGCACCTTTAGGGGTCCAATTGGCACCAACACCGATTTGATAAAACATGGCTTTTTGCAAGAGCTTTCCCAGTGCCACTGGATTGAATTCACACTTCTACATGTCTTTGGCTATTGTTTTTATTTTATTTTTTTTGAAAACTTTGTCGGCTCTTCTGTTTTAATTTGCCTTATTTTTGGAAGATAGATTTAACCTACTAAATTTCACTTTTGTTTTAATTCACAACACATCTGGTAGCTCCTCTAAAAGAAGTTGAAGCATAAACTTTTGTAGACTTGGGCCCAGTACAGAGTTAGTACTAATTAGTAACAGTGACTTTCTGGGGACATTACTGGATGGATTGGAGAGAACTCAGAACGCGTTGGAAATTAGGGCTCGGGAGAGTGGAGTGTCGGCATGCTCTGGGCTCTCCCGGAGCCACATTGGGCACGCGTGCATTGAGACGGTTCACGTGCTGATGACATGCCTTTTGCATCCTGTCCAAATGGCAAGGCGCAAGAGATATCACCAAGCTACTTCAGGGAGCTTTGGGCATCTTAGCAACCGCGTGGAAAGCTGCTGTGTTTTGTGGCTCCCTTTTGGAGCATGTTGTTGCCAGCACCGTGAGGTCGCCGTGGCAAGGATGCTGGGCAGAAAGGGGTGGCGTCTCACCACTCCTTCCTGCCCATCTGTACAGCCCCTTGTTCTCCTTTCTCAGATGCATGGATCCCTCCTGAGCACCCTCTCACTCCATGCATCTGTGGAAGGAGATCAAGTCTACAAAAGCTGATGCTACAACTTCTTTTGCAGGCACAAGACCTGGTCCAGCACCTCTTGGTTTCTCCGTTGAGTTTTCGGCACAACTCACCAAATAAAACATGGCTTTTCCCTTTCTGCTGCAATTGGACTTAATCCCCATTTGTGCATGTGTTTGGCTTCAAATTGTTTTAAAAGGCTGGGGGCTCTTCTGTTTTAATTTGCCATATTTCTGAAAATAGGTTTAGCCCACTTAAATCACTCTTGTTTAAATTTACAAAGGGATCTTGTGGCACCTCCGAGATTTTCTCTTGCAAATGCTCTTTTGCCTCCTTCCTTTGCTTGACCGAATTCCTCATGTATTCAAGCTGAGCTTGGAGCTGCTTCTCCTGTGACATTTTGACTGTCTCATTTGGCAGGATCTTTGGATGGGAAAATACACAAAAACAAAATAAAATTCCATATATATTTAAAGAAGTCCCCTACCAGAGCAAGGGAAGCAAAGGTAAGAAGGTGAGTTTCTGAACCTGATGTGAACATTATTTTTTTAGGGGAGGGGGAGGGATGTTATAGCTGACAGATCTGGTTCACATGATCATGATGGTATTACTGGTTGTTTGTTTAGAATAGAAACTCCACAATGCATGATCTGTGATTGCACAGTTTTTCTCCCTCTCATTCTGAATTATTAAGTATAACAAGGAGAAGTAACAGTTCCATAAAGAAAACGATGCAATATACAAATAAATGAGTTTTGACAACGATCTCCAAATCAACTAAAAGATCAAAACCCAGCAAGACAAATAATTTGGACCGGTGTACGATTCTCCAAATAGATGCAGCATTTTTAAAGGGAAATGTGCCTGTTTTTGTTTACATATGCATTGCAGATATCCCAAATCCCTAACAAAAAATTAGAGACTCAAATATTCCCTTGTATCTGTTACCTAGTTGTGTTTTTATTTTTCTTGGGAATTCACTTGCTATTATTATTATTATTATTATTATTCCTGTATAAAGGTGGTATTTAAATAAACCTGACTTGCCTCGTAAAATTCATGGCATGGCTCTCACTAAAGACAAAGGTCTGTTCCCTATTGTCTCTAACCCCCTAGTGGCTTCCATCCTAGTGGGACAGTGAATCCACATTCGTTCCCCTGACTCAGAAACCACCTCTCACCCATACAAACTTATACATTAAATGGCATCCCCATTGAAGTCAATGGGATATAGAACTGCAGGGTTAGGCTCTGAATTTGGCCACAAAGACAATGCAGCCAATTGCCTGGACCACAAGGATCAGGAATTTCAATTATTGCTCCAAGCTAGTCTAGAAACTTTCTTTTCTTTGCACCAGATGCAAACATCCTGCCCCAACTCAAACACCAAGGGCTTCTTTTGTACCTGGTCAGCTAGTGTCAGGTCGTGGTCAGATGGGATCAGCTGCCAGTTACTGTAGCCACACTTGTCCCTTTCCAGCATCACATGGGAGTCTCCCTCCAAGCCCTGGCTGAGTTCATGAAGGGCTGCTTCCACTCGGCAGGTTAGACAAAACCTGTCCATTGGACCAAAGAGGAAAAAGATGAGGTGGTGCCCCTTTGCCATATTGTGGCTTTTCTCCTAAGGACAAGAACCTACTGGATAAAGTCTCCCAGACTCACTTGGCTCTATTCTTTGGGTCCTCCAGCACC